>OX359279.1:9147500-10460000 GCA_947179155.2 Hedera helix
AGGTTGGAGTTTGATAACCTAGTAGTGATAGATAAATAGAGGTCCAAATTTAATTTAACGGACTAACTTAGATATGGTGATATCAAAATTTTTGATAAGTTAGCAAGTAAAGTGATAATTCAATAAACTTGACTAACAACAAGTCTAATTAAATTAAGAGAATTAATTAGTGGAGTTATGTAATTATGCGACGTGGTTGCGTGTAAATTAAATATGTATTTATATGAATATATATATATGCGTGCATATTTAGTAACATAATTTAATGGTTAATTAAATTGTGATAAATAGATAGATTAATATTAAATTAATCCGAATTGAATTAAAAGGTTTATTGTGGAATTAATTTATTCATTAATCAACAATTATGCAAATTGTTGATAAATTATTTGTGAGGAATAATTATGTAAATTATATAATTATAAATTATATAAAGTAGTTGAATTAATTAAAGGAGATTAATAATTATATATATTGTACAATATTTAATTTCATATATATGTACATATATATAAAGGGTTTAAATTAATTGAGAAATTTTAAATAGTAATTGAATATATTAAATGAATATATTCTATAATTAAATAAATCATTGTAAATGATTTATGGGATTGAGAAATTTAATTATACAATTATTTGTGTAATATTAATTAAATAATTAAATAAATTATTTAAATAAGAAATTGAGTAAATATATTATTATTTTAATGTATTTTCGAGTAAATGGAATTATTTCCATAATTGATGAGAAATAAATTATTTAATGTAAACGTATTAAATAATTTAATTTATGGCGTAAATAATATATATTAAATTATATATTGTATTTATTTAAATTTCATAATTTATTGTGAAATTGTTTTTGAGGTAAGGTGATGTGTATAAATAATATATATAGATTATATATATTATTATTAGCAAACACACTCTAAAGTTTTAATATCAAAATAATTGACAAGTTGTCATTAATTAAATATTCAATTAAATTGAATATAATGAGTGAATTAAATATAATAAATTAATTAATATGATTATTAATTAATGTAAATAATGTGAAATATTAATAATAATATTTATTAGTCCATTTAGTAATTTAATACTTATGGGTTAAAATGTTTAATTATTTATTCAATCTAATTATTTATTTAATCATGGATTGAATAATTAATGTGTAAATTATTAAATTAGCCCAACATGGGTCAATTAGTAGCCCAAGTGGAGAATAATAAAATTTGACAATTTAGTAGCCCAAACAATTTAATAGAAGCCCAATTGGTATTTTAAATTAAAGCCTAATGATTGGCCCATTTGGAAAATACTTAATTTAACTATTATTAATTTAAAAAGTGACTTGGACAATGAATTTGGGACAAGAAAAGAAGAAGTCAGCCGACATGTTGAATGAGGGAGAGAAAATTTGATTTTTCTTGTTTATTTTAGTTTATTATTTATTTATTTAAATTAAGGTTGCTTGTTTGATTTTTTTAAAATACATGGACCATCCCTCTTTTCACCAACTTTAGTCCTTAAGCCATTTCTTGTGCAAGTATCCAATATAGGTGCATGATGGTCTAGATTAATAGATACATATGTGTATCTAATATTTTGTAAGAGTATACTTACAATTTTGGAAATTTTTGTAGTCATTTCTTCTTCTTCCACTTTTCAAGTTAGAGAGAGTTGAGAGAAATAGCTTGGGTAAGAAAATATTTGAGAGTATGGAGAAGGTAGAGAAGGAGATCTTGATGCATATCTTCAAGTTGCACAACCCATTTTGGAAGAAAAATGAAGATAGTCATTAGAATGAGGTAATGGTTATTTTAAATCTACCTTTGTTTTAAATTAATTAAACCATCATGTTGGTATAAATATGCTAATATAGTTAGTCATGTGTATTAGTAATATTTATGTCATGCTTGAGTTTAATATGCTTAGTTTGTGTTTTGGTATAATTTATATGCTAAAAACATGTGATTGGTGGTGATAAATCAAGTCTTAAAATAATGACAATAAATTTATTTTTATAAAATTTAGATTTAATGTTATAATATTATAGAACATTAAATCATGAGAAAAACAAAGTTTGAATCACTAAAAATGGAGTTATACACAAAAAGTTATGATTTGTGGTAGTTTATGTGATGTAAAAATTTTTATAAAAAATTTTAATATTCAATCATGAAAAATTAAAATTTTCATGTTATAAATTGATACCAAGTGATTGGTAATTTTTTTGGATTTTTAAAGCTTACTTGAATGTATAATTTTTATTAAAGTGGTGTATTAAAATTACTATTCACAATCTGCTAAGAGGAAAGAAAAAGGGGGTGCCGCGCAATGCGCGCGACCCTGTTCATTGTCGTACGCGGAGCTAAAAACGACGCCGTTTTCCCTGTAAAAAACGTCGCCGCGCATAACGCGCGGAAGCCAGCCGACATATCCCCAAAACGGTGCCGTTTTGGGGCCTCTAATTTCTTAAAGCGCGCAATGCGCGGGCGTAAGTTTTCGGCGGAAATTACCATAATGCCCCTCCGTTCGGTTTTCTAATTAATTACGAAATTGCCATCGGTCCGGTTTTTCAGTTTATTTACGATTTTGCCATTCTGGATAATTTAAATTAATTTAAATGTTTAAAAATTAATTTAAAATTATAACAAAAATATTAATAATACAAAAATGATATTTAGGTGTTGAATATTATATTTTTCAAATATAATAGGTATTTAGGATTAATATTTAAATGTTGTAAATATTAATCTAGTTAGTTTAATATTATATTTTTCAAATATAATAAGTATTTAGGATTAATATTTAAATGTTGTAAATATTAATCTAGTTAGTTTAATATTATATTTTTCAAATATAATAAGTATTTAGGATTAATATTTAAATGTTGTAAATATTAATCTATTTAGTTTAATATTATATTTTTCAAATATAATAAGTATTTAGGATTAATATTTAAATGTTAAATATTAATCTAGTTAGATTAATATTATATCTTCTGAATTTATGATTAATATTAAATAATAAACAAGGATGATAAATTAATTAATTATTATTTAATTACTATTAAATAATAATTAAAGACAACTAAGATTGGGTATTTAATTATTTGTTATTTGATTAACTTTAAATAATAAATAAATTCAGTTAGTTATTATTTATTATTAAATAATAACTAATGATATTTGAGTATTTACTATATAATTTTATTATTTATTATTTAATTAACTTTAAATAATAAATGAATCTAGTTAATTAGTTATTATTTATTATTAAATAATAACTAAAGATATTTGATTATTTTTAATATAATATAATTATTTATTATTTGATTAATTTTAAATAATAAATAAATCTAGTAAGTTATTATTTATTTTTAAATAATAACTAAAGGTAGTTAATTACTTACTATTTAATTAATGATAAATAGTAATTAAATGAAATTAGACTTAATGAAATAAAGAATATGTCTTTTAACTCTTTTGTTTAAACAATTATAACAAATTGTTTAATAGTTTAATAAGTGTCCAACACTTAAGAAAAATATTTTCTAATTTATTAAATTATTAACCTAATATGATTGAGGGTCTATAAGGTTAATAATATTGTTTTGACTGATGTAAATTATGTGTTAGTACTTATGTGTGGTAGATAAGTTTCTTAATGAGCGTATAGTTGTACAAATACGTTGTACTAATTATTAGACCAACTTTACTAATGTTAGGTCTTTCAAAGCCAGTTAGTTAAAGCTAGACATTAATTGTAGCTGAGCAGACAGGCAAGTTTCCTAAACCCTACTCAATTTATATTCGAGCAGGATATATTATTTTATTGTTCAAGTCCCTAACTC
This sequence comes from Hedera helix, assembly GCA_947179155.2. Taxonomy (NCBI): domain Eukaryota; kingdom Viridiplantae; phylum Streptophyta; class Magnoliopsida; order Apiales; family Araliaceae; genus Hedera; species Hedera helix. The sequence continues at coordinate 9,151,357 of OX359279.1, forward strand.
AAATTCAAGTTATTACGTTTCAAGCATGCTATGGTTTAATTTTGTATAATTATTCCACATCTGTAAATTGTTGATTCGCACATAGTGCTTGTTGCATGTGTTCATCAGGTATGAAAGGCTGATCACCTTCATTACCATAAGGTTCAGTTAAAATTGTTCATGGTCATTATTGACACTCAACATTACTTGATTCAGTCATTCAATTATTGAAATTATGATTCGTACTCTTTCACAATTATTATATTGTTGAAAATCCGAAAGCTTGTTCTTTCTTTCAATCATGATATATCGTTATTGTATTTAAACTTGCTGAGCAAAGTCGTTGCTCACTCTTGCTATATCATGATAACAAATTTCAGAATAATACGAATGTCCGAGGAGAGACGGAGACAGAAGCAAAAGACAAGATTATAGTGTTATTCATTATAACTAAATTGTTATATGATGTAGGTAAATTTTGTAAACCTTTTCATGAATCTAAAGGTATATATGTAAGTTAAGGTTAGAAACCTTGGGAAATGTTGTAGAATAAACAATTTATGTTTATATATTCAGCATTAGTTATAGAACATGTATGAAGATGATGTATCGTGACGTACCAAGTCTAGGGTTTGAGGAACCCGGATTTGGGGTCGTTACAGGTTGGTATCAGAGCTGATAGGTTATAGTTCTTAGGTAGCAGTACCTTAGGCTATAATCATGGAAAGATAATGAAGATAGTGAAAGGATAAACTCAGATAGAGTTTAGAAATGAACATATACAGTTCATAAAGGAGGAAATAGATCTATATAGATACATAGATATATGAAAAGATTCAAAGAAGGATCTTCAATGAGTGTAATCCAAATAAATGGGATAAGAATCAGGGAACACTTGATTCAAGAATTTAAAAAGAGAAGGATCGTACAGTAAAATGATCAAAGATGAATGATAAGATGATAGAATTAAACGATCCTAGAATAAAGGAGAAATAGTACAGTGAAATCAATTGTGTTATAAGATCACGATGATCATAGTAAAATCATGGAATGACAAATGGTCTGTTAAATGATTAAGAGGTTGTGTTGATAGCATGATGCTATAACAATGAAGATACTGAAATAGTAACAAGTGGACTCTTGAAGTGTTGAGTGTGATAAGGTATGAATTGACAAAATTCATATCAAGTTAAGAGAAGTTAAAGGTTTGTAGGTTTTTAATCGATGACTCATGTTAGTGGCTGAATTGTACAATTCCTTGTATGGGCGGGGAATTAGTGCTTGGTTTTAGAACCGCTTAGCTTTCTATATTGATACAGTGGTTGAGTTGAACAATCCTTTGTATGGGCAGGGGATTTGTTCTTGGTTTAACGACCGCTTAACTTCCTATATTGATTAGTTGCTGAGTTGACCAATTTCTTGTATGGGCAGGAGATTGTGTTTGGTTTGACGACCACTTGGCTTCCTATAATGATAATCAACTGAAACCTGGAGTCGCGATATTCACTATATGTATGATGAGAAGGTGATTCTTTTCTCATGTGTATAACGGATAGGTAGAGGATGTTAAGATAAGTTCGTGTTCTGAGAACTGACGCGCATAGTAAGTTCGTGACTCATAGTCATGTGGTGGAGCCCCTCAGCGAATGGGCGACTTTGGCCTGACTAGGACAAGTTCCTCAAACCATATGATTGTGGTAAGTTGCTGAGCCCAAATACGTGGTAAGTTTGATGAACAGTAAGTATGGATAGAGTTAAGTAGTCAGGTTAAGGCTATAATAGATATAGTTATTAAGCTGGAAAAGAATGTGGAGGAAAAAATTTGTGGTGTTTTGAGGTTTTAGGATATTCCAAATCTTCTAGCTATGCTAGACTTTGAAATTCTTAAAAAAATCGTGCCAAATTCGCACTTTTGTGCTTTTGAAAAGACAAATGTATTTTTGAAATCATTAATGCATTTAGTGCAGAGATGATAACCGATGGAGTCATCAATGCAGAGTAACCTAGTGTTGGATGTATTTTTAAGCCCACTATGGTATGATGTAATATGACAAAGTCAAAATGATTTTTAGTATTTTGAAACGTTTAAAGAAGAGTCTATGCTAATTGTTTCGGCTAGACAAATTGATTTGAAAATATCAAAATGTATTTATAAAATCATCACACGCCATTAAAGCCATGGTGCAGAGATGAAAAGACGGAATCCTCAACGCACTGTTGCAACGGTGCGGTATCATGAAGTCCTATAAATGAATTTTTGTTATTTTAACTAATCTGAAATGATTTTTGAGTCGTAATATACGAACAGTTCAATGATGTGAGTCTATGTCATTTATTTTGACTGGACACTTTTTGGTCAGAAATGACTCGAGTTTTATTTTCCAATCCAACTTATGCTGGAGCGGAATTTTGTAGTAAGTCTGAGGTGAACAACCCCGTAATGGGGGATATGTCAGAGCCATGAATAAAGAACCCGCGAGGGGGCGCCCAACAGTGGTGGCATGCTGATATGGGTTGGTAAATCCAAAGAGTTCGACCCCGTGAGAAGTCGTTGTGCACAACGCAGAAGTACAATAGGCTGATCACCTAGCGTACACCTATGGAATGTTTTCAGTCTTTGTGATTGATAAACACTCTGTTTATAAGTATTTACAGAGATAAATACTATTTATTCGGAATTCAGTTAATTCCATGTTCACAGTCTTGATGACCCCTCAGCATATTATGAAAGTTTTAATGAATATTTTGATTTTCAAATTATCCTTCTGTAAGATATTGATTTTCAATTTATTCTTCTGCAAGATATTCCATTGTTCTGGAATTATGAGTTTAGAAGTATGAACTTCCTAGAAAAGGGTGGTCATAGAATTTGATGAGTAAAGAGTTATACTCAGAGATGAAAATTGGTAGAAATGTGTATGAGATAATTTCGGGGACGAAATTTTTAGAAGAAGGGGTGAATGTAATATCCCGGATATTTAAATGAATTAGAAATAAAATATTTAATATTTAATAAAGGTTGGAGTTTGATAACCTAGTAGTGATAGATAAATAGAGGTCCAAATTTAATTTAACGGACTAACTTAGATATGGTGATATCAAAATTTTTGATAAGTTAGCAAGTAAAGTGATAATTCAATAAACTTGACTAACAACAAGTCTAATTAAATTAAGAGAATTAATTAGTGGAGTTATGTAATTATGCGACGTGGTTGCGTGTAAATTAAATATGTATTTATATGAATATATATATATGCGTGCATATTTAGTAACATAATTTAATGGTTAATTAAATTGTGATAAATAGATAGATTAATATTAAATTAATCCGAATTAAATTAAAAGGTTTATTGTGGAATTAATTTATTCATTAATCAACAATTATGCAAATTGTTGATAAATTATTTGTGAGGAATAATTATGTAAATTATATAATTATAAAATATATAAAGTAGTTGCATTAATTAAAGGAGATTAATAATTATATATATTGTATAATATTTAATTTCATATATATGTACATATATATAAAGGGTTTAAATTAATTGAGAAATTTTAAATAGTAATTGAATATATTAAATGAATATATTCTATAATTAAATAAATCATTGTAAATGATTTATGGGATTGAGAAATTTAATTATACAATTATTTGTGTAATATTAATTAAATAATTAAATAAATTATTTAAATAAGAAATTGAGTAAATATATTATTATTTTAATGTATTTTCGGGTAAATGGAATTATTTCCATAATTGATGAGAAATAAATTATTTAATGTAAACGTATTAAATAATTTAATTTATGGCGTAAATAATATATATTAAATTATATATTGTATTTATTTAAATTTCATAATTTATTGTGAAATTGTTTTTGAGGTAAGGTGATGTGTATAAATAATATATATAGATTATATATATTATTATTAGCAAACACACTCTAAAGTTTTAATATCAAAATAATTGACAAGTTGTCATTAATTAAATTGAATATAATGAGTGAATTAAATATAATAAATTAATTAATATGATTATTAATTAATGTAAATAATGTGAAATATTAATAATAATATTTATTAGTCCATTTAGTAATTTAATACTTATGGGTTAAAATGTTTAATTATTTATTCAATCTAATTATTTATTTAATCATGGATTGAATAATTAATGTGTAAATTATTAAATTAGCCCAACATGGGTCAATTAGTAGCCCAAGTGGAGAATAATAAAATTTGACAATTTAGTAGCCCAAACAATTTAATAGAAGCCCAATTGGTATTTTAAATTAAAGCCTAATGATTGGCCCACTTGGAAAATACTTAATTTAACTATTATTAATTTAAAAAGTGACTTGGACAATGAATTTGGGACAAGAAAAGAAGAAGTCAGCCGACATGTTGAATGAGGGAGAGAAAATTTGATTTTTCTTGTTTATTTTAGTTTATTATTTATTTATTTAAATTAAGGTTGCTTGTTTGATTTTTTTAAAATACATGGACCATCCCTCTTTTCACCAACTTTAGTCCTTAAGCCATTTCTTGTGCAAGTATCCAATATAGGTGCATGATGGTCTAGATTAATAGATACATATGTGTATCTAATATTTTGTAAGAGTATACTTACAATTTTGGAAATTTTTGTAGTCATTTCTTCTTCTTCCACTTTTCAAGTTAGAGAGAGTTGAGAGAAATAGCTTGGGTAAGAAAATATTTGAGAGTATGGAGAAGGTAGAGAAGGAGATCTTGGTGCATATCTTCAAGTTGCACAACCCATTTTGGAAGAAAAATGAAGATAGTCATTAGAATGAGGTAATGGTTATTTTAAATCTACCTTTGTTTTAAATTAATTAAACCATCATGTTGGTATAAATATGCTAATATAGTTAGTCATGTGTATTAGTAATATTTATGTCATGCTTGAGTTTAATATGCTTAGTTTGTGTTTTGGTATAATTTATATGCTAAAAACATGTGATTGGTGGTGATAAATCAATTCTTAAAATAATGACAAGAAATTTATTTTTATAAAATTTAGATTTAATGTTATAATATTATAGAACATTAAATCATGAGAAAAACAAAGTTTGAATCACTAAAAATGGAGTTATACACAAAAAGTTATGATTTGTGGTAGTTTATGTGATGTAAAAATTTTTATAAAAAATTTTAATATTAAATCATGAAAAATTAAAATTTTCATGTTATAAATTGATACCAAGTGATTGGTAATTTTTTTGGATTTTTAAAGCTTACTTGAATGTATAATTTTTATTAAAGTGGTGTATTAAAATTACTATTCACAATCTGCTAAGAGGAAAGAAAAAGGGGGTGCCGCGCAATGCGCGCGACCCTGTTCATTGTCGTACGCGGAGCTAAAAACGACGCCGTTTTCCCTGTAAAAAACGTCGCCGCGCATAACGCGCGGAAGCCAGCCGACATATCCCCAAAACGGTGCCGTTTTGGGGCCTCTAATTTCTTAAAGCGCGCAATGCGCGGGCGTAAGTTTTCGGCGGAAATTACCATAATGCCCCTCCGTTCGGTTTTCTAATTAATTACGAAATTGCCATCGGTCCGGTTTTTCAGTTTATTTACGATTTTGCCATTCTGGATAATTTAAATTAATTTAAATGTTTAAAAATTAATTTAAAATTATAACAAAAATATTAATAATACAAAAATGATATTTAGGTGTTGAATATTATATTTTTCAAATATAATAGGTATTTAGGATTAATATTTAAATGTTGTAAATATTAATCTAGTTAGTTTAATATTATATTTTTCAAATATAATAAGTATTTAGGATTAATATTTAAATGTTGTAAATATTAATCTAGTTAGTTTAATATTATATTTTTCAAATATAATAAGTATTTAGGATTAATATTTAAATGTTGTAAATATTAATCTATTTAGTTTAATATTATATTTTTCAAATATAATAAGTATTTAGGATTAATATTTAAATGTTAAATATTAATCTAGTTAGATTAATATTATATCTTCTGAATTTATGATTAATATTAAATAATAAACAAGGATGATAAATTAATTAATTATTATTTAATTACTATTAAATAATAATTAAAGACAACTAAGATTGGGTATTTAATTATTTGTTATTTGATTAACTTTAAATAATAAATAAATTCAGTTAGTTATTATTTATTATTAAATAATAACTAATGATATTTGAGTATTTACTATATAATTTTATTATTTATTATTTAATTAACTTTAAATAATAAATGAATCTAGTTAATTAGTTATTATTTATTATTAAATAATAACTAAAGATATTTGATTATTTTTAATATAATATAATTATTTATTATTTGATTAATTTTAAATAATAAATAAATCTAGTAAGTTATTATTTATTTTTAAATAATAACTAAAGGTAGTTAATTACTTACTATTTAATTAATGATAAATAGTAATTAAATGAAATTAGACTTAATGAAATAAAGAATATGTCTTTTAACTCTTTTGTTTAAACAATTATAACAAATTGTTTAATAGTTTAATAAGTGTCCAACACTTAAGAAAAACATTTTCTAATTTATTAAATTATTAACCTAATATGATTGAGGGTCTATAAGGTTAATAATATTGTTTTGACTGATGTAAATTATGTGTTAGTACTTATGTGTGGTAGATAAGTTTCTTAATGAGCGTATAGTTGTACAAATACGTTGTACTAATTATTAGACCAACTTTACTAATGTTAGGTCTTTCAAAGCCAGTTAGTTAAAGCTAGACATTAATTGTAGCTGAGCAGACAGGCAAGTTTCCTAAACCCTACTCAATTTATATTCGAGCAGGATATATTATTTTATTGTTCAAGTCCCTAACTCAAATTCAAGTTATTACGTTTCAAGCATGCTATGGTTTAATTTTGTATAATTATTCCACATCTGTAAATTGTTGATTCGCACATAGTGCTTGTTGCATGTGTTCATCAGGTATGAAAGGCTGATCACCTTCATTACCATAAGGTTCAGTTAAAATTGTTCATGGTCATTATTGACACTCAACATTACTTGATTCAGTCATTCAATTATTGAAATTATGATTCGTACTCTTTCACAATTATTATATTGTTGAAAATCCGAAAGCTTGTTCTTTCTTTCAATCATGATATATCGTTATTGTATTTAAACTTGCTGAGCAAAGTCGTTGCTCACTCTTGCTATATCATGATAACAAATTTCAGAATAATACGAATGTCCGAGGAGAGACGGAGACAGAAGCAAAAGACAAGATTATAGTGTTATTCATTATAACTAAATTGTTATATGATGTAGGTAAATTTTGTAAACCTTTTCATGAATCTAAAGGTATATATGTAAGTTAAGGTTAGAAACCTTGGGAAATGTTGTAGAATAAACAATTTATGTTTATATATTCCGCATTAGTTATAGAACATGTATGAAGATGATGTATCGTGACGTACCAAGTCTAGGGTTTGAGGAACCCGGATTTGGGGTCGTTACAATTATTATTATTATTATTATTATTATTATTATTATTATTATTATTATTATTATTATTATTATTATTATTATTATTATTATTATTATTATTATTATTATTATTATTATTATTATTATTATTATTATTATTATTATTATTATTATTATTATTATTACTATTATTATTATTAGTATTATTATTACTATTATTATTATTACTATTATTATTATTACTATTATTATTATTATTATTATTATTACTATTATTATTATTATTACTATTATTATTATTATTAGTATTATTATTATTATTATTATTATTATTATTATTATTATTATTATTATTATTATTATTATTATTATTATTATTATTATTTTTATTATTATTATTATTATTATTATTATTATTATTATTATTATTATTATTATTATTATTATTATTATTATTATTATTATTATTATTATTATTATTATTATTATTATTACTAGTATTATTATTATTATTATTATTATTATTATTATTATTATTATTATTATTATTACTATTATTATTATTATTAGTATTATTATTATTATTACTATTATTATTATTATTATTATTATTATTATTATTATTATTATTATTATTATTATTATTATTATTATTATTATTATTATTATTATTATTATTATTATTATTATTATTATTATTATTATTATTATTATTATTATTATTATTATTATTATTATTATTATTACTATTATCATTATTATTTAGTTCCTACATGGTTTAGGAATTAATTAATAAGAGTACTCTCATAATTGATAATTAAGTTACTAAATAGTTTAGGAATTATCATTATTATATTAAATTCATTAAGTACCTAATTAGATTAGGATTTTAATTAAAAACCCTATTCCTAAAGGTGTTAGGAGGGTTGACTAAATCTATAAATAAGAGAAGTCTTATTATAAGGTTACACACATACACTTCCATAAGTTTTAAGAGAGTACTCACATATTCTCTAAAGAAAGAAAATTAGGGTTTGCCATCACCCACTTCTTGAATTATTATTATTCCTTGATGGATCACCTCTAGAGGCCAAACACTTGGGTGGCTAACGTTGATCATTGGAATCCAATCGGTGAAATTCAAAAAGAACGCGAAAGATTTGGAGGTGAACTTGTACCCGTTGAAGTTTTGAGTTCTACAAGGGTATATTTCTAACTTCTTCTTTATTAATTAATAGTTGCGCATAAAGTTCGATCTTGGATTATGGTTTGTAAATTTTTAAAATTTGATTTTACCCTACTTTCGCTATTTTATGCAATTTGATTGCGTGTCTATAAATTTTTACAAACTAACAGTGACATCAAGAGCCAAATTTTATAAGAATTATTAATTATTTTAATTCCATGTGTATGGGTATATTTTTGGAACAATTTATTAGACATAATTTTTGTTATATAAAATTATATATTAAAAGATTTTGGATTATATATATGTTTATATATTATTACCGAAATCCACTATTTTGGTTTTAATGAAGACGAAAAAAGGGGCTGCTTTAATATATATATATATATATATATATATATATATATATATATATATATATATATATATATACGTAAAGTGAAGCCAAGCTGTTTCATTTTTAAAAAAATAAAATAAAAGCAGCAGCAGTTTCGTTTTTTGTTGGCAGCCACGGTTTGGTATATATATATATATATATATTAGATAGCAGTAACATTTTTTTCGGCAACGCAGTGTTGGGTTTCGGTAAAGCATTGATATAGCGGATGTGATAAAACCTATCCCGAAAAGGTTATCAGGCTAATTTGGTATATCTATTATAACAAAACACAAGGCATTTTGAAAAAAAAAATTCTCCCGCTCACCTCTTAACATTTGATCTGGACCGTCCAAAAAATGGGATAAATCTCACAGTTCTCTCACTTTATATCCAGTTTAGTCTTCATTCTCCTGCTATCAGATTCTACCTTCTTCACTCTTTTCTTCTCTCTCTCCTCAATATCTTGGAAGAAGAGTAGTTAATTTAATTCCAGTGGTGCTAGCTTGACGAAAAATCTCCTATCCCTCTGCGACTCGATCAACCATGTCGAAAATGAAACATTTACTGCGAAAGCTTCACATCAATGGCGGTGGCGCCTTCCACGATCACCAACGAATGGCCACCCATCGTTGAATACAAGTCCTACACCACCGACGCCTCCGTAAATGACGTTGTTGTAGTCATTAGCTTCATCGTCGGCATTAGCAGGAGCCAGAGGAGCCAGAGGCGCTTCACCGAGGCACGTTGCAGAAACGACTCAGATCAAGGCTGCCAAACAGCGGAGCTTGGCGTGTTTGCCTTTTGACATTGTCGTTGAGTCTCTCTCTTTCTCTTCATTACTGGGTAATTACGTTCCAATTTGATTATCGATTACTTTTTTCTGTTTAATTGTTTGATGAATTAGGTTTAATTTGCATTTTTCGACCAATTTTTATTTGTTCATGGATATTAATTATGGCTAATAGCTTTAACTAAAATTATGCTGGAATTTTGTTTTTTTTTACTAAAAAAACACTCCTGTTAGGAATGCTGTAAGTTATGGCTATTCGAACTTTTTTTCATTCTTGGCTTGCAATTTAATTTCATGTAGCTTAATTAAAATGCAAATAATTTTGGAATCATAAGCTTTGATCCTCTCAAAGAGAATTAGGGAGCGCATAACTTATTTCCTAATTGCAAGTTCTTGAACACTTGGGTATGGTATTACACATGCATTTTTTGTTTGTTTTTTGTTCTTCTGTTTTTCTCTACATAAAATATATGATGATTCAAGAACTGGGTCTTTCTTTAGTTCTTGAATTAGCTGCCAAAAAAGAAGCTAAGGATCCCCAATTATTATTTTATTTAAGAATGCCGAATTTCAAAGTATTGGAGTGACAGTTTCTTTCTTTAATCAATTCTTATGTAAACTTATGTGCTGGCTTTTTTGATGAATTCTTAGAAAAAATTGAATCTTCCATGATTTGTCATTTATGCAATAGTTGGGGAAGGCTGGAGAGAAAGAAACAGAGATTTGTAACTATCACATGCTCACATATTAACAGGGAAAGAGGGAGTCAAATTTGGAGAAACTAACATTTAGTATACAGATTCTGCAGGATTATAAACATTGGTCTTAATAGCTGTTTTAAGTATAGGTAGTTCATGCCCTCAAGATAATTTGAATCCTATTTGCATTTTTATTTTTATTTTCATCATGCTAAAGGAAACGCGGAAGCAGCCTCAGATAACTGAAAAGATTTAGGTGGGCTGCATGTGGAAATTGATTGGTATTTTTGATAACAGGCATGGTCATCCCAATAAGAAGTTGCTTTCAAATGCAAAAATTGAGAAAAAACATGTCACTGGTAATTATTCGTCGATTATATTCAATTTTTTTGTTACCATCCTTTAGATATTAATTATGTGAGTGTGTCTGTGACATTGTTGAGACTAAGGGTGACCCTTCTTCATTTAATTGTCAATTTGTCACAAACATAATTGCATTCAAAATTGAGCCCAGCATATTAAACATATGAAGCAGATGTCAAAAGTAAAAAAAGAAAAAAGAAAAGGTATACCAAAGGATTTTGTTCTTTGAAACTTTTATGACATGTGGTACACATAGTACAACTTTTATGGCATGTGGTACAATAACATTTTTTAGTACCTGTTCTTGAATAATTTAATTTAGCCAATATATGTGTTATGTGCAGAAATGGAGGATGCAATAAAGAAATTAGCTAAACTGGATGTGGAATTGACTATTGAAGAGAGAAATTTACTCTCTCTCTGGGATACAAAAACGTGGTGGGATCCCGTAGGGCATGGTGGAGGATATTATCGTCAATTGAGCAGAAGGAGGAGTCCAGAAGGAATGAAGTGAATGTGAAATGGATCAAGGAGTACAGGCAAAAAGTGGAAGTAGAGCTTTCGAGCATTTGTGGTGATATTATGACTGTGATAGATGAACATCTCATTCCTTCGTGCACTGCTGGAGAGTCCACTATTTTCTACTATAAAATGTGGGTGGGGGATATATATTATTAGTATTTTAAACTCAGTTTTGAGTTTTGTTAATTTTTCTTAAGGGGTTTTGGTGTTTGGGTTTTTATTGGTTACAGGAAATGGGATTATTATAGGTATCTTGCAAAATTCAAGACTGGTAGTGAGAGGAAAGAGTCTGTAGATCAGTCCCTCAAGGTCTATCAGGTGAATAGAATATCTGCCTAATCTGCATTTTGTTATTTAACATGAGGTAGTATTTAGCTATTTATACTTGCAATTATAGTTAAGCAAATGCTGCATTGTTAAGTTTTAGGTTCTGGGAAGCATGCAGTGGCACTCCTTCATTCCAAGACATGCTTACATTTAGAACATAAAACACTAGCAAAATAATAAGATACTGATTTATAAAATCAGATAAGGAAATTTATCTGAAGAAACTCAAAGCTTCATATTCAAATTACCTGTGCCACTTTTTTTTATATGTTCCACGTCTTAAAAACAAATCTTTGACTAACCCAAACTCTAGCCTTAGAACAAACTAGGGCTGTAAATGGAGTTCGGAATATCCGATATTCGTTCCGAAAATTCGCATCTGTATTCATGTTAAAACGGATATTATTCGTATCTGTGTTAAATCGAATATTATCCGTATTCGTATCCGTCCAAAGCGGATAGAGATACAGATATATGCATATTCATACCCGTTAATATCTGTATCTGTAATTATATGTTTTTTTTAGTGTAAAGACTATTTTTTTATTATTATTATTTGACCTTTGTTTTATGTTCAATGAAATTTTCTATATATTCCTCTAAAAAGTAGATGGTAAGATTTTGACATCCCAAATCCACACACACAGAGATAGAGAAATATAAAGTGAGATAAAAATGATGCCTCTATTTTAGTTTGATTAATATTTTAGGGAGACATTTAAAATTTTAGATAGCATTTGCTTTTGTGCATCTACTTATGACCGTAATAAACACATTTGTACTTCTCTTTAAATTTCGAGTATGATTATTCATCATCATCTGCCATCACATAGCTTAGGAGGTAAATTAAATTATTTCATTTCATTCAATTGTTGGTATTCGTGGTGCCACAGGCACGAGTTAATACAAGTTCAATTTCCAAATTTTATGTATAATATGCATAATAGTTCAGCGTATTATGTAGTTTATGGGAATGCTGTAGGTATTGGCGTGTTTATCTTTTGTATGAATTTTGTATAAGTTTGTGGGAATGCTGCTGGTATTGGTGTTCAGTGTATTATGTTTTTTGTTTTTGTTCATTCCGTCCCGGCGTGATTAGTCTTCTACCCCAACTACGGTGCAAATCGGTTGCTTAGTACTCGTCGGAGTGTGATCTGGTGCGTGTATCGGTTCCTCATTTGGTCATTTCTCTAATTCCTCATCCTCATCTTTCAATCGACAATGGTAGCAGTGCCATAGGCACGGGTGCTAGCTAGTATACATATAAATTAGCTAATGGAGCCCACAGTTTTTTTTTAGTTTGACAATGCATTCACTGTTCGGTAAAGTGAATGATAAAGCAAATTTTGGAAGGAAAACTGAGCATGCCATTAAAGTTTATTTCAGAATGGTTGGTATATATATATATATATATAATATATATATATATATATATAGAAAATTTTCAAAAGCGAACTTTAAAAAGTGAACTAAAGACGAACCGTCGTCTTTGGTATCTATGGCACGGTTCGACCCGTCGTCATAGAGTGCATGGCTATGGCGACGGGTCGAACCGTCGCCATAGATATCAAAGACGACGGTTCGTCTTTGGTTCGCTTTTTAAGGTTCGCTAGAGAAGGGAAATATATATATATATATTATTAATATATATATGATATATTTATAATATATATTAATTAGCCAAACAGTTTGGTAATTTTATACATATTTTAAAATTTTAAAATGATAAAAATAAATAATTTATTTTAAAATAATTTTATAATTAAAATAAAAGGTTTATTTTAAACATGAAATTAGATTTCATGCAACTTTAATTGTCCATTAAATGATACCAATACATATATGGAATGATTTATTTAATTCGTGCGATGAATATTACTTATTGATATATATATGTTGATATATATAATAATAAATGAGATTGATTATGGACTATTAACCAATATAATTGGACTTATTTTAATTGAATGCATGAATGAATAGGTTTTATAAATAGGGTCTGTGTACATCGTCTTTCTAATTTTTCTTATATATAATTCCATCTCCCTCATTTGTACTTTCCCTTGACTGTTGATCAAGGTTTCTATTTATTGTAAATAGTTTTGTAATATGATTAATTAGAATTATTTTGAAGAATCGGAGTAAAGGAGCAAGAAGCACATGAAGATCCATTTGTAATGGAGCCTGAATTTAAATGTAATAGTTACATTTAATTTAATTTATTCTTGCACCATAGGTTTGACCTTTTGGTTCACTTGGTAGCTCTAGTGAACCAAATTAGAATAAAAGTTCATAATCAATCCAAGTAGAATATAGTATTTTATATGTGCATGTTAATTATATATATTATATATTATCCAAACATGCTTCACATGTTAAATAATATGACGCGTATTTTATATATATATGTTCATGCGCGCTAAACAAGATGAGACAATAATATTAGCAAACCCCTCATGATGTAGAATAAATATTATTTATAAAATTTATTAAAAGATTTAATTAATGAATTAAAGGTGTTTAATTTAATTAAATAAAATCAGAATTGTTCTAATTTATTCATTCTACTACTCATAATATTAAGTTGTGACGTTCAAAGATATTTATTAAAAATATCGAACGTAGCCTTCTAGCATGGTAAAACAATAGAGTATCAAATAATCAATATAGTTTGTTGTGTTACACAAGGCTTATATTAATTATTTAAGATGTTGTTTTATTACATAGTTGATGTTTATAAAGGAATTGAACATTATTGTTTTGTTGTGTCACACAAGGACGATATTTTTCTATTTACTTATATGAAAATGCTAGGTTGGACTTAACTTAGATAATTTTGATTTGGATGTGTCACACATGATTATAATAATCTAAGAGGCAAAATACAATGAGTTACATGCTGATGTAATTGACAAAGGCATTTTCTTTATCCATATTTAATAGATGATATTAATTGTGATAAACCTATAGTTATTGAGCAATGCTTTTAGAATCATGATGATGATCATGCAAATGAGATCTAAATTCAAGATAGCTCAAAACTAAAATTATGATAAATCATGAGATTACTAAAATGGGGATTAGTGAATCCGGATAGATTAGTACATACTATGCTTGCTCTTATAGAGATGATGATTGATCTCATAATTATTTGTGTAGAGACACTAAAGTAAGTATGTAGGTGTTTATTATAGAATAAGTTCATTGAACGTGACTCGCTCAAGAAACACCTAATAGAGTCTTACTTGTCTGTCAATAGGAGTTCCTTTTGTGATAGTAGTACAAGTGATCATTGGACATGAGATCATCACAGTATCGTGTGTATGATGAATTATGTTTTGACATATTCCTTAAAACCTTTAGGGTGTATCAAAGGGTATGATCGGATATAATAAGTCATACATGGAGATAGGTAAATGATCAACAAAGAATCTACCACTTCTAGTAAAAGAAGAGAATCTCCTATGCGATTCGATAAATGACAACTCAGTAGTCCTTGGCCAAGGCAGAATGGAAATTAGAAAGTAGTTTCTAATTTACATTAATTAGATTTATTCATTTAAGGATCGAAATGCATATAATCAAATAAAATAAGACTTGACAGTCATATCATATCTTATATTTAATTGGGACATTTTGAGGTAGAAGGATTGAATTGTACGGTAACTATTCGCTGAATAAGTTCTTTTGTGTGTAAATGTTGAAATCTATATTATCTGAAAAATCATTGATCGCTAAAGGGACTTACCCTTATTATGGAATAAATGTAATATCCCGAATATTTAAATGAATTAGAAATAAAATATCTAATATTTAATAAAGGTTGGAGTTTGATAACCTAGTAGTGGTAGATAAATAGAGATCCAAATTAAATTTAATGGACTAACTTAGATTTTGTGATATCAAATTTTTGATAAGTTAGCGAGTAAAGTGATAATTCAATAAGCTTGACTAATAACAAGTTTAATTAGATTAAGAGAATTAATTAGTGGAGTTATGTAATTATGCGACGTGGTTACGTGTAAATTAAATATGTATTTATATGAATATATGAATATATATATATATATATATATATATATATATATATATATATATATATATATATATATATATATATATATATATATATGCGTGCATATTTAGTAACATAATTTAAAGGTTAATTAAATTGTGATAAATAAATAGATTAATATTAAATTAATCCGAATTGAATTAAAAGGTTAATTGTGGAATTAATTTAGTTATTATATTGATTAAATTCATTAATCAATATTTATGCAAATTATTGATAAATTATTTGTGAGGAATAATTATGTAATTTATATAATTATAAATTATATAAGGTAGTTAAATTAATTAAGGGAGAATAGTAATATTATTTATATATATATATATATATATATATATATATATATATATATATATATATATATATATATATATATATATATATATAAAGGGATTAAATTAATTAAGTAATTTTAAATAGTAATTGAATATATTCTATAATTAAATAAATCATTGTAAATGAATTATAATTGAGTAATTTAATTATACAATTACTTGTGTAATATTAATTAAATAATTTAATAAATTATTTAAATAAGAAATTGAGTAAATATATTATTATTTTAATGTATTTTCGAGTAAATGGATTTATTTTCATAATTGATGAGAAATGAATTATTTAATGTAAATGTATTAAATAATTTAATTTATGGCCTAAATAATATATATTAAATTATATATTGTATTTATTTTAATTTCATAATTTATTGTGAAATTGTTTTTGAAGTAAAGTAATGTGTATAAATAATATATATATATATATATATATATATATATATATATATATATATTATTAGAGAACAAACCCTAAAGTTTTTAATATCAAAATAATTGATAAGTTTCATATTAATTAAATATTCAATTAAATTGATTATAATGAGTTAATTAAATTTTATAAATTAATTAATATGATTATTAATTAATGTAAACAATGTGGGATATTAAGAATAATATTTATTAGTCCATTTAGCAATTTAATACTAATGAGTTAGAGTATTTAATTATTTATTCCATCTAATTATTTATTTAATTATGGATTGAATAATTAATGTGTAACAAAATTAATAACCAATCTTTTGGGTTATATTAATTAGTCCAATGTTAAATTAAATGGATTTGACTAAATAACAGTTCAAGTCATTTTATTGGAGTCCAATGGTTATTAAATGTAATATAAACAATAAACCAAATTGTAAATGTAAGTGTATAGCACATATTAAATGACATAATTGTAATAATGAATTAAGTATATTTAATTTATACTATGGGGATAGAATAAATTAAATAGCTTAATATTTATTATTTAGTATTTTAGAAATACTAATTATAAATTAATAAGAGGAGTCTTATTATTATTATTATTACTATTATCATTATTATTTAGTTGCTAAATGGTTTAGGAATTAATTAATAAGAGTACTATCATAATTGATAATTAAGTTCCTAAATAGTTTAGAAATTATAATTATTATATTAAATTCATTAAGTTCCTAATTAGATTAGGATTTTAATTAAAAACCCTATTCCTAAAGGTGTAAGGAGGGTTGACTAAATCTATAAATAAGAGAAGTCTTATTATGGATTAAGTTTTGGGAGAGCACTCACATATTCTCTAGAGAGAGAAAACTAGGGTTTGTCATCACCCACTTCTTGAATTATTATTATTCCTTGGTGGATCACCTCTAGAGGCCAAACACTTGGGTGACTAGCGTTGATCATTAGAATCCAATCGGTGATATTCAAGAAGAACGCGAAGGATTTGGAGGTGAACTTGTACCCATTGAAGCTTTGAGTTCTACAAGGGTATATCTCTAACTTCTTCTTTATTAATTAATAGTTACGCATAAAGGTCAATCTTGGATCATGATTTGTAAATTTTTAAAATTTAATTTTACCATGCTTACGCTATTTTATGTAATTTGATTGCGTGTCTATGAATTTTTACAAAGCAAAAGCAAGATGCCGTGGAGTCAAAAGACATGGTGTCAGGTATTATTCCAATCAATAATATAAATACTTATATATTATTTGATTTAGGAGCTACCTGTTCATTTGTGTCTGATGATTTCACTAGACAGTTAGAATAGCCTAAATAAAAGTTTGAAAACCCTATGACTATATAAGTTACAAATAAAGAAGTGATTCTTGTAGAGTATATACATAGAAACTGTTCTGTAGAAATCAGGGGTCAGAAGTTGAGTGTGAACTTAATTCCGATACGTTTGGGGGAGTTTGATGTTATACTTGAGATGGATTGGTTGTTTAACCACGGAGCAGTAATTGATTGTCAGAAGAAGTGTATACACCTTAAGACACCAAATAAGTCTAAGGTCATATTTTATGGTAGCAAGTCGTCAAGACAATCTTGTTGTCTGACGATGATGCAAGCCAAGAAACTGTTAAAGAAAGGATGTGTAGGATATCTGGCACATGTAGTGGATACACAAATAGTGAATCCTGAGATGGAACAGATACCTGTAGTTAAGGAGTTCATTGATATTTTTCTAGATGAACTGTTAGGTCTTTTGCCAGATAGGGAGACAGAATTCGTGATTGATTTGGTACCGGGGACAACACCGATATCAAAGGCACTATATAGGATGACTCTGGTAGAAATGAGGGAGTTGATGGTTCAGTTACAAGAGTTGTTGGATAGGAAGTACATTCAGCCTAATGTTTCTCCATGGGGAGCACCGATGCTATTTGTAAAGAAGAAAGATGAATCGATAAGACTTTGTATGGACTATAGAGAGTTAAACAAAGTAACGATTAAGAATAAGTACCCATTGCCAAGAATTGAAGATCTATTTGATTAACTAAAATGGGTGAAATACTTTTCAAAGATTGACTTCAGGACTGGTTATCATCAGTTAAAAATAAGGAAGGAAGACGTACCCAAGACGGCATTCAGAACTCGTTACAGCCATTATGAGTTTCTGTTGATATCGTTTGGACTAACGAATGTGTCAGCCACATTTATGGACATGATGAACAGAATATTCAAGTAGTATTTGGATAAATTTTTAGTTGTGTTCATTGACGATATTTTGGTTTATTCCAAAACTGAAGAGAAGCACATCGAATATTTAAGATTGATGTTGGAGATATTAAGAAGGGAGCAGTTGTATGCCAAATTTTCAAAGTGTAAATTCTGGTTAAAGAGAGTTCAATTTCTAAGTCATGTTATTGACAAAGAAGGAGTTTTAGTAGATCCTACAAAAGTGGAAGCAGTGATTAATTGGGAATAACCAAGGACACTGACAAAGATTAGAAGTTTCTTAGGGTTAACGGACTATTATAGGAGATTTATCAAGGACTTTCGAAGATAGCAATTCTGTTAACAAATTTGATAAGGAAGACAGTGAAATATGTACTGACAGAGAAGTACGAAGAGAGTTTTCAGGAGTTAAAGAAGAGACTTAGTGAAGCACCTGTGTTGATTTTACCAGACAACACATGAGGTTTTACGGTTTATAGTGATGCATCGCACAAGGCACTAGGCTGTGTGCTTATGCAGAACGACAAAGTCATTATGTATGCGTCAAGGCAATTAAAAGATTATGAGAAGGGATACCCTACCCATGACTTGGAGTTGGTAGTGGTAGTGTTTGCCCTTAAAATTAGGAGGCATTATTTATGTGAAGAAAAATGTGAGATATTCACAAACCATAAAAGTCTGAAGTATATCTTCACACAAAAGGAGTTGAACATGAGGCAGATGAGATGATTAGAATTGATCAAAATTATGATTGTGAGATTTTATATCATCCCGGCAAAGCCAATGTGGTAGCTGATGCTCTAAGCAGAAAGAGCAGAGAGAAGTTATTTGTATTGACAGACCAAGAAGAACTGGTAAAAGAAATGGCTCGAATGGAGTTGGAGGTGAAAAATTCAAGGGAGTCGATAGGGATGGAAGTGAGTCAAACCTTATTAAATAAGGTGAAAGAGGCTCAAGACAAAGATGAAGAATATGATAGAATAAGGAAGAGAATGATCGATGGAGAAGATGTCAAGTTTAAAGTGGATAACAAAGGATTGCTAAGGTTTAAAAATTATGTTTGGGTACCCTTAGTTCCTAAATTACAAGAGAAGATTTTACAAGAGGCTCACAATACGAGATACTCGATACATCCGGGGAGTACGAAGATATATCAAGATCTACGTCAGTATTTTTGATGGCCAAATATGAAAAGAGAGGTTGTAGAATGTGTCAGCTGATGCCTAACTTGTCAAAGGGTAAAGGCAGAACATCAGAGACCAAACGAATTATTACAGCTGTTAGAGATTCCTGAATGAAAATGGGAGCATATCATGATGGATTTTGTGGTAGAACTTCCAACAATACAGTAGGGATATAACGCGATATGGGTGATTATAGATCGACTAACGAAGTCAGTGCATTTTTGCCAGAACAAGATTAAGTTCAATTTGAATCAGTTGGCCAAGTTATAAATAAAAGAGATAGTTTTAAGACATGGAGTGCCAGTGTCAATTGTGTCGGACAGAGATTGTGACACCCCTAAATTCAGGTACTAATACATCAGATTTGGTGCTCACGTAAAAATACATCCAATCATTAATAAACAACATTTAGTACTAATGCGAAAATAAATAAACATATGTTGTTCATTAATACATAGTTTCATCAATCCCTAGGTCTTAAACCTTAAACAAAAATACATCATAAATATATTATTAATACAAAAAGGATAATGATTTACCAAAACAGAATAGTAATAACAACTAATCCTAAAGTTTGCCCTTACCTTTGTCCTTCTTGGCCTTGTCCTTCTTGGAATGCTCAGGCTTACCTGCAATTAGTTTATGATATAACAAAAGTGAGTAACTACTTTGCTCAGCAAATTTAAAATAAATAATGAAGGTATATCATAAATGAATAAGAATGACAATCAAATAAATCAACGATTTAAAATAATTGAACAATATAATCAAAGTTCCAAAGATAGAATGAATATTGATTATTTACTACTGAGTGGTCAAATAGACCATGAACATTTTCAATAAATCAATCATTTGAATAACCCTTTTTATATTTTAACCTGTCAGTTGTACTTGAAGGGATCAACCTCTTATACACCATTTGTATATATAACATTAAACTCTGACGCATCGGATAACCGATACTTACATTTTCCTTATCAAGAGTTGCTCTCTCAGTCCAAGAATCCGTACTAATTGCTAGTTTTGATAACTTTTGAAATATATTAATATATATATATCTAACCGAACAAATGGTGTAGACCAATTCTTTAAACAGTTCATGAATGAAGAACTTAAAATATTTTATAGTTTAATAATAGAACAGGAATTCAAGTGCACCAAGTGCGGATATCAATAATTATCATTGATGTGGAATAATTGACAAACATTATACCATTAACATGATTTAAAAATACTTACTCGAGTTTAAGTTATAAAACTTGGTCAATATAAATGTAAGGTTAGGGAAACTTGTCTTGTTCGCGACATACCGCTAATTCAGATAAATTAGACTCCCGTTGAAAGTCTTAATATTGATAACATCGGCCTATTAATTAGTACAACATATAATTGTGCACTTAAATATTTAAATTTACTATACCTAGCATCTAATTATCGATGATCAGTACATAACACATTATAAGAAATTTTATATCATTTACACATAGTTGTGTTTAGGTAAATGATTTAACCGTCGAATATTACTTCTCCTTAAATAATATTAAATTAAGTATGCTTTAGATATCTTTATATAATTATTTAAACACTCAAATAATTTATTATAATTATCTCTTTACCTTATTTATTTTTAAATATTATTTAAAATAATAAATTATAGCTATCCTTAATTGTTGTTGAACAATAATTAATTAATTAAAATTTATTAAGTATTTTGTTAACTATATTCTCCTTTAATTATTATTTAATTTTTAATTAAATAATAATAATTAATTATTCGTCCTTATATATTATTTAATCTTAATTAAATAATAAATAATTAGTTTATTAATCTTAACCCATTTTAATTATTATTTAAGATCAATTAAATAATAATTAGTTGTCCTTACTTATTATTCAATGTTAGTTAAATAATAAATAATTAGATTTTTAACCTTAGTCTTCTTTAATTATTATTTAATATCAATTAAATAATAATTTATTAATTATTACCCATATTTATTATTTAATATTAATTAAATAATAAATAATTATTTTATTAACTTTATTCATCATTTAAATATTAATTGATGAACTTAAATGCTTTATTTATTACTTAATATTAAATAATAAATAATTAGATTAATTATTTTTTATTCAAAATAACTATTCTTAATTTCTTTTATTTATTATTTAATAACAATTAAATCATAAATAATTAATTTCTTTTAATTCCCTTTATTTATTATTTAATAGCCATTAAACAATAAATAATTAATTAATTTTAATTATTATTTTATTTAAATAATAATTAATTACCTTAAATATTCTTAGTTTATTTTATTTTTAAATATTTAAATTTATTTGGGTCTCATATTACTTATACTAACATTTAAAATATTTTATGCATTTAATTAATTAAAAACGACCTGAACCAACCCAAAGCTGACCTGAACTGACCCATGGTTGACTTTGACCATCTAGGGTGCCATCTTAGGTGCCTAGGCACCCAAGAGTGCTGAGGTAGGCGCCTAGGCGCTTGTCCCCCCAACTTTTATGTAGAATGTTTGTTCAGTTTGTGTTTTGTTTTGTGATTTTTACCTCATTTGTACAAACTTGAATAAAATAAAATCTATAAATCCAAATGACCTTAAATTAGTCTTGTTGAATTTGTGTTTTTTTGAAATACAATATTCCATGATTGAAACACATTTTTGGGCTTGTATAGGTCACGAAAAATGGGCTCAAAGTGGACTATTGCACATTAGGGTTTGGCAGTGAACTTATTTGGTTTCAAATGTCATAACTCACTCATTTTAAAACTTTTTGCCATGATTCCAACTATGTTTTAATCTTAAATTACATACCTAGTATATGACGAAAGAAAATCACACATACAATAAGTAGGTTTCAAAATATAAAGCTCCGAATCACATGCTCGCTCAGGGTTTTGTTGGTAAAAATCGTTTTCATACTTTTTGCTAAACTTTTCAATACAAACACATATAAATATTCATATCAAAACCCATTTAACCCTAGATCTACCAATCTAGCATGGATCTACATATTTAGAGTTTGAAAATAACTTTTCTACCATATAACTCATATATAATACAAAGAAAAACGTACAAGCTAAGGTTTTGGGTGGTATTATATCTTTTGCTTTTAATGGCTTTCTTTCTTTGCTTTCCAAAATAGGTTATGAAGTGTGATGACATCCAAGAACACCTCCTTGAAGAAATATAGCTTAACTCGCTTGACTCGGTAATGAAACTCACTAAAGAACTCTCTAAACTCACTCACTCACCGAGTTAACTCACTAAAACTCACCGACATCTAATATAGAGAACTCTTGTAATATTTTTGTAACCCTTTCAACATAAATGTGGTGTGCTATTTATAGCCCTAACATTCTATACATATATCATATATATCTATAAAATGGACATGAAATTTTCTCACAATTGCTAGCAAAAGGTTAAGTGATCCACACACTACATCAAGTCATCAATTTGCTAGATTTTTGAAATTCAAGTGGGCCCCTCCCCATAAATCCTTGATTTTTCAATTATATTTATTACACAATTTACAAATTAAGTCTTCTAGAAGCTTGCTCAATTGGGACAATGTTTGGGTTTGCATTTTAATTTGTTTGGGCTATTAGATCACTAAATAAATTCACCAACATGGGCCTTCAAAAATAATTCACTAGTTTCTCAATTAAATAAAATATTAGACTAGTTTAATTAAACATTAAATCATATAATATAACCTACAAGTTCACTATTCTTTTAATTTACCTTGAACTTGTTTTTAAAATACATATTAGACCATTTAATAATTAAATTTAATTTAATTACATAATCCAATTAGACTTGTTATATTCAAATTTTAATTGAATATTTAATTAGGGATCCATACCTCTTGATATTAAAAATCATTAAGTTAGTCCGTTAATTTAATAAACCCATTAATCAGACTTTCTTTAATTAAATTTACCGAATAGTCAAATAGTTAAACCATCACATAAATGTTTAAATTAATTCACACAACCTAATTAGAAATTAAATTCATAATTTTATTTATAATGTAATTTAAAATTCTCGGTCTTTATAGGGATTCGCGCTTCATATCAAAATTTTGGAGGAGTCTTCAAGAAAGAATGGGGACACAATTAATAATAAGTACAACGTATCATCTGCAGACTGATGGGCAAAGCGAGATAACAATTCAAACATTAAAATACATGCTTAGAGCCCGTGTGATGGATTTCAAGGACAGTTGGAAGGACTATCTACCTTTAGTAGAATTTGCATACAATAACTGTTATCATGCGAGCATAGGCATGCCGCCTTATGAAGCCTTGTATAGGAGCAAATATATAACACCTCTATATTGGGATGAAGTAGGAGAACATCGATTGTTGGGGCCGAAATTGGTTCAACAGAACGTAAAAATTACCAGAGTAATAAGAGCTCGATTAGTAGCAGCTTAAGAGAGCCAAAAGAAATATGCAGATCTACATCGACAGAAACGAGATTATGAAGTGGGAAGTTTTGTGTTTATGAAGATGTCTCCTTAGAAAAGGAAAATTAGATTTGAGAAGAAAGAAAAACTGAGTCTGAGGTTCATAAGACTGTTCAAAATATTGAAGAGAGTGGGTGAAGTGGCGTACGAGGTAGCTCTACCTTCTAAATTGAAACATATTCATAATGTGTTTCATATCTCAGTGTTGCGGCCATACAAGCCTGATTACAAGCACGACATCTCCTATGAGCCGATTCAAGTAGAAAAAGATTTATCATATGAAGAAATTCATGTTCAAATATTAGATAGGAAAGAACAAACTTTAAGAAATAAGGTTATACATTCTGTCAAAGTGCTTTAGAGGAACCACAACGTTGAGGAAACTACGTAGGAACTTGAAAAAAAGATGAGGAATAATTATCCAAATCTTTTTTAGTAGCTTTAAATTTATAATTCGGGGGACAAAATTCTTATAAGGGGGGGGGGGGGGGGAGAATGTAATAACCACGAGTTTTAAGTCCATTGTAATGATGATTATTAAATAATTATCAATGAATTAATTTTTTTTTCATCAATTGATTGGGCATTTTCATTATTGAATGAATAGATATATGTATGTGTATATTTAATTAATCTAATAATGTAGCATGGTAGAAGAATTAATTAAAGCAAATATAATTGAATTATATTTTGCGTCCAAATGAATTATTAAACTAGGTTCAATAAAATTAACCTAGTAAGTCCATGAAGATGATTAATTAATGGTCCATGTTATAATTGAACTAGGCCAATACTTATTTTAATTAAATTTAGCATATGTTAGTTGATAAGAATCCAATGTAATGAATAAATTGAGTCTAAATAAATTAAATGAATGAGCCCAATAGAATTAATTACTAAGTCTAAAGTGGAGCCCAAACTAAGTCAAAGTTTAGTAAATATATATATATATATATATAATAAAAAAATCAAAAGTAAAGGGAAAAAAGGCCAATTTGGCCGGCCAAACGGGGGTCCCACTTGGGGTGAAGTATTGCTCAATATTGATTCCTTTACACACTTTAATTTAGTTGCTCAACAACCCTAGTCAATCCAAGTCTCCACCAATCCAATAGTAATATTAATTAGGAGCTTAATTGACTAGCTGTTAAATGATTAGTGTGCTAATGGTGTAATCCTAGAGTGCTATAAATAGAATACTCCACCAATTGGTTATGTTGTTAGTCATTTTGCTAGAACACCAAGAGAGAAAAGAGAGAGTTTCTTAGAGAGAAAAATAGAGAGAACTCTTGTGAGTTAGAGAAATCGCCACGAAGGTTACTAGCGATTAATCAATGTCGAGTCTCCAGCAAGATTCATTTCAAGAAGAAGAAGAGCATCCAAGTCAAGAAAGTTTAAAAGTGTTTTATACCTTCATTATTTCATTTCTATGGTCTATATATATTTTAAATGGTCAAAATATGTTTTTAACGGTTCAAAACCTATTTTGATGTTCTATAATGCTAGATCTTGGATATATATGAATATTCATGGTTTAGTATGTTTAATATGTGTATTTATATGCTTGGTATGAATATAAGTTGTAGAAATGTGCATATTAAGGTTTACCGATAAAACCCTAACTTGTTATGTTCTATATATTGGGGTAGATTGAAATGTAAAGGTTGGTTATTTGATTTTGGTGACTAAAAAGTTATATTTATATGTTATAAAAATAACCCAACTTGAATCTCTGAAAAATATGAAAAAAATGAGAAAGTTATGGCTTTTGTAGCAAACAATTTTGTTTTGAAACCCTATAATGATCGATCTTGAATTTTATGTTAAAAACGTTTTTGAAAACGAGATCGAACCATGAAATATTGAAAAATAAGAAGTTAGGAAGATAATAAAACTGATTTGGTGTATTTTGAATGTGTATGTTTTATTTTATAAAAGATTGAACTAAAGAAATTAAATTTGAAAAAATTAGGGTTTGAAAAATCAGAACAACCGCCGCCACGGTGAAACACTCTACGAGTCACCGCCGCAGCAGTGGTCCAAAATGTTTGAAAATTAATAGTTTCTTAACCGGGTTGGGTCGGGCCAAATAAAACGGGTCGAGTCGGATCTTTCGAAAATGAAATTGGTCAAAAAATATAGTTTTATATGACATTAATATTTAACAAGTTTTAAATGAATAAAATATTATTAAATGAATAATAATATTATAAATTGAATAAAATATTATTAAATAATTAATAATATTAAGAAATAAATAAAATATTATTAAATAAATAATAATATTAAAAAATAAATAAAATATTATTAAATAAATAATAATATTAAGAAATGAATAAAATATTATTGAATGAACAATAATATTAGAAAATGAATAAAATATTATTAAATAATTAATAATATTAAGAAATTGATTAAATATTATTAAATGAATAATAATATTAGAAAATAAATAAAATATTATTAAATGATTAATAATATTAAGAAATGAATAAAATATTATTAAATGAATAATAATTTTAGAAAATAAATAAAAAATTATTAAATAATAAATAATATCAAGAAATGAATAAAATATTATTAAATGAGTAATAATATTTAAAAATGAATAAAATATTATTAAATAATTAATAATATTAAGAAATAAATAAAATATTATTAAATAAATAATAATATTAAAAAATAAATAAAATATTATTAAATAAATAATAATATTAAGAAATGAATAAAATATTATTGAATGAACAATAATATTAGAAAATGAATAAAATATTATTAAATAATTAATAATATTAAGAAATTGATAAAATATTATTAAATGAATAATAATATTAGAAAATAAATAAAATATTATTAAATGATTAATAATATTAAGAAATGAATAAAATATTATTAAATGAATAATAATTTTAGAAAATAAATAAAAAATTATTAAATAATAAATAATATCAAGAAATGAATAAAATATTATTAAATGAATAATAATATTTAAAAATGAATAAAATATTATTAAATAATTAATAATATTAAGAAATAAATAAAATATTATTAAATGATCAATAATATTATGAGGTTAATAAAATATTATTAAATGATTAATAATATTATGTGGTTAATAAAATATTATTAAGTGGTTAATAATATTATATAGAAGCTTAAACTATATTAAATGATTAATATAGGTTTTATGTGATTTAAATATTATCAAATAATGATAATATTTTTTAAGTGTGTAACATAGCCTTAATTAATTATTTATGTGATTAAGCGTTAGCAAATTAAGATATACAAAGGTTATTATATGAACCTAGATATGATACTAATTGAAAGATCAACTTGATTAATTGTTAGGTCTGTTCAAAGGATATTAAGTTGTATTGGTTAGCTGTAATCAACAATCGAGGCAAGTTCTCTAACCTTACTTAAATTTATATTGAGCAAATTTTCTATACCTGAACTTATATTCATTTTTGTAAGAGTTTAAGTGGTTTAATTATTGAAAATTAATCCATATCCATATTGTTTATGAATTCGCACATAGTGCATTTAAAGCTATATAGTTCTTTGATTTATGAACTATTTAAAAATGTCTAAGCTAATTGTTCGGCTAGACATTGCATATATAAATTCAATAACTTGAATACTTTTAAAAGCTTATCCAAACTTTTGGTTGGTGAAGATTCTTATAGTAAATCTGAGAACGAACAACCCTAAATAAGGGGATTATATGTCGAGAAATCGACCTGTGCACAAGATGTCTAAATGTTATACAGATACATATGGATTGAAGAGGATGATCCCCTTGAATACCAAATTACTGAAAGGATCAAATGAAACTCTTATTTGCTTTCACTAATTCTTGGTCCTTAGTGACCACTTAGCAGTAAAGACTCAATTATTTCTTTTCATTAAAATTTTATTCTTGTTCTTTCACAAATGTTATATATTGTTGAAAACTCTAAATTTATTCTCACTCACTCGTGATATATATATCCAATCTTATATTTACTGTTCTTAAACTTAATGAGCAAGCTAGTTACTTACCCTTACTATATTATGAACCATTTTTCAGCTAAGCCCGAATGCTCCAAGAAAGACAAGGGCAAGGAAAAATCCAGAGTTTAGATTAGATTATTGCATGTTAGATAAATTAATTATTTAATATGTAATTACAGTTTGTAAATCTTTTGTAATCCCTTAAGATATATACTATTTATGTTATGGTTAGAAGACCTTAGGATTGTAGTCCTTTTTATAAGAAACATTTAAATATTATTCCGCGAATTTTAAATGAAGACTATATATTTAGTTGTTATTATGTTTTGGATTGTGAACACTAAACACGAGGTGATGAAACCCGGATTTGGAGGTGTCACAATATCAGTGGATCCAGTAAAGGTAGATGCAGTAATAAATTGGGAACAATCGAAGACACCTACGGAGGTGTGGAGTTTTCTGATTTTAGCTGGATATTACAGAAGATTCATCAAAGATTTCTCAAAATTATTAGGATCTCTAACTAATTTGACGAGGAAAGCTGTGAAGTTTGTATGGTCGGAGAAATGTGAAGAGAGTTTTCTAGAACTTAAGAAGAGGTTAAATGAAGTGTAAGTGTTATCATTGCCTGATAATATAGGAGGATTTGTAGTATACAATGACGCATCGCATAAGGGACTTAGTTGTGTGTTAATGCATCACGACAAGGACATAGCGTACGCGTTAAGGCAGCTAAAGGACTATGAAAAAGGGTATCCTACCCATGACTTAGAATTGGCAACGATTGTTTTTGTCTTGAAGATATGGAGACATTATTTGCATGGAGAGAAGTGTGAAATTTATACAGACCACAAACGTTTAAAGTATATTTTCACTCAAAATGATTTGAATATGAGGCAGAGGAGGTGGTTAGAATTAATCAAAGACTATGATTATGAAATTCTATACCATCTAGGGAAAGCCAATGTTGTGGCTGATGCCTTAAGTAGGCAGGGTCAGGAAAGATTGGAAATGATAACTGCTCAAGAAGAGTTAATCAAAGAGATGGAAAGGATGGAAATAGAAGTTACGTATCCGATGGAGTCAAAAGAAAAGTTATATACGGTAGAAGCTCATCTAATGTTATTGGATAAAGTGAAAGAAGCTTAAATGCAAGATTAGAAATGTGCCAGAATTAGAGGACAGATGTCTGATGGTCAAGAGATTAAGTTCAAGCTAGATGAAAATGAATTACTTAGATTTGAAGGAAGAATATAGGTACCGCTGGTGTCCAAACTGAAAGAAGAAATTTTACAGGAAGTGCACAGTTCACGATATTCGATTCATTCGGGAAGTACGAATATGTATCAAGATCTTCGTCAACACTTTTGGTGGCCCAATATGAAAAAAGACGTGGCAGAATGCATTAGTAAATGTCTAACTTATAAAAGAATTAAGGAAGAACATTAGAGGCTTAGTGAACTGCTATAACCACTAAAGATTCCAGAATAGAAGTGGAAGCACATTACAATGGATTTTGTGGTGGGATTTCCAACTACTCAGAAATGTTATGACGTAATATGAGTGATAGTGGATCGACTAACAAAGTCAACACACTTTTTTCCAATCAAGATCAAATTCAACTTGGATAAACTAGCAAAGTTTTATGCGAATGAGATTTTGTCTAGACATAGGGCTCCAGTATCGATTATTTCAGATTGAGATCCGCGATTTACATCTAATTTCTGGAAGAGCTTCCAAGAGTGTATGGGCATGAAATTGAGGTTGAGTATGGCGTATCATCCTTAAACAAATGGGCAGAGTGAACGAACGATTCAAACGTTGGAAGATATATTAAGAGCATGCGTGACGAATTTCAAAGGTAATTGGGATGAGCATTTATCGTTAGCTGAATTCGCATATAACAATAGTTATCATGCGAGTATTGGTATACCGCTTTATGAGGTATTGTATAGAAGAAAGTGCAGAACACCTATGTGTTGGGATGAGGTAGGAGCGCATAAGTTATTGGGACCAGAAATAGTGCAACAGATTGTAGAGATAGTTAAAGTGACAAGATCAAGGCTTGTAATAGTGCAAGGTAGACAGAGAAAGTATGCAGATTTGCATCGACAGAAGAAATATTTTGAAGTAGGGTCCTATATGTTCTTAAAAGTATCTCTCTGAAAAGGAAATATAAGATTTTGAAATATGCTGTAGCATTACCTCCAAAATTAGAACATATACACAACGTGTTTCACGTATCGGTATTGAGGCCATATAAGCTGGACTACAAGTATGTAATCGAATATGAAGCTATCCAGATCGAGAAGGACTTAACGTATGAGGAAACTCTCGTTCAAATTATTGACAGAAAAGAGCAAATTTTAAGGAATAAAGTGATACTTTATGTAAAGGTAGTGTGGAGAAACCACAATGATGAGAAAGCAACGTGGGAGCTAGAAAAGAAAATGAAAAATGATTATCTAAATTTGTTTGTATAACCTTATAATAGTGATTCCGGGGACGGAATTCTTATAAGGAGGGAAGAATGTAATGGTATGTAAATTATCAATGTTGTAAATAATATAAATAAATAATAAAATTAAATTCTTGAAGCTTGACAATTGTTTTGGGACAAGTCACTCATGTATTATTTGATTGTAAAATAAAATTCAAGCTTAAGAAAACAAATTTGGATTGAAAAGGACTTGAAATGGATCAAAAAAATAAGCAATATATGAATTAATTGAATTAAATTGTCTAGAATTTTTGACAAATGTCTAAAGTTCCCTTGACAACTTAGGAAATGACATTGGTGTCCTAGATTGGTGTAATGTCCATATTATCCTTGTTTAGTAATGAGAAATGACTTGATCATCCTTAACTAGGCATGGTTTAAACTAACCAAGGTGGTTAGTTGTTGGAGGAATAGATATAGTATATATATGTATATATGTTGTAAATAAAGCTAGCTATTCCTTAGTTCATTTCATTTTATTTCTAAAGTTGCTAAGTTGTGAGAGTTCATAAGAGAGAAAAGAGGAAAAGGCTAGGGTTTGATCAAAACCATGAGAGATTTCAAAGGAAGTGTGTAAGACAAGTGAAAATAATCATCAAAGTGGAGGATCCATCTTTAGCAAGCTTCATAGCTAGTTGGAGAAGAGCCCAAAGGAGGTATAAAAGTGTTCTGGTTTTGAAAATTTATCATCTAAGTGTTTAAATGCAAGAATAGGCGTAGTCATGCATGTATCTATGGATATAAGTGTTGATTATGTGAGTCTATGTGCTACATGTGTGATTCATGAGAAACCTTAAGTGAAAGAGTTGTATTACAAAGGTGGTAGATATATGCATACATATATTCAAGGCTAGAAAGCATGATTTGAAGAGGATCATATGTTATATGTTGTTAGTTTTGAGGAAAACCTAGATTAAAAGGTTGATCATGTTAGAAGCATGTAAAATTTCTTGCTAGATAGAATCATATGTTCCTTAAAGGTTGAAAAACAAGACTTGTGTAGGAAAATTTTAATATTAGGCTATAGTTTGTATGTAAACTAAATCATAATCTGTAACATGCTTTAGATGGTGCATATAGATGTTATGTTATCATGCTAAGTGAGCAGATGTACTTATGTTGGTGTAGATGGTGGATATAGTGTAAGAACTCAAGTATAGGGATAAGGGTGAATTTTTGTAAGTTAACAAAATTCCACCAAATGGTGATTTTTGGTCATTTTGTGTAATTAAAGGTAAAAAGAAGGTAAATAACTAAGTTTTATGTAAATACACGTGTTCGTGTCGATTTGAAACTCATTTTATGTTTATAGCAATAAGTGTGAATTTTAAATGTTTAAAAACGTTCGCCGACACTTAAAATGAGTTTTCAGAAAAATAGGGTCATTTAAAAAAAATTAATGTTTCTGAAGGCCTAGGCAAGTCATATATATATATATATTATGTGTACTAAATTAGGTTTTGGGATTAAGTTTTATAAAAAGGGACCAAAAATAGCATGTAAAAAAAATGATAACTTGTATGTCAATGTAAAACATGTAAATGCATATAACTAATGTATGGACCAACGTTATGATTGTGTAGGTCATAAATGGATTAATATACTAACAGTAAGAGTAAACAAGGACAAGTGCAAGTGTTATATTCTAACTCACTTTTATAATTCCTTGAATAATGTTATATGTTATGCATTCATATAAATCGTTTTGAAGTTCATTTATTATTGAACTATGTTTTTTAGAAAGGTTGATGCCAATCTTGATTCAGCTAGATATATGTGAAAATTCATGTTGAACTTAGATATTCATTGTTATGTTCTCCAATCCATATTATTGTGGTGCAGAATCTATGAAATGCTGTAATAGAATAACCCTAATAAAAAAGGGGAATAAATGTAAAAGGAAATGCAAATTTTATAGCGTGGTTGCGTTGTTAGATATTTATGTTGTGCAAAATGTAAAAGTACAATAGGTTGATCACCTAAAGTACACATCTGAAAGGAAATGTAGTCTTCTAACTGACTTGGGCAGTATCGGTCTTTGTAATTGGTATTGTTCTTAACGAGTTATTGGTCTTGTGATCGTACAACAAGCAAAGTTAATGTTTCAAGTAATCTTGCAAAGAATTATGTTATTTTCTTAAGTTCTTCATGGAACCCTTTAATGGTTCAACCCTATTGTATTAGATTTTCATTCATTACTCTGAGATATCATGTCATTATTTGCTTATGTATTTGCTGAGATATTTTATGCTCATTCTTACTTTAATAATATTTCAGTTAAGCCCGAACAGGCCGAGGGGTCAGGTACGGATAAAGGGAAAGGAAAGGCCAACACACAATAATTGTATAGCTATAGAGTCATTATAAATATAATATTTTTGTATTATATTAGTTATAAATATTTTGTAATGTTTAAAGGTCTGTAAACCTGGGCTAGTCATGTATTAATGTAAAATAAGTTATATTATTCAGAAATAAATTGTTGGGATTGAATGGTAGAGTAGTATCATGAAAACTGAATCTGTGATTCGAGGGACCTGGATTTGGGGGCATCATAGAACCGAAGGACTGAAGTCTTTAATTTATTGGTTAAACTTATTATTTTTTTTTTGTTTATTTAGTTAATTACATTAATTCAAAACCCCTTTTTTATTATCTGCCTTTGTTTATTACTAGGAGCTTTAGGATAAATTAAAAACAATGCCACTCTCTGTGGGATCGACCCTTGCTTGTCACTATACTGAATTTTGTGTTCATAGAGTATAAGTAAGGTTTTAATTTTGGTAGCGTACGCATTATGAGTTTTTTATTCTTCATCAATACACAGCCAAGTCATTTGTGCAATGCGTCACTATACACTACAAATCCCTCTGTATTATCCTACATTGATAACACATGTGCTTCCCTCAGTTTCTTCTTTATTTCCCGAAAACTCTTTTCGCACTTTTTAGTCCAAACAAATTTCACAGTCTTCCTTATTAGATTGGTTAACGAGGTAGCTATTTTAGAAAAGTCGTTGACTTACCTTGCTAATCCTAAGAAACTCCTTATCTCACTCGATGTTGACGGCTGTTCCCAATTAATCACGATCTCTACTTTTGTTGGGTCTATTTATATTCCATTCTTATCGATTACGTGACCCAAAAATTGCACCCGCTCTAACCAAAATTCGTATTTCGAGAATTTAGCATACAACTTCTCCTTCCTCAATGTTTTCAATACCATTCTCAGATGCTCTGCGTGTTCTTCTCGCATCTTGGAGTAAATCAGAATATCATCGATGCATACTACTACAAATTTGACCAAATATAGTTTTAACACTCAGTTAATCAGGTCCATGAATGCGACAGGTGCATTGGTCAACCCAAATGACATAATCAAAAACTAATAATGTAGACAGCGGGTCCTAAACGCATCCTTCAGAATATCCTCATTCCTTATCTTTAGTTGACGATATCATGTTCTTAAGTTGATTTTCGAGAAGTATCTAGCTCCCTTTAGTTAATCGAACAATCGATCTTAGGCAATGGGTACTTATTCTTGATTGTTACTTTGTTCAACTCTTTATAGTTAATATAAAGTCTTAACAGCCCATCCTTCTTTTTAACAAACAAAACTGGTGCTCTCTATTGAGACATACTTAGTTGGATAAATCCCTTATCCAATAATTCTTGCAATTGAACCATTAACTCTTTCATTTCAACAAGTGTTATTCTATATGGGGCCTTTGATATCGGTGTCGTTCCGGTTACTAGATCTATAGCAAATTTGATCTCCCTATTTGGTAGTAGACCACACAGTTCCTCAGGTTATATATCCGCAAACTCCTTCACTACAGGTATCTAACTCATCTTCACTCTTACTCCTTGGGTATCTATAATGTGAGCCAGATAACCCACACATCCTTTCCTTAACAGCTTGTTGGCCAGCATTATCGTTAGACAACAAGATTGTCTAGGAAATGTGCTACCATAAAACACTACCTTAGACTTTCTCGAAGTCTGAAGGTTTACATTCTTCTTCTAGCAATTAATTATTACCCTATGGTCATATAACCAATCTATTCCTAATATCGCATCGAACTCTCCTAATCTTATTGAAATTAAATCCGTTGACAACTTATGCCCACTAATTTCTACACAACAATTTCGATGTATGTGATTAACTAGTATAACTTCCTTATTAGCAACCTTAATATTAAGGGGGCATTCTAATTTTTCTGGAGTTAATTTCATCCGTTCAGCGAATTCATCAAACATGAAAGAGCAGGTAGCACCCGAATTAAATAATACGTAATCATTTATATTATTGATCAGAATAATACCTGATACTATGTCCTTTGATGCCACTACATCATGTACAATCATGTTAAAAGTTCCAGTAGTCGGGCGATTCCTTTGAGTGGGTCCGACAATAGCCGGTTTGTTGCTGTTGTTTCTTTTGCTGTTGCTACCTCCGTCACCTCTTTTCTTTGGATAGTTCCTGACCTGATGGTCAGTCGATCCATATATAAAGTATCCCTTAATCTTTTTCGGATTAGGGAAATTAAGAGAGATGTGTCACTCCCGCCCATAATTATAACAAACACTTCTTCCCTTCAGACATTCTCCTGAGTGGTTATTATCGTGCTTCCCACAGGCTCCCCCCTTTTCTTCTATCCCTCCGGTATACTTCCTAAGCTATTGTTTTTATTGCCTTGACTTCATTTTTGCTTAAGCGAGTTATTGCCTCCACTACTTCCATCCCTACTTCCTCATTCGGTTTTCTTGTTCTTCCTTTCCCAATTATATTGACTTAGAGCTTCACTCCCCCCTTTAGCTATAATGGCCTTCTCGAACAGTGCTCTGAATGTTTCTAACTGTAATACTACAACCTTATTATAAAGTTATGGTTTCAACCCTTGTTCAAATTGGCGTGCCTTTCTTTCCTCTGTATCTACCTAGTGTGGTGCAAATCTTGCCAACTTGTTAAATCTAGCATGGTAGTGTGCTACGGGCATATCTCATTGCTTCAATTCTAGAAACTTCATCTCTATTCTACTCTATATCCTCCTCGAGAAATAATTCTCGAAGAATAGCTTTTTAAACATTTCCCACGGTATCACCCCTTCTCCAGCCCTTTGTTGGTTAGCCTCCCACCAATAATTAGCTTCACCATTCATCATATACGTTGCAAAAATGGTCTTTTGTTCCTCCACCACTCGAGCTATAATGAACACTTTCTCTATTTCCTTCACCCAAGATTGCACTTCTATTGGATCTGTGGTACCTTTAAACTTTGGTATTCCCATGCTTTTAAAGTCTTTAAAGGTAGCTACTGGAGCTATGAGAGGATGTTATATTCCAACGGTCGGAGTACTATTCTGAGGAGCTCCTACAAGCAGATTAACGAACTGTTGCATCGGGTTCACTTGCTCTCTTTTGGCATTTACTGACTCTTCTGGGATTTTTTGTGCATGTGGTCTTCTACGGGGCAACATAATTCTATTTAATAAAGTCTATATTACCATATCATCGTTTATCTTATAGCATTTAAAATTTAATGCAAATATTTAATCATTGCAAAACACATTTAGAAAATCATATTTATATTCATATGTCACTGATTGGTACATCGTACATTAAAATCCTGCAGCATATTTACACAAATATTTTCTATCTCGCTGCCACTACAAAAGTTGGAATTCATAAGCATATCCCCCTACCATGAACAAAAGAATGTGGATTAACATACCTTTATCCCATGTCTACTGCTAGGGTTGTGATTACAAAAGTTGAGGTTTACATAACACATCTATATACATAAACATGAAGTACTACATACACAAACTGGTTATACTACTGGAACATGTCGCGCCTCACAACGTTCTTATACTCCTCCTCATTCATAGTTTGCACGGTCTGTCCATCTTTTTTCGGGTATCGAGTCACCCTATCCCTCATGCGACCGAAGGTTGTCTAGAAAGCATAGCCTATCTAGTCCATCCTGGCATTCCTCTTGTGAACCTCTCTTTCCAAGTCAGATACTTGGACCAGAGCTCAGTCCCATTCATCCTATTCCCTCACTATGTCCCTGACCTCATCCTCTAAATCGACCCTGATGCCCTCATTCTCTGCCTACAGTCCGTCAATCCTATGTTCTGCCTCATGGAGCCCATCTCCGAGCTCTGCTTTCCTGACCACTAGATGATGCACTATAGCCTCAAGCTAAGGAAGAGTTGTTTTCTGCTCCTACTTCTCAGTCTCTAGTTGCCTAACTCGGTCCCTTAACTCAACATTCCTATCTATTAGCTCCATTATCGTAATGTCCTCAAACGAAGCATCCTCCGGTGGTACCTCATCCAAGTCCCCTACGGGCTCATCCTCATTGTCTACTGGATCCTCCATGGGGTCCATCTCTAGCTCTGACTCCTCCTCCTAAGGAGTAATCGCCTGAATTGGCTTTGCTAACAGAGCCCCTCCCATACCGTGTATATATCTCGGGGCTCCTTTTCTTGAACATAACTGGGCTCTCCTACTTCGGGCATCTAACAATCACAAACATGGAAACTAAATTAGTATCTTACAATAAAATATATTCATTGTATTGAATGAAATCATTTTTTATTACATCTCTAATTATCCCTAACAACTTTCCTAAGTTCATCACTTAAAACTCTATGTGAGTTTCATCTTCTTCTATTTCTCTATTTTTCTCTAAGGTTATATCCTAAGGTTTCTCTCATTTAAGGTCTATAACCTATAACTCTGATACCAACTTAGGATGCCCCCAAATTCAGGCTACCTTTACCTTAAATTTGGTGCTCACGATACAACATACACCACATATCTATCTCATACACCTACCCATGCTTAATATTAATAATTACAATGTCTGACCTTACATACATAATGATATCCCAGGTTCTGACAACCTTAACTAATATAAATCATAGCTCAACACAAAAGATTAACATTGTTCATACATTAAGACTTAATATAATTTAATCTAAGATGCAAATCATTCGGAAGTTTTTTCCTTGCCCTTATCTTTATTGAAACTTCCAATCTTCTTTGTTTTGACTGGAAGGTTTAAGTTAAGCAAGAGTGAGTGTATTGCCCCGAGAATCCCTGTACTTGCTACAAGCGATATCGTGCGTTAATATACAACCATCTTTATAACATCCATAACTTACAACAATATTATAGTTGTTAAAACACAATTATAAAAAACTTTACAGTACTCTTCTATTTCAGAATTGCAATCTTTACAAATCTCTATTACATCTCAATATCATATACAACATGAGTTATGTCTATTACATTGATTATGAGTATCTAAATACACATCAACGATCTCTTTAATACGCAATTCCATTTACGTGTCCAATCCAGACCATAATTATAACAATCGTTTAGACTAGCTAAATGATTTATTAACTTAATAACTTTAAGCTTAATTATAAAAAAGAAAAAATCATGTCAAATTCCTTATACATTTATTGGTCTTTACCAATAGCCTGGGATGTCTCGTACTTATTTGAAAATATTGGTTTTAAAGCAAGAGTGAACACGATGGCTCAACAAGTTTAACAGATAACACATAACACATAATTTATGTTCATACATGCTTATCATTTCTTATACATTGCATTTTATATGTGCATCATGCTTCTCATGCTTCGCATGTTGTATATGCTTCATACTAATCATGCATTATATTTAATACATGTCATACCATTCAACTTAAATGATTAAACTCATGTCGTCAATTGTATATCAACAATTCATATAACATAAATGCACAAATGCACATTGACACATATTGGCATAGATCAACAAATCACGTTTAGCATCAATATACACATTGCAACAAGTTATAAAAAAATTGCCTAATAATCGTATCAGCTTGCACCACTACTCTGCATTCGTTTTAATCATTTACGCTCACTATATGTTCGTTGTACAATCCATCACGTCGGTTAAATATGATCCGAACTCTATCTATCGTTGTATAACCTATAAACTATGATATGGTTTCTAACGCTTTCACTTATCTCCTTCGAGACTTAAATCATAAACGCTAGACAAATAGTCTTTACTTATCCCCCGTTCGATGTATTACACCTTACACAGGTTAATAATACATACAAACATATTACCATTTATTTTATATAAAACATAATCTTACTTAACCTTAGGTACATTTTATTATACCTCGTGGTGCTCAATTATATCTTATGTAGGTTTACATGATGATACAAGATCAAAACATAACTCAGTTTAAGTCAAACTGAAAAAAGAAAAAAAATATGGTAACATGGTTGCCGCCCTCTTTTCCCTTCACAAAACAAGGCCGCCGCTCTCTTGCTTCTGCTAAAGAGGGCCGCAACCCATCTCTACAACAACCAAATTTTTATTTCCACATCAACTTTGCCCATTTTTAATTCTTTAATCCTTTGTCCAAATAAGTTCAAATGTGAACCATAGCTAGATCATACTGCATAGTTTTTTACAAAAATATAACTTGGTTCAAACGACATCGTAAAATCATCGAAGCCATAACCTGTAAAATAGTGTTTAGCCACTTTTAAACACTTTTTCACCATTCACAAACTTTGCCATCAACAAGTGATTTTTGGTCATACATCTAGACTTCAAACAAACACTTGTTTTGGCATCTACAGAACATTTAAAACTTGTCTAGATTTTCAAAAACCATTTAGGTTTCCAAAAGACATTAATTTTTTCGTAAAAATTGTTTCAACTCACAACGATTGATTTCGATTGCATAAAACATATTTTCAAACTCGTTTTCACCAAATGACGACAAAATCAATGTGAACATATATAATTACATAAAACTAAGCCATTTAACTTCATTACACCATTAAATTCTAAAAATTGCCAAAAATCACTTTGAGTAGGATTTTCATCCACTTAACATAATTTTTAATAAAAATTATATAGAGTACTTAAACTCTATTTTTCGTATACTCATTAAAGAGTTTATTTTTAAACTTTGAAGACTCATACTACACACACATACAAATCTTTCAAAATACTTTCACCATCAAAATATGTTTATATGGACATATTAATGCCATAACTATGTTTAACAATCAAAATCATGTTTCCTATTCAAAATCATGTTTCCCATATATAAAGTATCTACCATTCCTTATCACATGTAAATACCCAAACTACAATGATGAAACCTTGTTTCATCATTAAATAACCAAAATTGCCAAAAATGACCTTTATGTAGGATTTTACCAAAATTGACCTAGTTTTTCATTTCAAAACAACTTTAAGCAGATCTTGTAACGACCCCGAAATTCGACTCACTTTATTCCCTTAGATCTTGTATTTAATAAACATTATTTTCATAATTATGAAACATTATTTTCCTTACGTCCAAATTTCGGTCCGTTAATAAATCTTTCGTCACCTAAATTTATCCATGATTTAATTTCAAAATCATCAATTACCAAATTTTCGGTATAAATTTTTCTTTTTCTCAACTTAATCATTGTATTAAAACATTTGGATATTTAAAATCCTTACATTTCGATCCTAGTCCCATGAATCGTAACCTTAACCTTTTTCTTTTCTTTCTTGTATCATAAATCTCGGCATTCAAATTTTAATACCATTCATATTCATACAAATATTCCTTGTATCCATCATTCATAGATTAAACATATAATAATTTCTCACTTAACAATTAATTTGAACATTCCCGGTTCACAATTTAATACAACTCGTCCTATCCGGATCCACCTTACATGTATATACAAAATATTCATGTAATCTTGACAAATTATTCACATTGAATCATAATATAAACAAATAACGTTCACAACCTTTTAGGAAAATTCGTCTCTACATAGTCCAATATTCTTGAAATTCATTTCTTTCCTGCAAAAATGTTTATTAAGCAAGTAATGAGTACAACGGCTCAGCAAGTTCAACAGTTTATGCGTCACGTAGCACGTACCTTAATATGCTTGGTGTGTGTCATATATCACGTGCTTGTGCTTCTACTATAATAATATATCTCATATATATTCATATCTTTGCACAAAATACACATTGTGGTCATATTAATCACGTATCATGTAACACATAATTTGTATGCAGTTAAAACAAGAATTACATATCATAACATTCCAACAATTAACATAAAAGGGACTGAAGAACTTGCCTGTCGTCCAGTTATTTAATTGCTAGCTCAAAACCCTCTATCGATCAACCTATGATCATAAAATAATCAAATAATAATTATTTATCTCTTTATAATATTAATTTAATTAATTAATACCATCTCTAGGCCAATTATTAATTTATATGGCCAATTTTATTAACTTCGTCTCATAAAATATTAATTTAACTCAATACCAAATATATTCATTACGGACAACCCGGCTCATCGGATAAATTTTAACATATCTGGTTGTCCAAAATTTATTTTAATCATTTTCTAAACTTTAAACTCAATAGATTAATATTTAAAATATTTAAATATTAATCCTCAATATTTAATATTTTTACAAAAATATTAAATTTAATGCCCAAACATCATTTCTATATTTTTAGTATTTTTCTATAATTTTCTAGAATTTTTAAACAATTTTTAAACATTTATTTCAATTAAAACTAATTCTGGGGGCATTTTGGTAATTTTCGCGCCCATAGGGACTCATTCGGTATTTCTCGAAAAGCCCAGGGGCATTTCCGTCATTTCGGCAACATTAGGGACAAATCCGGAATTTTTCGGAAAGTCCAGGGCATTACCGTAATTTTTCTTGGTCAGGGATACGGTCGGTATTAACCGAAAAGCGTAAGGGCACGCTGGTAATTTTCCAGCGTGTCGTCGGTCGCGCATTGCGCGCGGCCCCCCTTCTGACGCCAAAACGGCGTCGTTTCTTGTCGTTCCAGAAGCCTCCGTGCATTGCGTGAAAGCTTCGTCTGCGCGGCCCTCAAAACGGCGTCGTTTTGAGCTCGCGTGCCTGAAATCCAGCAGCCGCGCATTGCGCGGCCTTGCCCAGAAAATTTTCCGAAAACAGTGCGCCAACTTCAAAATTTCTCCATTATTTACACAAATTTTTGCCACAATACCATTCCAAAAATTATATAACTCATATATATACATCAAATAATTATTTAGAATAATTATTCTAATTATTTTCTAATTTTTACACAATTAATTTTTATCCCCATAATTGCTAAATAAATCACAATAAATATAATTTATACCTTTCAAAGGCTTGAAATTCTTCCTTGATGACATCAAATAATTCCTTTCTTCTCTCTCTTGGTGCCATGGTGGTTCGGTGGTGGTGACATGGTGGTCTCGGGTGGAGTAGGAAGGAGAAGAGAGTGTTTGTTTGATTAACTCTCTTTTTTTTTCTTTTTTATCTCTTTGTTTCTTTTTCCTTTTATCCCAAATCACTTAACATTTTAGCTTTTTAAAAACAACACCACCGACTTTGCCACCACCGACTTTGCTGCCTTCACGCCAACTTTTTACTTTCTAGAATTTTCCATGCATAATTAATTATTTAATACATTATGTAATTATTTCGTGTAATAAATATTTTATATAATGTATATAAAATATTTATTTTAATTCACTAAAATTCATAATATGATTTATCAATAATATTAACACCTCTTTTGAGTACTTTACTTGACAAATTTTGTACACGCATAATGACATGCATGTAGTTATATGAGGTAATTTATACCTCCAAAAATCATAAAATAATTCATAAGATATATAAAAATTATTTTTCATAATTTTTCAATCTGTTACTTGGACATCATGTTACATTAACATGTTCACATTTCTGAAATATTATCTTTCATAAAAGTCATAATAATTCTATTATGCATAAATATAATTTTTAATAACTTAAAACATTTCTTTTCCTTATTTATTATTCAATTTCTTTAATAAACATATTAATTTCTTTATATATAAATTATATAATTTAATATTATATAATTTATATAATTACATTCTTCTTTTAAATAATTTCTTAATTTCCTCTAACTTTATTCCATATAATTACCTTATATAAATTACATAATTATTCTTATATAATTTATATAATTATTATTTTTCTCATATTTTACTTTAATTTCCTTATATAAATTATATAATTATTATTATATAATTTATATAATTACATCTCTTCTTTATAAATTCTAAACTTTCTCCACCATTCTTAATAAAATCTAAAATCCATAATTACAATTTTATTAACTTCCTCATTCGCCTTTTATTTAAATTTGGATTAATTTAATTATTAATCCCTTTAATTTTCATAATTAATAACATTTATAATTATTAATTAAAAACAACACACACATATATATATACAAATGTATATATATAAATATATACATATTTAATTTATGCATTTACATTATCACATATCCTCCTTTAAAATCATAACTTTTGTACTTCCACAATAATTAAATTGTACCATTTATTGTACATTTACTTGGAATTTCTTTTATTCTTCATAAATTGTATTTACACAATTTATTTACTTTTTAATTATTTTAAATTCACATAATTCATCACCATCTCTGTACAAATTTAATTTACTAATTAAATCCTTTCAAACACTTTAAATTACTTAAAATAATAATTAACTTAAACAACCTTGATATTTTTATATCAATTAATTCTTATTTGATATTATTAAAGAAATCCTGAAATTCGGATCCTCACAGATCTAGGCTCCGTTCAAAACTAACACATGAAATTCATTTTCAAATCTCCTAGACTCATAATATACATATATGAATCTTCAAAATATTTCATTATCATATCTTGGTTTATATGAAAATATAACCATCAAAACTAGATTTTCAATATACAAAACCTTATTTTTCATACATTAAAACATCTATCAAGCTATTACACATACTACAACACATAACTCCATCTCATAAACACTTTATCTCATTGGTTCCGCTATGAACCACCATAGAAAACACATCTTTCACAACAAAACTTAACTATAAACAACATTATCCAACAAAGGCTAATTAAAACTAGGTTATAATACTTTTAACCTTAAGAAGCAATGTTTGGTGCTCTTCCTGACTAGATGAGAGTTTCATGCACTTGATGATCCTTCATCTTCTCCAAGCTGTCCAAGTTTTTTTCTGTTTTCTTTTCTATTCCTTCTCTTCTTTTCTTCTCTTCTTACCGTGAGCTTCTTCAGCTCTTCTCCCTCTCTAATTAGAAAATAAGGTCATGCTTGGTCTTGGTCAAATAAATGAGTAGATAAGTAACATTTTGGTGTAATCTAGGATGAGATAAGGAAGCACGCTCCTCTCATTTCTAATCCACTGCCACTCTTAAAAATGTTGAGAATTTAGTTGGCCCCACTAAAAAAAAATTGGAGCTTTATTTCCGTATTTGAGTCCAACTTTTAATTATTTGACCCGT
This sequence comes from Hedera helix, assembly GCA_947179155.2. Taxonomy (NCBI): domain Eukaryota; kingdom Viridiplantae; phylum Streptophyta; class Magnoliopsida; order Apiales; family Araliaceae; genus Hedera; species Hedera helix. The sequence continues at coordinate 9,195,771 of OX359279.1, forward strand.
TCTTTGACTTTTTGGCTCGAAAATTAAAATTTTAATATTATAGTCATTTTCTACTAATTTTGACATTTATGTCGTTGTGGTAATGTTTGTTTCTTTAAATTCACTTATGAACTTCAAGTTTGACCTTTTATCCTAAAAAGACAAAAGCTTAACTTTAACCAAAAGTCAATCGGAACATATATCGTGTTTACAGTCCATACTTACTAAATTTGACGTTCCCGTCACAACGGTGAAGTCCGTTTTTTAAAATTCTTCTTTAAACTCAAAGTTTGACTTTTTATCTTTACAAGTCAGATAGTTGACTTTAACTAAAAAGTAAACTCCAACTCAAATTTGCGTTTACCACCTTTTCTTGTTAAATTTGACGTTCTGGATTCAACGCTGTAGCCCGCGACTTCAAACTTTCTTCTGAACTCCAAATTGTGTTTTCTTGACTTTTTTTCTTTTCTTTAGACTATTTAACCATTATAGTCATTTCTTGCCATTTTGATTTGTTAACTTGTCATCACACATGTAAATATACTCATGTAATCAGGTATAGATATACCTCTTTCTCTTCACACTACTATTCTATGTAATCACAACTATATATGGTTCATTCTTAATTTTAAACTACCATATTAATAACTTGGTCATACCTACATGTCCTACAATTATTAAATATTTAGGCTTGTTTACCATATTCATATGGCTTGTCATATATATTAATTTGACTTGCCATAATCTTAATCCCTTTTGGACTATTATTTAATTTCTAACACTTGGCTACTAGGTTGAGTTTAAGTTTAATTACCACCACAATACATAGCTTATCTCTTCCTAATTTACTATTTTGGGCTATCTTAATTTACCATTCAAGGTTTAACTCTTATAAGCTTGTTTAATTAATAAATTAAGCTTTGCAATATTATTAATGATTAATTTAATTAATCATTCATCACATTTTGCTAAAATATAATTAGCACACCTCCAAGTATATACGTATCTATACATATACACCTTCACTTAACTTAATAAAATCTCTCCAATTAAAATTTATTTCCTTTGATAAATTTTTCACATACATCATATTAAAAATTTCTTACATAATCTCTTTTGGTCAAATCAATTTATCAAACCATAAAGATATTATATTACTTTATTATTAATATACCTCAAAATATACATAATAATAAAACTCTAGGTTTTAAATTTTCATAACTCATATTTACCAACATTTAATGCCTAACACATAGATTAGGTTAAAATCTTTATCCATTTTCAATATATCTCACTTCTCCAACTCTAAATTTTAAACTTTAACATTTCTTTAATCATTTATTATTTTATTTTCAAAAAAAATTCGAGATATTACAGTGGGCAAACAATTGCTTAACAAGTTTTAAAACATTTAAATAATAATGTTTATCAAAAATAAAGTTTAGTATTTCTAAAACTTTCAACAACTGAATAACAATTGAGAAGTAATTCAAAACAATAAGCAATAGAACTATTTTGTTCAAAGGGATTTGGTTTATCTTTCATCACTGAGTGATCGCTAAGGACCGAGAACTCCTCGGAGGATAATCCTATAGAGTATTTAACAATTACTGCAACGACCCCAAATTTGGACTCCTTTAACCTCGAATCTGGACCGTTGAAAGTAACCTAAATTCTGAGTTTAAATTAATTATATTAAACTCATAAACAATAAGTTAATACAATTATTACTTTAATCTAGGTATTAAACCTTAAATGAATACAAACGGTACATTTGAGTACAACCTTCAACTCTATTCCATTCTAGAATCACAATCTTTAAACATTCTATTACAACCTTGAGATCATATGTATAGTGACTCAATTACCCCCATCTATTATCCTCTTACATAAAGGAGAACCTCTACAAACGATCTTAAATAATCTATATATGTTCTTTCAACATTTAGGTTCACTATTCTGTAGCACATTAAAACATTACCTAATCACAATTATTACACAAGGAAGGTAATTTAATATAACGCAAGTTTTACTATAAAGGCACCTACGTTTCAATCTTGATGACTCGTTAGTCAATCTTCATCTGCCTCTACCAAAGTAATCCGTTTTCCCAAGCTGCTCTGTAATGTTTTATTTTAAGCAAAAGTGAGCATGACTGTGATACCCCAGAATTTTAAAATAATTCCAAATAAGGATTATGATAAATCAAGTAAATGTTAGTATTTAAAACCTAATGTTGAATAATGGAGGTAGTAAAGAATGAATTATGAAATATGAAGAGGATTATGAATGTGAATTAAGAAGAAAATGATGAATGTACAGAGTATAAATGAGGTGTAATAGAATGTATGAAATAAGTTGGTTAAGTAAGGATAAGTACGATTAGAGAAAAAGAAAGTTTTCGAAGAATGAGAAACTATCTTGATAGGTACATCAAGAAATGAGTTAAAGTTTTATTAATAAAATTTTAGAGAATTGTGAAATGCGATATTATGAATTGAAATAAGAATGGAATATTCTGATAGTTATGACAATTATGGTATTATTTTTGTAAGTTACGGATATTAAAGAAATAAAATATGATTATTATGGAATTAATTGTTATTCATCAAGATAAAGGTATAGTAATGTACGATAAATAAAATACGTATGATTAGTACGGCAATTATGATTCCGAGGACGGAATCCTGTTAAGGGGGGAAGAATGTGAGGATCCGAATTTCCAGGATTTCTTTAATAATATTAAATGGGAATTTAATTGATAAAATTATCAAGGTTGTTAAAGAAATTATTATTTTATGCGAATTAAGGTATGTGATATGATGTAATTGATAAATTAAATTTGTACAGAGATGGTGATGAATTGTGTTGAATTAAAATAATTGAAAAGTAAATAAATTGTTTAAAAACAATTTATGAGAAATAAAAGAATTTCAAATAAAGGTACAATAAATTGTACAATTAAATTGTTATGAAAATGTAGAAATTATGATTTAATAATGTATGTGGTAATGTGAAATATGAAAAAAATTGGATATGTATATATATACATTTGTATATATATGTGAATGTTTAATTGATAATTATAGATTTCATTAATTATGAGAATAAAGGGATTAATAATTAAGTTAATCCAATTTTAAATAAAAAGTGGATGAGGAAGTTAGTAAAATTGTAATGATGAATTTTTGATTTAATTAAGATTTATGGAGGAAGTTTAGAAATTAATTGAGAAGGAAAAGTAATTATATAAATTATATAATAATAAATTATATAATTTATATAAGGAAATTAAAATAAGGTATGAAGAAAATAATAATTATATAAGAATAATTATGTAATTTATATAAGGTGATTAAATGGAATAAAGTTGGAGGAAATTAAGAAATTATTTAAAAGGAGAATGTAATTATATAAATTATATAATATTAAATTATATAATTTATATATAAAGAAATTAATATGAATATTAAAGAAATTGAATAATAAATAAGAAAAAGGAATGTTTTAAGTTATTAAAAATTATATTTATGTATAATGGATGTATTATGACTTTTATGAAAGATAATATTTCAGAAACGTGAACATGTTAATGTAACATGTTGTCCAAGTAACGGAACGAAAAATTATAAAAAAATAATTTTTATATGTCCGATGATTTATTTTATGATTTTTGGAGGTATAAATTACCTTATATGATTACATGCATGTCGTTATGCGTGTACAAAATTTGTCAAGTAAAATACCGAAAAAGGTATTAATATTATTTATAAATCAAATTATGATTTTTAGTGAATTAAGATAAATATTTTATATACATTATATAAAATATTTATTACACGGAATAATTATGTAATGTATTAAATTAGTTGGTTAAGCAAAATTTATGCATGCGAATAATCCAGAAATTTCTTGATTTCACGCAACAAAGTCGGTGGAAATTTTATTTAAGAAAGGCATAGCCTTTGGTTATAAAAAGGAAGAAAAGAATAAGAAAAAAAGGAAAGAAAAAGCAAAAACCAAACACTCTTTTTCTCTCTCTTTACTCCATCCGAAAGCCACCATGGCATACATCACCACCACTGGCAACTAGCGTAGCTACCACCAAGTGTGGGAGGAGAGATTTTTGGTACCTTCAAGGAAAGAAATCAAGATGTAGAAGGTATAATAATTTATTTATTTGGTTTATTTATTATTTATAGTGATAAATAAAATTTGTGAGGAAGATTGTAAATAATTAGAATAATTGTTCTACATAATTTTTAGAAATTTATGTATGATTTTTATGATTTTTGGAGTAGTGTTGTGTGAAAAATTTGGAGCAAAAATGGAAAAAAAAAATTAATTAAAAGTTGACGCACTGTTGCACGCAGAAAGAAAGAGAAGAATGAACAGTGCTCCGCGCATTGCGCGAAGGGATTCTCCGAAAACCGGAGCCAAAACGACGCCGTTTTGGAGCCGGAAGGAAGACTCGCGCCATGCGCGGAGGAGAATTCTGGAAACTGGGGTAAAACGACGCCGTTTGGCGTCGGCATAGGGCGGTGTCGCGCATCGCGCGGCCGAGGCACGCGGTAAAATTACCAGCGTGCCCCTGGCCTTTCCGGCTAATACCAAACGTGTCCTAGACCCACTGAAATTACGGAAATGCCCCTGGGCTTTCCGGCAAATACCGAATGAGTCCCTAGAAGTGCGATAATGACAGAAATGCCCCTGAACTTTCCAGAAAATTTCGGTTATGTCCCTAGGGCGCGGAAATTACCAAAATGCCCCCAGAATCAGATTTTTAATTAAATAAATGTTTAAAAATTGTTTAAAAATCATAGAAAATTATAGAAAAATACTAAAAATATAGAAATGATGTTTGGGCATTAAATTTAATATTTTTGTAAAAATATTAAATATTGGGGATTAATATTTAAATATTAATCTAATGAGTTTAGAGGTTAGAAAATGAATAAATGAAAATCCGGACAACCGAATATGCTAAAAGTTACTCGATGAGCCGGGTTGTCCGTAGGGAGGGTATTAAATATTAAGATATGCTAATATTTTAAGGAATGAGGTTATTATAGTTGGCCATATAAATTAATAATTGGCCTAGAGATGATATTAATTAAGTAAATTAATATCATAAAGAGATAAATAATTATTATTTGATGATTTTATGATCATAGGTTGATCGAGTTAAGAGTTTGAGATAACAATTTAAATAACTGGACGCCAGGCAAGTTCTTCAGTCCCTTTTTATGTTAAGTGTTGGACTGTATGATATATAATTCTTGTTTTAAATGCATACAAATTATGTGTTACGTGATACGTGATTAATATGACCACAATGTGTATTTTGTGCAATGATATGAATATAGATGAGATATATTGCTATAGTAGAAGCACAAGCACATGATGTATGACACACACCAAGCATAATAAAGTATATGCTACGTGAAGTATAGCTGTTGAACTTGCTGAGCCGTTGTGCTCATTACTTGCTTAATAAACATTTTTGCAGGAAATAAATGAATTTCAAAAATATCGGATGATATAACGACAGATAATCACTGAAGGTTGTGAACGTTATTGTTATATTTCAATAACATAGCGTGAATACTATTGTTAATTTTATAGTGTTATTTTGTATGTACATATATGTTGAATCCAGACAGGATAAGTCAAGTTTTGAACTGTGATTGTACTAGATAGATGTTACGATAGAAATTATTAAATGGCTTAACTATGGATTATGAAATCAAGAATAAATTGTATGGATATGAACAATACTAAATTGTGAATGTTGAGCTATATGACACTAGTAAGAGAAAAGAAAAAGGTTAAGGTTGCGATCCATGGGACTAGGATCGAAATGTAAGGATTTTAAATATCCAAATGTTTTAATACAATAATTAAGTTGAGAAAAAAAGAAAAATTTATACCGAAAATTTGGAAATTTGTGATATTGATATTAAATAATGGATCAATTTAGGTATTGAAAGATTTATTAACGGACCGAAATTTGGACGTAATGAAAATAATGTTTATTAAATACAAGATTTAAGGTAACAATATGGGTCGAATTTCGGGGCCGTTACAATGACGGCTCAACAAGTCTAACAGTTTCACATAACACATAAACATATTTCATCATGCTTCATGCATCTCATACTTTACAATGACTACATATCTCATGCATATCCTGCTTTGCATTTACTCTATGATTCATGCTATTCATGCATGTCATTTACAATTTCATACAGTTCAATATATATAGAGCAATCAACTTAATCATCTACTGCATATCAACAGTTTATTTCAACTTGTATCACAAAAGCACATTACCACATTATTGCACATAATAATTTATGCACACATAATAATTTTATAGTATTCTAAATCAGGCACATAATGCAACAAGTTCTGAAAAACTTGCCTGGACTTGTATAACCAGCTTATGCTAGCCTTTCACGTTCCTTGCATCACCTATACAGTATGTGAGATCAACGGTGCACAATATCAGTCACAGTTTGACTCAATACTAAACCTTTAAAGATATTTGTTTCTTCTTATCGTCCCCTTTTAAATCAATAGGGTTAATTTCATATTTTAGTCTCTCGTAGACTTGACTCAGTGTTTCATATTCAACACTATAAATCCTTTGTACAAACTACGCAGTTCTGACATTTATTAATGTCACTGCATTAATGTCTGGACCATATTTCTGTTTAGGTCGAACAACTTATTAGTCACTAATGGACCATACCCTTAGTTTAACTTAATCACATCATTTAACTCAATAATTTATCATAATATTACCTGCATTGGATAATATTTTAAACTCTTACTATTAATTAGTAATAACTTATAATGTTATTTAATTGTTAAATAACAGTTTAAATAATCATTACTATTATTAATTCCTTATTAATAATAGTTTACCTTAATCATTATTATTAATCTTTTAATAATAATTTAATCGCTTGCTAGTATTATTACTTTTTAATAATATTTTAATTGACTTCTCATTATTATTAATTATTTTAATAATAATTTAATTGTTCATCCATATTATTAATTATTTAATAATATTTGAAATCCTCACGTATCATTAATAATTATTTAATAATGATTGAACCCTTAACTATTATTATTCAATAGTTAATTACTTGTTAAACAATATTATTAATTCTTTAATAATATTTTAAATCTTTATTTATCATTATTATTTATTTAATAATGGTTTAACTCTTAACTATTATTATTTAATAGTTCATTAAATGCTAAACAATATTATTAACCATTTAATAATATTTTAAGTTAATTATATATCATTATTAATTATTGAATAATGATTTAATTCTTAACTATTATCATTTAATAGTTAATCATTAATATTATCAATGTATTTTAATTAATTAATAATCTTCTTCCGATTAAGTAATAATTTATTCCACTTAATTATCAATTAATTATTATTTAATATGAATTAAATAATAATTAATTATTTATTTATTCGTACTCATTATTTAATATTAATTAAATAATAAAAAATTATACCATTAACTCTAACATTCTTTGATTACTATTTAACATATTAAGTAGTAAGCAATTAACCCTATTTAATTATTATTTATTATTAATTAAATAATAATTAATTAATTAATTACCCTTATTTATTATTTAATATTGATTAAATAATAAATAACTAGCTTACTATCCTTTAATTATTATTTAATATTAATTAAATAAGAATTGATTATTTAATTACCTTTCTTTATTATTTAATCTTAATTAAGTAATAATTAATTAATTTATTAACTTACTACTCCTTTAATTATTATTTAATTTCAATTAATTAAATAATAATTAATTGGTTATTTTTACCTATTATTTAATCTTTATTAAATAATAAATAATTAGTTATTTATCATTTAGAATTAATAATAATTATTTTTCCTTACTAACATTATTAATCTAATAATGTTTTAGTCATTTTCATAATTTTTATTAATTAAATAATAATATTTTATTATTTAATTATTATTTTAAAACACGTAATACAAATTAAATCATTTAAAAATTATTTTAAATCATTAAAATATTAATTTTATCACAAAATTGACCAACATACCTGATTTGGCTGACCGAGTCGCGCCTGATCCGGTCCAACCCGGATCAGAAAGTTGCAACTTAATTACGAAAAAACCATGCAAAATGCCCCTTAGTTTTCTGATTTGGGGTCCTTTACAAAAACTTGAATATCTTGAGTTATACAACTCCGATGGAGCTCTACTTTATATCGTTGGATTCGTCTTTTCCTGAACTACAATAAACTATGGTCTTTTGCTATTTCTGGATAATTTTTGGTCCTCTGGTAATGGCATAAAGTGGACTGATCTGTTTTGGTTTTTGACAGTGAGCTACTTTGCTTCCAAAAATCATAACTAAATCATTCTAACTCATTTTTAAGTGAATCCAAAGCTATTTTTCTCCTCATTTATATGAACAATACCAGAAATTACAAAACCATGAAAATCATTTGTATAACACAAAATGAAAAACTACAAATCAGAAGTTCGATGTAGTCCGTTGGTAAAAATGAAATTTAGGGTTTTTGTGCGATTTTTGAGATATAACCGCATAGATAAATATATTAAACCCCATGATACCATAGACATACTAATATCTACCATACACAGCCATTAGGAAAAAAAATTCACCATAGAGATTAAATAATATTCCATAATACACCAAAGTTAGGGTTTTTGAAATACCTTTTGGTTTTATGTGCTACTTTCTTCCATTTTCCAAAGTATGAGATGGTGTGTGTAGACATCAACACCTCCAAGACTTGCTCTAGGCTTGACTCGGTTGTGACTCACTAAAGAAACTCATATACTCACCACACTTTTTCTTTAGCTCAACGAGTTAACTCACTAGAATCACTAACTCTCTATAGAAGAACTCTTGTCAAATTTTTGTAACCTCAACCACATAAACCAAGTATTCTATTTATAGTAGTATAGATTTATACATATAACACATATATATATAGAATGGACCTCAACCATTTACCAAAAATATTAGCAATTAGCTTGAGTGTTCCACACTTAATGTAAAAAAACAAAATGAATAAAATTTTGGAATCCATAGTACTCCTACCTCATAACTGATCATGCTCTCTATTAATGGCCCATTTTTGATTTATTTTTAATGCACAATTGGTAAATTAATGCCTTCTAGAAGTTTTGACAATTGGACCAAAAATTGGGCTTGAAATTTAATTATTTGGGCCACCTATGATCATAATAATCCAAAAATATTGGGTTACCAAAATAATTCACCCACTTCTTAATAAATTAGGTTAGTTTAATTAAATAGCAACCCACAAAGCAAATTCTATAAGTCCCTCACTTAATTAATTGTTTGGACTTGTTTAAATAATTATAGGAACACTTTAATAATCAAATTAAATTTAATTTACATAATTTAATTAAACTTGTCATATTGAATATTTAATTAGGGTTCCTCACAAAATAATCTTAGGTTAATCCGTTAATTTAGTAAATCCATTAATCAGACTTCCTTTACTAACATTAACCGAATAGTCAACAATTAAATTATCACATAAAGGTTTAAATTAAATCACACAATACTCATTTAATTAGAATTTAATTTTCTCAATTTTATTTGTAATGTAACTCGAAACTCTTGATTCTTACATTCTCCAACACAAATAATTGTGTAATTAAATTACGCACTTTCATAAATCATTTACAATGATTTACTTAATTATGGAATATATTTATTTAATATATATTCAATTACTATTTAAATTACTCAATTAATTTAATCACTTTATATATATATATATATATATATATATATATATATATATATATATATATATATATATGCAATTTAATTTATTATACAATATATATAATTACTATTCCTTCCCTAATTTAATTTAATTATCTTATATAATTTATAATTATATAAATTATATAATACGTTGTGCATAACATTTAATCTTTGTGAGTGAAGTCGGAGCTATATGTCGACAAAATATATTCGCTTCTGCTATTGTTCACCTCAGACTTATTACAAAATTTCGCACAAAAAAATAATTTAGTTTGGCATAAATTCTCAAAAATACTTGAATTTTGTAAATATACCTCAACCTTTGTCTAGCCGAATCAATTAAGCTTAGACTAATAATGGTTCGGATATCTATCGAAACTTTAAAACTTTTCAAGAGCACATTCGTGCAATAAAATTTTGAAGTTCATCACTTCCGATTAAAAATTGTCTAGTCGAATCAATTGGCCTAGACTAATATAATAAACTGTTGATGAACCATGAACTCATGAACTTTTTAAACCATTTTAAGTGAAATTAATTTTATGACTTCATTATACCGCATCTTTTGCACACACAGTACGTTAAGGATTCTATCTATAGTAATTTTGACGCCATCTTTATGGTGCAAATTACTTTATGATCTCATGATACCGTACCTTCACAGAAAATACATTGAGGATTCAGTCATTGTCATATCCACATCACATGGTGTGTTGACACTTTTAAAAATACATTTTGATGTATTTAAATCATTATGGTCTAGCAGAAACAAATAGCATAGACTCTTCTTTAAACGTTTCCAAAATACTGAAAATCATTTTATGACGTCATGATACCGTACTGTATCGACAGTATAATGAGGATTCCGTCATTTTGTGACTTTGTCATACTACATCATACCATAGTGGGCTTATATTACATCCAACACTAGGCTGCTCTGCATTGAAGACTCTATCGTTTATCATCTCTGCCCTAAATGCATTAATGATATCTAAAACACATTTTGATATTTTCAAAAGCACAAATGTGCGAATTTAGCATGATTTTAATAATTTTAAGGTTTAACATAGCTAGAAGATTTGGAATATCCTAAAACCTCAATTAATCACCAATTTTTCTCCTTATCTTTTCTAGCGTAATAACTATATCTATTATATCTTTAATCTTGCTACTTAACTCTACCCACATTCACTGTTCGTCAAACTTACCACGTATTTAGGCGCAAGAACTTACCACAATCATATGGTTTGAGGAGCTTGTCTTAGTCAGGCCAAAGTCACTCATTCACTGAGGGGCTCCACCACATGACTATGAGTCACGAACTTACCATACGTGTCGTGTAATACCCAGATCCTTTTTCTTTTGGAGTCCCACATCACCCTCTTCTTTAAAACATTGCCTCTCCTTTACCTATAAATATATGGTGGCCTTACCCCTCTCTTTTAATATACTAAACAATAAGGACCTCCCATTGTGAGAAATGACCTTATTGTGTGAGGGGCTTTTAAGTAAGTACCTCCTTAGTTAAATATTTTATTTTTCTTCTTTGGATTTTGGGTATTGATATAAGCCCAAATTTCTTTTGGTTTTCTTTGGAGACGATGGATCTTTTCTTAATTTCGGGCATGTCTCTTTTTCTTTCTTTGTGTAATTATTTAATTTTTTGTATTAGTTTTTAATTTTGTAGTTTTAATTTTTTTTATGCTATTTAGTTTAGTAGTTAATATATTTTGGTATATCTTTGTTAGTAATTAGCATTTTGAAATATTAAATTAGTATTTTTGTAACTTTAAAGTTTTGACAGAAAATAATAATAATAATAATAATAATAATAATAATAATAATAATAATAATAAAATATTTGTTTGCAAGAGAATTAAAAATGGAAAAGAATATAATTGTGAATATATTTCAAAAGGAACAAGAATACTATTATTTATTGATGTATACGTTACCATGATTAGAATATTTATGTATGTATAACTTTAGGTGGAAGTTTGTTTATAACGGAAGGATTTCAGATTCGCCTAAGAGAAATTTTTTTTGTAAAGTTTAATCAATTAATTAACTATTAATTAATTATTCATTTATTTTGTTTAATTAGTTCCGATGGAGAGAATTTAACGAGTCAGTTTTGCAATATAATTTCGGGTATTACATTGCGTTTTCCAGGTACGAATTCCGTACTTCTTCAGCATTACTTTTATGAATTTTAGTTTGTGCATTTTGCTTATCGTTTGAATTCGTTATTGCTTCATAAATTCATATGATAGTTTGATTCATGTACGGATTTCGTGCTCAGTTCCTTTGATCATTTTTGTATTCGATATATCTCGTGATATCTCGTCGTTTATATTTGTTTTATTATATTCCGTTGATACTTTGGAGTAGAAGTTTGATCTTCTATACCTTGATTATATTCTGAAAATTGAATATCTTTCCTTCCATTACAATTTGTATGTATTTCGTACTTCAACGATATTCTTTCAAAAATTAATTTATTCGTTTTGCTTCTCATTTTGAATTCAGATAATATCTCATATGATTATTATTTCTTAAAGTCATTTGATAATTCGTTTGATTTTGGATATTCAGAAATTCGTATTTGTACTCCTTGGACTTGTTGAGCATATCAAATTTCGTTTTCGGTCGTGTATAGTAATTTATTCTGATCATGTATAGATGTACATGTTAACATATCTTTGGTCTTTGTATTTGTACATTTCTTCAGTTGACATGTACATTTAAAACCCTTTTGTTGGTATTGTGTCGCATTCGTTGTGACATGATATCTTTGTTAGATTATACCGTAGGGTATACCTGAGTTATAACCACCTGTGGGGGTACCACAGGCATGTCCTCTAGCACTGAGGCATGACACTTTCCGTGGCGGTGTGATCAGCCCACAACGTCTCCATTTTTGTGTTCAGGAGGGCGTTGGCCAATTGGTGTTTTGTTGTGGGAGGCGTATGGGTCGACCCTAGCTATTTGTTCTGTAGATTGGTGATTGTTGTGCCGAACACACCTTCCGATTTTGTATGCATTTGGATCTACAGTCCAATGTATGATTTTCCTGCGTCACATTATTTTGCCTGTGTGGCATTATTTTGTCTGTATGGCTGTATTTTGACTTGCCTATGTGGCAAGATATATTTTTGTTTTGTTTTGAGCTCGGTATGAAATAAACACAACCATTCAATTTAGCCTTTTATGTTGTTCAGTTTAGTCGGTCAGTTTCAGTTCAGTAATTCAATTCAGTAAGATTATGTTATTCAGTTCAGTTGATTTCGTTATTCAATTTCAGTTCTTATTTCTGCATTCTTTATCCGTACTGGGCATTTGGCTCATGCTGTGTTTTTCTTCCGGCAGGTTTGCAAGGGGATTCAAGGGCAAGTGTGAAGAGAGAGCTTTCTTTTTCTTTTGACATTTTACTTAGAGTTCTTTTGTGCGTAGCCTCCGTTTCTACTACTCAAGAAGGGGGTGTTACATGTCGGTTCTCAGAACACGAACTTATCTTAATATCCTCTACCTATCCGTTATACACATGAGAAAAGAATCACCTTCTCAACATACATATAGCGAATAGCGCGACACCAGGTTTCAATTGATTATCACTATAGGAAGCTGAGTGGTCATCAAACCAAACACAATCTCTTGCCTATACAAGAAATTGGTCAACTCGGCCACTAATCAATATAGGAAGTTAAGCGGTCGTTAAACCAATAACAAATTCCCTACCCATACAAAGGACTGTTCAACTCAACCATTATATCAATATAGGAAGCTAAGCGGTTCTAAAACCAAGCACAAATTCCCCGCCCATACAAGGAATTGTACAACTCAGCCACTAACATGAGTCCTCAGTTAAAAACCCACAAACTTCTAACTTCTCTTAACTTGATATGAATTTTGTCAATTCATACCTTATCACACTCAACACTTCAAGAGTTCACTTATTACTATTTCATAGTATTTTCATTGTTATAGCACCATGCTATCAACACAACCTTTTAATCATTTAACAGGCCATCTGTCATTTCATGATTTTACTATGATCACCGTGATCTTATATCACAATTGCTTTCACTTTACAATTTCTCATTTATTCTAGGATCGTTTAATTCTACCATCTTCTCACTCGTCTTTACTCATTTTACTTTACGATCTTTCTTTTTAAATTCTTGAATCAAGTGGTCCCTAATTCTTTTTCATTCATTTTGAATACGTCCATGAAGATCATCCTTTGAATCTCCTCAAATATTATCAAGAATAAATCTCATATAAGAAGGAAATAATAATAATAATAATAATAATAATAATAATAATAATAATAATAATAATAATAATAATAATAATAATAATAATATAATTAAACCATCTATTGTAAATAAAGGATTAACATCCCCTTATAACTGAATAGGAAATCTTCTCTTGACATGCTCTGCGCAATAATATCTATGAATAAATGAATGTGTATATCTAATTATGTCTCAAATCATCTATTTATAGACTATATAAGTTATCCCAAAGCCTAATAAAAATTTCAAATACTAATTAAAATAAACTATTAAATAAAATTTCTAATTTATAATCCTATTCCAAATTGCAATTGTATCATATCTTTTATTAATTCATTACTGTATCCACTACGCGTACTGCCTTAATTACAAAAGAAAAGGTGTTGAATTGAATTCAGGTGGGACCCACCATGATAGGAACATAAGACAACATGTAGAACACCGCGCGCCAAAAATCTGGTGCTTATTCTTTTAATCCACGTCCACGCATTGCGCGATAATTAATTGTAGTCCTTGCCAAGAAATGGTGTCGCACCATTCTGATTTATTGATTCCTTCATGACCCGCGCCATGCGCTGCCTATGCCAGTTTCTTCGTTATTACATCTTTGCCATTCGTTTTGATTTTCCTACAAAATAAAATAATAATTAATAAAAATATTATAAAAATAATAAAAAAGCATAAAATTAAATAAATTACTTAAAACATTAAAAATACTTAAAAACTCATAAACAAATAAGTATAAAAATACATAATAAATAGATATAAAATGTACTTATCAATAAGATATGATTAAAGTGTAAATAATTAAGTAACAATCTAAGATGATACAACAAATAAGATAATATTAAGTATTACTTTACTTGTGAAGATTAATGAATGAACCAAATGAAGGGAATGAGTAATCATAATACCTAAACAAATAATTCTATTTTTGAACAACATTTATGAGGAGTAAACAATAAAGATTATTTGTGAGTTCTAGTTGTGGAAAATTAGCAAGTTAGATTGATTAGATCATTATGTGAAATTCAATAGAGGTTAATAGTTAGACGATTATGATAAACATAAGTTGTTCGAATGAGAAGGCCTTAGAGTCAAATAATAACGACAATCTAGACAAGTACCTAAACTTGTACACTTTAATGTTTCGTACAAGTAATTTGAACGTGAAAGAGAATTCATAATCATATATAGAGTTCATGTTCAAATTTGTGCGAGGTTAATCTCATATCGAATTATGAATTTTGAAAGTCCGAGCATTCATACTTGAATACATTCGAAAGATCTTTCAAACCCTATCATGTGGACATGAAAAGTTTAATTGAACTCATAAATATTTGAGAAGAATGTCTATGCCATTTGATTTGGCTAGACAACTAATGACATAAAGTCAATTATGTTTTCCAAGAAAGCGATCCAAACTAATTGCCTTGATGCGAACTCTTGTATGTTGAGATGAACAACCCTCGTAGCAGGTAAAATTACTTTATGACGAGGAACCAACTACATGCAATCGTTGAATGTAAGTGTTTTGCATAACATATGGTATTTTAGGCTGATCACCTACTGTACTTGTTTTTATGGAGGATTTTTCAGTAAAATACTGTTAATCCTAGTAAGAGTTCACGGTAAGCAAGTTAATGCAGAGAGAAATTTTTAAGGACAACCTCAGCTCTGATATGATCTTTACTTTAATACTTACAATCCAGGATGGAGAGATCATCCCAACTTAAGTTATGGAGGAAACGAATGCAGACTACTTTTCCAAATACACAACCCATTTTTCAACTGGCTCAACAGCAGTATCCATCTAAACAAGCAGTTCCTTTCAATTCTGGACCATCTCTTAAGGATATGTTTAAACCTTTCATGACCCAGACGTAGCAATTCCGACAAGAGACAAAAACTTTCATACATAATATGAAAAATCATGTAAGTCAACTTGCTACCATAGTTGGTCGATTAGATTCTCAAGGCTCAGGTAAATTACCCTCTTAAACAGTAGTAAATCTAAGAAAAAATGTAAGTGCAATCATTTTGAGAAGTAGTAAAGAGGTTGAAAATTCAGTGAAGACAGTCCTTATATCGCAGAAGCGAGAAGAAGCAAAAAAGGTCAAAATAGAAAATGTCAATACAGAAGCAGACAACGACAATATAGATGATGACATACCTAAGCTACAGGAAGTTTTTGAGCAAACAAGTGAGGAAAATTTGGAGGTTGTGATTACCAACAGTTTGAGATTAGATAAAGAAGAAGAAATTAAGTAGAATCGTGATCTGAAGGAGACTTTAGTTGCATTTCATTCTTTGCCATTGATTTTAGGTAAGTATTAAGTATTTTTCATTTAGTTACCTGTTACTCACAAGAAACTCTTACCTTCTGTTGTGCAGGCCCCTATTTTAGATATAAAACAATTACCAACTCACGTGAATTATTCATATTTAGGGAAACTGAACCTGCCCATGATGGATGTTGTGAAGAAAGCGATTCTCAAAATTCATAAAATTAGAGTGACGTAATGTTTAAGTATTTAGTCGAGCCAATGACGTTAAACAAAGGGGCTGCTTTGGAGGCAACCCAAGAAATCAAATTTGAATTTCTTTCCCTTTTTCTTTTTATATTTATTTTCTTTCTGTCATTTTTTCATTGCATATTACTTTACATTAGGGACAATGTAAGTTTTAAGTGCGGGGGAAGGAATTTATGTTATATTTTTTTAGGGTATATTTTATTTTGCTTATAATGAAAAAAAAATTATTTTTATTTTTGTTTGTTTAAAACAAAATTGGGAAAAGTTTGTTTTGTGATTTTCAATGATTTTTGGTTGTGTATGTCATTAGCAAGATTCAATTAAACTTGAAAAATTCATAACAGGATTAAATTAGTAATCTTTCAACTAGGAATTAATTAGTTTAGTATTTTCCTTGAGATTGAAGTGACTAAATTTGGTAAACAAAAGCTAGAAAGATTTTTAAGCCTTTAAATTGCACATTCATATTAGTCTCATTATTTTCTTTCATGTGAGATATTATTCAATGGATTTATTTCTTTAGAACTTGTTTTTATTCTCTTTGAGGTCATATTAACACATGTATACATGAACATGTTAAAGACTTCTTTGTTATAAGCTACATAAGCCAATTAGTCTACCTTGTTATTAATTTTATTCCCTTTTGTTAAACCCCTTTGAACTGAACTTGTTTATTATGAAACCACATTCCAAGCTTTAAACCTGAAATACAATATCTTTACCCAAGTCGTAAAGCTAGTGGAGCATTGTTCATCATTATGATATGGATGAGTGTCTGGAATTGTTGAGGAGTTGTCCAGATTTGTGGTATGGTTATGAATGCTAAAATGGAACATGCTATTATTCTTAATTCATGAGTTCCAATGTTGATATATCTTTAGAATTCCAAGAAAGAGGTTTATTTAATAGATATTTGAAAGAAAGAAAAAAATAGAGAAAAAATAGAAATTGTTGTGAAAGATCGTTCTCTGCCGTAATGAAAAATGATTCTTTTGAACGATTTGTTTTTATAAGAGTTTTACATGGTGTAAATGCTTTATAACCAAATTGAAGAAGATGTTGAATGGAGTGGTTAGTTTTACATGTCTTATATATTTGAGCTTGAGTTGATTTATTTTTGCTCTACTAGTTTTGATGGTTTTTGAGCTACATTCCTAAATGTTTCCTACCTTAACCCTAAGCCCTGTTACAACCCTTGAAAAGTCCTTATGATTTTTGTATGCATGTGATCCTAGTGATGGAGAATGAGAAGTTATGCAAGCTTCTAATAGAACATTTTCATTGAAATGAATTTAAGTGAAACACATATGAGAGTTGAGTTATTATTTTTGTGAGGGTCTACTTATTTAGTTATTCTATATTCAAGGAAAATATTTACTAATTAATTTTAAGTTGTTAAGAATTTTTGTTTATGATATGTTATGAGTTTTAAAGAGTTTGGTTGTTCTTTGTTAATGGTGTTACAACTTAAGTCGATTGACATGTTTGCGAAAGTGAATTTCAGTTTTTGTTTTGCCCGATGTCGTGCAAAAAGATAAGTGTGAGGGAATTTGATGAGAATGAAAAATGTTATACTTTTATATCTTAATACTTAGTCTTTTATATTTATTTGGTGCCTAAATATATACTCATTGTTTTATATTTTTGCTTAGGATGAAAATAAAGGATTAAGTGTAAAACAAAGATAATTCCACGATTTTGGATAATTTGGATGCTGCTTTGTAATCTGATCATAACTATCGCATTTGAGCTCCGATTAAGATGATTCAAGATGATATGGAAAACCAAGAAAGAGTTCTACAACTTTCGTGTTTTTGAGTTTTGAGAGATATTGGTTGTATCAAAGTTAAATTTGGTCTTACATTTGATGGACCTAAGCTGCAGGAATTTGTGGAATGTTCTAATGATGTCAGTATTGTTAGTGGGCTTGATAAAAGGTTATTTCTTGACGATTGCAGATTTAAACGAGAAATTCCAGCAGAAGTATTACTCTCATAATAATATTGGGACTTTACTTTATTTTATTGTTTTCTTTGTTTAGGCATATTTGGATATTAATATAGAGAGTATTTTTAGGAGATTTATAGGCTTCTACTACTATAAATAAGGTGTAAGTGCCAGACTTTAGAGGACACATAATACACGTCATATACATTTTTCTTTTTTTCTTTTCTTTTCCTCTATAATGGCCTTGCATGGCTAGATTTTTTATTTCAGTTCAAGGGAATTTCGAACCCTATTGCAGTTTGATGGTTAGATCAATTCAGTAACATTATTTCTTCATTTCTTATGAAATTATTCATGATAATTTTTTTTTAATTATTTTATTGATATTTAGTATGATTGATTTGATGAAGGCCTATTAGATTGATTAGATTATTATCAATTGCTAGATTTAGAAATTATATTACGTAATCGATATTATTCCAAATCAATCATAATAAATAGTGATAAATGATTGTGATCAAGCTTCTGTTTGTTGCTGTGATGCCCCAAATCTGAGTCCCTTGAACCTCAGGTTCAGTGCTCACTATTCATCACTTGACAAACATCCATAAACTAAATCTTCAATAACTCGCGAAAAATATATATAAATTCATTACAAAACGTACCATCAATCTCAGGTTCCACTAACCTTAATACATCACCATTACCTTATAATACAAAATGTTAACAACATTAAAATAAAAATCAAATACTTTTACTCGTTCACATTTCCTTTGCCTTTGTAATCCTTAGATCATTCGATTTAACTGAAAAATAGTTCATGATATAATAAGGGTGAGTAACTAATTTGCTTAACAAGTTTAAATAAATAATAAACGATATATCATGAATAAATGAGAACTAACTCTTGGAACTTCAACAATATGCAATAATTGTGAAGACATGCATCTTTGAATAACAACTTTTAATTGATTTATCATACTGCTTCTTCATGCTGAAAGGTCACAAGACCGTGAACATATGTTTTGAGTATTTACAATACCTTAATACCTTATAGACATAGGACTGTCATTTCTTTTTGAATATTAACAACTATTTCAATTGTAATATCCGAAGATGGGTACTCTAGATGATTAGTCTATTGTACATTTATATTGTGCACGCTATAACCATCAAGTTTCGTTTTGACCGGACTTCTTTCATCCGAACGTAGTTTCATCATTTCATAATAATTTATTTATTTCAGTTTTTTCCATTAGATTCCGCACCACAACAATATGGTTTGGACTAGCTTCACCAATATTCAGATTTATGAATTTAATACATACATGGTCTAGCCGAAACAACTGACATAGATCCTCCTATTTAAATAGTTCATAATAAGAGCAATCATAATAACACATGCAATATCTAGTCCAAACAAATAGCATACATATTTCTCTTTAAATAGTTCATAATGTGAACAGTCATGCTAATACACATAAGTGTGAATATCAATAATAATATCGATGTGGAATAATTTTACATAATTAAACCACTTAAAGCTTTGACGAAATTAAAAACAAATCTAGGAAACTTGCTCAATAATAATTTGAATAAAATTAGAGAACTTGCTCAATATAAAATTTGAGTAAGGTTAAGAAACTTACCTCGTGTGTAGATTATCGCTAACCAATTCAATTTAATTCTCTTTGAATAGACCTAATAATTAATTAAGTTGATTTTTAAATTAGTATCATATATACATTCATATAATAACATTTATACATCTTGCACCTCTAACACTTAACCAAATAATTATATAGTTAAGGATATATAAACACTTAAAAAATATTATCATCACTCGATAATATTTTAATTAACATAAAACATATAGTAATTCTTTAATATAGTTAAAACTCTTATTTAATATTATTAATCACTTAATAATATTTAATTAGTCTTATAATATTATTAATTATTTAATAATATTTTATTTACGTTCTAATATTATTAATCATTTAATAATATTTTATAACATTATTAAAGTTATTAATTATTTAATAATATTTTATTCATTATCTAATATTATTAATCATTTAAAAATATTTTATTCATTATCTACTATTATTAATCCTTTAATAATATTTTATTTATTTACTAATATTATTCCATATTCCATAATATTTTATTGACTTATTAATATTATTACTCATTTAATAGTATTTTAATGTCTTACTAATATTATTAACTATTTAATAATATTTTAACTACTTATTAATATTATTAACCATGTAATAATATTTTAATCATTTACAAATATTATTAATCATTTAACAACCTTTTAATTACATATTAATATTAGTCATCACTTAATAATATTTTATTTCAAACAATACCAATAGTTATCTTTTTAATTGTGTTAACCTTAGTCTTTATTTTGAACATTTAGCTCCCAATTAGTCACTAATAAACTCTCTTATAATAGTTTATCTTTATTTCAATAATGTAATTTCTTTTTGTCAAGTTATACAATGTCCGACAAGCGAAACTTTCAATTCCAAATAAGTCTGGACCAAAAACCTAATTTTGACAAGTATGGGCGTATATACGCCGACCCAAGGCATTTCTGGAGCCTATATACGTCGATGGACAGAACTTAAAAAAATGGCTAGGAGTATTCTAGGCGTCTAGACGCCGAGGGTAAAATTTTAACTTTAACTTTAGCTGTCGGAACCTTTCTCAGTAATTTGGCCATAACTTTGTTATGTGAAAATATTTGGAGGTGATTCTTAAGTCTAAATTTATTAAAATTTTATAATCTACAACTTTTCTTTATATCACAAATCCAAATTTCAAACAGAACTGAACTAAAAAATGCTCACAATGACAAAGTAAAAACTAACTTCACAAATCAATTGTTTTATTGCTTCAAACTTGAATAAAATAAAATTTACACATTCAAATGACATCAACTCAGTGTTGTAGTCTTTCTAACTTCTTGTTTTACAATATTTCATGGTTCAATCACATTTTTGAAAACATTTTGACATGAAATTTAAGATCGAACCACCTAGGTTTTTCAAAATGACCTCCTTTAGTAAAATGAGCATAACTTGTTCATTTCTTCATATTTTTCAATCGTTCAAGTTGGGTTAACTTCATAACTCATAGACCTATCATTCAAGACTCATAGATCATAAAAATAACTTATACACCTCAAATCATAAATCATCAACCTAGACATTTAACTAGGGTTTTTAAAACTAAGCATGCTTATACAACCATTCCTTCCGTCATCTTCCATACAAAATATGTTAGAACATAAATCTAGCATATTTAATCATCAACCTTCATAAATATTCAAATTCAAACACCACATAGGTTTTTCTTTTCCACGCACCAAACTAAATAAAAAGCTAAGGCTCAAAGAAACTTTTAAACCTTTAATGGAGACCTTCTTCTTGGAAATGGTTAGAACTCTTTCTTGATCTTCTTGTATGGACCAAAAATCACCCATACTTAGTAACACTCAAAGTGTTTTCTTCTCTAGACTCTCACAAATGCTCTAGCTTCTCTCTAAAACTTTATGTAATATCCAAGATATTATGACATTGTAAAAAGATGTAAATAAATAAAATGAATGTATTTTAATTATTTAAACTAGATATGTAATATGAAGGGTGTAAATTAATTAAGTGTGTGTGTGTGTGTGTGTGTGTGTGTGTGTGTTATTGTTACGGTTACTAATTTTGATGAATTGTGTAAATAAAAAGGGGATTAATAGTGGAAATTAATCCTAAATTAAATTAAAAGTTAATGAGATGATTAACGAGGTCATAATTGTTGATTATAGATTAATTAATAATTATGGGAAATTTTTGAGAATCATTAAGAAGAACAATTAATTATATAAAATATATAGTAACAAATTATATATTTTATATAAGGAAATGTAATTAAATATATAGGAAATTATAATTATATAAATTATATAAGAGTAAATATATAATTTATATAAGAGAGTAAAATTTGCTAAGAAAAAGTTAATAATTATATAAATTACACAATATTGTATGGTATAGTTATATAAAAGAAATAGTGAAGAAGAATAATTAATAAAGATGAATAATTCTTACTTAATAAGATAATTTATGTTTATGTAAAATAGAATTATTTCTATTCTTTTTAGACTTAATATTTTTGTGATTTAAATATGTAAAAGAAATTATTATAATACATAATATATATATATATATATATATATATATATATATATATATATATATATATATATATATATATATATATATATATATATATATATATATATATATATATATATATATATATTATGTAGTAATAGGAAATACATGGAGGTTTATGTAAGGTATTTGTAACAAAGTTAAAACGCAAAAAATTTAATTTTATTAAGTTATGTATGTTATTTTATTAATTTTGGAAGTATAAAATATCTCATATAATTACATACATGTCATTATGTGTGTACAAAATTTATCAAGTAAGGTACCCTAAAACTATATAAATATTATTTATAAATTATTTTATGAATTTTAGTGAATTAAAATAAATATTTTATATACATTATATAAAATATTTATTACACGAAATAACTACGTAATGTATTAAATTAATAAGTGTGCATGAAATTTTTTACTAAATCAACTCCAAGTCGGTGGACTTGGAGTGATAATTACAATTAACTCATATACTTAAAGATTAAATAAGGAATGAGGAAGAATAAAAATAATAAAAATAATTCTCAAACACAATCACCAACAATAACCATCTCATCTCCTTAGCTTTCTTCTTCTTCCACCACCACCACGCCACCCGAACACCACCACTACCGAGAAAGTAGAAAAGATTGGTGCCATCTAAGTGTCTAAAAAGCTTCAAAGGAAAGTTTCCAAACTTTGGGAAGATATAAAATTATTTATTTGATTTATTTTAGTATTTTTGGTGATAAAATAATTTTGTGAAAAATTAATAAATAATTAGGATAATTGTTCTATATAATTTTTGGATGTGTATTGATGGATTATATAAAGTCTAGAGTAATTATGTTGTGGAAATGATGATCAAAAAAATGGTAATGTTCTTGCTTGGCTATTGTTAGCGTATAAGAAGAAGACAAAAAAATTTAAAGGTCGTCCGCGCATTGCGTGGCGGCCAATTTTTTTTCCGAAATCGGGAGTTAAATGGCGATGTTTTGGGGAGCGACAGGGGTGAGCCGTGCCATGTGCGGCGACCAAACTTTTGGTAACCGGCCCGTAGGAAACGACGCCGTTTGGAAGGAAGAAGAAGACAAGTCCTGTGAGGACCCGAATTTCGGGATTATTTTAATATTATTAAATAAGAATTTATTTTAACAAGAATTATCAAGGTTGTTTAAATTATTTATGATTGATATATTTTATGTGAATTAAAGTATGTGATGGGATTTAATTGATAAATTAAATCTATGCAGAGATCGTGATAAATTGTGTGGAATTAAAGTAATTAAAGAGTAAATAAATTTTTTAAAAATAATTTATTAAGAATGAGAGAAATTACATGTAATGGTACAATAAAATTGTACAATTAAATGATTATAGAGGGACAAAAATTATTATTTAAATTATGTTACGAGGTAATGTGAGGTTTATGAATTAAATGTGTGTGTGTGTGTGTGTGTGTATATGTTCAATTGTTATATTGATAAAATTTTATTGTTTATGACAATTAAGGGATTAATAATTAAATTGATCCAAAGTTAAATAAAAAGTAAATTATGAAGTTAGTAAAATTAAAAATATTGATTATATAATTAATCAACAATTATGATGAAGGTTTAGAAATTGTTTAAGAGGAGGAAGTAATTTTATAAATTATATAACTAATAAAGTATATAATTTATATATGAAAATTAAAGTAAAATATTAATGAAATAATAAATATATAAATTATATAAGAATGCTTATATAATTTATATAAGAAGATTAAATTAATGAAAGAGTTAATAAAGATATAATTATTGATTATATAATTAATCAATAATTATAGAGGAATGTTGGAAATTATTAAATAGGAGAATGTAATTATATAAATTGTATAATAATAAATTATATAATTTATATAAGAAAGTTAATGTAAATAGTAAAGAAATGAAAAATGAATGAAGAGAAAGAATGTTTTAAATTGTTAAAAATTATGTTTATGTATAATGGAATTTTTATGATTTTTATGGAAAATAATATTTTAGAAACGTGAACATGTTAGTGTAACATGTTATCCAAGTAACGAAGTGAAAAAGTATGAAAAATAATTTTTATAAGTTATATGAATTATTTTATGAATTTTGGAGGTATAAATTACCTCATATAATTACATGCATGTTATTATGCGTGTATAAAATTTGTCAAATAAAGTACTCAAAAAGAGTATAAATATTAATAATAAATCATGTTATGAATTTTGGTGAATTAAAATAAATATTTTATATATATTATGTAAAATATTTATTACACAAAATAATTATGTAATGTATTAAATTTTTGATTATGCATGTTAATTTATCCAAAAAGCTAAAGTCGGTTGTAAGGAATGGTGGTGGAATTGTGTTGGTTTTCAAAATTAATTAAATTGCTTAGTTATAAAAAGGAAAAGAATAAAGCAAAGGAAAAAGGAAAAAAAAAAAAAAAAAGCAACAAAACACTCTCCCTCCCCATCTTTTTCTTACCACCCGAACCAACCACCACCCATAACCGGCAACCACCATAGCCACCACGAAGAGGAAGAATTTTGGAGCCAATAAGAGTAGAATAAGTGTAATGACCACGAATTTCATTAGTCATTGTAAATATACTTAATAAATATTTAGCAATGAATTTAAACTTTTTGTATTAATTAATTGTGCATTAGATAATTAAATAAATGTACTTATGTGCTTGTATATTTATTTAAAGGATTAAAGCAAAGTGTATAATTAATTAAGGCAAATATAATTGGATTATATTTTTAATCCAAATAAGTTGATAAACTAGGTTAAAGATATTAACCTAGTAGCCCATGTAATTAATTTAATTACTAGTCCATGTAATTAATTAAACAAGCCCAATGTTTGATTTAATTAAATGTAACCTAGACTATTTAATATAAGCCCAATGTGTTATTTAAATTGAGCCCAAACAATTTAATTGAATGAGCCCAATAGAAGTTATTCCCAAGCCCAATGTGAAGTCCAATTAAGGTCAAACTTTGGTCAATATATATATATATATATATATATATATATATATATATATATATATAGATGTATGTATGCACATTTTAGCATTTAAAAATAAAGGAAAAATGGCTTGAAAAATCCATTTTGCTGAATTTTTGGAGGGGCCCACTTAGATTGCTTGATTTACTAGATTGCTTCTAATTTACACTATGACAAGGTTGGCCAACAACCCTAGTCAATCACCTAGTCAATCACAATGTCCATCCATGCAATAGTAAGCTAGATTAAGCTCTAAATTCACCAACATTGGTGAATTAAGAGAGCTAATGTAGGATTAACATTTGGCTATAAATAAGACATTCCACAACCTTGGTGATGTTGGTTAGTTCATTTGAAGCTTTGCTAGAAAGAAAAATAGAGAGCATTTGAGAGAAAAAGGAAGAAACACTTAAGGGTTGAGAGAAAAAGCTAGAGGTTGTGCTTCGTGAATGTCCACTAACTGCACAACATACTTTGGTAGGAGAAGAAAAAGAGCACCCAAGACCTCAATGTTTAAAAGTGCTCTATCTCTTCTTAAATTTCATTTTTGTAGTCTAGAATGATTTTGAACGGTTAAAATCTATTTTTAACCGATCAAAACTCGTTTTGATGATCTAGAAGTGTTTATCTATGTAATATATGTATATTCATGGTATGAAGTGTTTATATCATGATTTGGTAGGTGTATTTTGCATAAAAACATAAGAAATGTTCATATTGTATTTTTACCGGTAAAACCCTATGTAGCTATGTAATATATTTTGTGTCATTTCGAAATGTACAAGTTAAATACTTGATTTATATGGCTAGAAAGTTTTATGTATGAGTTTATAAGAAAACCCAACTTGAAACTTTCAAAAATATTGAAAAACAAAGAAGTTATGGCTTTTACCGCAAAGGATGTTGATTTTAAAACCCTAGGTTGCATTGTGAGCCATTTTGAGTCTAGTTACGTTTGGAATTTCGATTTTTGATCTAAAGAGAAATTGTAGAGGGGGAAATTCTAATAAGAATGGACTCAAGAATCACCCTAAAATATTTTCGTATGAAGAAGTTATGGCTGTCGGAGCGTCGGAGGGTCGAGCAGTCAAACAGTTGACTTTCAGACAAAATGGTTGACGCAGCCGCGTCAGGACTGACGCAGCTACGTCAGAACAATCTGCTAAGCAGATTTTTGGTGTTCCGGGTCGGGTCGGGTCGGGTCGGGTCGGTCCGGGTCGAGTTTTCTTTGAAAAATTAAGTTGAAATAGGTGTAAAATGAATATATTTGGGTATTAAACAAATTTATATGGAGTCTATTTGTAAATCAATGCTATCTAAATGTTTAAATTAAATACTAAGGTTAACCCAATTTAAAAGTTAACTTTTGGTATTATTTAAAGAGTACTAAAATATTACTACATGGTTAATAATATTAATAAGTAAATATTATGAAATGATTGATAATATTAGTAAGAGATTAAAATATTATTCAATGAGTAATAACATTAATAAGTCAATAAAATATTATTAAATAAATAATAATATTAGTAAATGAATAAAATATTATTTAATGATTAATAATATTAGATAATGAATAAAATATTATTAAATGATTAATAATATTAGATAATAAATAAAATATTACTAAATGATTAATAATATTAGATAATGATTTAAAATATTATTAGATGATTAATAATATTAATAAGATAATAAAATATTACTAAATGATTAATAATATTAGATAATGATTTAAAATATTATTAAATAGTTAATAATATTAAATAATAAATAAAATATTATTAAAGGATTAATAATATTATGAGGTGAATAAAATATTATTAAATGATTAATAATATTATAAGGATGATAAAATATTATTATATAATTAATAATATTATAAGGACAATAAAATGTTATTAATGGATTAATAATGTTAAGTGATTTATAGAATATTAATAAAAGATTAATAATATTAGAAAAATAATAATGTATTATTAAACGATTAATAATACTACAAGACTAATAAAATATTATTAAATTGTTAATAATATTATATAACTGTATGAACTATATTAAATAATTAATATGGGTTCTTTGTGTTTGAAATATTATCAAGTAATTAATGATAATGTTTCCTATGTGTTTATATACCCATAATTATATAATTATGTGGTTCGTAAGGTTTATAAAGGTCATTATACTTACAAGTATATGATACTAATTTAAGATCAAACTGATTTAATTGTTAGGTCCGTTCAAGGATTGTTAAATTAAGTTGGTTAGCAGTAAACAACCCACGAGGCAAGTTTTCTACCCCTTAACTTGTATTTATTGTTGCAATTATTATTCAACCTTAATTACATTGAGCAATTCATTTATCGTTGAGCAAGTATCTACACTCGTAAATATTTGACAGACCCTTGAGTGAATTAATTATCGAAAAAAATTTCACATCGTTATTGATTATTGTATTCGCACATAGTGCTTTTGCAACTGTTTAAGATGTCTAAGCTAATTGTTTCGGCTAGACAAATGTATGTTAATTCATTGAATTGAATATTATAAAAGCTTATCCAAACCATTGGCTGGTGCGGATTCTTGCAGTAAGACTGAGAAAGAACAACCCTAGTTAAAGGGGATTTTTATTTGTCGGAAAACCGACAGCGAGTAAGAAATCTAAATGTGATGCATATACATAGGACATGAGAGGACTGATCCCCTCAAGTGTCCTGTTATTTTTAACAAGGTGTCAGTCATTGTATGTCTGTTCTACCTTAGTAGCAGTTCACGGTCATTAAAGACCACTCAGCGGTAAAGAGTCAATACATTCTTTTATTGAACATTGATTCTTGATATCTTTCACAATTGCTATTGTTGAAAACCTTGAAGTTATTTCCCTTCATCATGATATATCGTATGATTGTTGTTTATAAACTTGTTGAGCCATTTAGTTGCTCATTCTTGCTATATCATGACTATATTTCAGTCAATCCTGAAAGCTCTAAATCGGACAAAGGCAAGGGGAAAGCGAATGCTTAATTTTAGTAGTTGCATGCTA
The DNA here is from genome assembly GCA_947179155.2 of Hedera helix. Classification (NCBI taxonomy): domain Eukaryota; kingdom Viridiplantae; phylum Streptophyta; class Magnoliopsida; order Apiales; family Araliaceae; genus Hedera; species Hedera helix. The sequence goes on from OX359279.1 coordinate 9,224,676, forward strand.
GTTTAAATTACTGTTATGTAATTACTGTTGTAAATCTTTTGTATTTTCCCTTAAGATATGTAATGTTAAGATTAAGGTAATAGACCTTGGGAAGTGTAGCCTTTTGTTAAGGAACCTTTTGTATTATTCCGCGAAGTTTGAATACAATTTATGTATTTCATTGTTGTTAAGTATTGTACAGTGAGAACCAAACCCGAGGTTAAAGAACCCGAATTTGGGGTCGTCACAATAAGCTTCAATGGATGGCTTGAGAAAGGTATAAAATTAATTCATTTGTTTTATTTAGTAGTTATGGTGTTAAATAAATTTTATGAAAAATTTGTAAATAATTAGAATAATTATTCCAAATAATTTGTGGATGTATATCTATGAATTATATGATTTTTAGAGTAGTTGTGTTGTGAAATTTAGAGAAAAAAATGGATTAAAATTTGCTTTAGCTGGCTACTGTTCGGAAAAGAAAAGAAGGAAGAAATCTGGGCCGCCCGCGCATTGCACGGGGCAGCCAAATTCTTCCGGAAGATGGGTCGAAATGACGCCGTTTTGGGGCGTGTGGAAGAAGAAGTCGCGTCATGCGCGGAAACTTCGGGAAACGGCGTCGTTTGGCGTTGACAGAAGAGGGTCGCGCCCAACGCGCAGCAGCCGGCACCGCTGGAAATTACCAGCGTGTCCCTGGCCTTTTTCGTTAATACCGAGCATGTCCTAGAAGCGCGAAAATTACAAAAATAGCCCTGAACTTTTCTAAAAATGACCAGCGTGTCCCCAAAGTCGAGGAAATTACCAAAATGCCCCTTGAAATTAGTTTTTAATTAAATAAATGTTTAAAAATTATAGAAAAATACTAAAAATATAGAAATGATATTTGGACATTAAATTTATTTTTTTTGTAAAATTATTAAATATTGTGGATTAATGTTTAAATATTTAAATATTAATCTAGTAAGTTACAATTTAGAAAAATGGTTAAATGAGAATCCGTACAACCAAATACGCTAAATTTTATCCGATAAGTCAGGTTGTCCGCATTGAATGTGTTTTATATTAAGTTAAATTAATATATTAAGGGACAAGGTTAATATAATTAACCATATTATTTGATAATTGGCCCGAAAATGATATTAATTTATTAAATTAATATCATAAGAGAATAAATAATTATTAATTAATTATTTTATGGTCATAGGTTGTTCGAGAAGGGTTTTGAGCTACCAATTTAATAATTGGACGACAAGACAAGTTCTCCAGTACTTAATATTAACTGTTATATGATGTTATATGCTCAAATGCATATAGAAATTATGTGTTATGTGATATGTGGTTAACATGATCGTAATGTGTATTCGGTGCAATGATGTGATTATATGTGAAATAATTTAATGTTTTCTTGATGTTATTGTTAATATTAAGTAAACATGATGCACATGAGATATATTGTTTTACTAGAAGCACCATACATGATGTATGAAAAATACAGAGCATGTTATGTTATGTGCTATGTGCACACTGTTGAACTTGCTGAGTCGTTGTGCTCATTCTTGCATGATATAAACTTTTGTAGGTAAAAAAACAAATTTTAGAAATATGGGATTGTGTTAGAGATGAATTTTTGCTATAGAAGGTTGTAAACGAAATTGTTATATATTTTTAATATAATAATTTAATGTGATATATTGACAATGTTTATATATATGTGTTGTATATATATGTAAATTGGATCCAAATTGGACAAGTAAAGTTAAATGGTGTACGGTAGTGATTCAAGATTGTTGTTATGATAAAGAGTAAGATATATTTAATTTTGAATTATGAAACCAAGAATAATTGTATGGATATAAATAATATTAAATTTCAAATGTTGAGCTTTACAACACTTGTAACAGAACGAAAAAGTAAAGGTTGCGATCCAGGGACTAGGATCGAGACGATAAGTTTTTAAATTTCCAAATAGTTTACCACAGTGATTAAGAAAATAGAAAAATTTATACCGAAAAATTTGGTAATTGATGATTGTAGTGTCAATTAATGGGTTAAACAAGGTGATTAAAGATTTATTAATGAACCGAAATTTGGACGTTAAGGAAATAATGTTTAATAAGCATGAAATTTAAGGTAATAAGGTTGGTCGAATTTCGGGTTCGTTACAGGTCCGCGCTATGCGCGACGGACCGATGTTCCGGATAATTACGATTTTGCCACCGGTTCATTTTTTTCCACCTAATTACGAAAATGCCATCAAGTTATTTAATTAATTAAAATAAGTGTCTAAAAATTATATAAAATCAGTAAAATATATAAAAGTGATTTATAAATTAAATTTAACATTTTTTCCAATTTTTAGGAATAATTACAATTAGTAAGTAAGTGATTTACCTATGAGAACTAAAAGAGTGCAATTAAATTAAATAACCAGATTAGGTTATAATTAATGGTAAACACCAATATAGATCCGATGGGTAGAATAATTATGTTCTGAGTGATATTAATTACATAAATTAATATCATGGGTTACTAAATTATTATTATTTGATTATGTTATTATTATAGGTTGTCCAAGAAAGGATTATTAGCAGTTAATTTTATAATCGGACATCGAGGCAAGTTCCTAAACCCTAATCTTAACCCATTAATCATATGTTATTTATTAAAATTCTAGTTGAGTTCCATTTCTTAAGTTTTATTATTATTCCACTTTCTTGAATTTTGATTGCGATTGATGTTGTAAAATTGTTCAATTAAGACTGAAAACCTCTGTTGTTACCCACATTCACTTTTAAATGTCATCCATCACGAATCCTAATTATTGATAAGTGAGTTGATGATTATGAGTTTATGCCACTTGTCCGGCTAGACTGTTGATACAATTGAACTTCAAGTTACTATTTATCATTAAGTTTTGAGCCAAACCAAATTGTTTTGGTGCAGACTCCTAGAAACTGAGATGAACAACCCTATTTCAGGGGATATAGCTTGTCAGATGCTTTAGATTCTGATACCATGTGAAATGCGGTAATATGATGTGCACAATCATAGGTACGAGAGGCTAATCACCTCGAGTACGAGTTTAAGGTTTTATGGTCTTTATGACACATACATGTTATCTGTGTTATCATTGATTAACCTATGTTCAATGGTCTTGTGACCCTCAGTATGATTCTCATTTATCATGTTTCAAAAGATATTTCCTTCAGTTATTTTCTTTCATTTGAAATAAGTTCATGTTACCTTGTTGGTTACGTTATTATTATAAATTCTTTTCCTCATGATGCATTATTATTTAATTCATTATACTTGTTGAGCACTTCGGTTGCTCATTCTTGCCTGATTAATGTGACACAGACAAAGATGTTAAATATAAGGGTCTAAATAAGAAAGACAAAGGCAAAGGAAAGATGTCGGAATGAAAAAATGATGAAACGTCCCCTGCTGGTAGTTTTAAATCCATTTTGTGGCTGTAGATGTGGAATACTTATCCTAGTAACGCTGTATGTATGTAAAGGTTGATGACCCTAGGGGTTTGTTAGGTATATTTTGTATTAACTTTGAATATTAATTGATGTATTATATATTATTAGTAATTTTGAGTAGCGGTAAATGAAAGTAGAATGTATGAACAGTGAGCACCAAATTCGAGGTTCAAGGAACACATATTTGGGGGCATCACACTTTTTCTCTAAAAAATTTAGTGAATGAAGCAAATGAACCAACATTTGCACAAATGTTGGTTATTCATACTTATAGAACTCTAGGAACACACCATTACTCTTTATTAGCTAGCATTGGTGAATTAAGAGCTTAAACTCACTTACTATTGCTTGAATGACAACTTGGAATGACCAGAGTGGTTGGGGAGTTGATAGTAGTGGTTGAGCAACCTTGATTTTGTGTGTAAATGAAGTAAAATGAAGTTTTACTCCATCCTAGTGGGGCTCCCTCCAAAAATCCAGCCATAGCATTATATTTACACCAATTTGGCTTTATTTTTATGTCCTATATCATTACATATACATCCCTATATAGATACACCAATATATGTATCCATATTCACCTATACTTGCACATTGGACTCCACTTTGGACCTTTAAATTAATTATATTTGGACTTTAAAATTTTAATTATTTGGGCTCAACAATTTAATTCATTTGGCTGCTAAATTTATTCATTTAAGTCATCAACACTTGGGCTCACAACAATTAAATCAATTGGGCTAACTATGTCACTTGAAATAAAACAAGTATTGGATAGTTTAAATTAATTTGGACTCACTATATATTTTATATATGGTTCACTAATTAAATCATATAAGACTACTACATTGGGCTTATAAAATAAGCACATTAGTTTAATTACATAATCCAATTAGACTTGTTATTTATAAGTCCATTAGACTACTTAATTAAGTTAGCTTACAAAACACTATCACTTACAAATTCTTGAGTTTGTTTTAATAAAACCCTAATTCACATTAATACAAGTACGTCGACTTGATTAAATTTAATTCATTAACTATCTCTTATCATCAACTTGAGTTTATAATATCGTTACCATACACATACAATTATTCTCACACCGGGTTATCTTTAATAATTCACTTGTTTTTTTTCCTCATTATTCATACAAGTAATTCACTTATTTATTATTAATCTTCTTAATTTTCATTCAAAGACAACATTCAAGCTTTGTGTTTTCATTACATAAGATTCTCTTGCATTCCTTTTTCCTTCTTTAGTTAATTCAAATAAATTTAATTAACTAACATACTACCTCTCATCATACAATCATAAACACATACACATACTTCATACATCATATTTCCACATGAATATAAAAAAAAATTGGGTTCATAATTTTGTCAGTTATTACAGTTGCTATGGTTATCATAGTATAAGTTAAACAGTCTGAGTTTATGTAATTGTTGCTTAGAATAATCTAATTTTCTAAATATTAATGCTGTCATTATATTAAATTTAGAGAATTTGTTCTAAATTGTATAATGGTTAAAATATAATGAAGAGCTTGTTTAATTAGTGAAAATCTAAGAAAAATTTCGAGTAGCACAGCTTGTTACTACCTAGGGTTATTAGTTTCGTTGAAGGGTAGAATAATGTTATAATTTAAACTTTGAGGGTAAGATTGAACCAAAGAACTGAAATTTAAATTCATTGATTACATTATTTTAACCTGCATTATTTGTTACTGAATTAAACAAACATTTTCTTACTTGTCTAGATTAGTTAGTTTACTTGTCTGAATTAGTTTGTTTGTTTTAGTTGTTTACATGGCTTCTTTAGTCATCGTTCTTAGAATTGTTTATGTTATATTCAACAAAAAAAAAAAATATCCTAGTTCACATAACATAAAACTAGACTAATCATTCTCTATGGGAATGATCCTTACTTACACTACTGCATAAATATTTTAGCAGTAAGATTTTATTTTTGGTTGCCTGTGACATCCCGAATTTTTACATGATTTCTAAATTAGGATTATGATTAATTAAGTAAAGATTATATGATAAAACCTGGCTTTAAAGGACATAATATAATGATAAATGATTAAATATAATTATGATTTAATCAATGTGCTAAAGTGACCTATATGGTTAAAAGGAAGTAAAACGTATTAAAGGTTAAGGAAGGAAAATAATTAGTGTAAGACGTTATGATGTGTCAGCAAGTAATAGCTTAAATGTATGAATATGTGTATATATATTTGATCAAGTATAAAAGGAAGAGATAAAGTTAGAGGAAAAATGGAAATGATGGAATATAGGAATTTTTGCTAAGGAATTTATATTGAATGATTAAAATAAGATAATCATACATACGACTGAAGATACAAAATGTGATACCCTGAAAGTGGGTAGAAGGAATGTATTTAACATGTATATTGAGAATTAACATTATGAGAGTTATGTAAATAAGTAAAGGGACGTAAAGCCGTAATGAGGATATTATAAGTTTAAATGATGAATGATAATGGATTTTGATAATCCGATCGAGGTTCGCTCCTCGAAGAAGCAGTTTATGAAAAAGATAAGTAATCCGACTATTGAAGGTGTTCGGAGTTGAAACTTATGAAATATGGAACCTAAGGTGGTTCATAGAAAATGAAGAATGAAATATATGTAAATTGGCAATTAAGTGAATTATTATTAATTAATGAAATTAGATTGTCAAAGTGTGACAAGTAATATGGGACAAGCCAATTATGGGTTATTTGATGATACAATAAAAGTCAAGCATAATGGGACAAGTTTGGATCAAAAAGGAATTTATTTGGATGAAAAATAAGCAAGTTATAAATTTCAAGGAATTAAATTTTCTAGATTTTGGTGGCTAAAGTCCAGAGTACCCTTGATAAGTTAGAATATGACATTTGTGTCCTAGAGTGGTTTAATGACCAAGATACCCTTTGCTAACCATGAGAAATGTCCATGGTATCCTTTTCATGGGAATTGTCTATTATGTTCTTGCTTGGTCAAGTGAAATAACACAAATGCCCCTAACCACGATTGAGTTAAGCTAACTAAGTTGGGTTAGTTGTTGGAGAAAATATATAACTTATATATGTATATAATTTATAAGCATGAGCTTAGCTTATTTTCATTTCTTCTTCATCATCCGGATAGCAAGCCAAGAGAAAAAGAGAGAAAAAGCCATTAAAGCTAATGATCTCAAAACATCTAATAGTCTTCAACATCTGACGGTCTCAAAACAATTTAGGCTTCAACATCCAATGTCCTCAAATAAATTTAGGCTTCAACATCCAATGATCACTAATCTATCTCTAATTTTTCCCCCCAATTTAACATATTTTTTTCAAAAATCTATCCACTCACATTTCCTGCTCAAATCAAATTCACCACTACACTATAATAATAATAATAATTAATATAACAAAAGTAATAATCATAATAATAGCAGTAATAATAATAATAATAATAATAATAATAATAATAATAATAATAATAATAATAATAATAATAATAATAATAATAATAATAATAATAATAATAATAGTAATAGTAATAGTAATAGTAATAGTAATAGTAATAGTAATAAATAGTAATAGTAATAATAATAATAATAATAATAATAATAATAATAATAATAATAATAATAATAATAATAATAATAATAATAATAATAATAATAATAATAATAATAATAATAATAATAATAATAATAATAATAATAATAATAATAATAAGAATAAGAATAATAATAATAATAATAATAATAATAATAATAATAATAATAATAATAATAATAATAAGAATAAGAATAAGAATAATAATAATAATAATAATAACAATAATAATAATATTAATACTAATACTAACACTACTACTGCTACTACTACTACTACTACTACTACTACTAATAATAATAATAATAATAATAATAATAATAATAATTAGTAATAATAATAACAATAACAATAACAATAACAATAACAATAATAATAATAATAATAATAATAATAATAATAATAATAATAATAATAATAATAATAATAATAATAGTAATAATAATAATAATAATAGTAATAATAGTAATAATAATAATTATTATTTTTATAATCATAATTATAATTATAATTATAAAAAAAAAATTGAACGTAAACAACATGGGTCACCCTTTTAGCATTGACGCATTTTTCTGTTTTTTGGGTATTGCAGTCGTTATGTTTTCACATGCAAATTGATTTGAGCAGAAAATCACAGGTACGGTTCAGATTCATTCTAATTGATTTGTAAGTTATTTTAGGTTGGAAAGTGTCTTTAGGTAATAGAGTATTTTTGAAATTTTAATCTACGCTGCTTTCAGGCACGGGCAATTACGTGTCATCCCCTTGGTGTTTTTGCGGGCTATATCGAGAGCAACTATTGTAGTAAGCCCTGACTCATGGTTTAAGAATCTTTTGTCCAATTTCAAGAAAAAATATAAAGGAAAAAATGTTATAGTGATGCGATTTAGTTGGTATTATGACAATACTTTTTTGTTTGGATTTAGAGAGCTCATTTTATACTTTTGGGTATATATGAAAAAGAATTTCTTTTGAATTTTTACATTTTTTTTTTCTCGTTGGATCCCACCAAATTGCTTGCAGTACTACCATTTTTTCATAAAAAAATACTATTCATGAATCATATTGATCGATGGTTAGAGATACTAATGGCAAATAAATACTGCCAAACTTATCATTCCGTTTTGTCAATAAAGAAAATGTGTGTGGGAAACCCGAAAATACTATATTACACAAATTTGAGTCCACTATCGTTAATCAATTAATTGCTCAAACTTGTCAATAACTAATTTTAAGTTGGGAATGAGTAGCACACTAATGTTTGTTTAAAAAGGAAACTATAACTAGATTGAGTATCAATCTTTTTGTATTAATGGTTGGATTCTTAGTTTTATTATGAATCTAAGAGTCCACAACAGTTTTAAAATTTACAATCTAGAAATATTGGATACAGTACTCAACTGTTATATTAATTGCACCGTGCCTTCAGACACGGGTTATCCCTAGTATATATATAATTTATAAGCATGAGCTTAGCTTATCTTCATTTCTTCTTCATCATCCGGATAGCAAGCCAAGAGAGAAAGTGAAAAAAAGCCATTAAAGCTAAGGTGAAGATATTGAAATCATAGAGCTAGAGTCCTTAAGTGATCAAGGAGCAAGAAGAAAAGAGGAAGAGTTCATTAAGAGGAAGCTATCTATGTAAGAAATTGTTCATCCAAGAAGGTATAACCATGTTCAAGCTTTAAGATGTTGTGTTTGTGTATTTAAGTTCAAGTTCAAGAACAAGGATGGTCATGCATGTATCTTTGAAATACATGGCTTGATTATGTGATTCGTGTGAGTTACATGCTTTTTAGTTGAGTAATCATGAAACCCTAAGCTTAAGTTTGCTAGAACAAATGTAATATACTATTCATGTAAGTTTTCAAGACTAAAAAACCATGATTTATTGGAGAATCATGTGTCATATGTGATTAAAAGTGATGAAAACCTGGTTTAAAAGGGTGATCATGTAAGAAACATGAGAGATTTCATGTTAAATGCCTTTAAAGATTCATTAATGGTTTAAAGGCATAACTTGTGTAGAAAAGTTATAATATTAGGCTATACTTTGTGTGTAGACTACGTTATAATCTGTAAAGTACATTATAACGTGCATATAGAAGTGATATAGACTTACAAGGTGGTTAAAAGAGTATGTGGTAGCCTGTGTGGTGTGTGGAGTTAAGGATTTAAGATGAGTTTAAGTTTGGAAATTTTTATAGTTGGCAAAAATGCCATCAATGTGTGATTTTAGCCATTTTATGAAATTAAAGGTCAAATGAGGTCAAATAGCTAAGTTTGATGTTAATACATGTGTTAGAGTCAATTTGGAAGTCATTTGGTGTCTATGGAGACAATTGTCAGTTTTAAACGTTTAAAAATATTCGATGGTGCCTAAAAAGAGTTATTTGTAAAACTGAGTTCAATTGAAATGTTTTAAATGTTTTAAAGGCCCATACAAGCTAATTATGTGTTATATGTGGTAGATGATGTGTTGAAATTAAGTTTTGCAATAAGGGGCCAAGAATAGCCTAAGTTTTGAACATGAAAGAGTTTGAAAATTTTGAAGAAAATGCCGTCAAAGTGTGGTTTTTGGCAATTTTGAAGAATTAAAAGTGAAATGAAGTCAAATGAGTTGGTTTTATGTTATGGCGCGTGTATACGTTGATTTGGTAATCAACGGATGAAAATTTGAATGAAAATGAGTTTCCAATGATCGAAAACGATCGTTTCGACCCTAAATGGATTTTCATGGACAAAACCCGCCTCAGGTATAATTTAATGGTTTTAAAGGCCTAGACATGTCATATATGACCTATATGAACTTTTTCAAGTGTTAGAATTGAGTTTTGAAGCAAATGGCCAAAAATCACAAAGTTGGAAAAAATTAAGTTTTGAAGTTAAAAAAATTCAAACTCTGGAAAAGTGTTGAACAGCCCTCCTAAGGGCTATTGCTTTGATGATTTAAAGAATCCAAATGTGCCAAGTAGTGTTTTTTTTAAATACGAGGTAGTAAGATTTAGATGTGGTCTAAATTTGAGCTTATTTGGATGTAAGACGAAGGAGTTAAAAATCGGCAAAGGTAGTACAAAAATCAGAAATCATATTTCTAAACATTGCGCCTAGACGCAATGTTTTCTACTAAATATTGCGCTGGGGGCCAAATGTATTGTTCGCAACCGAGAACACTTCGCAGCCAGCAAGCTCTGAAGGCGCCGGGGCGCAATGTCTGTGCAGTTGAAATTTTTTTAAGCTTCCAAAAAGCTATATTTGATATGGAATGATAAAAGTAGATTATGTAAACCCTAAATAGATAAAAATAGACTATATAAAGGGTGTTGATACATAATGAAATGATTAATAACATAATATAACATGCCTAAAGCTAAACCAAAGCATGTTTAAGGTTGTAAAAAAGGTTAAGAATAAGTTATGATGTATTATTAATCTACATAAGGTATAATACATCAAATGTGATATGATTAGATACAAATGATCGATTATTTATCGATTAAGTTTGATAAGTTATATTAAGTTATGATCCTATAATGAGGTATATAGTTGTATGTTTACAGATAACGCTCGATATAGCAAATTAAGGCTAGGAAAGACAGAAAGGTGAAGCAAGGCAGTACAGGTTAAGTAAAAATAAAGCATGTCAGGCAAGTTTTTCAGACTTAAGTGTACTAATTGTATTACGTGAACTATATGATAATTGAGATGTGCACTTCGTTCCATTACGTGATCTAACTGTTAAATTTAATATGTGACATTAAGCACAGCATGATAAAGTAAAGGATGCATGACGCGTGGATATAAATTGTAAGCATGCATTGTGTTATCTGATTGACTTGCTGAGCTTTATGCTCACTCTTGCTATAAACTCACATTTCAAGTAAGGTACGAGAAGACCGGAGATTCCGGTGAAGCTAAGGTAAATAATGTGAATACATGGAGAAGCATGAAAGAAATTGTTAGATGTAATGTGTAAGGCTCATGTAAGGTAGTAAATATTAAACCAAGATGGTAGGAAGGAAAATATGGTTTGTAAATCCATATAGCTAAATGTGTATGTGTGTATTGTTTAAAGTGAGGATGTAATGAGGCAATATGATTGTATTATCTTGGTAATTCGAGTATGCATATAATAGAACTCGCATATATGGTACAAATGTATGAAACCGAATATGGATGATATAGATGTATGAAATCAGGTGTATGTGCACAGGATCAGGTACAGAAACAGGTGTGAGGTAACAGGACCATATATGGATATAATTGTAACGACCCCGAAATTCGACCTAATTTATTACCTTAACTTTCATATTTATTTAACATTATATTCCTTACGTCCAAATTTCGGTTCGTTAATAAATCTTTAATCACCTTAATTGATCCATTAATTGATTTTAAAATTATCAATTACCAAAATTCTCATATAAAATTTTCTTTTTCTTGATTCAATCGTTGTATTGAAATATTTGGATGTTTAAAATCTTTACATATGGATTCTAGTCCCTAGATCGCAACCTTAACTTTTTCTTTCTTTTACACGTATCATAAAACTCATCATTTAAAATTTACTGTTATTTATTTTCATACAAATATTCCTTGTTGCGTCATTCGTAATCAAACATATAATAATTTCTACCGTAACAATTATCCTGACCAATCACAGTAAAAGAAAGTCTATGCCAATTGATCTGGCTAGACAAGCGTTGAAGAAATATAAGTCTGAGCTATTGATTCAGCTAGACAAATTTTAAATTATATTTATTGAATTCGTATTCTTTGAAAGTTATACCAAATCAAATTACTTTTGAATAAGTTCAAAGGCTGAGATAAACAAAAAGATTAAGAATATTGCAGGTTGATCAAATGGTCACCTGGCATAAGAGACGCAGGCATTGCAGATTGATCAACTGGTGTGCCAATGTATGGTGAAACATCCATCACTTTAATGACAGATTGATCCACCACTGTCAGGGTTTGCAATATGAAGTACTCGGGGAGCGAAGTACTGTTAAACCGGGATAAGTGTTCATTCAGCATACCATGAAAGTTTTCTAAAATAAAAAAAATAAAAAATTTGAATTCCTCTATTCTTATGAAGATTGGATGGTAGGATGGGGTAGTATTTTAAATGTGAGTGATAGTAAAAGCAATAATAGTGAAGTAAAGAAGGTATGAAATGTGATGAATTATAAAATTGTAATGTACAATGACTACGAGAAAAGGAAGAAAATAAAGATATGTGGAATAAATGTAAAGAAATTGTGAAGTACGAGTACATAGAAATTTCGAGGAAGAAATTTTATGAAGGAGGGGTGAATGTGACACCCAGGATTTTTGAAATAATCTCAAATAAAGAATATGATGAATTAAGTAAATGTTAACGTTTAGAACCTAGTGTTGAAAGATGGTGGTATTAAGGAATGATCTAGGAAATGTGAAGAAGATTCATGAATATGAATTAAGAAGAGAAGGATGAAGGTGCAAAGTAAGAAATAAGTGGATTGAGTAAGGTTACGTATGATTAAAGAAATGACATTTTTTCTGAGAATGAAAAACAATCTTGATAAGTATATCAAGAAATGAATTAAAGTATTATTAATAAAATTTTAGAGAATTGTGAAATGTAACATTACAAAAAAATTATGAATCAAGAAATAATTGTACGGAGATGAACAATATTAAATTGTGAGTGTTGAGATTTATGATAATGGTAAAAGAAAGAAAAAGTAAAGGTTGCGATCCAGGGACTAGGATCCAAGATGAAAGGATTTTAAATATCCAATTATTTTAATACAACTATTGAATTAAGAAAAAAAAAATTATTGAAAAATTCGGTAATTGATGATTTTAAAATCAATTAATGGATTAATTATGGTGATTAAAGATTTATTAACGGACCGAAATTTGGACATAATAAAAATAATATTTATTAAATACAAGAATTAAGGTAATAAAGTGGGTCGAATTTCGGGGTCGTTACAATAATAATGGCGAATTTTAATTATAGGTTATGTAAATCATAAAATATATACGATTATGAAATAGTAATAGACTAGGTCACAATTGATATATGTTTGACCTAAGTTCTAATAAAGGGTAAATGAACGTTACGATCCTGAGACAAGTAAGGAGTAAAAGAATATAAAAAAAGTGGACCACATTACGGTCAAATAAAGGTTTAAAGGTTAAGTTTTAACGCACGAGATCTCAGTTAATATGGTTTAAAGTTAATGTTTGTCTTATCCAAACATATTTGGATTAATTAAGGGAATGTGGGTTCTCGGTGCATTACATTGCCTGCGACAACACACTATGGGAGCATGAAGATAAGATGAAGAAAAAATACCCACACCTATTTAATTAATTTTGTAATAGCGATTCCTGCGGCTGGAGATATATCTCCTCCCTCAGATTATTATTTAAACAGTACCGGATGCGTTTGTTAGAATAATATATATATATATATATATATATATATATATATATATATATATATATATATATAAGTGGGCCAAGTAAAGAGATCTATATGAGTGTTATTAAACTAGTAAACTAGTTGGGCTAAATGAGGAAACAAAGCTACCAAACTAATTAAACAATCAAGCAAGTAAGAGATAAAGCAAGCCCAAGGAAATTCAATTAATTAAACAAGAATCAATAAGTCCAAGTGAGCAAAACAAGCCTAAACTATTAACTAGCAATTTAATTTACTTGCAAGTCCAACCTCTCTAAGCATATAAGTTACTTGCAAGCCCAAGGAAAGAAGTTAATTAAGACCCAAACAACGAGCTCATTGTAAGTCCAACTAAAGCCCGAAACCAAGTCCAAAACCTTGGTTAAGTGAGGTAAGTCATAAGACAAGCATGTGATGTAATTTTGTTTTTAAAAAAAAGGAGCACTTGGCCATTAGTGGTTCAACCACCCCAACAGCTTCTCAACAACTCCTCAACCACTTCACATCACATCTTTGGAATAATAATCTTGATTACATTAGCCTTAATCCTTGTGAACTTAATTAAGTAGGTGTTTAATGCTAATCATGTAGGACCTAGCAAGAAGAATGGAAGTAAAGGGAGTTGACCATGAATGAGACCAAGTAAAGAGGTATTTACTTGCAAGTTATGCAAAGCCTCTACAAATACCCATCACATACTATACTTGCAACATTTTCCTTCATTTGTTCATTTTTAACAAGAGGCTAAAAGTGAAAAAGAGCTAAAGAGAAAATAGAGAGGGAGAGTGCACGGGTAAAGAGAATAAGGAAGGAGAAGAAGAGCAGTCAACAAGCTAGCAAGAAGAAGAAGTAAGAACCAACAAAGAGTAAGTTAAGGTATATTCTAAAACCTTAAACCTTGTTTAAAATTTATGATTTTGCTTGTTTGGTTATGGGAGATTGATATTTAATGGTGGATCATAGTGGATCTGTGACATCCCCAAATTCGAGTACTCTAACTCCTGATATGGAGCTCACGATATACACATCCATCACATCTATCTATACTCTAAAGTGAAAAAATAAAATAAAATATATGCTAATTAATATTACATGCCAAATATAATCCCAGATTCTTACAACATTTACTAATACATTACACAACTTAGTTCAAAAGATAACATAAGTCTTGATATAAAAGTGAAATACATATCTAGTTTAAGCATTAATCATTCTTCGATCTTTTCTTATTCTTTGTCTTTTTTCGGATCCACCGGACTTCTTAGGTTTAAGTGTAAAATTATTTAAGCAAGAATGAGCAACTATTTGCCCAGCAAGTTCATAACATACAATGAATATGAAAATCAAGTAAAGAATTATTTGACATTTCTAAAACTTCAACAACATTCAATGATCATGAAACAATGGTAAATAATGAGTCATTTATAATGAAATAAAAGTTTTGACTTTCATACTGAGATGTCACTATGGACTGTGAACTTCTAGAGGGATTATCAGTATTTCAATGAATTACCTCAAGAGTGTACGTTAATTACAAAGACTAATTTCCACTATCTATAAGTACTTAAAGTGATCAACTTATGTTATGCATAGCATTCAAACATAGCGCGCAAAGTCAGTCTCTCGACATGGAATTTCTCCTTTTATAAGGGTTGTTCCTCTCAGTCTCATTTTAAGAGTCTACACCAACTATTTAGTTTAGATTAACTTTTCAAAATTTAATAATTCATTCGATAATCGTCTAGTCGAAACAAGTGACATAGACTAACATCTCAAACAGTTCATGAATAATTGAACAATTATGCTTCAATAATTCAATACAAAAAAATCATTTGAATTCATATCAATGCGATCAATAATATTATCATCACTATGACAAAATTTTCAAGAATTGTTTCGAGTAAAACGTGCACGGTATCATAATTAAGTAGGTTTAAGAAACTTACCAGAATTGTCATTTATAATTATTTTGTAATTCTTGTCCTCTGGATAACCTATAAATCGATCTACCGATTAGTCACTATTGGACCCCATTTCTAATTTGATTTGACTAACACATTGGTGTATATTTATTTTATTTATTGTAACAACCGAATTATACAACTAAAATAATCTTTATTATTATTTTATTTGTTTACACTTTATTTATTATTAATTTCTTTTTATTTTCACAACCAAAACTTACAAATAAAATAGTCTTTATTATTATTATTATTGTTAATGCTTTATTTATTCATCTATTTTAATTTATCTTCACAATTGAAATCTAAAAATAAAATTATTTTTAATATTATTATATTTATTTATGCTTTATTATTATTATTATTATTATTATTATTATTATTATTATTATTATTATTATTATTATTATTATTATTATTATTATTATTTTACCAAAAAATAATTCGACCAGTTGGCCCGATTTGACCCATATCTCTCTCAATTTAACCCGGATCTAGTCAACATAAATAGCAGGGAAGCGCCTCGACGCTGCAAAACACACTGAGAATAGCGCCCTAGCACTGAGAAGCAAAATGTTCTGCCTTGAAATTTTCAACTTTCCAATTTTTACTAGTTTTAATCATTTTTGTTTTAAAGGCTTATAACTTGATCTTCTTACATATAAATGAGTTCAAATTTGGTTTATAACTAGTTGATTACATGTTTTACCAAAATCCAAGGGTCTCACACCCAATCAAACACATTTGTTAACCAAAAATATAGATCAAGTTTTCTAGGGTTTACATTAAAACACCATTTACTAGAAAAAATCACTATAAATTCATTTTAACTTATATTTCTTTCGTTCGACTTGGATTATCTTCGTATCTCTTAGATATAAAACATATAATTCATAGATCTTAAAAATAACACACATCTTGGTTTACATTATTTAGAAAATTACTTTCCACTTAATTAAGTCCATGTTTCATGCTCATGTTCATACTTCTTGCACATTTAGGCATCAAAACACATACTAAACATAATAAATAAATAAATAAATAAACTCCTTCATTAACCAATCCTTATACCTTTGGATTCTTCATGATCCACAACACACAAACCTCTCACAACCAAACATGCATATACACTACAAACTAAAATATACTAACTTAACTAAAGGTTTTAGGGTTAGAACACTTTTAAATCTTTAAGTAGCTTTGATCTTCCTTCTTCCTAGGTGGTTAGGGCTTGTTAGACTCTTTTTAAGGCTCCTTATCTTCCTTACTCCACCAAAGTAACTTCCATACTTAGGAATTTTTTTCTTCTCTCAAGCTCTCCTCTCTTTCTCTCTACACTATATTTTCTCTATAGTTCACACTTAGTGAATTGCGCAAAATAAAGTAAACTTTGTTACATGAACTAAGGCCCTCTATTTATAGGAGGCCTTCACATACACTTATACCTCTACAATACATGTATACATGTATAATATACATTATACTTCATAGGCCTTAATCATGATCTTGCATGTATTCGATTAACTTTTAACTAACTTTCCTTAATTTAAGAAAAAGAAGGCATTGCTTGGAAGATTTTATTTTTTTGCTAATGCAATGACTTCAACTCACATTTTACACATGTTTTTGGGAAAATGGGGAGGGCATGACCAAATTCTAGGCTTGAAATTATATTTTTTCCTCATATATATATATATATATATATATATATATATATATATATATATATATATATATATATATCCTCCACAATACTTACAACTTAATTGGACTTCACATTTGGGCTAATAACTTAACTTCTATTGAGTTTCTCATTTAATTCTATTGAACTTGACCTCATTAGTTACAAGTTACAAATTAATTTGGGCTCACATTTAATTTTTCTTGGACTTAAGTTTGCTAGCACCTTAATAATACATTGGACCATAATACATTTAATCACATTACAAGTAAATACTCACATTGAGCTTCTTTTAATTACCTTTATTGAACTATACTTGGACATAACACTTGGGCTAGTCCATAAGATCCATAATTAAATTTCTTACACTTCTCACGAGCCTTAGTTTATAAATCAACTTGCACCTCTTACATTACCACATAAGATCAACATTCAAGCTTGGTTAATTCATAACTTAAGCTCTTAATCACTTGATTAGTTGTTGACTAATCCTTCTCTTCATTCATCTCTCATACAAAGAATTTTTTTAATTAATCTTCATTTCATTAATAACAATATTGCATTATTTTCTTAGTTATTACATTATCCCCCCTATAAAGATTTCATCCCCGGAATCGCTACAAGGTTAAGCGAAAAGAACAGGGTAATTCTCTTTCATCTTATCCTCAATTTACCACATAGCCTCCTTAACATTGTGGTTCCACCACACTACATTCACAAAAGGTATAACCTTATTTCATAAAACCTGCTCTTTTTGGTCAATTATCTGGATTGGGATTTCTTCATACGTTAGATCTTTCTCGACTTGTATAGGCTTAAAGGATATCACATGCTTGTAATCCAGTTTGTATAGTCGTAATACTGACACATGAAACACGTTGTGAATATGTTCCAGTTTATGAGGTAAAGCGACCTCGTACGCCACTTCGCCTATTCTCTTTAACACTTTAAAAGGTCCTTTGAACCTAGGATTTAGCTTCTCTTTCTTCCCAAATCTTATTTTTCTTTTACAGGGAGATACTTTCAAAAATATGAAGCTTCCTACTTCAAAATCTCTGGTTTATCAATGCAAATCTCTGTACTTTTTCTGCATGTCTTAATGTGCCACTTGTCTAGCTCTTATTACTTTGACTATCTCTGCGGTCTGTTGTACCAATTTTGGTCCCAAAAGCTGACGTCCCCTACCTCATCCCAACACTACATTTTATTCTGTAAGGTGGCATTCCTACACTTGCGTGGTAACTTTTATTATATGCAAACTCCACCAGAGGTAGGTGGTTGCCCTAATTTCCTTTGAAGTTCATAATACAGGCTATTAACATGTCTTTCAAGGTTTGTATTGTCCGCTCGTTCTTCCCTTCTATTTGAGGATGGTACGTGGTACTCAATTTCAGCTGTGTTCCCATTCGTTCATGTTGACTTTTCTAAAAAATTTAAATGAAGCATGGGTCTCGATAGAAAATAATATGATCTTGAAATAATTTCCTTAATATATAACTTTTCCAACTGATCCAAATTAAATCTAATCTTAATCGGCAGAAAGTGCATTGATTTCGTTAGTCGATCTACTATAACCCATATAACGTCATAGCCCTTCGCGTAGCTAGAAGTCCTACCACAAAGTCCATCGTAATATGCTCTCATTTCTATTCCGGTATTTCCAAGAGTTATAGTACACCACTGGGTCTCTAATGTTCTACCTTAACTCTTTCATAAGTTAGGCATTTGCTCACGCACTTTGCGACTTCCCTTTTCATATTAGGCTACCAAAAATACTAATGAAGTTCTTGATACATCTTCGTACTACCTGGATGCATCGAATATGTCGAACTATGGACCTCTTTAAAAAAATTCTTTTAGTTCAGGTATCGTAGGTACCCACACTAATTCTTCAAATCTTAAGATTTCATCTTTGTCTATCTTGAACCTAATCTCCTTACTCTCTGCTATTCTCTCCTTTATTCTTCAACATTTTTCATCCGCAATCTTTGTTTCTTTTACTTTATCCAATAGTGTTGGACGCGCCTCCATCGAGAATAATTTCTCATTCAACTCCATCGGACACGTCGCTTCTATCTCCATCCTTGCCATTTCCTTTATTAACTCCTCTTGGGCTGTCAAAATTAAAAATTTCTCCATTCCTTTCTTCCTCAAGGCATCTACCACCACATTCGCCTTCTCCGGATGATACAAGATCTCACAATCATAATCTTTTATCAACTACAACCATCTCTGCTACCTCATATTCAATTTTTTCTGCGTGAGGATATACTTTAGACTTTTACGGTCTGTGTATATCTCACACTTTTCCCCATACAGATAATGCCTCTAATTTTTTAGGGCAAAAACTACTGCTATTAATTCGAGGTTATGGGTAGGATACCACTTCCCAAAATCTTTCAACTGTTATGACACATACACTATGACATTTCCATTTTGTATTAACACACGCCCCAGTCCTTTATGCGATGTGTCATTGTACACCACAAAATCCCCTATATTATCCAATAAGGATACCATAGGTGCCTTACTTAACCTCTTCTTTAGCTCTTTAAAGCTTTCCTCACACTTCTCCATCTAAATGTTTTTTTACTATTTTCCTTGTCAAGTTGGTTAACTCGCTATCTTGAAAAAATATTTGATAAATATTCGATAGTAACCCGCTAACCCTAAGAAATTACACACCTCTATCAGTGACTTCGGCTGCTCCTAGCTGATCACTGTATCCAACTTCATAGGATCCACTGATATCCCATCCTTATCGATCATATGCTCCAAAAATAGCACATTTTCTAACCAAAATTCACGCTTCAAAAATTTCGCATATAGCTTCTCATTCCTTAGTGTTTCCACACACTACCTTTAGATGTTCAGCGTGCTCTTCCTAGGTCTTGGAGTAAATCAAGATGTCGTCAATGAATACCACCATAAATTTATCCAAATATGGCTTGAACACTCGATTAATCAAATTCATAAATGTGTTTGGCATATTTGTCAACCCAAACTACATTACCATAAACTAGAAGTGCCCGTAATGAGTTCTGGATGCAGTCTTTAGAACATCCTCCTTCCTCACCTTTATTTGATGATATGTTGTCCTTAAATCTATTTTAGAAAATTACTTTTCTCCTTTTAATTGGTCAAAAAGGTCGTCGATCCTGGGCAATGGATATTTGTTCTTAATCATTACTTTATTCAACTCTTGATAATTGATACAAAGCCGTAACGATCTGTCCTTCTTCTTGACAAATAGTACAAGTGCTCCCTATGGAGACACACTCGATTAAATATAGCCTTTATCCAGTAACTCCTATAACTGGACGATTAACTTATTCATCTCAACTGACGCCATTCTGTATGGACCCTTCGATATGGGTGTCGTCCCGAGTACTAAATCTATCATAAACTCAATCTCCCTACTTGGAAGTAGATTGGGCAACTCTTTTGGGAACACATCTACAAACTCTTTCACTATAGGTATATGGCTCATCTCTATTTCGACTTTCTGTGTATCAACGATATGAGCTAGATAACCTATAAATTATTCCTTATTAACTTTTTGGCTTGCATCATCATTAGACAACAGGATTGTCTAGGTGATGTGCTACCATAAAACACTACCTTAGACTTCTTCGAAATCTGAAGGTTTACACTTTCTTTGCTAATTGATTATTGTCTCGTGGTTATATAACCAATTCATTTCGAGAATCACATTAAATTCTCCCAATCTAATTGGGATTAAATCTTCTTGTAATTTATACCCCCTTATCTCAACACAATAATTTCTATGTGTATATCTAATAAGAATCACCTCCTTATTTACAACTTCTATATTCAAAGGGCACTCTAAATTTTCTAGGGGTAAGTTCAAGCACTGAGCAAATTCATCATATATAAAGGAATAGGTAGCACCCAAATCAAATAATACATAAGAATTTATATTATTGACTTAGACAATACCTAATACCACATCTTTTTGAGGTGGACTGCATCATGTATGGTCATATAAAAAGTTTTGGCAGTTGGACGGCTTGGCTGGGCAGGTCCAGAGATAGTCAGTTTGCTATTATTACCCTTATTGTTATTCCCTCCTTCTGTTCCTTTCTTTGGACAACTTTGGGCTTGATAATCTGGTGATTCGCATGCAAAGCATCCCTTTATCTTCTTTGGGTTGGGACAGTTAGGAGAGATGTGTCCCTCCTGCCCATAGTTATAGCAAACACTTTTGCCCTTCAAATAAACTCCCTGGTGGTTCTTTCCATAATTGCTATAAGCTTCACCTCTCTTCTTAAATTCTCTTTGTTTGCACCCTGAGTTGTTGTTGATGGTGGTGTTGTCCCACTTCCTCTTACTTGAATTACTTTCGCAACTACTTACTCCTTTGTTCTCCCTTCCATTCTTCTTGTTCCTCTTATCCCTATTATATTAACTTAATCCTTCACTCCATTCTTCGGCTATAATAGCCTTTTCTAACAACGTTCCAAATAAATTTATCTGGAATACCGACACCTTGCTACAAAGCCAGGGCTTCAACCCCTGCTCAAAGGGACGAGCTTTCCGTTCATCTGTGTCCACCTGGTGTGGAGCGAATTGTGTTAACTCATTAAACTTGGCGACATATTGTGATATCGTTATATCTCTCTACTTCAGCTCAAGAAAAATGATCACTTGCTCTTTGTTAGTTGGCCTTCCACCAGTAGTTGGCTTCACCTTTCATCATGTATGTTACAAACGCAGTCTTCTGGTCTTCTCCCACTCGAGAAATTACAAATGTTTTCTCTATTTCTTTAACCCATGTTTGGTCTTCTATCGGATCTGGGGTTCCCCTGAATTTTGGCAGACCAACACTCTTAAAATCCTTAAAACTAGCCACTTAGGTCATCAGGGGATTTGGTTTTTTGACATTCTGGTTTCTTCTATGTAAAGCATTTACTAGTAACTCTACAAATCTCTACATCGGATCTACTTGATCCATTGGTTCATTAACTAATATTTCTAGTGTTTCTTGTACTGGTTGTTGACAAACATGTGGTGGCATTTTTTGTTTAATAATATTTATATTATTATCTTATAATTTATCTTAAAGCATTTAGAATTCATTTAAACATTTAGTCATCATAAAACACATTTAATAATCATGTTTATATTCATATGCCACCTGTTTGTATATAGTACATTAACATCTCGCTGCATACTGGTATAAACATTGTATATCCCACTATTACATCAAAGTTGGGATTTACTAACATTATACTCCCTAGCATAACAAAAGTTGGGGCTAACACTACCTATCCCAGTTTTTACACAAAAGGTTTGGAATTTACATAACTATATATAGATATATAATACTAGATACGTACAACCAACATACTACGGTTGCAACCCCCGCTTGACGACATCCTTATACTCTTGGTTTTCGATATGGATCATCAACTCTCTACTCATCGTATATCTTGTCTACCCCTTCTCTACGGGATGATAATACACTCGATCTTGCCACCTCCCAAAGGCAGTTCTGAATGCATAGCTCATTCTATCCATTTTTCTCTTCTTCCTTCTCACCTCATGCTCTAAGTCACCAATCCTCTCCACTGCTTCATCTCATTGATCCTCCACATGCACCCTATCTTTAACTTTTTCTTCTAATTCGGCCCAAATGGCCTCCCTCTTTGTCCTCAAGCTCTCCACCTAGTGTTCTGCCTCATGCATTTTATCCACGAGATCCATGTTTATTTCCACTAAATGGTGTACTAAGGTCCCTAGTTGAGTCAAAGCCTCATGTTGCTCATGACCCTGCCCCTCTAGCTCTCGTACCTTGTCTTTCAATTCACTGTTCTAGTCCATCAGCTCGGCTAACAAATCATCCTCAAATGAAGCATCATCCTGGAGTGCTCTATCTGAGTCTTCCACGGACTCATCCTTTTCAGGGTACTCCTCTAGACCTATCTCCGGTTCTAATTCCTTTCTTACTAGTGCTACCGTTGATATCAGCTCAACTACTAACGGTGCCTCAAATACCACATGGATGTCACGTGACTCCTCCTCCTTGACCTAGTTAGGCTGATCGATCTCTAACATCCTACATCCACAAACATAAAGACAAACCTAATCATTATCTCATAATAAAATATATTCATTGTATGAAATGAAAATATATTTTACGATATCACTTACTCTCTTTGACAAATCTCCTAAATTCATCTTGTAAAACTCTACAAGAGTTTTATCTCCTTCTATTCTCACTATCTTTTCTAAGGTTATACCCTAAGGATTCTTTTTTTTAAAGTTTATAACCAACAACTCTGATACCAACCTGTGACGCCCCCAAATTCGGGTCCTCTAACTCTGGATATAGTGCTCATGATACACACATCCATCACATTTATCTATACTTTAATATGGAATTAAATACACATAAATATGCTACTTAATATTACATACCCAATATAATCCTATATTCTTACAACCTTTACTAATATATTACATAACTTAGTTCAAAAGTTAACATAAGTCTTAAGATAAAAGTGAAATACACGTCTAGTTTAAGTATTAATCATTCTCCGACCTTTCCTTTTCCCTTGTCTTTTTCGGATCCACCAGACTTCTCGGATTTAACTGTAAAATTATTTAAGTAAGAGCGAACTATTATTTACTCAGCAAGTTCATAACATACGATGAATATGAAAATCAAGTAAATAATTATTTGACATTTATGAATCTTCAACAATATTCAATGCTCATGAAATAATGGGAAATAATGAGTCATTTACAATGAAAGAAGAGTTTTGACTGTCATACTGAAAGGACACTATGGACCGTGAACTTCTTGAGGGATTATCAGTACTTTACTGTATTACCTCAAGAGTGTACATTAATCACAAAGACTAATTTTCACTCTCTACGAGCACTTAAGGTGATCAACCTATTATAACCTATGTTATTCATAACATTCAAACATAGCAGGCAAAGTCAGTCTCCCGACATGAAATTTCCCCCTTTATAAGGGTTGTCCATCTCAGTCTCATTTTAAGAGTACACACCTACTATTTGATTTGGATTAGCTTTTCATAATGTTCGATTCAATAATTCATTCGATAATCATCTAGCCGAAATAAGTGGCAAAGAATTACTTCTCAAATAGTTTATGAATAATGGAACAATTATGCTTTAATAATTCAATATAGAATAATCTTTTGAATGCATATCAGTGTGATCAATAATATTGTCATCAATATGAAGAAATTTTCAAGAATTATTTCGAGCAAAACTTGCACGGTATCATAATTGAGTAAGTTTAGGAAACTTGCTTGAATTGTCGTTTATAATTATTTCATAGTTCTTGTTGACTAAATAACCTATAAATCGATCTACCGATTAGTCCTATCGAATCCCACTTACTAATTTGACTCGACTCATACATTGATGTATATTTATTTCATTTATTGTTACAACCAAATTCTACAAATAAAATAATCTTTATTATTATTTTATTTGTTCAATCTTTATTTATTCATCTATTTTAATTTCTCTTCACAATTAAAATCTATAAATATAATAATAATTTTTATTATTATTTTATTTATTTATTCATCATATTCTATATTTTATTTTTAATATTTATTTTTCAAAAAAAAATTCGACCCGACCTAGTTTGACTTGGATCCGACCCGATTTTACCTGGATCTGGTCAGCAGAAATACCAGGGCAGCGCCCCGGTGCTACAAAATACAATGAGGATAGTGCCCCGACACCTTAAACATTTCAACTTTTCAATTTTTACCGGTTTTGATTCTTCTTGTTTTAAAGGATTATAACTTGATCTTCTTATATCCAAATGTGTTCAAATTTGGTTTACAACTAGTTGATTACATGTTTTTACCAAAATCCAAGGGTCTAACACCCAATCAAATACATTTGTTAATCAAAGACACAGATCAAGTTTCTAGGGTTTACATTAAAACACCATTTATTAGAAAAATTACTATAAATTCATTTTAACTCATTTTTCTTCCGTTTCACTTGAATTATCTTTGTATCTCATAGATCTACAACATATAATTAATAGATCTTAAAAATAAAACACATATCTTGGTTTACATTGTTTAAAAAATTACTTTCCACTTGATTAAGTTCATGTTTCATGCTCATGTTCATACTTCTTGCACTTTTTGGCATCAAAACATATACTAAACATAAAAAAATCCTTCATAAACTCATCCTTATAGCTTTGGATCCTTCATGATCCACAACACACAAACCTCCCACAACTAAGCATGCATATCCACTACAAACTAAAATATACTAACTTAACTAAAGGTTTTACGGTTAGAATACTTTTAAACCTTTAAATATCTTTGAACTTCCTTCTTGCTAGGTGGTTAAGGCTTGCTAGACTCTTGCTAAAGCTCCCTTTCTTCTTTGCTCCACCAAAGTAACTTCCACACTTAGCAATTATTTTCTCTCAAGCTCTCTTCTTTTTCTCTCTACACTCCATTTTCTCTCTAGCTCACACTTGGTGAATTGCACAAAATGAAGTCAACTTTGTTACTTGAACTAAGGCCCTCTATTTATGGGAGGCCTTCACATACACTTCTACCTCTACAATACATGTATACATGTATAATATACACCATACTTCATAGGCCTTAATCATGATCTTTCATGTATTAGGTTAACTTTTAACCAATTCTCCTTAATTTAAGAAAAAGAAGGCATGGCTTGGAAGATTTTATTAACTTGGGCCTCTTGCATTACCACATTAGATCAACATTCAAGCATGGTTAATTCATAACTTGAGAAGCTCTAAATCACTTGATTAGTTGTTGACTAATCATTCTCTTCATTCATCTCTTATATATATAACCCCTATCAATCAACTCAATTGCACAAAGAATTTTTTTAATTAATCTTTATTTCATTAATAATAATATTACATGATTTTCTTGGTTATTAAAGGATCCAGGTGATATAAGGTGTTATGTGATGTGTATGTGGATATTATCTGATAATATGCAAGAAAAAGTAAGAAAGAATGAAGGATAACAACAAAAATAAAAGTTGTGTAAAATCGGGAAAAATCTTAAAACAAACACTGATTTTCAAACTACTATAGATCACTGAGATTAAATCATTTTTGAATGAGGTCAAGGGAATTAGATACGTCTATGAGTCCTTTAAACACTGCAAGCGGAATGGATTTAAAATGTTGTAATGACTATTTTTGGCGAATTTTCTAGTAAAGCAGAAAAAACTAGGAAAAAATGAAAAACCTAGTTGTATCGATTTTTTTGGCCACTTTTTTGGGCCCTTAACTAGTGTAATAAATTCAAGCCTTTTGGATTCTGAAACTATATAGTATAACGTAATTCATGTCCCAAAATGAACTCGATCCGACTTCGGATGAGTGAGATATGACCAAATGAAATGTAGGGTTTAAAACACTAAAACTGTTATAATGGAATTGTATAACTCAGATAAGGTTGAAATTTTAGCTGGTGGTACTCTCTGATATGAGGGAGTTACTGTCCAAATTTGGTATTTTTAGAATTAATCTTGATTTATGAAAATTTTTGCAATTTTAAGTAGAAATGACCATTTTAAAAATAGTAAATGAAGCTGCAAAATTAAGAAAAAATTATTTTATGTGTGAAATAAAATTAATTAAGTGGGGCCAAGAGGAAGAAATATAATAAAATAGTTAAAGAATTTTAATGAAGAAAATAGAGTTCAGAAAAATTTAAAAAGTTAATTAAAATAAAGTCAAAAATTATTAATATAATTTTTATCGGCTAAAATGCAATAATGTGAGACATATGACACGAGGTAAATTTTAATTGCACATTTTTATGTAAATATTATAAAAATGATGTGAGGAGATGTTTAAGGTTGAATTAAGTTGAAAGAATAAATATCGGATTAGGTTACGATTAAATAACGGCGATAATTAATAATAAGTAATGATTAAAGTTAACTAAGTACATCCTTACGGATGTTGTAGGTAACCGTTTGGAAGAGATTAATAGCATAACCGAGGAAGGTTTACCTAATCCAAGCAAGTTCTCTAGCTATGCTAGTCTTTTAAATTGTTTAAGCTTTTGTGTAAACTTCCACACTTATACGCTTTTGAAAATATTGTTCTATTATTGAACTGTTGAAGTCATTAAAGCTCTTGTTTGTACATGGACTATTTTGAAATGCAAGTCTATGTTATTTGTTTCAGCTAGACATAACTGAAATGATTTATTGAATTCTTAAAAAATTCTTTGAAGTTAAGTAAATGTAACGACCCCGAAATTCGACCATCTTATTCCCTAAAATTTCGTATTTATTAAACATTATTTTCCTTACGTCCAAATTTCGGTCCGTTAATAAATCTTTCATCACCTAAATTGATCCATTATTTAATTTCAAAATCATCAATTACCAAATTTTCAGTATAAATTTTTTTCTTTTTCTCAATTCAATCATTGTATATTTTATCATTTAAAAACTTCATTTCTTGATCCTAGTCCCTGGATCGCAACCTTTACTTTCTTTTTTTTTTGTATCATAAAGCTCGACATTCAAATTTTTATATCATTACAAACATCTATGCTTCATTGTTCATATTTTTAAACCTATCTTACTCTTTACTATACAACAATCTTAAATCATTATCATATACCATTTAACTTTATTTGATCAGTTTGGATCCTATTTACACATGCATACATCACATCAATACCAACTTTTGTATATAAATATATCACGTGAATACCATCTTTGCAAATGTATCCATATTGAATCTTAATATCAACATATAATAACGTTCACAACCTTTTAGAAAATCCATCTCTATATAGTTTGATGTTCTTGAAATTCATTTCTTTCCTGCAAAAATGTTTATTAAGCAAGTAATGAGCACAACGACTCAACAAGTTCAACAGTTATACTTCACATAGCACATACCTTATCATGCTTGGTGTGTGTCATACATCATGTGCTTGTGCTTCTACTATAGCAATATATCTCCTATATATTCATATTGTTGCACAAAATACACATTGTGATTATATTAATCACGTGTCACGTAACACATAATTTGTATGCAGTTAAAACAAGAATTACATATCATAACATTCCAACATTTAACATAAAAGGGACTGAAGAACTTGTCTGGCTTGTTCAATTATTTAATTGATAGCTCAGAACCCTTTCTCGAACAACCTATGACCATAAAATAGTCAAATAATAATTATTTATCAACCTATGATATTAATTGAATTAAATAATATCATCTCTGGGCCAATTATTAATTTTATATGGTTAATTATATTAACCTCATTCCTTAATATATTTATTTAACTTAATATTTAATGCCTTCACTACGGACAACCCGGCTCATCGGATAAAATTTAACATAATTGGTTGTCCGGATTTTTATTTATTCATTTTCTAACCTTTAAACTCATTAGATTAATATTTAAAATATTTAAATATTAATCCCCAATATTTAATATTTTTACAAAAATATTAAATTTAATGCCCAAACATCATTTATATATTTTTAGTATTTTTCTATAATTTTCTAAAATTTTTAAACAATTTTTAAACATTTATTTCATTAAAAACTAATTTTGGGGGCAATTTGGTAATTTCCGCAGCTAAAGAGACATATCCGGCATTTTCTGGAAGGTCCGGGGGCAATTCTGTAATTTTCGCGCCCTTTGGGACATAACCGGAATTTCCGAAAAAGCCCAGGGGCATATTTGTAATTTCCGCGGCCTTGGGACACGCTGGTCATTTTCTTAAAAGTTCAGGGGTGCGCGCGTCATTTTACAAGGCCAGGACACGGTCGGTATTTTCTTAAAAGGGCAGGGGCAAAGTTGTCATTTCATTGCATTGCGTTGGCCGCGCGTGGCGCGCGGCCTCCCCTCTCGCCAGCCAAACGACGTCGTTTGGCCTGGCGAGGAATTGGCTTCCGCGCAATGCGCGACCCTTTCTTCTGCGCGGCCAAAAACGACGTCGTTTTGGCCTCGCTTCAGACTTCTTCTTCCCAGCCGAAACAGTAGCCAGCCAAGAAGGAAAAACACCTTTTTTCTCACAAATTTCCACAACAAAACTACTCCAAAAATTATAAAATTCATAGATATACATCCTAAAATTATTTGAAACAATTATCTTAATTAATTTCTAATTTTCCACAAAATTAATTTATCCTCATAAATACATAATTAAATGAAATAACTTAATTTATACCTTTCAAAAACTCAAAAATCTTTCCTTGAAGCTTGGTATCTCCTCTCCTTGATAGCTATGGTGGTCTTGGATGGCATGGTGGTGGCGGTTGGCGGTGGAACAAGGAAGAAGAAAGAGAGTTTTTGCTTTGTTTTTCTTTTTATTTCTTTTCCCTTTTTTCCCCTTTTTATAAGCATGCATATTAACTAAATTTTATACAAACTTGATTCCACCGCCTCTTTATCTCTCGGTCCAACTTGGAATTTTCCAAATTTTTCAAAAAAATCAAGCCATAATGTAATATTTCTATACATTATGTAACCATTTCATATAATAAATATTTTATATAATAAATATAAAATATTTATTTTAATTCACCAAAATTCATTATACGATTTATAAATAATATTAATACCCTTTTTGGGTACTTTTCTTGCCAAATTTTGTACACGCATAACTGCATGTATGTAATTATTTTGAGGTAATTTACACCTCTAAAAATCATAAAATAATTCATAGGACATATAAAAATTATTTTTCATAATTTTTCACTTCGTTACATGTACATCATGTTACACTAACATGTTCCCGTTTTCGAAATATTATTCTTCATAAACGTCATAATAATATAATTATACATAAATATAATTTTTAATAACTTAAAACATTCATTTTTCTAATTTATTATTCAATTTCTTTAATATTAATATTAATTTCTTTATATATAAATTATATAATTTAATATTATATAATTTATATAATTACATTCTCCTTTTAAATAATTTCTTAATTTCCTCCAACTTTATTCCATTTAATCACCTTATATAAATTACATAATTATTCTTATATAATTTATATAATTATTATTTTCTTCATACCTTATTTTAATTTTCTTATATAAATTATATAATTATTATTATATAATTTATATAATTACCTTTCCTTCTCAATTAAATTCTAAATTTCCACCATAATTTTTAATTAAATCTAAAATCAATAATTCAAATTCCACTAATTTCCTCATTACCTTTTCATTTAACTTTGGATTAATTTAATTATTAATCCCTTAATTTTCATAATTAATAACATTTATAATTATCAATTAAACATAACACACATATATATACAAATGTATATATATGAATATATACATATTTAATTCATGCATTTACATTATCACATAACCTTATTTAAAATCATAATTTCTGTACCTCCACAATAATTTAATTGTACCATTTATTGTACATTTACCTGAAATTTCTTTTATTCTTCATAAATTGTATTTACACAATTTATTTACTTTTCAATTATTTTAAATTCACATAATTCATCACTATCTCTATACAGATTTAATTTACCAATTAAATCTCTTCACATACCTTAAATCGCATAAAAATAATAATTAATTTAAACAATCTTGATAATTTTATCAATTAAATTCTCATTTAATATTATTAAAGAAATCCTGAAAATTCGGATCCTCATAGTAAACGTAATTCAATCCAAATTATTTTGGTGTGAACTCTATTGTTAAGATTGAGTTGAATAACCCTGATAAAAGGGATATTTGATATCGGATGACTTGATTCTGATTTACCCTTAGGCATTTAAGATTTATATATTGTGTACAATATAGGGTACAATAAGCTGCTCCCCTAAAGTACTTGTTTCAGTCTATATGATTGATAAACATTTTTTTGGTTTGAAGTGGAATAACTGTTAAATCTTATAAAGAGTTCTTGGTCCTTATGTTGTTTAAAATTTTAAAATTAATGGAATTGTTTTATTTCCTGATTATTCATACTGCTTCACAATTATTGATAAAATTGTTGAAGATTTCAGAAAGTCATTCATTCTATTCTTGATTTATTATTCATTAAAATACTTTATAATTACTGAGCAAAATAGTTATTCACCCTTGCTATGTTAAAATGTTTCAGCTAAGACTAAAGGTTCCAAAGGATCAAGTAAGGATAAGGGCAAAGGAAAAATCAAGGTCTAAAATAAATGATGCATTAGAATAAATATTATTAATGATGTAATAACTAATAATATTTAAGTTTTTTTTATGTAAGGTGTGAAAACCTAGGAGTAGAGTAAGACATGTATTATAATTAAATTACTGTATTTATTTTTATGTCTTTAAGTTATGTCTATAGTTAGATGTGATGAATGGAGTAGTACAGTGAGTACCGTATCAGATGTTTAAGGTACACAGATGTGGAGGCGTCACAATTAATGTGCAATTACTATTCATCTTAAGGGAATAATGAACTTGATTTTATAATGTGTGTCACTTTAATATATTAAAGAGTGAGTTTTTTAGTACAATTAATATATCGATATGTTGGGCGATATATGTTTTGAAATTAGGAACACGTATTTTTGAAGATGAAATTCTATAGCTAAATTGTAATATCCCCGTAAGATAATTTATTAGTTGATCACTAAAATTTTAGCCAAGTATTTTAGTAATTCAAATAATTAAAGTATTAATTTAATTTGTTCAATTAATAAATGATTAAAAGTTTATAAATTATATACTTAAGGATATAAGCAGTAAATGTAGTGGGTTAATAATTTTATTTTCTACACACGTTTATAGATATTAATGGAGAGGA
This sequence comes from Hedera helix, assembly GCA_947179155.2. Classification (NCBI taxonomy): domain Eukaryota; kingdom Viridiplantae; phylum Streptophyta; class Magnoliopsida; order Apiales; family Araliaceae; genus Hedera; species Hedera helix. The sequence continues at coordinate 9,256,698 of OX359279.1, forward strand.
GTATATTTGCAAGACATTAATAGTAGAATGATTTAATTAATTAATTTTAATTCTACTAATTCTAGAGTGTAATTATAATTATTTAGTAAAATTAGTTATAATTAATATAATTCTAATTTATTAAAAAGTTAATCAAAATTTAGTTTTATATTAAGAATTATAGAATTCTACTTGACTTGATTTCCACTATAAGATATAACAAAAAGTATGATAAAATATATCAGTAAATTTTTTATTTATCTAAAAAAAAATCAAAAGTTGAGGATTATATATATTCTATCTTGTTGCAGTATTTTGAGTTTATACTCAAAAAAAAACAAAAGGCATGTGATGTCAAAATAAGGATCATATAGACGAAAGATCATCAGACTTACAAAAAAAGTAGAATAATAATTTTTAAAAATAAAATATTTTAATTTATTTGGAATCGTTTCCTACAAGAACCGCAATAAATGGACTGTTCTTCTGTGGCCCAGGTCCCAAAGATAGAGAGGCGAATGTGACAGAATGATGCATCCAGTCACATCATGACTCCTCCAACCCTTTTCATCTTTTCTTCACAGTGAATATCCCAAGGACAAAAATCACAAAAGGAGGATAAAAGGTCCCCTCGAAATTTGTGTACAAGAAATTCTTAAATACATTTGCATAGTTGTGTTCCTAGTTACTACACGTCCCCTTCCTTTAAAAAAAAAAATTAATTTGTAACTTTAATTTAATATCTTATGTACGGCATATTCTAAAATATTAAATTATGATTAAATTTTAAAATTAACTTGAAATAATTTTAAACTTAAAATTAATATAAATTTATTTCATTTTTATCAATATAATAATAAATGTCTCAATGTAAAACGTATCTTACAATATTATGTACACACGTATTAAAATGCTCCATCTTTAATTTTAATTTGTCTTTGTAAAAAGTGAAATATATTTATTTTTATTTATTGTTTGTAAATTTTAAGTAAGTATTAATTATTCATTTTTTATATTAAATATTAATTTATTTCTCTTTTATCTTCTCTAATGAATTTTAAAATGATAATATGATAAGATTTTACATCTAATATAATTAATCAGATAAAATATTAATTATATTTTTTAACTTTTATAATTTTTTTAAAACGTCAATTAAAAAATAAAGGGAGTACCTTACAATAATACTTCAAATTGAAAGCAAAAATAAAATATAACGAGTGTAACTTTATTCGATATATTAATGAGCTTGGAAATATTTTATATAGACTTAAAAAGTAAATAATAACAACCTTATAATCTGTAACCGATGAAGTAGTAAATAATAACCTTATAATCCGTAAAAGATGAAGTATTATTTGAATCTCTGTAAACTATTTGAATCTCTGTGCATGCATTATTATAAGGTATTTGAATCTCTCAAATCGTAAGGGATTTGAATCTCTCTTTGAGAAAGTCATACGCCCTACAAGTGCAAGAAGACTAAGGTATGACCAGTGCTATCAATAATTTTAGATGCAAGTGCAGTCATGGGGTAAATGGTGACAGTTGCACCAACTCTCTCAGTTATCTTGTCCTGTGTGTTACCTTTGAATATGTGGACACAGATTGCTGGATACAAATAAGATACCATATGTGGACACGGATTGCTGGATACAAATAAGATACCGCCGGCCTTGTTAAATCACTTGAAAAGTAGTTGTAAAATTCTCCATGGAATTGAACATTGTACAAACGACTTATTATTTCTGGTAAATTAAAATGCAAAATGGTCTCTTTTTTTTGTGCTGATGTGATGTTTTTGTACTTGAGTTTAACTCATTAGTAAACTCATCTTTTAAGTACGATTAGTAATACAAACTTGTGTTTTTAAGATAGGGTGCATGTGTCCTTAGGATACATGTTAAGCGCGGAAAATAAGGATAAATTTTATTTATTTATATATTTGTACGGAATTTAATACATGAAGTCCACTAGTATATTATTTTTTTATACATTGAATTAAGTACAAATACATAAATAAATATTATTATGCATTGTTTTCAGCGCTTAGAATGTGCCCTTAGGACACATTCTAAGAAAATCCTTTAAGATATATTCAATAGTGCAAAATTAACACGAATTAATAAGACAATTTTACACTAATAATTATAACTCGAGGGAGTTTTTTGACAATACCTAAACTCAGATGACGGAAATGTCATAAATGAATAAATTTAAGGATCAAATTTGCATTTTAATTGAGTTGAGTACCTGTTGTATACTTTTTTATATTTAATTCTCCTTTTGTCTCGAATGAGTCTCAATTCAAAAAATAAAAAGTACATATGGATTTTTTTGTAATTTCCCCCCCCCCCCCCCCCCCCCCCCCCCCCCCCCCCCCCTCCTTCAAAATTGAGTTTCAATATTAGTGTTAAGGTACACTCGACTTTCATATGTAAAATGTAACTACTCAAAAGCACATACCCCTCAAATATTCTAACTACACTTTCTTTCTTAAGTCGCATTATTTCCCATTGTCCTGTAATGTATTGGTAGTTGCTTGAAAGATCAAGATAAGCTTCTCATATGTCTCTTCTATTTACTCTTTGGGGAACCCTAGTTGAGAATTAATAATTGCACAAGTCTTTTCCATTGCACAATGTTTATTGCCAAATGCATGAACTTAAAAAGAAAGGCGTAGACGGCATTTGCTCAAATAACCATACAAAAATCAAGACCCAAAAAACTCATCATAACTAACCAAATGGTCAATTAATAGTCTTATCTGAAGATGTAAGTTTATACTGATAACTGACCAACTACACTATCCACAAAAAATTGACTTAGATTAATTTTTTTTTATTTATCAAATTGACTAATTTTAGAATTAAAAATTGAACAAATTTATTTTTATGTTAATTCTTATGAAAATTAAAAATGCTAGCAAATTTGACATAATTTCTTACGCCTATAGTTTCTCTATTTATATTTACAATAAAATAGACTAAATTTTTTCCTTTCGTTTTCAACATTTCCCATTGTTTGGAGAAATGGTTGTTTCCATGTCTTAATTCTCTCTCTTTTTGTTGCTAAATTCCATGTCTTAATTCTCATAAATCAAAAAATTAAAGTACCTCCCGCGTCGTCGTTGTTTCATATGAGTTGGATTTTTTATGTTCACATATCAAAACTATCCCTTTAGAGAGAATCGAATAAGTACTGATGTGAACTATTACTACTGTTATTTTCATGATAAAAGGGGTTTTTTTTTCTTTTCACTTTAATTTATATTACTCCTTATTTAGGCTAAAATATATTTCAAATCTTTAATTTTTTTTCTCATTATAAAACTTAAATTCTAAATATTTTAATTTTAAGATATTGAACCTCAATGTCCCTATAAATAGAACCTTCCATTCAGTCACTGGTGAATGTAACAACTGATCAGAGTAAAGATATTTTTGGTAATTTTACTTTACCTTTAGAAGCACATAAATTATAAACATGTAATTAGTGTGTAAGAAGAAAAAAAAGAAGAAAACTAGTAGCCAATATAACTGATATATACTCTCACTACATTAAATTATTATTTTATTTTGAGTCACGTAACTTATTCCATAAAAAAAAAGGTTACATCGGTGGCCAGAAAGTTTTATTATTGAAGTTCAGGGATATTAAGCTTTAATGATTTAAAATTGAAATATTAATTTTTAAATGCAATGATAAAAATAAAAATAAAGAAGTGAGTGTATTTAAACCCAGTAATTATTGGGGGGAGAGAGAATTAAAAGAAAAAAAAAAGCGAGGAGACTAAAAGAGTCTGCATGACGTAGAATGATGAAAATATATTATGCCCTGGAGTACAAAAGTTTTTAATATAATACTGTTTGAAATTATGTACAATATTATTAGACAAAGAAAATATGTAGAAAAGGGCTAATTTTAGCTTCACAAAGAAAATAAGTAGAAAAGGGCTAATTTTAGCTTCTCGAAGTTTCAATCATTTTATAATTAAGCCTTTAAAGTATAAATTCTTTTGATATAGGCTCTTATGTACGTTGGCTAGTATTTTCATAATCCAAAAGGTAAACTACATATTTACATTTATGGGTGAAGAGCCATGACTGGTCTGAAAGGAGGTCTATGGATTTTTGCATAAAAGGCGTTGAGCACCTTTTCATGTTCTTGAGGGGTTTGGTTGAATCCGAACTTCGTCTTCCAGGGTACACCCCAGTTAGAAAGAAGGTGGGTGTCAGAGTGTCATTCTTTGTTACTTGAACGAGTCCTCATCCATATCCAACACCTTGCTTCCTTGTTCAATTGTTTGAAACTTGACTCTTTGGATCGTCCGAGGGCGAATATGAAAAAAAAGAAGTCTAAAGAAGGTTGATCCCCACACTCATGGTAAAAAGGCCAAAAAGAATATTAGGTAGATATAAAACTTCGGGACCAGTTGGGCGAACTCGATCCTGACAAAGGCAATATATGATGAAATAAATTCGTGAAGGAAAAAACGAATCTTGTATTGTAGAGCATAGATCGGCACAACAACCTAACTTCCCTTAGATCGGCACAACAACCTAACTTCCCTTTGGCCGCCAATACATTCTCTTCGATATATAAGATTGGAGCCTAAGATCATATTCATTAGGGACAGTTATTAAGCACAAAGACCAAGTAGAATTAGGGGTGTTCAACTGGTTTTTATTGACCCGAACCGAACCGAACCAGAATAGTACCAAAATTAGCCAAATTTTGATATCGATACCGGTACTGGTATACCAAACCAGTAAGCCGGTTCGGTAACGGTAAAAATCGAATAGAAATAAAATTTTAAAATTGATATAACCGGTACGGTTCGATATTTACCAAACCATATAAACTCGGTATCGGAACCGGTATCGAAAAATCGGTAGATACTGATTTTTTTGTACCGGTACAGGACTAGTTCTTTTTGTCCCAACCTTATTAGTTATGACCAGTCCGAAAAACTAAAAAATTGAATAAACTATTTCAAATGCACATCCCTAGGTAGAATGCTTTCGAATACTATGGATCTGGAGTTCATTTGACTAGAATCCTTGTCAGAGCTATACCTTTGGCGGACTTCCAATTTCCTAGCCTATGCTTCACTTAACTTGGGGGCCTGAGAGAATCATCTGTAATTGTTGAAGAAGGGGGGTTTAATGTGGCAGGCTTTGGTGAGTCTAGTGGCTTCACCTTCAGGGATGGTGGGTTTAGATTCGTTGGTGAAGATGGTGAGTTTTCCTATAAGTGGAGGTAATTGGGTGATGGTGGTGGAGGGACGTTGTGTGACGAATAATGGTGTAACAGTAACACCAGGGACATGAGGTTGCTATTCGTTGCAAATTATGGATTGAGAATCGCTGACAAAAAGGTTGTGCGCTGTTTTTTAAAAATTTAAAGAGAAAATTTGCTTTGATGTGCTGTTTTGTGGTTGATAAAGTTTATTGGGGTGAGTATATGATTTAAATATAAAGGGGTTAAGTCTAATTTGCGAATCAGAGCCCTCATGATGAGCACGATTCCCCATATGCAGTGTATTCAAAGTGGAGGTGGAGTGGGAGGCCCCGGGGGGGGGGGAATCTTTTTTCAATTACGTGTGAAAACGGTGATTGAGTTGCTTTATGATGTTTGTTTTAGTTATTGTTTTGTGGTTGATAAAGTTTATTGGGGTTAGTATATGATTTAAATATAAAGGGGTTAAGTCTAATTTGCGAATTAGAGCCCTCATGATGAGCACGATTCCCCATATGCAGCGTATTCAAAGTGGAGGTGGAGGTGGAGTGGGAGTGGGAGCGGGGGGGGGGGGAGGGAATCTTTTTTCAATTACGTGTGACAACGGCGATTGAGTTGCTTTATGATGTTTGTTTTAGATATTTTGGTCAATTTATTACCAACTATTTACTTTGGGTGATGTTACCCGAATTAAATTGTCAATATTCTCTCATTATAAATTCTTATTATAAGAGAGTGGGGATAATGTTGGGGTAGACTTAATTGGGCTTGTATTTGGTGTCTATATTAGGTCCCATGTTATATGACGTGTTAATTATTTGGCTACTTAGTGTTCTAAAAATGTCAAAGTTCAAATTGACTTATAATTTCTTGTTATATTTGGTTTCCTATTTTTACGGAATAAAGATTCTATCTAATAATTTGAATTTTAATCCTATAAAAACTTTGATCACGACTCCTATTTCTAATTAGTACTGGGCGAGTTATGGTAGGGCGGTGTGAACAATTATAAATACAGTCACATATTGAGATCAATGCACACAATTAATTATTCCTTATACTACAACAATTTAATGCCTCCATTGTTGATACTTTTTGGCCTATACTAATTCTTATACTGAAGCTATCACTCGACCATCTAAATTGTCATCCGTTTATAAAGTTTATTGTTCGGTGATTAGGCAACACTCTTGGTTAGGAACAAGGGCCGTGTACCGCGTCAAACAAGAGAGAAAACGAAAGGCCCTAAATCAAGGCTCTAATACTATGAAAGTGTATATACGTATATGAATGAAAAGAAGAATAAGAACGGAAAAGTCCGCATATATTTATGTATGAGTTGTATGTTTACAATGGAGAAGGAACACATACATTGCCTATAATTACAAATCAAGGAGCAGACAATGCGCTTGATCGGTGGAACCGTGTACATGAAATAAGAAGTCTCGTATAAGTTAAGTACCATAACTTATAATCTGTGTAATCTTTATAATCTTACAATCTGGAACTGAGGAAGTATTATTGCAAGGTATTTGAATTTGTGTGTATGTATTATTGCAAGGCATTTGAATCTGTATGCATGCATAATATTTGAATATGTGTCTTTGAGAAAGTCCTGTGCCTACAACTTCAAGAAGACTAAGGTATGACTTCGCTATCAAGAATTTTGGATTAAAGTGTAGAATTTATGGACAAGTCATTGTGGGGGGGGGGGGGGGGGGGGGGGGGGGGGAGGGGAAAGGTGATAGTTGTACATCTCTCTGAGTCTTCTTGTCCCGCGTGTTACCTTTGGATTTGTGGACATAGATTGCTGGATATAAAGAAGATATGACCGGCCTTGTTAAATCACTTGAAAAGAAGTTGTAAAATTCTTTATGGAATCAAACCGCGTACAAACAACTTGTGCTCAACTTTGTTCTTCTCTTGTCAAAGCTAGATCTCATAGATTTAAGTCGTCTCATGCCTCCACACAGAATACATATTATGTGTCATATCTAGTATTTAAAGGCTTAGTTATATATATGTCCCTTTAAGTTGTCACTAAATTTCAAAGTCGCCTCTTAGCGACAAAAGTACTGATACTTTCGTCTTTCACTTTCGTCTTTCGAGTTGCATTTTGGTTCATTTATGTTCTTGGGCTGATTTTTCCAAAATTTGACTCATGTACGATGCACATACTTTTTAATGATGTTATATTTGTCCTTTTAACATTTAAATATGCGTTTTCCCATAATTCATGAAACTAAAGTGAGTTTGGAGTTATGAAAGTTTCATGTGCCCTGTGTATATATTTTAAATGTCAAAATATAAATATAGCCTTAATAAAAAGAATGTGCATCGCACATGATTTGAAAAAAATCAGTTTACGTAATCTAATCGAAGTGCTCCAAAATGCCAACTTAGAGGTTGAAAGTGTTACTTTAGTCAATTAATTGGCTATTTTGAAACTAGATAACAACTTGGATATGTAATTCAGCCCTTCAAAAGATAGATATGACACATGTTAGGCAAACGCTCAACTTTCAAATGTCATTAGTGACTTAAAAGTTACCCATCTTTTAGAAAAATGAAAATTTTCCTTAGATATAGACTATCTGCGAATTCTGACACTCAAACCAGAAGTCTAATAATTGTTCAGTGCATACACACACAAAATCACATTCACCTCTTATCTAGCTACATATTCTTTCTAAAGTCACATTGATTCCCATTGTTAGATTTGTCATGGTCACATTAGTGTTAAAAAATGTATTGGTCGTTGCTTGAAAGATCAAAGACAAGATAAGCTTCTCATTGTCTATTCTATTTACCCTTTAGGGAACTCTAGTTGAAAATAATTGCACAATGTTGGTCGGCAAATGCATGAACTAAAAAGAAAGGCGTAGACGGCACTTGCTAATAACCATACAAAATTCGAGAACAAAATTTTTATCATTACTAACCAAATGGTAAATAGTCCCATCTGATGAGATAGGTTTATATTCTCTAAAGATAACTAACCAAGTAGTTTTTTTATTTTTTCCCTCCTTTCATTTTCAGTATTTCCCATTGTGGAGAATTGGTTGTTTCTATGTCTTACTTTCATTGATACCTTTGTTTTTGATTCTCATAAATCAAAAAATTAAAGTCCCGATGTTGTTTCATGTGAGTTGGATTTTCTATGTTCACATCAACATTATTCCTACAGAGAATGGAATAAGTACTGGTGTCAATTATTACTACTGTTATTTTCATGATACAAGGTTTCTTTTTCTTTCCACTTTTATTTAATTTTAATTTTTTCATAGCATTTTTTTACTCCCTAATTAGGCTTCAGTACACTTTAATGTCCCTAGCTTTCTATAAATAAAAATTTTCGACTACCATCATCTAATAATTGATCGGAAAGAAGGTATTTTAAGTAATTTTACTAGTACATATATTTGAAAGTACCGAAAATGATATTCACATGATTAGTGTGTGATTGATAAAGAGTAAGAAAAAAAAAATTACAATCAGTATAAACGATATATACCCTTAAAAGACTAATTTACCCTTTCATTTTGAGTCAATAAGAAATATTGCTAACTTTGATACCGAGAATATTTTATTTATCAAAATTAGGGATATTAAAGTTCAATATCAACAATATTACGGTTTAAGTTCTAAAATACCAAAAATTTAAAGATTTAAAATGTATTAAAAAACAATAGTTATTTTGAAAAAAAAGAATAATTAAAAGGGAAGTGTTTGCCTAATTTACTACTTAGGAAATACACGTAAGTATGCGCGATTGGCTAGTAATATACTAACAAAAAGAGTATCGTTTTCATAGAGAATTATTTAATAATAATTGCCAATTACTAATTTTATATTAAATTAATTATATTTAAACAAATTGAATTAAACTATAAAAATAAAATCTAATTAAAATTAACAACTAACTAATTAAACGACAAGGATAAAAATCAAATTTTAAAGGCTTAAGATTACAATTTTTCACAATATTTTATTTAAATCTCTTCAATTCCTTTTTAATTAATTAATTATATAAAATTCTTAAGTGAGAATTCTTTATAGTATTTATACGCATATCTCAATGACATAAACAAATCCCTATAAATCTGACACTATAGCAACATAATTATAAATAACATTACAGTTAGCTAAATCACTATTTCTTTATGAGATTTAAATTAATAAGAATTTCAAGATCAGATTCTTTTTAAGATTACATATGGCATAAAAGTATATCTCTATCCTATACACGAATCATGAATTTCATCAACGCAGAAAACACAAACATATGTTATCATATTCAGATTTAAATTTATAATCCATATCTCAATTTTATATAACTTATCCCATTAATTACTACACTGATAATTAATACATGAACGCAAAAAATTTTGATAAACAATTCATATATAATCATTAATAATTAAAAAGGAAGCAAATTAATTCAACTACATATTGGGTTCCATTATAATTTTAAATAAAAATTAGCTCATAATTAAATAATAAATCATTTACAAATAATTCAATATCTCAAAATTACAAAAAAAGAAGAAGAGAGATTCAAATATGTGTTTTGATATCATTCTGTCACCCAGATCACAATTTTCAATCCTTAAGTTTTTGCTTTCAATTTTTGAATTCTTTGCCTTAAATTTTTGTTTTAAAACTGATGAAAATCCTTGATTTAATCTACTATATTTTAATTCTTTGTTAAATTATGTTAGTTTTCCTTAAAATATGCCTTACATAATGTATTTATAAGTTATAATAATAATCTTTAGCAAAAATGGAATTAAAATTCAATTGAAAGTCAAAAATCTTGAAAAATCCCGGTTTCTTGCTGAAATCGTGAAGCCAAACGCGTCCTAAGGGCTGAGCTGCTTTCTCCCGCGCATTGCGCGCAATATATACTCCTGGCCATCCCAAAACGATGCCGTACGCTAAAATTCTGAACCCTTCAATTGGCCGCTCTTATTCATAATAATACATAAATTATCTAAAATAAATTAAAATATTTAAAAACTCACAAAAATTTAAGACTAAAAATATTTAATAATTAGATATAAGACCCACTCATCTTGAAAAAAGAAAAACGAGGAGACTAAAAGGGGTCTGCATGACATTGAATGATGACAATGTATTATGATTACTGGGTCTTCAATCAGAATAAAAAACTAAAGGTTATCCCTGAACTTTACTGTTTGAGAGATGAAGAACAAACCAATAGAAAAGTTTTAAATGTAGTACTCTTTGAAATTGTGTATAGTCTTATTGGACAAAAGAACATTAATTACAAAACAAAACAGAAAAGTTAGATTCCACTGACAACCATGTAGAGTATATAAATAGGAATAGTTTGTATTAAAAACTTCAAGCTTAGCTATACAGCCTAACTAGTTCTAGCTAGAAAATAGTTGCATATATAAATTTCTAAGTGTTCTAGTTTTTGAGTTATTTTGTGTCCCAAATTAATGTCTACTATGGCAAGAGATCCTTTGTCTGTTGGTAGAGTAATAGGGGATGTTTTGGATCCATTCACAAGTTCAATTTCCCTCAGGGTGACATACAACAATAGGGAAGTGAATAATGGGTGCGAGCTCAGGCCTTCTCAAATTGTTAACCAACCAAGGGTGGATATTGGAGGAGAGGACCTCAGGACTTTCTTTACTCTTGTAAGCTATAAACCTACTTAGTTAATTTATCCTCTCACTATTTGTCCATCTTTTCAACTTCTTGTACATCTTCTGTCGTTTTTTTAAATATTATTTTTTGGACAAAAGTGGGGTGGGGCATTGAAGAGTCGCCTAGAGACTACTCCCCTTGGCTCTTTCTGGTGGATTTATAAGACCTCTATCTACGCTCGCCAGTGGTGGAGCAAGAAGTTTTTTCATACTAAATACATATTTCTCAGCTACCTAGTAATTTGTCCATCTTTTCAACTTTTTGTACATCTTCAGTCTTCTATTTTATTATTTTATTATTATTTTTGGGACAAAATGTGGGGTGGGGCATTAGAGAGTCACCCAGAGACTACTCGGCTTGGCCCTAGCTAGTGGATTCATAGAACTCCCAACTGTGCTTGGCTGTGGTGGAGGCAGAATAATTTTTGTACGAAATACATATTTCTCAAAATTATGGTGGAAAATTATATATATATATATATAGAGAGAGAGAGAGACACCCACACCCACACCCACACCCACCCACCCTCCCACACCCACACCTTTTATCATATTTTCTAAAAAAAATTTATTATGTTTAATACTAAAAAAGGGCAAACAGTTTGGTCCCATGAAGTTTCAACCATGTTATAATTGAGCCCATAATGTACCAATCCTCTCAATTTGGCCCAAGTACTATTAAGTAAACAGTATGGACGACCCAAATTGATAATCTGATAAGATTTTCACCCGAAAATGATGACATGATCACACAACTCTTTTAGGCAAAAAATAGGTCAAAATATCAGATTTGAGTGTGTATCGGTAACTTAACCATGCTTGGGGGTCCATATCGGGGGATTGGTACTTTAGGGGCTCAATTATAAAATGGGTAGAACTTCAAAGGACTAAAGTGCTACTAGCCCAAAAAGAAATCCTCAAACCATCAAGGTTGGCATCCTTACTAGGAGGATCTACCCCTTGTGCACTCAAGGTTGGCAACTGCTTACCTTCCTTAATTACTAGGTGGATCTACCGCCTGTGCTCGCACATCTCGTGAGAACAAAGTAAACCCGGAAGTCATGCAGCCTGTGATCAATGGAGAACTCATTATATATTATACAAAAAGAGTTCAATCCACATTTTTCCTTAAGTTAGTTGGGGTTGGTTCTTAACAACGTTTGAGATGTATTTTCACTTGTATGATTCCATTAATTTGTAGGTTATGTTGGACCCTGATGCTCCTAGCCCAAGTGATCCTAACCTGAGGGAATACTTGCATTGGTTAGTACTCCCCCACCACTTACCCCTTCTCTTCTATATACACAATATGTTTTTAGTTTTTGCTGCTGGATGTATATAACTAATGAAGTAAAATTTTTACGGGATTTGGATTCAGTACACTTAAGGGTGGTTTGGTCAACTCTTACTGAAATTATATAGCAAAGAGTTGCTTTGTATAAGACAAAGTTGCATCTCCTCGGTTTGATACAAAACAAGATGGAGGAGATACAATTATGTCCTACATACTATTAGCAGTATCTACGTTATTGGACCCTCTCTTTGATAGCTTAAGTTTTTAGAGGAGTTGGTTATTTAACATCATATCAGAGTTCTGGATGTGTAAGATCGTGGGTTCCAATCTTTTCGACCACAACTCTTTTATATAAACTTCATAAATATGCAATAGGAATTATCTATTACAGTTGAAGAGATGGTTACTTAACACGTACAAATGCCAACTCTTTACACACACACAATAAACTACTTAGCTTAGAGTGGTATCTAATGTAGTAGTACCTTGTTACAAGTAACATTTGCACTCTTCTTGAAATTTTAGGTTGGTGGCTGACATTCCAGCAACCACTGGAGTGAACTTCGGTGAGTCCTTATGTAGTTGACAGTTTTTCACATTTTTCTTCTCTTTTCTTAACTTCCTCATTGGGTGTTTATCAATTTATGTATCGCAAAATTGAACTCTTTCGCTGATAGCATTTGAAAGAAACTAATTAGTTAGGTCAAATAACAGTATATTTGAGTATCTGATAATTATTGGGCTGTTTATCTACGGCACAAGTGGGTCGTCAATATTGAGCCTTGTCTTATCTGCCACTTAGCCTTACACTTCCACATTGGACTCCCAAGTCCAATATGACTTGGATATGTTGCCTTGTGGCCTAAGGCAGTATACACCTTATCGTTATCATATTCAATATTAACTTTGTAAGATAATTATCTTTTCAATCAGTCTTCAACTAGACAAATCTTATTAGGAATTGGGATTCGGTTGAGTTAGTGTCATCAATATAAATACATGATGAACAATATAGATACACAAACAATATTCTAACATACTAAATACCCGTCACCTCCATTGTTAACTTACTTGAAATTTGTTTTTTACTTTCACACCAGAGATATCCTCCGACGGCTCTAGCCATCAATACTACAAAAAAAGTGCTAAAACTGACAAACAATTCTGTCAATTTTATATGGATCCAAGGTTTTAAATTATTTCTGACAAACAAATTTGTTGGGCAATCCATCAGAGACTCCTTGTCATTTTTAAACTTTGTTGAAAATTACGGCCAGTTTTAATATAACAGACAGACAGAGTAGCCGGTTATAAATATGTTGGTTTTAAGCTTAGCCAAGTGGCACCATTCTGCAGCTAATGAAACAACAATTCTGATAAATAAGTTTTTTAATTTTATTAAATTTTGTCAATTTTAGGTAGTTATTCTTCTTTTTCTTTCCCCCATTATATAGTAACCTGCTTTGTAACCGCAACAGATATCACACAAACACAACTTGTTTTATATCACACAAGTACTTTTGATAGCGTTTTCTATACAGGTTCACGTCCAAATTAATAATTTAACACGGGACATATTCGAACTTTAACAATTAATAATGATTACAGTAAAAATGGAGGGAGGGCACAACACATCGTGTGTGATCCATATTTAAGAGTATTTTTATCATTTCACCACGAAACTATGCCATTTTAAGGACTCATGTATTCTTGCAGCTCCCATTATCTAACTGAGGGGCAGCGATCCAACCCTAACTGACTTTTAGTAAGGAGATCATACGAAAAATATTAGGTAACTAAATAATTTTTGTCTAGACAGATAAAGATATGGACGAATTATGGTACAATGCAGCACACAATGCTTGATAAGTAATACAAAATTGTGTCGTACAACTCATAATAGTAGGCTAGATGTGTCTAGATAACAATTATCTATTTACCTATTATATATATATATAGTAAATGATTGTTGAGAAGATATTGTCACTAGAGCCTATAATGATAATAAATTTTATTATTAACGTTATTGTTAAAGACTCTAGCGGTAGGCAAATATTTTTTATTTTTTTGACTAGAACAAATTTAACAAACAAACATTATAAGAAAAAATTGCTGAAACTATACTTACAACCGTTTATCAATGCGATGCATATATATATATATATATATATATATATATAAAGATATATAAAGATGCCGTGTTGATCCAAACATTATCTTCTAACTTTGACTACTTGAAAAGTTCATCCACAATAATTTTATCATTCTTCATTGACCAAGAAGAAGGTAGCTCTTTCCCGTACATCAAATGTTTTGAAATGGACTAGTGATTTGACGTCAATTTGCATTTTGGCATGCGCATGCATAAAGAGTTAATAATCTTAAGATAGATTAATTTTATGGAAACCATATATATTGATCATAAATGGATTGATGCTTCATGTATCCCACTAATTCAACTTTTTCGTCGCTTAGTAAAATCACAGATGGAGGTCCAAATTAATCCTTTTGGAATTAATCAACCTCAAATATACCTATCCTCCAGATTCAAGAAAATTTTCTTTCTTTCTTTCTTTCTTTTCATCTTTCTTTCTCGCGCTCTCTCCCCCTCTTTTTCCTTTTATTATTTATTTTTTTATTAAAAAAATGATTTATATGTGACTAATTTCATATCAAATGTAAATTATGACCAACTTAAAATTGTAATTCATAAAATATAAAAGTGACGAGTGGATCCTTCCTTACTACCTCCTATATATCCCATATATCTACATACAGAGTATATATATTGTCCCATATTAAATATTTTAATAAAATATATTTATTATATAATGAGTTGGGCCAACTCTGTTGAGAATATTTATATGAATTTTATATTGGATAAATTAAATACTATAGGTGACTTAATAAGTATGATGAAGCATAATAGGTTAATCTTTTGGGTAAGTAGACGATTCAACATATTTGTTGGGACAGTCTACACAGGCGTGTAGTGCATTAGTAATAAATTGATGTGAAATGGATTGTACAATTACGATTCAAACACTTCTTATTGTCAATTTATTTTGAGTTAGCGATCTTATTATCTTTATATACTTAAGCTTAGGCCCATTTCATTAATTTAGTATGATCTAATATCGACTTTAATTTAAATTTTTTGTTATATATAGTAGCACTCTTCACGTAAAATAAAACAAAATTCAATAATTGCTGAATGGTACTTCATTTGATATATAGGGCAGGAGATTGTGTGTTATGAGAGCCCAAGGCCATCAATGGGAATCCATCGTTTCATATTCGTGTTGTTCCGGCAGTTGGGGCGACAGATGATTTACGCTCCCGGGTGGCGCCAGAACTTCAACACTCGAGACTTTGCTGAGCTCTACAATCTTGGTTCTCCCGTGGCTGCCGTCTATTTCAACTGCCAAAGGGAGTCTGGCTCTGGGGGCCGTGGGGGTCGCAGAAGATAATTATTCCAAGTATTTATTACAATCTATATTTGTTTCATTCTCTCTATGTATACTAAAGAGAGAGAAACAATTAAATAAGTTATGTAAGGTTGCCCTCAAGTAACTTTTTTAACAATATATGTGTGTATGTATTATGAAATCAATTTCCGAGTGGATTTCTTAGGAAATGTACGAGTATATATATATACACACTTAAAAATAAATAAAAGTGAGTAGAAATTTGTATCTAGTGTATTTTCTTGGTTCTTCAGCTTACTTAGTGGCTTGCCTTAAACAACAGAATTAGATATTCTTTTCTCCAGTCATTTACAGAATAAAATTATGAATGACATTTATAAAGATTATTGTTAGAAAAATAGAAAAATAGAAAAATAAAAAGTACAGCACGGAGAAATATATTTTGATGCTCTCTCTCTCTCTCTCTCTCTCTCTCTCTCTCTCTCTCTCACACACACACACACACACACACACACACATGCACAAGAGCAACACTATAAGAAAAATGTTTAATTCCGGCGGAATTTCTCATCGGAATTGATCCTATTCCGAAGGAATTATGCTGTTTCCGACGAAAAATTCCGTCGGCCATTCAGTCGTAATAAAGCGTGTTGGGAATAATTCCGACGAGAATTCGGTCAAGATTAATTATTTTCGACGGATTTATGGACGACCAAAGTTTCATTGAATATAGATTATTCTCAACGGAATTGTGGCAGTTGAAATTATTCAGTCGATAATACTAAGAACACGTGGCAATTTTGTGTTCGTGCAGGATTTCTAAATTCTGACGGAATATCCATCGGAAGTAAAACAAATTCTGTGGGAAATTAAAATAAATTAACATTTAATAATTACTTATAAAACCAATATTGCCAATAGAAATTCCATCGGTATTAATCTATTCCGTTGGAAATAATGGTTTTTTTTAAAAAATAATTTTTTTGTTCATTCAGTTTCCAGGTTTTTAAACCAAAATTTTGTACCTGTAACCTGTTTTATTCCAATAACACGTACAATAATCTATCTATTATAGCACATACAATGTAACTACTTTAAATCCAACATATATACACGTTTTAACGTGTGTATATATATATATATATATACCCAGGGGCGAAGCCATATGTTAACTTATGGGGTTAACTGACCCACTAAAAAGAATAATTACTTTATAATATATGATAAATTTTAAAATATTATATATAAATTGACCTCACTCGAATTTTATAAATTTTCTACTATACAGTGTCAAATTAAAATTTTATAACCTTGTCAATCAAATTTTAACCATATATGACTCGTATTCCCTCAATATATGTATCTCTCTTTGTAATATTTTAAAAATAAATAATACTCTAATTTATATTATTTTAAAAAACAATTAATTACTTATAAACAATTGTGATTAGAAAAATCTATTTTGAGTCAATATAGTATATATACTATATATTAATAGGTATTATATTGTCATTGTTGTAAGACCCCGAATTTTATGAAATATAAAATTTAATTTTTCTTCATATATTTTTTTTTCCTGAAACAGTAAGTGGTTAAATTAACGAAATTGAAAGTTAAGGATGTTATGTGTAAATTTTATTTTGTCGGACAATATTCGTTTTGTTGGGGAATATTCGGGTCGTACGACGGCGCCGAAATAACAAATTATTTGTGGACCCCACAACGGAATATTTGTCGGATATAGAAAACGACAGAAGTAACTTTTTTAAATAAAAATAGTCAACGGTGTTAACTGTTAAAATACCGGTGATAAAAGAATAGTAGCATACGGTAATTTATGGTATTTCACGGTATTCTACAGTTGCACACGGTATTGCACAGTGTCTCATATTATTGACACCGTAACTGTTACGCATCATTTCATCAATAATTGTCACTGCATAATATTTTATGTTATCAATTCAATAATTGTTGTTACACAGTATTTTGCATTATTGATTCAATAATTGTCATTACACTGTATTTCATATCATCGAGTCAATAATTGTTGGTGCACTGTAGTTTAAAATTATTGAATCTAATAATTGTCACAGTAGCAAATACACTATAATTTATATTATTAAATTAATAAAAATATGTAACGTGTTTCTTACATTATTGTGGTAACATTATTTTATATGTTGGACTCACAGGAAGAATAAATAAATAAATAAATAAATAAAATAATTAATTTTACTATTTGAAATAGTGACGTGAATAGTAACGTGAATAGTGACGTGAATAGTGACGTGAATAGTAACGTGAATAGTAAGAAAACATGTGGGGTAGGGTGGGGCCCACTGGAAGAAAATTTTCTCAGAAACGTGCTGAAGAAAAATTTTCGCGCAGCCCTCGTGTTGCTGCTGAATTCAGTATTGGCGTACAGCCACCTACCACGCATAGTAACTTCTTTTCTCCTATAAATAGATTGTTCAGCTGAATAGAAAAATCACACCTAAAACATAAAATTTTTCTATAAGAATTTTATGAGTTTTCTCTGAGAATAGTAAGGCTATTTTGAGTGTTTGAAAGCCAAAAGGAGTGCAGGAATTTTTCAAGTAAGTCTTTTATTAAAGAGTAGTAATTTTATAAATTTCTATTTTTCACGGTATTCACAAATCTTCCTTTAGAAGACTCTTCTTTGAGAAGATTCATTTTTAAAAGCTTTCTTTGGAAGATTTATTTTGGAATATTATTTTTAAAACTATTTTAAAGTTGGTATTTTATACTACAAAAATTATGTTAAATATATATAATTTTGATAGTTCATAATATATGAGTTATCATACACTTTGAAGTTTACATGTTGTAATTACTAATTTTATTATAAATATATAGGTTGATCAATCTCATTTAAATCAATATCCAGTCACGTGTTAAGGTAAGAAATGTCATTTTTTTTACATTCTTGAACTTGCTACGGTAAGGAATATCATTCTTTTCACACTCTTAAACTTACTATGGTAAGAAATGTCATTTTTTTTACATTCTTGAACTTGCTACGGTAAGGAATATCATTCTTTTCACACTCTTAAACTTACTATGGTAAGAAATGTCATTTTTTTTACACTCTTGAACTTGCTACGGTAAGGGATATTATTTTCTTTCATACTCCTGAATCGAAACTTATTATGGAACTATTGCTTTTATAATTCCTGAAAATATTATATGTTCCATAATAGTTGAACTTCATTATTTCAACTGAACCTTTCTATTTTCTGAATCTTTCTATTGAACTGTAACCGTTATTCTGAACTGAGAATCTTGAATAACATTTTTAAATTTCACTCCACATCATGTTGACAATTTGGATATTATTTGAATCTGTACAAAGTAAACTTTCGATACTTATTGTTTATCCTGTTTCTTTTGTTCATCATTCGTATCACTGTTATTTATATTAATATTCAAGAATCAAGTTGTTGTGAATATCTGTGGCCGGGGGCACAGATACGATATAATTGTTGAACAAATGTTAGGTTAAAAGCGATATATTAGGTTAAAGGCGATACATCTGTTCGGTGTCTTTTATGGCACGTGGTGAAAGTTCTCTTTGGCCCGTAGTGCATAGATGAACTGTTGTTTGGTATGATTATGACCAAAGGCTGAATCTGGTATAATCATGACCGTTGTTGTTATATTGAAAGTTCTCTTTGGCCCGTAGTGCATAGATGAACTGTTGTTTGGTATGATTATGACCAAAGGCTGAATCTGGTATAATCATGACCGTTGTTGTTATATTGAAAGTTCTTTTTGGCCCGTAGTGCATAGATGAACTGTTGTTTGGTATGATTATGACCAAAGGCTGAATCTGGTATAATCATGACCGCTGGTGTTATATTGAATGTTCTCTTTGGCCCGTAATGCATAGATGAACTGTTGATTTGCATGATTATGACCAGGAACTGTGAATTTGTATTATCTTGATTAATGGTATTTCAGATGATAAAAGTTGATGATGTTTTTACGAAAAAGAGAAGCGCGTGGACATTATAGTCTACATTATTCTTCTAATAGATTGCTCATTCCGCCGCTATTATTGATCTGAACATTGTTCAAGAATTTAACCGCAGTTTTTGATATAAACCTTGTATTCTGTTGTATTCTATCAAGAACTCACATGTTGAAGGCTAATGATAATTTATTCGTCATTATCTTAGTCATGATATTTCTTACTGGGCTATTTGAGCTCACCCTTTTGTTCCATTATTTTTCAACAGGATATGAGAACGTAGCTGGGTCTAGCCGGGGAATGGAGTGAGAGTCCGAGGGATATCTATTATAGTCTTCACGTGTTGTAAAATAGTGTGGCAATAATAGTGAAGACTTAGTTGTGTATTATTATACACGGTATTGTTGTACGTTGTGCTTTGTTGTAGTCTTTTGACGACTCAAGTTTGGGCTGTGTGGGCCTAGATTTGGGGACGTCACAGTTGGCATCAGAGCTTAGGGATATGGTCTTTAATGGAGATCTGGGGTTAGAACTAGGAGGGGAGAGACGAATATAATCAGTCACTAGTATGTCCCACCTAAATTAGATTTTATTATCTAATGAGTTGATTTGAATATAGGGACATGAAGTGATGAGTCAGTTTATTTGAACTAACAATTATTTTGTGACCACAGTTATGTATCCTTACCTCTTCGAAATGCCAGGTACGTCAATTTCGGGGACGAAATTTCATAAGGAGGGGAGGTTGTAAGACCCCGAATTTTATGAAATATAAAATTTAATTTTTCTTCATATATATTTTTTTCCTGAAACAGTAAGTGGTTAAATTAACGAAATTGAAAGTTAAGGATGTTATGTGTAAATTTTATTTTGTCGGACAATATTCGTTTTGTTGGGGAATATTCGGGTCGTACGACGGCGCCGAAATAACAAATTATTTGTGGACCCCACAACGGAATATTTGTCGGATATAGAAAACGACAGAAGTAACTTTTTTAAATAAAAATAGTCAACGGTGTTAACTGTTAAAATACCGGTGATAAAAGAATAGTAGCATACGGTAATTTATGGTATTTCACGGTATTCTACAGTTGCACACGGTATTGCACAGTGTCTCATATTATTGACACCGTAACTGTTACGCATCATTTCATCAATAATTGTCACTGCATAATATTTTATGTTATCAATTCAATAATTGTTGTTACACAGTATTTTGCATTATTGATTCAATAATTGTCATTACACTGTATTTCATATCATCGAGTCAATAATTGTTGGTGCACTGTAGTTTAAAATTATTGAATCTAATAATTGTCACAGTAGCAAATACACTATAATTATATTATTAAATTAATAAAAATATGTAACGTGTTTCTTACATTATTGTGGTAACATTATTTTATATGTTGGACTCACAGGAAGAATAAATAAATAAATAAATAAATAAAATAATTAATTTTACTATTTGAAATAGTAACGTGAATAGTGACGTGAATAGTAACGTGAATAGTGACGTGAATAGTAACGTGAATAGTAAGAAAACATGTGGGGTAGGGTGGGGCCCACTGGAAGAAAATTTTCTCAGAAACGTGCTGAAGAAAAATTTTCGCGCAGCCCTCGTGTTGCTGCTGAATTCAGTATTGGCGTACAGCCACCTACCACGCATAGTAACTTCTTTTCTCCTATAAATAGATTGTTCAGCTGAATAGAAAAATCACACCTAAAACATAAAATTTTTCTATAAGAATTTTATGAGTTTTCTCTGAGAATAGTAAGGCTATTTTGAGTGTTTGAAAGCCAAAAGGAGTGCAGGAATTTTTCAAGTAAGTCTTTTATTAAAGAGTAGTAATTTTATAAATTTCTATTTTTCACGGTATTCACAAATCTTCCTTTAGAAGACTCTTCTTTGAGAAGATTCATTTTTAAAAGCTTTCTTTGGAAGATTTATTTTGGAATATTATTTTTAAAACTATTTTAAAGTTGGTATTTTATACTACAAAAATTATGTTAAATATATATAATTTTGATAGTTCATAATATATGAGTTATCATACACTTTGAAGTTTACATGTTGTAATTACTAATTTTATTATAAATATATAGGTTGATCAATCTCATTTAAATCAATATCCAGTCACGTGTTAAGGTAAGAAATGTCATTTTTTTTACATTCTTGAACTTGCTACGGTAAGGAATATCATTCTTTTCACACTCTTAAACTTACTATGGTAAGAAATGTCATTTTTTTTACATTCTTGAACTTGCTACGGTAAGGAATATCATTCTTTTCACACTCTTAAACTTACTATGGTAAGAAATGTCATTTTTTTTACACTCTTGAACTTGCTACGGTAAGGGATATTATTTTCTTTCATACTCCTGAATCGAAACTTATTATGGAACTATTGCTTCTATAATTCCTGAAAATATTATATGTTCCATAATAGTTGAACTTCATTATTTCAACTGAACCTTTCTATTTTCTGAATCTTTCTATTGAACTGTAACCGTTATTCTGAACTGAGAATCTTGAATAACATTTTTAAATTTCACTCCACATCATGTTGACAATTTGGATATTATTTGAATCTGTACAAAGTAAACTTTCGATACTTATTGTTTATCCTGTTTCTTTTGTTCATCATTCGTATCACTGTTATTTATATTAATATTCAAGAATCAAGTTGTTGTGAATATCTGTGGCCGGGGGCACAGATACAATATAATTGTTGAACAAATGTTAGGTTAAAAGCGATATATTAGGTTAAAGGCGATACATCTGTTCGGTGTCTTTTATGGCACGTGGTGAAAGTTCTCTTTGGCCCGTAGTGCATAGATGAACTGTTGTTTGGTATGATTATGACCAAAGGCTGAATCTGGTATAATCATGACCGTTGTTGTTATATTGAAAGTTCTCTTTGGCCCGTAGTGCATAGATGAACTGTTGTTTGGTATGATTATGACCAAAGGCTGAATCTGGTATAATCATGACCGTTGTTGTTATATTGAAAGTTCTTTTTGGCCCGTAGTGCATAGATGAACTGTTGTTTGGTATGATTATGACCAAAGGCTGAATCTGGTATAATCATGACCGCTGGTGTTATATTGAATGTTCTCTTTGGCCCGTAATGCATAGATGAACTGTTGATTTGCATGATTATGACCAGGAACTGTGAATTTGTATTATCTTGATTAATGGTATTTCAGATGATAAAAGTTGATGATGTTTTTACGAAAAAGAGAAGCGCGTGGACATTATAGTCTACATTATTCTTCTAATAGATTGCTCATTCCGCCGCTATTATTGATCTGAACATTGTTCAAGAATTTAACCGCAGTTTTTGATATAAACCTTGTATTCTGTTGTATTCTATCAAGAACTCACATGTTGAAGGCTAATGATAATTTATTCGTCATTATCTTAGTCATGATATTTCTTACTGGGCTATTTGAGCTCACCCTTTTGTTCCATTATTTTTCAACAGGATATGAGAACGTAGCTGGGTCTAGCCGGGGAATGGAGTGAGAGTCCGAGGGATATCTATTATAGTCTTCACGTGTTGTAAAATAGTGTGGCAATAATAGTGAAGACTTAGTTGTGTATTATTATACACGGTATTGTTGTACGTTGTGCTTTGTTGTAATAATTTTGTTGTAGTCTTTTGACGACTCAAGTTTGGGCTGTGTGGGCCTAGATTTGGGGGCGTCACAATTGTAATATATATATGTGTGTGTGTGTGTGTGTGTGACCTGAAAGTACAAAAGTATTACAAAAAATTGGCTCGAGGGCATGCCCCCAAACCCTCACTAAATTATTTATAGCTTAGTAATAACTATGACCCCACTGAAAAATATTTCTGGTCTTGCCACTAACTATACCAACAACATACATTGTTCCGAACAATAACATATATAAACTAATTTCGAATAAGTTATAAACTACAAAGAGTCAAAGTAACTTCAATGATGTATAAAACTAAACTAAAATACATTGATTTACAAAGAATTAAGCTAAACTACAATGATTTACATAAACTCAATCAACTACATGTTTTACAAAACATCTAAGTAAATGTTATACAAAAAAATAACCTAAACTAGTAGTACCACCACTATGCGGAGAATCACCGGGCGGGGGTCGACGTTGCTGCTATGGTGTCTGAAAGTCATCTCCAACATCCCCCTGCTCGAGATTGGCATTGCCAGCCTACTTGGCATCACCAACTTGCTCGACACCGCCACCTTCTTGATATCATTAAAAATATAAGTTATTAGTCCGTATATGAGAATTAAAGAGACAACTAAATACATATTAAATAACATACATAATATACAACTGAAATACAATACTTGAGTAGTCTGGGACTGACTCAGCATTGGGCCAAAAGCGTTCAACAGTAAGGTAACCACCATTCGGACCACCCCGTTACATATCGCGGCAAACTGATCCAGAGATATACATATACTCTTGACCCTGGCCCCTGCTGCAACGTCTTAAGCAAACTGGTGAAGACGAGCACTGTTAGGCAGGTTCTGACGACGAAATATCAGGTTCGTACGAAAAGTCTCCGACACTGCCACCATAACCCTTTGGAACAACTCATCATCCAAGCCAGCGCCTGTATGAAATGGTCCCACAGGTGCTCTCAGACGCTGACACTGGCTAAAGCCTATGAAAATAAATATAACATTACTAAAAATTGATGAAGTGATATACATTATGAAATAATGAGAAACATACTAAAATGAATATCTCCAAGTAGTACATAGGCTGGTACACTAGGCAGACCCAACATTCAGTACCTGCTGGTAATGCTACTCGGGGGATCCTGAGACATGACCTAAAGAGTCATTTTCTCATCCCGAGATAAGCTAATCTCGGGTGGAGGGATGGTGGAATCTGACAGTTCAGAATCTCCCATAGTAGCCCACAACTCAGCTACACGCTGGTTCAACACATTCTAAAATCAGTCCTGTAATTTATTATATATATAGTAGTTAATTAAATCATTTTATTAAGTATATGATATTAATAATTACTAAAAATTATAACAACTCTTACCCGTATAGTTAAAGTTGCTCGAGACATAGTAGAGTCCTTTAGCGTGTTGGCTCTATCCCAGAACTCGACCATGGTGGGAAGTCGTCCCAAGCGCATGGCCTAATAAACAAATTAATAAAATATTTATTTAGTATATATATTTATGACAATATTAAATTAAACAACTAAATGCATACATACCGATCCACTTTCTCAAATGACTGTGAGCCAGTAGTATGTACTACTCGAAGCTGGTTACAATTTTTCTTCATCTGTTCCGATTTCTTCTAGAAGTCATCATCATCCTAGTGAGTACACATGACCTCCTATGTTGCATCTAAGATAATATGGAGTTGATGGTCTCGAATCGTAGTCTCGGGCTGGTCTACAACTGTCCGGGTTCTTCACGACGTATGCAATACTAACACTGTCGTCAGCTGGCTGAGAGATGTCATCCCAGTGAGTACCATCAAATTCCCAAGTATTCGTTGTGACAACTGTATACCAGGGGCTTCTAGAATTTACGACATTAGGTGCGCAATACACTTGAATAGATTGGCTGGCTAAAATGAATATGCCATTAGACTATAACTTTGACTTTATATCTACTATGACAATTCTATTCCGATTAATTTTAACAACCTTTTTCAGTATCAAACTAGCAACACTTAAATGTACCTACCTCTTTACCCCTAGGATAATTGAGCACAACCACTTCATCTAATCGTCTATAGTAATTGAATTCAGAATCTTGGAAACAACTTCCCAACACGACAATGCCAGAATTGACTAATGTCTGTTCATTCAAATCATTGACCTTGAGTCTGTACCCATTCACGATGTAGCCAAAAAATTAACTAATAACTTTGGAAGGACCTAGGATGACATTTCTAAAATGCTCAGAAGCATTATCTTCTTCAACCCTTCTCTTAATCCACTGTTGAAAATATTCAGTAGTGAATGCTTCCAACTGTGCTGTATTTACCCTTGGGTAAGAAGCATATGCTTCGTCTTCCAATTTTCTAAAATAATAATAACACAGTTTAATAACAGGCTTTAATTGTTGCTTTTACTAAAATAATAATAAAACGCTTTTAAATATTAAATTTAAAATGAAATAATAATACATACTGTATGTATGACGATGTTTTGGGTATATTTAGAAGCACGTATACAGATACAATCTTCAAATCTTTGTCAGTTAGGTAAGTCATCGTCTCATGGCCAATTGGTTTTGTCAAATAACTGAATACAACTAACTCATCACCACGAGACTGGAATGCGACGACCTCATTTCAGCTTAAACAGTTGTGCTTCGTTGAGACAACATCATCAAAGTATAAGGAGAAGAATTTGACAAGCTCTTCCTCCATATAACGTTCAGCAATAGAACTTTATTTTTTACTTTCTACTTTAATCGACGCATGTACCTGAAGTATAATGATTGAACGGAACACATTAAGAATATGAGTTATAAATATCATCAAAATAAATATATAGATGATATTACTTCTCAAAATAATACATCCATCGATATTGCATAGGTCCTTCAAGCTTAAGTTCATATGCCAGATGAATAGACAAATGCTCCATCGAGTCAAAGAACCTTAGAAGGAAGATAATTTCTAGCTTGCACAGTGTTAGCACTATATTTTTCTCCATCTTCTCCACATCACTGTAACTTATAACTGTTGAACATAGATCCTTAAAGAAATTTGAAAGTTTGGTTAAAGAATCTATAACTTTTCTGGGTAACATCTCACGAAATGCAATAGGCATCAACTTCTGCATGAATACATGGCAGTCATGACTTTTGAACCCATTAATTTTTCAACTGTTCAACCTTATTGCAACAAAATATGTTAGAAGTATATCCATCTAGGAGCGTCAACGCACTTACCCACTTGCAAATGTCTTCAACCTGTTGCTTGGTTAGACAAAATGGAGTTTTAGGTTTTGAACTGGGAGACTAGAGCCACAAATTCGGCCTTATGTTCAGTTCCTCCAAATATTTTCGTGCATTATCATTGTCTTTTATTTGACCACTCGCATCGATTACAGTGTAAAACAAGTTCTCAAATACATTTTTTCTGTATGCATCACATCTATACAATGATGGACTGAAAGTGTCACCCAGTACGACAACTCCAACAACATAGGCGAGTGTGTCCAATTATGAGTCTTCGCGTAACCTATTGCTCCTAACTTACTATGCTTCTTCCCTAGCAATGTAAATTTAAGATTATTCAGCCAGCCCAAGACCTCGCTGCCTGACAGTAGACTAACAACCCCCTTTTTCTTTGTCGTTCTATTAAACAGTGCAGATAACTTCCTGTAACTATGATCAACAGGCAAAAAGCTATGAGCAATTCTAAAGACAACAGTTTTCCATCCATACTTTAGTTGTGTGCCTTGTACATCCCTCATACAAACTAGACATGACAGTTTCTCGTGAGTTAACCAACCACTGATCATCCCAAGTGCTAGAAAGTCGGTGATAGTCCACAACAAGGTTACCTTCATCATAAAATTTTGCTTCAACGATTTATCATAAGTCTAGACCCCCATCTCTCACATCATCTTTAGTTCATCGACTAATGACCTTAGGTACACGTTTATGTCCTTTGTAGGACTCTTATTCCCCGATATGAGCAATGTCAAGGACAAATATTGATCCCTCACGCACATTGTCGGAAGATTGTAAGCTACCATGATCACTGGACAAATAGAGTAAGGTTGGCTAAAATTATTAAATGGCAAAACCCATCTATAGCCATGCCAAGACTAACATTCTTAAGCTTCCTAAGAAAATTGGAGAAAATTTTCATCAAACTTCTTTAATTCATCTCAATCAACAGGTTGAGTCAGCTGACCATGCACGACGTCCCTTGTTCTATGCCAACCTATATGCTCTACAGTGTGAGACGACATGAATATACGTTAAAGCCTTGGCACATGAGGAAAGTACCGTAAGATCTTCTTAGGCACATGCCAACCTATATGTTTCTCTTTCCTACCCACATTTAGTCATCTTTTATCGAGACAAGTTATAAATATCACATTGCACCTTATTTATGTCCTCCTCATAGTATAACATGCAATCCTGCTCATATGCATCGATTTTCTCATACCCTAGATTCAACCCCTTTACCATCTTTTTCACTTCATAGTAATTCAAGGGTGGAGTATGATCTTTTGATAAGAACTCATTGATAAGAGCAAGCAAGTCATTGAAGCCTCTCTCACTGTAGTCATGCTTATTCCTGAAGTGTAAGAGTTTCGTCATTATAGATAGCCTGGTGTGCTAATCATTTCCATCATACAATGGGACCGCATATTTAGATAACATCTTGTAAAAGGCAGGTATTGTGTCATTTGGCTCTTACTGAGCACTACTTGATGAATGTTCGTCTGCACCCTAGTCAATATTGCTAGGACCATAAGCATCGACCAACATCTCCATGGCAATATAGTTATAGTTGTATGGATTCCGGTGAACTGATTGGTATATGTTGTCAGTCATTTCTCTGAACTCAACTGATTCCCCATGATGAATCCATATAGAATACCCATCCATAAACCTACGCAAAAAAAGTCAAAGTTAATGTTATTAGTTATCTTTAAAATCAGGTCTTTACAATTGAAACATGATCATCTCATCTTTTTGTTCGAATTATCAGTATTTTTATTTATAAAATTCAAAAATTTACAGACCTCATCACAGTACTCAGGCAGTAATCACCTCCCATAAAGAGGTATCTTATGGTATGTCCAACTCCGATTGTCTGACATCTTTAACTGAACAAAAGGCACTATAAAATTAACCAGGGTGATTAGCATATGTGCTCTATGCATGAATCCTACATATCTTCAACTCTTAGTTACAGGGGTGAGACTTCTATCTCGTTCCTAGATGCGTCTCCTCACTAGTGTCAACACCTTGACCATGTTTCTTTCATTTCAAGAAAATTTCGGTAGCACCTCCCCATAGTCTCCACGTACATGAAATAGACCACGTTATCATAGTTTAAGTATACACTCAGAGAACATGTAGAGATATCAATCAAAAAGTCCTCAAAACAAACAAAATGTAGTTAATTTGTTGCCACAGGCCAAAATGAGAGACATATCATCTAGCAACAGTCCCAGACTGGGACTATTTGGTATTCACTATTAGTGAGTGAATGTCGAATGGGTTTCTAAGATCCTAACCAAACTACATGCACAACTGATTTATTTAAATTGGTCTAGTTTGTGTAACTTTGTAGAATGATACATTGTACGTTGGAGATACTATATACATGCATTTCCCTAATTGCTCTTTATGTGAAAATACTTCCAATAAATTCAATGATCTCTCTTAATCCACTAATCTGCTTTCTTTTTTATGGAGGGGGTGTTAGTCGATTTATCAATTAATAAACTCGTGCAAGTACACAACCCACAAGTAATAAAAAGTATATAACAATGTCGATCCCATAGGGAGTTAACACTAAAAATTTTCAATTATTAAACTTATATCAATCTAACCTTATTTAAATAATGATCAAGATGGTGATTATAATGAAAACATATTTATGAAATTAGTAATACGAAACGACTAATATCTGTATGAGACAAGCTAATACCATAAACTCCCCCAATACCTCACACCCCTCTTTTTAACTAGTAGATCAAACGAACGATAGCCTGAGAATAAAAGCAATCAAAAACCTCTTCCGATAGTTAAATGATTCACACCTTACTAACCAGATCACTATATTCCTATATGATACTAATTAAGCAAGATGGCAATAGAAATAAATTCTCAACAAGGCTACACAAGATATAATGGTATATTTCTATTCGAGATATAATTTAGGTATGTAATCCTAAGATGAATGATCCTATAAGTGTTATCATATTTAGGTCAAGTTCTTTAATTCATTTTTCAATATCATAAACAACACTACAATACCTACAAGGTAAGTAATCCATACATGAAGCATAAAACATGATAATCATTCATTTTTTAATCCACAATCATTAAAAAAAGGGATATTTAATTAAAACTAAGCATTGGGATCCATTATGATCTTATAATGGAAATTAGTTCATAGCTAGATGAAGAAAAACCAATAATAAGTTGTTCATCATTCTTAGAATACATAAAAGGAAGACAAAATACTACAGTGACACTCCTAAAGAATCAAGTTCCACTCTAGATTACTCCCTCCACTTCGATTATCTCCAAGCTAGATGACTCTCTTGTTCTTGAGCTCCAAAAACTAAACAAAGCTGCCTTGTAGAATAATATGTGCTCTTTCGGTTATATTGCAACTTAAGTTAAATAGAAAAATCCCGCTTATGGTCAACAGGGATGACCGCTGCGGCGGTGGTCCAACAACAAAATTACTTTTTTTCCCTTTTAGCACAAAATCCTGCAACGCATAAACAGAACACTAGAGACTATAAAAAATCACTTATAGACATGTAAATAATTCCCAAAAACTCGTAAATTATTAAGCCAGAAGTACTAATTCACATGTATAAAACTCATTCATCAAATACCCCCAAATTTAAGTATATGTTTGTCCTCAAGCTAAGTAGTAAGACACCGACCATAAAACTAACACTAAAGACCCAATAATAAAACACTAATCCGTACATGAATTGGAACCATAGCCTCAAAGATTAAATGCAACAATCAAGAAAAATCTCAAAGCAGAGCAAAGTCTAATATGTCAACAAAAATTCTAAACTCACAACTTCTCATGATTTATTTCACGTGTGTGTGTGTGACTCACTGTTAAACTGGTCATAATTTAGATAAACCTATACGATTCTATATCATACGTGATTTCACTTTTAAAACCAAAACCTCACCCTTCACACCAACCATAACCAAATAAGGAAAACACGTAAGTAAGGGACCTCAAGAATTTTAACACAGAAACTAATTTAATTTTATAGACAGGCGAGTGCCTTTTACGCTCCATCTTACTTCAACTTACAATCTTGGCTGTACACTGTCTAATTTTCTTAGGCTATTCAGAGTTATCCGTATAACGAGCGTTTGATCAGTAACTTCCAAATCAATTAGCTTTAGGGCACTAGGTGTAAAGACACCCCTAAGGATCTAATAACTTGAGTAACAAAGGCCATAAAATTAGACTAGCCAAGCTTTTATTATTCAAATTATAAATATAGTAATTTTTTTAATTATATATATATAAATCCCAGAATCACCCAAACTTATAAGCAAGCCTAAATTCAGCGTGAAAGATGCTCAAATAAGTCTTTCGTAAAATTTAGTATACCCCACAATTAGTTAACCATATAAACTTTCTAACAACAACTAGCTGATAGATGGGCCCGGGCATGAAAAAACAAACGAATCATAAGCAACGCGAACTCAAGCCAATTATCAAAATAAAGACTAAACATGCTAATCGATTTTACTTGACAGGCAGCAAGATAATACAATTCATATCATCAGTTATTTAAACAAAACACGACCTTAAATAGTAAGCCTGGATATTAGGTACTACTTAGGTACTAAATAAAAAATAAATAGATAAACAACCAATAATACCCCCAAACTTAACCAACACAATGTCCTCATTGGAAAGATAAAGAAAATTAAAACATAAAACTCCCCTAAATGTAGTCATGCATCTGCCTCATCATCCGGAGAATCAGGAGGGTAATCTGGAATCACCGATGAGTCTGGGAAATGCAATGGGTTTGGACCAGTGTTCAGCTCTGTACACTCGAACTTCTGTGCCAATGTAGCAGTGAAATTAACATTAAACTAAACCATGGAATTCACTTACTGAGCTATATAGCCAATTTCTCGGTTTTGACATCTTGATTCTCTACGCAATTGCCGCATTTCCATAGCTAACAACTCTAAAGATGGGTGGATGCTTCGGCGTCACCCTGTGGAGAGTCCACCATGAATTCATTTATGTCTAGCGATTAAGCCTCCAAGATATACTCGACACCCCTTGGATCTGTAGGAGCACCATCGTACTCATTATAGTGACTGATCAAACAAGAGTCGATTAGAATCTTTGGTTATTGGAGAGATTCACTGTCATGCCATACTACACCAGCTAGCTTGCATAGCCCGCAGATAAGGGAAGGATGCAGTAAACCGCCCGGGGAACCTCCATGAATTGTATGCTTGATATAGCTTAGATTGACTTTGCTCACTTTGATGCTCTTCCCTTAAACCAAACAGTAGAAAAGGATAGCTCGCTGACGGAGCACCTCACTGATGTGCGTCATGGACAAGAGCTTGGCACAAATGAAGTAGTACCAAACTTTGTCATATTTACTCATATGGCTATGCTAAAAGTGCCTAGGTTGCCCGTCTATGACGGTCCATGTGGCATCGAGTCGATAGAGGCCTCTAATTACCTCGTTCAAGTTTAGATGTTCATGCTTGTAGGTAGTATATTGGTCCTCTTCTTGGATGTCCACTAGGTTATAATATTCATTTATTGTAGCCATGTCAAATAATACTACCTTGACTCTGACCTGCACCATGTAATCTGTCTCATTAGCATTTTTATAAAATTCTCTGATAATCGACATTGCTATGGGCTCAAGTTATTAACTAAAGTTTTCCAATTGTCACCCCATGATCATGTTAAGCAATTGTCCATCCATCACCATTGGGTGAAGTCCCCGTTCAAAAATTATGCTATTTTCAGCCATTACCTCATCGTAGCGATTCGCCGCCTCCTTACGTACAAACCTTTTTATTTTTATCATAGGCATGAACTACCTTAGAACTCTCTCCACGTTGACTCTTTGGACCCATTATGATCAAGCAAGCCCGCACAATGAATGTCCAAGCTGAAATCAAACAATAGCTCAAGGATGACCCAAAATTTTCTTTGAGGCAAATCCACAAACACTTGACGTGCACTAGCCCAAGTTATCTCTAAATGAGTTTTCCCCAAACTTGGATTCAACCACCTAAAAAGGGTTTCTTCAACAATGCAACATTTGCCTAAATCCCACAAAAACCAAGCCTTAAAACTCCAAGTGATCCAACACAAAATCACTTGGCAAACCAACAAAACCAAACCTCTACTTTTTAAACTCAGCAATCGATACACAATATCAATTCCAAAATAATTCCAAAATCTAATGGTATAACACCTTTCATTAATTTACTCACCTAAACTAGCATAACAAGTAATTACGATCTCAATTTGGAAGCCAAAACCACTTACTTGCTATGAAAAACTGAGCCCTTGTAGCAAAAGAATGTGGTAGACAATGCCGTGAATCTCTTATGGAATTTCGATTAGGATGGTTAATAAGGAGTATTCTGATGGGGTTGGGATGCCTGGGAGTGAAAATACCGAAGCAGTGAGCTATTTGGAGAGTTAAGAATAGCTAAGGAGTAGATGCTCAAATAAAACCCTGATCATTTTTTTTTTAATTTTAATTTTTCAGATTTTAAATTACCGTCGCGACGATGGATTTGTAGGTTACGGTGGTCGAAGCTGCTATTTGAAAAATAATTCAATGTCTGAGACTACCGCTACAACAGTAGTAGGCACCGCTGCCGCGATCAAGTTTGTTGTCTGACCATCATTTTTGGTGCAACACAATCCTCTTTAGTGCATGTTTTGCAAAGTACCTGAAAGTAATGCATTAATTTTTATCAAAAAACAATAACTAATACAAAACATAATCAAAAATCATATAAATTTTGATAGGGTTAAATTATACGATATTTTTATTCCCCAATACTTAGTTTTTATATTTATTGTGTGCTTAAATGTTTAATTATTTAGTTTATTTTGGTTTTAATAGGTTTTATAGGGTTTTAGTTAATTTATGTTAATTTAGGTAATTTTATAGTATTTTTATATTTATTTTTATTTATGTGTTTTTATTTATTTTTAGTGTTTTAGGGGTTTTATTAATTATTATGTGTTTTTATTATTTTTAGTATTTTTATATTATTTTTATTTATTTTTAACTATTTTATATTTTTATTTTGTAGGAAAAATAAGCTTTGGGGGCAATTTCGTAAAATCTGTAAAGTCAGGGGGCAATTCTGTAAATTCCGGAAAAGTTGGCTGGTCCGCGCAATGCGCGGCTGCGTTCTTTGGCTCAGGCGCGTGTAATACACGCGCCAACGGTAAAAAAGAAAAGCGCGTGGCGGCTGGCGTCAGAGAAGAGAGAGAAAGTGGCGGCTGACAACTTTATTACTTTTCCTTCTTTATTTTGGATTTCCTACACTGCAATGCAACAAATCAGTAGAATAAAAATCCAATTTTAATTTGGAAAAGGAAGCAATAATTCTTTATTTTATTTTTAATATTTTATTTAGACTTCCAATTAGGGTTAGGAAAATAATTATTTTCTTTTTCTTTTATTTTTAATTGTAAATCCTACTAGGGTTAGGAGGATTTTGGAGCCTATAAATAGAGGGCTTGAGACACAATGTAAAACACAACTTTTCTTAGAATAAAATTCTTTCTTCTATTCTTTAGTGTTCTCTACAATTATGAGTAGCTAAATTATTTTTTCTTGGTTTAAGTGATTGAAGCCATCAAGATTTATCCACTGTGAGATCTAATTTATTTTAATTGTTCAATTTATATTTTGATTATTGAATATTCTTCTATGCTTAATTTTATGATTAATTTGTTTAATTGCTAGGAGTACTACTAGTTTATTATTCATATTAATCTACTGCTATTAATGAAGCAACTAAGTTTAATAATTGTTTTGCAGATCAAAAGATTATTTTATCTTAGGAAGAATATTCATCTAAATTAAATGCAAACACGTGGCTTGTGTTGTTTAGTTCAACGATCTCTCTAATTCTTTATGCTGCTATTAAAATTAAATCTTTAGCACGTGCCGGAGGTTGTTTAATAGTAAGGGTATTTAGACCACGTGGCTCTACTTATCTAAAATTAAGGAGAGAGAAGAAAAATTATTCCACCTGCGAGTAGTTCTTTCTACGGTGAATCTTCAAAATATTAATTGATTTATTTTTGCATCAGTGATCAGTTGTAAATTCTTGATGGTGGATATTAACTTAAACCAAGGCTTTTTCTTCTTATTTATTTATTTCATATTTATTTTAGTTAATTTTATTTAAATTATCTCTTTAATTAAAAACCCCCCAACTTTTGTTTGCGAAAACATAAAATTAAATTAATCATTCTCTGTGGGATCGACTCTTACTTGCACTACTACATATTTATTTTTCCAAAGTAAGATTTTATTTTTGGGTGCTTGCGACATCACACCAAATTTTGGCGCCGTTGCCGGGGACTGATTTTAATTTAATTTTGTGCTTTTGTAAATATGTATTTAATTTAGTAATTTTTTATTTTTATTTTTTTAGATTTACATAATTTAATTTAGTTGTGCAGGTTCAAGATGGAATTCAAGCATGATTATGCCCATGAGGTAACTATTTCTTCCCTTGAGCAACAAATTGATACCCTAACTTCTCTTGTTTATCAAATGGTTGCAGATCGTGCACAACCAATAGAAGCTTGTCGGATTTGTGCGGTGGTAGGACATCCAACTAATATGTGCCCCATTCTTCGAGAGGAGTCCTATGAACAAGTCAATACAACAAGTGGTTTTCCTGGTCAACCCCAATGGAGATATGATCCTTATTCAAACGCGTATAATTCAGGATGGAGGGATCATCCTAATTTTGGCTATGAGAATCCACAAATGAATCCGCCCGCAAATCAGAATTTTTCAAGCTATCAACAATACATGCAGCTATATCCCCAACAACAACAGGGCCAATCATTTAATTCTGATATGTCTTTAGAGGATATGATTAAATTAATTGAAACTAACACTTTGCAATTTCAACAGGAAACAAAGGAAAATATACAGAATTTGGAAAAACAAATGGGCCAAATGACAAGTGCACTCAGTCACTTGGAGGAACTAGATTCTGAAGAAGTACATTCTCAAACGATGATTAATCCAATGAAGAATACAAGTGCACAAGTGTTAAGAAGTGAAGATCCAAAAAAGACGATCCCTCCATCACCGAAGCAAGAAGAAGCAAACAACATCAACGAAGTAGACAATATTAATGTAGATAATGATGTTATGTTTGAAGATGACATGCCTAAGGTGGGGGCAGTTGTTGAGGAGATAGATAAGGAAAAGTTAGAGATGACAATTACCAACAATTTGGAGTTAAAGGAAGAAGTAACGATTGAGCTGTCACAAGATTTGACGGAGGATGAAGCTCCATTAAATTCTTTGCCAATGATTTTTGATAATAATGCAATAATTTCCATTCCATTACCTGTTCCTCACGACAAATTTTCATCTTTTGTGTTGCAGGATCTCATTCCGAATATAAAGACTCTCTCCAATCATCTTAAATGTCTATTCGTTGAAGAGGGAGTAAAACGTTCATGTCACGTGCAAGGGAGACTGAATCTACCAATGAAAAATAACGTGATGGATGGAGTACGCAAAATTCATGAAATTGGAGTGACGTAGTGTTTAAGCATGCTGTCAAGCCAATGACAATAAACAAAGGCGCTGCTTGGGAGGCAACCCAAGAAAACAGATTTGCATTTCTTTTCCTTTTTCTTTTTATAATTATTTATGCCTATTTCTTTGCATTTTATTTTACATTGGGGACAATGTAAATTTTAAGTGTGGGGGAAGGGATTTAGGATTTTTGTTATTTTTAGGTCATATTTTTTTTTATTTTTTTATTTTAGGAAATTTAAAAAAAAAAAAAAAAATTTGAAATTTTGAATTTTGTGGGTAAATTCACTGCAAACCCTCACGAGACAAAACTCGTCCACTTGGGGTAACCTTGGGGTTTAAAGGCTTGTTGCACATGCTAAGTGTAACCGTGTTTCCTACGAAAATGGGGTAGTTTTTTTTATTTTTTTTATTATTTTTAGGATGTGTCGCTTGAGCAATGAGTTAATTGGAATTTTAATTTTTAGCCAATGATAAAATTTTGATTTTTATTTAATAACTCTTGGAAAAATGATAAATTTTTGCTTAGTTTAAATTTTTGACTTTTTATTGATTATTATTTTATTTAAGATCCTTTAAATTTTTATGCACTTATATCCATTTGTTTGAGCCAGCTTTAATTTAGAGAAAGTTTATATGGTTAAATGCTTATGAAAGATATTTTTGAACTCTATATCTTATTTGATCATTATTTGAAGTGAAATATATGGTAAAATATAATTTGGAGGAGATGATTTAGGTAATTTTTTTTAGGATTATTATTGAAGGAAAAAAAACCTTGTGGTGGGTTGAGATGGAGCGTAAAACGCACTCACTCATAAACACATGAAAAAGCGAGATGGAGCGTAAAACGCACTCGTTGGTGAGATGGAGCATAAAATGCACTCACCGTGAAAAGAAAAAAAAAGAAAAGAAAAAATGGGATGGAGCATAAAATGCACCCATTAAAAAAAAAAAAAAAATGAAAAAAAAATATGTGAAAAAATTGATATTGATAATCCTAGTGTGCTTCATTAATTAAAAACCTTTTGATCTTCTGATTTATTATTTGTCTGTATTAACTGAAAGTGATGTGAAAAAGAAGTATATTGAGTTTTGTTGTATGTCTTTTATAAGGTAATTAATAACCGAAGCTTATCTGAATTTTAATTAGTTTGATACATTTGGATTCACACACACACAAAAGATCTTGAGTAAAGTAGAATTGATAAATATGTTAAAGTTCTAGATTTTGCATGGTTTTGAAAATTTTCTTTGAGTTATCATTTAAAAAAATCATTGAGGCTGATGTTGAAATTTATATTGATCTGTTGCTCGAGTAAGTTGATTGGTTATTAGTTTTATTTTTATAGTTTTTGTTTTTGTTTTGCCCGAGGACGAGCAAAAAGCTAAGTGTGGGGGTATTTGATAGGGTTAAATTATACGATATTTTTATTCCCCAATACTTAGTTTTTATATTTATTGTGTGCTTAAATGTTTAATTATTTAGTTTATTTTGGTTTTAATAGGTTTTATAGGGTTTTAGTTAATTTATGTTAATTTAGGTAATTTTATAGTATTTTTATATTTATTTTTATTTATGTGTTTTTATTTATTTTTAGTGTTTTAGGGGTTTTATTAATTATTATGTGTTTTTATTATTTTTAGTATTTTTATATTATTTTTATTTATTTTTAACTATTTTATATTTTTATTTTGTAGGAAAAATAAGCTTTGGGGGCAATTTCGTAAAATCTGTAAAGTCAGGGGGCAATTCTGTAAATTCCGGAAAAGTTGGCTGGTCCGCGCAATGCGCGGAAATGGATAAGCAGGCGAGAAACGAAACGACGCCGTTTTGTTCTAGGCGGCAGGAACAGGGTCCGCGCAATGCGCGGCTGCGTTCTTTGGCTCAGGCGCGTGTAATACACGCGCCAACGGTAAAAAAGAAAAGCGCGTGGCGGCTGGCGTCAGAGAAGAGAGAGAAAGTGGCGGCTGACAACTTTATTACTTTTCCTTCTTTATTTTGGATTTCCTACACTGCAATGCAACAAATCAGTAGAATAAAAATCCAATTTTAATTTGGAAAAGGAAGCAATAATTCTTTATTTTATTTTTAATATTTTATTTAGACTTCCAATTAGGGTTAGGAAAATAATTATTTTCTTTTTCTTTTATTTTTAATTGTAAATCCTACTAGGGTTAGGAGGATTTTGGAGCCTATAAATAGAGGGCTTGAGACACAATGTAAAACACAACTTTTCTTAGAATAAAATTCTTTCTTCTATTCTTTAGTGTTCTCTACAATTATGAGTAGCTAAATTATTTTTTCTTGGTTTAAGTGATTGAAGCCATCAAGATTTATCCACTGTGAGATCTAATTTATTTTAATTGTTCAATTTATATTTTGATTATTGAATATTCTTCTATGCTTAATTTTATGATTAATTTGTTTAATTGCTAGGAGTACTACTAGTTTATTATTCATATTAATCTACTGCTATTAATGAAGCAACTAAGTTTAATAATTGTTTTGCAGATCAAAAGATTATTTTATCTTAGGAAGAATATTCATCTAAATTAAATGCAAACACGTGGCTTGTGTTGTTTAGTTCAACGATCTCTCTAATTCTTTATGCTGCTATTAAAATTAAATCTTTAGCACGTGCCGGAGGTTGTTTAATAGTAAGGGTATTTAGACCACGTGGCTCTACTTATCTAAAATTAAGGAGAGAGAAGAAAAATTATTCCACCTGCGAGTAGTTCTTTCTACGGTGAATCTTCAAAATATTAATTGATTTATTTTTGCATCAGTGATCAGTTGTAAATTCTTGATGGTGGATATTAACTTAAACCAAGGCTTTTTCTTCTTATTTATTTATTTCATATTTATTTTAGTTAATTTTATTTAAATTATCTCTTTAATTAAAAACCCCCCAACTTTTGTTTGCGAAAACATAAAATTAAATTAATCATTCTCTGTGGGATCGACTCTTACTTGCACTACTACATATTTATTTTTCCAAAGTAAGATTTTATTTTTGGGTGCTTGCGACATCACACCAAATTTTCAATTAGTTACATAGCTATTTTAAAAATAAAATAAAATACTAAATAATTAACGATTAAATAAACATAAACATAACAAAAATAAATCAATAATAATAATATAATACTAAAATAGTAATAATAATAATATAATACTAAATTAGTAATAATAATGTTCTAACACTAAAATAGTAATAATAATGGGTTGCCTCCCATCCAGCGCTTCATTTAATGTCTTGAGCATGACTACTCCCTGTTCACTATCCTGGATCAAAAGTCGGCTTGATGAAATACCTTGGAAGCCATACTTTGTTTATTCGTTTATCCTTCCATTTAAGTTTTAGATCTTTAATATGGCTTTCATCCTTCACCTTCTATTGAAAACACCCTTTCATGCCCGATTTCTTGCCTGTCATCTTCTTTCCCTTATCCTTAAAAATATAAACTTGGAAACATTCTTCAGAATCACTTATAAGCTTTATTTCCTGGAAAACTTTAAATGTCACTTCTTGGTCTTGGGCTTGCATTGTCAGCTATCCCTTATGCTCATCTATAAAAGTTCTCTTAGTAGCTAATATTGGTTGCCTTAGGATAATAGACACTTCCTGATCCTCCTTGAAGGCAAGGACTATAAAGTCTACGGGGAAGATGAACTTCTCAACTTTCACCAACACAACTTCCTCCATTCATTTAGGGTATATTAGCGACCTACTCAGTAACTGCAGAGTGACACTGGTGGGCTTGGCTTCATTCAATTCAAACTTCTTATAGACTGACAGTGGCATCAAATTGATGCTTGCGCCCATATCACATAAAGCTTTCTCAACGAAATGACTTTCGATGGAGTATGGTATGATAAAGCTTCCAGGATCCTTAAGCTTTAGAGGTAGCTTTTTCTGAAGGATCGCGCTACACTCCTCGGTAAGCGTCACCATCTCATAATCACCAAGCTTTCTTTTCTTGAACATAATGTCTTTCATAAATTTCATGTAGCTTGACTTCTGTTTCAGAGCTTCGGCAAATGGGATGCTTATGTGAAGCCTTTTTAAAACATCTAGGAACTTGGAAAACTGTTTATCCAGTTTCTGTTTCTGCATTCGTTGAGGAAATGGCATGGGTTGTACTTTAGGAATAGTCTTGTTGGCAATTGGATCTGGCACTTTCACTTCCTCGACCACATTTTCTGGCTCCACATTCTTGTTATCTTCTTCAACAACAATATCTTATTTATTGGTAGTTTGTAACACTGTAGTGGTTCTTTTAGTAGTCTTAGGCATCTCTTTACCACTACAGAGTATAAATGCATTACACTGCTCCTTGCCTTCCCTTTTGGGATTAGCTTCGGTGTCACTTGGCAAGGTCCCTTGCGGACGATTATTGATAGCATTCGCAAACTACCCCACTTGGTCCTCTAAGTTCCAAATGGAAGCTTCTTGGCTATTTATTCTCGTCTCGTTTTGTGAAATATACCAGGAGATCAATTCTTCAAAGTTAGACTTCTTATCTTGTTGAGGTGGAGCTTGTTGATGGACTTGTTATTATTGATTATAATTTAGAAATCCTGGAGGATATGGTTGTCGTGGAGCTAAAGATTGGCTTTGGTTGTTATTATTGCTCCATGAGAACTTTGGATGATTTCTCAAGCTGGGATGCTAATAGGTGGGAACATTATTGTTCTGTTGCCGATTATAATTGCTAACATACCAATCTGATTCTGCTCTTATGGCGTGTTGATCACTTGGATGATCCCCAGCATAAATGTCATAAGCTACTGCTACACTTTGTATAGATTTCACTTTCAGATTGTCGATCTTCCTTGTACGTGCAGCCACTTATGTAGATAAGGCTATAACTACATCCAACTCATGAATTCTAGCCACCTTTCTTTAAGTCTGCCTTTTAGAAAGCCATTAGTAGTTGTTAGCTGCCATGGTTTCCAACAACTCATAGGCGTCATCATAATTCTTCCCTAGTAATGCTCCACTAGCTACGTCATTTATACTCGTTCCAGTTGAACTAAACAACCCATTGTAAAATGTTTGAACGTATAGCCATATAGGTATACCATGGTGTGAACATCTTCTGAGTAGATCGTTAAATTGCTCCCACGTTTAATAAAGAGACTCAGAGTCCTGCTATAAGAATGATGTGATATCATTCCTTAACCTTGTTTTTGCTAACAGAAAGAACTTCCCCAAGAATTTCCGAGCTAAGTTAGCCCAGGTAGTAATGGAGTCTGCTAGAAGAGAGTGCAACCACCTTTTCGCCTTATTATAAAGAGTGAAAGGGAACAGTCAGAGTCTAATAGCGTCTTCGGTAACTCAAGGGATTTTTTGAAGGGGAAAATCATTTGTTATAACTGCGGACATGAAGGACACATTTTTCCTAACTGCCCCA
Organism: Hedera helix; assembly: GCA_947179155.2. Lineage (NCBI taxonomy): Eukaryota > Viridiplantae > Streptophyta > Magnoliopsida > Apiales > Araliaceae > Hedera > Hedera helix. The sequence goes on from OX359279.1 coordinate 9,298,273, forward strand.
ATTCGAAAAAGATCAAGAGATATTTTTCATGTGAATTCACAGATCATTAGATCCAAAATTGTCCAAAGAAAGGGACGGAAGGAGCAAGTGGAAATAAGCGAAATAACAGTAGGCTGACAATCACTAGACCAACTCAACATAATTGACCAACAGCTAGGACTTTTAATATGATGGTGCAGGATGCAGTGGAGTCTAAAGATGTGGTGTCAGGTATTATTCTATTCAATGATATAAATGCTTATGTATTATTTGATTCGGGTGTTACTTGTTCATTTATGTCTGATGAATTTGCTAGACGATTAAGTTTAGCTCGAGAAGAATTAGAATACCCTATGAATATAGAGGTTGTGAATAAGGAAGTAATACTCGTTAAGCATGTACATAGAAACTGTTGTGTAGAAATAAAGGGACATAAGTTGTCTGTGGACTTAATTCCAATACGACTAGGAGAATTTGATGTGATTTTAGGAATGGACTGGGTATATAACCATGGGGCAATGATAGATTACCAAAAGAAATGCGTAAACCTGAAGACTCCGAAGAAGTCAAATGTAGTATTTTATTGTAGCAAATCGCTAAGACAATCTTGTTATTTGACGATGATGTAGGTCAAGAAGTTGCTAACAAACATAATATACACACAAAAGGTGGAGGTAGAAATGGAGAAGATACCAATAGTCAAAGAATTTACGGATGTATTTTCAGTGGATTTGTCAGGTCTTCCACTAGATAGGGAGATCGAGTTTATGATTGATTTAGTTCTAGGGACGACACCGATATTAAAAGCCTCGTACAGAATAGCTCTAGTCGAGATGAAAGAGTTGATGGTCCAACTACAGGAGTTATTGGATAAGAGGTATATCCAGCTGAGTGTGTCTCCATGGGGAGCACCGGTATTATTCGTTAAGAAAAAAGATGGATCGTTGAGATTTTGTATCGACTACAGAGAGTTAAACAAAGTGACGATCAAGAATAAGTACCCATTACCAAGAATTGACGATCTTTTTGATAAACTGAAGGGGTTGAAGTATTTTTCCAAGATAGATTTATGGACTGGGTATCATTAGTTAAGGGTAAGGAAGGAGGACGTGCTGAAGAAAACATTCAAAACTCGTTATGACCATAATGAGTTTATGGTAATGATGTTTGGATTGACAAATGCTTCAACAACATTTATGGACGTGATGAACAGAGTGTTCAAGCAATATTTGGATAAGTTTGTAGCAATATTCATAGACGATATTTTGAATTACTCCAAGACAAAGGAGGAGCACAAAGAACATATGAGAGTAGTGTTGGAAACATTGAGGAAGAAAAAATTATATGTGAAGTTTTTGAAATGTGAATTCTGGTTGGAGAAAGTGCAAATTTTTGGACAATTTATTGACAATGAGGGAATGTTAGTGGATCCTACGAAGCTAGAAGTGGTAATTAACTAGGAACAACTGAAAACACCGATAAAGATGAGAAGTTTCTTTAGGTTAGTGGGTTACTATCGGTGATTTATTTTAAATTTTTTAGGGATAACTACCCCATTAACTAATTTGATGAGGAAGACGGGGAAGTTCATTTGGATGGAGAAGTGTGAGGAGAGTTTTTAGGAGTTAAAGAAGAGGTTGAGTGAAGTACCTGTGTTATCTTTGCCAGATAATACAAGGGGTTTTGTTGTGTATAGTGATGTGTCGCATAAAGAACTAGGCTGTGTGCTTATGCAGAACGACAAGATCACTGCATATGCGTCACGATAGTTGAAGGATTATGTGAAGGGATATTCGACCCTTGACATAGAGTTGATAGTGGTAGTGGTTGCCCTTAAAATTTGGAGGCATTATCTATATGATGAGAAATGTGAGATATATACAGAACACAAGAGTTTGAAATATATCTTAATATAAAAGGAGTTGAACATGCGACATAGATGATGGTTGGAGTTAATAAAGGACTATGAATGTGAAATTATGTATCATCTAGAAAAGGCCAATGTAGTAGCCGATGTATTGAGCAGAAAAGGAAAGGAGAAATTGTTAATGCTGATAGAAGTGAAATATTCAAATGAGTAGGAAGAAAAATTGTTTATGATAGAGGCTAGTCCAACTTTGTTGGACAGAGTAAAAGAGGTGCAGAGTAAAGATGAAGAATGTGAGAGAATAAAGAATTGAATTTTTTAAGGAGAGGAAGTTAAATTCAAAATGGATGAGGATTGAATTCTCAAATTTGAAGGAAGAGTATGGGTACCTATGGTACCTGAATTGAAAGAAGAAATTTTATAAGAGACCCATAGTTTGAGGTACTCGATACATCCTGATAGTACGAAGATGTATCAAGACCTTCGTCAACACTTTTGGTGGCCGAACATAAGTGGCAGAATGTGTCAGTAGATGCCTAATTTGTCAAAGAGTTAAAGCAGAACATGAGAGACCAAGTGGTCAATTACAAACCTTAAAAATTTTAGAATGGAAATAGGAGCATATTACGATGGATTTCGTGTGTCGATGCCGGGATTTCGTCGTTTCGTTTTTTAATTTTAAATGCCCTTTCCAATTTTAGCCTTTGGATTTAGATGTGATTTTTGAAAAGGGTCGGCTTGAGTGTCGACGGGGTTTCGAAAGATCGATTTTATAATGAGCCAGTTGACCAGAGTCGCCAGTTGGTATATTTGAAAGGGATGTACCAACTCATCCGAATTTTGTTTTTGTAATCGCTGGCTCATATGTCACTCCGATTTAATGGTCCGCGAACCGAGATTCATAGAGTTCGGGGGCTTGCTTAAGCGAGGGGAAGGTGTTAGGCACCCCCCGACTTCCGTGAAACACGGTTACCGCAATCTCGATGTTTTCCTATCCTCTTAAATCCTAAAATGTGGGTGTGCACATATGTATGCGTGTGTGCCTAAATGAATGTTTGTGGTGAATTTGTGTATAAAAGTTGCTTTAATTTTATATGGCAAATGTGTTTTGTCGGGAAAACGTTTAGACGTCTTTTGACCCAAATGACAAGGCTTCGTTTTTTTAATAATAAATATTGATTTTAATTTCGAAAACGATGAGGGTTTTTATTAGATGTCATTTTTAGAAAACAATAGTTTTTTAAACTTTTGTCAAATAGGAATCGAGACTATACATTGCCTTCTAACAATAAATTCAAATAAAATGAAGGCAACTTCTAGAACTCTTTAACCCTATGCACAAAGTTTAATGAAAACGTTTATCTATTTTTTACGAAAACATCTTTTATGACATTTCAAAACCCAAAGGGAGCCTTTTCGTCAAACAAGGATCAAAGTTCGCCAAAACTCTTAATTTTTAAACCTCGTGAATCTAATATCCTAATTTGATCATTTTTTAGAAAATCTTCATCGTTTGCCTTATTTCGGAAAATCGTTTTTTGTGTCGTAAATCAAAACAAGCATTCAAAACGTGTCGGGGCCATCCATGGACATCTGAGCCGTCTAAATAACCCCGAACACCCACAAACACATATTTTATTATTGCGGGCCCTTAACCCGATCACGGTTTGGTATCGCTTTAAGGCCCGACATTACATATATACAACCATGGACCCTATACAATGATTACATACACCAAAAATGTCCATCATCGGGATTTGATCACGAGGATCTCCTCTCTAGGCTCACAGTTACCCAAATCACTGCACAACCATACCAAGGCAAATCTAACAGTAATAGACTTGTTATTACATTACACAACTCAACGATCACAAACCCAACACTACGAACTATTCATTACCACAATAAACGATATATCACCGTACGGATGTCATCGGGGCATTAGGAGGAAGTTACGTTCCGACGGAACCCTCGCTAATAACCCCTAATCCATGGATCATCATCAATATAACAACATACTACATTAAACAAACCAAAACACAAGATTATACTAGCAATACGAGCAATAAAAAATCAAAGAGATCACCCTTTTCACCTTGCGAAATATCAACGAAAGCTTCTTATTTCACGAATCGGACGACACCACAAGAACACTTGACTAATTAGCAAAAGAAAATGGATTTCTCATTTGAATCTAGCAAAGACCCGAGCTTTTCTCTCTCCTCCCGCGCACTCTCTCTCTCTAAAACTTAATTTTTTCTATCTCTCTTTCTTCTCTCGGGTGGAAAAGGCAATGTATAGCATTCCGCAGGCAGCCGCAGGTGCATCTGCGGCTGGGTTTGCTAGTCGTCCGTGCCGAATCCTTGGCTGCCGGGTTGTCTCCTCGAGCCACGCACTGTCCCCTTTGTCGGTGGCCGCAGGTGCACCTGCGGCTGCCCGGTTTGTTTTTTTCGATTTTCGTGCCATGCGGTCTTAAATCGCCAATTTCTGCTGTATTATTTTGGAAGACTGTTTCCTGATACATAAATCGTTTTTGTGCATTGTTTCCCGGGAGCGAGGCCCCCTACTGCTGTAAACGTAATGGTCCTTTGCCGTCTTTGGCGATCGCATCGGGCTTTGTCTGGATTGACCGTATGTCTCGCTTCAAATGACTCGATTCTCGTTGTGCGCTTGGCAGCTTTGATCGTAAGCCGTGGTGGTGACTTCGTGTTGGCGTCCACCCTTCCTTTTCGTATGCCGTATGCTGAGTCAAATGACGATTTTGCCCTCCTGTCAGGATTAGTACACAAGTGCAAAATTTGGGTGTCTACAGCTACCCCTCTTTATCATGTTTATGGAATGAAATATGAAATGGACGTGATAAAGAAGTAGGCACCCGATGCATGAAAATGCCAATACATATTTAACGATGCCGCACATACGTTAAGATGATGTGATTTCACATTCAATATGTTCATGTAGAGGTCAGTTTCAAAGTTATGAATGAACACCGCCTGGGTCTCTTCTCCGGCGGGTCATTTTTGAATGGTTAGGTATCGTCTCTGACTGGTCGTTTTTGAATTGGTCAGGTATCGTTTCTGACGGGTCATTTTTGAATTTGTCAGGTATCGTTTCTGACGGGTCATTTTTGACTTAGTCAGGTATCGTTTCTGACGGGTCGTTTTTGAATTGGTCAGGTATCGTTTCTGACGGGTCGTTTTTTGAATTGGTCAGGTATCGTTTCTGACGGGTCATTTTTTGAGTTGGTCAGGTATCGTTTCTGACGGGTCATTTTTGAATTGGTCAAGTATCGTTTCTGATGGGTCATTTTTTGAATTGGTCAGGTATCGTTTTTGATGGGTTGTTTTTGAATTGGTCAGGTATCGTTTCTGACGGGTCGTTTTTGAATTGGTCAGGTATCGTTTCTGACGGGTCGTTTTTGAATTGGTCATCCGGTTCTAAAATCTTGTATCTTAACATGGGACAAGTTACATGTTGACTCGGGGTAACAAAAAGGGAGGCAAAAGGGCACCGAGACCAGCCGCAGGTGCATCTGCGGCCAGCCGCAGATGCATCTGCGGCTAGGATCGGCTCCTATTTCAGATCGCGACCTCCCACGATCTGTCACTTTCTTTAACTTTTCTTTCTCTCGTTTTCGGCTCTCCTTGTCCCCCACCCGATTTTTTCGTCTTGTGGACATCTCTTGGCGAAATCTGCTCCGATTAAATCAGTCTACGCACTTTGGGTAACGTTTTAACTCCTTTTTCTTTGATTTTCGCTTTCATTTGACTATACATTTGCTTGTTTGAATATTTTAATTTTATCAATGCATGCCTATATGTGATATTTGTGTTACACGCAACATAGATAAATACCGGGTTTTGTAGACAATGCTTCAATATTTTGAAAATTCTATTGTTTTAGTCATTTTATGCTCACGATGCATTATTTTCACTTGCATTTTGGATTTGTTGGTTGCCTGACTTGATTAAACATGCCTGATCGTGCATGGGATGCTCATTTTACAAACGAAACTCTGCCGAAATTTCGGAAAATCTAGTGCACCCTTAGAGACTAATTTATGCATTTCCAATATCATAAACATGTCATGCTGCCCTATGATTTCTAGCAATATACAATGAGATTTTTGAAAGATAACGGGCTAAGGATGTACCTCCTTTTCATGATGCTGTTTTAGTTATGGATCCTGCTGTTCCCAGTGGCTCCACAGTGCCCCGGGTTGCGGGTGTCCGTCATCGTAGAGCGGCCACCTCAGCTCCAGCTCCAATCCTGACCCGTCATTCCTGTAGACTGACGGAGTCTGTTATTCGCCCTGTTCAGCCTGATGTTGATGATGACGCCCCAGCTGAGGCAGAGGCGGGTCCTTCTGGCACAGCGGCCCCTCCTCCCACGCGTCGGACCTTACCAGGGGCCCGTGCTAGGATACCGGATCTGCTCGGTCCTGATCTCGGTCGTCACCCCTCAGCCTACCTTGCGGCTAACGAGGTATATCTGTTGTTTAAATTCATTCAACCTTATGAGATTATCAGGACTGACTGTTTCGGCGGTTGTCGTAGGTTCCTGAGTTTACCCAGCCTCGGGGTAACTGGTTCAACATTTACACCCTCTACCACGCGCTGCATCCTGACTACAGGGGGATGGTAGACTCTTGGGGGTTCAGACATTTCTTTACCATTGCCCCTCGCCGGTGTCCGTGGGGCTATATGAGGGCCCTATCTGAGCGCTGGTTCCACAAGACCCAGTCGCTTCATCTTCTGGACTGTGAGCTGTTGTTGACCCCTCTAGACTGGCGTTATATCACCGGGGTGGAGTTCTCTGGACCCCGTGTTCCTCTGGAGCCGGACATCAACCCCGTAACCGTTCGATCCTTGTTGGGGTACACTCCTCAGGATAAGGTCTTTAAGGCCCGCAACATCCGATCCGGAGCTTTGGCTGTGGATGCTATTGGAGTGGTCCTTTCTGAGCCATTTCCCGAGGAGCGATCCGCTCGTGACTTCCTACTCCGGCATCTATTCTTGACTATCATGAGGGGCTGTTTTCTGGGGAACAACTCCTCGACCATCCATTTCAGTATCGTCGGAGCCACTCGAGATGTGGATCGGATCGGGGACTATGACTGGGGTTCCTTCACCTTCGCTTATTTCCTCCACGGCCTTCGCCTTCGCTCAGAGGGGCAGACGGATGCTTGGTTGGGGTTTTATCCATTTCTGCTAGTAAGTCCCATTCATTTTGCCGCTTTTCATTTGTTTCATTCCGTTGCCGTCCCTGGTACTCATGTCCCCTTTTCCTTGTTTATCAGTTCTGGGCTTATGAGCGGCTACCCTGCCTGCGGCCGATTACTACCCTCGGTCCCGAGACTTATCCCAGGGGTCGTCGATGGCATCACAACACTTTGGCGGAGACCCCGGTGTCAGATAGTTTTTCCCACTACCGGCTGCAGTTAGAGATGATCTCTTCGGCGGACATGACATGGGTCCCCTACACTGCGGCTCATCTGGCGGCGGATTTTGCTGGTGGTTTTCCCGCGGACCAGGAGTTGGCTTTGTCCACCCGTCACATCCCCCTTCTGACTTATGGTGGGTGGGAGCTGTATTTGGGGGAGCGCGCTATCAGGTGTGTTTCAGGGGAGGTCCGTATCCCTTTCGCTCCTCCTTCACGGAGATTTTGATTCATGGATGCCCATCTCCCAGAGGCATTGATGGCCGGGGAAGACGGATACATGCTGTCAGATGGCCCTCAGACGAGTGATAACTTTAGTGCCTGGTGGAGACCTCGTACTATTGGGCCTCAGACTCGGGCCACCTTCTTCCTTGGAGACCTGGTTCACGGGTCTGTGATGATGACAGAGTGGATGGAGTGTGTTCGGGCCCCCACCCACTCAAACCAGATTGCTTCTCTGACTCGACGGGTGGATCAGCTGTCATCTTTCGTTCGGAGCTTGGGCCGGGATCCAGAGGAAGCTTATGCTACAGACCCGTATGGACCTGACTTTGGTGCAGCTCCCGGCTCATCGGATGCCCCTGCTCCGCCTTATTCCTGCCCAGATCTGAACTTTGGCGCCGAGGCTTCCATTCCTGGGGACGTGGGCCATGCGAACCACTTTGAAGATGATACTTTTATTGAGGGCCTATAGTTCGCCGACTAGATTTAGACATGCTAGGACCCCTGTATTCGGACCTGTTTGTTTTATTTATCATCATCATTTTTTCATTCCACGTATTATGTACAGAATTATCTTTATTTTATGCATAATCTTTTCTTTCTGATGATTCATCTGTTATATTATAACCTGTATGATGCATGAGCTATTGTATATATGGATAAGAAATGACCCCTGTACAGCCTTTTTGATACTGCTTTTACAGATGTCGTCATTTGATGTGGTTCGCGTTGGCCCTCGCACCCCCTCAGGGATCATTGGCAGGCTCCGCTCGTGGCTAGATAGTTTGCTACCCTCCGACCGGATCATCGCAGAGGGTCTTTTGGGACACTATTTGTCTCTTTTGTCATTCCAGGTGCTGCCGGGCTTTGTTGACGGCATTCTCAGTTGTTGGATCCCTGATAGACATGTTTTCAGGTTTGGGCTAGAGTATCTGACCCCCACCCTTGAGGAGTATGCTCGCTTCACTGGTCTGTCGGTGGATGGTCCATGCACCCGGGTTACCTCCGGCCATATGCGCCGTCAGTTTCTGACTTTTACAGGCTTGCGGAGGACAGCTCTGCTATCCGTGATCTCTTCGAGCCACCTTGTTCCTCTACCCTTCTTGGTTGACAGATTTGGCTCAGTGGATAGCTTCTCTCGATTCTCCAGTGATTTTTCAGTGTCTGAGGAGCGCTGGGGCGCTTTGAGAGTAGATGTTTTGATGGCCTGTGTCATATCAGTTCTATATATGCCTGTCGGGGACGACCTCCTGGATATGCGGGTTATCGTAGCGGTTCAGGCCCTCCAGGAGGATCATACCATCCTTCCCATGATACTTGCAGAGACTTACCTGTCGACCTCATATTGTCATTCCTTCCCTGGCCGCATATTCAGGGGAATCTCTACTTTGTTATATGTATGGTTCATGAGCCACCTCAGACCCATCGGGCAGTTTCGTCGACACGGGTTCTGTTTCAGCCACAGCCTGGCTATGCAGTTCTCATTCCGCCCCCGACGATGCACTGATGCGGCCTCATGGAGGGAGTTCTTATCGGCCATCGGGGAGCCCTTTCATCTCCTGATCTACTCGGGTTATTGCTCCTTCCTGAGTTTCTTGACTCACGTGCCCCCACTTGATTTCCTTCCTCTTCTCGGTTTGAGGGGGGTGACGACTTACCACCCCTTAGCTGTCATGGGGCAGTTTGACCAGATGCAGGATCTTCATCTCTTTGCGGGACCAGCCGACTACCGATTTCTCATATCGACTCAGACGGAGAGGGAGATGCTGAGGGTATATGATCTTTGGTCACACAGGGTCTCAGCCGAGTTTGGGGATAGTCATCCTGGTCAAACACCCGATTATCTGCTACGGTTGCGAGGAGATTCTGAGATTACCGACTTTGACCCGATTGGGGTATTGGATGGTTCTCGAGGACCTTTCCCAGTTGAGACCAGTTCAGATGCAGTCATTCCCTCGGAGCTTTCAGACTTAGCGCCCAGATCTGATGTTGAGGATGTTTCTGCCGCGGTGCATGTCCCTTGTTCTGATTTGGCGGATCGGATCCAGAGACTAAGGATTGAGGGTACCAGGCTCCGGTCAGCCTTGAGTGCTACTGAGACTGAGAGGGATACCGCCCATGCTGAGCAGATTGCTGCTGTACTAGCTCGTGATGCCGCCCTCTCTGCCAGAGATAGTATTATCGAGCAGGTCAGAGTTATCATGGAGGGCCATTCTGCGACTGTTAGTAGTGCTGCTACCCTTTTAACTCGGACTAACATGATGGGACAGCAGATTGCAGGTGAGCCGGAGGTTTATGATGCCTCGACTATTCTGTCTATCCTGCTCCAGCTGGTTTCTGACCTATAGATGATTTTATTTCCTGCACGGACTATGTCAGTTTCATCACTATTATTTAAAAGATAGACTTTGTAATCAAAATGTTTTGTATATATAGAGAAATATTTATGGTTTAGTCATTTCCCTTTTTGATGCATCGTCGCCCTCCATTGGATCATCATTTTATTCAGTCAATTATGATTTTGATATATTGCTTCTTTCTTTTCTTAAATCACGATTGGGACTCCACAGATATTGCTGCATGACCTTCTGATTTCATTGGAGTGAGTCTTGAATTTTGGGCTGATTATATGGCTAGGTTTAGGTAAGATTTGGAATGTATTTGTCAAAGTAGGGTTTCGGGGTTTTCTGGAAATGGCTTTGGTATAGGGACAAGGTTTATTATTTTGTATAGAACGGACCGCGCCATGATGGCTGCCTACGTACTCCCACAAGGTCAGGAGATCAGGTCCTAAGTAGTTTGAGTTACAAAGGGAGATAGAAAGGAATTTTTTTTTTTATTTTTTTTAAGCATAGAACCGTTTCACTGAGTTAGAATTCAGGGGCTGCGGAAATACCTCGCCATCCATTTCTTGTAGGATGAGGGCCCCTCCAGATAGGACTTTCTTGATCACAAAGGGTCCTTCCCAATTTGGAGCGAATTTCCCTTTGGCTTCGTCTTGACAGGGCATGACCCTCTTTAGCACTAAGTCATTTTCCTTGAACTTTTGGGACCGTATCTTTTTGTCGTACTATTGAGAGATGCGTTGCTAATATAACTGATCGTGTAATATAGTCGCCACCTTCCTTTCATCTATTAAGGCTAATTGGTCGTACCGATTTTGTATCCAATCCTCCTCGATAATCCGCGCATCGAGCAAAATTCGGAGGGATGCCATCTCCATCTCAACTGGCAAAACGGCCTCCATCCCATATACCAAGGCGTAAGGGGTTGCCCCTGTGGATGTACGAACTGATGTCCGATATGCAAACAGCGTGAGGGGCAGCAAATCTGGCCATCCCCGATGATTGGCAGACATTCTCGCCATAATCCTCTTTATATTATTATTTGCCGCCTCCACGACCCCATTCATTTTGGGCCTATAAATGACAGAATTGAGATGCTTGATCTTGAATTGGGCGCATAACTCCTTTATAAGGGCATTGTTCAGATTCTTGGCATTGTCGGACACCAAGATTTCAGGTTGTCCGTACCGGCAAATGACATTGTTCCTGATGAAACTGACTATAACTTCCTGCGTTACTTTGGGGAAAGAAGCTGCCTCCATCCACTTAGTGAAATAATCAATCATGACAAAAATGAACCAGTGGCCATTGCTCGCTTTGGGCTCCACGGGTCCGATTACATCCATACCCCACATGGCGAACGGTCAAGGGGAAGTCATACAGTGCAGTTCATTAGGAGGCGCATGCATCACATTACCGTGTGCTTGGCATTGGAAACATCGCTTGACATGATCGTCACAGTCAACCTTAAGTGATAGCCAGTAGTGCCCCGTTCTCAGAATTTTCTTGGCTAACATCGGTCCACTCATATGCGGCCCACATACTCCACCGTGCACTTCGCCCATGATTTTCTGTGCTTGAGTCTCGTCCACACATCGCAATAATCCCAAGCCTACATCCCTTTTATACAGGGAATCTCCGCTTAAATAGAATTTCATTGCCATCTTCTGGATTCTCTGCTTTTCCGTTCGGTTCGCCTAGTCGGGGAGAGATCTATCCCTCAAGTATTTCTGAATGTCATGATACCAGGGCTGACTTGGCTGAACCACATCTTCTAATAACTCCGATATATGTTCTTCGTAAGCGGGAGCATTTTGCACTGTTATTTCAATATGGGGAGTGGCTTTGCTTTTGAGTACGTGTACTAACGAAGCCAGGGTGGCCAATGCATCGGCAAAGTCATTCCGCCCCCTGGGAATATGTCGGAAGGCTATGTCTTCAAATTCTTGCATCAATTGGATTACACACCGATGGTACGGAAGTAACCGAAGCTCCTTAGTGCCATACACCCCTGTCGCCTGTCTGATTACCAACTCTGAATCTCCGAACACGGCTAATCTTTTCACTCCCATATTGCGGGCGAATCTCAGTCCCAATATACATCCTTCATATTCAGCCGTATTGTTCGAGTTACTGAACTGTAATTTGGTGAGAACAGGGTATTGCTCGCCCGTAATGGAGACCAGGACCGCTCCAGCTCCAGCCCCTTCAGCATTCATGGCACCGTCGAAATACATTTTCCAAAACTGCCCTTCGTTATCACACCTCGTCTGTTGGACCCACAATATATCTTCACCCGGTAGGGAAGTTTCTAAAGGCTCCATTCCCCCTGTCGGCATCTCTGATAATTGATCTGCAATCCCCTGCCCCTTCACGATTTTCTGGGTAACATAAAGGATATCAAATTGCTGTAGGATTAACTGCCACGTTGACAATCGACAATTCAACATCGGTTTTTCAAATATATACTTCAAGGGATCGATTCGCGAGATCAAATAGGTAGTGTGTCCATGAAGGTAATGCTGTAACCTCATAGCAGCCCATGCCAAGGAGCAACATGTTCTCTCGATCGGTGTGTAATTCTATTCACAGCTGCTGAATCTCTTGCTGAGGTAATAAATGGCATGCTCCTTACCGAATTCATTTTTCTGCCCCAACATACAACCCATCGCCATATCGTTCACGGATATATACAGGAAAAGGGGAATCCCGTCCTTTGGAGGTACCAACACTGGCGCTTCTGTTAATTGCTTCTTAATAGTTTGGAAGGCCTTTTGGCATTGACTGTTCCACTCCCGGGAGGTATCTTTCCTTAACAGTTTAAAGATTGGTTCGCAGGTGGTTGTCAGATGGGATATGAACCGACTGATGAAGTTTATCCTCCCCAAGAATCCCCTTATCTCTTTCTCTGTACGAGGTGCTGGCATATCCATAATGGCTTTGATCTTAGCCGGATCCAGTTCGATGCCTCAATTGCTCACCAAGAATCCAAGGAGCTTACCTGACTAAACTCCGAAGGCACACTTTGCTGGATTGAGCTTCAAATTATACTTCCTGAGCCGCTCAAATAGCTTCTTGAGGTGCGTCACATGGTCAGATTCCGCCCTTGATTTCACAATAATGTCATCCACGTAAACCTCTATCTCCTTATGCATCATGTCGTGGAATAGGGCCATCATGGCCCTCTGATAAGTGGCTCCTGCATTTGTGAGGCCGAAAGCAGTCTATAACAAAACGTGCCCCAGGGGGTGATGAAGGCAGTCTTTTCTCGGTCCTCTTCCGCCACCATTATCTGGTGATATCCCGCGAAACAATCAACAAATGAATACATTTCATACTGATCCGTATTATCCACCAAGATGTGTATGAAAGGCACTGGGAAGTTATCCTTGAGACTGGCTTTGTTCAGATCCCTATAGTCAACGCATACTCTCACCTTTCCTCTAGGCTTCGCCACTGGGACTATATTGGAAAGCCATTCTGGGTAAGTGGACACCATGATGATCCCAGCCTTGAATTGCTTGACTATCTCTTCCTTCACCTTTAAGCTCCACTCCGGTTTTAATTTTCTCAGCTTCTGCTTAACTGGCCTGAAACCCTCCTTGATAGGAAATCGGTGTACCACAATATCCGTGGACAAACTGACCATGTCTTCATGTGACCAGGCAAACACATCCTCATATTGGCTCAATAACTCAGCTACTTCTGCTTTCTGGTTGGGAGTCAGGTCTGCCCCAATTTTCAGCTCTTTGGGATTTTCAGGGGTTCCTATGTTGATGGTAATGGTTTGGTCTAGGTTGGGTTTGGGTCTATCCTCGACCCACTCTTTGATCTCATCGGGAGCGTCGTCATCACCTGCTTCGTCCTGCTCAATTCCCATCAAATCGAAATCTAGTTCTATATCAAAATCATAATCGTCTTTCAAATTTGGAAAATCATTTGTTAGGCTAGAATGACTCAAATCGGTACACCTGACATGAAACAAAAATATTTGTCATATATATAAACATTAAGTACATGACTTCCTTTTTCAATAATCATGACAAAAGTATGAAAGAGACGTGCAGATACATAAAACAAAAACACCGTCTTAAAAAACCCTTGATCCCCCTACTGGACAGGATTCCCAGACATTCCTACATTTACCCTATTCTGGATACTACTGGTTGCACGGTCCAATTCTTAGGGATCACTTCGGTTTTAGAGCTAGTGATGGAGGGGGTTTCTGTATCTGGCACCTCCTCAATGATTGCGGCGACTTGACTTCGACTTTTATTTACACTTTCCTCGGGAACTTCTAACCCAGCCCAATTGATGAACGGCATGATCTGCTTGCCTTCAAACATCTTCTCATTTCCCTTTTCATTGGGCCCTGACTGCCCCGGGAGATGGCACTTTTTCTCAAACTGTTCCATGATTTCCTGCAAGAATTCCATCTGTTGGGTCAATCCTTTGGCTGGGGGAGCCCCCACCTTATCCTCCGCTTCAGATGCAGGCTTGACTGTCTTCGGGGAGTATTCACTGTTGGTTTTTGGGACATGAACTCCGATTATCCGAGTGGGAATTTTCTTGTATGAATTCTTCGACCTTACACCTCCGTAATATCCTAACCCTTCCTTGCCCGACTGTGCTGGTATCTGGATGAGCTCGGTGATTCCTTGACTGTTCTTGCCCAGCCCTTGCCCCGGCTGGAAGTTCATCGCCATCATTTCCCGGGCAACGAAGGTGAGCTTGGGAGACATTTTAGGCTTTAAATTCGGAGCTCCCAACTGCTTGTACTGAGGGGTACTAATTTCAAATGACTGATAGCTGATTGGTTCGGCCGATTCGTCCACATGGATCACAGGCATGCCTTTTACAGAGGGAACAGGGTAGTCAGGTTCTGCTGTAATTGTTACCAAGTGCCCCTCAACGATGAACTTTATTTGTTGATGCAGGGTGGAGGGAACTGCCCCTGCCATATGAATCCAGGGCCTCCCTAGTAGCATGTTGTAACTGGCCGTGATATCTAGCACCTGGAAGGAAATGTCAAAAGTATAACGCCCGATCTCCACCGGTAGCTCAATCTCTCCCACTGTGTCCTTTCGAGACCCGTCGAACGCCCTTACGACCACTTGGCTAGCCCGCAGGCGCTTAGGGTTGATTTTCATCTTTTCCAGGGTACTATACGGGCAAATATTCAGGGCTGACCCACCATCAATCAAGACTCCGTTCATCACATACCCGGATGAGATGACCGCAATGTGTAACGGCCTCCGGTGCCCCCTTCCTTCTTCAGGGATGTCGTCGTCGGTGAACGAGATTACATTGCTGTCTAACAGGTGGCCCACCAAGTGGCCGAATCTTTCTGTACTAATTGACTTGGGTACATGAGCCTCTTCCAGGACTTTGCTTAATACCTGATGATGATCAGTTGATGCCAATACAAGATCTAAGATTGATGTCAGGGGCGGTTGCCCCTCCAGTGCTTTAACCACATTCGTCTTGCTGTGATTCATTTTCTCCCAAAACTCCAATGCTTTTTCCTCCGAGATTTTCCCGTTTTCCTTTATCGTGTTCTCAAAAACACGCCTTGGTAAATACAATGGATTTCCTTTAGAGCTGACTGATGCACAACTGGCCTCCTCCTCGGTCTTCCCCCCGTAATTCCATGGAACAGCCTTCAGACTGGTAATTGGCAATTGTGACCTGGCTGCTATAACAAGGGGTCTTGGGGCCGACAACCGGATAGGCTCCCTTTTGGTACCTCGAATTATCCCACCAACTTGATAGGCTCATTTTGCGCGCCCTCCTGGGCATTGGTCATAGCAATCTCTTCTTCTATCCTCCTTACGTACCTCAATTTCAAGGGACCTTCCGCCCCACTGGTTTCCACTACGTTCACGCCTCCCCCATTATGCTCGGGAAGAGGGTTGGCCTTTACGTTTGGGGGTTCCGGTTGTTCCATCATGATCTCCACGCTGTCAATCATGTTCTGGATTTTGTGTTTTAGCGACCAGCACTCCTGGGTGTCATGCCCCGGGGATGCCGAGTGATAGGCGCATCTCTTGCTAGGGTCATATCTCTTGCCCTTCGGGTCCGATGGAGGTGTTATCTCTGTAATCTTTTTCTAGCTTACCAACATGGCCAGTATTTGTTCCAATGAATCCCTCAATGGGGTGAACTCTCTCTCTTGTGGCTTTTCGAATTTCCTGCGCCCCTCATACCTTTGATTGTTGAAATTTGACGGACGCGGGGCCTCATTTCTTTGCATGCGGACCGGAGGGCTGGTCATTGCTTTCCCAGATAGCCCTTGCAAGACCAAGGACACATCCTCTTCTTTTCTCTTCTGGGGTCTCCGGGAAGAACTGCCATAGTTTCCACTCTGGATTTGCTCAGCAACAGCCTCGAGAGCTGTGAAGTCTCGGATTTTCCCTGACTTTAAACCCATCTCCCCATGTTTGATCATCTCCGCAAAAGGCTTCCCTATCCCCGCTATCACCCTTTCATAGTAAGGGGCATCTTGGATATCAATGAATGTCATAACCATCTCCGCCTCACTCATGGGTGGGTTTACTTGGGCCGCCATCCTCCTCCACCGTTGAGCGTAGTCTCTAAAGGATTCATTGGTCTGCTTCCTGATTTTTGTCATCTGGTATCGGTCCGGGGCCATTTGGGATTGAAAGCTGTATTGCGTTAGGAAGGTGTGGGCCAGCTCCTCCCAATTGTGAATCTTAGCATTATCCAACCTCGCATACCATGTCCTAGCCTCCCCTGTCAGGCTTTTCTGGAACAATTGCATTCTCAACGATTCGTCCTCAGCATATCCCCCTAGCTCTCCGATGTATACTTTCAGATGCGTGTACGGATCCCCCGACCCGTTATACTTTTCAAATTCGGGGAGTTTGAACTTCTCGGGATATCTGGTTCCCGGAAAAATGCATAAATCGGAGTAGTTAACACTGCCATACGACCTGATCCCCTTCATAGTTTTGATGGCCTCTTCCATCTGCTTTATCTTCTTGCTGACACTGCTGGCAACCTCATCTTCTGGGATGATAATAACTTGCTTCGGCGGTTCAACCTTCGGAGTTTCTGGGGTCAGCCCATTCCCTTGAGATGATGGCCCTGGCGGGTCCTCGGGTTGTGGCCCTGATTTTAACTTAAAATGTTCTTTGAGCAACATGGTCAGCTCCGTCATTTGATTTCTTACAGCATCCAATTCTTCCCGAGATACGGGAGCCGGGTTAGGATTGGGGTTCTCAGCCATTTCGATTGTTATTTCTCTGGCTTTCTTGGATCGGAGACGGGTTTGGGGAGCAATCCTGCAAATAAAACACACCAAGGTTTAGTTCCGGGAAACGACATTGGCAGATGCATGCTAAAGCAAATATTTTTTTTGTGTTTTTGGGTTTTGTAATCTTTTTCTGCAAAACAGGGTCAATATCCCTTTATTTTTAACCAAGGTATGACATTGTACAGTTATGATGCTCTCCAAGCTGTCCCTGTAAAATAGAGGTTAGTACTTTTATTTTGACAAAGCGGAAGGCACAAAATGTTTGACTAAGCATGATGTCATGTGCATTAAAACGAAAAAGGGTATGAAGAGACTTTCATGCGTTTGGGTTTATCTGAGGCTGACCTACCCTAAGTTACTCTCGCAGGCTTTTTGGCATGAAGGTTCCCAGATCTTCGCAACATACTAGAAGGGAATAAATCTGATCTTTCAATTGGATTGGATCTGAGTGCATGCTTTTCCTGAGCCTCGCCGGGGAGCGCCCCTTTGAGTCCAGTAATCCACATCTGACGGGTTTGCCTCAGGAGGAGGAACTACTAAACATACATTCATCATTCATTTATCGTTCCTCACCGTATGTAAATGATGACATTAAAGTAAAGCAGTCGTAAAGCAAAAACTCGCATATTCATTCATATACGCACAAAAGGTAGATTAATCGCAAGTAACGCGCACACACACATTTTTTAGATTTTTTAAAGGATAGGAAAACATCAAGATTTGAACGCGGCATAAGCCCTCTAATGTCCCCAGCAGAGTCGCCAGCTGTCGACGCCGGGATTTCGTCGTTTCGTTTTTTAATTTTAAATGCCCTTTCCAATTTTATCCTTTGGATTTAGATGTGATTTTTGAAAAGGGTCGGCTTGAGTGTTGACGGAGTTTCGAAAGATCGATTTTATAATGAGCTAGTTGACCAGAGTCGCCAGTTGGTATATTTGAAAGGGATGTACCAACTCATCCGAATTTTGTTTTTGTAATCGCTGGCTCTTATGTGACTCCAATTTAATTGGTCTGCGAACCGAGATTCATAGAGTTCGGGGGCTTGCTTAAGTGAGGGGAAGGTGTTAGGCACCCCCCGACTTCCGTGAAACACGGTTACCGCAATCTCGATGTTTTCCTTTCCTCTTAAATCCTAAAATGTGGGTGTGCGCATATGTGTGCGTGTGTCCCTAAATGAATGTTTGTGGTGAATTTGTGTATAAAAGTTGCTTTGATTTTATATGGCAAATGTGTTTTGTCAGGAAAGCGTTTAGACGTCTTTTGACCCAAATGACAAGGCTTCGTTTTTTTAATAATAAATATTGATTTTAATTTCAAAAACGATGAGGGTTTTTATTAGATGTCATTTTTAGAAAACAATAGTTTTTTAAACTTTTGTCAAATAGGAATCAAGACTATACATTGCCTTCTAACAATAAATTCAAATAAAATGAAGGCAACTTCTAGAACTCTTTAACCCTATGCACAAAGTTTAATGAAAACGTTTATCTATTTTTTACGAAAGCATCTTTTATGATATTTCAAAACCCAAAGGGAGCCTTTTCGTCAAACAAGGATCAACGTTCGCCAAAACTCTTAATTTTTAAACCTCGTGAATCTAATATCCTAATTTGATCATTTTTTAGAAAATCTTCATCGTTTGCCTTATTTCGGAAAACCGTTTTTTATGTCGTAAATCAAAACAAACATTCAAAACGTGTCAGGGCCATCCATGGGCATCTGAGCCGTCTAAATAACCCCGAACACCCACAAACACATATTTTATTATAACGGGGCCTTAACCCGATCACGGTTTGGTATCGTTTTAAGGCCCGACATTACATATATACAACCATAGACCCTATACAATGATTACATACACCAAAAATGTCCATCATCGGGATTTGATCACGAGGATCTCCTCCCTAGGCTCACAGTTACCCAAATCACTGCACAACCATACCAAGGCAAATCTAACAGTAATAGACTTGTTATTACATTACACAACTCAACGATCGCAAACCCAACACTACGAACTATTCATTACCACAATAAACGATATATCACTACGGATGTCATCGAGGCATTAGGAGGAAGTTACGTTCCGACGGAACCCTCGCTAATAACCCCTAATCCACGGATCATCATTAATATAACAACATACTACATTAAACAAACCAAAACACAAGATTATACTAGCAATACGAGCAATAAAAAATCAAAGAGAACACCCTTTTCACCTTGCGAAATATCAATTAAAGCTTCTTATTTCACGAATCGGACGACACCACAAGAACACTTGACTAATTAGCAAAAGAAAATGGATTTCTCACTTGAATCTAGCAAAGACCCGAGCTTTTCTCTCTCCTCCCGCGCACTCTCTCTCTCTAAAACTTAATTTTTTCTATCTCGCTTTCTTCTCTCGGGTGGAAATGGCAATGTATAGCATTCCGCAGGCAGCCGCAGGTGCAACTGCGGCTGGCCGCAGGTGCATCTGCGGCTGGGTTCGCTAGCCGTCCGCGCCAAATCCTCGGCTGTCGGGTTGTCTCCTCGAGCCGCGCACTGTCCCCTTTGTCGGTGGCCACAGGTGCACCTGCGGCTGCCCGGCTTGCTTTTTTCGATTTCCGTGCCACGCGGTCTTAAATCGCCAATTTCTGCTGTATTATTTTGGAAGGCTGTTTCCTGATACATAAATCGTTTTTGTGCATGGTTTCCCGGGAGCTAGGCCCCCTACTGCTGTAAACGTAATGGTCCTTTGCCGTCTTTGGCGATCACAACGGGCTTTGTCTGGATTGACCGTATGTCTCGCCTCAAATGACTCGATTCTCGTTGTGCGCTTGGCAGCTTTGATCGTAAGCCGTAGTGGTGACTTTGTGTTGGCGTCCACCCTTCCTTTTCGTATGTCGGGTCAAATGACAATTTTGCCCTCCTGTCAGGGTTAGTACACAAGTGCAAAATTTGGGTGTCTACATCGTGGTAGGGCTTCCAACTATCCAGAAAGGATATGACGTGATATGGGTTATAGTGGATCGACTAATGAAATTAGTGCATTTCTCACCGATCAAGATCAAGTTCAATTTGTCAGTTGGCCAAGTTTTACATCAAGGAAAGTGTTTTGAGACATAGAGTGTTAGTATCAATTATTTTAGACCGAGATTCGTGCTTTATATCAAATTTTTAGAGGAGTCTTCAGGAATGAATGGGACACAGTTGAGGTTATGTATCATCCTCAGATAGATGAGCAAAGCGAAAGAACGATTCAGATATTGCAAGATATGTTAAAAGCCTGTGTGATGGATTTTAAAGGAAGTTGGAACAATAATCTACCTCTAGTAGAATTAGCGTATAATAATAGTTATCGCGTGAGTATAGGCATGCCTCCTTATAAAGCCATGTATGGGAGAAAATGCATAATGTCACTGTGCTGGGATGAGGTAGGGGAATGTCAACTTTTGGGACCATAAATGGTTCAACAGACAGTAAAAATTGTCAAAGTGATAAGAGCTAGATTGGTAGTAGCACAAGACAGACATAAGAAATATGCAGACTTGCATAAACAGAGCAAAGACTTTGAAGTGGGAAGTCATGTATTTTTGAATGTATCTCCCTAAAAAGAGAAGATAAGATTTGGGATAAAGGGAAAGTTAAACCCTAGGTTCATAGGACCATTCGAGGTATTGAATATGATAGGAAAAGTGGTGTACGATGTCGTTTTACCTCCTGAATTGGAACATGTCCACAATGTATTTCATGTGTCACTATTATGACCATATAAACCAGACTATAAGGATGTTATAGCCTATGAACTTATACAATTCGAGAAGGATTTAATGTATGAAGAAGTTCTTGTCTAGATAATTGATAGAAAAGAATAAATTTTGAGGAATAAAGTAATATCTTCTATAAAGGTAGTTTAGCGGAATCACAGTGCTGAAGAAGCTACGTGGAAACTCGAGAAAAATATGAGAAAAAATTATCCAAATCTTTTTGCTTAAACCATGTAATGGTGATTCCGGGAACGAAATCCTTATAAGGGGGGGATAATGTAATAAACGAGAATATTACGTGACGTTGCAAATGTAATTATGACGCATTATTAATGAAATGAATATTTATAAGAAATTCTTTTGTTTGTTGCTGTGGTAGGGTGAATATATATATATATATATATATATATATTTATATTTCTTTATTTATTTACCAATCAAGTAAAGAATGAAACGAAAAGCCAAGATCAATAATTGATTAAGCTAATTATGTGAATCAAGTTGAAGATCATGTTATAAATTAACTAAGCTTAATGGTAAGCCTCGTGTGGAAAGATTAAAGGTCCTAATCAATGGAGCATATAAGCTATTGAAAGGCCTAGAGATGTAAAGTATGAAAAGTAATGGACTTGCCAAGTGATTGTCAATTGTGTTAGTTCAAGAGGGAATTGATCAAGCCCAATCAATTTATATTTGTATGTATGTTATAGCATTATAAGCTAGCCCAACCAATTAGTCCAAGGGTATGTTTTATTATGAGTCCAATGAATTAATTTAAGTTACTCCAATGTGGGGGATACTTGCAAGTATTGTAACGTAGCCCAAATAAATGAAATGTTAAGCCCTATGAAAGAGGAATTGGTTAACCCAAAGTGGAGCCCAATGAAGTGCAAGCATTGGACACACACACACACACACACACACACACACACATACACATATATATATATGTATGTATGTATGTATGTATGTATGTATACACATTGATAAGTGTTTATGTATATAGGTATATATATGTATATATAACTATTAAATTAAATTAAGAATTAGAGAAAAAGGGGGGAGAGTGGTCGGGCCATGTAGTCCCCATTTGGGGGAAAGCTTATGCAAAATTGTTGCTTCCTTTCTTCTCAATTAACAACCCTAGTTATTCATCTAGTCATTCATCCAAATCAACCAACAATCCTAGTCATTCCTTGTGGTTAATCAAGGTGGTCATTTATTGCAATAGTAAGCAAGTTTAGTTGTTTTAATTGTGTTAAAGCCAACTTGTTGGTTGATTAGAGCTTAAATGTGGGGGATACAAGAGTCCTATATATAGAGAAAAGCAAGAAGATGGCAAGAGTTTGTTCATTTGTTTTTTCACCAAGTATATTGAGAGTTGTAGAGGGAAAAAGCTAGAGAGCATTTGTGAGAGTAAGAGAGCAAGAGAAAAAGCTAGAGTGCTTAGTGAGAAAGAGGGCCATTCTGGGTGGGAAGAGAAAGAATATAAGAAGTTATAGCCATAACCTATCCAAGCTATAGCAAGAGGAATCATCACTCAAACCAAGCACATTAAGATTCAAAAGTTTTCTTACACCCTAACTTAGTATTTTGCTATAGTTGTAGTATGAGCATGTTTGGTTGAGGGAGTTGATATGTTGTCGCAGGCACCCAAAAATAAAATCTTATTTAAAAAAAAATATTAATATAGCAATGCAAGTAATAGTCGATCCCACAGAGAATAATTAATTTAATTTTATATTTTGTAAACAAGAATTGGGGGATTTTTAACTAAAAGAAGTAATTTAAATAATATTAACTAAAATAAACAAAGATGCAAGTAATTTAATGAAATAAATTATAAGAGCAAGCATTGGTTTAAGTTAACATCCATCATCAAGAATTTACAATTGTTCATTGATGCAAGAATAAATCAATTAATATTTTGAATATTCACCGTAGGAATAACTATTCACGGGTAGAATAATTTTCATCATCTCTCCTTAATTTTAGTTAAATAGAAATAAAAGTTCTACATGACCCTTACTACTAAACAACATTCGGCACGTGCTAAAGATTTAATTTAATGGCAACTTTAAGAATTAAATAGATCGCTGAACTAATCAACATAAGTCACGCATTTGCATTTAATTTAAATGAATATTCTTCCTAAGATATAATAATCTTTTGATCTACAAAATAATTATTAAACTTAGTTGCTTCACAAATAGCAATAGATTAATATAAATAATAAACTAGTAGCACTCCTAGCAATTAAACGAATCAATCATAAAATTAAACACAGAAAAATATTCAATACTCAAAATATAAATTGAACAATTAAAATAAATTAGATCTCAGAGTGCATAAATTTTGATGGTTTAATTCAAACCAAGAACAATTTAACTACTCATAATAGAACAAGAATAAAAATTATGTACAATAGAATACTCCTAATTATGTCTAGTATCTTCTATTTATAGATATATAATTTTTTATAACCCTATTAGAAATTATTTTCCAAATCATAATAAGATTTAAAAAAATAAAATAAAATATAACAATTCCTCTTTAATTCCCTTTCCAAAAAGGCTATTGAAGTCTTTAATTTATCCATTTTTAATTTCAATTCAAAATCCACGTGAAAAGCTCCAAAAAATACGATGCAATAATGAAAGTTCACAAAAGTCGTAGGACCCAACGTTGATAAATAATAAAAGAATCATCCAAGCTCAGCCGCCACACGCGCCTTCTGCATTCCTTATTACCGAATGCGCATTGCGCGTGTGCTTCTTTTTCGCCCGATCACGCGTGGCGCGGGTGCTCCATCACTTCCACAAAACGGCGCCGTCCATGATCTTGTTGCGACTGATTATGCCCACCACACATTGCACCAAGCACCAACTTTCCATCCCAATAATTACCGAATTGCCATCAGGAGTTGGTTATTACTAAATTGCCATCCAAGTTTTATTTTTCCTATAAAACAAAATAAAAATTAATAAAAATGCAAAAATCAAATATATTACCCAAAAATACTAAAAAATGTACAAATAATTAAGCATAAAATACCTAATAAATAGATATAAGAATCTACTTATCAAATACCTCCATACTTAAATATTTTCTTGATCTTAAGCAAAAAAATAAAAATAAAAATAAAACTAATAACCAAACAATTTACTTGAACAACAAGTCAATATGAATTTTAACACTGGCCTCAAATATTTTAAAATAATAACTCAAAGAAAATTTCAAAACCGTGCAAAATCTAAAATTTAATTATTAATCTTACTTTACTCAAGACCCTTTCTTGTATGTGTAAATCCAAATGCGCAAAATTATTCAAAATCCAGATAAGTTTAGGTTATTAATTACCTTATAAAAGATAAACGACAAAACTATATATACTTATTTTTCACATCACTCTCTGCTAATTTAGAAAAATATAACCTAGAAGATCAAAAGGTTTTGAAACAATCAAATACACTAGTACACTAGGATTATTATTTTTTTTTTTTCATTCTTTTCTCTTTTTTTAATGGGTGCATTTTATGCTCCATCTCATTCTCTTTTTTTTTTCTATCTCTCAGTGAGTACATTTTATGATCTATCTCACCCGCGAGTGCGTTTTATGCTCCCTCTCACTTTTCATGTTTTTATGAGTGTGTTTTACACCCCATCTCAACCCAACACAAGATTTGTTTTCCTTTCAATTTAATAATCGTATAATTTTTTTTACCTAAATCATCTCTCCCAAATTATATTTTGCCTCATATTTCACTTTAAATAATGATTAAATAAGTATAGAGCTCAAAAATATTTTTCATAAGCATTTAACCATATAAATTTTCTCTAAATTAAAACTAGCTCAAACAAATGGATATAAGTCCATAAAAATAAATGATTTTAAATAAAGTAATAACTAACAAATAATCCAAATTTAGATTATGCAAAAATTTATCCCTTTTTCAAAAAGTTATTAAATAAAAATAAAATTTTTTATCATTGGCTAAAAATTTAAATCCTATTAACCCATTGTTCAAGTTACACATCTTAAAAAATAAAACTAACTGCCCCATTTTTGTTGGAAAACATGGTTACTCTTAGCATGTGCCACAAGCTTTTAAACCCCAAGGTTAACCCAAATTGATGAGTTTTGTCTCCTGAGAACTTACAGTGAATATACACATAAAATCTTTAAAATTAGGAAATTTTTAAAATTTCCTAATATTTTTTGAAATATGACCTAAAAATAACAAAAAAATTCTAAATCCCTTCCCCCACACTTAAAATTTACAATGTTCCCAATATAAAGTAAAATACAAATACAAAGGCACAATAAAAATGCAAACATAAAAAATAAAATTATACTCCCATTGGGTTGCCTCCCAAGCAGCGCATTTGTTTATTGTCATTGGCTCAACAGCATGTCAAATTACTACGTCACTCCAATTTCATAAATTTTGAGAGCATCCATCTTTCCTCCATTCATCATCGATAAATTTAATTTTCTTTGCAGTTGACATGAAAATTGAACTTTCTCGTCAAGGAATAAGTTTTTGAGATGATCGGGGATAAGTTTCAAATCTGGAATTAGAGCCAGCACAATAGAAGATAAAGATTTCTTGTGAGCAACAGGTAACATAAAGGAAGGTACTACATACTTATCTAAAAACACTGACGCGGAATGCAATGTAGCTACAGCCTCCTTCAAATCTTGATTTTGCTCAATTTCTTCTTCTTTCTTTAACTCCAAATTGTTGATAATCACAACTTCTAAATTATCCTTAGTTGTTTCCTCAACAACCTTAGGCATGTCATCAACATAAAGAACGTTATAGTCTATATTAACATTGTCTACTTCGATACTGATGTTGTCCGCTTCCTCTTACTTATGCGATGTAAGAGTTATTTTTTCAAGATTTTCTACTTCATTACCACTTCTCAACATGATCGCACTTGTATTCTCCATTAGATTCTCCACTATTTAAGAGGGAATTGTTCATAACTTTTCTCATCTAATTGATTGTTTGCCATTTGGCCCTTTTGATTATTCAAACTTTGTATACTGACCTTCATGTCTCGAATATTTTGCCTTGTTTCCTGTTGATATTGCAAAGTGTTAGTTTCAAGTAATTTAAGCATACCCTCTAAAGACATATCAAAATTAAATGATTAGCCTGTTGTTGTTGGGGATATGGCTGCATGTATTGTTGATAACTTGGAAAGTTTTGATTTGTGGGTGGATTCATTTATGGATTCCCATAGCCAAAATTATGATGATCCCTTCATCCTGAATTATGATGATCCCACCATATACAATTATATCTGATCATACCCTTTGATATAACTGAAAGGTCTTAAGGAATATGTCAAAGTATAACTTATTATATATAAGATACTATGATAATCTCAAGTCCAATGATCACTTATACTACTATCACAAAAGGAACTCCTATTGACAGACAAGTAAAACTTCATTAAGTGTTTCTTAGAGCGAGTCACGTTCAGTGAACTTATTCTCTAATAAGCACCCACATACTTGTTTTAGTGTCTCTACACACATGATTATGAGATCAATCATTCTCTTCTTAAGAGCAAGCATAGTATGTACTAATCTATCCTGATTTACTAATCCCCATTTTAGTGATCCCACGATTAGGAACATTTTAGCTTTTGAGCTATCTTGAATTTAGACCTCATTAGCACAATCATCATCATGATTCCAAAAGCATTGCTCAAAACTATGGGTTTATCCATATAATTAATTTCGCCAATTAATCATGAATAGCGAAATATCTTAATAATTTTATTAATAAATGAATAAGATTATAAAGTATACGCATATCACATCAAATGTGATTGACTTGAGGGAATATTATTTTCAATCTCCCACTTGCACTAATGTCAATCGCCCTTTTGTATCCTCATACCATTCTTATCTAAGTGGCGTACGAATTGTTTAATAAATGCTTTAGTTAATGAATATGTAATATTGTACAGAGAGTCTACCATCTCTATAATGTCGTTTTCTTTTTAATGATTCATCTAATCATACAGAAGTGCTGCAACACATGTTTGGAATTCAGATGAGACCTAGGCTCCTTGGCATTTATCCTAGTCTCATAGCAGAGTTTTATTCTCACGTGATTTTCAACAAAGATGAAAATGGTATTTTACTCAGCATTACTACATGCATTCAAGGTGTTGAGTACATTATTGATGAACAGTTATTTATAAATACTTTGCATCTTCAGTCCTCTACAACTGAACTGCCAAGATTTAATCCATAAATTTACCTTTTGAACTATTCTGCTACTAAGTGCATAAATTTCAAACAAAATTTGGCTAATGTAACTGACCAACTTGTGTCTCCAATTATATTTGACTTTCCTATTCCTCTTTCAATGGAGATTTTAACTGCCAAAACCCAATTTTTAGCAAGAACTATTAGGTAAAATATTATGCATGTTAGAGATAGTACCACTCAAATGCCTGCTGACTTGGAGATTATGAACTAAATTTTAAATGAATTCATGTCATACAACTAAGCATATTTTCTTATGATCACTTTTGAATACTGCTATAAAAAAAAAAAACTTGCATGGGTTATGGTCTTCTTTTATCTCACATCTAAAGACATCTAGGGATCAGTCTTCTCACTTTTCAATCTCAGATTGTCAATAACAAGAACTTGGTTTCTCATATCCATCTTCCTTCTAAACCTTTCTCTATTTTTAAACCATCAAGTCAAGACACTTTTGACTCTCACCTATAATGACCTAGAATTTTCACGTTATTATTAACTAAATTATTAATTTAATTTCTAATAAGTTAGTTTTACGAGATTATTTAAATTTTTTATGTGATTAATTAATTACGTGATTAAATAATTATGTGATTAATTGCTTGAGTTAATTAAAGGGAGTCACTAATAGTTTAATTAAATTAGTGAACAAACCCTAAAGTTTTAATATCAAAAGAATTGATGAGTTGTCATTAATTAAATATTCAATTAAATTAAATAACCAATCACTGGGTTATATTTAATAGCTAGTGTTAAATTAAATGGACTTGATTAAATAATAGTCCAAGTCATTTAATAGGAGTCCATTGGGTATTAAATGAAGTCCAAAGCATAAGCCCACATGGAATTAATTGTGTAACTGATTATTTATTAAAAGAGTTAACGTGTGACAATCTTTTGGGACACAAATCTCCAAACCTGTCGTGGAATATGAGGAAAGAGAATAGCTAATTGAGTGTAAGGGTTGCTGGGCAGTTAAGTCAGTATATTGTCCTAAATCAGAGGTGACTCGGCATGGGGTCCTTTACTGTTAACGGTTAATCTAATAATTTATCTTTGCGTGTGTGTACAATATGCCGAGCTCAGTCAGCGACCCTACTTTGCCGAGTACAACCTAAAGTGGTGATTTCTGGATATGGCTAAGAGATGGGGTGGTAAAGTTTTCACCTAAACCTCATTAACCAACGGGTAATGATTTCCTATAAATAGAGACAATGTTTTCTCTTGGAAAAGTTTGCTAAGTTATTCAATACTGATGCAAGAGAGTCATTGTGAGCTTCGAATTATAGAGGGAGTGTAGTGAGTGAGATATAATAAGGAAGCCATCGGGAAGTGGTGAGTAAAGTATCCAGTGGTGGTAACTGTGAAGTGGATGTCCTCGGATTACATCACCTACTTCGGGAGAAGAAGAAGAACAACAACTAGGAACCCATTTCGTTTCAAACCAACTTTAAGGTATAAATAATTCTGTTTAATATCTTAAGAAATTTATTTATTGTTCTATATTATGTTAAAATGGGTTGTTGTGGTTATTTGCTATTGGGAGGAATTTGTTATGATTAAAGAAACCAGTAAAATCACCAAATAATGCTAAACTGTCTAAAAGAATCAGAAGGGTTAATATGTTCGCTATTGTGTTTAAAACTGAAATCTAAAAGCATTTGGCTATCGTAGAGTGGCCTCGGCCAGAGCCTTCAGCTATCATAGAGTGGCCTCGGCCAAGCTTTCGGCTAGCGTAGAGTGGCATCGACCAGAGCCTTCGACTATCGTAGAGTGGCCTCGGCCAAGCTGTCGACTATGGTTGAGTGGCCTCGGCCAAGCTTTAGGCTATCGTTAAGTGGCCTCGGCTAGAGCCTTCAACTATCGTAGGGTAGCCTCGGCCAGATCTCGACCATTATAAAGTGATTGTAGGATGAAATCACTCCGGTCGTAGAACTGCTTTTGATCGTCGACTAAGTTGCTGAGGTAAACCATTTGATTCGTGGAGTAAGTCTGCTAAGGCAGACTGTACAAATCGTTGAGTGACTATTCACCCGACGATAGGAGAACAGAAAACTTTTGATTTTGGTTATCAGTGACAATCCAAAATAAATAAGATTTATCTTTTAATTAATTGTCATTTAATTAACCATTAAATAATAATTAATTAATTATTATTTAATTAATGATAAATAATAATTAAAGAAAAATAAGATTTTAGAAGTCATTAATTATTATGTATTTAATAAATAATAACTAAAGATAAATAAAGTTAATAATTTAATTATTTATTATTTATTTATATTAAATAATAAATAAGGATAATTAAGTAATTAATTACTATTTAATTAATATTAATGAAAGAGATGTAAGGTTAATTAATTAATTAATTAATTATTATTTAATTAAAATTAAATAATAATTAAAGAAGATTATAATAAAATTAAATAATTAATTATTATCTAAATAATCTTAAGAAGCATTAAAATAAATAAACTAATTACTTATGTTAAACTAATTAGTTGTTATTTATAATTAAATAATAACTAAAGGTAGTTAATTAATTACTATTTAACTAAGAACAAATGGTAATTAAATAAATAAGAGTTAATTAAATATATCGTACTTAATAACTCACTAAT
This sequence comes from Hedera helix, assembly GCA_947179155.2. Classification (NCBI taxonomy): domain Eukaryota; kingdom Viridiplantae; phylum Streptophyta; class Magnoliopsida; order Apiales; family Araliaceae; genus Hedera; species Hedera helix. The sequence goes on from OX359279.1 coordinate 9,328,060, forward strand.
TCTGCAATTAGATTAAATTGTTTAAAGGTTCCTTAAGTGTTTAATACTTAGGATGAATAATCATAAGTTATTAAATCATTAACCTAAGTGTGTTTATGTAGGGATTATGTTAGTATGTCGAATGATGTGAATTAGGTGTTGAACTTATTTGTTACATAAGTTCATAGTAAGCGTACAAACATGTCAGTATACGCAGTACTAATTGTTACACCGACTTGATTAATGTTAGGTCCTTCAAAGTCATTTAATTAAAGTTAGGTTGTTGTAGCTGAGCAGACAGTCAAGTTTTCTAACTTCGAACTTTATTTTGCACAAGTTCCTTATCCCTAAACTCATTTCATTGAGCAAGTTATTTATTTAAGCTTGAATTATAATTCCAAGCATGCTTTAAGTGGTTTAAATTACTTTACAATTATTCCACATCGGTGTTGTTGTTATTCGCACTTGGTGCACTTGATCTTGTACAGTCTTTGACTTGTACTTTATTTAACGTTCTATTGTTTAAAGAACTGTTCAAAATAGGTCTAAGTCATTGTTCGGCTAGACATGTATGTTAAAGATTTTAAAAGCTATCCAAATAATTGAATATGCGGATTCTTGGACTATTATGAACACCTCTCTATTATAAGGGAGTACCATGTATTTAATATCAGGTACAAAACATGGAAATTAAATGTTATGCATACACATATTGTACTGAGGCTGATCCCCTCGAGTACATATTTCTGGTAGTAACCACTGGGTCAATCTGCTATTGACTCCAGTGGATGTTTATAGTTCATAGTCTATTTGACTACCTTGATTCTAAAAGTAAATCATTATTACTGCTTATGTTATTCATATTGTTGAATTGTTTCAGTTATTCCCTTTCATTCATGATATATTCTTTCCTTTGTCATTTAAACTTGTTGAGCAAACTAGTTACTCACCCTTGCTATATCATGAACCTTATTGCAGTGGAACCCGAGGCTTCTGGAAAGAACAAGGGTAAGGGAAAGATGATGTGATAGACTTCAAGAGACAGTTTTTAGTTTATTCGTCTAGCTAAAATTTCTTGTTTTGTGATGTAAACCCTAAGTACTTTATTAAGGGTATTTATGTACTTTTTGTATAAGGTTATCGTATCTTGGGACTAGTAACACTTTTTGAATGAATAACATATGTTTATTATTCCGCATTTAGTTATTGTATATTGTTTAGAGGTGGATGTTTGTATTGGATCGTGATGACCGAATTCGGGTATTTGAGACCCAAATTTGGGGGCGTCACATCACCTATCCATGCAATCTCATATAGTAGCCTTAAGAATTATGAATCAACTATTGCTACTCAATCAAACCATTATGATGACTCAAATGGAAGAAATGAAATAAATTGTTCATCATCTTCAGGATATGGTTGATCACTTATTGAAAAATCAGAAAATCACCTTAACTCCCTTTCATTTTACTACAAGTGCCAGTTCTGTCGTTCCTGGTCACATGGAACCATATCCTACTGATGATCTTGTTCCACTAGGAAAGCACTTTTCTCCTATTAATTTAGATGAATTTTAACTATTTATTTTTTAATTAATATTATTGCATATCTACATATTGTTACTAACTATTTGGGAGAAATGTAACTAACCTTAAATATTATAGTTGTTACAAATTCTATTACAGATTCTGTAGAAAAATACTTTTCAATTCCTTACTCATTCCTGCAGGTTTTGAAAAGTTACTTTTTCTACTCCCTGTCACCTTTTGTGATGAAAAAAAGGGGAAGAAGAAAAATATACTGGGCAACAAATTGTATGCTATATTCTGCTATTGTTTCTGCTCTTGCATGCATGTAATATTATGTTTATGCCATACATGTTGCTATGACATATTTTTTGAAATCCAAATTTTTGAAAAATGCATGCATAAATTTAAGGGGAGCACTTAAAATATTTTTACATATTGGTCATCATAAAAAATGGAGAGATTGATGGGTCTCTAACTTTTTAAAGTATATTTATTTTGATGATAACAAATTAAGTAAATAGATTAATTAATATTAGAATCCTCTCCATAGGTTATTATTAATTTATCTTATTTATTTTAACCAAAAAGATTTTCTATAAAACTTATTAAATTAATATTTTATTAACATTGATAAATTAATATCAAGTGTTATAAATATTTATTCATAAAAGAACATTTTCTAATGCAATGAGATCTCTTATTATTTTTTCAAAATTATTATATATTATTATTTTTCAAAGTATTATTTCAAAAATGTAGCTTGGCAAAAATAAAATAAAAAATCATTTCATTTATTCTATCCGAAAAATTATTGGGCCAACTTAGAGGTGATTTATCCGAGAAATTCATTTTATCAAATATAATGCATGCATGGACTTTTTAATACTATGTTATTAGAAACAAACATGTGAGCTCATTTAATATGATGGAGTGCTTGTTTGTTACCATTGGGTATGAGGAACCAAAATTAAATTCTCTCTCCTCACCTAATTGGTTGGTCCACCTAAACTAAAATTTCTCTCTCCTCTTATTGGTCCATTTGAATTATGATTACTATAAATGTTTAGTCAGACCAGGCACTTCTTTTAGTAGAGCAACCAGCGTGATTTTTTTTCTTCAAATTTGGGCGCTCAAAATTTTAGAAATAGTGGTCCAACCATTAATCATTAAATAAGATACCAAAAATTACTATTTTACCCCAATCTTCAAGTTTCTATAAATAGGAGTATTAATATTCATTTTTCAGCTACCAATTTACAAAGAAAGAAAAATTACTATCATTGCCTACATTTTCTCTCTTTCTGCTTTGAGATTTCTCTTTTCCTTAAAAGTTATTATCTTCATTTGAAGAGAAAATTGGTCAAAGTATTTGAGATAAATTGTTGTGTTATATTTGATTATCGCATATTTGTTTATATCTATAGATATACAAATATAAATTGTTACACACACACACACACACACACACACACACACACACACACACACACACACACACACACACACACACATATATATATATATCTTATAAAATCAAATAAAATGTCTGAGCTTAGATTTTGATTGGATGATAATATTCATCATAAACGAGAGACTTATTAATCCAGTTTCTAGAAAGCCTTTTATTGATATAGTGATTTATATAAATTAATTTTTATATAAATCATAGTTGCAAAACTTTAAGTTTTGTTCATACTTAGTTACCGACAGAGTGATAATATTCCTCCTAAACGAGAAAATTATAAATCGGGTATTGCTAACTAACTTTATTTAGAATCCTCACATCATAGATCAAATATATCAATATATGTATATTTGAGTAAACCAAATTTATTTTTTATATAAAGTATTATTTAACTTTTTTATTTATTATACTTGATATCTGTCATTGCAAGTATTTGAACTTAAATTCATTTATTCTTAAACACTTGTTGCATTATATAAAAGTTGAACTTTTATATCACAAGTATAATTGTTATGTTTGCTTACACAAAAGCATATCACTCACTATAAAAGTCATTTAAACTTTTATATTCGAACTTTAATTCATATCTGCTTAAATCAATAAGCATATTTTTATTTATAAAGGAAAAGTAAACCTTTATAAATCTATACAAAAAATATATATCTTCTTTTGTAAGAAGTATATTTCAAAAATAATTATTTATTAATAAAGGTTGGTCTAGTGGTTTTATATATCTGTAAGAAAAAAAGAGTGATCCTTTAATCAAGACCAAAGTCTTAGAGAGATCAACAGATAGTTAGGTCTCTAGTGTATTTGTGAGGTAAGGGACAAACTTCTTGTTTAAAGGCCAAATTGTAAAATAGAAGATTAAGTGAGTTAGTTGTCTTTAAATCTGTGAGGAAAAAAAAAGATTCTTTGACCAAGACCAAAGTCTTAGAGAGATCAACAGGTAGTTGAGTCTCTAGTGTACATGTGAGGTAAGGAACCAACTTCTTGTTGCAAGACTAAAAAAATAGATACATTTATGTTTGAGTAAGGAACGGGGATGTACTGTCCAAGATAAGTATTTATATGTATAGTTGAAAGTTGATCTATAAAACTTTGTGAAGGCTTCTCTACCTATTGAAAAAGTATTTATTACTGATAGTAATAAGATCTCAAGTCATGAATAGGAGCTTGAAACAGGACGTAGCAACATACCCGAGTTGTATATTGTAAACTAGCTAAATCTCTGTGCATTGTGTGATTGATTTTTTACTGTATTGCACTTTAATTTATTATACTTTAAATTAATTAATTAAAAATTCAAAAAGGCCTAAGATAATTTTTAATCGGTAATAATCTATTCAACCATCTTCTAGATTATTATTAGACTTTCAATTGGTAGGTGAGCGGTGCTCTTTAACTTGTTTGTTGAGTAATTACAGGCACAACCAAAGAATAGATCCATCTATGGCCTACATAAATGCTACCGGTTGCAGAGAATGACTATCTATGTCTAGACCTGCACTATTTGATGGCACAAATTTTTTCAACTGTAAAAAAAAGATTCAAGATCTTTGCCAAATCACAGGGAATCAAAGTTTGGCTTGCAATTGAAAGAGGTGAAAATTTCTTCAAAAATCGTAGAAGAAAAGATCACTGAAAAAAATGTTGATGAGTTCACTACAGAGGATTAAGAAACTATGAACTTAACATCCAGAGTCGAAATGGTGCTGACTAGTTCTCTTATTGAAAAACAATACTAAAGAGTTTGCAATTGCAAAAACGCTAAAGAAATTTTAAAAAAATTAACCGTAACCTATGAATGAACCAATCATATTAAATAAACCAGAAAAGATGCACCAATCCAAAAGTATGAAAATTTTAAGCTAGAAGAATGTGAAAAAATCATTGATATGAAAACTCATTTTTTTAGAATTATTGATGAATTAGAACAACTTGAGAAGACATGTACAACAAATGAGAAATATAGAAAGAGTCTTAAGAAAATGCAAGATCTAACCACCTATCCTCTTGATAGCCTTATTGGAAATCTTCATTCTCACGAAGTTGATATATTCATTGAAAAAGTTGGTTCAGATGCTAGTCTCAAAAATAAAGGAATTTCTTTCAAAACGCTCCTTATAGATCAAGAAAATGATGATAAGAAGTTGAATGAAGACTTCTTAAGCTTAGATAATAAAGAAGTTACTATCTTATCCAGACAACTCCAGATTGTGACTTAAAACAAAGCCAAAAAATGTGGCAAATGTTTTCTAAAGACAAACAACAACTTCAACAACTACAAAAACAAACAAGCTTTCAAGCCAAAGGCACAATGAGGAAACTTCAAAACATACAACAACATCAATTTCAAAAATATTAGCTCAAATAAAAATTCAAACGTATGTTTTGAATGCAAACAACCTAGTCACCTTAAAAAGGATCATCCAAAACTAGCAAACAACAAAGTGCTAGTAACTGAGGAAGGCTGAGATCTAAGTGATGATGAAAATGCTACTGAACAAACCTAAGAAATTACAACTTTATGTTTAATAGCAAACAATGATCCATCATCATCAGCAAGATTTGAGGTAAATTCTGAATTACCTAGAGTACTTCATCTCTCACACATATCTTAGATAATCTAAGTAAAAAACATCATAAACTGCAATAAGCTTATAACTATTTATATAAAGCTAATAAAATTATTAAAGTATATTTTATTAAACAAAAAAAATCATTAGAAAAATTAATTAGAAATAATAAAAATTTTGAAATAGAAAATTCAAACTTAATAATAGTAAATGAAAATTTAAAGATAGGAAAACCAAAACTAGAAAATGATTTCTCAGAACCTATACCACTAAAAGAAGAGTTAGAAAAAATTATGAAAAATAAACAAAAATCTCAAGATAGAAAATTCAACTATTATTATTTCTAATGAAAATCTTGAAATTGAAAATTCAACACTTACTTTAATTAATGAAGACACTCAATTACTGTAACGATCCCAAAATTCGGCAAACCTTATTACCTTAAATTTCATATTTATAATACATTATCTTCCTAACGTCCAAATTTCGGTTCGTTAATAAATCTTTAATTACCTTAACTAATCCATTCATTGACTTTACATTATCAATTACTAAATTTTTTGGTATAATTTTTTTTTCTTTTTTAATCATTGTATTAAAATATTTTGGTATTTAAAAACTTAGCATCTCGATCCTAGTCCCTGGATCCTAACCTTTACTTTTTCTTTTCTTTCTTGATAAGTACTCTTGAATAATCAAAATACATTACTAAACCTTATTTATCTGATCAGAATTCGACATATATATAACTCATGAATTATAACCACTCATTCCACTAATTTAACCATATCCAGTTTCTATATACAAATAAAATATATACTGCAATTACATTTGCAACTTTCCTTGATGTCGCACATAACCTCTAGTCATGATTTAATACATCTGAAGTTTCATTTTTACTTGCAAAATTTATGTTATGCAAGAATGAGCACTAGGGCTCAGCAAGTTCAACAATGTGCACATAGCAAATAACATAACATGCTCTGTGTGTGTCATACCTCATGTGTTGTGCTTCTACTAAAGCAATATAACTCACGTGCATCATATCTATTTCCAATTAACAATTACCTGAATAAAATATTGAACAACTTCACATATAGTCACATATTTGCACCGAAGGCACATAGCAATCATATCAACAATGAATCTCATAACACATAATTTTATATGTATTTGAACAAAAGTTAATATATATTAACAGATAAACAATTAACATTAAGTACTAAAGAACTTACTTCGACTATCACAATGTCCTGGCTTAACTTGTAATTATTGAGTTAAGTCACTCCAGCTTGTTCGTATCTAAAACTTTTATTCAAAATTCGTAATTCACATTTCAGTGATATTTAAACACTAATTACCAATATCATACTATAAAAGTATAAACAAATTTTCTCGGTCAATTTTCGACCCTCGCGTAAAAACTGTTATGCTTATTTATTAGCTAGTCAACATGCGACCTATAATATTCCGACATCTCATGAGTCTACTATACCTTCTAAAGTCTCTAGAATATTATTCTAGATTTTCAACCAATTTTTCATAATTTCTGGATTATCCGACAAATTTCTGTAATTATTTATATATATAAAAACTATTATTTAATAGCCTTTAAAATATAAATAATCACTCAACATACTTTTGTATCCCCCAAACACCATCAATATTTATATTATATTATTATAAAAAAATTCACCTAGTTTCGTAATTTTTCAACATTCATAGAATTTTCCATGAATTTCCACTTATTTTTACATTAACTTTAAATAGCCATAAAATACAATAAATATCCATGCTCCACAATAATTCACCAAAATTTTTAGAAAAATCAGACATAATACTACAATATTTCTGTCTAGAAATGATTTCAGTACAAAATATTTTTAATAATTAAATTTTAATTTTTATTACAATGAAACTTTCGAAAATCACAGTAATTAGCATGTTTATCCTAAAATTACGAATCTTAAGTCCATTCCACACGAAATTTAATTATATACAACTTTTTAGAAGGAAAAATTTTCAAATTCTACACCGAAATGGATAAGATTTGGACAGATCACGTTTCACTGCGCTAAATCTTCCGAAATTCATATAAATTAGTTCGTTTATCAGAAAATTACGAATTTTAAATCCATTCCACACGAAAATTAATTCTCTACAACTTTTTAGGAGGAAACATTTTCAAATTCTGCACCAAAATGGACAGAATTGCCCCTGTTCAGGACTAGTCATTCTAAATTCCAAATTTCCTGTTTTTGATCCAACTTTTCCCACAATAATTACTCTAAACATCATATAATCCACATATATACTTCCAAAAATGATATAAAAAAAAACAATTATCTTAAGTATTTACTAATTTTGCACAAAATTTATTTAACAACATAAATAACAAAAAAAAAGAATGATTAATTGACTTTTATGCCTTTTAAAAGCTTGAAACTTCCTTCTTGAGGCTTTTTATTCACTTTGTTGACACCAAAAAAAAAATTCCCTCTTGGTGATGATGGTGATTTCCCGGTGGTGGTGGTGATGGCTTCGGGTGGATATGAAAATGGAGAGAGAGTGTGTTTTTTTTTTTTTTCCCCTTGCTTTTAATGAGAGCACTTGCTAAAATTGGACTAATATTTCAAGTCCACCGCCTCAAAGAATTCGAATTTAACACAAAAATCAAGCATAAAAATATATTTTAATACATTACGTAGTTATTTCGTATAATAAATATTTTACATAATGTATGTAAAATATTTATTTTAATTTACCAAAATTCATAAAATGATTTATAAATAATATTTATACCTTTTTCAGGTACTTTACTTGACAATTTTTGTATACGCATAATGACATGCATGTAATTATATGAGGTATTTTATACCTCCAAAATTAATAAAATAACACATACAACTTATAAAAATTAATTTTCATACTTTTTCACTTAGTTACATGGACAACATGTTTAATTAACATGTTTACGTTTCTCAAATATTATTTCCCATGAAAAATTATAACAATTCCATCATACAATAAACATAATTTAATAAATTAAAACATTCATTCTCCTCTTTTATTTTCTATTTCTTTACTATTTGACACACTTTATATATAAACCATATAATAAAATATTGCACCATTTGTACAATTATATTTCCTTTCTTAATTAATATACTCTTCTTATGTAAATTATATAATCATTTTTATATAGTTTATTTCCTTACTATTTACTTTAAATTTCCTTATATAAATTACATAATTACTTCATCCTCTTAAAATTTCTAAACTTTCATCATAATTATTGATTAATTATATAATTAATAATTTTAATTTTACTAATTCCCTCTTTAGCTTTTCATTAAAATTTGGATTAATTTAATTATTAATCCCTTACAACCATACAACCATATAGTTAGGGTTTTTCAACAAAACTCATAGATCTATCTATAACATTTACAACCATACAAGTTGATTCCATTGAAATTTCAAACCTTATAGTTAGGGTTTTTCCTCTAAACATAACATAGTTTACACAAAAATTAATATGAGCTCATCTAGGCTCCATTTTTGTTCATATCAAATCAAAATAATTCATTTAAAGGAACTTATAGATCTATACAATAAACATACGGAGCTACAAAAATACACCTCTATAATGAGGTTTTCTTTTGAACTACCTAACTGATGTGATAAAAAATAGTAACTGCAAGTGCACAGCATCAAATTGAAAAATGGGCAAGTACAGGTCGAACCACAGAGACTAAATTAATTTTAATGTTCCCTTAATTTATATTCCAAACAAATTAGAAATAAAAAATGGTGGAGATGATTAATTAACTAAATAATGTAAATTAAAAATTAATAACGAAAACTAATAATGAGAAAAACTACCTAGGAATCTGAATCCACTAAATACTAACATAATAAATAAAATTTTCTTTTCCTTAACTAATTCCTAATTATTTTTCCTTCCTTTTAAAAATAGTGATTCATATAATTAATATGGACAAACATAGATTATGAAAATTTAAGGATTAACTATAACTCATCAAAACTTCATTGAGCAAGCATGAATTATGAAAATCTCATATCTTAATAATAACCTATCAAAACCTCGCAATTAATTTAGAACCAAAACGAATTATGCGCGAAGGTAAATTGAAGAAATAAACAATTAGACATTAATATTAGAAAAAAAAATATTAATATGCAATATATAGCTTCATCATCATCCTAGATATTAGAAATTTAGCTAACCATGGAATTCATAATAAAGAAAAACAAAATTAAAACTTTTAATATAAATTGCATAAAATAAAATAAGAACTAATAGAATAATGATTAAATATAAACTTTATTAAACTAATGAACAATTGTTATAAAAGTAGCAAAACAACTCCATGCTCCTACTCCTAGAAGAAGAATAAGAAAATAAATTATATCCTACTCTCTAAAATAAGACTCCTATTTATAGAGAAAATAAATTGAACTCTAATCTAATCTTGAATAGCTTGGACTCTTATTTCCTTATTGACTTCAACTTTTACATGGTATCCAACTCTTTATTGGAGTCCAAATAAAAATCAACTTGCAAGCTTCTAGAACTCCTTTTTCAACTCAACTTCAATTATTTATCTATTTCCTGCAAAACAAAATAAAATGTATTAATTAAATTAAATAAATATATTAAATACCCCAATACCTAGTTTTTACTCGTCCTCGCGTAAAACAAAAAAGAAAATAAAAATAAAACAAATTCTAAACTACACAATTTTCGTAGGAAACACGATTGCACTTAGCATGTGCAACAAGCCTTTAAACCCCAAGGTTAACCCAAATGGACGAGTTGTGTCTCGTGAGGGTTTGCAGTGAATACACCCACAAAATTCAAAATAAAATAAAAATCTTTTTGAGTTTAACCAATTATGAAATTGAAAGAAAACTTCTAAGTATTCATGGGCATTACACATAAATAAGATCAAATTCAAAATCACACTTTCACCTTATCAAAAATACACCATCTTCATTCTTAATACCATCCTTCATAAAATTAATTCCTTGTGATGCATGCATGTGTATGTGATGTAACTCTTAGTAGGGACTTTTACTATGAAAAAATCAAGTAAACTCAAATTTTTTCTTTTTCTATTTTTTTTTTCATTATTGACTTGTGCAATGTCTATTTTTCTTAGGCTTTTCAGAGTTACCCATGTAATTCATTATTGACTTGTGCAATGTCTATTTTTCTTAGGCTTTTCAGAGTTACCCATGTAACGAGCATTTGACCAATGACTCCTAAACCATTTGGCTTTAGGACACTAAGTGTAAAGACACCCCTAAGGGCTTACTAACTCGAGTAACAAAGGCCACAAAAATCAGACTAGTCAAACTGCTTATATCCATCATACTTTTCAGACTTGATTTTTCTTTTATTTAGTAGATATTGAAGCAGTATTTATTATTTTTTAACTCTTTTTTTTTCTTACAACGAGTGCGTTTTACGCTCCATCTCGTTGATTTTTTTTCCTACTTTTATTTACCACAAGTGTGTTTTACGCTTCATCTCGTTGCCTTATTATTTTCTATTTCTAATAATAAATTTTTTCTCTTGAAATTACTTGACTCATAGTTTATACCCCACAACTAAGAATTAGTGCGAACATTAAGTGCAAAAATGCGTATGAATTCTAATTTTATTCAAGATGGCATTTCAAACTAGGACTTTGTATCTTATCAAAGGTTCTAACGTTCTAAATCTTTTAATCCTACTCAAAGTTTATTACTCCACAGACACTTATTAGAATTAATCCGATTCATAAAAAGTCAAACAATTTTTTTCATTTTTTTTAATGTAAAAAGAATTAGTTTTCTAAAAAATAAAATAAAATACATAAATAAAAATGCTAGATTCCCCCCATACCTAAATCAGGCATTGTCCTCAATGTATGCAAATGAATAATAGAGAACAAAGAAATAAAAGAATTGTACCTCGTATGGTGGGGTATAATGCTGCAAGAAAATGTGGTGAGAAAGAAAACAAATGCACATATTTAAAAATTTCATAAATCCTAAAATGCATGTGATAGTAAAAGAGTGATGCAAAAAGGCAAGTGTGTGTGAACTTTTCATGATTTTCAGGTGGTTTAAGAAATTGAAAATAATCAAAAAATTTATCACAGTTATGCTTAGAATCGACCTCAAGAAAATTTTTACTTATATTTTCAAAACATGAAACGATTGGTTCATTTTCGCCTTCAAATTTTATTGACTCATGTGTAGTAGACCTCAACAACTCATTGACCTTATCTAAATATTCGGACTCATCCCAATTTTGATCAAGGTGATTTAAGAAAAAGTCTATTGGATCATCCAAAATCATAAGTTTATTTTCATTCATTTCTTGGGTCATAGACAACTCTTGGATCAAGTTTACTTTCATAGGTTGGTCAGAAAAATCACTAGGTTCCTTTCCCACATTAAATACATTTAAGTCAATTGTCATATTCCCAAATGTCAATTTTATTAGTCCATTTCTACAATTGATTAACGCATTAGAAGTTGCTAGAAATGGTCTACCTAAAATGACAGGAATTTGACCGTTGGGGTTGACAACAGGTTGAGTTTCAAGAACAACAAAATCGACAGGGAACACAAAATCGCCAATCTTAATGAGTACATCTTCAACTATTCCCTTTGGCACTTTGATGAAACGGTCAGCTAATTGGAGTGTGGCTCTTGCCTTTTTTAACTCCCCTAAGCCCAAGGTTTGGTACACAGAAAATGGTAAAAGGTTAACACTCGCTCCTAAATCAAGCAAAGCTTTTTCAATTAAGGTGTCTCCTATGATGCATGAAATAGTAGGACAACCGGGGTCTTTATACTTCACAGGGACTTGGCATGATAGGATAGAACTAACATGGGCTGTTAGAAAAACTTTCTTAGGAACATGAGTGGTTCTTTTGTGTGTGCACAAATCTTTTAGACATTTAGCATATGAGGGGATTTGTTGAATAACATCTAGAAGAGGAATATTAATTTTTACTTGTTTGAACACTTCTAGAATTTTGTCTAATTGAGTTGACTGCTTGTTTGAAATTAGTCTTTGGGGGAATGGGGCTCTTGGTTTAAAGACTTTTTCATTTGACTCAGAAGATGTGGTTTGATCATTCTTTGACAGTTGATTAGTAGATGGGCCTACTGACTCGGAGTTTGTGGGCTTTTCAAGCTGAGCTGACTTTAAAGATGGATTATTAGATTCATCAATTAAATTTTTCTCTTCTTCACTATCAATGCTAGCATGATTGTTAAAATGATTTTCAGACCTTAAAGAGATTATGGAATTCACATGATTAACTTGGTTGTTTTCAAGTATTAGATTAGGGACTGGAAATTTCGAATTGGTCTCGGGCGGCTAGGAAACTTTCCCTTCTCTCTTTCACTAACTATAGTGGCCAATTGACTCATTTGAATCTCTAACCGAGATATGGCTTGGTTACTGTTTTGCATGAAATTAGTTTGAGAGTTCATTAAAGTTTCTTGAGATTTCATTAAAGATTCCATGCTTTTCTCTAAATTGCTAAGTCTCTTTTCACTTTCATTAGGGAAACCTGGTGGATATTGAGTTGCTGAATTTGAATTTTGGTACGGACCAGGATTCGGCTTTTGATAGGGTTGAAAAGTTTGATTTTGAGACTGATTGACCTGATTTGAAGAGTTATTTGGGTATGATACTTGGTTCCACGCAAAATTAGGATGATTTCTCCAACCTAGATTATAAGTGGGTGCAAATGGGTCGTTCTTAGGTCTTTGAGACATTACATTGACTTGGTCAAATTCTTCAAGTTGGTTTACATGTGATGTATCCCTAGTTTCTAAAGCTTCAAGTCTTTTAAATACACTTGCCAACTTAGCTTCGGTAGCAATTGAATTGTCAATTATATGAACACCCCTAAATGAGCTAGATTTATCGGTCTTTCGGGTGGTTTCCCATTGCATGGTTTTTTCTGCTAAGTCTTCTAAAAACTCCCAAGCCCTTTCCTCATCATTTTTTAGAAAATCCCCTTGACACATTGACTCTAACATCGTTTTAGTGGAAAAATCTAAACCTTCGTAGGCAATTTAACACAATCTCCATTTTTCAATTCCATGGTGTGGACACTGGGATAACAAATTTTTAAATCTATCAAAATATTTCCAAAACGACTCGTTTTCAAGTTGGTAAAATTGATGAATTGCAGTCCTAATTTCGGAAGTTTTGTGATTTGGAAAATATTTATTTAGAAATGTAACAACAAATCCCTTCCAGGTTGTTATGGAATTATTCGCTAAGCTATATAACCACTTTTTAGCATTATCTTTTAAAGCAAATGTGATAAATCTTAGCCTAATCGAGTCTTCAGACAATTGTTGAATTTTCATTAAAGCACAGACTTCCTCAAATTCCTGAATGAATAAATATGGATCTTTTATTCCAGTAAACCTAGGTAACATATTTATAAAGTGCGGTTTTAGTTCAAAATTATTACCATTTACTGGTGGTAGACTGATGCATGAAGGGTGGGCAGAGCGGGCAGGATAACATCGATCTCTCAAAGAAACAGTTTGTGCAACTTCCATGTTTTTAGAAGTGAGGTTTTTTAAAGTGAAATCTGAAAAATCAATTCTTCTCACTAACCGAGATGTTTTATCCCTAACCCACACTTTTTGCATATACTACTTAGCAGATAAGCACGTAAACAAATAAGCACACAAAAATGAATAAGGAAAATAAAATAAAATAAAATAAAAATTACTTCTAAGGTCATCCTAACTAAAATCTAGACAGCTCCTAACTGTTCCAAGTTACTCTTTAAGGTCAACCAAATTCAAAATTAATCACACCGCTAGCCAGATAAGTGTAAGAACGGCGGGAGTCTCTCCGTGGGTACGATGACTAATTAAATAACTGCGCGTCCTTTAGGCGTTTACCTTTTGAACCACTTGCCTAGACACCAGTAATATGATTAATTAGGAATTCAGACTCCTCTTAGAATTTCTTGTCCTAATTGAGCTCGAGAGTCTTAGGGGCCAACGTCTACTTGATTTTATTAAGTCGGTTATGCAAAGTTAGGTTGTTTGTGGGCCAAGGAAGGGTGATGAAATCCCCACCTTATCTTGTTATGGTTTGTGCCCTTAAAGTCAAATTAAAAATAAGAATAAACGAATAAAATAAAAACTGTAAACAAATATAATGTCTTAAAACTATGTGAATTACGAAAGAATGAGAAAGTTGACGTACCTCAATCCTCCAGCAATCACCACAGTTTATATTTAACAAAAATAAAATAAAATAAAAATAAAAACCTAAGTAGGATGTGCTCTACGTGAGGGAATGCATAAATGCGGCAATTAGTTTTTAAACTAAAAATAATAAACTAAACTACTATTTTTTTTCTATTTTATAAAAATAGAAAAAAAAAAGAAAAATTATGGAGATACGAAGTACCAAGAAAGCGCAGCAACAAAATATTTATGTTTTTGCTCCTTCGATCCGCTTCGGTAATCCTGAAAAATAAAAATAAAAAATATTAGTGGTAAAAACTAATTCGAAGAAATAAAAATTAAGGAATAAGAAATTAAATCTAGTCCCCGGCAACGGCGCCAAAAACTTGATGTGATAAAAAATAGTAACTGCAAGTGCACAGCATCAAATTGAAGAACGGGAAGTACAGGTCGAACCACATAGACTAAATTAATTTTAATGTTCCCTTAATTTATATTCCAAACAAATTAGAAATAAAAAATGGTGGAGATGATTAATTAACTAAATAATGCAAATTAAAAATTAATAACGAAAACTAATAATGAGAAAAACTACCTAGGAATCCGAATCCACTAAATACTAACATAATAAATAAATTTTTCTTTTCCTTAACTAATTCCTAATTATTTTTCCTTCCTTTTAAAAATAGTGATTCATATAATTAATATGGACAAACATAGATTATGAAAATTTAATGATTAACTATAACTCATCAAAACTTCATTGAGCAAGCATGAATTATGAAAACCTCATATCTTAACAATAGCCTATCAAAACCTCGCAATTAATTTAGAACCAAAACGAATTATGCGCGAAGGTAAATTGAAGAAATAAACAATTAGACATTAATATTGGAAAAAAAATATATTAATATGCAATATATAGCTTCATCATCATCCTAGATATTAGAAATTTAGCTAACCATGGAATTCATAATAAAGAAAAACAAGATTAAAACTTTTAATATAAATTGCATGAAATAAAATAAGAACTAATAGAATAATGATTAAATAGAAACTTTATTAAACTAATGAACAATTGTTATAAAAGTAGCAAAACAACTCCATGCTCCTACTCCTAGAAGAAGAATAAGAAAATAAATTATATCCTACTCTCTAAAATAAGACTCCTATTTATAGAGAAAATAAATTGAACCCTAATCTAATTTGGAATAGCTTGGACTCTTCTTTCCTTATTGACTTCAACTTTTACATGGTATCCAACTCTTTATTGGAGTCCAAATAAAAATCAACTTGCAAGCTTCTAGAACTCCTTTTTCAACTCAACTTCAATTATTTATCTATTTCCTGTAAAACAAAATAAAATGTATTAATTAAATTAAATAAACATATTAAATAATAAAAATGGGAATATTAAAATACATAATTATGTGTCTATCACTAACCAACAAGGTTAAGATTTTAATCAAAACATCATTATATCTTGTAACCACCATCAACTATCACATACCACCATCCTTATATCTTCGGTTCCACCATGAACCACCACACAAATCATAGATCTCTCACAACAATCTAAAAATAATATAAGATAGACTAGAGTTTTTAGGGGTTATAACACTTTTAAACCTTTCAATGTTTTCTTCTACTTGCTAAGGCTTTGAATGGATGGATGATAGCCTTTGATCATCTCCCTCATTCCATGCTAGATCCAACAATGATTAGATCTTTCTTCCTCTCAAGTTTTCCCAAGCTTTCTCACTTTTCTCTATTTCTTTTCTCTAGGTTTTTCTCTAAATCTGTTTCCTCTGTATTTCTTTCTCTCTTCACTTGCCAAATGAAAATGACTAAGTGTTTTCTCTATCTCTAACATATTAGCTAGCAAAATGCATATAGAGAGTATATCTATCATACAACACCAATACTTGCAATTCTCTCTCTTCCAAAGCATGATCCACTAATTAGGAAACTATGTTTGCATTGGGGAGGGATTTAAAGGACTAGGTTTTGTGGGAGCAATTTAGGGATTGCTTGGAGCAATGCACCCCCAATGCCCCCCCCCCTGATGTGACCGGCCAAATGGCCTCTTCTAACCTCAATTTTGCTTTAAATTTTATAATTTTTACCTTGATATAATCACCTACATATATACACACCAATACATATATATATATATATATATATATATATATATATATATATATATATATATTCACCAATACACCTACATATTGGGCTCCCATTTGGACTTTCTAATTAATTCCATTTGGGCTCTTCCATTTTTTTTCCTTGGCTCAACAATAAATTCTCATTAGGCTACCAACAACAATTAATTTAGACTAACATTACAAAATTATAGGGCTAGCAATTAACCAAGTGTTGGGCTAAGTTAATTTAATTCATTTGGGCTCATTACTTCCATTGTCTGGGCTAAACAATTTAATTCCCATTTAGGCTACACATTGGACTAAAATATTAAATCCATTTGGGTTTATCTACCACATTCTCTTGGGCTTGCTTTAAAATTTCATTGGACTCATAATTTATTTCAAGTTGGACTATTACTATAATTCATTTGGGGCTTACTCATTTCATTATTGAACTTATCTATATTTATGTTGAGCCTCTAATTAATTTAGGTTGGCCCATTAACACAACTACTACAAATTGGCTCTAATCATATTATGAGTTAGGGTTTGGGCCAATTATATCAAATTTCACCCGAAGGGCAAACTTGTCATTACACCTCACCAAGTAGGGGTAAAATGGCATTTATGTGATTATTAGCACATCAAAGTCATTATAAAATACTCTAAAAAAAAATAGTCATATCTCATTTTTATCTAAACTTTCCTTTTATGAAAACTTTTCATTTATGAATAGTTTCTTTCTCGCATTTTATTCTGTATTCGGGATTAGTAATTTTTTATTTACATGTCATATAAATACCTAGCTCTTAATATACCACAAAATATTCATATTAACCGACTCTAGGTTTTAACTCTTTTAGTTCATGACTACTCACATTTAATTTCTAACATATAAATTAGTTTAAATGTTTAATCATTCCTCTAGACACTTCTTTTCTCCAATCTAGGTTTTACCTTTAATCGTGTGCGATTCTCTTTTCGAACCTCATAAATATTCAAAATATTAGAATTTACATCAAGAAAAATTAGATAAGAAAAGCTACGCAGACCTTATTTATTAAAACTCATTCATTCAAGCATCCAACTAAAATAAATTCAATCACATTGGTCAATGGTCCATAATTTAATTTTAAGTTTAAAATAAACTTTTTATTTTAACTATAAAATCATGTAAAATAATCCTTTATTTTAATTTTTGAAAAATTGCTCAAAAAAAGAAAAAATCAAATTCTGCAGTCAAGCGCCCCAACACTTGACTTTAGTGGAAAAACTGTGCCTCGGTGCATTGCAGCTGACACTGTTCATCTATTGCACAGCGCCTCGGCGCTTTACCACGGTTCAAAATTTGCGCCCTAGCGTTGAACCTAGAATGAACAGTAAACGACTTCCAGGGCCCTGGCGTTGGTGCCAAACAGATAAGGTTTCATGATTTTTTAGAAAAAACTCATTTTTTGGAAAAAAACAAATTCAAAACCCATGATTTTATACAATATATTATGCCCAATAAATTAATCTAAACAAATACCCATACATATACGAAATTAAAATAGTTAATAATTTACACAAGTTTGGCACTTGATGCCACTGTTGGTTTGCAAAAATATGGCATATATACAATCTAATTGTACAACGCAACGAAAACAAGGATTAAATCTTATTTTAATAAAAAATTACAAACTAAAATCCAGGTCTTTCTTATACGACTATTATTAATTGAGAAAAGATAAAAGTATTATACCTTTGTAGATTCAAATATTCAACAGGTACGGGCTCACCTCCCTTTAGTCCTTGGCGTATTTCTTCAAATCCACCGATTAGAATCTATGAATGAATATTAGTTGCCTAAGTGTGTAGCCTCTAAATCTTATCCACCAAGAGATTTATGAATTCAAGAAGTAAATTTTGATTTCTCGAAACTATGGGTGGCTAACCCTAATTCTCTCTCTCAAACTCTTAGATGTAGAGAATTATGAAGTACTCTCTCAATACTTGTGAAAGAGTGTGACAATATAGGAGTTGTTCCTTTTGTATACCTTCAGGTATAAAGGTAAGATCTCTCACGTGTCACTATTAATAAGGAGCAACTGAAGGTAACCCGATCAGAATCCTAATCCGAAGCTTTTCCGTATGAGTGGTATAGGTAAACCCTGGTCTTACGATTAGTACTTTTACCAATGTCTAGTGTTTGGAAAACGTTTTCATAAGCCAATGGAGCGAGGAATAAATTCCTTTATCTTTCCTCTTTCAAGAAAAACACCCTTAACCCCAATCCATAATAAGACTCATTTTATTTATAGATATAGTTTGCACTCCTAAACCCTTTAGGAGTAGGGTTTTAAATTAACTCATAATCTAATTAGGAACTTAATTAATTTAATATAATAATTACAATTCCTAAACTCTTTAGGAACTTAATTATTTATTATGAGAGTGCTTCTTATTAATTAATTCTAAAATCATTTAGGAACTAAATAATAATAATAATAATAATAATAATAATAATAATAATAATAATAATAATAATAATAATAATAATAAGACTCCTCTTATTAATTTATAATTAGTATTTCTAAAATATTTAATTATAAATATTAAGTTATTTCATTTATTCTATCACCATAGTATAAATTAAATAGACTTAATTTATTATTACTATTATGTCATTACCTCTAAAATAAATATTTTTCTTTTGTGGTGTGACCATTTAGGTTCAATATTAAACCGGTTGAAGAATAAATAAATTATAATCATTCTAATATTATTTATAATAATAAATTAAATACCTTTAATTTATTTATAAATAAATACTTATTTATTCAACAATAAGGGTTAGCCCCCTTAGCATAACAATTCATAACTTTTTGAAAAATATGAATATCAACATTTGATCACAAAAAACCTATTTTACTAATAGTTATCGTACAATTCAATCATTCTACCACACAATGTCTCAATCAAATATAAGACATGCAATTTTTGTCAAGTCTTATTTTATTTTATTATATGCATTTCAATCTGAGTTGTCATTTATCGAATTATATAGGATATTCTCTCCCTTTACTGAAAGTTATAGATCTTTTGTTAATCATTCACCAACCTCCATATATAACTTATTATACCCGAACATATCATTTGTTATACTCATATAGTCTTAAGGAATATAACAAAGTATAACCCATCATACATAAGGTACTTTGATGATTTTAAGTCCAAAAGGGTTACTTGTATTACTATCACATAAGGAACTTATATTGACAGATAAGTAAAATTCCTTTAGGTGTTCCTTTAATGAGTTACATTAAATGAACTTATTCTCCAATAAGCACTTACATACTTGCTTTAGTGTCCACACACAAATGATTATGAGATCAATTATCGTCTTCATAAGAGCAATCATAGTATGTACTAATCTATCAGGATTCACTAGTCCTCATTTTAGTGATACCACGATTAAGAGCATTTTAGTTTTGAGTTGTCTAGAATTTAGATCTCATTAGCATGATCGACATCATGATTATAAAAGCATTGCTCAAAATAATAGGTTTTATTCATTTAATTAATTCAACCAAATAATCATGAATAAAAAATTGCCTTTAAATAAAACTCTTATTAATAAACGAATAAGATTACAAAGTATATGTTTATCAATCAAATGTGATTGATTTGAAGATATACTAGGAACTTAATTATTTATAATGAGAGTATTTCTTATTAATTAATTCATAAACCATTTCGAAACTAAATAATAATAATAATAATAATAATAATAATAATAATAATAATAATAATAATAATAATAATAATAATAATAATAATAAGACTCCTCTTGTTAATTTATAATTAGTATTTTCAAAATACTAAATTATAAATATTATGCTATTTAATTTACTCTATCACTATAGTATAAATTAAATATACTTAATTTATTATTACCATTATGTCATCCACTTCTAAAATAAATATTTCTCTTTTATGGTGTGACCCTTTAGGTTTAATATTGTCCCGGTTGTAAAATAAATAAATTAGAACTATTCTAATATTATTTATAATAATAAATTAAAATCCTTTAATATGTTTATAAGTAAATACTTATTTATTCCACAATAAGGGTTATCCCCCTTAGCAATTCATGACTTTTTGGATAATATGAATATCAATGTTTGATCACAAAGAACCTATTACAATAATAGCTACCGTACAATTCAATCCATCTTCCATATAATGTCCTAATCAAATATAAGATATGAAATTACTGTCAAGTCTTATTTTATTTAATCATATGCATTTCAATTCCCAAATGCACAAGTATAATGTAAATTAGAAACTCATTTCTAATTTTCATTCTACCTTGGTTAAGAATTTATGTGTTGTCATTTATTGAATCGCATGGAACATTCTCTCCCTTTACTAGAAGTGGTAGATCCTTTGTTGATCATTTACCTACCTTCATGTACAACTTATTATACCCGAACATATCCTTTGTTATACCCATATAGTCTTAAGGAATATTACAAAGTATAACTCATCATACACAAGGTACTATAATGATCTCAAGTCCAATAATCGCTTGTACTACTATCATATAAGGAACTCCTACTGACAGACAAGTAAAACTCCATTAGGTGTTCCTTAAGCGAGTCACGTTCAGTTAACTTACTCTCCAATAAGCACCCACATACTTGCTTTAGTGTCTCCACATAAAAGATTATGAGATCAACCATCGTCTTCGTAAGAGCAAACAGAGTATGTACTAATCTATCCAAAATCACTAATCCCCATTTTAGTGAAACCATGATTAGGAACATTTTAATTTTGAACTATCTAGAATTTAGATCTCATTAGCATAATCAATATTGTGATTTTAAAAGTATTGCTCCTAAATTATGGGTTTATTCATTTAATTAATTCAACCAATTAATTATGAATAAAGAATTTCCTTTAAATAAAACTTTTAATAATAAACAAATAAAATTATAAAGTATATGCTTATCATATCAAATGTGATTGGTTTGAGGGCATGCTACTTTCAATCCTTAGATGCGAATGAAGAACTAATAAACGAAATGGAGAGAATGGGGAACTGAGTTCAAGTATCTGATAGAATCGGGAGAGAAATTATTGCAGTAGAGACTTATCCAACTTTATTGGACAGGGTAGCGGAATTACTATCGTACCATGTGTTATACATAACATTCAGACATAGCGCGTAAAGTCAGTTTTTCGACATATAATACCCCTTTCGTGTGGGTTTTTCTTCTCAATCTCATTTTAAGAGTATGCACTAACTGTTTGATTTGGATTAGTTTTTAAAAAACGTTCAATTTAATAAGTCATTCAATAATCATCTAGCTAGAACAAATGGCATAGACCTACTTCTTAAACAATTCATGAATTAAAGCTTCAACAGTTCAAATATAAAATAAATCTTTTCGAATGCACATAAGTGCAAACAATGAGATTCAACATCAATATGAAATAATTTTTAAGAATTATTTCAATTAGAAAACTTGCCTGAATCGTTGTCTATAATTAATTAAGAGCTTTTGTCCTTCAGATAACCTATGTATGTAATAAGTCGATATACCAATTAGTCACTATTAGACCCCACATACTGAGTTAATTTGACTCACACATTGGTGTATACCTATTTAATTTTCTTCACAACCGAAATCTACAAATAAAATAATTTTTATTATTATTTTATTTTTTATACTTTATTTATTCATTATATTTTTTTATTTTATCATTATTATTATTTAATTATTATTATTATGTTTATTTATTTTATTTTTAAAAAAAATCCAAACTAACTCGACCCGGTTTGACCCAATCCAACCTGGTTTGACCCGGATCTGATCCAATTAAAATTCCATAATAGCACGCCCACACTCTAGTTTTGCCTGGGGACATCGCCTCGACGATATCCTGCAAAAAGTTATGCCCTAATTTTTCAGTTTTCCCAACTTTGACGGTTTTGATTTATCTTATTTCAAGGGTTTATAACTTGATCACCTTACATTTAAATGAGTTTTAATTTGGACCACGACTAGTTGAGTATAAGTTTTACTAAAATCCAAGGGCCTCACAACCTTTCAAAAACATTTGCTAGCCAAAATATTGATCCAACATTCTAGGGTTTACAACAAAACATGTTTTATTAAGAAAATCATTATAAATTTATTTTAATTAGTTGTTCTTCCATTCTACCTGGATTACCTTCAAATCTTCTAGATCTAGAACATATAACTCATTGATCTTAAAAATAACATACACATTTTAGATTAAACAGCTTGAAACTCACTTTATCACTCGGTCTATTTTAGGTTTTACACATATACTTAACATTCTTATGTTTTCATGCATCAAACTAAAACATAAACACATAAACACCATCCCAACCACCTTATACCTTCAAAATCCACCATGATTCCAAGCACATAAATCTCCCACAACCAAGCATGCTTATATGCACTACAAACTAAAATATACTAATTTAACTAAAGATTTTAGGGTTCAATAGTACTTTTAAACCTTATATGATGATCTCTTCCTCTTGCTAAATGGTTGTATGACTAGCTTGACCTTCTCCTTCTTCTCCTTAAGATTCTCTTACTTTCCTTAGGCTTTCTAGTTCTTTCACTCTCAAACTCTCAAGTTTTCCTTACTTACTCTCTAACTCCACTCCTTTTCTCTCTAGCTATAACTTGGTAGAAGTGGAAAATGAAGTAAACTTTCTCAAGTGTTGGGGGAGGACTCTATTTATAGAGCAAAAGTAATCCTACTTGATTAATTTTAATCCTCTAACAATGCACACTTAGCATGGTTTAGGGAAAATTTAATTACCAACAAGGTTCCATAAATTAAGGAAAAGAAGGCTTGCTTGGGAAGAATTTAGGGAAAAAGTTTGCAAAGCTCTGGGAAGTGCAAAACTCAAAAAAATTCACAAGTCTTAAAGGGGGAGGGGGTTTGGCCAGATTCTAGGGTTTAATTTTTTTTTCCATCTCATATATATATATATCTTTCGACATACCTTTATTTGCATTGGACCACCACAAAATGAAAATTCTTTGGGCCTCCCTACTAATTCTTATTTAAACTTTTCCTTTGGGCCACATGCATCCTACACAAGTCTTGCAAGTATTAAAATTGCTTGGGCTTCTTTAACTACAATTGAATATAACACTTGGGCCAAATTACAATTCCTACAAGTTGGACTTATTTACATAACAATCAAGCTAATTAATTATTAACTTAAGCTTTTAATTTCCTTCTATAGTAATCCATTTGGTTAATTAATTAACCTTAGCTTTCCTTTTTGTTCCATGAACTAATTTATATAGTTATCTTCATTGACTATTAAATTACTCTTCCCATCACATAAATATTCAATCAACTACATTGCACGAGGAAATTTTCAATAAATCTTCATTTCATTAATGACAATATTGCATGATTTTATTGGTTATTACAATAAATGAGGTGCAATTTCTAAGAATTTGTATCTCGCTACGATTCTGATTCATTGTTGAAGTCACACATTTCCTAAAAAGTGGTTTGAATTGTGAACATGGAAACCAACCATAGGAAATAAGAATATAGCTTCTCGTTTGATCTCTGAGAATTACTAGCAGATGGTATCATAGGAAACCAAGACTTGGAAACAAACATTTCTCTTTTTCTCTCTTCATGGCAACAATGAAATTAATGGTGGTTAATTGACCAATTAAAGGCTCTGGGTATAGGTTTGATTAAACGTTATTATTGTTGAAGGATTAGGCCTCTACCAAATCGGGCGTGACCGATGATGAAGAGTTTAAATGACGAGGTGAGAAGTTGTGCGATGATTATTTTCAGCGTCATAGAGATAGAGGTAATTCCCAAATTATGTACAAATTAATAAGCGTTTCAAATCAAAGGCAAAAGAATTTTGCACATTGGAGAGTTAGAATAAATTACGTGTTTTATTCTGTTTATTAATTTTGCTAAAACTTTGAATGTCATTAAACATCAGCTTCACGTTATTAATTAGGATTGATTTTTTAAAATATTGATCTCATGAGTGACAACATTCTCTATTGATGGAACCAATCAATTAGGGGTTGATGTGTGTGTGATTAGTGTGTTTTGGGTCGGATCTAGATAGAGTGCAAAAAGAGATATTTAATATTTGTTGTGAATTGGTTTCAGAGCTAAAATTTGGTTTAGATCCAAAGGTGATTATGTGTGTTCTGGGTATGTTAGTGTGTGTTTTGAAATTGACAAGAAGAAAGGAATTTGTTGTGTATTCTTGGTATGTTAGTGTGTGTGTGTGTGTGTATTTTAATTATTTTGATATTAACTTCTTTTATTATATTATTTAAAATGAATTTATTTAGGTGAGTTTACCATTCTTCCCTTAAAAGAAGCCTCAATTTGGTCTCTGAGTTGTTCGATTTTGAGCCGTACTAAGACTTTCAACAATTTAGAAGTCATATTAAAATTAAGTGACAATTTAAAAGGATATATCTACAATTTGGCCTATCTTTAATCAATGACTGATGGTAGACATGATCAACAAGCCAGCTCAGCCTTAGTCCGGCCGGGGCCTACAAGGCCTTGGCTGTTGACCAAGACAAGCTAGGCCAGATTATGCGAACTGCTAGGCCAGGCCATGTCAGGTTGAACTTGGTTGGTTGCAGCCTAAAGCGGCCTGAAGGCCAAGCCAGGCCAGACCCATGCCAGTTCAATTCGGTCCTGTCTAAGTGTATTTTTCCTCTTATAATTTTGGTCCAATAATTTATTTTCTTAAATGTAATTAAAATTTTATTTTGAAAATATTATTAAAATAAAATATAGCTTAAAATATTAAGTATAATTAAAATAGTTATAAAAAAAGAGATTGTTAAACATATATTTATTTTTAAATGATTACGATATATATATATATATATATATATATATATACACACACACACACACACACACAACTTTCAAAACATGATGTGACTCGACTGTATTAAAAAAGAAAATAAAAGTTTATGTATTTATTAAAAGTAATGTATTATAAGTTTACAATTTACAAGTTACAACTTACAAATTATAATAATGAATAATTATAAGTTTATAACTTTAAAGTATAACTTAAACAATAATTAATGATGAGTTTGTTACAAATATTTGTCTTCAAAATTTTAAAAAATATGTATTCAATTCTTCAATTTTTATGAAATTACTTTCAACGGCTTTTGCTCCGACTTCGAGATCTTCCGAGTTATCTTGATTGTCTATTATGTCTTGTATTCTTATTTGCTTGACAAGATAATCTCTATAGAAAATACATATTTTCAACGATTTCGGACTAAGTGTGCTTCTTTTTTCATCTAATACCCTGCCAGATAAAGAAAAATAAGATTTTGAAGCTACAGTACTTGCTTGGATAGTTAGTACATCATGGCCAAAGTAGAAAATTGTCGTTTATGTTTATTCTAGAAAACGAGAATATTAAAATTTTTAAAATTTTCATTAGTCATAAAACTCCTAAAATCAGTACTACAATATAAATCAAGTTCATTTAAACTACTCGTATGTGATGAAGTTTTTAATTTTTTAGATAGTGTTTTTAATAAGTTGGCATATTTAGAATATGAATGGGTAGGGACCGGTGCATATATAGATGTACAATATACAGATTCATATAGTTTATAAAATTCAGTAAATATATTGTTGAATTTTAATTAAAGGTTATCAATATTACTAGTACTTATATTTTCTACTATATCTTCCAAAATACTTTCAACACCTTCTAGTTTTATAATTGATTTTAATGCAGTGACACAAGTGATAACAGTTGGCATGTCTTCAAAGTATTTATTAAAAAAATTCGACAAAATAAAGGCAGACCAAATATCATTATTTTTAAATTCTTTAAAAATAAATGATATTTCTAAGTATGCATACATAACATGATGAATTGTAGGATAATAGACAACAGATAATATTTTTGTGTGTTTTTTAAAAACTTTAAGGATACTTAAAAGTTAACCAAGTAGATCTCAATCTTCGTTTGTTAATTCATGAACAATTAATGAATTATAAAACTCCATAAGTATATTTTTACATTTGTAGACATCTCTAAACAAATCATATGTACTATTTCATCTAGTACTATTATCAAATTTTACTCTTTTAAATTTTTCTCCTCTTGCATGACAAAAATGTCTAAAATCTTGAATTTTCTATTTGAACTATACACATAAGTAATCATACCACGAATTTTATATATTATCCTTTCTAAATAATTAAATCCGGGTTGAACTATTAAATTTATTATATGGAAAACACATCTAACATGAAAAAAATGCACTATTTATTACATGTATTAAATTATTTTTTAACATTTTAACAGCACTAGTGTTATTGCTTGCATTATCTAAATTAATATTCATTATTTTATTTTTAATTTTAAAAGTACGAATAATAGACATAATTTGAGCATATATTGTTTGGCCAATATAAGGTAATCCAAAAAATTCAAATCCTTTAATTCTTTTTTGCATAACCATTTCAGAATATATCCAATGAACATTCATACAAATATAACTAACTACAGGTTGATGATTAGCAGACCAAATATCACTATTTAAACAAATTTTATCGTTAAAATTGTCAAAATATTCAATTAGTTCTTTTTTAGCTGTATTATATAATTTAATTGTATCACGTTTAGTAGTCATTCTACTTACTGTTTATATTTCATTTGCAATCCGAATTGAATGTAAGCGGTACACGCCAATCGACAAAAAAAATTGAGGAGAGCTCCTTCTCGATCACTAGTTTGGTTTATAACTCTTTTTGTAATATTTGATCATAACCTCAACTGTGACCGGAACGATCAATTTGTGCTTGAGAGCTTTCATCTGTTTGTTTATACTTTTGCAAACACGATTAGTAGTGTCACTGTAATGTGTTATTGCCTATAGTACCAAATAAGGCGTTGCATATTTTGCATTGTGCATTTTTAACACCTTCGGTAACCCACACTTTGATGAAATATTCTCAAACTGACGTTATACGTTTGTTTCGCTCACCGGTAGGATGTGAAAATAATGGACTAGAACTCGATCCACTATCAGGCGTAATGATATTTGGGTCATTTCAAATAAATTACGGTATTTGTGATCCAGATGCAGTATTGGAGGAATCCATTGTATTGTAATATAATGTAATAATAAAATTGTAATAATAAAATTGTAATAATAAAAATATAATAATAAGTGGTGTAATAAAATAATGTATTAATAATACAAATTGAGAAATATAATGATAACAAATTAACAATTGAAACTTTGTGGAGAGAAAAATAATTGGCTTTATGTGGCGAGAAAAGAATGTTGAAATGATTGAAATATAATGATAACAATTGTGAATGTTGATATGTAGTGCACTATCTTAATTTTCTAGAAGAAAAATGTATCTTTTGTGCAACTAGCCTGTATAAATTTGACATTTTTTTTTGCAGGTCTGGCTGACAGCTGATGGGCTCTGGCAGGCGGCAGCAACTGACACTAACAGGCGCCAGTCGATCAGCACAGCGCACGCTAGCAACAACATTTATCTTTTTTGTTTTTTTTTGTTTTTTTTACTGTTGAAGGTAGGCGGGGCAGAACCAGATGATCTGGAGGCTGAGTCAGGCCTCGGGCTGCAGGTTAGGCCGAGTTTTCATGTAGGCTGGTCCAGGCCAGATTAATAGGCAAAAAAAGCGGTCTGTGAATGATTTGCCAGGCCGGATTGGACTGGTCCAGGCCTTGATCAGGCCGGGCCGCGAACCGGACGTGCATGTCTAACTAATGGTATCATAGGAAATCAAGACACGAAAACAAATATTTCTCTACATTGATTGGAAAGAAAGTGAAAGGAGACACAGAATAGTTATCTTTAGAGAATATAGAACTTTCTTATCTTAGCGGAATATTTACGTTTCTTTAGTGATGATGAAACTTTTTCTCAATTTTTGTATGGTTATTAGAACCCAGGCGCCGCTCTGAGCCTTTCGTTTTTGACATTGCACAATAATTTCACAAATATAATGTTAAAAGTCTTAAATTTTTCATTCCTTAATTTATTTTTTCTTTGCTCTTTCAAAACTGATACAAAAATATAGTCTATCAAATAGTATATCAAATGATGTGATATTATTATATTAATATAAAATTTTAATGTCCGAGATTTGAAACAACATAAAATTTTAGAATCTTAACATTATCTCAGTAAGAAGTTTAGCGTACCTTGAAAGTCCGATTTTGAAAATTACATGACTACTCGAACAATGAATAAGAATCACCGTAACTTTGGATAGAATTGATAGTTTTGTCTGGATTCGCATATGGAATTCTCATACGGAATCCATGAAAGGTACACTTAAAGTTCTCCAAAGACAGAAATTGGGCGAAAGAGAGTAGCAGTCAGGGTGACGCAGCGAAAGTCGTATTAACACTAAAAGCTTAATAAGGATTCAATCAGTAATAAAGATATAATAAAGGCTACTACTGATCGCCAAATTATACTAAATAAATAATGATAAAAGTTTTTTTTTTTTTTTAAATAATAATTCTAGTAGACTATTTATACTACCTAAATCCTAAAAATTAAAACTAAACCCAAAATATAAGTAGACCCACAAATAAGTAAACCGATAATCTAATTAATAAATAAAAGTACATCTATAAATGTTCATAAATAACAAAACTTAAATTATAACGAATCTTCTTTGATATTTCATCCCACCGTCATTCCCTTCTTGAAAAAATTGGACCACGAATTTTAAAAAGAAGTATCAAGCACTTAAAGGTAGACAATATCCTCATTCTTCTTTGTATCATGCAAGTCTGATGTTGCTCGTCAAAGAAAAATTTTGAAAATAATTTTCAATTGATCAAAGTCTTCATATTAACCTACACTTTCAACAAATGATTAGGAACGATAAAATCAAAAAAAATCACGTTCTCAAATATCTTCAAAATATCACCCTCTTTAACATTTGAATTTGTCGTTTTTGATAAATCTTCACTCTCAACGATTGTTATCATGTCACGTAACTGATAAGAAACAGGGTTTGTGGCAACCAACACAACTGACTTGAACATATTTTGTCCATTTTGTCAAGATCGTACAATATTTATTAAGATTACTAACTAATAAAGAAATATATTTTCGGAACTTTTTAACGTCTCAACTTCATAACGATGATGCAATTTCTCACGTTCGTCATAAAGGTAATCCAATTTTCTTTGAAGGATGGCATAATCGCCTAACAAATGTCTACGACCACAATCATTAAGATAACAAATATCTTCCCTGACTTGTGAAATCTTTACTTTTGTAGCTAAATTATAAAAACTGAAATACGCCTGGGTCACTTTGAAACTAGCAAAACTTGAAAAATCCAACAAAAGGGGATATTGACGCGGGACAGAATATGCAAAATTAAAATCAAACCCTCGTGCTGTATTTAGATTAAAAGAATAGAATAAAAAAAAAATTAAATAAAATAATTTTAAGATATTTTAAATATATGTTTCGTTATTGATGGATGAATAGTATAATATGATGATAAAATTATTACATATATTCATTTTATTAAAATTAATTTTATTTTACCATCTCTCATATGAAATAAAAATTAAAATGATAGAATAAATTTTCATTCAATTAAAAAAATTTATTTTCAAAAATAATTATCAAATATACTATTTTTTATTATATATTTATTTATATTTCATTCCTTCGATCTAAATCTATATATCATGCATGTTACGAATTCTCTGCACAAATCAGTAATGAACGTGACATTGCCGCAAGATGAGTTCGCTAATTTCCGTCCGTGAATAGTGAACTCTTTTTTTTTTTTTTTTTTTTTTAAGTGAAAATTTAAAATAGTTAGCAAAAGCTACTATTACCCTGGTCAAAGAAGTAGTCCTCCTCGGGGGCGAAGCCACTTGAAAGGTTTGTAAGGTCAATTAATCTTATTAAATTTTTTTATTTTATTTTATAATATATAATGAAATTTAAAAATTTTAAATATTATATACAAATTAATTATATTAAAATTTTATAAAAATTTTAATATACAAAGTCAAATTAAAATTTTATAATATTTTCATTTAAGTTTCAATTTTATATTATTCATATTTTCTTTATATATATGTATATTTATATAATTTTCTTAAATTAAATAATAATATATTTTATATTATTTTTTAAAAATAAATTATTTATAAATAATTTATCTTTAAAAAAGTCTATTAGGGATCAATAGTGTGTGTGTGTGTGTATATATATATATATATATATATATATATATATATATATATATATAAAGTTAACAATTATTATATTATTATTATTATTAAATTCGAGACATTGCCCTTAATTTTTTTTTAAATTATTTATAATTTTATAATAATTTTAATGTCACTTAATATTTATTCTGACTTTGATGCTGATCGTCCTGACGATTTATTCAGATGGTTATCATTCCTCAAACAGTTAGTAAAAGGTAGAGGTTCCCAATAGCTTTCTCAGAATCTTTCGTCCCGAGGTATTCTCACCTTTATGTTAATTGACATAGCGAAAGGCGCGTGAATAAAAAAGAATCACAAGAATCTAATCAATAATAAAAAAAATATAGAGTAAAATATATTAACATCCTTTATAAATAATTATAATAATATTTATTATTTTTTTAATTTTCTAAATAGCAGTCAATACTCTTTTAGTTTATAATGTATATTTATTATCTCTAGTATGGTTGATCAACTAATATCTATTTTATTTTTTAATATAATATCTAATACACTTTTTAAGTTATAATATTTAATATATCTACTAAATATAAATTTTTATATCATAATTTTTACTTAACTTGATATAATTAATTAAATTATGAACTTGTGAAATAAATAACATAAATGTCAAAAAATAATAAATATTCATTTTATCAAGAAAATAAAGTCATACACTTTTTGCTAATTAAATTTCTCAAAGATTAAAATTTACGTAATATGCATTCAAATATATATATATATATATATTTTAATTAAAAAGTAAAATTTAATACACATAAAAAGTACAAATTAAAGCAAAAAAATTTATAATTATTTTTTCCAAATATTAAAATTTAAGTAAAACAAACTTATTATTGTAGAATGAATATTATTATTCATATAAAAAAGTATTAAAAATTATATTAATTATTTTTCTCAAATATTAAACTAAACATAAGTAAAAAATTTGGTGTGCTATCGCAGACATCAAAAAATGAAATCTTACTTTGAAAAAATATTAATGTAATAGTGCAAGTAAGAGTCGATCCCACAGAGAATGGTTAATTTAATTTTGTGTTTTGTAAACCAAAATTGGGGGGTTTTTAATTAAAAAAATAATTTAAATAAAATTAACTAAAATAAATATGCAAGTAATTTAATGAAATAATGAAGAAGAATAAGCATTGATTTAAGTTAACATCCATAATCAAAAATTTACAACTGATCATTGATACAATAATAAATCAATTAATATTTTGAACATTCACCGTAGAAACAATTACTCGCAGGTGAAATCTTTATTCTCCTATCTTCTTAATTTTAGATAAATAGAGTCACTTGATCTAAATACCCTTACTATTAAACAACCTCCGGCACTTGCTAAAGATTTAATTTAATAGCAGCTTTAAGAATTAGAGAGATCGTTGAACAAAACAACACAAATCACTTGTTTGTATTTAATTTAGATGAATATTCTTCATAAAATATAATAGTCTTTTGATCTACAAAATAATTATTAAACTTAATTACTTAACCAACAGCAGTAGATTAATGCGAATAAAAAACTAGTATGCATCCTATGAATTAAATAAATCAATCATAAAATTAAACACAGAAAAATATTCAATACTCAAAATATAAATTGAACAATTAAAATAAATCAGATCTCACAGTGTATAAATCTTGATGGCTTCAATCAATTAAACCAAGAAAAATAATTTAGCCACACATAGCCATAAAAAATACCAAAGAATAAAAGAGAGAATATTTCTAGTAAAAGTTGTATGTTTCAATTATATCTCAAGCCCTCTATTTATACTACATAATCTTCCTAACCCTAATAGAAATTATAATTTTCAAACCCTAATAAGATTTAAAATAAAATATAATAAATAAAAAATTCTTATTTATTTTTCTTTTCCAAATTTGCTAAGGATTCCTAAATTATTCTTTAATTTATCTGCTGGCTGGGTATCCCCACGGAACAAAAGAAATCTGCCAAACAAAAGGACATGGGACCTGTGACGACCCCAAATCCAGGTTCTTTAACCTCGGGTTTGGTTCTCACTGTACAATACATAACAACAATGAAATACATATATTGTATTCAAACTTCGCGGAATAATACAAAAGGTTCCTTAATCAAAAGGCTACACTTCCCAAGGTCTATTACCTTAATCTTAACATTACATATCTTAAGGGAAATACAAAAGATTTACAACAGTAATTACATAACAGTAATATAAACTAACATGCAATTACTAAAACTAAACATTCGCTTTCCCCTTGCCTTTGTCCGATTTAGAGCTTTCGGGAATGGCTGAAATATAGTCATGATATAGCAAGAATGAGCAACTAAATGGCTCAGCAAGTTTATAAACAACAATCATACGATATATCATGATGAAGGGAAATAACTTCAAGGTTTCAACAATAGCAATTGTGAAGGATAACAAGAATCAATGTTCAATAAAAGAAGGAATTGACTCTTTACTGCTGAGTGGTCCTTAATGACCATGAACTGCTACTAAGGTAAAACAGACATACAATGTCTGACTCCTTGTTAAAAATAACGGGACACTTGAGGGGATCAGTCCTCTCATGTCCTATGTATATGCATCACATTTAGTTTTCTTGCGCGCTGTCGGGTCTCCGACAAATAAAAATCCCCTTTAACTAGGGTTGTTCTATCTCAGTCTTACTGTAAGAATCCGCACCAGCCAATGGTTTGGATAAGCTTTTATAATATTCAACTAAATGAATTTAACATGCATTTGTCTAGCCGAAACAATTAGCTTAGACGTTCTTAAACAGTTTGCAAAAGCACTATGTGCGAATACAATAATAAATAACGATGTGAAGTAATTTTCGATAATTAATTCACTTAAAGGTCTGTCAAATATCTACGAGTGTAGATATTTGCTCAACAATAATTGAATTGCTCAAAGTAATTAAAGTTGAATAATAATTGCAACAATAAGTACAAGTTAAGGGTAGAAGACTTGCCTCGTGCGTCGTTTACTGCTAACCAACTTAATTTAACAATCCTTGAACGGACCTAACAATTAAATCAGTTTGATCTTAAATTAGTATCTTATACTTATAAGTATAATGACCTTTATAAACCTTACGAACCACATAATTATATAATTATGGGTATATAAACACATAGGAAACATTATCATTAATTACTTGATAATATTTCAAACACAAAGAACCTATATTAATTATTTAATATAGTTCATACACTTATATAATATTATTAACAATTTAATAATATTTTATTAGTCTTGTAGTATTATTAATCGTTTAATAATACATTATTAGTCTTCTAATATTATTAATCTTTTAATAATATTTTATCAATCACTTAACATTATTAATCCATTAATAACATTTTATTGTCCTTATAATATTATTAATTATTTAATAATATTTTATCATCCTTATAATATTATTAATCATTTAATAATATTTTATTCACCTCATAATATTATTAATCCTTTAATAATATTTTATTTATTATTTAATATTATTAACTATTTAATAACATTTTAAATCATTATCTAATATTATTAATTATTTAATAATATTTTATTAATTATCTAATATTATTAATCATTTAATAATATTTTATTACCTCATTAATATTATTAACCATTTAATAATATTTTAAACATTATCTAATATTATTAATTATTTAATAATATTTTATTTAATATCCAATATTATTAATCATTTAATAATATTTTATTATCTTATTAATATTATTAATCATCTAATAATATTTTAAATCATTATCTAATATTATTAATCATTTAGTAATATTTTATTCATTATCTAATATTATTAATCATTAAATAATATTTTATTCATTTACTAATATTATTATTTATTTAATAATATTTTATTGACTTATTAATATTATTACTCATTTAATAATATTTTAATCTCTTACTAATATTATCAATCATTTCATAATATTTAATTACTTATTAATATTATTAACCATGTAGTAATATTTTAATACCCTTTAAATAATATCAAAAGTTAACTTTTAAATTGGGTTAACCTTAGTATTTAATTTAAACATTTAGATAGCATTGATTTACAAATAGACTCCATATAAATTTGTTTAATACCCAAATATATTCATTTTACACCTATTTCAACTTAATTTTTCAAAGAAAACTCGACCCGGATCGACCCGACCCGACCCGGACCGACCCGACCCGACCCGGAGCACCAAAAATCTGCTTAGCAGATTGTTCTGACGCAGCTGCGTCACTCCTGACGCGGCTGCGTCAGCCGTTTTATCCGAAAGTCAACTGTTTGACTGTTCGACCCTCCGACGCTCCGACAGCCATAACTTCTTCATACGAAAACATTTTGGGGTGATTCTTGAGTCCATTCTCATCAGAATTTCCCCCTCTACAATTTCTCTTTAGATCACAAATCCAAATTCCAAACGTAACTAGACTCAAAATGGCTCACAATGCAACATAGGGTTTTAAAATCAACATCCTTTGCGGTAAAAGCCATAACTTCTTTGTTATTCATTATTTTTGAAAAGTTCAAAAAGGTTTTATCTTTAAAACTCATAGATCTAGCTTTCTAGCCATAAAAATCCACTTTTCGATTTGTACATTTCAAAATACAACCATAAACCTAGCATGCATAGTTAGGGTTTACCGGTAAAATTGAGTTATGAACTTTTCTACCATTTTTATGTATTTCTAACATACCAAAACATGTTATAAACACATAGATCTATGAATATACATATATTACCTAGTTAAATACTTCTAGATCATCAAAACGAGTTTTGATCGGTTAAAAATAGATTTTAACCGATCAAAGGCTTTCTAGACTACAAAAATGAAATAAGATGAAGTTGAGAGCACTTTTAAACCTTGAGGTCTTGGATGCTCTTCTTCTCCTTCTACCAAAGTAAGTTGTGTAGCTAGTGGACATACACCAAGGCTTCCTCTAGCTTTTCCTCACACAAACACAAGTGTATCTCTCTTTTAACTCACAAAAGCTCTCTCTCTTTTCTCTAGAAAATGTCTAGCAAATGACTAACAAACTTGAACCAAGTGTGGAGCATTCTATTTATAGCCATCAACTAACTCCTCATTAGCTTGCTAATTCACCCATGTCGGTGAAATTAGTGCTTAATTACAATTACTATTGCATGGAATGACTAGGTGATTGACTAGGTGATTGACTAGGGTGGTTGGCCAACCTTGTCATAGAGTGAATTAGAAGCAACATGGAAATCAAGCAATCCAAGTGGGGCCCTCCAAAAATTCAGCAAAAATGGATTTTCCAAGCCATTTTTCCTTTATTTTTAATGCTAAAATGTGCATATATACATCCATATATATATATATACATATCTATATATATATTGACCAAAGTTTGACCTTAATTGGACTTCACATTAGGCTTGGGAATAACTTCTATTGGGCTCATTCAATTAAATTGTTTGGGCTCAATTTAAATAACACATTGGGCTTATATTAAATAGTCTAAGTTACATTTAATTAAATCAAGCATTGGGCTTGTTTAATTAATTACATGGGCTAGTAATTAAATTAATTACATGGGCTACTAGGTTAATATCTTTAACCTAGTTTATCAACTTATTTGGATTTAAAATATAATCCAATTAGATTTGCTTAAATTAATTATACACTTTGCTTTAATCCTTTAAATAAACATACAAGCACATAAGTACATTTATTTAATTATCTAATGCACAATTAATTAATGAGAAAAATTTAAATTCATTGCTAAATATTTATTAAGTATATTTACAATGACTAATGAAATTCGTGGTCATTACATTCTCCCCCCCTTATAAGAATTCCGTCCCCGGAATTACAAATTTAAACTACTTAAACAGATGCGGATAGTTAGCCCTCATCTTTTCTTCAAGCTCCCACGTAGCTTCCTCAGCGTTGTGGTTCCTCCAAAGGACTTTGACAGAATGTATAATCTTATTCCGTAAACTCTGCTATTTCCTATCTAGTATCTGGACAGGAATTTCCTCGTACGATAAGTCTTTCTCGACTTGTATTGGCTCATAGGATATGACATGTTTGTGGTCTGGCTTGTATGGTCGCATCACTGACACATGAAACACATTGTGAATATGCTCAAGTTCAGGAGGTAAAGCTACCTCGTACGCCACTTCGCCCACTCTCTTTAATATCTCGAACGGTCCTATGAACCTCGGACTCAGCTTCCCTTTCTTTCCAAATCGGATCTTCCCCTTCCAGGGAGATACCTTCATGAATACAAAACTCCCAACTTCGAAGTCTCGCTTCTGTCGATGTAAGTCGGCATATTTCTTCTGACGGTCCTGGGCTGCTACTAGCCGAGCTCTTATTACTTTGATAATTTCTACCGTCTGTTGAACCAATTATGGTCCCAACAGTCGGCGTTCACCTACCTCATCCCAACATAGAGGTGTTCTGCACTTTCTTCCGTATAATGCTTCGTAAGGCGGCATGCCTATGCTTGCATGATAACTATTGTTGTATGCAAACTCAACTAATGGTAGATGGTTCTCCCAACTGCCCTTGAAATCCATCACACAGGCCCTGAGCATATCTTCCAATGTCTGTATTGTTCTTTCACTTTGCCCATCGGTCTGTGGATGATATGCTGTACTCATTCTCAACTGTGTCCCCAATCTCTCCTGAAGACTTCTCCAAAATTTTGACGTGAAGCGCGGATCTCTGTCTGACACAATCGATACCGGCATCCCATGTCTCGAAACTATCTCCTTAATGTACAATTTGGCCAACTGATCCAAACTGAACTTAATCTTGATCGGCAAAAAGTGCGCTGACTTTGTTAGTCGATCCACAATCACCCATATTGCGTCAAATCCCTTCTGTGTTGCTGGAAGTCCTACCACAAAATCCATTGTGATATGCTCCCATTTCCACTCAGGAATCTCTAACGGCTGTAGTAATCCACTTGGTCTCTGATGTTCAGCCTTTACCCTTTGACAAGTTAGACATCGGCTGACACATTCTGCGACCTCCCTTTTTAAATTCGGCCACCAAAAGTGCTGACGCAGATCTTGATACATCTTCGTACTTCCCGGATGTATCGAGTATCTCGTACTGTGGGCCTCTTGCAAGATCTCTTCTCGTAGTTCGGGCACTAGCGGCACCCAAACACGATTTTCAAATCTTAGCAATCCCATGCTATCTTCCTTGAACTTGACCTCTTCCCCTTCGGTCATTCTCATCCTTATTCTGACACATTCTTCATCTTTGTCTTGAGCCTCTTTCACCCTATCTAGTAAGGTTGGGCTCGCTTCTACTTCCATTGACTCATTTGGATTTCTCACCTTCAACTCCATTCGAGCCATTTCTTGAACCAATTGTTCCTGATCTGTCAAGATGAACAATTTCTCCCTGCTCTTTCTACTTAGAGCATCTGCTACTACGTTGGCCTTGCCGGGATGATATAGAATTTCACAATCATAGTCTTTGATCAATTCTAACCATCTCCGTTGCCTCATATTTAACTCCTTCTGTGTGAAGATATACTTCAGACTCTTGTGGTCCGTGAATATCTCACATTTCTCTCCATACAAATAATGTCTCCAAATTTTAAGGGCAAACACTACCGCTGCCAGCTCCAAGTCATGGGTAGGGTATCCCTTCTCGTAATCCTTCAACTGTCTGGATGCATACGCAACGACCTTGCCGTTTTGCATAAGCACACAGCCAAGTCCCTTGTGCGATGCATCACTGTAGACCGTAAAACCTCCCGTATCGTCCGGTAAAGTCAATACAGGTGCTTCACTAAGTCTCTTCTTTAGCTCCTGAAAACTCTCCTCACACTTCTCCGTCCATACGTATTTCACCGTCTTCCTCGTTAAATTTGTCAGCGGTGTTGCTATCTTTGAAAAATCTTGAATGAATCTCCGATAGTAACCCGCTAACCCCAAGAAACTTCTCACCTCCGTCGGCGTCCTTGGTTGTTCCCAATTCATCACCGCTTCCACCTTTGCTGGATCTACTGAAACACCCTCCTTGTCAATGACATGACCCAAAAATTGAACTCTTTCCAACCAGAATTCACACTTCGAAAACTTAGCGTACAACTGCTCCTTCCGTAAAATCTCCAACACCAATCTTAGGTGTTCAGCATGCTCCTCCTCCGTTTTAGAATACACCAGAATATCGTCAATGAACACAACAACAAATTTATCCAAGTACTGCTTGAATATTCTGTTCATCATGTCCATAAATGCGGCTGGCGCATTCGTCAGTCCAAACGACATCACCAGAAACTCATAATGCCCATATCGAGTTCTGAATGCCGTCTTGGGTACATCCTCCTTCCTGACTTTCAACTGATGATAACCAGTCCTCAAGTCAATCTTTGAAAAGTACTTCGCCCCTTTCAATTGATCGAAAAGATCGTCAATTCGTGGCAACGGGTACTTGTTCTTAATTGTCACCTTATTCAGCTCTCTGTAATCCATACATAGTCTCATCGATCCATCCTTCTTCTTTACAAACAACACAGGTGCTCCCCATGGAGAAACACTTGGTTGAATGTACTTATTATCCAACAACTCCTGTAGTTGGATCATTAACTCCTTCATTTCTACCGGAGCCATCCTATATGGTGCCTTTGATATTGGTGCTGTCCCCGGTACCAAATCAATTACAAACTCTATCTCCCTATCTGGCGGTAAACCTGGCAGTACATCTGGAAACACGTCCATGAACTCCCTCACTACTGGTATTTGCTCCATCTCGGGATTCACCATCTGTGTGTCCACTATGTGAGCCAAATACCCTACACAACCTTTCCTTAACAGTTTCTTGGCCTGCATCATCGTCAGACATGCTGATTGTCTAGACGACTTGCTGCCATAAAATACGACCTTAGACCTATTTGGTGTCTTAAGGTGTATACACTTCTTTTGACAATCAATTATAGCTCCATGGTTAAACAACCAATCCATTCCAAGTATAACGTCAAACTCCCCCAAACGTATTGGAATTAAATCTACACTAAACTTCTGACCCCTGATTTCAGCACAACAGTTTCTATGTACATACTCTACAGGAATCACTTCTTTATTTGCAACTTCTATGTTCATTGGGTTCTCTAGTTTTTGTCTAGGCAATTCTAATCGTTTAGCGAATTCATCAGACACAAATGAACAGGTAGCGCCCGAATCAAATAATACATAAGCATTTATATCATTGATCGGAATAATACCTGACACCACGTCTTTTGATTCGACGGCGTCCTGCACCGTCATGTTGAAAGTCCGTGCCGTTGGTTTGTTCTGTGGCACCGGCCCTCCAATGGTCAGTTTGGCGTTGTTGTTGTTGTTGCTGTTGCTTCCCCTATAGCCCGAACTCCCTCCGGTGTTCTTCTTCTTCGGACAATCTTTAAATTGATGGTCCATGGCCCCGCAGGCGAAACAACCTCCCTTCCTTTTTGGTGTGGGACAATTAGGAGCGATGTGCCCCTCTTGCCCACAGTTATAGCAGACATTTCTTCCTTTCATGCACTCCCCGGTGTGGTTCTTTCCGCACTGACTGCATTTATTAGCTTTCTTCGATTCACTGCCCTGGGGTGTCCCCGAACTGCTGTTGTTATTCCATTTGCGTTTGTTCGAGTTGCTGCCCCCACTGCTGCCCTCTCGGTTTCCTCCATCACCTTTCTTCTTGTTCCGCTCCTGGTTGTGCTTATTCAAAGCTTCATTTCCACCCTCAGCTATGATAGCTTTCTCCAGTAACGTTGCAAAGTTTGTAATCTGAAGAACAGCTACCCGACTGTAAACCCACGGTTTCAGCCCCTGTTCGAATCTTCTGGCGTGCCTCGCCTCAGTATCCACCTGGTGTGTGGCAAATCTCGCCAATTCATTGAATTTGGCGGCGTATTCCGATACCGACATGTTACCTTGCTTCAGCTCTAGGAATTTAATTTCCATCCTAGCCTTTGTACTCTCTGGAAAGTAGTTTTCCAAGAATACCTCTTTGAATCGCGCCCACGCGATCGTTCCCTCCCCTGCTCTACTTTTATTGGCCTTCCGCCAGTGGCTGGCCTCTCCTTTCATCATGAAGGTAGCAAATGAGGTCATTTGCTCCTCCCTAACTCGTGCGACCTCGAAGACTTTTTCCATCTCCTCTATCCAGGTCTGTGCTTCTATAGGATCCGTGGTCCCTTTGAACTCGGGTGGTCCTATTAATTTGAAATCCTTAAAGGTTGCTAGTGGAGCGGCAGGGTTTGTTGCTCCAGTAGCCTCTGCGTTGCGTCCGCGGAATGCTCCCATTAGCATTTCCACGAACTCTTGGACAGGGTTGGGTGGTACCCCTCCGGCATTTACTGACTCTTCGGGTGGTGGTGGGGGTAGTCGTTGATTCCTTCTTTGTGGCGGCATTTTCTGTATAAAGAAAATTTAATTAATTAAAGTTGTTTCAATCTTTTTACTTTCGTTTTGTAGCTTAAGTATTTTAAACTAAAGCACAAATAATCATCTTGACACATATAAACGTAAACGAAAATGCATTTATATTCATATGCTAAAACACAGTGCGTAGCACTTTTACATCATAGGCATACTGCTATAAACGCTGCTAACCCCGATAGTTAAAACAAAAGACGGGATCTAACATATCCCACAACTTCATAGAGTTGGGATTTACAACATACTAACCCTCTATCAAAACAAAAGTTGGGTTTCTACTGCATCTATGTACATACATCATAAATAAAGAAAATACAACTAACGGCGCATCCCTCGACGAACCGCATCGTCGTACTCCTCATCTCCAATAGCCCTGACCACACCCCTACTGATGGTGTGCAAGGTCTGGCCTTCCTCGGCAGGGTAATAGTGCACCCTACGCTGGATCCTACCAACTGATGAGCGATAGACGTAACTGAGTCTATCTATCCTCACCTTCTTCTCCCTAACCTCCTCCACCAGTTCCATCATCTGCCCGTGAGCTGCATCACGCTGAAACTCCATATCTAACCTTGCCTCAACGGCCTGCTGCATCTGGCCCCTCATGGCCTCCCTCTCTGCCTGTGTCTGCTGAATCTTCAGCTCAGCGGCTACTAACTTGGCCTCCATCTCGGCCATCCTCGCCTTCAGCTCTATGTTCTCGCCAGAGAACATATAAGCTGTATCTCTGTACTGCTGCTCTGTCTGCTGGTGGATCTGGTTCTGCTCCTCAAGGTGCTGAACCCTCTCCTCTAGCTCATCGTTAGCCGTAGTGAGAGTATCGATGATGTCACTGGCGACAGTGCCCATGCCATCAATATACTCCGCTGGCTCCTCATCCTCATCATCATCAGTATCAGCCTCCTCCTCACTGTACTGCCCCATAACTCCGCCCCAGACAGCGTCCTCTCTATCTCCCTCCTCGGGATCTGACTCTGGCTCCTCGACAGGTGCAGCCACCCGTGGCTGTTCGGTATCCATAGGGATATCCGTAAAAATCACCTCCTCTACAGCAGTGCTCGACTGTCCTATCTCCGTCATCCTACAATAACATAAATAACACATGTTAGTACAACAATAAAATATATTCATTGATGAAATGAAATGATATTTTATCATGTACATCTCGGCTCGATGGATTTTCTCAATCCATCTCCAAAAATACACAACATGATGAATCTCCCCAATTCATCTCCTAACGCACTCGATAAGAGTTTAGTACTAAGGTTATAACCTAGGTTTCGCAATCCTAGCGTTTCTAACCTACAGCTCTGATACCAACCTGTGACGACCCCAAATCCAGGTTCTTTAACCTCGGGTTTGGTTCTCACTGTACAATACATAACAACAATGAAATACATATATTGTATTCAAACTTCGCGGAATAATACAAAAGGTTCCTTAATCAAAAGGCTACACTTCCCAAGGTCTATTACCTTAATCTTAACATTACATATCTTAAGGGAAATACAAAAGATTTACAACAGTAATTACATAACAGTAATATAAACTAACATGCAATTACTAAAACTAAACATTCGCTTTCCCCTTGCCTTTGTCCGATTTAGAGCTTTCGGGAATGGCTGAAATATAGTCATGATATAGCAAGAATGAGCAACTAAATGGCTCAGCAAGTTTATAAACAACAATCATACGATATATCATGATGAAGGGAAATAACTTCAAGGTTTCAACAATAGCAATTGTGAAGGATAACAAGAATCAATGTTCAATAAAAGAAGGAATTGACTCTTTACTGCTGAGTGGTCCTTAATGACCATGAACTGCTACTAAGGTAAAACAGACATACAATGTCTGACTCCTTGTTAAAAATAACGGGACACTTGAGGGGATCAGTCCTCTCATGTCCTATGTATATGCATCACATTTAGTTTTCTTGCGCGCTGTCGGGTCTCCGACAAATAAAAATCCCCTTTAACTAGGGTTGTTCTATCTCAGTCTTACTGTAAGAATCCGCACCAGCCAATGGTTTGGATAAGCTTTTATAATATTCAACTAAATGAATTTAACATGCATTTGTCTAGTCGAAACAATTAGCTTAGACGTTCTTAAACAGTTTGCAAAAGCACTATGTGCG
This sequence comes from Hedera helix, assembly GCA_947179155.2. Taxonomy (NCBI): domain Eukaryota; kingdom Viridiplantae; phylum Streptophyta; class Magnoliopsida; order Apiales; family Araliaceae; genus Hedera; species Hedera helix. Next base: position 9,371,916 of record OX359279.1, read on the forward strand.
AATACAATAATAAATAACGATGTGAAGTAATTTTCGATAATTAATTCACTTAAAGGTCTGTCAAATATCTACGAGTGTAGATATTTGCTCAACAATAATTGAATTGCTCAAAGTAATTAAAGTTGAATAATAATTGCAACAATAAGTACAAGTTAAGGGTAGAAGACTTGCCTCGTGCGTCGTTTACTGCTAACCAACTTAATTTAACAATCCTTGAACGGACCTAACAATTAAATCAGTTTGATCTTAAATTAGTATCTTATACTTATAAGTATAATGACCTTTATAAACCTTACGAACCACATAATTATATAATTATGGGTATATAAACACATAGGAAACATTATCATTAATTACTTGATAATATTTCAAACACAAAGAACCTATATTAATTATTTAATATAGTTCATACACTTATATAATATTATTAACAATTTAATAATATTTTATTAGTCTTGTAGTATTATTAATCGTTTAATAATACATTATTAGTCTTCTAATATTATTAATCTTTTAATAATATTTTATCAATCACTTAACATTATTAATCCATTAATAACATTTTATTGTCCTTATAATATTATTAATTATTTAATAATATTTTATCATCCTTATAATATTATTAATCATTTAATAATATTTTATTCACCTCATAATATTATTAATCCTTTAATAATATTTTATTTATTATTTAATATTATTAACTATTTAATAACATTTTAAATCATTATCTAATATTATTAATTATTTAATAATATTTTATTAATTATCTAATATTATTAATCATTTAATAATATTTTATTACCTCATTAATATTATTAACCATTTAATAATATTTTAAACATTATCTAATATTATTAATTATTTAATAATATTTTATTTAATATCCAATATTATTAATCATTTAATAATATTTTATTATCTTATTAATATTATTAATCATCTAATAATATTTTAAATCATTATCTAATATTATTAATCATTTAGTAATATTTTATTCATTATCTAATATTATTAATCATTAAATAATATTTTATTCATTTACTAATATTATTATTTATTTAATAATATTTTATTGACTTATTAATATTATTACTCATTTAATAATATTTTAATCTCTTACTAATATTATCAATCATTTCATAATATTTAATTACTTATTAATATTATTAACCATGTAGTAATATTTTAATACCCTTTAAATAATACCAAAAGTTAACTTTTAAATTGGGTTAACCTTAGTATTTAATTTAAACATTTAGATAGCATTGATTTACAAATAGACTCCATATAAATTTGTTTAATACCCAAATATATTCATTTTACACCTATTTCAACTTAATTTTTCAAAGAAAACTCGACCCGGATCGACCCGACCCGACCCGGACCGACCCGACCCGACCCGGAGCACCAAAAATCTGCTTAGCAGATTGTTCTGACGCAGCTGCGTCACTCCTGACGCGGCTGCGTCAGCCGTTTTATCCGAAAGTCAACTGTTTGACTGTTCGACCCTCCGACGCTCCGACAGCCATAACTTCTTCATACGAAAACATTTTGGGGTGATTATTGAGTCCATTCTCATCATAATTTCCCCCTCTACAATTTCTCTTTAGATCACAAATCCAAATTCCAAACGTAACTAGACTCAAAATGGCTCACAATGCAACATAGGGTTTTAAAATCAACATCCTTTGCGGTAAAAGCCATAACTTCTTTGTTATTCATTATTTTTGAAAAGTTCAAAAAGGTTTTATCTTTAAAACTCATAGATCTAGCTTTCTAGCCATAAAAATCCACTTTTGGATTTGTACATTTCAAAATACAACCATAAACCTAGCATGCATAGTTAGGGTTTACCGGTAAAATTGAGTTATGAACTTTTCTACCATTTTTATGTATTTCTAACATACCAAAACATGTTATAAACACATAGATCTATGAATATACATATATTACCTAGTTAAATACTTCTAGATCATCAAAACGAGTTTTGATCGGTTAAAAATAGATTTTAACCGATCAAAAGCTTTCTAGACTACAAAAATGAAATAAGATGAAGTTGAGAGCACTTTTAAACCTTGAGGTCTTGGATGCTCTTCTTCTCCTTCTACCAAAGTAAGTTGTGTAGCTAGTGGACATACACCAAGGCTTCCTCTAGCTTTTCCTCACACAAACACAAGTGTATCTCTCTTTTAACTCACAAAAGCTCTCTCTCTTTTCTCTAGAAAATGTCTAGCAAATGACTAACAAACTTGAACCAAGTGTGGAGCATTCTATTTATAGCCATCAACTAACTCCTCATTAGCTTGCTAATTCACCCATGTTGGTGAAATTAGTGCTTAATTACAATTACTATTGCATGGAATGACTAGGTGATTGACTAGGTGATTGACTAGGGTGGTTGGCCAACCTTGTCATAGAGTGAATTAGAAGCAACATGGAAATCAAGCAATCCAAGTGGGGCCCTCCAAAAATTCAGCAAAAATGGATTTTCCAAGCCATTTTTCCTTTATTTTTAATGCTAAAATGTGCATATATACATCCATATATATATATATACATATCTATATATATATTGACCAAAGTTTGACCTTAATTGGACTTCACATTGGGCTTGGGAATAACTTCTATTGGGCTCATTCAATTAAATTGTTTGGGCTCAATTTAAATAACACATTGGGCTTATATTAAATAGTCTAAGTTACATTTAATTAAATCAAGCATTGGGCTTGTTTAATTAATTACATGGGCTAGTAATTAAATTAATTACATGGGCTACTAGGTTAATATCTTTAACCTAGTTTATCAACTTATTTGGATTTAAAATATAATCCAATTAGATTTGCTTAAATTAATTATACACTTTGCTTTAATCCTTTAAATAAACATACAAGCACATAAGTACATTTATTTAATTATCTAATGCACAATTAATTAATGAGAAAAATTTAAATTCATTGCTAAATATTTATTAAGTATATTTACAATGACTAATGAAATTCGTGGTCATTACAGGACCCCTGCCATAAAAGCAAGCCGCCACACGTTTTTTTTCCTTCTTCATTGATGCTCCGCACATGGCGCGTCCCTTTTCTTTCCCTACAGCCGACACCGCGCATGGCGCACTTTCATTCTTTGCTTAGGCCGCCCCGCGCATCGTGCGGTCCACTGCTGCTCCTCCAAACGCCAAACGACGCCGTCCCGCTTGTGGTGTCATTCCAGCTGGTATGCGGGTATGGCGCGAACAATGCATGGTTAATTACGATTCTGCCACCGAGCTGTTTATTTACCATTTTCCCATCCAAGTTTTAATTAATTCCTACAAAATAAAATAAAAACATTAAAAGTAATATAAAATTACTAATAATAATAAAAACACACAATAATTAATAAAATACCTAAAATACTAAAAATACTTAAAAACTCACAAATAATTAAGTCTAAAAATACCTAATAAATATGAATAAAATCCACTTATCACTTAAGCATAATTATTTACAGTAAAAATGACAAATGTAGTTACTCAAAAAAAGAAAAATTATATTGAAAGAAAAATCTCTTTACAAGATAGAGGTAGTAATAAATATTATTATATTTTTTTTTATTCAACATTGTACAAAAACAACACCAGTTGTATACTAAAAAATTTAATCAAAATCATAAACATCTCAAATTTTGACATATACTCAAAAAAAATTAACATAAAAAAATCATAATATGAAATTAAGAATCCAAATAATAATTTTTATTATTAAACACCAAAAACTAAACTATCAATATACTCAATCACTCTAATTAGAACAACTCCATTAATGAATTAATTTAAAATTCTTAACATTTGTATCACTTATCCAAAAATTAATTAAACTAAATTAGTTTTTTTTTATAAGTTACCAGCAATTTGAATGAGATAGTCTTAATTACAAATAAAATTATAATTAAAATGTATTGCATTAAAAAAAATGATAATTATATATTATTCATGAATTAAAATTTGATAACATACAATAATAAATATATAACTTTATCTATTTAGTCAACCTTAAAATTTTATAAGGATACTAACTGTTACTTTAAAAACTAGAAAGGAGGTGAGTGTTATTATGGTTATCTACAGGAGGTGTTCCTGTATTTTAATCAAAAATATAATAAATGTCGTTAAATAGCCAAATTTTATTAAATAAATAATGATAAAAAAAATTCAAAATAATAACTCTAGTATACTATTTTTACTATCTAAACCTTAAAAATAAATAAAATTTAATAAAATTAAAACTAAGCCCAAAACATAAATAAACCCAAAAATAATTAAATTTATTGAACTAATCTAATTAATAAATAAAAATATATTAAATACTAAAAATATTCATAAATAATAAAACTTAAATTATAACGAATCTTCCATCATAATCTGTTTCGCATCACAAGATCATTACAAATTGAAATCTCCAATGACGTAATGAAAGTAAAGCTCCCCAATCCCCCATAACATGTTGGCAACATGTTGCATATATGCTTCTTCAAGAGATTCTCCTAAGCTTCTAGTCTCTTCGTCCCACACAAAAAGATGTTTAAAATATAAAAATATTTTGTCATACAAAAAAAAAACCTAAAATACGTGATTTAAATTTAAAATGCTATATACAAATTATTTTATCTTCAAAAATACTTAAGTAGGGTTTGGTTTGCAAAATAAAAATTTAATATAATACAATAGTCTACGTAATATAATAGAGTTATAATATAATGAAATAGGTTATTATGACGTACTTCTTCTGTCCTAAAAATGATGTCTAAGATACATATTGCACACAAATTAAGAAAATTAAAGTAAAGAAAAGATTAAAAAAAATAAAAAAATATCACTTTTATTCATAGTAAATCTCATGTAACTATATTAATGAATCTGTCTTTTTCAAACCTAATAGACCCTACTTAAATATACTTATAAGGGTAAATAGTCTTTAAGCATTTTTTTTATTTGATTTATGTACTTTTAGACATTTTTTTATGGACAAAATTTTTTATACTTGAAGATATCTTTTTTAAGGATGAAGGGAATATTTATTTGGTTCGTATTTGGTATTTGTGTGATAATGATATATAATGTTATTACATTACGTTTAAAATTGTGTTTAGTTAACTAAATATTTAATTATATTTCAAATTAGTGGTAATCATTATTATTTTATCTTTGATAACTTATTGCATTACGAATATAATGAACTTATACATTATGCATTCATTGAATTGGTGGACTTATTGAAAAGCATGTAAATTGACGTAATCGTATTATATCTGTAATGAGTTAATATATATAATTGATAAACCAAATATAAAATATGTCAAATTTATATAATAAGTTATTGTAATACGTAATTATTATATTAATTTAACGAAAACCAAACACTTTCTTAGGTAAAATCCACTAACCTTAGGAGAAAAAAAAGAATAAAGGAAAATTCATAACAATACCTTAGTTAAGGACGTAAGGTCCACTAATTTTAGGGAAAATGAAAATCACAGTGAACATAAATGCGGTTAAAGTTAAATTGTTATATTCTCTCATCTACTTTGACTTCTCTTAATTTTTATTAAAATTATATTTGCGACATGTTTTATGAGACAATTAATGGCATTTCATTTGAAATTAAATACGTTTAGGGGACTGCCCGCCACACTTGGAGAATGAGATCTCTCCATATTGAGCATAAGACGACTATGGTGATAAACTTTTAATATTGTTTAGTGTGATGATATTATGATAAGATTTAGCTAGTGTAGTGGTTTTCTTAATATTGGACTTCTAGCATATATGTATGTATCTAGTACGCATAATTGAAGTGAATGAATAGCACAATTACATTTTATTTCATGCTTTGAGGAGGGCAAGTCTAGATTTATCTTATTTAGTTTTGATTATTGAAGAGTGCTTGTAACTCAGTTGTTGTTTTGAGCATTTATGTTTTGTTCATATTTATCGTGAGGGCAGTCATGTTGCTCGTCAACGGGCAGACTTACCTCCTAATTTTGAGTTTGTGTATCTATTGTCTTGATTAGGGTCTGTTCCTGAATGTATTAACCCTTTCATATTATTCATTTTGTTCTAAAATCAAAGATAGAATGTTAACTAAATTAATTTGTTAAATAATAAAATTAAAAATTAATTATTTTTTTTTAATTTTGAAAAAACATGATAATTAGTATACTTTATGGTTAGGAAAGCTATAATTGTTTGTATTAAAACTAAATCATGTGTTGTTAATTTTAAGATTTCATGAATTAATTTAATAAAATTAAAAATATATATTTAATTTTAGAACGGATGGCGTATTTAAATAACAGAGAAAAACGAAAATTCTAAACCACTACCTTATTATAATTTTATGTGCACCAGAAACCTCCTTTCTCAAAAAATAATGTATAACTCACCAATTCTTACTTCACAATTCACATGTAGATATTAAGAAAAATAAACTAAAAGGATAGTTCAATAAATACTCTAACACAGAGATATTTATATCCTATAACTAAGGTTTAAAATTGATTTCCATTTTGAATTATATTTTCGATTAAAAATACTTTAAATTTTGAATGTGAAAACAGTTTGCATCTTCTATCCTAAAGTTTGGGGTACAAATAGATGCAGAGAGTGCAACGAATTTAAACGTATAAAATTTAGGGTGCTTTTAGTTGAATATAAAAAATTTAAGGTGGAAATCAAATTTGGCATCAATATGTAATTTAGTCTTGTCTTTGAGTGACAGTTTACAATAGTTTAGAGAAAAGTTATTTGTACAAGGTTGGATGCCTCGTAATTTTTATTTATTTTTAATTAGATTCCTCATAATTGAACTACTACTTTTCTAGTGATTTAACTCTGCCGGCCAGTGGTATCTTAAAATCAGTTTCGTCCACAAATCCAAAGGTAACATGCTATCTCCTTTTCCCACATGCCTTGTCTTGTTACCTTACCACTTGCATATGCATGAAAATATTCGGATCCTAATTCGAGATAATTTAAAATGTGCTTTTGATTTGGACAATTTATAAAATACAGTAAGATTCGAATCACCACTTGGAATTTTGACAAAAACCCACATAATTGAAACTGTTAATTCAAAAATAAACACATAAATCTTATTTAATCGTGAGATTAAGTGAAACTGTTAATTTTTACATCAAAACTTTTTCTTGGCATTTTTTACTTTGAAATTATGAACACAAGTGCTATTTGAAATATTTGTGCAATAATTTTAAATCAAAATACAAAGAGGAATTGGGGTTATCTTCAATGAAAAGGTTAACAGTTTTACTTTGTCCCATAATTACAGAGATTTATGTGAATATTTTTGTACTGGTGATTTTTATGAGATTTTGTCAAAATCCCATAGACTAATGTGCACAAACGTACTATAAACGTACTATGCAAAAAAAAGGTTGCACACTAAAAATAAGACTTGTGTATTTTATAAAATGTGTAAAATATTTTATAATAAATTCATATTTTTATTTTATCTTTTTTATATTATTTGTATGTAAATTTTTATATATAATTGTGTCACTAATATTATTCAATATATAAATGGTTGAAAAAAGTATGAATACGAAAAAGTACCACATCTTTTGCAGAAGTTATTGAACCAGAAATGACTAAGTGGGACACTTATCCTCCTTGGTACGTTGACATAGTTATACTGAAAAAGATGCAACGGTCGGAGGAGTCATAGTCTGAGTAGACGCATCCTTTTGTCACATCCATATAATAAGTTTTAGCTTTGTGGTTAAGCGAGGAGTTTCCCGAGCACTTAAGTCTTTAAAAAGGGCCACACCTCATATAATATTGTGTTGGTCTCTTTATAGAGAGGAGAAATGAAAAAAGTACTCTTCTCAGTTTTATGGGACATAAGAATATGGGTAATCCCTCTAGGACGAGTGTCATCTTTAAAGAGGGTATTTTGGTCATTTAACAAAATCTAGGGGCATTATAGGTATTCAACTTCTCATATTCCTACAAAAATAGGACTACGTTGCATTACCAATAAAACTAAATATCATTCCCTATTTCATATGTTTTTTCAACGAAATTTTACTCAGTTACAAAGTAATTGTAAATAAATAGAGAAGTGCAAGATGACAACAATGCATAAGAGTAAAACAGATAATGCATCCGACAGAAAACTCCATTACCAAGTGATTTCATTGGCAGCTACTGTTATAACCATAGCTTTGTAGAATCAAAATTGACAACAAAAATGAGAGACATACACGAGTGATATGTGTTTTTAAAATTTTTATCGTTCCTATCATAATTGATTTTTTAAGAATTATAGACGATACACTTTTAAGATATATGCATGTCAAGCTTTTGATAAATTATCCGTGATAGCAATTCTCGAATAAATCCAATAGAACACTATTTTGTAGCAGTAACATGTTTGTAGGAAGAATAACTAAAAGAAAAAAAAAGAGACTATTCATTGTGCAAAGACTATGTAAAGACGTATGTAAGACTTCTCTCCAATCTTCATATCTGTAATATATCTATATCTAGACATACGAATACATACATATCTATAACAGTTGCAACGTTAGACTATTATTTACTTCTAGTTTAATTATACGTATTACTGCTAATGATGTAGCATATTAGTAATAAGTTTATAATTAAATGGAACTCCAAAAATCTCACAAGTATTTCTCTTATTTTAAAATAAAATAAGAGTACATTTTATGCTATAAAGCAACTAGTAGCCATATATTTAACTAAATGTAACAAATGAAAGTTTTTTCAAACAATTTCCACCTTATCAAATGTCTCTCTTTAGACTTGATAATCACAGATCAAATGATTCCTACTTGAACCAAATGAATAAATTACTCCCTTATAAATTATACTCACTTAGATTATGTCTACTAATGACTTTTTATCAAGACCTTAGATGACAAAAATATAAGTTAAAAAGGTATAAATAAGGTGCAATTTATAATAATTCACCACTTATTTGGAAAAACTACATTTCTCCTATACAATATTCTATCAACCAACTCCAAGGCATGTGTGCATAAAAGAATGTGTGATGAATATTGAATATTCCCTTAATGTAAACAACTCAAAGTCACATCAAAATTGATGGTGTTTGTAGATCGAACCTTGTGGACCCAAGAACAAATTAAGGTTACATTTTAACCTAAAGAAATAAATGAACTAACACGGGAAAGTCGAAAATTAACGAACAAACGAACAATCAAAAGTCGGGAAAACCCAAGGGTTTGGCGCCCCTAGGTGGTCCCTCCTTGAAGCAAAATTCCAGCGATCTCTTCCCGAGCAAACTTGATTTGAACTACCGAAACGAAATAAGGGCAAAACGAGAAAAATGAACAAAGAAGAGATGGAAACTTAAGGCATTCCTCTAGGTCTCCATAGGGTTCGGTCGCTTAGGATTTGGCTCTCTATAGGTTACGCCATTTTGTCTTTCCAAAATTCATTTCGAACAAGTTCCGAGCGATGCAATGAATGAATAATGAACCTAAAATTAATAAAACTTGTGAGGGCCTAAAAGTGCTTTCCCTTAACTCCTCCATGACAAGATACGTTTCTCATAGAATCAAGAATCAATCTAAACGGATGAAAACTGATCAAGAAAAGTCGAAATGAATGAAACGAGTCGAAAGAGGAGTGAAACCCTAGGGTTAGGCCCCCTTTTAAAATTGCATTATAAAGCGGAAACATAACATAAATCATATTTAAATTTTTTTGCAATCTTAGAAATCACCTTATGCAATATTATTAATCGAGGAAGGTTCAAAGATATACCTTATGAAGATGAATCAACCCTTTGATCTGATCTTCAAGCCCCAATCCTTTAATCCTTCGCGCTCCTTCAATTCCGCAGATCAAACGTCAACTACTCAGTGTGTGTAGCGCTCTAAAGGTAATCCACCAAGAGTATATCAATTTGAAGAAGTGTGACGCCCCCAAATTCAGTTACCTCTACTTCGAACTTGGTGCCCCATAATCCAAAACATACAATCTTACTAACTTTAACTCAATGCGGAATAACTTAAGTAATTACATTAATAATACATAAATATAACATTCTCTCATGTTCTCTTAACCTTAACTGATACATCAAAGGCCTGAAACAAATACAAACATGGTTCATTATAATAATAACGCAATAACTAAGAATACTAGCTAATCCGTAGTCTTGTCTTTCCTTTTATCTTTATCTGATATGCCAGCTTGCTCAGTCTTAACTATAACATTTTATAAAAGAAAAAATTAGCAACAAGTTTGCTTAGCAAATACAAATCTAAGAATAGTATGTAATCATGATCAAGATGTAACAATTTTAGAAGCTTTAACAATTAAGGGATAATTTATAAATTGAGTTGCATCAACTGAGAGTATCAAGTTTCAACAGTTTCAAAGTTTGAATAATTTCATTACTGAGTGGTCACTATGGATCATGAACTTTTAGAAGGGTTAACAGTGTTTTACTGTTAACCTTTCATAACAGGTACATGAGGTGATCAACCCTGTCGTACCCACATTATGTATGACATTCAGTCATAGTGCGCGAGTCAGTTCCCCGACATAAATTATTTCTCCTTTATCAGGGTTGTTTAACTTAGCATTTTATAGGAATCCGCACCAAGGCAATTGTTTTGGATAGCTTTCTAAAACACGATTGATTTTATTAGTTATCTGTCTAGCTGAATCAAGTGGCATAAACACTATTCTCAAATCTCTTACAAATAATTTCAACTTCAATGTCACATATTAAGGTTCGAGTAATCCTTTAAAGGAATTTGAATATGAATGATTCGATTTTCAATTTGATATTCGAAAAATAATTTATTTAGGAATATAAACTATATTATTAATAATGAAGGTTAATATGAATCATCTTTCAATAAATATAACATTCAGATTACTTGTACGAACACAATAAGGTGTACAAGTTAGGGTACTTGCCTCGATTGTTGTCTCTATGCGATTCTAGGTTTCATCTCTTCGGATAACCTATATCATTCATTCGTTTTAATGATTAATCTTTATCGAATCTCATTCAATTAATCTATTTCTAACTATCCATTTATTTATTATTCATAAATCTTTATAACTAAGACTCACAAATAAAATAACATTCATTATTATTTTATTTGTTTACTTTATTTTATTCAAAATATTATTCATCTTTCAACCTCACAAATAAAATAATTCTTATAATTATTTTATTTGTTTAATTATCTTATTTATTTATTAATTCATCATCATGTACAAATAAAATAATTGTTGTTATTATTTTATTTGTTTAATTATTTTTCATTTATTTCTCAATGTTAATCTCTACAAATAAAATACTCTTTATTATTTTATTTGTTTAAATCATCTCTTATTATTAATTATTTCCTTTTTATGAATCTTTATAAGTGGGCTTCACAAATAAAATAACTCTTTATTATTATTTTAATTATTTATTCTTTATTTTATTTCTCCTTTACAAATAAAATAATCTTTATTATTTTATTTATTTATGCTTCATTATTCACAAATAAAGTATTCTTACTATTACTTTATTTGTTTATGTTTCATTAATTCATAATTAATTTTTTTATTCCTCATTAATCCACAAATAAAATAATAATTATTTCATTTGAATATGCTTTATAAATTCACAAATAAAATAATTTTGATTATTATTTTATTTGTTTTTTTCATTCTTATTTTATTTTTATTAAATTAAATTATTATTTATTTATTATTATTATTTTTATTTGGATCGAGTCGGATTGGATAGGGTTAACCTAACTGGTTGGATCAGATTTGACCAACCTGGTCAATTGAAATTTCAAGGCTTGACGCTTACTTTTGAACTGGGGATAACACCCCAGCGCTGTCCTATAGATCTTCAAAAAAAGTAGGCTAGCACCCCGACACTATCATTTAGCCTATGATCAGCGCCTTGGCGATGAGAGGTAGAATGCTAAGTGCAATTTTTCAGCTTCTTGGATTTCTACACTTTTTGATTCAAATCTTCATATCTTGCTTATTTTACATCCAAATGAGTTCAAACTTGGTTTATTGTTTATTAAACTCATATGTTTACAATATCCAATGGCTTTAATCATTTTTCAAAAATATTTATTTGCCAAAATATTGGTCCAACATGCTAGGGTTTACAATATGATGCGTTTTACTAAAAAAAATCACAATAAATTTATTTTAACTCCATTTTTGCTCATTCCACTTGTATTATTTCCGTATTTCTTAGATCTACAAGATGTTATTCATGGATCTTGCAAACAATGTACATATCTTGGATCACATAGCTACAAAACTCATGTTTTCACTTGATCTATACGTAATGCACGTTCTTACATATTATTTTTGCACTTTTAAGCATCCTAACGCATATAAACATGTTTCAAGCACATAACCTCCTTCAAATCTCCTTCCTTATATCTTCCGATCCTTCATGATCCCACAACAAGCAAACCTCCTACAACCAAGCATGCATAGCTATACCACATGTTAAAACACACTACATTAAATAAATTTTTAGGGTTTAAACATGTTTTACATCCTTGATGCTCTTTTCGTCTTAGCAGATAACTTGTGTAAGCTATCCACCTCCTCCCCCTTTGCTAAATCTTCCTTACTTCCTCAAGAGTCTCCCCACAATAGAGTGTTTTCTGTCAAACTCTCTATTTTTTCTCTCTTGCCCTCAACTTATGCTCTTTCTAGCTCTTTCAGCATTAGTAAGCAAATGAAGTAAACTTAGGAAATGAGCTAGGAGGATGTTATTTATAAATGAGTTATGTCTACACATACATGTATAAAATATAACTAATTAGGTTTTACCCATTGAAAAAAAGGTGAGTTGGTGAACTAATCACACTTTTAGTACATTAACCATCCCCAAGTTCACGATGCTACCTCAGATGGCTAAAAAATACAAGGCTCAAGAATATTTTTTTAGGATTTTTGGAGCTAAAAGATGGGGTGGTTAGTTTTTTAGGGGGGAGGGAGTACTGTGATGCCCCCAAATCCGGGTCCCTTGAACCACGGGTTTGGTGCTCACGTAATCTATTCTACCCTGTCATCTCATTCAACCATTCTGAATAAAATAATAATTATAAAATTCATTTACATTCATACATCACTATTCCCAGGTTCTACGTACCTTTATACATCCAACTGTCATATCTGACATAATACAAAATATAATAATAAATACAACAATAGCTAGCTTCTAGTGCTGGCCGACCTTCCCTTTCCCTTTATCTACTCCCGACCCTTCGGCCTTCTCTGGCTTAACTGAAATGTCATGAATGAAAGCAAGAGTGAGCCTAAATAGCTCAGCAAGTATAACAATAAATGATATCATGAATAATTCCAAATGAATAGAGGAGAGTCATAGACAATTTTATCTGAATTATGCATAATAACTGAATGAATATCAATAATCGAATCATCAAGATGAAATGATCAATATTAATTCAATAAGTGAATCAAGAACTGAAATTTAGCTTTTATGAATAAAGGTATAATGAAATTCTTCTGCTGTACGGTCACGAGACCAAGAACACGTTTAGAACAATACCAATCGTATAGAATGATATTGCCCAAGTTAGTCAAAAGACTGCTATTTCAAATAGATGCGTACTCTGGGTGATCAGCCCATTGTACCTTTATATTGTGCACAACATAAACATCTAGCGACGCAACCACGTCATAAAATTATAATTATATCCCCTTTCTAGGGTTGTTCTATTACAGCATAACATAGAAGCCGCACCACAACCAATGTGGATTGGAGCATATAACAATGAACATTCGATCTCAACATAAATCATTTCATATGTGTCTAGCCAGATTCAAGATTGGCATCGACCTTTTCAATTTAATTCAATAATGAATAAACTTTGCATAGCAATATAAATGAATAACATGAATATCTGATCAAAGAACTGCAATAGAAGTTCATTAAGGAAACTTGCCTTCGTCCTCGTCGATCACAATCGGTATAATATTATTCCGTCTATAACCTACACGACCACAATTTTGGTTCATGCATTAGTTACATACACATGAATGCCATAACTTGCTAAACAAGCTACCCATTAACTATACATAACCTATTCACATAACACATTGCTCATATATATCTTAACGTCTACCATATTGATTATTTTTATCAAAATATGGTTTACATATGTATTTCTATCATTTAATATTAAAACATTTCATTTAGGAATTAAAATCAATTATTTTTCAAAATCTGGCCAACTGCGCCCCGGCGGAGAACTTCGCGCTGGCCGCGAGATCTCCTCGGCTGACGGCGCCCCGGCGAGCTCTGGTCTCGCCTCCAGCGGAAACCTTGCAGCCAACCTGCGCCCCGGCGCAGTCTCCAGCACAAAAACCCGCGCCCCGGCGCCATGCTGCAGAATCAGAAAAATTTTTCTTTCCAAAAATGATGCTATCTTTGGCCCTAATGTGAATTTTCCAATTCCAACATTTCACATAGCATATATAACATATAATTGACTTGCGTAGGCCTTTGAAACTTTTAAAAATCATCGTTTGATCCTATAATTCCAAATAATTCATTTAGGTCGTCGGTTTACATTTTAAAACGTTCGGATTAGTCATTTATCGCCTTATGCACCAATTAGCTCCCAAATCGATTCTAACACGTATATTTACTTATAACTTACATGTTTGGCCTCATTTAACACGAAATCAACCAAAATGGCCAATTATCATAACTTAGTTGCATTTATACCAATTTTCATAATTTTCCTTATAAACCAACTTTGATTCTTTACACACCATGCACATATATGTTAACACATATCCATTTAGCCATTTTGTATGCATGTATATCTTCCACATGCACCTTCCAAAATACTTTACAGATTATAATATCGTTTAAGCACAAAATATAGCCTAGTATTCAATCAACCTTTCCAAAACACAACTTTACACTCTCTAGGCTTCTTTGATGTTCTTTAACACAGGATAATGCATGTATTACATATTTTCTTCCTCTCAAACTAGGTTTCTATCATGTTTGATGACATATAACATACAATCATGCTTTGAATCATAACATTTAGCTTGATTACACATGTGAATAGTGCACCACCTTTGCTACATAGCTTAAACAACTAAGACTTCATGATCAATCAATCAAATAGCACTTAGACTCACAAAACTTCACATAATCACCATGTAAAACCAAAGATACATGCATGGTTGCTTCTTTTCTTGCATATAAACACATAAGCTCCAAATTTTATGATTTGAACATCAAGTATACCTCCTTATGGCTCTTCTCCTTCTTGAAATAAAGTTTGTTAAGGCTTGATGATCCACTTTGAAGGCTTTTTCCTCAACTTTTGATCACTCCTTCTTGAATTCTCTTGAGTTTCCTTGAAATTTATGAACCCTAGTTCCTTGCTTTCTCTTCTCTCTCTCTCTCTCTCGAAAGTTCTTGCTAGCTTGAGAGTGTTTAAGTAAAAATGCTGAAAATTTGATGCAAGAATGCCTATATGACTTCTCTAGCAACTAACCAAACCATAGTTACCTTAACTCTTGCATGGTAGAGGTTAATTATGACATTTCACTTAACTTAGCAAGGTTAGAATGGACATTAATTCAATTTGGGACACCATTGTCATTATCCAAATTGGTGAGGGTAGCTAGGTCATTATACTTCATTTCTAGGAAATTAAATTCCCCCTTAGTTCATAATTGTTCAAATTTACCCCCCATAATTCCATAAGTTGTTCAATTCAATCCAATTCAATTCCATTTTAATCCAAACTTGTTTCTTTAGTCTTGAAATTAATTCCATCATACAATATAACACACATGGCTTGTCCCAAAATGATTGTCACACCTCCAAAATATTTAATTTCCATTAATAACTTATAATTTACAATATTGCAAAAATGCAAATCCTTACATTCTTCCCTCCTTACAAGGATTCCGTCCCCGGAATCACTATTACAGAATTACATAAACAAACTGGGGTATTCTTTCTTCATTTTCTCTTCTAGCTCCCATGTCGCTTCTTCCACATTGTGGTGCCTCCACACGACCTTTACAGAAGGTATTTCCTTGTTCTTCAAAATTTGCACTTTTCTGTCTACTATTTGAACAGGTGTTTCTTCATATGTCAAATCCTTTTCAATCTGGATCGGTTCGTATTCAATTACACGCTTATAGTCCGGCTTGTACGGTCTTAGTACTGACACGTGAAATACGTTGTGTATGTGTTCTAACTCTGGAGGTAATGCCACTGCATAGGCTACCTCTCCTATCCTTCTCAACACCTCAAATGGTCCGATAAATCGCGGACTTAGCTTTCCTTTCTTACCAAACCTTATCTTTCCCTTCCAGGGTGAAACTTTTAGAAACACATGGGATCCTACCTCAAATTCTCTCTTCTGTCGATGCTGGTCAGCATATTTCTTCTGTCTATCCTGTGCTGCTACGAGTCTCGATCTTATGACTTTAACAATTTCTGTAGTTTGCTGCACAATTTCTGGTCCCAATAACTTTCGTTCACCAACCTCGTCCCAACATAGAGGCGTTCTGCATTTCCTTCCATACAATGCTTCATATGGTGGCATTCCAATGCTCGCATGATAACTATTATTGTAGGCAAATTCCACTAATGGCAAATGGTCATCCCAATTGCCCTTGAAGTCCATTACACTCGCTCTTAACATATCTTCCAACGTTTGAATCGTTCTTTCACTCTGGCCATCTGTTTGAGGATGATACGCCGTGCTCAACCTCAACTGTGTGCCCAAACGTTCCTGAAAACTTCTCCAAAAATTCGAAGTGAATCGTGGATCTCTATCCGAAACAATTGATACTGGAACTCTATGTCTTGACACTATTTCTTTCACATATAACTTTGCTAGCTGGTCCAGGTTAAACTTAACCTTGATTGGCAAAAAGTGGGCAGACTTTGTCAGTCGATCCACTATTACCCATATTGCATCATAGCCTTTTTGTGTAGTTGGGAGTCCTACCACAAAATCCATGGTAACATGCTCCCACTTCCATTCTGGAATTTCTAACGGTTGCAACAACCCACTAGGTCTCTGATGCTCCGCTTTAATTCTTTGACATGTCAAACATTTGCTTACATATTCCGCTACATCTCTCTTTATGTTGGGCCACCAAAAATGCTGACGAAGATCTTGGTACATCTTCGTACTTCCTGGATGAACTGAATATCGTGAACTGTGTGCTTCTTGCAAAATCTCATCTTTTAACTCCGACACTAACGACACCCATACTCTCCCTTCCAATCTCAGCATTCCGCTGTTGTCTAATTGAAATCTTGTCTCTTGTCCATCAGATATACGTTCTTTGATTTGACTACAATCTTGATCCTGCATCTGCGCTTCCTTCACTCTATCCAATAACGTTGGATGAGCCTCAACCATATATAATATTTCTTCTGACTCCATCGGATGTGTTATTTCTAGTTCCAATCTCTCCATGTCTTTAATCAGTTCTTCCTGAGCAGTTAAAATTTCCAATCTTTCTCGACCTTTTCTACTCAAGGCATCGACCACCACATTTGCTTTTCCTGGGTGGTACAAAATCTCACAATCATAATCCTTAATTAGCTCTAACCATCTCCTCTGTCTCATGTTCAAATCCTTCTGGGTGTAAATATACTTCAGACTTTTGTGGTCTGTGTATATTTCACACTTCTCTCCGTACAGGTAATGCCTCCATATCTTCAAGGCAAAAACCACTGCTGCCAATTCCAAATCATGGGTTGGATACCTCTTCTCAAAATCTTTCAACTGCCTGGATGCATAAGCGATGACTTTACCATGTTGCATTAACACACAACCCAATCCTTTGTGCGATGCGTCACTATAAACGACAAATCCTCCCGTATCGTCTGGCAATGACAACACTGGTGCTTCACTTAATCTCTTCTTGAGTTCTAGAAAACTTTCCTCACATTTATCAGTCCATACAAACTTTACAGCCTTCCTTGTCAAATTGGTCAGAGGTCTCGCAACTTTGAGAAATCTTTGATAAACCTTCTGTAGTATCCAGCCAAACCAAGAAAACTACGAACTTCCGTTGGTGTCTTCGGTTGTCCCCAATTAATTACTGCTTCAACTTTCGCTGGATCCACTGATATTCCGTCCTGATCGATCACATGCCCTAGAAATTGCACCCTTTGTAGCCAGAATTCACATTTAGAAAACTTGGCATATAACTTAGCTTCTCTTAACTTCTCCAACA
The DNA here is from genome assembly GCA_947179155.2 of Hedera helix. Taxonomy (NCBI): domain Eukaryota; kingdom Viridiplantae; phylum Streptophyta; class Magnoliopsida; order Apiales; family Araliaceae; genus Hedera; species Hedera helix. The sequence continues at coordinate 9,390,217 of OX359279.1, forward strand.
CAATCTTTAGATGTTCCGCATGTTCTTCTTCAGTCTTTGAATAAATCAATATATCATCAATAAACACCACTACAAACTTATCCAAGTATGGTTTAAATACACGATTCATCAAATCCATGAACACCGCTGGTGCATTTGTCAACCCAAACGACATTACTAAAAACTCGTAGTGACCATAACGGGTTCTAAACGCTGTTTTGGGTACATCTTCAGGTCTCACTTTCAGTTGGTGATAACCACTCCTCAAATCAATTTTTGAAAAATATTTGGCTCCCCTTAGTTGATCAAACAAATCATCAATCCTTGGTAGCGGATACTTGTTCTTTATCGTCACTTTATTCAATTCTCTGTAATCAATACAGAGTCTTAACGAGCCATCTTTCTTCTTGACAAATAAAACTGGCGCTCCCCACGGCGACACACTTGGCTGAATATATTTCTTATCCAGTAATTCTTGCAACTGAATCATCAACTCTTTTAATTCCACTGGGGCCATTCTGTACGGGGCCTTTGAAATTGGCGTCGTTCCTGGTACAAGATCAATAACAAATTCGATCTCCCTATCTGGTGGAAGACCCGGTAAATCATCTGGAAATACATCTGCATACTCTTTTACAACGGGTATCTGACCCAATTCTGATCCTTCTATACGTGTATCAATCACATGAGCTAAATACCCTATGCACCCCTTCCTCAATAGCTTTCCGGCCTGCAACATCGTCAGACAACAAGATTGTCCAGGCGATTTGCTACCATAGAATACTACCTTAGACTTGGTAGGAGTCTGAAGGTTTACACATTTACTCTGGCAGTCGATCACTGCCCCACAGCTATACAACCAATCCATCCCCAATATTACGTCGAATTCTCCTAACCGAATCGGAATTAAATCTACTAACAGTTTATGTCCCCTTATCGTTAGACAACAACCTCGACAAATATTCTCTACCCGGATCACTTCCTTATTTGCTACTTCTATATTCAACGCATTTTCTAACTTTACTTGTGGCAAGTTCAGTTTCTTAGCAAATTCATCAGAAATAAAAGAACATGTAGCACCCGAATCAAACAGTATGTATGCATTTACATTATTAACAGGAATGATACCTGATACCACATCCTTCGATGCCACCGCATCCTGCACCGTCGGTCTCCCCGGTTGTACCGGCCCTCCTATGGTCAGCTTCCCACCGGTGCTACCTTTACTCCCACTTCCTCCTTCCATCTTCTTCTTAGGACAATCCTTAATCTGATGCCCTATTTCTCCGCAGTAAAAACAACCCTTGGCGGTCTTCGGTACTGGACAGTTTGTTGCAATATGCCCTTCTTTACCGCACCTGAAGCACACATTCTTTCCCTTCAGACAAATACCAGAGTGCCCTCTTCCACAATTAGGACACAATTCAACTTTCTTCTTTGTTTCCCCTTGCTTAACCATGGCTGTACTACTATTGCTATTCCATTTCCGCTTGTTGGGGTTATTTCCTCCGCTACTGCCTTCCTTATTAGGCCCATCGCCTTTCTTCTTGCCGTGTTGTTCCTGTTTATACTTATTCAAGGCTTCACTGCCTCCTTCTGCCAAAATATCTTTCTCCATTACCCCAGCAAAAGTCCCAATCTGAAACATCGAGACCTTGCTGTAAATCCATGGCTTCAACCCACGCTCAAAGTGTCTCGCCTTTCTCTGCTCTGTATCCACCTGGTGTGGAGCAAACCGTGCCAACTCATTAAATTTTGCCGCATACTCGGCGACCGTCATGTTTCCTTGCTTTAATTCTAAAAATTGTATCTCCATCATATCCTGTGTCACTGGAGGAAAATAGGCTTCGAGAAATATCTCCTTAAATTTCTCCCACGGGGCAGCTCCTGTTCCCAACCTTCCCTTATTGGCAACCTACCAATAGTTAGCCTCTCCTTTCAACATGAATGTGGCAAAAGCAGTTTTCTGATCTTCCGCCACATTAGCCACATCAAATACTTTTTCCATTTCAGTTATCCAGTTTTGAGCCTCCACTGGATTCATTGTTCCTTTAAATTCTGGGGGTCCTACTGCTTTGAAATCTTTGAAGGTAGCAACTCTTGCGGCTACCGGTTGATCACCCCTATGTTCACATTTCTGTTCTGTAAGGCTCCCATCAATAAATTTACAAATTGTTGCATAGGATTGACTGGCACCTCTGGAGCATTTACTGACTCCTCTGGAGGAGGTTGAACATTTTGCCTACGTCTGGGCGGCATTTTCTGTATCACAGTTTATATCACAATTATTTTACAATATTTGAATATCACATTCTATGAACTTTAAACATATATACGTGTCAACACACATCTCATAATTAAATTTATATTCATACGCAAATTTGCTTCGTGCCTAGCACATTACATTTTCATGTAGCACATTGCTATTAACTTGTTATCCCTCTAACTACCGGAATTGGGATTCACATAACTTTACACTATAGCTTAGACCTTCCCTCCTTAGAAAAAGGAATTACACATATCTAACTATCCCTTTTATAACAAAAGTTAGGGATTTATACACAATATACACATATAATTATACATTCATAACTATACATATCTATTATAACTTCCTACAGAAGCATCCCACGTCTAACAGCATCCTCGTATTCTTCATTCATGATAGCCACCATTTTCCATCGGCTCAAGATGTCCCTTGATTGATTATATTCCACCGGGTAATAGTGTACCCTATCTTGCGCTCTTCCAAATGCTGTGCGAAATGCATAGCTCATGTCCTCCATCTTTGCACCCATATTATCCATTCTAGCTTTCTTAGATCTCACCTCATCTTCCAACAAATCTATTCTCCTTACTGCATTAGTCCCAGCACGCTCATTTATGGCTATCTCAGCATTCGCATCCCTAAGCTTAGCCTCCAGAACTTCCTTATCATTCCTCAGCTCCTGTATCTTTCGTTCGGCTTGCACTAATTTATCCTTCAACTCCCTATTTTCATTAGTCAATTCCTGAGTTGTTGCCTCATTTAGATCCACAGTTGTCTGTCGTTCAGCTGCCTGAGTTTCTAGTTCCAAAATCCTATCGACGAACTCACTGTTTTGTTGTATCAGACCGGTTACCCATTCCCGATCTGCTTCTCTCTGCTCAGATGAAGCATTCTCTGGTATTGCCCCATCCGAGTCTCCCTCTAACTCATCTGGATCCTCCTCCTGTTTACTACCTTCAGCTGGTACTATTGTCATCGTTGATACTGTCGTCATCACATCTATCGGGATATCTCTAGGTTCCTCTTCTCCTGCAGCCCGACTGGATTCTCCAATCTCTGGCATACTATAAATTCACAAGAACAACTATTTCAGTTCACTGCAATTTTCCTTATTCTTAAAACACATAACATGTAGCACATAATACATAATACATATTGTGGAAATTGTACCCTTAACAACTCCCACCCTTCACTGCTTAGAACTCTAAATGAGTTTTACTATATTTCTTAAGGTCATATTCCTAAGGTTTTCCCCCACCTAAGGTTTATAACCTATCAGCTCTGATACCAACCTGTGACACCCCCAAATCCGGGTCCCTTGAACCACGGGTTTGGTGCTCACGTAATCTATTCTACCCTGTCATCTCATTCAACCATTCTGAATAAAATAATAATTATAAAATTCATTTACATTCATACATCACTATTCCCAGGTTCTACGTACCTTTATACATCCAACTGTCATATCTGACATAATACAAAATATAATAATAAATACAACAATAGCTAGCTTCTAGTGCTGGCCGACCTTCCCTTTCCCTTTATCTACTCCCGACCCTTCGGCCTTCTCTGGCTTAACTGAAATGTCATGAATGAAAGCAAGAGTGAGCCTAAATAGCTTAGCAAGTATAACAATAAATGATATCATGAATAATTCCAAATGAATAGAGGAGAGTCATAGACAATTTTATCTGAATTATGCATAATAACTGAATGAATATCAATAATCGAATCATCAAGATGAAATGATCAATATTAATTCAATAAGTGAATCAAGAACTGAAATTTAGCTTTTATGAATAATGGTATAATGAAATTCTTCTGCTGTACGGTCACGAGACCAAGAACACGTTTAGAACAATACCAATCGTATAGAATGATATTGCCCAAGTTAGTCAAAAGACTGCTATTTCAAATAGATGCGTACTCTGGGTGATCAGCCCATTGTACCTTTATATTGTGCACAACATAAACATCTAGCGACGCAACCACGTCATAAAATTATAATTATATCCCCTTTCTAGGGTTGTTCTATTACAGCATAACATAGAAGCCGCACCACAACCAATGTGGATTGGAGCATATAACAATGAACATTCGATCTCAACATAAATCATTTCATATGTGTCTAGCCAGATTCAAGATTGGCATCGACCTTTTCAATTTAATTCAATAATGAATAAACTTTGCATAGCAATATAAATGAATAACATGAATATCTGATCAAAGAACTGCAATAGAAGTTCATTAAGGAAACTTGCCTTCGTCCTCGTCGATCACAATCGGTATAATATTATTCCGTCTATAACCTACACGACCACAATTTTGGTTCATGCATTAGTTACATACACATGAATGCCATAACTTGCTAAACAAGCTACCCATTAACTATACATAACCTATTCACATAACACATTGCTCATATATATCTTAACGTCTACCATATTGATTATTTTTATCAAAATATGGTTTACATATGTATTTCTATCATTTAATATTAAAACATTTCATTTAGGAATTAAAATCAATTATTTTTCAAAATCTGGCCAACTGCGCCCCGGCGGAGAACTTCGCGCTGGCCGCGAGATCTCCTCGGCTGACGGCGCCCCGGCGAGCTCTGGTCTCGCCTCCAGCGGAAACCTTGCAGCCAACCTGCGCCCCGGCGCAGTCTCCAGCACAAAAACCCGCGCCCCGGCGCCATGCTGCAGAATCAGAAAAATTTTTCTTTCCAAAAATGATGCTATCTTTGGCCCTAATGTGAATTTTCCAATTCCAACATTTCACATAGCATATATAACATATAATTGACTTGCGTAGGCCTTTGAAACTTTTAAAAATCATCGTTTGATCCTATAATTCCAAATAATTCATTTAGGTCGTCGGTTTACATTTTAAAACGTTCGGATTAGTCATTTATCGCCTTATGCACCAATTAGCTCCCAAATCGATTCTAACACGTATATTTACTTATAACTTACATGTTTGGCCTCATTTAACACGAAATCAACCAAAATGGCCAATTATCATAACTTAGTTGCATTTATACCAATTTTCATAATTTTCCTTATAAACCAACTTTGATTCTTTACACACCATGCACATATATGTTAACACATATCCATTTAGCCATTTTGTATGCATGTATATCTTCCACATGCACCTTCCAAAATACTTTACAGATTATAATATCGTTTAAGCACAAAATATAGCCTAGTATTCAATCAACCTTTCCAAAACACAACTTTACACTCTCTAGGCTTCTTTGATGTTCTTTAACACAGGATAATGCATGTATTACATATTTTCTTCCTCTCAAACTAGGTTTCTATCATGTTTGATGACATATAACATACAATCATGCTTTGAATCATAACATTTAGCTTGATTACACATGTGAATAGTGCACCACCTTTGCTACATAGCTTAAACAACTAAGACTTCATGATCAATCAATCAAATAGCACTTAGACTCACAAAACTTCACATAATCACCATGTAAAACCAAAGATACATGCATGGTTGCTTCTTTTCTTGCATATAAACACATAAGCTCCAAATTTTATGATTTGAACATCAAGTATACCTCCTTATGGCTCTTCTCCTTCTTGAAATAAAGTTTGTTAAGGCTTGATGATCCACTTTGAAGGCTTTTTCCTCAACTTTTGATCACTCCTTCTTGAATTCTCTTGAGTTTCCTTGAAATTTATGAACCCTAGTTCCTTGTTTTCTCTTCTCTCTCTCTCTCTTGAAAGTTCTTGCTAGCTTGAGAGTGTTTAAGTAAAAATGCTGAAAATTTGATGCAAGAATGCCTATATGACTTCTCTAGCAACTAACCAAACCATAGTTACCTTAACTCTTGCATGGTAGAGGTTAATTATGACATTTCACTTAACTTAGCAAGGTTAGAATGGACATTAATTCAATTTGGGACACCATTGTCATTATCCAAATTGGTGAGGGTAGCTAGGTCATTATACTTCATTTCTAGGAAATTAAATTCCCCCTTAGTTCATAATTGTTCAAATTTACCCCCCATAATTCCATAAGTTGTTCAATTCAATCCAATTCAATTCCATTTTAATCCAAACTTGTTTCTTTAGTCTTGAAATTAATTCCATCATACAATATAACACACATGGCTTGTCCCAAAATGATTGTCACACCTCCAAAATATTTAATTTCCATTAATAACTTATAATTTACAATATTGCAAAAATGCAAATCCTTACAAGTACTATCATATTATTATTATTATTATTATTATTATTATTATTATTATTATTATTATTATTATTATTATTATTATTATTATTATTATTATTATTATTATTATTTTATCCTACCCCCCCCCCCCCCCCCCCAAACCCACACATATATGTATACGAAGTTAGATTAAATTTTGTAGAATAAAATCAACTATGCATAGAGGAATATACTTTAGAAAATCCCCCTTAGATATAAAGTTTTATCAGTTATAGTTCTAAGATTTGGAATTTGAAAATAATAAGCACACTCAATTACATGTGAATATGTGACGCTCCCAAATCCGGCTCCCTTAAATCTCGGGTTCGGTGCTCACTATTCATTACTAAACAAACATTCATAAACTAAATCTTTAATAACTCACGAAAAATATACATAATTTTATTACAAAATGTACCTTCAATCCCAGGTTCTATTAACTTTAATACATCATCATTACCTTATAATACAAAATGTTTACACATAAAGTAATAACTAAATTACTTCTACTCGTTCACATTTCCTTTGCCGTTGCTCTCCTTAAATCACTCGGCTTAACTGAAAAATAGTTCATGATATAACAATGGTGAGCAACTACTTTGCTCAGCAAGTTTAAATAATAATAAAGGATATATCATGAGTGAAAAAGAATTAGCTCTTGGAATTTCAACAATATACAATAATTGTGAAGACATGCAACTTTGAGTAAACATTCTCAATTGATTTAACATACTGTTTCTCATGCTGAAAGGTCACAAGACCATGAACATACGTTTTGAGTATTTACTATACCCCGCAGACAGAAGATTGTCATTTTGTTTTGAATATTAACAATCATTTCAATTGTAATATCCGGTGATGGGTACTCTAGGTGATCAGCCTATTGTACATTTATATTGTGTATGCTATAACCATCAAATATCGTTTTAACCGAAATTATTTCATCCGACCCAAGTTTCATATTTTCATAATAATTTATTCATTTCAACTTTTCCCATCAGATTCCGCACCACAACAATATGGTTTGGAATAACTTCAAAAATATTCAGATTAATGAATTTAACACATACATGGTCTAGCCGAAACAATTGGGCATAGATCTTTCTCTTTAAACAGTTCATAATAAGAACACATGCTATATCTAGTTGAAACAAATAACATAGATATTCTTCTTTAAATAGTTCATAACATGAACAGTCATGCAATTGCACATAAGTGCGAATATCAATAATATTATCGATGTGGAATAATGTTAGATAATTAAACCACTTAAAGCTCTAGCAATAGAATACAATTTTAGAAAACTTGCTTAACAATAATTGAATAGGGTTAAACAACTTGCCTCTTGCGTAGTCTACTGCTAACAATTCAATTTACTATCATTTGAACCGACCTAACAATTAATCAGTTCGATCTTAAATTAGTATCATATAAACAATCTTATGATAACCTTTATAACTTTTACATGACCACATAATTAAATAATTACGGGTATTTAAACACTTAGAAAATATTATCATTACTTGATAATATTTCCATCACATAAAACCTATATTATTATTTAATATAGTTCATACACTTATTTAATATTATTAACAATTAAATAATATTTTATTAGTATTATAATATTATTAATCATTTAATAATAATTTATTAACCTTATAATATTATTAATCATTTAATAATACATTAATCATTTTCAAATATTATTAACCATTTAATAATATTTTATTAATTATGTAATATTATTAATCATTTAATAATATTTTAATATCTTATTAATATTATTAATCATTTAATAATATTTTAATCATTATATAATATTATTAATCCATTAATAATATTTTATTAATTATCTAATATTTTAAATCATTTAATAATATTTTATTAATGATATAATATTATTAATTATTTAATAATATTTTAATATTTTATTAATATTATTAATCATTTAATAATATTTTAATAATATTATAATATTATTAATTATTTAATAATATTTTATTAATCTTATAATATTATTAATCATTTAATAATATTTTATTCATCTTCTAATATTATTAATCATTCAATAATATTTTATTTATTATATAATATTATTAATCATTTAATAATATTTTATTCATTATCTAATATTATTAATCATTTAATAATATTTTATTAATTATATTACCCTTTATTTATTACTTAATAAATAATTAGTTACTATCACTTTTCATTTTAATTATTATTTAATATTAATTAAATAGTAATTAATCACATTCATGACTCTTAATTATTATTTAATATCCACATAATAAATAATTATATATTTTCTTTTTATTGGGTCCCAAATTGATTATATTAATTTTAAAATATTTTTACCCATTTTGGTCTTAAATGATTTGAACCGACCCGTTTAAAACGAACAGATCCGACCCAAAATTAGAAAGATCCATCTGTGAATAGTGATGAGAGCCCCGGGCCTTGAGTGGCAAAATATGCAAAATTATCATTTTCAGATTTTTCAACTTTTGCTCATTTGATTAAAACTTGAATAAAATGAAATCTATACATCCAAATGACCTTAAATTGGTATCGATGGATTTGTATTTTCTTAAACTACAATATTACATTATTGAATCAAATTTTTGAAAGAGTTTTGGTTATGAAAAATAGCCACAATATGGGCTGTTTGTACATTAGGTCATTAAAATGACACGTTTTGCGGTAAAAGCCATAACTTAATTGTTTTTTTATATTTTTCAAAGCTTCAAGTTGGGTTTTCTTTAAAACTCATGTATGTAACTGTATAGCCATAAAAATCTATTTTCCAACTTGTATATTTCAAATTACAATATTAAACATCACATGCTTAGTTAGGGTTTTAATAGTAAAGTTCGATATAAACATTTCTAGCATTTTTATGCATACCACACATACTAAAACATGATATAAACACATCAAACCATGAATATACATATATTACATAGTTTAATACTTCTACACCATCAAAACAAGTTTTGATCGGTTAAAAATATATTTTAACCGTTTAAAATCGTTCTAGACTACAAAAATGAAATAAAGGAAGGTTATAGCACTTTTAAACCTTTGTGACTTGTGTGCTCTTTTTTTTCTCCTACCAAAGTATGTGATGATGCTTGTGGACATTCACCAAGACCTTCCTCTAGCTATTTCACACAACACACAAGTGTATTTTCTATTTTCTCTCAAATGCTACAAATGAACTAACAAACCTATACAAGTGTGTGGAGTACTCTATTTATAGTACTTCATTAATCCATCATCAACCTACTAATCATCTTGTGTTGGTGAAATTAGGAGCTTAAGTGAGATTACTATTGCATGAATGACCAATTAGAATGACTAGAGTGATTGGCCAACTATGAAAAGAAGTGCGGGAGAAGCAACATAACAAAATCAAGTAACCCATGTGGGCCCCCTTCAAATCTCAGCAAAATGGTCATTTTTGCCCTATTTTTTCTTTACTTTTTATTGCTAAATCATGACTTTCTATTGGGCTCCACATTGGACTCTAGGATTAAATATATTGAGCTCCTCCATTTAATTTGGTTAGACTCAATTTAAATAACACATTGGACTAACATTTAATATTCTATGTTACATTTAATTAAATCAAACATTGAGCTTGTTTAATTAATTATATGGACTAATAATTAAATTAATTACATGGGCTACTAGGTTAATATAATTGACCTAGTTTAATACCCCATTTGGATTTTAAATATAATTCAATTAGACTTTCTATTTATAAGTCCATTAGACTCCTTAATTAAGTTAGCTTATATCATAATATCACTTACAAATTCTTGGATTTGTTTTAATAAAATCCTAACACTTATTAATACAAGTACTTTGACTTAAGTAAATTAATTCATTCACTAACCCTTATCATCAAGTTGGGTTTATAATATTGTTACTTCTACACATACAATTATTCTAACACTGAGTTATCTTAAATAATTCACTTACTTCTTTTTTCTCATTATTCATACAAGTAATTAACTTGTTCATTATAAATCTTCTTAATTGCCATACAAGGCTAACATTCAAGTTTTGTGATTTCATCACATAAGCTTCTCTTGCAATCTTTTTCCTTCTTTAGTTAATTAATTTAATTAACTAATTTACTACTTCTCATCATATAACTTAACACATACACACATACCTCATACATCATATTTTATTAGGAATACAATTAATAATTAAAAAAATTGAGTTCATAATTTTGTCGGTCATTACATTCTCCCCTCCTTATAAGGATTTTGTCCCCAGATTCACCCCTATAAGATTACCTAAGATTTTCTTATAATTTATTCTTTTCCTGACTCTTTTTCTCGTATATCCGAATTAATTTTACGGACAACTTACTCTTCATCTTTCTAACACAATCCTTTGATTTAAAGACACTTCATTTTAATACAGTATTCTACTTTCTTCGAGAAATTCTAATTATTTAGTGAAATTCTCAGACAGATAATACCCGAATCAAATAATACTTAACCAATTATATTATTGATCGAAAAATACCCGTCACTATGACTCTTTGACTTTCTTGATATTACCTCTCGCATTGTTTTCCTTCTTCGGGCAGTTCTTAAATGGATGACCCATTCCTCCATAAATAAAACACTTTCTACTCTTTCTTGGACCAGGACAGTTCGAAGCACCATGTCCTTTCCCTCCACATCTATAATAACTATCTGTCCCTTTTAGACATACTTTTATGTGGTTCTTTCCACAACTAACACAAGTTTTTATTTTTCGTTTGTCTTTTCTTTGACAATTCTCACTGTTTTTATGGTTCCTCTTTCGTTTTTGAGCATTACAACCTCCGTTACTACCTTTACTATTTTCTTCTTCACTATTCTTCTCTTTCTTCTCTTGATTATATTTTGCCAAAGCTCCCTCCTTCTGATATAATTGCCTTCTTCAACATTGTTGAAAATGTGTTGATTTGAAGAATTGAAACCTTACTGTAAATCCATGAATTTAATCCTTGTTTAAACCTTCTTGTCTTTCGTTCTTCCGTGTCCACTTGATGTGGTGCAAATCTCGCTAGTTCATTGAACTTGGCGACATATTCTGCTACCGTCATATTACCCTGTTTGATTTCTAAGAATTCACTTCCATTCTTGTTTGAGTACTATTTGGAAGATAGTTTTCAAAGAATAACTTCTTACAACGAGTCCACGTAACAATTCCTTCTCCTGTTCGATTTTTATTAGCCTTCCACCAATAATTAGCCTCTCCCTTCATCATGAAGGTGGCAAATGTTGTCTTCTATTCCTTCGCAACACGCGTAACTTCAAACACTTTCTCCATCTTTTCTATCCACGTTTGAGCTTCGATCGGATCTATGGTTCCTCGAAACTCCGGTGGTCCTACTATTTTAAAGTCCTTAAAGCTCGCCAATTGATTTACCAGCAAACTTCCTACTGCTGGAGTTTGGTTTTGAATTGCTTCTACTAACATATTAATAAAAGTTTGCATCGGGTCTACCTGACCTCTTTCATTATTAACTGATAATTCAGCTCTCGAGTTTCGGGGTTGTCTACGTGGCGGCATTGCCTGTTTCTAAAATAAAACTTACGTTATTATCTTACTTTTTGCCTATTACAATCATTCTTATAACATTTACTATTTAATGCTCACATTAATCACTTCAAAGTATATAAACATTACGCATTTATATTTATTTGCAAACAGTAGTGCCTTAGTACATTACATTCTGAAACATTCATACATAAATGATCATATCCCATACTGACCACAAAAGTCGGGATTTATCCCAATCACCTATCCCATATACTTCAAGAGTTGGGATTTACAAATACATGATATCTCTGAATCCTCTTATTCACTTCTTCTTCCTTTTATATAACATATTTTACATTTCTTACCAAGGATCTTAATAACTCGAATGCCATCTTCTTCTTATGTTTCTTACACGTACTTGATTGCTAAGCCGTGTATCACTACTCTTTTTTAATTGTTCTTTATCTAATAAAATTTGCTATCATGCTAACCCTTGTCGTTTATTCCTCAACATTTCCTTCATTAAGCTTATTCATCTCCATTAACATATCTTCATACTCTCGATAATTTCTCATACGGTTTATCAGCTTCTTTCTTTCTTCTTTCTTTCTGAGATTTTCGTATCTTTAAAAATTATACTCAATCCCTTCTTTGATAATCGTACTTAAACGATTCTCTTAGAATTTGATAACTATGCTGCTACATATACGATCATCCACCTTATGCTATTTCAAATCATAGCCTAATCATCGATGCCAAGCATTACCATATATTACAACCTACCAGTAATATTTAGAAAATAATAATAGGTCGTGCTCCATTTTTATTAATATCCTCAAATCCATGAGAACTCTTCAATCTCTATCTATGACCTACGCATAACTTTCACCACCTATTGTTCGTTGAACTTACCACACAATATGAGTTCAGGAACTTACCACATCTATATGGCTTGAGGAGCTTATCCTAGTCAGACCAACATCTTCCATTCGCTGAGGGGTTCCACCATACGAATATGAGTCACAAACTTACCATACGTGTGAGTTTTAAGAATGCGCACCTACTTTACATCCTCTACCTATTCGGTATACACATGAGAAAAGAATATTCTCAACATACATATAGCGAATAACGCGACACAAGATTTCAAAGATTATCATTATAGGAAGCTAAGTGGTTGTCAAACCAAACACAATCTCCTGCCCATACAAAAAATTGGTCAACTCGGCCACTATATTACTATAGGAAGCTAAGCGGTTCAAAAACCAAGCATAAATTCCCCGCCCATACAAGGAATTGTACAACTCAGCCACTAATATGAGTCCTCGAATGAAATCAACAAACCCCTAATTTCCTTCTTAAATTAATATGAATTCTCTTAATCCATATCTTAGCACATAACTCCTTACGAGTTCATCTTTTTAGATCATTTTATGATCTTATCATTATTCTTTCTAATACTTAACAATCTTATTGTAAGATGTCTTCTACCACTTCTTGATATCTTCTTTCATATATTGCTTATACGTAAATTAATTTATTCCTTGCCTCTGGATTTCTCCAATTTCATTGATTCATTCCTCAAAAGCGTCTACTATTAGACTCATCAATCGCCTATAAGGAATCATGGTCTAATTCCTTAACTTTCTTCCCTATTGTCTAGGGTATTCTTTTTTTAGAACTTTCTCTTGACATTTTCGTTTAGCATAATACAATAGTATTATTACCTCTCTATTGATTTTAGGCATATACTATTAATGCCAACACCTAATCAATCATATAAAATTTGTTAACATGTTCTTCCTTGGTACATAGTATCCTATCCTTTATATAGATACACACTTTTAAGAATTCTTTTGCTTATTAATCATACGCTCAATTATTAGGCACCTATTTTTAAATCGTTTTTATAGCCTAAATGCTATATCTTGATCTTCTCATTCACCCTACATTCTTCAAACTTTCATACTATCATCACCTCGTTTTTCTATCATCCATTTGCATATTTAATAAATATTTTTATTTTAATATGCATCACATTAGTACTTATTACTATACTTGTTCTCAGCACCATGCTAAATACATAACGTATCTCGTTCTTAACTCCAAAAATGGGATTTTTCAAAATTTTATAACTTCTTTCAACATCCTTATAGATATGATTCAACTTATAGATTAGAAAATCATCCGATTTTTAATCTTCTAAAAATATCTTCCAAAAACATAATTCTTCAAACATATTCTCCAAAGTCAAACTCCCAAAGATATATACTTCCAAAGTTAGACTCCTTAACATGCATTATTATCATTCCTATTTAATTCTTCATCATACTTATCTCCTTCTACTATCATTCTATTCTTCCTCAATCACTTTATCATTTTCTGCTTTTATTATTGGCTCTAAAATCTTCTCATTATTCTATGATTTTGTAACTCTTCAACAGCTTATCTGTTTATTCCATCATTTCATCTCTATTTACTTCGATCATCTGTACTCCTACCGATCTATCTAGATCAATGTCCTTAAGATATCATCTATATCCTCGAAATCATTACTTTATACCTTAACATCACTTCCTTCTATTTATCCTTAGTCATCTTTATAAATAATCACTTCTTATTATCTATCATTCATAGATTCAGTATCTCTTAATCGCTTTTCTCTTTTCTTCATTATTCTTTTCTAAATCATTGCTTAATTCTAACTTTCGGATCATCTTCTGAATCCTCATACTCTTCCGATCTAATATTAGATCATTTCTTACATACACATAACTTTTCTTACTTGATGAATTTTCATCATCCATTTTCTAAACTCTTTATGAGTTTTCATCTTCTCTACGGTCATAATCCTAAGGTTTTTCCCTTACCTAAGATTTATAACCTACAGCTCTGATACCAATATGTGACGCCCCCAAATCTGGGTCCCTTGAACCTCAGATTCGGTGCTCACTATTCATTATTAAACAAACATTCATAAACTAAATCTTCAATAACTTCGGAAAATATACATAATTTCATTACAAAACGTACCTTTAATCCCAGGTTCCACTAACCTTAATACATCATCATTACCTTATAATACAAAAAGTTTACACATAAAGTAAGAACTAAATTACTTCTACTCGTTCACCTTTCCTTTGCCATTGCATTCCTTAAATCACTCGGCTTAACTGAAAAATAGTTCATGATATAGCAAGGGTGAGCAACTACTTTGCTCAGTAAGTTTAAATAACAATAAAGGATATATCATGAATAAAAAAGAATTAGCTTTTGGAACTTCAACAATATATAATAATTGTGAAGACATGCAACTTTGAGTACACATTCTCAATTGCTTTAACATACTATTTCTCATGCTGAAAGGTCACAAGACTATGAACATACGTTTGAGTATTTACCATACCCTGTAGACAAGAGACTGTCATTTCGTTTTGAATATTAACAATCATTTCAATTGTAATATCCGGTGATGGATACTCTAGGTGATCAACCTATTGTACGTTTATATTGTGCACGCTATAACCATCAAAAATCGTTTTGACCGGAATTATTTCATCCGACCCAAGTTTCATCTTTTCATAATAATTTGTTCATTTCAGTTTTTCTCATCAGATTCCGCACCACAACAATATGGTTTGGACTAGCTTCAAAAATATTCAGATTAATGAATTTAACATATACATGGTCTAGCCGAAACAATTGGGCATATATCATTCTTTTTAAAAGTTCATAATAAGAACAGTCATAAAAACACATGTTATATCTAGCCGAAACAAATAACATAAATATTTCTCTTTAAATATTTCATAACATGAACAGTCATGCAATTGCACATAAGTGCGAATATCAATAATATTATCGATGTGGAATAATGTTAGATAATTAAACCACTTAAAGCTCTGGCAATAGAATACAAGTTTAGAAAACTTGCTCAACAATAATTGAATAGAGTTAAAGAACTTGCCTCGTGCGTAGTCTACTGCTAACAATTCAATTTACTATCCTTTGAACCGACCTAACAATTAATTAGTTCGATCTTAAATTAGTATCATATAAACAATCTTATGATAACCTTTATAACTCTTACATGACCACATAATTAAATAATTACGGGTATTTAAACACTTAGAAAATATTATCATTACTTGATAATATTTCGATCACATAAAACCTATATTATTATTTAATATAGTTCACACACTTATCTAATATTATTAATAATTTAATAATATTTTATTAGTATTATAATATTATTAATCATTTAATAATAATTTATTAACCTTATAATATTATTAATCATTTAATAATACATGAATCATTTTCAAATATTATTAACCATTTAATAATATTTTATTAAACTTCTAATATTATTAATCATTTAATAATATTTTATTAATTATATTACCATTTATTTATTACTTAATAAATAATTAGTTACTATCTCTTTTCATTTTAATTATTATTTAATATTAATTAAATAGTAATTAATCACCTTCATGACTCTTAATTATTATTTAATATTCACATAATAAATAATTATATATTTTCTTTTTATTGGGTCCCAAATTAATTATATTAATTTTAAAATATTTTTACCCATTTTGGTCTTAAATGATTTGAACCAGCCCGTTTAAAACGAACCGACTCAACCCGAAATTAAAAAGATTCGTCTGTGAACAGTGATGAGGGCCCCGACCCTCAAAATTACAAAGGAACGAGGGCCCCGACCCTTGAGTGGCAGAATCTACAAATTTTTCAACTTTTGCTCATTTGATTAAAACTTGAATAAAAGGAAATCTATACATCCAAATGACCTCCAATTGGTATCGATGGATTTGTATTTTTTTAAACTAAAATATTCCATCAATGGATCAAATTTTTGAAAGAGTTTTGGTTATGAAAAATAGTCACAATGTGGGCTGTTTGTACATTAGGTCATTAAAATGACATGTTTTGCAGTAAAAGCCATAACTTCATTGTTTTTCCATATTTTTGAAAGTTTCAAGTTTGGTTTTCTTTAAAACTCATATATGTAACTTTATAGCCATAAAAATCCATTTTCTAACTTGTACATTTTAAATTACAACATTAAACATCACATGCTTAGTTAGGGTTTTACCGGTAAAGTTCGATATAAACATTTCTAGCATTTTTATGCATACCACACATACCAAAACATGATATAAACACATCAAACCATGAATATACATATATTACATAGTTTAAGACCATCAAAACAAGTTTTGATTGGTTAAAAATATATTTTAACCGTTTAAAATTGTTCTAGACTACAAAAATGAAATAAAGGAAGGTTAGGGCACTTTTAAACCTTTGTGACTTGTATGCTCTTCTTCTTCTCCTACCAAAGTATGTGATGATGCTTGTGAACATTCACCAAGACCTTCCTCTAGCTATTTCACACAACACACAAGTGTATTTTCTTTTTTCTCTCAAATGCTCTCTACTTTCTCTCTTGTATTATCTAGGAAATGCTACAAATGAACTAACAAACCTATACAAGTGTGTGGAGTACTCTATTTATAGTACTTCACTAATCCATCATCAACCTACTAATCATCTTGTGTTGGTGAAATTTGGAGCTTAAGTGAGATTACTATTGCATGAATGACCAATTGGAATGACTAGGGTGGTTGGCCAACTATGGAAAGAAGTGTGAAAGAATCAACATTGCAAAATCAAGCAACCCATGTGGGCCCCCTTCAAATCTCAGCAAAATGGCCATTTTTGCCCTATTGTTTCTTTACTTTTTATAGCTAAATCATGCATATATACATCTATATATATATATATATATATATATATATATATATATATATACATGTGTTCAATTGTTGACCAATTTTGCTTCCTATTGGGCTCCACATTGGACTCTAGGATTAAATATATTGGGCTCCTCCATTTAATTTGGTTGAGCTCAATTTATATAACACATTGGGCTAACATTTAATATTCTATGTTACATTTAATTAAATCAAACATTGAGCTTGTTTAATTAATTATATGGACTAATAATTAAATTAATTACATGGCCTACTAGGTTAATATAATTGACCTAGTTTAATACCCCATTTTGATTTAAAATATAATCCAATTAGACTTTCTATTTATAAGTCCATTAGATTTCTTAATTAAGTTAGCGTACATCACAATATCACTTACAAATTCTTAAATTTGTTTTAATAAAATCATAACACTTATTAATACAAGTACTTTGACTTGATTAAATTAGTTCATTCACTAACCCTTATCATCGAATTGGGTTTATAATATCGTTACTCCTACACATACAATTATTCTCACACTGGGTTATCTTAAATAATTCACTTGCTTATTCTTTCTGATTATTCATACAAGTAATTAACTTGTTTATTATAAATCTTCTTAATTGTCATATAAGGCCAACATTCAAGCTTTGTGAATTTCATCACATAAGCTTATCTTTCAATCTTTTTCCTTCTTTAGTTAATTAATTTAATTAACTAATTTACTACTTCTCATCATATAACTTAACACATACACACATACCTTATACATCATATTTTCTTATGGATATAATTAATAATAAAAAAATTTGGGTTTCATAATTTTCTCGGTCATTACAGAATATATATAAAGCTGAGAAGTACTAAAAGTAAATGAGAAGCATCATGTTTTAAGTGATTCTGAGACGTAATAACTCATACTCTACTTTTCTACCCCACGAGTAGAAAATCCACTAAGAATATTAATCACTAAGATCAACTAGAATTGAACCACTAAGGTTCCTTCAAGTCACTCAGTCTCGGAACACAAGGACACTTGGTCCAGATTACTCCAGATCACTTAGATCTCTCCAAGTCACTCAGACTTGGAATAATGTCACTAAGATAACACAATGTAGTTGATTTGATGTTTTTACTGTTAAGTTGGCAATATAATCATTTTCTCAAATACTTAGCAACTTGAATGAGATGTTTAACTTTTCGTAGAGTTGGTTTTGAGCTTTTTAGAATTTCAATTTCTATTCAGTGTCACATCTCTCCTTTGCTTGAATTATGCTATTCTTTTTATAGACTTCTTGAAATCTTCTCGTTGCTAGATAACTGTTACTCGTTTAATACCTTGATTCTTGTGATCTTTGCTATGAACATTTTGGTGTCAGGAAGATAGCTTTTTGCCGTGTCAGCTTATCAGATTTCCAAATATGGTAATTATTTGTGTGACTTTTCAACGTCAAATTAGCCAGTAAACACAAGTAGCTCTAATCTTTAGATTTTAACTTGGACTTAAAAAAAATTCATTTGGCACTTTAGTCTGTGGTATGTCCAATGTCAGTAGTCTGATAGCTTTTTAATCTATGAAAATAACTAATCGTACAATATAGATATTGCAGTACAATTAGAGTTTCAATACAATTCAGTTTCCACTATACAATCTTGAACTTGCAATATAATCTTGATTTAACAGTATGATTTAGCTCTTATAGTACAATTCAACGCTTACAATATGAACTTGAACTCAAAATCAGCTTTACAATATTCATTTCCTTTATGACTTCAGACTTCACTTTACGATCACGTTTTACATTTAATCATACTCATTAGTAGACTTTAAACTTTACAATTCTAGAATAGATTTTGAAGGGATCTGTTATCTTTTCAATTGTTGATCCTAACATCTATACGTACTTTGAATTTCATAAGATCAACCTAAAAAAATTGATCTTTCGATTTTAAGTCCTTAAACATCAATTTCATTAATAATGACTGTACAAAAACTATTGGTTACAAATATACATGACTAATTCAAATCAAGTCATCATCAAATTATTTAATTATGCATTTGTACTTAACAATCTCCCCTTATTTGATGATGATTTTTAGTAGGTATAAAATGAAAAGATATATTTTCATTTTGCACATGATCACTTATAAAATGATATCTAATATCTATATGCTTAGTTCTAAAATGTATGAAAGGGTTATGTGTAATTGAAATAACACTATCGCAGAATATAGAGAGATATTTGAATTCAAACCTATAGTCAACTAATTAGTTCTTTATCCACAAATTTTGAGCACAATAACTACTGACAGCAATGTACTTATCTTTTGCAGTTAAAGTGGAAACAGAGTTTTGCTTCTTACTAAACTAGAAAACAAGTTTGTTTCCAATCATTTGACATGTCCCACTGGTGCTTTTTCAATCAATCTTACATCTTACAAAATCAACATCTGAATAACCAATCAGATCAAAGGGAGACTCCTTGGGTTACCATAATCCCAAATAAGGAGTACCCTTGAGATATCTGGAGATTCTTTTAACAGAAATTAAGTGAGATTCTTTAGGATTAGATTAAAACCTAGCATAAATACCAGTAGATAATAATATATCTGGCCTTCTAGTAGTTAAGTACAGGAGATATCCAATCATACCTCTATATTGAGTGGCACAAATACTTTTACCTTGTTCATCCTTGTCAAGTTTAGTTGCAGAGGCCATAGGAATTTTCATGGGACTAGATGATTCTAAGCCATACTTTTTAAGCAAATCCTTGGTGTACTTGGCTTAAGTTATGAAGTTTCCTTCCTCAGTTTGTTTAACTTGAAGTTTAAGGAAGAAGTTCAATTCTCCCATCACACTCATCTCAAATTTACTTTGCATTAACTTGGCAAATTTTTCACATAATTTTTCATCAGTAGAATAAAAAATAATATCATCTTCATATATTTGAACTAATAAGGTTTCATTTTTATGCTTTTTAAGGAATAGAGTTGTGTCTACCCTGCCTCTAATGAATCTATTTTCAATTAAGAAGATTAGTGAGTATTTCATATTATGCTCCAAGAGCTTGTTTTAACCCATACAGTGCTTTATAAACATGATTATATAGATCTAGAATGACAAAACTTGAGAGCACAAATACCCCTTCTTGTAGTTCTCTATTCAAGAATGCTTTCTTGATAACCATTTAACAAGCTTTGAACTTCATGTGGGCTGCATTCTCCAATCTTCCAACTAGTGCAAGGATCTCATCATAATCTATTCCTTCTTCCAACTTAGCATTGTTTCTTATTATTGAGTCAACTTCATTCATCTTGTTCCTTATTCTAACTTTGAAGAATTCATTTCCAAGTCTGAACTTGACCCATTTCCAACTAATCCATAACCTTAAGCATCCACTGTTCAGATACTATATGGATTCACCGGACCCTGAACCCTGCAAAGGTAATCATTACTCATTTTAGTACCTATACTTGCGTGGGTCCAGCTTTATTAGTTTCCTTCAGAACCCAAATCTTCTTGACTTTGGGTTGATGATATATAGAACAAAATGCAGCTATATGCCCAAATTCATAACAGTTGTAGCATTTAAGATGTAGCATGTATGCGTGGGTGTGGGGATATCTTCTCACTTGAGACACATGAGGGTTATATACGTTCCTTGATTGAACCTTACTTTGCTTCCATACTATTTTATGATTTCATAGAGTAAGAATCAACTCTACGATTTGAACCTAGTTGGTTCGTATAGTTAGTCTTACTTAACCTCACGATTCTTCGAGGTACAAACATAGATTATTTTTTTGCTTAGCGATTTTATAAATCTTAGACCAGTATGTGATCTGTTAAACTTATGAGTGACAATTTGATCTGTAGAGAATATACAACTAATATTGGGGGGTTCTGCTATATCTATAGATTTCACAAACACAATTTTCCTATTGAAAGAAGAAGAATTGCTATTATTAGTCTCCAAACAATTTTCCACATTTGGGAGTGAAGTTGGGACTTCAAACCCTAACCCAAATCTATCAGAAATCACTCTTTGACTTAGATCAAACTTTCCATAGATGAGGTAGATCTATTCCATATAGAGACTGTCTTTTCTTGTTCTTTTATCTTAGAGACTAAAATAGACTCTCTCTGTACATTAGTGTTAGTTATCTATCTCAGTTGACTATTCTCAGCTTCAAGCTTAGATAGAGAAATAGTATTTCATAAAGCTGCTTCACTCTACTTGCAATTTCTCATTTTTCTCTTGAATAAGCGAATAATCTTTTGATAGAACCCTAAACCATTTCATGTATTGATGCAAATTAGATGTTATATCATGTAGTGCAGTTCTTAGATCATCAATATTAATATTAGGAGAGTTAAAATCAAATACCTTATTTATGTTCACCTTCCTATGATCAATAGATATGTTGAAGTTTTCTTCTATACTTATCAGACATAGATTGGTTAATTGAGGTTTTCATCATCACTTGATTCTACACTGGTATCATTTTCAGAATCACTCTATGAATTTTTACCACAAATCCTTTGTCCTTTCTATGTTGCTTTTTGTAGCTTTTGAACTCTTTCTTTGTGTAAGGCTTCTTCTTATTTTTCTTTCCCTCTTCTTTTAGAGGCTTGTTGCATTCAGCAATGTAGTGACTTGACTTTTTATAGTTATATCAGAGATCCTTTTCTTGACCTTTGTTATTGTTTCCATTGTTTATGTAGTTCCATATAGGTTTTTTGTTGTAATCCTTCCTCATAAACTTCCTCAATATTTTTGCTAAGAGAGAAACATCCTCATCATCATTTTTCTTTTTCTTTTTCATCATCAGAATTAACATCAACTGTAGCTTTAGATGAAGATTCAGTGGCCTAAAGAGCATCACTTTTATCTTTTTTCTTTCCTTCAGAGATTGTATCTGCTCTTTGATTCAGCTCTAGCTCATGGGTAAGTAGATTTTCATAGAGCTTTTGAATAGTCATCTCATGTAGATTCTTGATTATCTCATTGCTATAATTTTTGCATCCCATTTGCTTGGTAGTGCTCTCATAAATTTTATGTTAAGGTCTTTGTTGGGATAAACCTTACCACCGGCTCTTAAGTTATTGAGGAGTATGTTGAACCTTTTATTGGTTGTTGTGATTTTCTCTCCAACTATATGATTAAATATTTTGTACTGTTGAGTCGGTAGGGACCGCTTGTTCTCCCTTACTTCTTTAGCGCCTTCACGCGTCACAAGCAGAGCTTCCCAAACTTCCTTAGCTGTAATGCATTTCACTACATTTTAAAAAGGCTCATCTTTGAGGGCCATGAACAGGATGTTCTTAGCGCATTTATCCAGCTGTACCAACTTCTTCTCATTGTCAGTCCATTCTGTTTTATGCTTGACTGCCATTTTGTCTGGATCATCAAGAGTTGGAGCTATCTTGGTAGAAACATAAGGACCATTTATAACTATACTAAAAAAATCATCATCAATAACATCCATGTAAGTCAGCATACGAACGTTCCAATTAGAAAACTTTTCTCTATTAAGAAGTGGTGGCTTATTTCCTCATCTAAGCTCAGAACTAGTTTTGTTAAATGCCATAGATCTACTCAAGCGGTTAAGTTATATGTTCAAGAGAACCTGCTCTGATGCCATTTGTTGTATTCTAGAGGCACATAAAAGATCTAAAAGGGGGGTTGAATATTTCTTTTCAAAACTTTTGATTTTATGAAGTTTGATTAAATTTTGTAGAATAAAATCAACTATGTATAACGAAATATACTTTAGAGAATCTCCTTTAGATATAAGGTTTTATCAGTTATAATTCTGGGATTTGGAAATTGGAAATAATCAGCACACTCAATCACATGTGAATATATGTAAAGCATAAAGTAAATGAGAGATAACAGGTTTTAAGTGGTTCGAAGACGTAATAACTCTTGCTCCACTCTTTTACTCGACGAGTAGGAAATCCACTAAAGATATTGATCACTAAGATCAGCTACAACTGAACCACTAAGGTTCATTCGAGTCACTCAGTCTCAGAACACAGACAATCATTCTAGATTACTCTAGATCACTTAGATCTCTTTAAGTCACTCAGACTTAGAACAATGTCACTAAGACAACACAATGCAGTTGATTTGATGTTGTGAGTTGCTGCTAAGTTGGCAATACGATCTTTTTTTCAAGTACTTAGCAGTGTGAATGAGATGTTCAGCTTTTTGTAAAGTAAGTTTTGATCTTTTCAGAATTTCAATTTATAATCAGCGTCAGACCTTTCCTTTAATTGAATTCTGCTATTCTTTTTATAGCCTTCTTAAAATCATTCTGTTGTAAGATAGTCGTTGCTCCTTTAATACCTTGATTATTAAGATATTTGCTATGAGAATTTTGGTGTCAAGCAAGATAGCTTTTTACCATGTCATCTTACTAGATTTTCAAATATGATAATTATTTATCTAACTTTTCAATGTCAAATTAGCCAGTAGACACAAACAGTTCTAATCTTTCGATTTTATCTTGGACATTAAAAGATTTCATTTGGCATTTCAGTCTGTGGTACGTCCAATATAAGTAGTCTGACAGCCTTTTGCTTTACGAAAAGAACCGATCCTATAATATACATGTTGCAGTACAATTAGAGCTTCAATATAATTCAATTTTCACTATACGATCTTTAACTTGCAATGCGATCTTGTTTTAGCAATACGATTCAGTTCTTGCAGTACGATTTAGCTCTTATAGTACGATTCAGCTCTTACAATACGATCTTGAACTTAGAGTTAGTTTTGCGATATTCATTTCCTTTATGACTTCAGAGTTCACTTTACGATCACGTTTTACATCCAATCATACTCATTATTATACTTCAAACTTTACGATTCCAAAGTAGATTCTGGAGGGATCTCCTATCTTTGCGATCGTTGATCCTAACATCTTTACATACTTTGAATTTCATAAGATCAACCTAACAAATTTGATATTTCTATTCTAAGTTCTTGTACATCAATTTCATCAATAAGGACTGTACAAAAGCTATTGGTTACAATTATACATTACTAATTCTAATCAAGTCATCATCAAATCATTTAATTATGCATTTATACTTAACATACTAACACTTGATTCATTATTTGGGCTTAACCATTGGCTATAGAATTTAATTATTGAACCTTGGTAGTCTTACCAAATTAATTAAGAATTGAGCCAATATGCTTGGGTTGTATGACTAAATCTTGGGCCAACTTAATTAATCCATTAACATGGTAATAACCTTTAAAGGGTTGGACCAACAGTTAATTTCTATTGGGTCACTTATTTGTTCAATCTATTAATTTCATTAGGCTCATAATTAGTTGCCTCTAATCCACTAATCACATAATTAATCATTTATCATTTCTCATTAATTTTTAATTATCACTTTGCCACATAAGGCACATCATTTAAGCTTGGTTAATTATAATACAAGCTTTAACATGATCATTTCTTAATTTTAATAATCCCACTTGATTCCTTTTTGGCACATGCTTAATTAAAATTAATTGAATAAATTAATTTCACACACAGTATGCACATAAAAAAATTAATTTTCATGAAGATAAATTACATATTTTCTTTGGTCATTACATCCCCTCCCCCCCTTATAAGGATTCCATCCCCGAAATCATTATAAGGTTAAATAAGAAGATGGGGGTAGTCCTTTTTCATCCTCTCTTCTAATTCCTAAGTAGCTTCTTCAGCGTTGTGGTTTCGCAACACTATCTTCACTGAATGTATAACTTTATTTATTAGATCCATCTCGACTTGAATTGGCTCATAGGATATCACGTGCTTGTAGTCGGACTTATATAGTCGTAACACTAAAACATGAAACACGTTGTGAATGTGTTCCAGTTTAGGAGATAAGGCTACCTCGTACGTCACTTCTCCTGTTTTTCGCAACACTTCAAACGGTCCTATGAACCTCAGGCTTAATTATCCTTTCTTTTTGAACCTTATCTTCCATTTTCAGGGAGATACCTTCAAAAATATAAAACTATTGACTTCAAATCTTAACTTTAATGATGCAAATCCGCATATTTTTTCTGCCGGTCTTGAGCTATGAACAATCTTGCTTTTATTATTTTGACGATCTCTGCCATTTGTTGAACCAATTTTAGTCCCAAAAAAGTTGTTGTTCTCCTACCTCATCCCAACATAATGGTGTTCGACACTTTCTTCTGTGTAGAGCTTTATATGGCGGCATACCAATACTTGAGTGATAATTTTTATTATACGCGCATTCCAGTAGATGTAAATGATCATCTCAGTTTTCTTTTAAATCCATCACACAAACTCTTAGCATGTCTTCTAGCATCTGAATTGCCTGCTCGGTCTACCTATTAGTTTTTGGGTGATATACAGTACTCAATCTTAGTTGTGTTCCATTCTTTCTTATAGACTCTTCCAAAATTTGACGTGAAGCACAAATCTTGATCTTAAATAATCGATACCGATACTCCATGTCAAGAAACAATTTCTTTAATATACAACTTTGCTAGCTGATTCAAATTAAGTCGGACCTTGATTGGCAAGAAGTGCGTTGATTTTGTTAGTCTGTCCACGATAACCCAAATTACATCATAACATTTTTGAGTAACTGGAAGCCCCACCACGAAGTCCATCGTAATGTGCTCCCACTTCTATTCTGGTATTTCCTATGGTTAAAGTAGACCACTCGATCTCTGATGCTCTGCTTTTACCCGTTGACAGGTCAAACATTTGCTAATGTATTCCATGACTTCTCACTTCATGTTAGGCCACCAAAAGTACTGGCGAAGATCTCGATACATTTTCGTGCTTCTAGGATGAATTGAATATGCCGAATTATGAGCCTCTTGCAAAATTTTCTCTTTCAATCCGGGCATGGTTGACACCCACACCCATCCTTTAAATCTTAAAATCCCATCCTTGTCCACTTGAAATTTCTCTTCCCCATTTTTTGTAATTCTTTTCCTTGTTTTCTCACACTCTTCATATTTCTCTTACGCCTCTTTTACTCTATCTAATAATGTTCAATGAGCTTGCAATATGAATAATCTTTCTTCCGACTCATCCGAAACTCTCCCCTCTATTTCCATCCTCGCCATCTCTCTTATGAGCTCCTAATGAGCTGTTAACATTGACAATTTCTCTCTGCTCTTTCGGCTTAACGCGTTCGCCACTACATTCTGACCACCTTCTTTGGCGTATATTCAGCTTTTTTTTTTTATGAAGATATATTTTAGACTTTTATGGTCCTTATATATCTCAAAATTTCCCCCATAAAGATAGTGCCTCTAAATTTTTAACTCGAAGACTACGGCTGCTAGCTCTAAATCATGGGTAGGGTATCTCCTCTTATAATTTTTCAATTGTCATGACGCATACGCAATAACTTTACCATTTTGCATCAACATACAGCCAAGCCCCTTGTGTGCCGCATCACTGACAAAACCCCCTATATTATCAGGTAAGGACAACACAGGTGCTGCGCTAAACCATTTCTTAAAGTTCCTAAAACTCTCTTCATATTTCTTCATCCACACAAATTTCACTATCTTCCTTATTAGTTTAGTCAACGTTGTCACGATCTTTAAGAAACCTTGGATGAATCTTTGGTAATACCTTACAAATCTTATGAAACTACACACTTCAGTAGGCATCTTCAGTTGTTCCTAGTTAATCACCGCCTCCACTTTTGTAGGATCCACGAATATTCCCTTCTTATCAATCACATGTCCCAAGGATTACACCCTCTCCAGCCAAAACTCACACTTAGAGAGTTTCACATACAATTTCTCCCTTCTTAGTGTCTCCAACACTACCCTCAAATAGTCTGCGTGTTCCTCCTAAATCTTCAAATAGATCAGAATATCATCAATAAAAACTACCACGAATTTGTCTAGGCATGGCTTGAACACTTGGTTCATCAAGTCCATAAAAGCTGTCGGTGCATTTGTCAGTCTGAATGACATTACCAGGAATTCGTAATGTCCATATCGAGTTCTGAACATCATCTTCGATATATCCTCTTTTTGGACCTTCAACTGATGGTAACCTATTCTCAAATCTATCTTCGAGAAATACCTCGCACCTTTCAACTGATTAAAAAGATCGTCACTTCTAGGCAATGGATATTTATTCTTGATCATTACTTTGTTCAACTCTCGGTAGTCGATATAAAGTCTTAATGATCCGTTCTTCTTTTTGACAAACAAAACTGGTGCTCCCCATGGAGATACACTCAGTTGAATAGAACCCTTATCTAATAACTCTTGTAATTGTATCATAAAGTCTTTCATTTCTATTGGCGCTATATAATACGGAGCCTTCGTAACCGGTTCTATACCCAACACTAGATCTATTACAAATTCGATCTCGCTATTCGGAGGGAGACCTAACAGTTCATCTGAAAACACATCTACCAACTCTTTCACTATCGGTATCTTATTCATTTCTACTCACACTTTCTAGGTATCTACAATATGAGCTAAATACCCAACATGTCCTTTCCTTAACAGATTCTTGGTCTGCATCATCGTCAGAAAACAAGATTGTCTAGGTAATGTGCTAACATAAAACACTACCTTAGACCAAATCGAGGTCTAAAAGTTCACACTTTTTCTATGGCAGTCAATTACACCCCCATAATTATATAACTAGTCCATCCCTAAAATTACGTTGAACTCTCCCAATCTTATTGGGATCAAATCTACACACAGTTTATGTCCCCTAATTTCCACACAGCAATTCCTTTGTACAGTTTCGACGGTGATCACTTCTTTATCTGTAACCTCTATATTTAAAGGACATTCTAATCATTCTTGAGGTAAATTCAATCGTTCAACAAACTCTTCAGATATAAAAGAATAGGTAGCTCCCGAATCAAATAACACATAAGTATTTATATTATTGATCGATATAATACCTGACACAACGTCCTTCGAAGCTATTGTTGGTTTGCAAAAACATAACATACATATAATCAAATTATATAAGCGCAAAAAAAGCAAGCAAAATTAAATTTTAAAATTTTCTACAAACCAATAGCTAAGATCCTTCTTATGCGACTATTATTAATTGAGGAAGGATAAAAGATTTATATCTTTGTAAAACCAAGCTTCCACAGGTACAAGTTTAACTCCCTTTAATCTTTCGCGTTATTCTTCAAATTCACTGATTAGATTTCACGGATCAATGTTAGCTCCCCAAGTGTAAAGCCTCTAGAGGTGATCCACCAAGAGATCAATGAATTAAATAAGTGGATTTTAATTTCTCCAAACTATGGGTGATTAACCATAATTCTTTTTTTTTCTCTAACTTCTTAGATGTAGAGAATTATGAAGTACTCTATCTATTCTTGTGAAAGAGTACATAACCTTAATATATGATAAGACTCTTCTTATTTATAGATATAGTCAACCCTCCTAAACTATTTAGGATTATGATTTTAATTTAATTCCCAATTCAATTTGGAACTAAATTAATTAATTACAATTCTGAAACCATTAGGAACTTAATTATTTAATAATGAGAGTTCTTCTTCTTAATTAATTACTAAACCATTTGGTAACTTAATTAATTATTATAATTACAATTCTTAAACCATTTAGGAACTAAATAATACTGGCAATAATAATTTATAATTAGTATTTCTAAAATACTAAATTATAAATATTATGCTATTCAATTTATTCTTTTACCACAGTATAAATTAAATATACTTAATTTATTATTACGATTATGCCATTCACTTCTAAAATAAATATTACTTTTTTTTGCGGTGTGATCCTTTAGGTTCTCCATATTAAACTGGTTGTATAATAAATAAATTAGAACAATTCTAATTCATTTATTATGAATTAACTCTTTAATTCAGAATAAATATTTTTTCCAAAATAAGGTTAAGCCTCCTTAACGATTAATCAACATTCCAGATAATATAGATTTCAACATTTGAACGTAAAAGAACCTATTAGCGAATAGTTACCGTATAATTCAATCCTTCTGTCACACAATGTCCCAATCAAATATATGACATGAAATTTATGTTAAGTCTTATTTATTTGATCATATGCATTTCAATTCACAAACGCACAACTCTAGTTAATGTAAATTAGAAACTCTTTTCTAATTCTATTCAACCCTAGCCAAGGATTTTTGAGTTGTCACTTATTGAATCGCATAGGGCATTCTTTCCTTTTACTGGAAGTGGTAGATCCTTTGTTAATCATTCACCTATTTCCATGTGTACCTTATTATACCCAAGCATATCCTTTGATATACCAACAAGCCTTGAGGAATATGTCAAAGTATAACTTAGTACACATAAGATACTATGATGATCTCAAGTCTAAAGATCACTTGTACGACTATCACATAAGGAACTTCTATTAACAGGTTAAGTAAAAATCCATTAGGTGTTCTTTGAGCGAATCACGTTCAATGAACTTATTCTCTAATCAGCACCTAATACTTAGTTTAGTGTCTTTACACAAATGATTATGAGATCAATCATCATCTTCGTAAGAGCAAGCATAGTATATAGCAATCTATCCGAATCTACTAATCCCTTTTTTAGTGATCCAACAATTAGGAAAATTTTTAGTTTTGAGCTATCTTGAATTTAGATCTCATTAGCATAATCCTCATCATGACTCTAAAAGCATTGCTCGAAAACTTTAGGTTTATCCATTTAATTAATTTAGCTAATTAATTATGAATAAAAAAAATACTGTGATACTTTTATTAATAAACGAATAAGGTTATAAAGTATATACATATCACATCAAATGTGATTGGCTTACACTAAAGCTAACCCTTTGGTATCCCTAAACCAGTCTTCTCTAAGTAACATACAAATTGTTTAGTAAATGCTTTAGTTAATAGATTTGTAATGATGTACAGAGAGTTTGCCATCTTTATGGTGTTGTAACATTTTAATGATTCATCTAATCATATAAAAGTGCTGCAACACATGTTTGGATTTCAGATGAGACCAAGGTTCCTTGGCAAATTAAACTTTTAATGCTAAGAACCATTATAAGTTCTATAATGAACTTGTTGAATCGAATAATCACTTTTGCAGCTTCATTTATAGTTATTTACTATGTCTTTATCACTAAATCAGTAACTCTTTACTGTTTGGAACTTTTCCAACTCATTACAGCATCGTTCAAGTTAATTATTTGACCTAAAACGAATATGTTGTTATCTTGGTTAGTCTAAAAAAACTTGAGTCTTTTAAGCCCTCTAATTTTATATCAGACCCATCATTAGAAACTCTTTTCTAATATTCTTCTAGGAATGTCATAGTGCTCTCACTAACCTTTTTGTATACACTTGGTTCATTCACATTTTTAATAAAATTAAATTCCTTTGATTGTCTCATCAAAATGGATGTTCTATCTTTGAGAAGCCTACTTCAATCCATAATTGGATCTTTGTAACTTACATACTTGATTTACTCCATCTCTATGGAAATAAATCCCTTTGGCTGTATCAGACATACATCCTCTTTGTATAATAAGCTGCAACTGCAAGTAAACTCCGAATGGATATATGCATTTTCATCAGTGAAATTTTTTATTATAGTCAACTCTTTAACCTTGTTTGAAATATTTTTACCACTAGTCAGGTCTTATAGGTCTCCACCTTGCCATCTGCTTTCTCCAAAGACCCATTTTGAATTTTATGGCCATCAGTCATTTTTATTGAGTATCTAATACTCATATCTTATCGTATGTAACTAGATCATCATCCACTATGATGCGTACCTTATCATCATCATTTATGATGAATCCATACCATTCAGGTATCTTCGGTACTAAACCAGATTTACGACTTGTTTGTGGTATAATAGGTTTATCTACTTGTACAGATTCCTTTACTTAATCTGTAGTGTTTTGTGGTTCTTGAATTTCTTCGAGATCTATTTTACTCCCACTAACCCTTTAAAGAAAAACTCTTTTTCCTAGAAGGTAGTGTGTTTCAATAAATACCTTTTAATTCGTTAGATTATAGAAGTGATACCCTAAAATTTCTTTAGGATATCCCACAAGTTTACACTTATCAGATCTTGTCCCAAGCTTATCACTGTCAAAATTTTTGACATAAGCTGGACAATCCAAATCTTAACATAATTAAGACTTGGTTTCCTCCCTATCCATAACTCATATGAAGTCTTAGAGACATAATTTGAAGGTACTTTATTTAGTAGATATGCGACCGTTCTAAGGTATAACCCTAGAAGGATACTGGAAAATTAGTATAACTCATCATGGATCATCACCATGTCTATTGTGAGAGAATACCATTTCGCTTAAGATGATATAGAAACTTACTGCTTAAGTATTCCATTCTCCATCTAATCGATGAACTTTAATACTTTTGGCCTTTAGTTTCTATACTTCACTTTTAATTTTTTGAGCATTTCAAATGATTTGGATTTGTATTTCATCAAATACATTTATTGAAATCTATAATCATCAGTGAAAGTAATAAGTGAATACCCTCATATTTCAAGTGTTGTCATAGGTCCCACACATAACTGTGTGTACCATCTCTAACAACTCAGTAACTCTCTTTCCATATCTTCTGTGTCCACCTGATGTGGAGCGTATCGTGCAAGCTTGTTAAACTTAAAGGTGTATTGGTCTACAGTCATATCGCTATCTTTCAGTTTTAGAAACTTCATGTCCATTAGACTTTGCATACTTTTCGAGAAATAATTCTCAAAGAATAACTCCTTAAACCTTTTCCACAAAATAGTTCCCTCTTTGGCTTTGTTGGTTTGCGTCCCACCAATAATTTTTCTTGCCCTCATCATGTACGTGGCGTGAATGCTGTTTTCTGCTCCCCTCCTACATGTCTGATAAGGAAAGCCTTCTCTATTTTTTTAACCCAAAATTGGGCCTCGATCGGGTCAGTAGTACGCCTAAACTCTGAGGGTCCTACACTCTTAAAGTCTTTGAAACTGGCTACATGAGCTACTGAGGGATTGGGGTTCACTTGTTTAGGATTTCTTCCTTGGAATGCTCCCTCTAATAGATCCTAATAGCAACATAGGGTCTATTTGACCCCCTTGATTATTTACTGACTCCTCTTATGTAGGTTGTGCAGGGTGTCTATGTCTAGGCGGCATTTTCTATTTAATAAGACTTTATATTATTATCTCATTATTTATTTAAAACATTTATGTTTAACGCAACACTTAATGTTCACATAACACATTTAAATAAACGTTTATATTCATATGTCATTGATTAATACATCGTACATTAGCATCTGACGATATACTACTATAAACGTCAATATCTATCCCCTAATATAACAAAATTTGGGGATATATTAATATCTTACCCCGCTATCAAATGCAAATGATGAGATTTACACATACTGTCCTATATCTTACACAAAAGAGTCTGGGATTCAATGACACATTTCTCTATTTTAACAAAGGTAGGTACCATCATACCATATCTACATAATACTTAACATAAATACAAATACAACAACTAGACGATCTATTAGAGCATGTCCTACTTCACTTCATCATCATACTATTGTTGCCCTATATGAATCATTTGGTCACGACTCATCGTATTCTAAGTCTGTCCAATCTCAACCGGGTAGAAATAAACATTATCCATCCATTGTTCAAACGTTGTCCGAAAAGTGTACCCTATCCTGTTAATCCTCCTCCTCTTGGACCTAACCTCATTCTCTGTCACGCCCTAAGAATCTCTTTATTGACTACAACCGACCTTGTGCGTTGAAACACAACCTTTTTCCTTCAACCTATATTATACAATCATAATACAATAAATACACTTAATTATTTAGCTCACAACCATAAACTGTCTCAGAATCGCAATCTTCACATCCTTTCATTAGAACTTAGATCATATATACATATATCATGACCTCGTCTATTACAGTTCAGAATCATATATCTTATGATTTAATTTAATCTCACTTGTGAACACAATCACTATTTATAACTATCCATACATAATCCTACTTACACATATCTAATTCCATATATTTGAGTTTAATATATATAACACTCAACTTACAATGATACATTAGTTGTATCCCATTACAAGTTCCTTTAACTTAAAAGCTTACAAATATATCTATCTCAATGGATTTACATAACCATACACCTTATTACACCTTTACAAACTTACATTCATTAACTGATTTGTCATATTACACAGGTTAATATAACAACATTCCTTTATAACCTTTATGCAATTACTATTCCTTACATTTTAACTTTACTAGAACCTCCGGCCTTCTCGTACTTAGCTAAAAATATCAGTTAAAGCAATAATGAGCACAACGGCTCAACAAGTTTAATAGTTATCACATTTCATGCTCGTAGTTTATAAACACGCATCATACCTTTTATGTTGTGCATATTATCTATGCATCATATATATCATGCTATGAATTTTTAAAACATAAATCTCACATAGTTTCAGTGAGAAACTATATTCACATTGATTTTAGTGAACACATAAATCTTACACATAGTTTGCCAACTAGTTCACACATAGAACAATTTATCACATTTCAACAAGTTCTGAAAAACTTGTTTGTTACTCGTATCTATACTTAACCTTTACGTTCATCGAACGACCTTCATATTCCATCTCGTCGGTTTGCTAATCTAAACTCTATCTATCATCGTACAACCTAGAAATCATAATATGGTTATAACGCCTTCACTATCTCCTTCGAGACTTAAAACATAAATGCCAGACAATTAGTTTTTAAATATGCCACGTTCGATGTATTACACCTTACATAGATTTATAACACATCCAAACATATTACCAAACCTTTTACGTAAACATGTTTGTAATTAACTTTAGGTATGTTTCATTATGTTGTACATTTTCCAATTATACCTTAATGCCTACCAAATTAACTATCATTATCAATTTAAGGTTTACATAACATAACTCTATCATATAACATCAAAACATAGTTTTTCAAATAATAAAAAAAAAAATCTGGGTAAAGGAC
Organism: Hedera helix; assembly: GCA_947179155.2. Taxonomy (NCBI): domain Eukaryota; kingdom Viridiplantae; phylum Streptophyta; class Magnoliopsida; order Apiales; family Araliaceae; genus Hedera; species Hedera helix. Next base: position 9,425,101 of record OX359279.1, read on the forward strand.
ATTATGCTCCGGCGCCGAACATCTCCCCCTCAGCGAGATCCTCTCAGTTAATTGCGCCCCGGCGCAGTGTTTAGTACAAAACACTCTGCCCCGGCGCAATCTGTAAAATCTAATTTTCTCGATTTTTATAGTCACTTTGCTGATTTTTAACTTCTTCATCTTACATTAAAATAAGTTCAAATTTGAACCATAGCTAGATCTTACTACATAGTATTTTACAAAAAGTAACACTTGGCTTAAACGACATTTTTATAAGATCGAAGAAATAGCCCGAGAATTAGCGTTTAGCCACATTTTCACACTTTACCGTCAACTAGTGATTTTTGGCCATTCAACTCTGGACTTCTTTCCAACACTTGAGTAAGCATACATAACACATAGAAAACTTGCATAGACCTTTAAAAATAACTTAGGTTTTGAAAAGACGTTAGTTTTCTGTAAAATTATGAAAAATCACATTTGAGTTGTATTTTCATCCACTTAACATAGTTTGTCATCAAAATCATTTTCTAGTCCTTAGACTCTATTTTTCATATACTCATTAAAGAGTTTATATTCAAACTTTATAGACCCATGTTATACGTGTATGAATCCTTCTAAATATGTTTATATGAACATATTACTACCATAGTTAGTTTTAACTTTCAAAATCATATTTTCTATACATTAAAGTATCTAGCATGCTACATAACATGTAAATACACATAACTCCTTCATGTTCCACCGTATAACTTAATATTTCACCATGAACTTCCATCACATAACTTTCCATAACTATACCTTTTAACCATAACTATATATTACATAAACAATAAATAAATCAAAGTTTTCATTTAAGAAAACTTTTAAACCTTATTGGATGATCCACTTTTTTACATAGGAAGCTTCACCATGACGAGACCTTCAACTTTGAACTTTGCTCCAAGATCATCCAACCATCAAATCTCCTAAGCATCAAGCTTTCTTCCATGGCTTCCATGGATTCTCTATCTTTTTCTCTCTAGGGTTTCTAATTCTAGCAACAAGAAATGAAGACTTATTGCTTCTAGTTGATAAGTAGGTTTTTTACCTACTATTTCGATGCCAACTTGCTATAATTATCGCTTGTTCTCATTAGTTTTTATTACTGTTTATGCTTTTATGTCTATTTTGTAGGTTTCATGCTCCATAGCTCATTTTTTGGCCTGTTCCGTCTATTTATGGACAAACTGGCTTATTTTGGACTAGAACCTGTGCGGGGGAGAGAAGTACAATATTTCAGGACAAAATGGTTCGATGTGAGAGTGATATACGTGAAGATCAGATGCAGTAAAAAATTGAGCACAGATTGCATGACTGGTGCATGGCGCAACTGCGCCCCATTCCTTCAAAAATATTGTGCAGCTACGCCCTTCTTCTTTGTCAGCACTCTTCTTGCCATTAAGTGCAGCTGCGCCCATCTTAGTACAAAAACGGCGCAACTGCACCGGTCGTTTGTGCCAAAATTTAGCAACTGACTTTTTGAACGGGCCAATTAAAATCTCCTACTACAGTGATCGTAAAGAAAGCTACTGAGGCTCTATATAACAGTATCCTCAGCAAGAGCTAAAGAGATTAGGTTAGAACGAGAAAAAGAGAGCTTCTTGTTTTGGCTTCCTTATTTTCTTTGTTCCCTCTTTGCTCCTTTTGATCTATCTAGAGTAGTTAAGCTTAGGATTGGGCTGTGGAAGCTTGAAGCATTGTGTTAACCTTGGAACTCCAGATTCAAAGAAGAGAAACCAAGCTTTGCATTTCTTATTCTTTGTTGTCTCTTTATTTTCATTTGTAGCTTCAATGTATGAACATTTATGGATGATGGTTGTTATTTCTATTATGAACTAACTTCTTTTATGGGATTATAATGAAACCTAGGGTTTATGCCATTGCAGAAACTAAAGTGCAACAGGTAGCTTATGTTTGTGAGCTATGTGCGGGGGCACATTCTACAGAACAATGTGCTATCAACCCGAAATCAGTACAGTTCGTAAGTAACTACCAGAGACAACCGAATTAGTATTAAAATACTTATAACCCTGGAGCTAGGAATCACCCAAACATGTCATGGAGCAACAATCAGAACCATTAACAAGCTCCAAGACCCCACTATCCACCGGGATTTCAGAATAACCAACATGTAGTACAACCTTCCCAACCAGAGAGAAAGCCAGATTTAGAAGAGTTAATGCTGAAATACATGGCTGACAATGATGTGTTGATAAAGAGTCAGTCTGCAGCCATCAAAAATTTAGAGAACCAAGTGGGCCAAATGGCCAATATGCTGACAACACAGACCTCAAGGATCTTTTCCAAGCAATACAGAAGAAAATCCGTGAAGAGAGGGAAAGGAGCACTGTAAAGTTGTTATAACTAGAAGCGAAAAATAGTTTCTGCCAACTAACGCGAATGAGCCGGAAGTAATAAGGGAAGCGGAGCAGTTGCGCCATGCCTCAGACTCAGTTGGTGCAGAAAGTTCTAAGGAAAAAGAAGAAGGTGTTGTGGAGACGGAATCAGAAAATAAGGATCAACCAGAAAAGCCTTCGGTTACTCACAAACGAGTCTATCCTCCAATACCTTTTCCACAAAGGCTTCAGAAATAGAAAATGGACAAGCAGTTCGCTAAGTTCCTTGAAATTTTCAAAAAGCTGCAAATAAATATACCGTTTGCAAAAGCTTTTGAATAAATGCCGAGCTATGCTAAGTTCATGAAAGGAATTATGTCTCGAAAGAAGAGATTGGAAGACTTTGAGACTGTGGCTTTAACTGAGGAATGTAGTACGGTTTTACAAAGAAAACTACCTCCTAAACTGAAGGATCCGGGTAGTTTCACCATTTCATACACGATAGGGAGTTTGTCTTTCAACAGATGTTTGTGTGACTTAGGAGCAAGCATTAACCTCATGCTGTTGTCGATCTACACACAATTGGGACTTCCTGCACCAAAGCCCATAAACATATCACAGCTTGTAGATAGATCTATTACATATCCAAGAGGGATTGTGGAGGACATTCTGGTTAAAATTGACAAGTTCATGTTCCCCGCGGACTTCATTATCCTGGACTATGAAGAGGACAAGGATATTCCCATCATTTTGGGGAGACCATTTTTTGCCACGGGAAGAACTTTCATCGATGTGCAAAAGGGAGAATTGACAATGAGGGTCCAGGACCAAGAAATAACTTTCAATGTGTTTCGGGCAATGAAGTTCCCTACCGATGAAGAAGAATGCTTCTGAATGGATGTGGTAGAAAGGGTGGTGGAAGATGAGTTTCTTAAAAGTGCGAGTAAGGATCTGATGGGAACTACCTTGGTGAAGGACAGTGACAGTGACGATGAAGAGCAGGGGATGGTTGATTGTCTATAAGAGCTGGAGGCACTACCACAGGTGAACACATGCAAGATACTTATTGAGCCGTTAGAAAATGCAGTTGAACCTCCAGATCGTTTGAAACCATCCTTGGAGGTACCTCCTACGCTTGAGCTTAAACCGCTCCCATTACATCTCAGGTATGCTTATTTGGGTGATTCAAATACTTTGTCTGTGATTATTGCATCTGCACTAACCCCTTTATAGGAAAGTAAGCTGATAAGAATCTGTAGAGAATTTAAGGAAGCTATCAGATGGACAATCACCGACATCAAGGGCATTAGTCCATCATTCTGTATCCACAAGATTCTAATGGAAGGGGACAGTAAGCTGACTGTGGAGCATCAGAGAAGGCTCAACCCCTTTATGAAAGAGGTTGTTAATAAGGAGATTCTGAAATTGCTAGATGTTGGGATCATATATCCTATCTCCGACAGTGCATGGATGAGCCCTGTCCAATGTGTGCCCAAGAAAGGAGGGACGACAGTCGTGAAGAATGAGCATAATAAGTTGATACCAACAAGGACAGTGACTGGTTGGAGGGTGTGTATGGATTATAGAAAGCTAAACAAAGTAACAAGAAAATGTCACTTTCCATTGTCATTTATTGACCAAATGTTGGACAGACTGGGGGGTCACGAGTACTACTGTCTCCTAGATGGCTACTTGGGGTATAATCAGATAGCTATTGCACCTGAGGACCAGGAAAAGACAACATTCACTTTCCCCTACGGGACGTTTGCGTTCAGACGAATGTCCTTTGGGCTTTGCAATGTGCCAGCAACATTTCAAAGGTGCATGATGGCCTTCTTTTCTGGCATGGTGGAGCATAATGTGGAAGTCTTCATGGACGATTTTTCTGTATTCGGGGATTCCTTTGAGTTGTGTCTAGAGAACTTGATTCTTGTGTTGAAACGCTGTATAGAGACGAATCTGATTCTAAACTGGGAAAAATGCCATTTCATGGTACAGGAAGGAATTATCCTTGGGCACAAAGTCTCAAAAAAAGGATTGGAGGTTGACAAGGCAAAGCTGGAGACAATTGAGAAATTGCCACCACCTACAACTGTTAAGGGGGCGCGTAGTTTTTTAGGTCAGGCGGGCTTTTACAAACGGTTTATCAAGGGCTTTTCCAAAATATCTAAGCCTTTATGTAGACTATTAGAAAAGGAGGTCCAATTCAAATTTGACAAAAACTGTTTAAAGGCCTTTGAGCTATTGAAAACAAAACTAACATCGGCACCCATAATTGTAGCGCTGGATTGGTCTGTACCATTCGAATTGATGTGCGATGCTAGTGATTATGCAGTTGGGGCAGTGTTGAGTCAGCGCAAGGAAAAGATCTTTCTTGCTATCTATTATGCCAGCAAGACCTTAACAAGATGCTCAGCTAAACTACACCACCACCGAGAAAGAACTATTAGCGGTTGTATACGCTTTTGACAAATTTAGGTCATATTTCGTTGGAACAAAAGTTATGGTTTATACTGATCACGCGGCTATTAGATATCTGATTTCCAAGAAAGATGCAAAGCCCAGACTTATCAGATGGATTCTTCTTCTCCAAGAGTTCGATATGGAAATTCGAGACAAGAAGGGTTCAGAAAACCAAGTGGCGGATCATCTTTCTAGATTAGAAAATCCGGAGCAGGATAGGAAAGACGAGGCGGTTATAAATGAGTATTTTCCCGATGAGCAGCTTTTCGATGTGACCTCAAAGATTCCTTAGTACGCTGACTTTGTCAATTTTATAGTCATTAATGTTCTCCCACCAGAGTTAACTCACCAGCAAAAGAAGAAGTTTTTCCATGAAGTGAAGAGTTACCTGTGGGATGAACCCTTCTTATTCAGACAGTGTGCAGATCAGATAATTCACACATGCATCCCACACAGTGAGATGACCAGTATACTGCATGCATGCCATTCTTCTCTCTATGGAGGTCATTATGGGACGGAGAGAACCGCAGCTAAAGTACTTCAAGCAGGGTTCTATTGGCCTACTCTATTCAAAGATGCCCACCAATTTGTAAAAAACTGTGATCAATGTCAACGAGTGGGTAACATTTCCAGACGAAATGAAATGCCATTAAACTCAATTTTGGAAGTGGAGATCTTTTATGTATGGGGAATTGACTTCATGGGGCCATTTCCATCATCGGCCGGCAATTTGTATATTCTCTTTGCAGTTGATTACGTCTCGAAATGGGTAGAAGCCAGTGCTCTACCATCCAACGATGTTAGAGTCGTCCTAAAATTCCTTTAAAGGAACATCTTCACTAGATTTGCCACTCCTCGGGCAATCATCAGTGATGGAGGGAGCCATTTCTGTAACAGGCTCTTCACAACATTATTAGCCAAATATGGAGTAAAGCATAGAGTAGCCATAGCCTACCATCCCTAGTCAAGTGGCCAAGCTGAAGTTTCTAATCGAGATGTGAAGAGAATTCTAGAAAAGATGGTAAATCCGTCAAGGAAGGATTGGTCAATGAAACTAGACGATGCATTATGGGCATACAGGACAGCCTATAAGACTCACATTGGCATGTCGCCTTTCCAGCTAGTTTATGGCAAGTCATGTCATCTTCCAGTGGAATTAGAGCATAAGGCTTACTGGGCCATCAAGAAGCTGAATTTTGATCTCTCAGCCGCAGGAGAGCAGCGGCTACTCTAACTTAATGAGTTAGACGAATTCCAACAACGAGCTTATGAGAATATGAAATTATACAAGGAGAAAGTGAAACGATGGCATGATCGGAAAATTATGGAAAGGAAGTCCGAGCTAGGACAAGCAGTATTGTTATTCAATTCTAGGCTTCGAATTTTCCCGGGTAAACTTAAGTCTCGATGGTTAGGACCATTCACAATCAAAACTGTCTATCCTCATGGCGCCATCGAAATTGTGGGAAAAGAGCATGATCATCCCTTCAAGGTCAATGGGTAGCGTCTGAAGCATTACTAGGGAGGCGACTTTGATCGCCAACAGTCCTCAATTGCCCTCGATGAGGCAGAATAAACTAAAAAATAGTCAAGCTTTACGACTATAACTAAGCGCTTGTTGGGAGGCACCCCACTTTTTGTCTAGATCTCCATTTGATTAATCTATGAATTATGATATTGTTAAGATTAAAGTGTGAAAGACTCTTGGAGATTTGAATTTTGTTTTTGTGATTTCTTTTAGGGGGAGTCTGTACTGAATTAGCATGCTTGATCAGAGAAAAAGAAGGCTTTAAGTTTTGGGCTGACTGGCAGACTGCGCAGCTGCGCCTGTTTTACACTGCCCATAGGCGTAGCTACGCCGGATAGCAGAGTTAATATTTTAGGGCTAGAGGAAGGCGCAGCTACGCCATTTCCCATGCAATTTCAGCGCAGCTGCGCAGAATGTCAGTTTCAGTTTTTGAAATGTTTTTAAAACCCGACCCTGCAACCTCCCACTTCACTTTAAAACACTTCAGTTCCTTATTCCTTCCATAACAAAGAGCGAGAAACATCAAACCCTCATTTCCCTTACCCATTTCCTATCACACCTTTGCTAAATAATTTCCAACCAAAGAATCCACATTTCACACCATTTTCTCTCTCCTATTCGAGCAAATACTCAGATTCCTAACAGTAGGGTTACATGAAGTAAGTTTGGGGGTTCTTCAAGGTTTAGGGCTGCTCTTTACAGAAAAACTACATCAAGCCGTAGCATTTTCAAAATGCCGAAGCGCATTCGTACCCCACCTTCTTCGTCGGCTAGCAGTGATGCAGGGGGAGATGGTGATGACAGAGACATGCTTGATGTGATCAGGTTTGTTAACCTTTCTGTACAACAACATCATGATTACTAAGTCATTTGTGTTAGAAAGGGGCCTCAAGCCCAGTTCTGAGGATGGAGGGCTACTGCAGCAGATTAGGAGCCGTGGGTGGTTGTTGTTTATGGAAATGCCCACGGCTGCGCTGATGTCAATTGTGAGGGAGTTCTACGCTAATGCCCGGGAGACTCAGAATGGGATTTCGTATGTGAGGGGCAAGTAGATAGACTGCACCCCTTGGGCCATCAACAAACTGTTCAGGATGCCGACCTTGACCGATGAGGCAATTCAGTGGACGCAAGAACTGTGATTCTAGACTAATTTAGACACCCTGATGGAGGAGATGTGCAGGCCCAATGCTGAATGGAAGACTAGGTCGGGCACGGATAAAAAGGTGCATTTTTCTCAGACAGCTTTGAGTAGGTATGCTAAGGCTTGGTACAGTTTCATATGTGGAAGCATATTGCCTACGAGCCACCATCAGGACGTGACTAAGGAGAGGGCTGTGATATTATATGGCATTTGCAAGGGTCAGGGTATGGATGTAAGATACATCATCCATCACTCTATGCTTAACTTCATGAGGGCCAGTACTTCAGGCGGGATCCCGCATGCCTCCATTATTACACGTTTATGTCTAGCAACACAGATGGAGTGGGGCGAGGAGACTGTTCAGTTGCCAATGAGGGACATTGATCATACTGCCAATGAGAAGCTCACGGTTTGGGAGGTCATGAGATCGCATCCAAGGGGCTTTGGTTCTATAAGGGAAGGTGTTATTGAGGAGCAGGACATGACAGCTAATAAGCCACAGGCCGGAGGGCTACCTCCTGATTTTGTCATTAGGCATGATAGAGAGATGCGTCGCCTGAAGAGGCGTATGGACGCTATGCACATGGACTTCAGATCATACACAACCGACTTTTCAGCAGCATTGACTAATGCATTCTCTCAGTTAGGTGCGGAGCACAGTTCCCGACCTTCGGGCAAGGAGGCTTATACCCACCGCCAGATACACCACCCGAGGCCTTTGGGAGTTTTTCTGTCACCCTTATCACTAATGAGGATATTGTGTAACTTAATTTTAGGGGTATTGGGGGTGCATGTCATGTTTTGCTATATCATATTTATTATTCTGCTTTTCTTGTTATTTAAATTAAGTTTCTTTTTAGTTGAATTGCATTTAGAATAATTTGCTATAAAAAAATGGTATATATTGATAAATATGTTGGCTAGTTTAGTTATGTGGCCATTGATACTCGAGTTAATAGGCCCGTAGGGGTGTCTTTACACCTAGCGCCCTAAAGCCGACTAGTTTGGGAGTCGTTGGTTGAAAGCTCATTACATGGGTATCTTTGAAGCCTAATAGGACTAGGCATTCCACAGCTGGGCGTAAACACGAGAAAGAGAAAATAATGCCCTCGTGGTTATATATAAAGCTAGTTAATTCCGAATAACCCTGATATTGGTTGATGTGAAGTCATAGCTGACAGTTTTCCTGTTTATCGTATTTCTTGAGTTAGAACTGTGATTTTCCCTCTAAGAAGCGCATTGTGGCAATATTTGCATTATATCAACCTTAATGTTAGCTAAGCACATAACACACTGTATCAGTAATAATAGGTTAAGGATTTGTCAATTGATATGACCTACTGACTGTATGCTATGTTTATTGATCACTGAAACTCCTCTGAGGTTGCTCAATTAAACTTTGTACTAGCTGACGTGGATTTGTAGGCATGTAGTGTAGACTGCATTTTTAGCTTATCTTGCATTTCAGATTGTTTGTACAGTTTCTTTATTGTGTAACTTGAGGACAAGCAACGGGTTAAGTTTGGGGGTATTTGATAAGTAGGTTTTTTACCTACTATTTCGATGCCAACTTGCTATAATTATTGCTTGTTCTCATTAGTTTTTATTACTGTTTATGCTTTTATGTCTATTTTCTAGGTTTCATGCTCCATAGCTCATTTTTTGGCCTGTTCCGTCTATTTATGGACAAACTGGCTTGTTTTGGACTAGAATCTTTGCGGGGGAGAAGTACAATATTTCAGGACAAAATGGTTCGATGTGGGAGCGATATGCGTGAAGATCAGATGCAGCAGAAAATTGAGCACAAACTGCATGACTGGTGCATGGCACAGCTGCGCCCCATTCCTTCACAAATATTGCGCAGTTGCGCCCTTCCTCTCTGTCAGCTCTCTTCCTGCCATCAAGCGCAATTGCACCCCATCTTAGTACAAAAACGGCGCAGCTGCGCCTGTTGTTCGTGCCAAAATCCAGCAATTGACTTTTTAAACGGGCCAATTAAAATCTCCTGCTACAGTGATCGTAAAGAAAGCTACTGAGGCTCTATATAACAGTATCCTCAGGAAGAGCTAAAGAGATTAGGTTAGAAGGAGAAAAAGAGAGCTTCTTGTTTTCGCTTCCTTGTTTTCTTTGTTCCCTCTTTGCCCCTTTTGATCTATCTAGAGTAGTTAAGCTTAGGATTGGGCTGTGGAAGCTTGAAGCATTGTGTCAACCTTGGAACTCCAGATTCGAAGAAGAGAAACCAAGGTTTGCATTTCTTATTCTTTGTTGTCTCTTTCTTTTCATTTGTAGCTTCAATGTATGAACATTTGTGGATGATGGTTGTTATTTCTATTATGAACTAACTTCTTTTATGGAATTATAATGAAACCTAGGGTTTAGTTCAATCTGTTATGCTTCTGTGTTGTGGCTAAATGGTTACGTATGGATTGTCTAATATGGTTTGTTTTAATTGTTAATTGCTTGATCACCAATTACCATGATAACTCACACGGAACCGAGATGGGGAGTGTGAGTTTAGATTTGACCATGTTAGCTTGCGTTCATGATTTCACAAGATGTTGGATTGCATGATTAGTGCTAAGGATAGACATATACCGAAGCACCACACATAGTCTTTTGAAAACCTGTGCTTAAACTCGTTTTTCTCTAGGTCACATAGAAATATAGTGATTCAATTAACTTGGGTGTTCTTTCCCGTTCTGTTGCCCTTTGGGTCGGATCTGGGTTGGTTTTGGGTATGATGCAACGAGAGTTGGTTATGCTTTGGTTTTGTGTTTTCGACTAACAATCCGAAATAATCAGTTAGGTTTAACAGGAAGCATCGTAGTTGAATGACACCCTAGGTGAAGTTATAATCCCATGCCTCCTTTGTCTAACTATATCATTTGTTAATTAGTTGTCTTTAATTTTCGCAACTTAGACTTAGCTCACAATTCATTAATTTGCTTGGCCACTGTTTAAAAGAACCGAAATAGTTACAAAACTATTGCTTGTTAGTTTAAAATCGATTCATAGTCCTCGTGGGAACGATACTTTACTTATTCTATATTACTTGTTGACCATGTGCACTTGCGTGTAAGTGTTGATTTGTCATGCGTACGATTTGGCACAAACACTAGTTAGGTTAATGTAGAGACTTAACCTAAGGTAGGTTAAGTAAACTCAAACATAGTTAACTAACCAAGGGCATTTTAGTCTTTTCTCATACTTACTCAAGGATAATTTAGACATTTCATTCTTCAATGTCATTAATAAACTTGTCAAAGGGTATTTTGAGCATTTTTCCTTTTTCTTAGACTTTCCTTTTATAGTAACTTGCCATTTAAGGAAACTATTTATTTATGATAATTTTTCATTTAAGGAAAGTTTCATACTCTTCTCCCATTGGTCAATTTCATACTTAGATTATGTTACTTCCACCATTTTAATTGGTTCTTTCACTTTGACATGGATTGAACTTTCTCCAATTTAATTAACTAGATCGACTACCTAGTTAATTCATTTTCGATCGTGCTACTTTCACTTAATTCCACTTAATTTGCTTAGTTAGTTATTTAGCCATAACCTAACTACATCACTTTCCTTAACTAGAATTACGTTTCTAGTTTCATACAAAATTTCCCGGTTTAAATTGTATAAACGCTCATATATTTCATAAAAATGCTCTCTCGAAAAGTGAACCTTTAAAAAAAACGACAAACGCTCACCATATGAATAGTAATTCCCCTGTCAAAATTTCAAGAAAATAATTTTCTTTTAGAATTAAATAACTCATATTTTGTATTATACCATACCCTAATCAGACTCCCAAAATCCATCATCGTTTATCATTTAAGCTCATATTATCATTTTTACGACTTTTAGGTCATTACACTCGTTTGCTTAATACATATATGATAATTTCAATCATATGCATATTCTTAACTTATTCTACTCATTTTTGGGAGTATTATCTTATGTATTTATACGTCCTATAAATACTTAGCTCAGTTAAATTAATTAATGTATATTCAATATTCACTTCTATATTTTTAATCTCATAACCTTTACTATTCAGTTAATTCCTAATATACAGATTATGTTAAACTGTTCTATCGTTTCTACAAATTCTGTCATACCTTTCTGTACTTATAGAAATCTTTTCGATTTTCCCACATTGTCATTCTTTTAACCTAGCCTCTCAAGGCCAATTCATCAAGCCAGTTATTAATTTTCATAACTAAAACTTAATTTACACATTCTTCCATCATCTCAATTTTTTCTAAGTCTTAGCTTTCCTTTCATTTATTAGATCACACACACACACACACACACACACACACACACAATAGGAATTTCGACATATACAAAAAGCAGAATTTTAACTTTTTCAAAACAATTTTCGAAACCTTAAAACAGGATCCATGCGAAAACATATTAATTCATAGGTTTAAATTTGTTTTACCAATTATCCGAGCTTGAATGGAGACGATAGAAAATTCTGGAACAACTTCGAATCTTCAACGCAATGCAATAGAACTATGCCTTTACGATATCCACACAAACGCCCTGTGAATCGTCACACGATCTGCAGCAAAGAGAGTTGCAGTACTAGCCGCTATGATCTGAATTTTCTCAAGTTTTTCTCTCTAATCTCTTTCTAAAAGCGGGTAGGGTTTCATTTTTATTTTTTTCTCTAGTCTCTAAAACGGCTTATATATATATATATATAGCAGATAAAATGAATTAACCAAAACCTAATCCAATTAGAAAAGTAAAATATGAATTTATATATATTATATCTTAATTAAGTCTTACTTAATTAATATGCATATATACAAGTTATCCTATTAATTTAAATTTGTAATTTAAATACTATCAATCATATTGACATATTTAAATTCTTATAATTTAAATTAATTCCCTTTTAATTACATTCTAAGTGTGTGACCCTATAGGTTATTATTATGTTGGCAATAATTTAAAAATCATATTATAAAATTATAAATAGTGAGCAGCATCTAGTAATGCATCACTGCTACCTAAGTAATAATAAGATTGATGATTCGATGCAACCTTTTCGTGACTAATGTTTCAATATAATTTAATCCTTTTAACTTTGACATCCTAGATTAAACTCGAGGCATGGAATGTGTCATATTTTTCATAATTTAATTTGAGTTTTCTTGATCAATGAGTAGACTATATGAAATAAATCATTATTTGAGCATGGTCATGCATTTCATAGTCCTACTTAATCAAGAGGCCTATGGATATCACCCCCTAATATATAGGAGGGTTAAATTCCATCTAGATCACTCATATTCCTCGCATGATTCATGATGTACTTAATAATTACCTTTATTGTTCACCTTATTAAAGGTGACATTTGATGATATCAAAGTACATAAATTCTCGTGTAATAATATAGTGATTTCAGGTCGGAGGATCATTACATCATTGCCACTATGAGAATTTCTCATGACACTTTGCGTAATGCTCCACGTAGAATTCTCATGGTGGGTCTGTCTAGTATATTGTTCTCTAGCATGTACCTATGCATTAACTCAATATCTCATATATTTATGACCAATGAGATTTGGCCATCAGTCAATCCTCATACTAGTTTCAATGTATCATTGTTGTCCTATTAACAATGATACTCGACTAGGGACATTTAAGAGCAATGATACTAATTGTAATTATATGAGCTCATGTTCAAGTCACGTACTTAAAGCTATAGAATTTGTATCACTATTTTAAGGACTTTTATAATGCAAACATTTATATAATGCAGTAAATAAAATCATAATAAAATAATTCATTTATTCAATCAAATATAATATTAAAAATGTTAAGCAATTACATCAAATAATTGGCCTCTAGGGCATGAAGTTTAACACACATAAATACATTCAATCTTCTACGTTCTAACATAACACAGTGCCTTATAAACATTATTTTCTGACTACCTAATCGTAGGTACTCCTTTTTGTCCTTTGCCTTTAATCCATTCTATTTTTTTTCAACCGGAGTAAATTATATTTATTATAATTTCATTATCTATCAAGTCATTAATGTATCTAAAATTAATGACTGGTCCACTTAATCCCTATAGTGTCTTGTTTACATCAAGAGTCTCTATGTATCAAATTAATCACATTGGTTATTCTTAACGCATTGATTAAATAATAATAATAAAATTAATCCATTCTTTACACTTTTTGTTCTTCCAAGCTAGGTTATAACTTCTAACCTTTATTTTATTAACCAAGATCCTTATTTATAAATCTTATCAAAAATCTGGGATGTCACTTCCTCCAAGTTACTAACTCGCTCCATAGCGTCGTCCCACTGCTCCTTAATCTGGATGCGGTCGGCTACCTCCTCCTCAAGTTGGGCTCTAACAACCCACATTCTCTGCCTACAAACACTTTATCTTCTTCTCTGCCTACTCCAGTCTACCAACCAACTCTACATTCCTCTCCAAAAGGTGATGTACTATGGTCCCCAATTGTGTAAAGGCCTCTTGTCGCCCTTGTACCTCAGTCTCAAGCACCTGAATTCTATGCTCTTGCTCTATGATACGATCTGCATACTTTCCCATAAGCTCATCTTCAAACATGGCATACTCCAGAGATCCTCCCTCTCCCTCCTTAACCTTCCTCCGAATCTGACTCCTCCTTAGGCTCTGGCTCTACCGCTGTAATAGGCTCGACTACTGAAAGTGACTCTGACATTACATGGATATCCCTCGGCTCATCCAAATTCCTATGTTGGACCACAAACATGGGCTACACTTGATTAATCATTTGGGTTTAACTATTGGTCTACATAATTTTATTATTGAACCTTGGAGTCTTACCAAGTTAATTAAGAATTGGGCCAATATGCTTGGTTTGTATGATTAAATCTTGGGCCAACTTAATTAATCCACTAACATGATAATAACCTTTAAAGGATTGGGCCAACAATTAATTTCTATCAGGTCACTTATTTGTTCAATCTATCAATTTCATTGGGCTCATAATTAGTTTCCCTTAATCCACTAATCACATAATTAATCATTTATCCTTTCTCATTAATTTTGAATTATCACTTTGCCACCCAAGACACATCACTTAAGCTTAGTTAATTATAACATAAGCTTTAACATAATTATTTCTTAATTTCAATAACCCCAATTGATTCCTTCTTGACACATGCTTAATTCAAATTAATTGAATCAATTAATTTCACACACATGCATGCACATAAAAAAAATATTTTCCATTAAGATAAATTACATATTTTCTTTGGTCATTACAAGAAGTAAATTTAGATTTTTTAAGACTTTGGGTGGCTTGCCTTAACCCTCTCCCCCCCGGAAACTCTTTAAATTTTAGAGAATTACAAGTATTATGTATCTCCTACTCTACAATAAGGTCTTTCCTTATTTAAAGAGACACTTTCCCACCCTCCAAAACCCTTAAGTACTTTGGGTTTTTAATTTAATTTTAAGTCAAAAACCTTTTAGAAACTAAATTATTTTATTTATAATAATAATAATAATAATAATAATAATAATAATAATAATAATAATAATAATACTCTTCTTATTAATTTATAATTAGTATTTTTAAAATACTTTATTATAAATATAAAACTATTTAATTTATTCCACCATGTATAAATTAAATATACTTAATTTATTATTATTAAGCCAATTACTTTTAAAAATAATATTTCTTTTTTATGGTATGACCCTTTAGGCTCAATATTATGTCGGTAGTAGAATAAATAAATTAGAATCATTCTAATAATATTTATAATGAATTAAACTCCTTTAATTCATATATAAATTAATTTATTCTACATCATGAGTGACACCTTTCGGCATATCATGATTAACCAGATAATATGAAATTAACGTTTAATCACGAAGAATCTATTCAGTAAATAGTTACTGTACAATTCAATCATTCTACCATAAAATGTCCCAATTAAATATAAATGGAATTTCATTCAAGTTTTATTTATTTGATCATATGTATTTTAATTCTTAAATGCACAACTTTGGTTAAGGTAAATTAAAAACTCTTTTCTAATTTCTATTCCACCTTGGCCAAAAGTTTCTGAGTTGTCACTTATTGAATCGCGTAGGACATTCTTTCCATTTACTAGAAGTGGTAGATCCTTTATTGATCATGAAAGTAGTATGCACATAAGCTAATTATATTTGATGTGATATATCATACACTTTGTAATTTTATTCATTTATTAAAAAAAGAATTTATTTATTTAAAGGCATTTTTTTATCCGTATTTAATTGTTAAATTATAAACCTGATGAGCATAGTATTATACATTTATTTCCTTCAAAAATAGATTCAATAGTCTAATTTTATGTTAAGTGGATTTAATTTGGTATACAGGTTTTTAGAAATTAAAAAGCCCAAATTATGGAATCAATTGCAAGCCCAAATGAAAAGGAAGGAAACTGTGCACAATCCAAGCCCAATTAGTCTCCACCGCCTCCTATTCCGAATTAGAGTCCATAAAGGGTTTGCAAGCAGGAAGGCATCATCAGATTATATCTAGAGAGAGATCAGCCGCAAGGGATCACCACCATTCAAAATAAATAAAACGCAGCAAAAGTAGCAGCTTGCATCATCATCTATCATCATCAAGTTGCAACCAAATATCACAAAAGAAGGAACAAAGCAGCAGATTCATGCATCATCATAAAGCAGTAACATAAAGAATCTTTGAGCTTGGCATAAAAATCGAGGAAGGAAATTCATAAAGCAGCAGCAACACAAAGCATAGCAGCGACAGTGCATTAATAATATTGGGTTATTGCTTAATTCTTGTTCCTGTTGCTATGTATCGCTAAATTAATTTATGAGGTGTAAGATGAAATATTATTAATTATATAATGTTTTAAAATTTATTATAAATTCTCAAATTGATTTTAATGGTTAATAATTCTTATTTATTAATTGAGTTTAATTAAATTGCTTCATTCATAATATTATGTATTTTGAATAGTTTTAATTAATTTAATTTAATCCGGGTTGTGATTTAAAGTTTTAAACAAGAACTGAGATTATTTGTTTTTCAAAATATTGGATACATATAATGCTTTGGTCTTATATATTTAAGCCTTGAAAATAAGAATTTACAAAAGAAATATTTTTATGAACTTAAATGAAAAATCTTGATAAAGCATTGAATTGATTTTCAAATTACTACTCTAAATTGATAATGAATAGTAAGACGAACATTATTAGTATTCTGGATTCTGAACCTTAGAATTTTCTTCTATTGATTAAAAGTTTAGTTATTTTATTAGTCTTGATTTTTATTATATTTAGTTTTTAGTTTTAATTAATTCAAATACCATCTTTCGTTAACTAGATTAGACTTGAGTATAATTTATATTTAATTAATAATTCAATAATCCTCGTGTGATCAACCTCGTACTTTGCATAAAACTATTTTACAATTGATTCGTGCTCTTGCGAGTATTTTTACAAAATTTAAGTACAACAAAACCCATAGTTTTTGAACAATGCTTTTAGAATCATGATGATGATCATGCTAATGAGATCTAATTTCTAGATAGCTCAAAACTAAAATTATTCCTAATTGTGGGATAACTAAAATGAGGATTATTGAATCCGGATAGATTAATACATATTATGCTTGCTCTTATAAAGAGAATAAATGATCTCATAATCATCTGTGTGGAGACACTAAAACAAGTATATACCTACTCATTAGAGAATAAGTTCACTGAACATGACTCGCTTAATGAATACCTAATGGAGTTTTACTTGTCTGTCAATAAGAGTTCCTTATATGGTAATAGTACAAGTGATCATTGAACTTGAGATCATCATAGTATCTTGTGTATGATAAATTATATTTTGACATATTCCTTAAAACCTTAAAGGTGTATCAAAGGGTATGTTCGGATATAATAAGTTGTACATGGAGATAGGTGAATAATCAAAAAAAAATCTACCACTTCTAGAAAAAATAAAAATAAAATGTCATATGCGATTCGATAAATGACAACTCAGTAATTCTTGGCCAAATCAGAAGGCAAATTAGAAAGTAGTTTGTAATTTATATTAAATAGAATTATTCATTTGAGGATCGAAATGCATATAATCAAATAAAATAAGACTTGACAATAATATCATGTCTTATATTTGATTGAGACATTGTAAGGTAGAATGATTGAATTATACGGTAATTATTCGCTAAATACGTTCTTTTTTTTATTAAATGTTGAAATCTATATTATCTGAAAAGTCGTTGATCGCTAAGGGGACTTACCCTTATTGTAAGAATACATATTATTTATTAATAAATTAAATAGTTTAATTTATTTATATAAATAAGATTAGAATGGTTCTAATTAATTTATTCTACAATTAGTTTAATATGGAGAACCTAAAGGGTCATACCGCAGAAGAGTAATATTTATTTTAGAAGTAAATGACATAATCGTAATAATAAATTAAGTATATTTAATATATACTATGGTGATATAATAAATTAAATAACTTAATATTTATAATTTAGTATTTTAGAAATATAAATTATAAATTAATAAGAAGGGTTTATTATTATTATTATTATTATTATTATTATTATTATTATTATTTTAGAATATTTTGAAGGATTAGAGCCAATGAGCAAGGGGCGCTTGAAGATCCGTTTGTAATGGAGCTCGTGTTCTAAATTTAATAGTTATATTTTGTATTTATTCTTACACCCTATGTTTGACGTTTTGGTTCACTTTGTGGTTCTAGTGAACTAAACTAGAATGAAAGTCCATAATCAATCAAAGTATAATGTAGTATTTTATATGTTCGTGTTAATTATGTATATATAATATATTATCAAACATGTTTCGCATGTGAAATAATATGACGCGTATTTATATATATATATATCTGTGTGTGTGTGTGTGTGTGTGTGTGTGTGTGTGAATGTGCACTAAACAAGATGAGACAGTTAATAACAAACCACTCAAGGTAAATATATTAAGTTGTAACGTTCAAAAGATATTTGAAATATAAAACGTTTCCTTCTAGCATGATAAAACGATAAAGTATCAAATAATCAATATACGTTTGTTGTGTCACACGAGGCTTATATTAATTATTTGAGATGTAATTTTATTATATAGTAGATGTTTATAAAGGAATTGAACAATAATGTTTTGTTGTGTCACATAAGTACAATATTTTTCTCTTCACTTATATGAAAATGCTAAATCAGACTTAACTTGAATAATTTTGATTTAGATGTATCACACATGATCATAATAATCTAAGAGGAAAAATACAAAAAAATTACATGTTGATGTAATTGACAAGAGTCTTTAATAATATATATACAATACTATATACATTTGACAAGAGTCTTTAATACTATATACATAATACTATATACATTTGAAATATTATCCTTATTCTCATTAGCAAATCTTTAATTAGATTTGTCGAACTATATATTGAGGGTAATATAGTTTGATAAAAATAGTGGGAGATACCAATTTAAATAAAGACTTAATTTATTTTGGTAATTAATAAAATGAATGTATGCTAAAATTTTATCTATTTCACATATAAAATTTTATAAATGTTAAACTCACTACTATCACTGCGTAGCATACTTGATGCTAACAAATTGACAGGGCAGAATTATGCTAATTGGTTAAGGAATCTGAGAATAGTTCTCATTACTGAAAATATTTCTTATGTCCTAAATTCGTCTGTCCCTGCAACTATTGTAGAAACAGTATTTGAGGAAGAGATTGCTACTTTTAAGAAGTGGCAAGATGATGCAACCATTGCTTAATACATCATGCTCGCATACATGAGTATTGAGCTTTAACGTCAACACGAAAAAACAAATGCTCCTACTATACTGCTGCACTTTAAAGATCATTATGGTGAGCAAAGTAGGACTACTAGATATCAAATATCTAAAAAGTTCTTTTGATCTCGAATGACTGAGGGCACTATAGTTGATACTCATGTCCTAAAGATGATTAATTTGATTAAACAACTTGGTGATAAGTAGGTTATTATATCTATTTATTAGGTATTTTATGCTTAATTATTTGTTGCTTTTTAAGTATTTTTATTGTTTTAGGTAATTTATTTAATTTAATACAAATTATTATTATTTTTAGTATTTTTATATTATTTTTATTGATTTTTAATTAATTTATATTTTATTTTGTAGGAAAATTGGAGCTGATGGCAGTTTAACTTTTATTTCCGCATGGCATTCCATCAGCAGATAAATTAAAGGATAATTTAGGAATCCAATTGCAATTTGGAAAAGGAAAATAAATAAGAATTTTATATTTTATTGTTCTAAATTATAAATCCTATTAGGGTTTGGAAAGTAGAATTCATATTAGGGTAATGAGGATTATGTAGCCTATAAATAGAAGGCTTAAGGAACACTAGAAGATACAACTTTCATTAGAAAAATTCTCTCTTCTATTATTTGGTGTTCTCTACAATTATGAGTAACTAAATTATTTTTCTTGGTTTAAGTGATTGAATCCATCAAGATTTATACAATGTGAGATCTAATTTATTTTAATTGTTCAATTTATATTTTGAGTATTGAATATTTTTCTGTGCTTAATTTTATGATTGGTTTGTTTAATTACTAGGAGCGCTACTAGTTTATTATTTACATTAATCTACTGCTATTTGTGAAGCAACTAAGTTTAATAATTATTTTGCAAATCAAAAGATTATTATATCTTAGGAAGAATATTCATCTAAATTAAATGCAAACAAGTGGCTTGTGTTGTTTAGTTCAACGATCTCTCTAATTCTTAGAGTTGCTATTAAATTAAATCTTTAGCAAATACCGAAGGTTGTTTAGTAGTAAAGGTATTTAGACCAAGTGGCTTTAGTTATCTAAAATTAAGGAAAGAGGAGAAAAATTATTCCACATGCGAGTAGTTATTTTTACGGTGAATTTTCAAAATATTAATTAATTTATTTTTGCATCAATGATTAGTTGTAAATTCTTGATAGTGGATATTAACTTAAATCAAGGTTTTTTCTTTTGACTTAATTTATTAAATTACTCACATATTTATTTTAATTAATTTTATTTAAATTATTTTTTTAATTAAACCCCCCCCCCCCCCCCCCCCAATTTTTGTTTACAAAACATAAATTAAATTAATTATTCACTGTAGGATCGACTCTAACTTGCACTACTACATTAATATTTTTTCAAAGTAAGATTTTATTTTTGGGTGCCTACGACAGCACACCAAATTTTGGCGCCGTTGCTGGGGAACGATTTTAATTTAATTTTGTGCTTTTGTAAATATTTATTTAAATTAGTAATTTTTCTTAGACTTTATTTTTCTAGTTTTTCATAATTTAATTCAGTTGTGCAGGTTCAAGATGGAAGCTATGCATGATTATGTCAATGAGGTAACTATTTCTTCTCTGGAACAACAAATTAATGATCTAACTTCTCTTGTTTATCAATTGGCTGCAGGTAATGCACAACCAATGGAAACTTGTAGGATTTGTGCGGTGGTAGGACATCCACCTAATATGTGCCCCATTCTTCGAGATGAGTCCTATGAACAAGTCAAAATTGCAAGTGATTTTCCTGGTCAATCCCAATGGAAATATGTTCCCTATTCAAAAGCGTATAATTCTGGATGGAGGGAGCATCCTAATTTTGGCTATGAGAATCCACAAATGAATCCGTCTACAAATTAGAATTTTCCAAGTTATCAACAATACCTGCAGTCATATCCCCAACAATAATAGGGCCAATCATTTAATTCTGATATGTCTTTAGATGATATGCTTAAATTACTTGAAACTAATAATTTGCAATTTCATCAGGAAACGAAGACAAGAATCCAAAATTTAAATACACAGATGGGACAAATGGCAATCGCACTTAGTCAATTAGAGGAACAAGATTCTAAAAAATTACATTCTCAAACTGTGGATAATCTAATAGAGAATAAAGGTACACAAGTGTTAAAAAGTGGTAACTATGTAAAAGATCCAGACAAGACAGTCCCTCCATCACCGAAGCAAGAGAAAGCAAACAATATCAATGAAGCGGATAATGTTAATGTAGACGATGATGTTATTTTTGATGATGACATGCCTAAGGTGGCGGAAGTTGTTGAGGAACTAAACAAGGAAAAGATAGAGACTGCAATTACCAACAATTTGGAGTTAGAGGAAGAAGAAGCAATTGAGCTGAAATAAGATTTGAAGGAGGATGAAGTTTCATTAAATTCTTTGCCAATGATTTTTGATAATCATGCGATTATTTCCATTCCATTGCCTGTTACTCATAACAAATTTTATCTTTTGTTTTGCAGGATCCCATTCTAAATTTAAATAATCTTCATAGTCATCACCAATATTTATTACTTGAAAAGGGAGTTGAACATTCATGTCGAATGCAAATGAGATTGAATCTACCGATGAAGAATAATGTGATGGATGTGGTACTCAAAATTCATGAAGTATGAGTGATGTAGTGATTTGACATGCTGTCAAGCCAATGACCATAAACAAATGTGCTGCTTGGGAGGCAACACAAGGGGAGTATAATTTTCTTTCTTGTTATTTTTGCATTTATAGTTTAGTTATCTATGCCTTTTTCTTTGCATTTTATTTTACATTGGGGACAATGTAAATTTTAAATGTGGGAGAAGGGATTTAGGATTTTTGTTATTTTTTTAGGGAATTTAAAAAAAAATGAAATTGGGAATTTTGTGGGTAAATTCACTACAAACTCTCACGAGACAAAACTCGTCCACTTGGGATAATTTTGGGGTTTAAAGGCTTGTTGCACATGCTAAGTGTAACCGTGTGTTCCTACAAAAATAGGATATTTTTTAATTTTATTTTTAGGATGTGTTACTTGAGCAATGAGTTAATCGGATTTTAAATTTTTAGCCAATGATAAAAATTTTGATTTTTATTTAATAACTCTTGAAAAAATAATAAATTTTTGCTTAGTCTGAATTTTGACTTATTATTGATATTTACTTTGTTTGAAATTCTTTAATTTTTCTACACTTATATCCATTTGTTTGAGCTAATTTTAATTAAGAGAAAGTTTAAATGGTTAAATGCTTATGGAAGATATTTGTGAGCTCTATATCTTATTTGATCATTAGTTGAAGTGAAATATAAGACAAAATATAATTTGGAGGAGATGATTTATGTATTTTTTTCTAGGATTGTTAAAAAGAAAAATCTTGTGGTGGGTTGAGATGGAGCGTAAAACGCACTCACTCATAAACACATGAAAAAGTGAGATGGAGCATAAAATACACTCACTGAAGAAGAAAAAAAGAGAAAGAAAGAAAGAAAATGGGATGGAGCATAAAATGCACCCATTAAAAAGAAAGAAAAATAAAAAAATATTTGAAAATATATGTTAATAATCCTAGTGTATATAATTATTTGAAACCTTTTGATCTTTTGATTTATATTTGTCTATATTAGCAAAGAGTAATGTGAAAAATAAGTATATTGAGTTTTGTTGTATGTCTTTTATAAGGTAATTAATGACCGAAGCTTATCTAAGTTTTAATTAGTTTGATACATTTGAATTCACACACACATAAAAGGTCTTGAGTAGAGTAAGATTAATAAATATGTTAAAATTTTGATCTTTGCATATTTTGAAATTTTCTTTGAGTTATCATTTAAAAAAATCTTTAAGGCTGATGTTGAAATTTATATTGATTTGCTGCTCGAGTAAGTTGTTTGGTTATTATTTTTAATTTTTATTCTTGTTTTGCTTGAGGACAAACAAAGAGTTAAGTGTGGGGGTATTTGATAAGTATTTTTTTATATCTATTTATTAGGTATTTTATGCTTAATTATTTGTGGCTTTTAAAGTATTTTTACTATTTTAGGTAATTTATTTAATTTAATGTATTATTATTATTTTTAGTATTTTTATATTATTTTTATTTATTTTTAATTAATTTATATTTTATTTTGTAGGAAAATTAGAGCTGATAGCAGTTTGGCTTTTATTTTCGCGTGGCGTTCCATCAGCAGATAAATTAAAGGATAATTTAAGAATCCAATTGCAATTTGGAAAAGGAAAATAAATAAGAATTTTATATTTTATTATTTTGAATTATAAATCCTATTAGGGTTTGAAAAGTGGAATTCCTATTAGGGTTAGGAAGATTGTATAGCCTATAAATAAAAGGCTTGAGGAACACTTGAAGATACAACTTTCATTAGAAAAATTCTTTCGTCTATTATTTGGTGTTCTCTACAACAATGAGTAGCTACATTATTTTTCTCGGTTTAAGTGATTGAAGCCATCAAGATTTATATACTGTGAGATCTAATTTATTTTAATTGTTCAATTTATATTTTGAGTATTGAATATTTTTTTGTACTTAATTTTATGATTGGTTTGTTTAATTGCTAAGAGCGCTACTAGTTTATTATTCACATTAATCTACTGCTATTTGTAAAGTAACTAAGTTTAATAATTGTTATCGACGCCGGGATTTTCGTCGTTTCGTTTTTTAATAATTAAAAGCCCTTCCAATTTTAGCTTTTAGATTAAGATGTGACTTTTGAAAAGGGTCGGCTTAGTGTCGACGGGGTTTTGAAATGTCGATTTTTTTATGAGCCAATTGACCAGAGTCGTCAGTTGGTATATTTAAAATGGATGTACCAACTCATCCGAATTTTTGTTTTCGTAATTGCTGGCTCATATGTGACTCCGAATTAATTGCTCCGCAAACCGAGATTCATAGAGTTCGGGGGCTTGCTTAAGCGAGGGGAAGGTGTTAGGCACCCCCCAACTTCCGTGAAAACACGGTTACCGCTATCTCGATATTTTCCTATCCTTTTAAATTTCTAAAAATGCGGGAGTTGCGTGTGTGCGTGTGTGCGTGCCTAGGTGGTGGTGGTGGTGAATTTTGCATAAAAGTTGCTTTGATTTTATATGGCAAAATGTGTTTTGTCGAGAAAGTGTTTAGACGTCTTTTGACCCAAATGACGAGGCTTCGCTTTTTATAAGAAAGATTGATTTTAATTTCGAAAACGATGAGGTTTTTATTAGTTGTCATTTTTTGAAAATAATAGTTTTTAAACTTTTGTCAAATAGGAATCGAGACTATACATTGCCTTCTAACAGTAAATATAAATAAAATGAAGGCAACTTCTAGAACTCTTTAACCCTATGCACAAAGTTTAATAAAAAATGTTTATTTATTTTTTCCGAAAAACATCTTTTATGACATTTCAAAATCCAATGGAGCCTATTCGTCAAACAATGATCAAACTTCGCCCAAACTCTTAACTTTTAAACCTCGTGAATCTAATATCCTAATTTGATCACTTTTAGAAAATCTTTACTGTTTACCTTATTTTTGAAACCGTATTTTTTGTGTCATAAATTAAAACAAGCATCCCAAAACGTGTCGGGGCTATCTATGGGCATGTAAGCCATCCAGACAACCCCAAAAACCCCCGATCACATATCTTTATTATTACGGGGCCTTAACCCGACCTCGATTTGGTATCGTTTTAAGGCCCGATATTACATATATACAATCGTGAATCCTATCTAATGATTACATACACCAAAAAATGTCCATCATCAGGATTTGACCACGAGGATCTCCTCCCTAGGCTCACATTCACCCAAATCGTTGCACAACTAACACTACGACAAATCTAACAATACTAACTCATTACGGTATCATATGCATCACAAATCTCAATGCCAATACTACAACTATCTATGAACTCGACGAATGATATATCACCGTACGGATGTCATCAGGGCATTAGGAGGAAGTTACGTTCCAATGGAACCCTCGCTAACGACCCCTAACCCACGGATCATCATCAATACAACAACATACTATGCTACACAAACCCAAAACACAACATTATCACATTAATACAAATAAGAAAATATCAAAAGAAAACCCTTTTCACCTTGCAAAATGCCGATCAAAGCTTCATATTTCACAAATCGGATAACACCACAAGAACACTCGACTAACTAGCAAGAAATGATGAATTTTTCACTCAAATCTAACCAAGAACAAGCCTATTCTCTCTCCTCCAGCGAGCTCTCTCTATCTAAAATCTCTATATTTTTTCTTCCTTTTTTTCTTCTCGGGTGGAAATGGCCGCTCTATAGTGCATCTGCAGGCAGCCGCAGGTGCATCTGCGGCTGGGCTGCAAGCCGCCGGCGCCGATTCCTCGGCTGCCGGGCTGTCTCCTCGAGCCGCGCACTATCCCATTTGTCGGTGGCCACAGGTGCATCCGCGGCTGTCCGGCTTATTTTTCTCGATTTCCGTGCCACGCGGTCTTAATTCGCCAATTTCTGCGGTATTATTTTGGAAGGCTGCTACCTGATGTATAAACTGCTCTTTGTGCTTGGCTTCCAGGGGTCGCTGCCCCCTTCCACCCCCGCCAGCTCACCGGCAAGCTGGGCAGCCGCTCACTCACCGGGGAGCGAGACCCCTGAACATCGTAAGCGTAATGGCCATTAGTCGTCTTTTGTGATCAACTCAGGTTTTTCTGGATCAACTGTTTGCCTTGCCTCAAGTGACCGGATGCTCGTTGTCCGTTGTGGCGGCTTTGACCGTAAATCGTTGGGGTGGCTTCGTGTTGGGGTCTACCCTCCTTTTCGCATGTCGAGTCAAATGACGATTTTGCCCTCCTGCCAGGGTTAGTAGAGAAGTGCAAAATTTGGGTGTCTAGAATTGTTTTGCAGATCAAACGATTATTATATCTTAGGAAGAATATTCATCCAAATTAAATGCAAACAAGTGGCTTGTTGTTTAGTTCAACGATCTCTCTAATTCTTAAAACTGCTATTAAATTAAGTCTTTAGCAATTGCCGGAGGTTGTTTAGTAGTAAGGGTATTTAGGCCAAGTGGCTCTACTTATCTAAAATTAAGGAAAGAGGAGAAAAATTATTCCACCTACGAGTAGTTATTTCTACGGTGAATGTTCAAAATATTAATTGATTTATTCTTACATCAATGATCAGTTGTAAATTCTTGATAGTGGATATTAACTTAAACCAATGCTTTTTCTTCTGACTTAATTTATTAAATTACTCGCATATTTTTTTAGTTAATTTTATTTAAATTATTTCTTTAATTAAAAAGCCCCCAATTTGGTTAACAAAACATAAATTAAATTAATCATTCTTTGTGGGATCGACTCTTACTTACACTACTACATTAATATTTTTTCAAAGTAAGATTTTATTTTTGGGTGCCTGCGACAGCGCACCACTTGGACAGTTAGGGTTCGTGATGGATGAAGAGTTGAGCAAAGCTTTGATCTTATAGTCACTCTCGAACACCTTCTCATATTTTGTTGTGAAGTCTCACATAAATAAGTTAGACGTCAGTTTGCCAGAGTTACTTAAGAAATTTAAAATAGCAAAGGGTCACTTCCCATCCAAGAAGGAGTAAGTCTTTTTAGTGGATGATTCTTTCAAAAAGAGGAAAAGGCCCAAGGGTTCTTCTAAAAAGAAGAAAAAAAAGAAGGCTAAGGGCAAAGGGATTACTAAGGATAATAAGAAAACTGATCCTGATAGTAAAGGAATATACTTCCATTGTAATAAGCCGGGTCACTAGAAGAGAAATTACAAGGAGTTTTTTATAGAGTCAAAGCAAAAGAAGTTTAGAGAAGCTTTAACTTAAGATCAATGTTTGTTTATGATTGAAATAAATTTTTCTATAAGTCAAAGTTCTACTTGCGTATTTGCTACTGGTTGTGGTTCTCACATATATAATACTATACAGGGACTAAGCAGAAGCAAAAAGCTGAACAAAGATGAAGTCGTCCTGCACGTGGGGAATGAAGCAAATGTTGCTGCATTAACTATAGAAACTTATTTTTTAACACTACCTACGGGCAAGTCCATTAGCTTAAATAATTGTTATTTTGTTTCAGTACTGATTAGAAATATTATTTTGATTCCTATGTTAGATAAAGACGATTTTGATATTGTAATAAAGAACAACAATTGTTCTATTTATAATGATAATATTTTGTATGGTATTGGTAAAATGCGTGATGGATTTTACTTACTTGGCTTGCATGAAAATATACTTCAAATTGAACAAACTAAGAAAGAAAAAAAGATATAATGTAAATTTACCTTTATGTGGAACTGTAGACTCGGTCATATTCATGAAACAAGATTGAACAAGTTGCATAAAGATGAGTTTTTAGAGCTATCGGATTATGAATCATATCCAACTTGTGAATCTTATCGTATGGACAAAATGGCCAAATCAATTTTTAGTAGAAAAGAAGAAAGAGTTATAGAGTTGGTACACACAGATGTATGTGGACGTATGACAACATATGCACGAGGAGACTATTCATATTTTATTACTTTCACTGATGATCATTTTAGATTTAGATATGTGTATTTGGTGAAATATAAGTCTGAATCATTTGAAAAGTTCAAATAACTCAAAAGTGAAGTAGAGAAATAAACTAGCAAGAGTATTAAGATTTTTCGATCAGATCGAGGAGGTGAATACTTAAGTAATGAGTTTCTCAATTTTCTCAAAGAAAATGGTATAGTCTCACAATGGACTCCACTAGGCATCCCACAATTGAATGGTGTATCAAAAAGAGAAAATTGATCCTTATTGGACATGGTTCGTTCCATGATGAGTTTTACCGATCTTTCAGTTTTCTTTTGGGGTTATACCCTAGAAACGGCTGCATACTTACTTAACAAGGCACCTAATCAACGGTTTATTTAATTTGCTTATTAATATATTAATAGGTTAATAAATTTGTTATAAATAATTAAATAAAAAGTTATTTAATCACATGAGAAATGGTATTATGTTGCATTAATTGTATGTAACGTAAATAATGGTTTATAAAGTATATTATTATGCCAAATAAGAATACATTCATTGTGAAAGAAGGCTCAATATATAAAAATAGAGGTAATATGTATATATATTTTTATACACATATAAAATGCTAAAAATTATATATTAATATATATAATTTTATTACTTGAATTTATATTATTTATATTTCATAAAATGATGATAATACAATTACATTATATTAAAATATATGCAATAGGTATTATTAGAATGCTTTATTAATTAAATTTGGATATTAAATATATATATACATATGTAATATATATATGTGTTATATTATATAGGTAATATGCTTCAATGTATTAAGGTATTATAATGTATGTAAATATGTAATATATGTATATGTATATTGAATGTTATATTGAATGCAATGATGCTGAGAATGTTGAAGATTGGTTTAATTAGTGTAAGTGTTGTGTATTAGTTTTAGATAGTGGATGGCCAAATGTAATGTACATATGGCGCCACCTAGCTAAGTTCATATGAGTGGAAGTATGACAAGGCTCTAAAGCCTTTTCACCAAATGACACACACTAGCTTGCTTATTCTTTAGTAGATAATTACAGAGCATTTGAACATTAGTTCAATTCATCTACACTCCAAATTCAGAAAACATTCTAAGTCTCAAACCTCCATACCAAAATCCTTTAAAAACTCAAACGAAACTCTACCAAAACTGAAAAAGGTTAATAGAAGAAGTATTCTAGTTGGAAGTTTAAGGGAGTTCAGATCAAATTCTAGCAAGAAGGATTCAATTCAGTTTCGTAAACAAGAATTGAAGCAAGTTTATCAATAAAACCTCAAAGCTAAGATTGAAAAATATCTTTTCCCTTATATTGATTAATTAATTGATTATAGTTATCAATTGTTGTGAAATTTGATGTGAGGGTATTGTTTGTTGGTGAATCAGATGGATTCAGGTTATAAGGTTGGAATTGAGGATTGGAGGTCGTTTGCTATGTGTTTATACTCATGAAAATCAAGTTTCAATTGCATGCATATTACATGTTTGTAAAAATGCCTAAGTGAAAGTTATTTTAATAAAACTTGAAAGCTAGTTATGTATTGTTGGATTGTTGTGTCTAGACATGAAATATTTGATGATTCAAGTTGTTTGAGAGTTTTAAAAACATACCTAGAGTGATTCTAAAGGTTTTTCATCAAACTAGTTTCAAACATTTTTTGTACTAAACACATTTATGGTTTTATACTTAAATAAGCTATGGTGGTTATGAATTATTTTTTTTAAATATTACGTAGTATCATCTAGATGGTGTTCAGATTTGGAGGTTATTGGATGTATGGTTTAAGAGTTATAAATTTCCAAAGTAGACGTGAAAATAACAAGAAGCTAAAAAATTTAGGAAAATGGGACATGGCTGGGGCGGCTTTAGAGCTAGCTGGAGCCGTGACCTCTTAGCCAAACATGGTTGGGGAGGGCTCCCTAGACCAATTCCATGGCCAGGGCTGTGGTCTACAGAATTAATTTATTTTTATTTTTTCTGCTTCGTTAAGCATTTTAATGAAGTAATCCAACGTGGAATGTGTTCTAAGACATAAGTTAACCAATAATTGTGTAATGAATCCAATTTAGGTTAATGATTAATGATTGGATATTAAACTAGAAATAAGCAAAGTTTTGAACGAAAGTTGTAAACAAGTTATGTGTTTAGCAATTTAATAACCAACTTATATTACATAAGTTGAACGATAATAGATAACGTCATGAATTTACGTGAATGGGTTTATTTGATAGCGTAATCGTCAAAGAGGCAAGCCTTTGAACAAAATTTTAAAATCTTTTAAATACTTTATACAAATTCTTCCAACATTAGTACACTATATTTTTCCAAGTTATTCTTGAACTTGTTTTAATTGAACAAATGGGTTACAATTCTTCCGTACAATTATACAGACCATGTGTTATAAATCATTGCAATGTTATTACTCTCTGTTCAGCATAACTTAAAGATTTAATTATTGTTAGTGATAAAATATCAAAGCATGAACTATTCTTGTGATAATCAAATAAATTGGCACTACATTTATACTGATACTATTTCCTTTTTCTAAAAGAGTGGTTTTCAGGAAGTAACAAACTAACCTCGGTTTTCAGGCAGTAATAAACTAACCTTGGTGTTGTTTGGATGATATGCATGCTCCTAGAATATTGGATAGACTGATCCCCTAAGATATATCTGAAAAAGTTATTTCTAAGTCATTTATGATTGACAAAAATAATAATATGTGTGGTTTGACAGAAAAACTTTAGTATAAATTGGAAAATCATTAAACTGCTATTTTCTTTCTACTTAAACACAATGTGTGTAAGCTTTATTCATATATTTGACTTGTTGAGCATGTTGTAGCCCATCCTTGTAAATAAATTTTATTTGCAGCTTTAAACGATAATTCTGGAATGTATGACATGAACAATGGAAAGAGGCCGTGTTAATTAGTTTTAAGTTTATTGTTTGTATATATTCAAGTCTTGTAAGACTTTGTTATAATAAGAACACGAAACTGGGAATGATGTAACAACAAACATATGGTATTCTAATATTATCTTCTTTTATTATATCAACTGTGTTATACTTTGATCTTTAAATTATTTAGAATGTTTGTACTAATTTAGTACAGTGTCCATACGAACTATACATCTGAATGAGGGTGTTAAGTAATTGAAGGAGTTCTATAAGACTAGAGAGTTGCATCTCTATTCCAAGAATAAATTTAATACTTAATACTATGAATTTCAGATAGATAGAAACTATTGACATAAAAGAGGTATCCATAAGACATAAATCTATACTTCCAAGTGAGGGTATTCAGACACATTAACTGTTTTGATGAGAATGACCATATATGATGGAATACTGTGAACCTTAGATAGATAAAATTTATACATTATGGAATATCTATAGAAAATGAGTTAGACGTGAGCACCAAATCTACTATGGATGATGTTGAGATTTAGGGGCATCACATTTTGGTATTAGAATTGTCGACTGTAGCTCTAAGGTAGGAATACCTTAAGACACGGTCTTTAGAGATAGTAAGTCCGTAAAACACATAAATACACATAAAATAACCTAAAGTACTTATACTTTTTGTGTAAAATTGCTTCACCATAAATACTAATAAAGTAAAATTTCTTTTGTAGGATGACTAAAGATAAACAGCTTATAGTTTGGCAAGAGTTGGTACTATCACCCGAACCTTTGCAAATGATAGCACCAAGTAATCAGTTTCAGGAAGAGGTAACATCTATTATTATCACATCAGAGGTAGAGTCCACGAACAGTCAATCCGAGTTCAGTCTGAAGAAGGAAGTTGTAGAGTTAGAAGAAAGGATACAGGAGAAGAAGAAAAAACTAGAGAAGAAAAAGAAGTGATACTGTAACTAGTGTATTCCCAGTTTTTATTATAAATAGGGAATGGTTTGCTTTAACTAGTGGTAATATATAAATCAATAGTCCGATATGTAACTTTTAGCACGTAATATACAAATTATGTTTGTAAAATCAAGTTGTTTACTATATTTTTCTTTACATACTTGTAGTTATACTTGTCTTTTCTTGTTTATAGCATAATGCCACCAAGAAGAAGACCACAACCAGTAGTAGAGGCAGCGAATAGAGAGGCAACCTCGACACAACAGTCAGTAGATATCTTATTGGGAGTCTTATAGGGTTAGACAAGTGAACCCATCACTTGTTGAAATAAACACCCTAACAATTACTTTATTAAAAGACTTTAAGTTAGCCGGACCAACTGTGTTTAGGGGGACAGATGAACTAATAAAAGCTTAAACATGGATTATAGAAATTAAAAAGGTGTTTCATATGACCAAAGTAAGTGGGGAACAAAAGATAGATTTTGTCACTTTTTTCTTGAAAGAATAAGCTAACCCCTAGTGGGAAGCCAACAAAATTCGAGCTGAAGATGGAATCATCTCTTAGGATAAGTTCAAAGAAATTTTCTTTGAAAATTATTTCTCGTGTTCAATGCAAGATCGTATGGAGGTGAGATTTCTAGAGTTAAAGCAACGTGAATTGACTGTATCTCAGTATGTAACCAAATTCAATGAGTTAACCCGCTCTACCCCGCAAAAAGTTAATACAGAAGAAAGAAAAACTCGCAAGTTTGAGAAGAGGTTAAAACCTTAGATCTGGAGTAAGGTACTAACCTTACAAGTAAAAGTCTTTGTGTAGATTCTGGAAAAAGCCAAAATTGCTAAAAATGAAAATGAGGCTTTAAAAAAAATTCATAAAGATAGGAAGAACACCAATTAAGGGAGGTTAGGAGGAGAACCAAGTTTAGGAGGAAACAATAACCACAACAAAAGAAAGTGGGATGCCATTTCCTTCAATAATTTTGAAAGATGAGGAAGTAATAACTACATTGGAAACCATAATTTTAACAACAACCCCAACAATAACATTAAGAGATTTGATCTCTGTGGCACTTGTGGAAAGGGACACAAAGGGGGTGTCATAAGGGAGAAGCCACTTGCTATACTTGTGGATAGAATGGGAATTACTCCAATCGGTGCCCTCTTGATAATAAAAATACTAATAAATATTTCAATTATGGGTCGGGGGAGCATATAGCTAGATATTGTCCAAGATCCAAAAATCATAATGGAGGGGGAAACCAAAACACCAATAATAACCCCAAGCCAATAGTAGTAGGAGCTAGAAGCTAGAATCATCCAACCGCAAGAACATTTAACATAACGATGAAGGATGTTGTTGCTTCACAGGAAGTGGTGACAAGTATCATCCAAATCTATTCTTTAAATGCATATGTGTTATTCGAATCTGGTGCTACTTGTTCGTTTATATCTAGTAATTTTGCTAAAAATTTAAACATGCCATGTGAAAACTTAAACATACCTTTCAACGTAGAAATTGCAAACAAAGAAGTAATTCCTGTTACAATTGTGCATAAAAATTGTAATGCAGAGAGTAAGGGGCATAACTTTCTTGTGAACCTTATTTCTATACAACTGGGGGAATTCGATGTAATCCTAGGTATGGATTAGTTGGTTAATCATAATGTAATGATTGATTTCCAACAAAAGTGTGTGGACATGTTGACTCCGTTAAAGTCAAAGTTAATGTTCAATGGTAGTTGTTCACCTAAGCAATCTCGTTGTCTAACAGTAATGCTAGCAAAGAGATTACTTAGGAAGGGTGCTACGGGTTATTTGGCAGATATAGTTGACACTCGCAAGGAATGAGTAAGGTAGATCAAATACCCGTAGGAAGAGAATTTTCAGATGTGTTTCTAGAGGACTTACCAGGTCTTCCTCCAGATAAGGAGTTTGAATTTTTTATCGACCTTGCACCTAATACGGCACCAGTCTCGAAGGCACTATATAGGATGACACCAGTAGAGTTGAAGGAGTTGCTTGTCTAGTTACAAGAACTTTTAGACAAAAAGTATATACTACCTAGTGTTTCACCTTGGGGAGCACCTGTGTTGTTTGTAAAAAAAAATGGATGAAACTTTAAGCCTTTGTGATGATTATCAATAATTGAATAAATTGACCATAAAGAATAAGTATCCTTTACCAATAATTGATGATATTTTTGACCATTTGAAAGGGATCGAATACTTTTCGAAGATTGACCTACGATCAAGTTATCATCAATTAAAGGTAATAAAAGAAGATGTGCCGAAGACAGCATTTAGAACTTGCTACAGACATTATGAGTTTCTTGTGATGTTCTTTGAGTTGACGAATGCGTCGTCATCATTTATGGATTTGATGAATCGAGTGTTTAAATCATGCTCAGACAAATTCGTTGTGGTGTTCATCGATGATATCTTAATATACTTAAAAACACGGGAAGAGGATGTCGAACACTTGAGAAGCATATTAGAGATATTACGAAAGGAAAAAACTTTACGCATAGTTTTTCAAGTGTGAATTTTGGTTACAACGAGTTCTGTTTTTGGGTTATGTGATTGATAAGAATGGAATTGATATAGATCTAGCAGAAATAAAAAATGGTTATGAATTGAGAACAGCCAATAACTCCAACAGAGGTAAGAAATTTTCTCTGTTTAGCAGGTTACTACCGAAGATTCATAAAAAAAAAATCAAAGATAGCAACCCCGCTAACTAATTTAACTCGAAAGACGATAAAATTTATCTGGACGGGATAGATGCGAAGAAAGCTTCCAAGAGTTGAAGAAAAAATTGAGCTTGACACTTGTGCTATCTCTGCCCGATGATAATGGGGGCCTTGTGGTTTATAGTGATATATCACACAAGGGATTAGGTTGTGTATTGATGCAATATGGGAAGGAGATCACGTATGCGTCACTTCAACTCAAAGATCGAGATCCATGATTTACATCAAATTCTAAAAAAACCTTTAAAAATGCTTAGGAACACAATTGATATTAAGCATAGCATATCACCCACAAACAGATGGACAAAGTGAGAGAAAAATTTAAACATTGGAGGATATGCTACGCACTTGCATCATGCACTTCAAAGGAAGTTGGAAAGATCAGTTACTATTGGTAGAATTTACTTACAACAACAGTTATTATGCTAGCATAGGAATGCCACCATATGAAGCTTTGTATGGCAGGAAGTGTAGATCACCTTTATGTTGGGAAGAAGTCAGGGAACGTCAAATTCTAGGGCCATAAATAATTCAACAGACCACTAAGGTTGTCCAAGTCATACACGAGAGATTAGAAGCATCGCATGATCGATATAAGAAGTATGTGGATCAACACTGGCAACAAAGAGACTTCGAGGTCGGAAGCCACGTATTCTTAAAAGTGTCTCCATGGAAGGACAAGATATGATTTGGCAAGAAAGAAAAGCTGAGTCTAAGATTTATTGGGCCATTTCAAATACTAAGGAGAATAGGTGATGTAATGACCAAAAATTTCAAGTGACATTATAAATAAAATTTAAGAATTTAAGTTATAATGAAGTGAATTGTTGTGTGATTTAATTTAAACCATTATGTGGTTAGTTGACTATTTGACTGTATGGTTAATTTAATTAAAGGAAGGTTCAATTAATGGATTATTTAAATTAATGGACAAATCTAAGAATTTTAATATCAAGATATTGATAAGTTATTTGAGCCTACGTAAATATTCAATTAATCTTGATTATGGTAAAACTAATTGGATCATATAATTTAATTATTAAATGTGTGACAATGTGTTAAATTATGTGAATTTATTTAATAGTTCATGTATGCAATTTTATTTTAATGGACTAGCCTTATAATTTATTTAAACAAGCCCAAATAATTAATTATGTATTGGACTTGTGGATAATTAATGTGCGAACATATAATTAATTAAACTAGTCCACTACTTGAATTAATTATCATGTATGTTAGTGGTCCAATGTTTTAATTAGTGTAGCCCAATAGAAATTATTTAATGGCCCAAATATTAACCCAATTGGTACATTTAGTAAAAGTCAAAGTCTTGGTCAACATTTCTACAAATTAGACAATAAAAATAAATTAAAATTAGGGGATAATGGGAAGAGGACCAAGTGGGCCCCAAGTAATCTCCATTTAACTCATTTGATTAGTGAAAAATCTAGAAAATTTCCAAGTTGACTAAGATAAGATAATATTGGGGATAAATGTATAGATATAGGAAGTGTAAGCACACTTGTTGGTAGATGGATTTTAAATTAGTAAGACACTCTCTTTCACTAACTTAGTTCTTCATTTGTATTATTTTCTAGCAATTTAGAGGGAAGTTAGAGAAAGAAGCTCTCAAGTGAGAATTAGAAAGTTAGAGAGAGAGAGGAGAAGAGAAAACCCTTGAAATCCATTTAAAGCTTCAAGTGTGGTGGTTAGAGGGAGTTAAAGCCATCAAGGGGGATAGCTTGGAATGTCATCTAGCTTCATCAATTACTTTGGAAGAAAGAGAAAGAGGGCTTCAAGAACAAAGAGGTTGAAAAGTGTTCTTAAACTTTAAAGCTTAAGTTTATAGTTATATATATGTTGTTATATATGATTTATGGTGGCTAGAGGTTGAAATATTTGAAGTCATGGTTCATAATGGTAGAAAAATGTGTATTTGTGGGTATATATGTGAATCTATGGATAAAAAGATTTTTACATGGTCAAAATCTATTTGTATGCACTAAAATGTGTTTTGATGGTTTAAAAATAATTTTGAAGTCTTTGAATGTTAGATCTATGATGTGTGTAAATAGATCTTTGAATGTTGAGCAAAATAAAGTTGGTATCATGTAAAGATGTTTTATGTTGGTGAATATATGATTTTTCTAGGAAAATGAGTTGAGTTATGAAACCCTAGACCTTTGATCCAAAATGTTTTGTATTAAAGGACATTTAAATATTATTTTCTTCATATTATATTATAGAATATCAAGTTAGGAATCCAAGAAACTTGACCATGCATCATTTGGATGTATATATTTAATTTTATGCAAGTTGGGATCGTGTTTGTTAAAGTGTAAAAAAATAAAAAAAGAAAGAAAGAAACTGGATTCGCTGGCATTAGGCACCTCAGCGCCTGTTTTCTTTCTATTTTAGGGCACCTAGGCACCGCTACTGCTGCTGCTGCTCCGGGTCAGGTCGGGCCAGTTTTAATTAATTAATCGAGGTCGTATAATATTTTAAATATTAATATAATTAATATGTAACCTAAATAAAATAATTATTTAAATAATAAATAAAGTAAAATAATAACATTTAAGGTAATTAATTGTTATTTAATTAATATTAAATAATAAGTAAAGTAACTTGTAGTAAATAAAAGGAAATAAAAATAACTAAATTAATTATTTATTATTTCATTAATATTAAATAATAAATAAAGCAACTTGGCCATTATTTGATATTTAAATATATTAAATATTAAATAAAGTAAATAAATTTAATAATAGTATTATTTAATTAATATTAAATTATAAATAAGGATAATTAATTAATTAACTAATATTAAATATTAATTAAAAGGGAACTAAAGTTAATATATTATTTATTTATTATTTAATTAATATTAAATAATAAATAAAGAAAGCAAGGAAAATAAATAAATTATTTATTATTTAATTATTAAATAATAAATAAGGGGGAATGAAGTTAATAAAATAGGTATTTATTACTTGATTAATATTAAATACTAAATATGGATGTTAATTAGTCAATTATTATTTAAGGGATGTCAAATAATAATTGAAGAAGAACGAGATTATATAAAATAATTATTTATTTTTTAATAATATTAGATAATAAATAAAGGTAATTAAAATGATTATTTATTATCTAAATAATGTTAGATAATAAATAAGGTAATAAAACAATTATGATAAATTGTTTAAGGTCTAAATAAATAAGAAAATGAATGTTTGAAGTTTAACAAATGATAATAAAGTAATGAAAATATTTTGTGATGTGCTATGTGATAATCATAGGTGGTTAAATGCTAAGTGATTAGTAAACATTTAAGTGAACAATTATATGTGATACTAATTAGTAGACCAACGTTGTTAATATTAGGTTGTCACAAGAAAGTAATTTAAATTGTATAAGCCGTAGTCAATAATCGAGGCAAGTTTCCTAACTTAAACTTGAGTTATATTTTTCAAATATATGCTAAGTGGTTTAATTATTATAAATTATTTCACATCGTTATTATTATTGACATTCACATATAGTGCATTTGAATTCATATTCCATTATTAAAATGTGAAGCATTTAAAGTTCTTTTATCCATAAACTGTTTAAGAATTAGTCTATGCCAATTGTTTTGGCTAAACATTTGTATGTTATATATTTTAAAAGTTATCTAAACTGGTTGTTGACGCGGATTATTAAACTGAGAGAATAACCCGTAATGGAAAAAATATATATCGGTTATCCGATTACTAACACAGGTGAATGTTATGCATATACATAGTGTACGAGAGGCTGATCCCCTTAAGTACAAACCTGGTGGATTATAACCTAAAAGGGGCAGTCGAGGCATTAAGCCTTTTGGGTGCAAATGAGTCTTTAAGAGAAAGACTAGAGTAGACGGCAAGGTAGAGACCTATAAGGCCCGACTAGTTGCAAGAGATTTCAAACAAAGATATGTGTTGACTATGATGAAACCTTTTCACCAGTAGCTGCTCCAGTCCATTCGGATTTTGCTTATGATTGCAGCTTATTATGATTACGAAATATGGCAAATGGACGTGAAAATGGTCTTCCTCAATGAAAAACTAGAAGAGGATGTATATATGATATAGTACAACAATCCATTTATGGATTGAAGCAAGCTTCTCAAAGATGGAACATCCATCTTGATAAAACAATCAAAGAGTTTAATTTTATCAAAAATGAGGATGAACCGTGTATGTAGAAGAAGGTTAGTGGGAGCATTGTAACATTCCTAGTATTATATGTTGATGATAGGGAATGATCTTTCTATGCTTCAGTCGATCAAGATATGGTTATCTAAACACTTCTCCATGAAAGACTTAGGAGAAGCATCCTATATTTTGGGGATAAAGATTTATAGAGATGGATCTAAAATGATGCTCGGCTTGTCCCAAGGAACGTACATTGACTTGATGCTAAAGAATTTTAACATGGAAGATCCCAAGAGAGGACTCATACCGATGGGTCATGGAATACATCTCTCTAAGAAACAAGCCCAAAAGACACATGAAGAGAGAAATCGTACGAGTAAGATTTCTTATGCCTCAACAATATGATCTATCATGTAAGGGATGATATGTACTAGACCTGATGTTGCTCATGCACTTAGTGCAACAAGCAGATATCAGTTGAATCCTAGAGAAGAACACTGGAAGGTAGTGATACCCTAAAGTACTTAAGAAAAACTAATGATGTATTTCTCATCTACAGTGGGTCTGATTTAAAATTGGAGGGCTATACAGACTCAAGTTTTTAAACTGACCAAGATAACATTAAATCCGTTTTGGGTTATGTGTTTACTCTAAACAGTGGCACAGTGAGTTGGAAGAGTTCTAAGCAGCAAATAATTGTCGATTCAGTGACAGAAGTAGAGTATATATCTACAAGTGAAGGTGCAAATGAATCTATTTGGATGAAGAAGTTTGGAATTGAACTTGGGGTGGTTCCTAGTATTCAAGGATCAGTACCTTTATTTTGTGAAAACATAAGAGCTGTTACACAAGCCAATGAACTCATGTCTCATCAGAAATTCAAACATGTACTGCGACGGTTTTATTTGATTAGAAAAATCATTGGAAGAGGAGACGTCATCGTGGAGCATGTGGACTCTCAAGATAACATTGCAAATCCATTTACTAAAGTATTAACTCAACAATAGTTTGATCGTTACTTAGAGAAAATGGGTATAAGATACCATGATGATTAACTTTAGTGCAAGTGGGAGATTGAAAGTAGTATGCACACGAGTCAATTATATTTGATATGATATAACATATACTTTGTAATCTTAATAATTTATTAATAAAAAATTTATTTATTCAAAGGTATTTTCTTTATCCGTATTTAATTGTTGAATTAATTGTGATAAAACCATAGTTTTTTAGCAATACTTTTAGAATCATGATGATGATTATGCTAATGAGATCTAAATTCTAGATAGCTTAAAACTAAAATTGTTCTTAATTATGGGATCACTAAAATGGGGAGTAGTGAATCTAGATGGATTAGTACATACTATGATTTCTCTTATAAAGAGGATGATTGATCTCATAATTATTTGCGTGGAGACACTAAAACAAGTATGTATGTGCTTATTGAAGAATAAATTCACTGAACATGATTCTCTTAAGGAACAACTAATAATATTTTACTTACCTGTCAATAGAAGTTCCTTTTGTGATAATTGTATAAATGATTCTTGGACTTGAGATCATCACAGTATCTTGTGTATCATAAATTAAATTTTAACATATTCCTTAAGACCTTTAGGGTATATCAAAGGGTATGCTCAAGTATAATAACTTGTACATGGAGATAGTAAAATAAGAGATTGTCCTATATGATTCGATAAATGACAATTCAGTAGGTCTTGGCCAAGGTCGAATAAAATTAGAAAGGAGTTTCTAATTTGTATTATTTAGAATTGAAATTCATATGATCAAATAAAATAAGACTTGACAATAAATCCATGTCTTATATTTGATTGGGACATTATATGATAGAGGGACTATTCACAGAAATGTTCTTTTATGGTCAAATGTTAAAATATATATTATCTGTAAAATTTGATCATTAAGGGGGCTTACCCTTATTGTAAAATACATATTATTTATTTAAATAAATTAAATTATTTAATTCATTTATATAAATAAACTTAGAATAGATCTAATTGATTTGTTCTACAACCGATTTAATATAGAGATCCTATAGGGTCGTATCGTAAAAAAATTTATTTATTTAAGAAATTAAATGACATAATCATAATAATAAATTAAATATATTTAATTTATACTATAGTAATAGAATAAATTAAATAGCTTAATATTTATATTTTAATATTTTAAAAATATTAATTATAAATTAACAAGAGGGGTCTTATTATTATTATTATTATTATTATTATTATTATTATTATTATTATTATTATTATTATTATTATTTAGTTCCTAAATGGTTTAGGAATTAATTAATAAGAGTATTCTCATATTAGTTCTTAATTAGATTAAGAGTTTAATTAAAAACTTTACACCTAAAGAGTTTAAGATGGTTGTCTATATCTATAAATAAGAGGAATCTTATTATGGATTGGGGATACATACACTTCCATAAGATTTGGGAGAGTACTCACATTATTCTATACATCTAAGTAATTAGAGGAGAGAAAACTAGGGTTTTTCACCAGTGATAATTAGATTTTATATCTATTTATTTAATATTTTTAGGCTTACTTAATTGTGAGTTTTTAAGTATTTTTAGTAATTTAAGTGTTTTATTTAATGTTATGAATTATTATTATTTTTAGCATTTTTATATTATTTTTATTTATTTTATATTTTATTGTGTAGGAAATAAAGAAGGAAGGGCAAAAGTGTAATTCTGCAAGAAGCCGGTGGCAATATCGTAATAAAGCAGAATCCTGAGGGTGCTAACTGTAAAAATCCAGCGCGGTGGCATTCTCGTAATTAACTCTTCCGGACTCCCGCGCCATGCGCGCATATAGATAATAGAAACCGGAGATCAAACGGCGTCGTTTCAGGGGACGCGGCAGAAAACATGCGCGCATTGCGCGGATGTTCAGCGGAAGGAAGAAACGCATGGAAACGGCGTCGTTTTATCGAGCGGTGCTGGGACAGAAGCCGCGCAATGCACGTGGCTGTTTTGAGCGGGCGTTGACCAAGTCAACGCCGCGTTTGGCGACACGGAAATTTTCCAGAAGCAGATTATTCGCGATTTTTGCATTTTTTTGATTCCAAATTGGATTTTAATTCCTATTAGGGTTTGGAAAAATAAATCCTATTAGGGTTTGGATATATTTGAGGCCTATAAATACATGCCAAAGGGAGAGCACCTACACACAATTACCTAGAGCTACATTGAAGCATTGAAGCAAAGGAGGCAACATCAAGAGTTCAAGAATTGGAGATTGAAGAAGCGTTACAAAATAGTTTATCCTTTATTCTTTTCTCTTTAATTTTTGCTAAGATGTTGTTTAATTTGTGGAATTCTTTTTATTTATTTATGAACTAATTTTATTTTAAGATTACAATGGAACCCAATGTTTAGTATAAATTAATTCTCTCTTGTTTCAATTATTAATCTTTATAATTCATTTATCATATTTTATGCTTACATGTTATAATTGTTTGGCCATACAATTATTTGATTTCCTAGATGGCATTGGAAGATAAAATCTAGGTTTTGATCTAAATATGATAACATGCATTACGTATAAAATAGGAATATATTTATATGTTGCATGTAAGTGTTTTGGGAATTTAAACTTAATGAATCTATTCCTAATTATTTTACATAGGAATATAGTAAATTAATTGGAATAGATATTTTTGTCAAACTCTTGGAAAAGGTTTAATAAATACTTATGAATTTCCGCTTAATGAATTGTATTGATTAATTAGTTGTCAAGAGAGTGAAAATATTTATGCGAAGCATTGGGGGAAGTTGTAGTCTTAACTTTTAAATCTGATATTCATATTTGCTTAATAATTAGCTTATTTTATTAGTTAATTTAATTCCATAAAACTTGAATCGGTTGTTTAAATAAAATTGAGTTGATATAAAATTAGTACTTGAATATTATTATTATTATTTCCTCGTGGGATCGATACTTTATTTACTATTATATTACTTGTTGGCCACGTATACTTGCGTGAATTTGTCTATACATAAATCTGACAACAAGTTTTTGGCGCCGTTGCCGGGAAAATATTTTTAATAATTAGTTCAATATTAGTTATAATCAATTCGATTTTAATTTAAACGTTTTTAATTTTCTATATTTTTCTTTTGCTTTTGCAGGTTTTCATCAAGTGTTAGCAATTACAAGTGATCGATCATAACTTAAAATTCCGCTAACGTAACATTACGTTTTCCCGGAATTTTAAGGTTTGGGGATACGGAATTTGTGTATGAACACGAGATCGAAGGGACAAGAGCCAACTCCATACATAGACGAGATCGAGAGGAGGTGCCGAGCCTTGAAAAGAGTTTGCCAAGAAACCGAACAGGAACAAGGCAACATGGAGGCTGAAGAGCAGAAATCATTGAGGGACTACGCAATGCCACGAGTAACGGAGATCCAATCAAGCATTCAAAGGCCCGCAATTCAAGCTAACACATTTGAGATCAAGCCTGGTACGATCCAAATGATTCAAAACTCTGTGCAGTTTGGGGGTTTACCGAATGATAACCCAAACGATCACTTAGTTAGTTTTTTGGAGATTTGTGACACCTTCAAGTACAATGGTGTTACGGAGGATGCAATTCGACTCAGACTATTTCCTTTCACACTCCGTGATAAAGCAAAGAGCTGGCTTCATTCACTACCACCAGGTTCCATCACTACATGGAATGATTTGGCACAGAAGTTCCTCGCAAAATTTTTCCCACCAGCCAAAACAGCTAAGATGAGGAACGATATCACTTCTTTCGTTCAGCACGACGCAGAATCACTCTATGAAGCGTGGGAAAGATTTAAGGACTTGCTGCGACGATGTCCTCACCATGGCATTCCCAAATGGTTGCAAGTCCAGACGTTTTACAACGGTTTATTTAGTAATACAAGGACGAGTATCGATGCCGCGGCAGGAGGAGCGTTGATGGCCAAGAATTTTGATGATGCCTATGAGTTGCTAGAAACAATGGCAGCCAATAATTATCAATGGCCATCTGCAAGGATGAATCAACCGAAGGTAGCTGGAATTTATGAGGTAGATGCAGTGACGGCATTGGCAGCACAGGTTGCTACATTAACAAAGAAAATCGATGCTTTAGGAGGAAAGCCGATACAGAATATAGCAGCTATTTGTGATTTATGTGCAGGAAGCCATCCAAGTGAACAATGTGCAATCAACGCAGAATCAGTTCAGTTCGTTGGAAATTACCACAAGCAGCACAATAGCAACAACTACAATCCAGGGTGGATGAATCATCCCAATTTCTCATGGAGCAACAATCAAGCGCAACAATCTGCTCCAAAACAACCATACCCACCGGGATTTCAGAATCAAGTCCCACCACAATAGGAGAGGAAGACAAATTTAGAGGAGTTACTTTCTAGGTACATTGCACAGAATGAGACAAGGATAAACAGTCAGGAAGTCTCAATCCGAAACCTAGAAAATCAGATAGGGCAGCTTGCGAACGCCATCAACAATCGGCCCCAAGGCACATTACCAAGCAACACGGAGGTCAATCCTAGACGAGATGGTAAAGAACAGTGCAAGGCAATAACACTTCGTAGCGGTAAGAAGTTACCCGAAGTTGTTAATGAAACTCCCAATCCGACACAGAAAGATGATAGTGAGGGTGACAAGCAAGATGAAAGTAATGGAGAGCATGAGACCCCAATGTCAGAGAAAGATGAAGGCAAACAGAGCTCAATTGTCCTCCCTGTGCCTTTCCCCCAACGACTGCAGAAATCAAAGTTGAAAAAACAATTCTCAAAATTTTTGGAAGTATTTAAGAAATTACAGATCAACATTCCATTTGCCGATGCACTGGAGCAGATGCCGAGCTATGTAAAGTTCATGAAAGATATCTTATCCAAGAAGAGAAAGTTAGGCGAATTTGAAACAGTGGCGTTAACTGAGGAGTGCAGCGCAATACTTCAAAAGAAGTTACCACCAAAGCTCAAAGATCCGGGTAGCTTCACAATTCCATGCACGATTGGCAGAAAATTCTTTGGAAGAGCGTTATGTGATTTGGGAGCCAGTATCAACTTGATGCCGCTTTCAATTTATCAGCAGTT
Source organism: Hedera helix (assembly GCA_947179155.2). Classification (NCBI taxonomy): domain Eukaryota; kingdom Viridiplantae; phylum Streptophyta; class Magnoliopsida; order Apiales; family Araliaceae; genus Hedera; species Hedera helix. The sequence goes on from OX359279.1 coordinate 9,469,967, forward strand.
GGGATTGCAAGAAGCAAAACCTACGAATGTCACACTGCAGCTTGCGGACAGATCATTAACTTATCCACGAGGCATAGTTGAAGACGTGTTAGTCAAGGTGGACAAATTTATTTTTCCAGCTGATTTCATAGTCTTAGACTTTGAGGAAGATCGGGATATACCGATTATTCTTGGGCGCCCATTCTTGGCCACAGGGAGAACACTAATTGATGTACAAAAAGGCGAGTTAACTATGAGAGTTCAAGATGAAGAGGTGACCTTCAAGGTGTTTAATGCAATGGAATCTCCGAGTGGTCAAGAAGAATGTTTTCAGCTTAATGTTGGGGTTTTGAAAGGTCAGTGTGATTGGAGGAAGAAGAATAAACGCAAGTTTTTGGGTCTCAAGTCTCACGGAATAGTTGCGCGAGTGGTCAAGGCATGGCTTCCAAAGCAATTCATGAAGCATAAATTCGATCCAGACTAGAGAAAATGGCGTAGTCAGGCTGAGACTTAAAAACAAGCGCTTATTGGGAGGCAACCCAAGTTTTAGTTTTTAAATTTTAATTTTAATTTTATTTTTAGTACTTTTTATTTTAGTAGTAAATTTTAGTTTATGTTAATATTTTATTATTGTTTTTGTTTTGTTCAGGTTATTTATGCAACTCAGACTTAGCAGATGAGGAGAAAAACATGCTACATATTCAGGGGAGTCCCTTGTTCTTAATCTTCTTCATTTTATACGTTGAGGACAATGTCTGTTTTAAGTTTGGGGGTGTGGGTAAATTTGAAAGAATTTTTCAAATTTTTAGGTTTTATTTTTAAAATTTTCGAATTTTGTGGGTAAATTCACTGCAAACCCTCACGAGACAAAACTCGTCCACTTGGGGTAACCATGGGGTTTAAAGGCTTGTTGCACATGCTAAGTGCAATCGTGTTTCCTACGAAAATGGGGTAATTTAGTTTTTTTTAGTAGTGTGACTTGGGCAATGAATTAGTTGAATTAAATTTTTGGTCGATGATAAAAATTGATTTTTATTTAATAACTTTTGAAAAATGGATAAATTTTTGCATAGTTTGAATTCTGACATATTGTTGGTTATTATTTTTGAGATCCTTCAAATTTTTATGCACATATCCATTTGTTTAAGCTAGTTTTTAACTTAAGTGAAGTTTATTTGGTTAAATGCTCATGATAGATATTTTTGAATTCTATATTTTTATTTGATCGTAACTTGAAGCGAAATTGTAGTAAAATATGATTTAGGAGAGATGATTAAGTGAATTTTCTGGGATTATAAAAAAAAAATTAATCTTGTGGAGGAAATTAAGTTGAGATGAGTTGAGATGGAGCGTAAAACGCACTCGCTGGTGAGATGGAGCATAAAATGCACTCACCAAGGTTGAAAAAAAAAAAAAATGGGATGGAGCATAAAATGCACCCATTTACTTGAAGAAAAAAAGAAAAACTTAAAAGAAATTAATAATCCTAGTGGTGCTTGAAAGATTAAAAACTTTTTGATCTCCTAAGTCATATTTGCATGTATTAGCTTTGAGTGATGTGAAAGATAAAAGTATAGAGTTTTGTTGTATATTTTTTTTATCTTTTATGAAACATTTAATTTTGTGAGCGGATCTAAGTTTTTTCGCTAGTTTGATACATTTGGATTCACACACACACGAAGGGTCTTGAGTAGAATAAGATTAATAAATATGTTGAAATTTTATAACATTGCATAATTTTGAAATTTTCTTTAAGTTATCATTTAAAAATCTTTGAGGTTAAAGTTGAAATTCATATTGATTTATTGCTTGAGTTGCTCGAGTGATTTTTGGTAATTTGGTAGAATTTTAGTTTTGATTTTTGTTTTGCTTGAGGGCAAGCAAAGAGTTAAGTTTGGGGGTATTTGATAATTAGATTTTATATCTATTTATTTAATATTTTTAGGCTTACTTAATTGTGAGTTTTTAAGTATTTTTAGTAATTTAAGTGTTTTATTTAATGTTATGAATTATTATTATTTTTAGCATTTTTATATTATTTTTATTTATTTTATATTTTATTGTGTAGGAAATAAAGAAGGAAGGGCAAAAGTGTAATTCTGCAAGAAGCCGGTGGCAATATCGTAATAAAGCAGAATCCTGAGGGTGCTAACTGTAAAAATCCAGCGCGGTGGCATTCTCGTAATTAACTCTTCCGGACTCCCGCGCCATGCGCGCATATAGATAATAGAAACCGGAGATCAAACGGCGTCGTTTCAGGGGACGCGGCAGAAAACATGCGCGCATTGCGCGGATGTTCAGCGGAAGGAAGAAACGCATGGAAACGGCGTCGTTTTATCGAGCGGTGCTGGGACAGAAGCCGCGCAATGCGCGCGGCTGTTTTGAGCGGGCGTTGACCAAGTCAACGCCGCGTTTGGCGACACGGAAATTTTCCAGAAGCAGATTATTCGCGATTTTTGCATTTTTTTGATTCCAAATTGGATTTTAATTCCTATTAGGGTTTGGAAAAATAAATCCTATTAGGGTTTGGATATATTTGAGGCCTATAAATACATGCCAAAGGGAGAGCACCTACACACAATTACCTAGAGCTACATTGAAGCATTGAAGCAAAGGAGGCAACATCAAGAGTTCAAGAATTGGAGATTGAAGAAGCGTTACAAAATAGTTTATCCTTTATTCTTTTCTCTTTAATTTTTGCTAAGATGTTGTTTAATTTGTGGAATTCTTTTTATTTATTTATGAACTAATTTTATTTTAAGATTACAATGGAACCCAATGTTTAGTATAAATTAATTCTCTCTTGTTTCAATTATTAATCTTTATAATTCATTTATCATATTTTATGCTTACATGTTATAATTGTTTGGCCATACAATTATTTGATTTCCTAGATGGCATTGGAAGATAAAATCTAGGTTTTGATCTAAATATGATAACATGCATTACGTATAAAATAGGAATATATTTATATGTTGCATGTAAGTGTTTTGGGAATTTAAACTTAATGAATCTATTCCTAATTATTTTACATAGGAATATAGTAAATTAATTGGAATAGATATTTTTGTCAAACTCTTGGAAAAGGTTTAATAAATACTTATGAATTTCCGCTTAATGAATTGTATTGATTAATTAGTTGTCAAGAGAGTGAAAATATTTATGCGAAGCATTGGGGGAAGTTGTAGTCTTAACTTTTAAATCTGATATTCATATTTGCTTAATAATTAGCTTATTTTAATTAGTTAATTTAATTCCATAAAACTTGAATCGGTTGTTTAAATAAAATTGAGTTGATATAAAATTAGTACTTGAATATTATTATTATTATTTCCTCGTGGGATCGATACTTTATTTACTATTATATTACTTGTTGGCCACGTATACTTGCGTGAATTTGTCTATACATAAATCTGACAACAACCAGCCACTTCTTAAATTCATATTTTTCTTGGTGGATCACCTCTAGAGGCTACACACTTGGGCAGTTAACGTTGATTAAAGGAATCTAATCGGTGGATTTGGAGAAGAACGTGAAGGAATTATAATTGAACTCGTACCTGTGGAAGCTTTGGTTCTACAAGGGTATAATTCTCTAACTTCTTGTTTAATTAATAATTGTGCACAAAAGTTAATCCTGGATTATAGTTTGTAAAATTTTAAAATATTATTTTACCATGTTTCCGCTGTTATTTTGCAATTTGATTGTATGTTCATGGATTTTTACAAACCAATATATCATTCACCTACCTCCATGCACACTTTATTATACCCAAGCATACCCTTTTATATACCCAAAAAGTCTTAAGAAGTATGACAAAGTATAACTCAGAATACACAAAGTACTACAATGATCTCAAGTCCAAAGATCATTTGTACTATTATCACTATAGGAACTCCTATTGACAAACACGTAAAACTCCATTAGGTGTTCCTTTAAGCAAATCACGTTCAACAAACTTATTCTCAAATAAGCATCTACAAACTTGCTTTAGTGTCTCTACACAATAATTATGTGATCAATCATCATCTTCAAAAGAGCAAGCATAGTATCTATTATTCTATCCGGATTCATTAATTCTACATTAGTGATCCTGTGAATAAGAATATTTTAGTTTTGAACTATCTTAAATTTAGATCTCATTAGTATGATCATTATCATGATTCTAAAAGCATTGCTCCAAAACAATGAGTTTATCACATTAATTAAATTTAACAATTAAATATGGATAAATAAATGTCTTTAAATAAATTAAACTATTTTATTAATAAATGAATAAGATTATAAAGTAAACGCTATCACATCAAATGTGATTGACCTGAGGGCATATTATTTTCAATCTCTCATTTGCACTAAAGTCAATCGTTTTGGTACCTAATACCTATCTTCTCTAAGTGGAAATCAAATTGCTGCTGAGATAATACTTTAGTAAATGGATCTGCAATGTTGTTCTGAGAGTCTACTTGCTCTATGGTAACATCTATACTCTTTGAATGATTTCTCTAATCAAATGAAAACGTCACAACACATGTTTGGATTTCTGATGAAACCTAGGTTCCATGACTTGTGCAACAGTCCTAGAGTTGTCATAATATAATGGCATTGATCCTTAAATGCTAGGAACCACTCTAAGTTATGTAATGAACATCGTCATCCAAACAGCCTCATTTGCAACTTCACTTGTAACTATATACTTTGCCTCTATCACTTAATTAGCAACTATTTGCTATTTGAAACTCTTCCAACTCACTGCACCACCATTCAAGGTAAAACATATCTTAAAATAGATTGATTATCATCTTGGTAAGTCTGAAAACTAGAGTCTACATAGCCCTCTAGTTTCAAATCACACCAATTATAGATTAAAAACTCATCCTTAGTTTTTCTTAAGTATTTCAGGATGTTTTTCACTGCCATCCAGTGTTCTTCTCTAGGATTGGATTAATACTTGCTTGTCATACTTAGTGCATAAGCTATATCAGGTCTAGTATATATCATTTGGTACATTATAGATCCTATCACCAAAGCATAAGGTATCTTACTTATGCGATCTCTCTCTTCTGGTATCTTTAGGGACAATTTCTTAGAGAGATGAACTCCATGGCTCATTGGTATGAGACCTCTCTTAGAGTTTTTCACGTTAAACCTCTTTAGCATCAAATAAATGTACGTTCTTTGGGTCAACCCAAGTATCCTTTTTAATCTATCTTTATAGATCTTTATCCCCAAAATATAGGATGCTTCTCCCAAATCTTTAATGGAGAAATATTTAGATAACCATATATTTACAGATTGTAGTATTTGTATGTCATTTCTTATCAATAATATATCATTCATATATCGTAATAGGAATGTCATGACGCTCCCACTAACCTTCTTCCACACACAAGACTCATTCTCGTTTTTGATAAAATCAAACTCTTAGATTGTTTTATCAAAATAAATGTTCCATCTTTGAGAAGCTTGCTTCAATCCATAAATGCATCATTGTACATACTTGATTTGCTCCATCTTTAGAGATAAATCTCTTTGGTTGTATCATATATACATCATCTTCTAGTTTTCCATTGAGGAAGATTGTCTTCACGTCTATTTTCTAGATCTCATAATCATAATAAGTTGTTATTATAAGTAAAATCCGAATATAATTAAGCATTGCTAATGGTTAAAAGATTTCATCATAGTCAAATCCTTGCCTTTGTTTGAAATCTTTTGCAACTAGTCTGGCCTTATAGGTCTTCACCTTACCATCTGCTCCAGTCTTTCTCTTAAAGACCCATTTACACCCTATAAGCTTAATGCCTTTTGATGGAGTAATCAAATTCTATACTTGGTTCTCATACATGGAGTCCATTTTGAATTTCATGGCCATCTATCATTTTCCTAAGTCTTTACTACTCATAGCCTCATCGTATGTTACTGGATCATCATCCTCTATGATGTGTACATCATCATCTGAAAGTAGTACGCCTTCAAGTCAATCACATATTGATGTGATAAGCATATACTTTGTAATCTTATTCATTTATTAATAATAGAGTTACTTAAAGGCATTTCTTTATTCATGATTAATTGGTTGAATTGATTAAATGGATAAATCCATAGTTTTGGAGCAATGCTTTTAGAATCATAATGTTTATTATTTTAATAAGATCTAAATTCAAGATAGCTTAAAATTAAAATGTTCTTAATCTTGGAATCACTAAAATGGGGATTAGTGAATCCGGATAAATTAGTACATACTATGCTTGCTCTTTCGAATAGGATGATTGATCTTATAATCATTTGTATGGAGACACTAAAGCAAGTATGTTAGCGCGTATTGGAGAATAAGTTCACTAAACGTGACTCGCTTAAGAAACACCTAATGGAGCTCTACATGTTTGTCAATAGGAGTTCCTAATGTAAGTGATCCTTAGACTTTAAATCATCATAGTATATTATGTATGATGAGTTATACTTTGTCATATCCCTTAAGACTATTCAGATATAACAAAGGAAATGTTTGGGTGTAATAAGTTATACATGGAGATATGAGAATGATCTACAAAGGATCTAATACTTTTAGTAAAGGGAGATAATGTCCTATATGATACGATAAATGACAACTAAGTAATAGTTGGCCAAGGCAGAATAAAAATTAGAAAGGTGTTTCTAATTTACATTAATTAGATTTGTGCATTTAAGAATTGAAATATATATGAATAAATTAAATAAGACTTGACAATAATTTTATATCTTTTATTTGAATAGGACATTGTATGGTAGAAGCATTGAATTGTACAGTAATTATTCGCAGAATAGGTTTTTTGTGATCAAATGTTGAAATTCATATTTTTTAAAAAGTCGTGAATTGCTAAGGGGACTTACCCTTATTATAGAATAAATATATTTATTTATTTTGAATTAAAGAAATTTAATTCATAATAAATAATATTTGAATGATTTTAATTTATTTATTCTACAAAAGTTTTTATATTGAACCTAAATTGTCAAACCACAAAAGAGAAATATTTATTTTAGAAGTAAATAACATAATGATAATAATAAATTAAGTGTATTAAATTTATACTATGGTGATAGAATAAATTAAATAACTTACTATTTATAATTATGTATTTTGAAAATACAAATTATAAATTAATAAGATGAATCTTATTATTATTATTATTATTATTATTATTCCTATTTAGTTCTTAAATGGTTTAAGAATTAGTTAATAAATTGTAGTATTATTATAAGTAATTAAGTTTCTAAATGATTTAGGAATTGTAATTATTATAATAATTAATTTAGTTCATAATTAGATTAGGAGTTAAATTAAAATCATACTCTTAAAGAGTTTACGAGGGTTGAGCAAGTTTGTAAATAAAAGAGGTTTTATTATAGATTGAATTGCTAACAAAATTGCAAGTATTGAAAAATACTTCATAACTCTCTACATCTATGGAGTTAAAGAGAGAGAATATGGGCTAGCCACCAAAGATCAGTAGAATCTAAATTAATTCTTGAATCCATATTACTATTAATGGCCTATAGCTAGAACTCATCAGCGAAGAACAACAAGAATTCATGAGGTGGATCCTGTGACAGCTTTTTCGGCAGCCTAATCCTCTGCCCTGTTAAAGAAGATCGATGTTATGGGGATGTAGAATGGTCAAAAAATGGAGACAGTATTTGAGTTATGTGTGGGGAGCCACTCTTCAGATTAATGTGCCATAAATACAAAATCAATGCAGTACGTTGGAAACTATAATAGATAGCAACAGTAGTATGGAAACACCTATAATCCGGGGTGGGGGAATCACCTAAACTTTTCTTGGAAGGACAATCAAGCACAAGCTCCAGCTCCAAGGCAAGCAAACCCACCCGGATTCCACAATCAACCCCCTCCACAAGCAGAAAGGAAAAATAAATTGGAGGATGTATTAGCTACGTTTATGGCAGGCACTAAGAAATTTAGAGTAGACACGGAGACAAGAATATAGGCACAAGATAAAATGTTGAAAGACATGGGCATGAACATCAAGAGTCAGTCAGTGGTTATTCGTAATTTGGAGAATTAAATGGGGAAAATTGTGTTTTCATTGAATAACCACCCTCAAGGAGCCTTGCCTAGCAATACAGAGATGAATACGACGAAAGACAAAAAGGAGTATTTCCAGGCAATTACTTTGAGGAGTGGGAAAGAATTATCTTAAGACTGTTGAGGAGAATCCAAAGTAGCCACAAAAGGATGATAGCAAGGTTGAAAAAAAAATTGTCGTGGAAGAGGATCTCAAAAATAAAAATAAAAAGGAGCAAATTATGGAAAAATATGAATAAGTCAAGCTAAGTTCCTATGTACCACCAGTGTCATTCCCATAGAGATTTCAGAGAGCAAAGCTGGATAAATAATTTACAAAGTTCCTGGAGGAGTTCAAAAAACTTCACATTAACATTCTATTCGCCAAAGCGTTGGAACAGATGCCTAGTTATGCACGTTTTATTAAAAGTATCTTTTCAAGGAAGTAAAAGCTAGCATACTTTGAAACAGTGGCGTTCACAGAAGAATGTAGTGCTATACTCCAGAAGAAAATGCCTCCAAAATTGAAAGATCCAGCAAGCTTTACAAATCCTTGTTCAATTGGTAATTAGTACATTGGGAAAGCTCTGTATGACTTGGGGGCTAGCATAAATCTGATGCCCCTCTCCATTTACCAGATGCTCGAATTGAAGGAGGAAAAGCCTGCAAACTTCACTCTATAGTTAACTAATAGATTCGTCAAGTACCCTAAAGGAATTATTGAAGATGTTTTGGTGAAGGTAGACAAACTAATTCTTCCGGCAGATTTCTTGGTTCTTGACTATGAAGAGGATGAGAATATACCAATCATTCTGGGATGACCATTCTTGGCAACTAGATGAACAATCATTGACGTGAAATAAAGGGTGCTTACAATGAGGGTCAATGATCAAGAAGTGAAATTCCATGTTCTTAAGCGCATGAAGTTGCCAGATGATCCTGAAGAGTGTTTCCAAATCAGGGCAATTTTGAACAAGAGCACTGCTCTTATGGATGAGGAAGAGTTACTTCAGCCGACTCAGAAGAATGAACGTGTGTGGAAAGGTATTCGACATTATAAGAAGATTAAAAGTTATAAAGAAAGGACCAAGATGTAGCCAACCAATTGGTGCTTGAATCGCAAATTTGACCCAAGCTAATAAAAAGGCAAAGTCAGGCTGAAAGACTCTAAATCAAGCGCTTGTTGGGAGGCAACCCAATATTAGTTCCTCGTTTCATGCATTTTTTAATTTTTATGTTCTTGTAGTTTTGTTTGATCAATTTTAAGATTTTATAATTTTTTAGCTTAAGATATATTACTCCATTTTAGCCATAATAATCCTTGTGAATTTTTCTTCATTGTAGGTATTGGAGAATCAAGATTGCATCAAAATCGAAGAATAATTTTTTTTGGCAAAATAGGAACATGGCCCCGCCCAAATTTTAAACCTAAAAATCTAGCCCCGACCACGACCTCTCAGCCAAATCTGACCCCAGCAGTTTCTGAGAAGAAGTGGGAAAAAAGTGGCAAGATGTTAGCTGATGATGAGCTTATCCTCTCTTAACCAATCTCTAAATATCTATTGACCTCATCAAAGACGAAAATAAAAATTAAAATAAAATAATATAGTTTTGGTGTCGATCTGAGGCGTGGAATGTATCATGGGTTTTGGATTCAAAAGGCGACAAGTGTATCTATTAACCTTCAACTTGTTACTAGAAGACAACAAACTAGTGTTAGTTCCTAGAAGTTATTTATAGTTGCAAGGAAATGATACCTATGGCCAAATGACAAATCAACTAGGAGGAAAATCATTAGTAAAGAACAAATGCATTTACAATAAATTATGGTTGGTTGTGTTATAAATTATTATTAAATTATTTAATGTCATGTCATTTGAGATCCATTTGAGACAAAATAAAATAAAATTTGAGACCCCCCTTATCATTACTCTAAATAAAAACTATATACATGAGAATAAGAGGTCAACGTTTTTCTTGTTTTTATAATTGAAATCTAAACCCCACAAATTATTAAATAAAAAATTTGCAGTTTGTAGCGGAAAGAAAAATTCAGGAGGATTTGTTAGCAATTTCTTTCGTTAAGTATATGTTAAGATGATTACAAAGGGCAGACTAATAATGTAATACTTGAAAAAATATGTGGATGTGAAAAAAACATATACATCCCAACCTAAAAAAGTTGAGCCAAATCAAAGCTAGATTGGGTTGAACATATGATTGATGTATGGAATTATGTAGCCTTATTACCATAGAAGAGCAATTTTTAGGTTTCTTCAATGGGGTACACTAATGGGTCACATATTGGCATTAATGACAGTAGCACAAAATTGAGAGCCCCACATCCACACATTTTAAGCCTACAACATCTGGCCCCAGCAGTGAACTAAAATTTTAGGTTTTTTTAAAAACAAACCAAGCACAATCGGGACTCATTAAACAAAACCTAAGGCTTCTAAAACTCGAACTCTCTCTCCCTAAATGCCGAGACACCTACACCATCATTCCCCCATCCTAAAACCTTCACAAATCATTTCCATCTCCACTCCATCACCATTGTCAACCATCATCCCAATTCAATTCCATCTTAATTTCATACCTCGATCCCAATCCAGATTGTTTAGTTTGAGTTTGAGTTTGAGGGTGGGGTACAGTCTACATGTACATAGTTTTTTTTGGTATTTGCATATTGCATATTTGCATATTTTAGGAACATTTTTCATGAGAATTGAATATTTCAGTTATTTTAGCATATATCAGTTAAGTTTCAACTATTTTTTTAAAAAAAAATTAAAAATCACAAAAATATTTTTCTTTTTGTATTTACTTTTATTTAGTTTGTTGCATGCATAATTATTGAAAAATGAATTTTTTTTGCATGTAAGATCAAATATTATCGCATGTTGAGCAATGAATTAATGTATGAAGTTTAATGAATGCCGATGATAAAAGCCTGATAAATTATCTAATAATTCTATTAAGATGCATAAGTAATGCTAAGTTAATTTTTTTTTAACTATTTGCTACTTTTATTGAACTTGAGACCCTTAATTCTTCATTGCACATTCGATATATTAAGTCAGTTAAATTTTTGTTCAGTTTATGAATTAGGTGCTTGTTAAGGATATGGAGATCTCTATCGCTTGTTGGAACATAAATCATAAAAGGAAAATAAATAACTGCTTCAATGTATGTCTTAATTGAAATGAAAAGAAAAATATAAAGAAAATTAGACAAATATGAGCAAAACTTGGCTAGTCTGATTTTGTGGCCTCTATTGCTCGAACAAGTAAATTCTTAGGAATGTCTATACACTTAGTGCCGTAAAGCCAATTGGTTTGGGAGTCACATGTGAAAAGTTCGCTACATGAGTAATTTTGAAAAGCCTAAGAAAAATGGACATTACACATGTTGAGATAATAATATATGAGATGGAGTGTAAGACGCACTCGTAAAATAAAGAAAAAAAAATAAAAAAAAATGTGAAAACAAGTGTATAGAGGGTAAAAAAAATATGCTATTATGATTAAATATCTTTTATTGAGCACTTTGATTCATGAGTTGTATTAGAATCTAGATTGGTTTGATATATTAAATTCACACACACGAAAGGGTTGAGAGTGAGATGAAATTGGTGAAATGATAGATTTTTTACTATGCGTGAATTTGAAGTTTTGTTGAGTTATTACTTAAGGATCTTTGAAGCTGGATTTTCATGAATTATGTTGACTTATTACTCAAGCCATTAGTTGGTCTTGTATATGCATTCATGTAATTAGTGTAGTGATTTTATTTTATTTTTTGGTGTTTTTGCTTGAGGACAAGCAAAGTCTTGCATTTGGGGGTATTTGATAAGTGAGTTTTATCCCTACGAATCAGATATTTTTGGGCTTAATAATTTGTTATCTTTGAGCAGTTTTAGATGTTTTTTACTTGTTTTTATGTTTCTTTTGCAGAAAATGGCTTCGAGGGGTCAAAATGATAAAATCAAAACTTAATGGCATTTTTGTAATTTCTAGACATGGGACGTGGCCGGGGCCAAATTTGTAGTGTAATTCCGTGGTCGGGGCCGTGGTCGGCGAACTCAACTGGGATGATTCGTGCGCTTCGCAGAGGTTGAGCCCAATAAGGAGTGTTATATTACAATGATTTAAGAGTTACTAAGAGGGTTTTTAGAGAGGACTTCTGAACATAACTGGAGAGAGATAGAACAAGAATTGGAGGCTAGAGATTGGAGACTCGAAGAATTAAAGGAAAAGCATAGAAGAACAAGTGAAGAGTAGGACGATGGATAGAATTCGACAGAGTTCTCTCTACTTTTCTTTGCTTTATCTTTGAACTTTAAATGTTTTTCTTTTTATTAACGATGGTTTTCAATAGAATTACGTGGAACTAAACTTTTTATTAGGATTTCAATGAAACATTTTTCTTTGCAATAATTTATTCATGCCTGTTTTCAATTACTAATTCTATTATAAGTTATTTATCATATCTTGTGCTTATTTATTAATTGTGTGACCAGCAGTTAATTAGATATTTTAGACAGAATTGGAAAATGAAATCTAATATTAGATCTGGGTGTGATAACGTATGAATTTTTTATTGTTCTATGAAGAATAGCATAATAATCCATATGATGAATGTATCTAGATGCTATGCGTAACATAATTGGGAGTTTGTGCTTAATGAATGTATTTTAAGTGTTTTGTATGAATATAGCAACATAGCTTGAATAGGTCTTTTTATTAATTGTTAAAAAAGATTAATAAATAGATAGGCATTCTCAAGTTAACAACTTATTGGGGATTAAATAATTAGAAATAAGGTGAAGAGATTATTGTGAATAATTGGGCAAGTTGCAATCCTAAGCTTTTAAACAGCTGATAATCAATTTTTGCTAGTTAGTGGTAGTTTATTTTAGTTTTAAATATTTCATAATAAAACTTGGTGATTGTTTAAATTAGGTTGAATTGATAATTTTTTTTTTGATAATTAGAGTAATTATTATCTGCTCTTTGTGGGTTTGACACTCAACTTACTTCTATATTACTTGATGGACCGTGTGCACTTACGCGAATTTGACTATATATAAATCGGACAACACATGCACCGAGGCAGAGTAATTTTGCATTGCATGTTGCGCCGGGGCAAAAAATTCCAGAGGGTTCTACGCCAGGCCGCAGGTTTAGTGCGCCGGGGTGCATAAGCTGCAGATTTTGTTTTTTGATTTTTTAATGCAGTGTGTGGTTGCATATATAACTTTTATAAAAAGATTTACTTGAACAGTACTCGTACACTTACAGATCTTCATAAATACTCAAGATGGCTTTAGCACACTCAAAGAAAACTTACACAAAGTAATATTTAGAGAGTGAAAGAAAGAATAAGTAAGGAAGTTTTTATGAAAAATCCTTAAGTTAATGTCTCTATTTATAGGCAAAAATCTTGTCATATTCCAAGATTTCCTAATTTAATCCAAATCATATATTTCAAGATAATGTTTAATTCATGCCACTCATTTCATCTTTTAAGATTTCTTTAATCTAAACCATTTATTTAAAGATCATTTTTAATCTACACCGTTTATTTTAAATTATATAATTATTATATTATCTTTAATCTATAGTATTCATTTCAAATTTTCTTTAATCTATACCATTCAATTAACTTTATATATAAAATAACTAACTTTATAAATTAACTAACTTTATATATAAAACAACTAATTTTATATAAATCAATTAACTTTACATATAAAACAAATAAATTTATATAATATATCATACTAAAATAATTTACTTTACATAATTTATATAAAGTAAATAACTTTATATAATTTATTATAATAAAAAAATAACTTTATCAATTCAACTATTCAACAATAATTCATAATTATTCATTATTAGGGCTAATTATTATAAATACAGTATAATTGGCTTTCTGAGTTTGTTATTCACAATACAAGCAGAAAAATCAACTAATAATGGAATACAACAGTTTAATCAACACTATAATAGAGATAACAATAATGTAAAAATTAAGTAAAAGAAATAGCACATTACTGTGTAATGACAATTATTGATTCAGTAATATGAATAACTGTGCATATGTTACTGTGACAATTATCAGTTTAATAATATGAATTATTGTGCATGTGACAATTATTGGTTCAATAAAGCCAATATTGTATAATAGTCACTTTATCAGTTCAATAATATGAAATACTATGCAATACCGTGTGCTACTGTGCAATACCGTGTGTTACTGTGCAATACCATGTGTTACTGTGCAATACCATGTGTTACTGTGCAATACCGTATATTACTATTTCTTTCACACCAGGTATTATAACAATTAAAAATGATAGTACCATTAACTATTTTTATTTAAAAAAGTTACTTATGTCATTTTCTATATCCGATAATATTTCGTTGTGGGGGTCCACCAATATTTTGTTATTTCGGCGCCGTCGTATGAATCGAATATTCCTCGACAGAACGAATATTCCCCAATAAAATGAATATTCCCCGACAAGATAAAATTTGTATAAAACATTTCTTAATTTTCATTTTTATCAATTTATTCATTTACCGTTTCAGAAGAAAATATATAAAGAAAAATTAAATTTGTATTTCATAAAAGTAGGGGTCTTACAACCTCCCCTACTTATGAAATTTCATCCCTGAAATTGATGTACCTGGTATTTTGAAGAGGTAATGATACTTAGATTTCATTTCAGATTCTAGGTCCCAGGTAATTTTCTCTGTATCTTGGTTCTTCCATAAAACCTTGACTTGAGATATAACCTTTGAGCTTAGGATTTGCTCTTTCTTATCTAAGATCTTCATATATACCTCCTCGTACATTAAATCCTCTGTTATAATGTCTGGCTCTTACTCAATGATGTGATTCAAATCCTTCACATATTTACGTAGCATGGATATGTGAAAAACGTTATGAATGCGAGAAATGTTTGGTGGTAAAGGCTAGTCTATAGGCCACAGATCCTACTCAGTCTAGAATTTCAAACGGGTCAATAAATTGAGGATTGAGCTTTCATTTCCTTTCGAATCTCGTAACTCCTTTTCAAGGAGAAACACGTAAGAATACATGGTCTCCGACATTGAAACTTTCATCCCTTCAATGAAGATCAGCATAACTCTTTTGTCATTCTTGTGCAATTTGTATTCGTTAACAAATTGTTTGGATCTTTTCTGTTGTTAAGCGTACCAACTCAGGTCCCAACAATTTTGCTTCTCCTACCTCATTCTAACATACTAGAGAGCGATATTTTTGTTCATACAAGGACTCAAATGGAGCCATGCTTATGTTTGCTTGGTAAATATTGTTGTAGGAGAATTCAACCAATGACAAATACTTGTCCCAACTTCCCTTGAAGTCTAGTATGCAAAGTCTCAAAAGATCTTCAAGAGTCTGGATCATCCTTTCAGATTATCCGTCCGTTTGAGGATGGTATGCAAAACTAAATCGTAGCTCAGTGCCCATAGATTTTTATAGACTGATCCAAAAGCGTGAAGTGACTCTTGGATCTCAATCAGAAACTATAAAAATTGGCATGCCATGCAATCTTACAATATCATTTAGCTACATACCAGCAAGACGCTCGAGTGAAATTTTTTCTCTTATAGGCAAGAAATGAGCGAACTTAGTCAATCTATCTATGATGACCCAAATCACATCAAAGCCTTGCTAAACTTTGGGAAGACCTGTCACGAAGTCCATAGTGATGTGTTCCCACTTCCACTCTGGAATTTTGAATGATTGCAATGGACCCTTAGGCACTTAATGTTCTACCTTGCACGTTGACAAGTTAAGCACCTTGAGATAAACTCTGTAATCTCCCTCTTCATATTACTCCACCAAAATGTATATCGAAGGTCACGATACATTTTAGTGCTTCTCGGGTGGATTATAAACGGTGTGTTGTGTACATCCATCATGATTTTATGCTTCAATAAAAGGCCGTTAGGAACACAGAGTCGAGAGTTGACTCGAGGTATTCCTTTTTTATCGATTCTTGCTTCTGGAATAACACCTTATTGTACTTTCTTTATCATGTTTATCATTTCCGAATCAGTAGCTTGAGCAGCTTTAATTTTATCGATTAAAGACAGTTCTACTTGTACGTACACAATCTTCATATGGGTCCCTAGTATCTTTAACTCTATCTCCATCTTTTGTAAGTCATATAAAATGCATTTCTGCATAGTCAGCATTGCACTTGTACTCGCTTAAGATCTTCTGCTTAATACATCAGCTACAACGTTTGCTTTTTCTGAGTGCTACTGGATGGTGTGATCGTAATCCTTTAACAGCTCAAGCCAACGTCGTTACCATATGTTGAGTTCCTTATGGGTGAATAAATACATAAGGCTTTTGTGATCTGTAAAGATTTTTACTTTCTCCCCATACAAATAGTGTCTCCAGATCTTCAATGCAAAAACAACCGCTGCCAACTCTAAATCATGAGTAGGATAATTTTTCTCAGAATCTTTGAGTTATCGAGAGGTATAGGCTATAACTTTTTCATGTTGCATAAGTACACAGCCTAGACCTTTGCCTGAAGCATCGCTATAGATAACAAATTCTCTCAATCCTGATGGTATGGTCAAAACAAGAGCTGAAATAAGTCTCTTCTTAAGTTCTTGAAAACTTTTCTCACATTCCTCGTTCCTTATGAATTTTGTGCTTTTTTAAGTCAGTTGAGTTAATGGAGTGGCGATTCAAGAAAATCCTTCTACGAATCTTCGATAATAACCATCTAAGCCTAGAAAAATTCGGAATTCAGTTACTAACTAAGGTTGCTCCCAATTTACTATTGCTTCAATCTTTGCAAGATCAACTGATATTCCCTGACTAGAAATCACATGCCCAAGGAACGTGACTTCCTCAAGCCAAAACTCACACTTCTTTAGCTTAGCATACAACTTGTTCTTACATAGCTTTTGGAGTATTAATCTCAAGTGTTGTTCATAATCCTCACGAATCTTGGAGTATATGAGAATGTCATCAACAAAGACAACCACAAAATGATCCAAATATTGCTTGAATATCCGGTTCATCATGTCCATGAAAGCTGCAGGAGCATTGGTTAGTCCGAAAGGCAAGACTAAGAACTCATAATGCCCGTGGTGGGTTCTGAAAGCAGTCTTTGGAATATCATCAGCTTACGAAGATTAATTTTTGATAAATGTTGAGCACCCTGCAATTGATCAAATATGTCATCAATTCGAGGTAACGGGTACCTATTTTTTATGGTGGCATGATTCAACTCTCGGTAGTCAATGCATAATCTCATACTTCCGTCATTCTTCTTGACAAAAAGAATAGGGGCACCCCAAGGCGATGCACTCGGACGAATGAAACCAGTATCTAACAATTTCTGTAGTTGGACCTTTAGCTCTTGAAGTTCAATAGGAGTCATTCGGTATGAGACTTTGGAAATAGGCTTAGTACCAGGTTCAAGATCAATACATAATTCAATTTTCCAGTTTGGGGGTAAGCCAGGAAGTTCATTGGGAAAAACATCAGAAAACTCATTAACAATAGGAATATCATTCAAGTTTGACATATCTTTGTTCAAATCAGTGACATGAGCTAAAAAGGCTTGACATCCGTTTTTTAATAAATGAGTGACTTTATGGCTAGAAATAACAGTTATAGATTTCAATGGTTTGATTGTTTGAATTTGCGTGATAGGTTGATTAGGAATATAAAAACTAATGATCTTCTAAAAGCAATCAATTTTAGCATGATGATTAGTCAACCAATCAGTTCCTAAAATCACATCAAATTCATGTATTTTCAAATAAATAAGGTCAACGGGTAATATATGGTTGTTAACTTGAACTAAGCAAGATTTATATACACTAGATGTAATGACTATTGCTCCTAATAGGGTTTTAACTAATAAGTCAAAGTCCAAATTTTTAGGAGTTAAGTTTAATTGTTGAGCACACGTAGGTGAGATAAAAGAATGGGTAGAACCAGTATCTAACAGGGCACAGACTTCACGAGAATTTATGAATAACTTACCAATTATCACCTCATTCAGGTTTCGTGCCATTTGAGATGTCACAACAAAAGCTCTCCCTTGAACTACAGATTTTCCCTTCTCTGCGCTAGCTTTTGGTACCATCATTACAGCTGGACTTTATTTTGTAACAGTTAAAATCGAGCAAGCTTCCTTCCCACAACTATAGCATAACTTGGACCGCTAAGTACAGTTTGGGCTTATGTGACCCTCCTGACCACACTTGTAGCATCTCATTGGTGGTTGATCTCCTCCCCTTGAAACTAGTGGCGGTGCTGGTACTGGTACTGGTGCCTTTCCATAATCATTATGGGGCCTCTCTTTTGAAATTGTTTCCACTAGATTCCTGTCTTCTGTTATTCGATGCGGAATTATCACTGAAGCGCTGGTTACCTCCTTTATGGTTCTCGTTCCTATGGTTGTTGTCATTTCTGTCTTTATACTGGTCATTGACTATTGGCTGCAATTTTTCATTTTCTTGCTCTACCCGTTGAGCCCTATCCACAACATCTGAATACAAATAAAATTTATGAGAGCTAAGGTGTTGACAAATTTTGGTTCTCAAACCTCGCAAGAATATACGACTCATCCGTGCTTCGTCATCCACTAGATGGATCGTGAAATGAGATAACTCGACAAACTTAGCTTCATATTGTGAGACTATCATGTTTTCCTGCTCCAACTTGATGAACTCCACCTCTTTCACATGGCAAATGCTTTCTGGAAAGTACTTTTCGTTAAACAGCTCTTGAAATTCTATCCAAGACATCTCGAGTGCTGAAGGGTAGGTACGTTTGACCTCTTCCCACCAATAGTCCACCTTACCTCGTAACATAAAAGTGGCGAATGACACCTTCTAATCATCTGCACATCACAGGACATCAAATATTTTTTCATCTACTTCAGTCACGCCTCCGCTTTAAGTGGGTCAGGCTTCCCAAAAAATACAAATGGTCCCAACTTTTTAAATTACTTAACGGTAACAATCCTTGAATTATCAGCGTTTTCACCGGTAGGACCTCCCCTTGCCTGATTTTGGATAAATTGTATGAAGTTTCTAAAGAAATTGTGACGACCCCAAATCTAGATTCCATAACCTCAGGTTTGGTTCTCACTATCAAAAACGAAATAATAACTAAATACATAATCTTTTTTTAAACTTCGTAGAATATTTTATAAAGGTCTTCATTATTAATTAAAATATTAAATTAATTTCTAACGAATTAGTTTTACGAGATTAATTAAATCTTTTGTGTGATTAATTAATTACGTGATTAAATGATTATGTGATTAACTGCTAGAATTAATTAAAGGGGATCACTAATATTTTATTTAAATTAGTGAACAAACCCTAAAGTTTTAATATTAAAATAATTGTTAAGTTTCCTATTAATTAAATATTTAATTAAATTTAATATAATGAGTTAATTAAATATAATAAATTAATTAATATGATTATTAATTAATGTAAATAATGTGAAATATTAATAATAATATTTAGTAGTCCATTTAGTAATTTAATATTAATGGGTTAGGGTATTTAATTATTTAGTTAATCTAATTAATTATTTAATCATTAACTTGGATAATTAATGTGTAAACCTATTAAATTAGCTCAACATGAATCAATTAGTAGCCCAAGTGAAGAATAATAAAATTTGGCAAACTAGTAGCCTAAACAATTTAAATGAAGCCCAAAAGAAATTAAAACAAAGTCCAATACTTGGCCCATTTGAAATTTATTTTGTGTAACTTATCATTTAGTAAAAAGTGAGCATTATGACAATCTTTTTGGGACAAAACCTTGTCCATCAGCCGTGCATGTTAGGTAGAGAAGGCAAAATGATTTTTGTTTTTATTTTATTTTATTTTTTATTTATTTAATAAATGGTTGCTTGTTTTGTTTTTGTAGTACATGAACACCATGCCTCTTTTCACAAACTCTAGTCTTTAGTCACTTTCTTGTGTAAGTATCCATCTAAGTGCATGATGACTTTTAGATATAATTTTTGTATCTAAAATTTTACAAGTATACTTGCATTTGTGGACATTGCATTTCATTATTTTTTCAAGTTCCAAAAAAGAGAGTTTGAGAGAAATAGCTTGTGAGAGTAAATATTTTAAGAGAGCTTGGATTGTTCATGTCTTCAAGTTTCACAACCTATTTTGGAAAAAAAGGAAGATAGTCATTAAAACAAGGTAATTGTTATTTTAAATGTAGCTTTATTTTTAATTAAATAAACCACCATGTTAGTATAAACATGTTAATATAGTTAGTAATG
The DNA here is from genome assembly GCA_947179155.2 of Hedera helix. Taxonomy (NCBI): domain Eukaryota; kingdom Viridiplantae; phylum Streptophyta; class Magnoliopsida; order Apiales; family Araliaceae; genus Hedera; species Hedera helix. The sequence continues at coordinate 9,490,348 of OX359279.1, forward strand.
TGTATTAGTAATATTTATGTCATGCTTGAGTTTAAAATGCTTGGTTTGTATTTTGGTATATTTTGTATGCTAAAAACATGTGTTTGGTAGTGTGTAAACAAGTCTCAAAATAATGACCAAAAATATTTTTATAATATTTAGGTTTAATGTTCTAATATTATAGAACATTAAATCATGAGAAAAACAAAGTTTGAATCACTCAAAATGGAGTTATACACAAAAAGTTATGATTTATAGTAGTTTATTTGGTATAATAATTTAGTGGAAAAAATGTAATTAAATCATGGAAAATTAATTTTTTATGTTATAAATTGATATTAAGTGATTGGTAATTTTTTTGGATTTTTACTGGGTAGTTAAAGCTTACTTGAAGGTATAATTTTTATTAAGTGATGTATTTTCGAGCACTGTTTACATTCTGCTAAAGAAAAAAAAAAGGAGAAAGCAGGCCGCACATTGCGCGCCCGCTGTTAATACTGCCAAACGCGGAGCTAAACGACGTCGTTTGACGTATAAAAACGATAACCAGTGCGCAATGCCCGCGGAAGTCGTTTTTGGTTCTTCAAAACGGCACCGTTTTGAGCCGTGTTTCCGTTAACCACGCGCAATGAGCGGTACTAAAAATTTTCTGCGAAAATTACCAGATTGCCCGTCCGTCCGGTTTTTCGATTTATTTACAGAATTGTCATTCTGGATAAATTTAATTAATTTAAATGTTTGAAAATTAATTTAAAATTATAACAAAAATAATATTAAAAAAATGATATTTTTCATTAAGTTTAATTATTAAATATTAATCTAGTTAGCTAAATTATGGTTAAGTTAAATAAATAAAAATTTCATTAATTATTTATTTTTTAAAACGTTAATAATAAATAAAGGTGATAAATTAGCAATTATGATTTAATTCCTATTAAATAATAATTAAAGAGAGATAAAAACTTATAAATTAATTATGTATTATTTAAATATTATTAAATAATAAATAAGGATAATTAAGTAATTAATTATTATTTAATTAGCATTAAATAATGATTAATGGAAATTAAGTTGTTAAAGTAATAATTTATTATTTAATTTAAATAATAAATATGGATAAATAAATTGTTTATTATTTAACCTTAAATAATAATTAAAATTTAATAAATAATTAATTATTATTTAATTGACATTAAATAATAATTAAAGAGGATTACAATTTGTTAACTATTATTTAATTTCCCTAAATTAAATAATAAGTGAGGTTAGTTACTTAGTTAATTATTAGTTGATTAATATTAAATTAAAGAAGGTTAAAATTAAATCAATAATTATTTATTATTTAATTATTATTAAATAATAAGTACGTACAATTAGTTATTATTTATTTTAAGTAATAACTAAAGATAATTAATTAATTTCTATTTAATCAAGGGTAAATAGTAATTAAATAGAGTTTGAGTTAATACAATAATTTGAATCTAATTATGCTTTAATTAAACAATTGTAATCAGTTTTTTAAGGGTTTAATAAGTGTCCAACATTTAAGAAAAAAATATTTTCTAACTTATTAAATTATTAACCTAATTTGATTGAGGGTCTATAAGGTTAATAATATTGTTTTGACTAATGTAAATTATGTGTTAGTACTTATGCGTGGTAGATAAGTTCCTTAGTGAGCGTATAGTTGTACAAATATGTTGTACTAATTATTAGACCAACTTTATTAATGCTAGGTCTTTCAAAGTCAGTTAGTTAAAGCTAGACATTAATGGTAGCTGAGCAGACATGCAAGTTCTTTATCTCTAAACTCATTTCATTGAGCAAGTTATTTATTTAAGCTTGAATTATAATTCCAAGCATGCTTTCAGTGGTTTAAATTACCTTACAATTATTCCACGTCGATATTATTGGTATTCACACTTGGTGCACTTGATCTTGTACAGTCTTTGACTTATATCTTATTTAATGTTCTACTGTTTAAAGAACTATTCAAAGTAAGTTTAAGCCATTGTTCGGCTAGACATTTATGTTAAAGATTTTAAAAGCTATCCAAATCATTGAAGCGATTCTTAGACTATTATGAGCACCCATTTATTATAGGGGAGTACCCTGTATCTAATATCAAGTACAAAACACGAAAATTAAATGTTATACATTCACATATTGTACTAAGGCTGATACCCTCGGGTACATATTTCTAGTAGTAACCATTGGGTCAACCTGCTATTGACCCCAGTGGATATTTATAGTTCATAGTCTATTTGACTATCTTGATTCTAAAAGCAAATTATTATTCTTGCTTAAGTTATTCATGCTATTGAATTGTTCAAATATTCCCTTTCATTCATGATATATTGTTTCTTGTTGTTACTTAAACTTGTTGAGCAAACTAGTTACTCACCCTTGCTATATCATGAAACCTTATTGTAGTGCAATCCGAGACTTCTGGGAAGAACAAGGGTAAGGGAAAGATAAAGTGATAGACTTCAGGATGCAGCCTTTTAGTTAACTAAATTACTTGTTATGTAATATAAACCCTAAGTACTTTATTAAGGGTATTTGTGTACTTTTGTATAAGGTTACCGTATCTGTGGACTATTAACACCTTTTGAATGAACAACATATGTTTATTATTCTGCATTTAGTTATTGTATGTTGTTTAGAGGTGGATGTTTGTATTGGATCGTGATGACCGGATCCGAGTATTTGAGACCCGAATTTGGCGACGTCATAAGTTGGTATCAGAGCTGTAGGTTAGAAACGTTAGGATTGCGAAACCTAAGTTATAACCTTGGTAGTAAACTCGTATTGAGTGTTAGGAGATAAATCGGGGAGATTTATCAAATGTGGTTTGATGAATTGGGGAATTCATCGAGTTGAGTCGTATCCAATGAAATATAATTTCATTTCTTCAATGAATATATTTTATTATCGTACTGATGTTGGTTTTTCTGTTGTGTTGTAGGATGGCTATATGCGAGTCTAGTAGAGCTCGAGAGGAGAAGGTGTTTACCGATATCCCTGTAGACATCGAGCAGCTGATCGGGTATGCACCAGTTGCACCAGTTGCACCAGTAGTAGAGTCCGACCCTGAGGAGGAAGATAGTAGGGATGCCACGAAACCCGTCAGGGGTGGAGTGATAAGGCCCTATAGCGAGAATGAGGCTGAATCTGAGGACGAGGAGCAGGAGGAGATAGCAGAATACGCTGATGGCATGGGCACAACTGCCAGTGACATCATCGACGACCTGACTACAGCAAACGACGAGTTAGAGAATAGGGTTCAGCACCTGAAGGAGCAGAACTAGTTTCATCAGCAGACCGAGGACCAGTATAGGGACGCAACTTACATGTTCTCTCGTGAGAACATGGAGCTAAATGAGAGGATGGCCGATTTGCAGGCCAAAATTCAACAGTTGGAGAGCGCTGCACCTTCATTGGGTCCTACTGTGCAGTAGCTTATGATCCAGAATAGTCAGCTGAGGCAGGCGGTAGAGAGATTAGACGCTAGGGAGATGGCGAGTCAGACAGTTCTCCAGACCATCATGGCTGAGCTTGATAGGGAGAGAGCCGCTAGGATCGACACCTTAGAGTATGCTCTTGGCACTTCATTTGATCGACTGAGGCGTCGGGTTATGAGGCACCCTAGGGAGGCAGGTAACAGCAGACGCTGGATTCGTTGCCATACAGTGGAGGAATTGGCCCAGCAGGCTTTACGCAGGGCTATTCGTAGGACTGTTCGCCGCAGCAGGCGGTGATTTATTGTTGTTATCTTATTTGTACCTAGTAGTAGTGAGTCCCACCTTTTGTTTCTATTAGGGACGTTTCAGCTGTTGTAAGCCTTTATATTTTGATGTATGCATAGGATGTCAGTTTGACCCCAAATTTTGTTCTGTTATAGGGGTTGATGGTAGTAAATCCTCACTTTTTTGTTCGTTAGAGGATAGTCGTTGTTAAGCAACTTGTGCCTTGAGCGTTTATAAAAGTATGCCACTTGTTGAGTCTGTACTAAAATATTGGTATATGAATATAAATGCAGTTATTTCTTTGTTTAAATCATATGTGCTTGATATATAGTTTTGAATTTAAATATTAATTTGGCTAACAAAATGCGTAGAACTATAAGCGTAAGTCTAAGATTTGCTCTTTAGCAGATCATGCCAAGAGGTAGACCACACAATCAACGTATTCCAGAGTTAGAGAGTGAGATTGGGGATCAACCCAATCCTATGAAGATGTTTGCGGAGATGCTGGCAGAAACCATGCAAGCTAGACCCCCACCAGTGGTAGTACAACCAGCGCTGTAGCCAGCGCCGCACTTGGTAAATTTCAAGGACTTCAAACTGGTTGGACCACCAGAGTTTCAGGGAACTCTAAACCCGATCGAGGCACAGTCTTGGATCGAGAAAATGGAAAAAAGTATTTGAGATTGCATGAGTGGCCGAAGAACAGAAGACTAGTTTCGCCACCTTCATGATGAAGGGGGAGGCGAACTATTGGTGGAAGGCCAATAAGGGTCGTGCAGGAGAAGGGGTTATTACTTGGGAACGTTTTAAGGAAATATTTCTGGAGAACTACTTCCCGGAAAGCATGCAGCAAGAAATGGAGGTGAAATTCCTTGAGTTAAAATAGGGAAACATGTCCGTGGCCGAGTATGCGGCCAAGTTTAACGAGTTGGCAAGGTTTGCAACTCATCAAGTTGATACTGAAGCTAGGAAGGCTCGAAGGTAGAGCTGGGACTGAAGTCGTGGATGTACCGTTTTGTGGCGGTATTAAAGATTAAGAGTTTTTCAGAACTGTTGGAAAGGGAAATCATTGCAGAGGATAGCAGTGAGACCCTAACTAAATTCAATCAGGAGAGGAAGAAAAGTCATGAAGGGCAGGAAGCAGCGGAGACAGCAACCCCAATAAACAGAAGTGGAATAAGAGCCAATCTTCTAGAGGCAACAAATCTGGAGGAGAGGCTAAGAAAGTTGGCAGATGCAACAATTGTGGTAAGAACCATATGGGCGAATGCTTGAAAGGAAAGAGTGTTTGCTATAGCTGCGAGCAGCCGGGTCACATGGCCCCACAATGCCCGAAAAAGATGAAAAGAGTATGTTTTTCCTGTGGAGGAAGGGAGACGCTGGGAGTGGCAACAAAGGCAACAACAACGACAACAACAACAGGCTGAACATTGGAGGGCCAGCCAGCCAGGCTAACCGACCCACAACACGCACCTTCAACATGACTGTGCAGGATGCAGTCGACTCCAAGGACGTGGTGTCAGTTATCATCTCGATCAATAATATTAATGCATATGTATTGTTTGATTCGGGTGCTACCTGCTCATTTGTTTGTGAAGATTTTGCTAAGAAATTAGATTTACCTCAAGAAAAGCTAGAACACCCTATGAACGTAGAAGTAGTAAATAAAGAAATCATTCCTGTAGACTACATTCATAGGAACTGTTGTTGTGAGGATCCGAATTTCTAGGATTTCTTTAATAATATTAAATGAGAATTTAATTGACAGAATTATCAAAGTTGTTTAAATTAATTATTATTTTAGGTGATTTAAGGTATGTGATAAGATTTAATTAGTAAATTAAATCTATACAGAGATCATGACGAATTGTGTTAATTTAAAATAATTGGAAAGTAAAGAAATTGTTTAAAAAACAATTTATAAAGAATAAGAGAAATTTCTTGTAAAGACAATAAAATTATTATGGAAATGTAGAAATTATAATTTAATTGAGGTTATGTGGTAATGTGAAATTAGATATGTATATATATACAATTGTGTGTGTGTGTGTGTGTGTGTGTGTGTGTGTGTGTGTGTGTGTGTGTGTGTGTGTGTGTGTGTGCTTAGGTGATAATTATAAATGTTATTAATTATGGAAATTAATGGATTAATAATTAAATTAATTCAATTTTAAATTAAAAGCGAATAGGGAAGTTAATAAAATTGTAATTATTGATTTCAGATTTTATCAAGAATTATGGAAGAAGTTTAGAAATTTATTGAGAAGAAATGTAATTATATAAATTATATAATAATAAATTATATAATTTATATAAGAAAATTAATGTGATGTATAAAGGAAATTATAATTATATAAATTATATAAGGATAATTATATAATTTATATAAGAGTATTAAAATAATGAGAGAGTTAATGAATGTATAATTATTGATTATATAATTAATTAATAATTATGGAGGAATTTAAGAAATTATTTAAAAGAAGAATGTAATTATATAATATTAAATTATATAATTTATATATAAAGAAATTAATATGAAATGTAAAGAAATGAAATTAAATGAGGAAAAATGAATGTTTTTAAGTTATTAAAAATTATGATTATGTATAATGGAATTATTATGGCTTTTATGAAGAATAATATTTCGGGAACGGGAACATGTTAGTGTAACATGTTGTCCAAATAACGAAGTGAAAAATTATGAAAAATAAATTTTATATGTTATATGTATTATTTTATGATTTTTGGAGTTATAAATTACCTCATATAATTACACGCATGTCATTATGCGTGTACAAAATTTGTCAAGAAAAGTACCCAAAAGTGGTATTAAAATTATTTATAAATCATGTTATGATTTTTGATGAATTAAAATAAATATTTTATATACATTATATAAAATATTTATTATACGAAATAATTACGTAATGTATTTAAATTAAAAATTTTGAATGTTATTTCTCTTGAAAAATCCGGAAGTTTTCGTGGCATGCAAATAAGTCGGTGGACGCATGGGTGAGATTAAAATTTATTTCATGTGAGGCTTATAAAAGGAGAGGAAAGGAATATAAAGAAAGGAAGATAAAGAAAGGAAGATAAAGAAAGGAAGGGGGGAAAAAAGCAACAAAAGAAAAATAAAAATAAAAACACTCTCCTTTCTCCTTCTTCTTCCTCAACCGTGAACCATCACCACCACCTTGTAACCGGGAAACGTCATAGCCGCCAAGAGAGAGGAAAGATTGGATGCCATCAAGGAAGAATATTAAGCTTTGAAGGTATAAATACTAATTTATATGATTTATTATGTATTTTTAGTAATAAATTAATTTTGTGGAAAAATTGTAAATAATTAGAATAATGATTCCAAATAATTTTAGGATGTATATCTATGAATTATAGGATTTATGGAAGGATTATGTTGTGAAAAATTGGAATAAAAATGGATGATTTTGTTGAATATGAGCTACTGCCGGAAGAAAAACTGAAGAAGGAAAAAAAAAGGAAATCCGCGCATTGCGCGGATGGATTTTTGCAAGAAACGCGAGCTTAAACGACGTCGTTTTTGGGTCGCGTCTGAGGGTGAGCCGCGCATTGCGCGGAGCCCAGAAATTTTGTTGAGAAACGATGCCGTTTGACGTCAGCGGTGGGGAGGCCGCGCGGCATGCGCGACCGACGCAAGCGGCAGAATTACGGTTATGCCCCCGACCTTTTCAGGTTATACCGAATGTGTCCCCAAAGCCACGGAAATTACAGAAATGCCCCTGGACTTTCTGGAAAATTCCGGTTATGTCCCTAATATTGCTGAAATTACGAAAATGCCCCTAGTCTTTCCAGGAAATACCGAAAGTTTCCCTAAGGGCCCAAAAATCACCAAAATGCCCTCAGAAGTGATTTTAATTGAAATAAATGTTTAAAAATTATTTAAAAATCATAGAAAATTATAGAAAAATATAAAATGATGTTTGGGCATTAAATTTAATATTTTTGTAATAGAAAATTTAATGTAAATTATGTGTTAGTACTTATGCGTGGTAGATAAGTTCCTTAGTGAGCGTATAGTTGTACAACTACGTCGTACTAATTATTAAACCAACTTTATTAATGTTAGGTCTTTCAAAGCCAGTTAGTTAAAGCTAGACATTAATTGTAGCTGAGCAGACATACAAGTTCCTTATCTCTAAACTCATTTTATTGAGCAAGTTATTTATTTAAGCTTGAATTATAATTCCAAGCATGCTTTCAGTGGTTTAAATTTCCTTACAATTATTCCACATCGATATTATTGGTATTCGCACTTGGTGCACTTGATCTTGTACAGTCTTTGACTTGTACCTTATTTAATATTCTACAGTTTAAAGAAATATTCAAAGTAGGTCTAAGCCATTGTTGTGAGGATCCGAATTTTTAAAATTTATTTAATAAAAACTAAATGAGAAGTTAATTAACAAAATTATCAAAGTTGTTTAAATTATTTATAATATAAGTGATTTAAAGTGTTTGATGAGATTTAATTGGTAAATTAAATTTGTACAGAGATCATGACGAATTGTGTTAATTTAAAATAATTGAAAAGTAAATAAATTGTTTAAAAACAATTTACGAAGAATAAGAGAAATTTCTTATAAAGGCACAATAAAATTATTATGGAAATACGAAAATTATTATTTAAATAATGTTAAATGATAATGTGAGATATGTGAATTAGATGTGTATATATATACATTTTTATATATAAGTGTGCATGTTTAATTGATATATTTAATTGATAATTATAAATGTTATTAATTATGAAAATTAAGGAATTAATAATTAAATTAATCCAATTTTAAATGAAAAGCGAATGGGGAAGTTAATAAAATTTGATTTTAGATTTAATTAAGAATTATGGTGGAAATTTAAAAATTGATTGAGAAGAAATGTAATTATATAAAAATAAATTATATAATTTATATAAGAAAATTAAGGTGATGTATAAAGGAAATTATAATTATATAAATTATATAGGAATAATTATGTAATTTATATAAGAGTATTAGAATAATGAGAGAATTAATGAATGTATAATTATTGATTATATAATTAATTAATAATTATGGAGAAAATTAAGAAATTATTTAAAAGGAGAATGTAATTATATAAATTATATAATATTAAATTATATAATTTATATATAAAGAAATTAATGTGAATATTAAAGAAATTGAATAATAAATAAGAAAAATGAATGTTTTAAGTTATTAAAAATTATATTTATTTATAATGGAATTTTTATGATGTTTATGAAGAATAATATTTCAGAAACGTGAACATGTTAATGTAACATGATGTCCAAATAACTACGTGAAAAAATTACGAAAAATAATTTTTATATGTTATATGAATTATTTTATGATTTTTGGGGATATAAATTACCTCATATAATTAAATGCATGTCATTATGCGTGTACAAAATTTGTCAAGTAAAGTACCCAAATGAGGTATTTAAATTATTTATAAATCATGTTATGATTTTTGGTGAATTAAAATAAATATTTTATATACATTATATAAAATATTTATTATATGAAATAATTAAGTAATGTATTTAAATGAAAATTTTGCATGCTATTTTCTTGAAAAATCCGGAAGTTTCCGTGGCATGCAAATAAGTCGGTGGAAATTTTTTTTATTAATCCGAATAGCTAAGTGGTTGTGGTTATATAAGGGGGAAAACAGACAAAGCAACAAAAAGAAAAGGAAAAAGGCAACAATGCTTAATTCATATTATCTCTCCATACCTTCTTCTTATATCACCACCGCCGCCGCCACCCGTGCACCACCATCACCGAGAGGGAGGAGAATTTTGGAGTCATCCAAATAAAGAACAAGCCTCAAGGTAGTTTTTTTAAAGCTTTTGGGAAGGTATAATTTAATTTTATGTGATTTATTATAATATTTTGGTGATAAATAAATTTTATGAAAAAATTATAAATAATTAGAATAATTATTCCCAGTAATTTTAGGATGTATATATATGAATTATGTAATTTTTGGAATGATTTTGTGGTGAAAAATTAGAACAAAAATGATAAATTTTGCATGTTGTGTACTGTTGTCGGAAGAAATCTGGAGGAAGAAATAAAAAGGTTGTCGCGCAATGCACGACAACCATTTTTTTTGCCAGACACGGTATGAAACGGCGTCGTTTTGGAGCACAGGGGGCAGGGCCGCGCCATGCGCGGCTGTGGTTCGTCCGTAGCAGACCAAACGGTGTCGTTTGGTCTGGGCGGAGAGGGGCCGCGCGCAATGCGCGGCCGACGCATTGCGGTGAAATGACTATTTTGCCCCTGCCATTTTTCATTAATACCGAACGTGTCCCTAAGGGCCCGAAAAGTATGAAAATGCCCCTGGACTTTCCGGAAAATTCCGGTTATGTCCCCAGAATCGCCGAAATTACGATAATACCCTCAGAAAATAATTTTTAATGAAATAAATGTTTAAAAATTATAGAAAAATACTAAAAATATAGAAATGATGTTTGGGCATTTAATTTAATATTTTTGTAAAAATATTAAATATTGGGGATTAATATTTAAATATTAATCCGTTAAGTTTAAAGGTTAGAAAGTGAATAAATGAAAATTTGGACAACCGAATAAGCTAAAATTTATCCGATAAGCTGGGTTGTCCGTAGTGAATGTATTTGATATTAAGTTAAATTAATATATTAAGGGACGATGTTAATATAATTAGCCGTATAAATTGAAAATTAGTCCGGAGATGATATTAATTAAATAAATTAATATCATTAAGAGATGAATAATTATTATTTGATTATTTTATGGTCATAGGTTGTTCGAGAAAGAGTGTTGAGCTATCAATTAATTAATTGGACATACAAGCAAGTTCTTCGGTCTTTTAATGTTAAATGTTGTATGTTATGATATGTTAATATTTGTTTAAATGCATATAAATTATGTGTTATGTGATCTGTGGCTAATATGACAACTATGTGTACTTTGTGCAATGATGTGAGATATATTGCTAAAGTAGAAGCACAAGCACATGATGTATGACACACACCGAGCATGGTAAGGTATGTGCTACGTGACGCTTTAACTGTTGAACTTGCTGAGCCGTTGTGCTCATTACTTGCTTAAAATAAATTTTTGCAGGTTAAGAAATGAATTTCAGAAATATCGGATTATATTATAGATGGATCAATCTAGAAGACTGTAAATGAAATGGTTATATTCAAAATGGTAAATTGCAAAGTTTGTTTGATGTTTCATATATTGATATACGTTGGACCTGTATAGAATAAATAGAGTTAAATTGTGAACCGTGAATGTTTAAGATAACTGTTACGTTAGAAATTATTATATGTTTGATTTTGAATGACGCAACAAGGAATAATTGTATGAATGTAAATAACATTAGATTTTGAATATGAGCATTATGTTATTGGTAGTAGAAAGAAAAAGTAAAGGTTGCGATCCAGGGACTATGATCCAGATGTAAAGATTTTAATATCCAAATATTTTAATACAATGATTGAATTGAGAAAAAGAAAAGAAAAATTTATACCAAAAATTTGGTAATTGATGATTTTGAAATTAAATAATGGATCAATTTAGGTGATGAATGATGAGTGTGTGTTATACCTACGATTTGTGTACCGTTAGGCTTAATTACTTGCTATCTTTAAGTACTTTTAGTTCTATTTTACTGGTTTTTATGTTTAATTTGCAGAAAACGGCTTCGAGAGGTCAAAACGGGAAAACAAGCTGTCAGTGGCAATTTTGTTATTTTGAATAGTGCATGGCGCCGGGGCGCAGTGGCAAGGCATGAAGACTGCGCCGGGGCGCAGGTCGATGAATCCAGTTGTCCAATACCGCGTGACTAACCCGAGTCTGTATTTGAAGTTGGTTGTCTCAGTTGAGTTAAAGTAGGATTCTAGGACCTTAATTCAGCGTGGAAGGAGCGTAATAAGTGAAGAGAAAAAGAAGCAAGGATAAACGCACGGATTGAGAGCAATTGGGAGGATTTTTGGAAGTAAGAACGTAGCAGTGGAATCAAGAGAATTCAATAGAGTTTTTTCTAATTCCTTTTCTTTTATCTTCTGAATTCTGATGAGTTTTTATATTAATTTGATTATGGTTTTCATTACGATGTGTAACTAAATTCTTCTTTAGGATTGCAATGGAACCGTTGGTTGAACTTTAATTAAAGTATCTTAGTTTCAATTATTTGATCAATTGTTGGATTGGTTGTTATATCTTGCATTAATTTATAATTGTCTGATCAACAGTTATTTGATTTCTTAGATGGAATTGACGAAGAAAGTTTAGGAATAGATCCGGATATAATAACGTGTGACTTTGTTTATTCTTCTTCGAAAGAGTATCATGATAGTATATAGGATGTGAATACCTATAGACCACATGCAACATATTGAGAGTTTGATCGTAATGAGTCTATTTCAATGAATTTTGCATAGAATTTATAGCATTACAAGTTGGGGTGGATCTTTTTATTAATTATCGAACGAGATTAGTAAATAGATAAGTGATCTCAGTTAACAATCCATATGATAAGTAATGGGAATTAAGATATTGATTTTATTGTGATCCAACGGGGAAATTGTAATCTTAAAGCCTTTTTATTATTTGATAAATCATTTTCATTAGTTAATTGGCTAGTTTAAATTCAATTTCAATTTTAAGTAGTTTATAATCCAAAGTTGCTAAAGTTTAATTAGAATTGAATTAATATAATTTTAATAGTTAGCATAATTGTTATTACTTTTTCCTCGTGGGTTCGACATCCTTATTTCTACTATATTACTTGATTGACCGCGTATACTTGCGTGAGAATTCCATATATTTAAATCGGACAACAAGTTTTTGGCGCCGTTGCCGGGGAACGGTTTTAATAATTAGTTTATTATTAATTTTTATTTGTTTAATTTTAATTTAAAAGTCTTATTCATTTGTTTTACCTTTGCGTTTATCTGGATTTCATCAGGTAGAGTTTGCCCGTGCTTTCTGGAAGAAATTGCTTTTAGAATTTTGTGTATGCACACGAGATCTAAAGGTCCGGGACTAGAGCCTTACGAAGACGACATAGAACGAAGGTTCCGTAGAATTCACACTTATATTCGGAAGACTCTAGAAAATCAAGAAAGAATGGCTGAGGAAGAACAGAAAACACTGCGGGAGTATGCTATGCCACAAGTGACGAAAATTCAATCTAGCATCACAAGGCCTGCCATCACAACAGCAAATTTTGAAATCAAACCCGGAACTATTCAGATGATCCAAAATTCGGTTCAGTTTGGGGGTTTGCCGAATGATGACCCCAACGACCACATTGTGGGCTTCTTGGAGATATGCGACACATTTAAATATAATGGGGTGACAGAGGATGCCATTAGACTGAGGCTATTCCCATTCACACTGAAAGACAAAGCCAAGAGTTGGTTACACTCCTTGCCTGCGGGATCCATTACAACGTGGAATGATTTGGCACAAAAATTTCTGGCCAAATTCTTTCTACCAGCAAAAATGGCAAAGATGCGGAACGATATCACTTCTTTCATTTAGCACGACTCGGAGTCACTGTATGAAACTTGGGAGCGATTCAAAGATTTACTACGGAGATGTCCACATCATGGAATTCCTAAGTGGTTGCAAGTCCAAACCTTCTACAATGGTCTATTCAGTCAGATTAGGACGAGCATAGATGCAGCAGCTGGTGGAGCATTGATGGGAAAGAATATTAAAGAAGCATATAACCTGCTTGAAAATATGGCAGCGAACAATTATCAATGGCCTACAGCTAGAACTCATCAGCTAAGAGCAGCAGTTATTTATGAGGTGGATGCCATGACAGCCTTGTCGGCACAAGTAACATCACAGCTTTCTGCCCTGTCAAAGAAAATAGACGCTATGAAAATGCAGAAAAATCAGTTGGAGACAGTTTGTGAGATTTGTGCAGGAGAACACTCAACGGAACATTGTGTTATTAATTCGGAGTCTGTGCAGTTTATTGGAAATCAAAACAGACAGCCGCAATATGGTAATAATGCAAATAATTACAATCCTGGATGGAGGAACCATCTGAATTTTGCATGGAGCAACAACCAGGCGCAAACTCAAACTCAAGCTCCAAGACATCCATACCCACCTGTAGTTCATCAACAGCAACAACCCAATAAGTTATCACTAATGGAAGAAGTACTACCGAAATTGACAAATCAATTTGACGTGACTTCGAAAAATCAAGCAGCTCAAATAAGGAATCATGAAACTCAGCTTAGTCAGATCCATAGTGCTATAAACAACTGACCTCAAGGATCTTTACCAAGTGATACTGAGAAGAATCCAAAAGGAGAGGGTAACGCACACTGTAAGGCGATTACATTGAGAAGTGGGGCAGAATTATCTGAAACAGTCAAGGAGAACTCAAAACAATCACAAGATGTCGAAGCAGGTGAGGATGCAGACTTAGCAAAGAAAACGGAGAAACCCGTGGAAAAACCCGAAGGAGTCAAGCTGAATCCCTATGTTCCACCAGTACCATTTCCTCAGCGACTAAAAAAGGCAAAAGCAGACAAACAATTCTCAAAGTTTCTAGAGGTATTCAAGAAACTTCAAATCAACATACCCTTTGCGGAAGCTCTAGAACAAATGCCAAACTATGTGAAATTCATGAAGGATATTTTGTCAAGAAAGAGGAAGTTGGAAGATTTTGAGACAGTCGCACTGACAGAGGAATGTAGTGCCATTCTACAGAATAAATTGCCGCCCAAACTAAGAGATCCAGGCAGTTTCACAATACCATGCACAATTGGTGACAAGTTCTTTGGGAAAGCTTTGTGTGATCTGGGGGCCAGTATCAATCTAATGCCGTTGTCAATATATCAGCAGTTAGGCCTGAAGGAAGTGAAACCAACCAATGTTACGTTACAGCTGGCAGACAGGTCATTGACGCATCCACGAGGAATAGTGGAAGACATATTGGTGAAAGTAGATAAGTTCATCTTTCCAGCAGATTTCATAGTATTGGACTTCGAAGAGGACAAAGAAATTCCGATCATACTTGGGCGTCCATTTTTTGCTACGGGTAGAACTTTGATAGATGTGCAGAAAGGGGAGCTAACTATGAGGGTGCATGATCAAGAGGTCACTTTTAACGTCTTCAAAGCTATGAAATTCCCAAGAGAAGCAGAAGAGTGTTTCAGAATTGATTGGTTAGAGGTAGCAATGGACGAAGTTTCTGAGGTTAATTGTAATGCGGATCCACTTGCAACGGCATTAGTTAATCCTATAGCTGCAGATTTTCCAGCCCCACGTGAGTTTGTGCAGCTATTGAATGCATATACACCGCTCTTACAGACTGGCAAGCAATGTGAAGCTTTAAGTCATTCTGAGAAAGCAAAGACCCATGACAAGACTTCTATAGAAGAACCACCCGTTTTGGAGTTGAAACAATTGCCAACCCACTTGAGGTATTCTTATTTGGGGAATTCTTCACACTACCGGTAATTATTTCCGCTTCGCTTGATGAGTTACAAGAGACAAAATTGCTAAGGGTATTGCGAGAATTCAAAACCGCCATTGGATGGACCATAGCAGACATTAAGGGAATTAGGCCATCACTATGTATGCACAAAATCTTGCTTGAGGAGGAGGCCAAACCAGTTGTAGAGCAGCAACGACGATTAAACCCAATCATGAAGGAAGTCGTAAAGAAAGAGATTCTCAAGTGGTTGGTTACGGGTATAATCTACCCCATATCAGATAGTTCTTGGGTTAGTCCGGTGCAATGCGTACCAAAGAAAGGAGGCATGACAGTAGTAGCCAACGAGAATAACGAACTAATTCCAACAAGGACGGTGACGGGTTGGCGAGTCTGTATGGATTATCAGAAATTAAACAAGGTAACTCGTAAAGACCATTTTCCGCTGCCTTTTATCGATCAGATGTTAGATAGATTGGCGGGACATCCATTTTACTGTCTGTTGGATGGCTATTCGGGCTACAATCAAATTGTCATAGCCCCCGAGGATCAAGAAAAAATAACGTTCACGTGCCCGTATGGAACATTTGCCTTCCGGAGGATGTCTTTTGGGCTCTGCAATGCACCGGCAACATTTCAGAGATGTATGATGGCAATCTTCTCTGATATGGTAGAGCAGAATTTAGAAATCTTTATGGACGATTTCTCGGTCTTTGGTGATAGTTTTGATATATGCTTAGCAAATCTGATTGCAGTTCTAAAGAGATGCGTAGAAACAAATTTGGTGCTTAATTGGGAGAAGTGTCACTTCATGGTGCAAGAAGGAATCATCTTGGGACATAAGGTGTCGGCTAGTGGTATAGAAGTGGACAAGGCAAAGATCGAAACGATTGAAAATCTGCCACCACCAAATTCCGTGAAAGGAATTCGAAGTTTCTTGGGACACGCAGGATTCTATTGACGATTTATCAAGGATTTTTCCAAGATTACAAAGCCGTTGTGTGCATTACTTGAAAAAGATGTTCCTTTTAAGTTCACTATAGAGTGTCATGAGGCATTTCAGAATTTGAAGACAAAGTTGATAACTGCACCAATAATTGTCGCTCCAGATTGAACTTTACCGTTCGAGCTCATGTGTGATGCTAGTGACTACGCACTTGGGGCAGTCTTGGACCAGCGTAAGGAAAAGATATTTCATGCAATCTACTACGCTAGCAAAACGCTGACAGATGCACAATTGAATTACACCACAACAGAAAAGGAACTACTTGCAGTGGTATTTGCATTCGACAAATTCCGAGCCTATTTGATTGGGACAAAGGTGATCGTGTTCACAGACCACTCTGCAATAAAATATCTCATCTCTAAGAAGGATGTCAAACCAAGGTTGATCCGTTGGATTCTTCTACTTCAGGAATTTGATCTTGAGATTCGGGATAGGAAGGGGTCCGAGAACCAAGTAGCAGACCATCTCTCTAGACTGGAAAATTCGCAGCAAGACCAAAGAGATCGGGTATTGATAAATGAGTCATTTCCCGACGAGCAATTATTCTTTATAGCAAAGGAAGCCCCTTGGTATGCGGATTACGTCAATTACATCGTCAGTGGTGTACTTCCTTATGACCTGAGTTATCAGCAGAAAAAGAGGTTCCTACATGATGTCAATCAATACTTTTGGGATGAACCTTTTCTTTTCCGACAATGTGCTGACCAGATGGTAAGACGATGCGTGGCTAGGGAGGAAGTCGAAGGCATTTTACAACACTGCCATTCATCTTTGTATGGAGGTCACTATGGAGGTGATAGGACAGCTGCAAAGATTCTCCAATCGGGATTCTATTGGCCAACAATGTTCAGAGATGCTCACGAATTCGGAAAGAGGTGTGATCGTTGTCAACGGGTTGGAAACATATCAAATTGGCAAGAAATGCCATTGAATTCAATCTTGGAAGTGGAAATATTCGACGTATGGGGGATTGATTTCATGGGACCGTTCCAATCGTCACTCAATAAAAAGTATATTTTAGTAGGGGTGGATTACGTCTCCAAATGGGTGGAAGCAGTGGCGTTACCAACTAATGATGCCAAGGTAGTTCTAACTTTCTTGCGCAAGAACATATTTACAAGATTTGGAACACCAAGGGCGATAATCAGTGATGGGGGGTCACATTTTTGCAACAAATATTTTTCCGCTCTTCTCACGAAGTATGGTGTACGGCATAAAGTTGCGACAGCATATCACCCACAGACGAGCGGACAAGCCGAGATTACAAATAGAGAAGTCAAGCGGATTTTGGAAAAAATAGTCAACCCGACCCGCAAAGACTGGTCCAGCAAGCTTGATGAGGCTCTTTGGGCATACCGCACTGCGTACAAAACTCCCATAGGCATGTCTCCATATAGGCTCGTTTACGGAAAAGCATGCCATCTCCCAGTAGAATTGGAGCACAACGCATATTTGGTGATTAAGAGGCTCAATTTTGAGTCACAGGCTGTAGGAGAAAGGAGGCTTCTGCAATTAAATGAATTGGATGAATTCCGGATGAACGCCTATGAAAATGCCAAAATGTACAAAGAGAAAGTCAAAAAGTGGCATGACAAGCATATTGTTGAGCGAACATTCGAACCGGGTCAATCGGTGCTACTATTCAATTCAAAACTCAAGCTTTTCCCGGGCAAGTTGAAATCCAGATCATCAGGACTGTTTACGATCACGAACGTCTTCCCATACGGTGCAATTGAAGTGATTGACCCTCGTTCTCAGGAAACGTTTAAAGTTAATGGGCAAAGACTTAAGCATTATTGGGGCGACAACGTGGATCGACAACGGACCTCCGTAACCCTTTCCGAGCCAACTTAAGCGAAAGGGCGAAAGTCAGGCCGAAAGACTCTAAATCAAGCGTTTGTTGGGAGGCAACCCAACCGTAGTATCGCTTTAGAATTTGGTTTTCAATCTTTAACATTTTTAAGTTATTTTAGTCAATTTATAGGATTTATTAAATTTCTAGCTTAGGAAAATTTCTTATGTTTAGCTCCATTAATTCTTGCATATTTTTATATCCTTGCAGCTAAAGACGTTCATTATTGGAGCTTAGAAGTCAAAAAAATGTAGCAGTCAACAATTTGGTAGAAATCATCACAGCGCCCCGGCGAGACAAGATGGCGCCCCCAGCGAGAAGCTCTCAGCCTGACCGCGCCCCGACGGATAAGATCGCGTCCCCAGCGAAAACCCCTCAGTCGAACAGCGCCCCGGCGAGATGTCAAGGGCAAATCACAGCGCCCCGGCGCAACAGTCGAGTTTCAGTTTTTTTTAAATTACCAATTCCCACGCCCGAAAGGAATTAAATCCTAATCCTACTCGGCTCATTCTTCTCTCTTGTAAGCTCCTAGCCTATCTCTTTTCTTCTTCTTCGTCTAAACCCTACGTATACCCCCAAACTCATAGCTTCCTCCGTAACGGACATTCATAAGCCTCCTCTACGATCCCCCTCGGTTGACACCCCTCCTCCCCACAGACTTCCATCCGGTGTTCACATCTCACGGGTATATTACAACGTTTGGGGTTAGTGATTTTTTCGGTTTATCAACAACATTCAATCATCCAATTTGAGGTACCAAATATAGCAAATTATATTATATATATTTTCTTTACATTACAATCTTTCAAGTTTAGTAGTTGTATTTGGTACTTTGATTACTTGTGTTGGGATTACCCAGTGGTTTGTGTTGGCCACTGGAGGAGAATAGGTGGTGTGGTGATAAAAAACGGAGCTAAGAACAGAGTATCAGTTAGTAAGGGAAATTTTCGGTCTAAAACTAACATAAGTTTGGGGGAAACTTTGGTGCACACAAACTATTTGATAATTTGATACAAAGAGGGATTTGAATCGTTTGCTTCCACATTGGTATTGTGCAATTATGCCTCTAAAACGACAAAGGGGATAAGGCTTTTCAGCTGCACCTCGGCCCTTTAATCGTAAGAAATTTATTAATGTAGAGGCCGAGGATAAGTTTAATAATGTGTTAGCTGGTCGAGTATTGATTGCAGAAAGGGGGTTGCGTCCGAATATTTTAGAGGACGGGGAAATGCGCGTTATGTTAGTTAGACGTGGATGGCAGGTGTTTACAGAACACCCGGAGGCGGCGGTAACGGCCGTGGTTAAGGAATTCTACGCTAATGCGCTCGATACACCTGAGTGTGAGGTGCTGGTTCGGGGCCAGGTGGTGTCATTCAGCAGAGAAAGGATCAATGAATATTATAATTAGCGGGCCCCGGATGTGTGTCAGTATTCTGCACTGGGAACTCCCGATTATGGACAAATTATCCGCGAGCTTTGTCGACCGGGCACGGAATGGAAAACAAACAAGTATACGGGCAGGATATCGACATTTCCGTTCAATGCGTTGAGTCGATATGGCAAGATTTGGTATGCTTCTTGTGTGCCAAATTGATGTCGTGTATGCATGTGAGCGACGTGACAAGAGAGCGGGTTGTTCTTCTATATGCCATCATAACAGGATTATCTATTGATGTGGGCAGTGTAATTGTCGCGTCAATTAGAAAATAGTTGAAAGGTGCAACATCCGGAGGCTTGCCACACCCGTCCCTAGTAACCGCATTATGTCAACAATCTGGTGTTAAGTGGGGAGCAGCTGAACCAGTGCAGCCACCCACGACTCTCCTCGATCATAACCTGATTGCACGCTACAAAGTTTGGGAAGGGGGAGAGTCTCATCCACGTGGTTTAGGATTTATTATGGCTCCTCACTCGCCACCTCATGCCGCTGCTGCTCCTGATAGCCCCGATGATGAGGCAGCTGAACCAGTTCCTAACCGAGCCGTCAGACAATTACAGAGGCGGACAGATATCCAGTTTGAGGAGGTGTTTCGGCAGCATGAGCGCCTAGCGGAACGTCAGGATGCTATGCACGCATACACTTTTACGTGCACCTCCGCTTTGGCTACGATGTTGTCCCAGTTAAATCCGAATGCTCCAGCCTTTTCAATTCCGGCCCCGCCGATGTTACCGGATTATCCGCCGAATGACTCAGACTCGGAGGACGAGGAAGACCACCCCAACCATGATGCCTGATTTACTAGGGGAGGTTTCTTGTTCTTATTCATGTTTACTTTCTTTACTTGTTTACAATGAGGACATTGTTTCTTACGAGTTTGGGGGTGTACGGCATTCTTTCTGCATTTTCATATTTACATTGCATGTGCATATTTCTATTTTTCGTTTTTGTTAGTTTTGTCTGATAGTTTATGGCATATAGGTTAGGGTTAATTATTAATTAATTAATTAAAAAAAAATTAAAAAAATTAAAAAAAATTCAAAGAACAAAAAAATAATATTTGCATGAAGGATCGTATAATATTGCATATAGGAACACTTGAGCATTAAATTAATGTATGAAATTTAAGGATACCAATGATGAATCGTGAGTCTTCATTTAATAATCTTAGCAAGATGGATTTAGATCGTTAAAGTCGGAGTTTTTTATATTTTACTGATTTTGTTAAGCTTGATACCCTTGGTTCTTTATTGCACATATTCAATATATTAAGTTAGTTGAGTTTTGATACAAGCTTTGTGGATTTAGGTGCTTGAGAAAGATTTAGATAACTTCTATCACTTGTTGGAACAAAAACTATATGAAAAAAAATTATGAAAACAAAAATAGACAGATATGAGCAACACTTAGCTAATCCGTTTTCGTGGCCTTTATTACTCGAACAAATAAGCCCTTAGGAGTGTCTCTACACTTAGTGTCCTGAAACCACTTGGTTTGGGAGTTACTGGTGGAAAGTTCGCTACGTGGGTAATTTTGAAAAGCCTAAGGAAAATGGGTATTGCACATGCTAAGTTAGTCATTTGCGAGATGGAGCGTAAGACGCACTCGTAAATAAAAATGATGAATGGAAAAATGTAAAACAAGTGTATAGAGGAGTAATGAAATGTTATATGAGTGATTATCTTTATTTGAGCATTGATATTCATGAGTTGCATTAGAATGATGGCTGATTTGGTATGTTGAATTCACACACACACGAAAAGGGTTGAAAATGAAATAAAATTGGTGATATGTTAGATTTTAGACTAAAACGAGAATTTGAAGTTTGGCTAAGTTATTATTTAAGATCTTTGAGGCTTGATTTTCATGAATTATATTGATTTGTGATCGAGACATTAGTTATGTTGCATTGCATTCATATAGTTTAGGTAGTTAGTAATTTTTATTTTATTAGTAGTGTTTTTGCTTGAGGACACGCAAGGTCTTGAGTTTGGGGGTATTTGATGAGTGTGTGTTATACCTACGATTTGTGTACCGTTAGGCTTAATTACTTGCTATCTTTAAGTACTTTTAGTTCTATTTTACTGGTTTTTATGTTTAATTTGCAGAAAATGGCTTCGAGAGGTCAAAACGAGAAAACAAGCTATCAGTGGCAATTTTGTAATTTTGAACAGTGCATGGAGCTGGGGCGCAGTGGCAAGGCATGAAGACTGCGCCGGGGTGCAAGTCGGTGAATCCAGTTGTCCAATACCGCGTGAGTAACCCGAGTCTGTATTGGAAGTTGGTTGTCTCAGTTGAGTTAAAGTAGGATTCTAGGACCTTAATTCAGCGTGGAAGAAGCGTAATAAGTGAGGAGAAAAAGAAGCAAGGATAGACGCACGGATTGAGAGCAATTGGGAGGATTTTTGGAAGCAAGAACGTAGCAGTGGAATCAAGAGAATTCAATAGAGTTTTTTCTAATTCCTTTTCTTTTATCTTCTGAATTCTGATGAGTTTTTATATTAATTTGATTATGGTTTTCATGACGATGTGTAACTAAATTCTTCTTTAGGATTGCAATGGAACCGTTGGTTGAACTTTAATTAAAGTATCTTAGTTTCAATTATTTGATCAATTGTTGGATTGGTTGTTATATCTTGCATTAATTTATAATTGTCTGATCAACAGTTATTTGATTTCTTAGATGGAATTGACGAAGAAAGTTTAGGAATAGATCCGGATATAATAACGTGTGACTTTGTTTATTCTTCTTCAAAAGAGTATCATGATAGTATATAGGATGCGAATACTTATAGACCACATGTAACATATTGAGAGTTTGATCGTAATGAGTCTATTTCAATGAATTTTGCATAGAATTTATAGCATTACAAGTTGGGGTGGATCTTTTTATTAATTATCGAACGAGATTAGTAAATAGATAAGTGATCTCAGTTAACAATCCATATGATAAGTAATGGGAATTAAGATATTGATTTTATTGTGATCCAACGGGGAAATTGTAATCTTAAAGCCTTTTTATTATTTGATAAATCATTTTCATTAGTTAATTGGCTAGTTTAAATTCAATTTCAATTTTAAGTAGTTTATAATCCAAAGTTGCTAAAGTTTAATTAGAATTGAATCAATATAATTTTAATAGTTAGCATAATTGTTATTACTTGTTCCTCGTGGGTTCGACATCCTTATTTCTACTATATTACTTGATTGACCGCGTATATTTGCGTGAGAATTCCATATATTTAAATCGGACAACAATGAAAGATTTATTAACGGACCGAAATTTGGACGTTATAAAGATAATGTATAATGAATACAAAGTTTAAGGGAATAAAGGTGGTCAAATTTCGGGGTCGTTACAGTTGGTATCAGAGCTAGAGGTTATAAACCTTAGGTAAATGATACCTTAGACTATAACCTAAGTAAGGAAAAGTAAAGATAGTTGCGTGTTCTAAAAACCCAAGCGTATGGTAAACTCGTGACTCATGATTATATGGCGGAGCCCCTTTAGCGAATGGGCGACTATGGCCTGACTAGGACAAGCTCCTCAACCATATGGTTATGGTAAGTTCCTGAGTCCAAATACGTGATAAGTTTGATGAACATGGGGGAATTAAAATAAAAGGATATAAGTTAAGAGATACAGTTCTCTAATATGGGATAAAGTGAAGGAAATATGAAAGAGAGAAGATTATAAGGAAAACATAAAGATGTTAATAAAGATTTGAATGAAACAAATTGAGAAAATTTATAAGTTTAATTAAAAGTATATTTGAAGGAATAATTAAAATGATTCAAAGATGAATCTCAAAGAAAATCAGGAGACACCTGATTCAAACAATAAAAATGATAAAGTAATCTATAAAGTATAGGAAGAGATCATAATAACATGATCAGGCGTAGTAAGAGGATCGTACTACGATACGGTCACAAGATAAGGAAAACGAATAAGGAATAGATTGTATAGCAAGGTCATGATGTGATCAAGTGAGAATATGAAATAACAGAGAGACCTGTTAATGTTTCAAAGGGGATAGTTTGATGCTATAAAGAGATATGGTACTATAAAATAGTACAAGAAGAATTCAGAGAATGATGAGACATGAATGACAGAAATGTTATGATAGGGGGGGGGGGCAAAAAGCTTGGGTACGAAATTTCAATTGAGGACTCATGTGGTGACTGAGTTGCACAATCCCTTGTATGGGCGGGGGATTTGTGTTTACTTAGTTCCTATGTGATAATCATTGAAATGTTAGAGTCGCGCTAGTGGTTTTGATAGATAGATAATATTAAGTTAGGCACGAGTTCTTAAAACTCATGCATATGGTAAGTACATGACTCATAATGGTATGGTATGTTTTGAGCCCCTCAACATATGGACAGTCTTTGATATGTTCTCATACTACATATTGCTAGGACAAGTTTCTAAACTCATATTCTTAGGGTAAGTTCCTAGACTCATAATGTGTGACAAGTTTGATGAACTATACGGGGGTCGTTATAGGGGCTATAGAAAAGTTTGAGTAGTTAGAAATCTTTAATATGATAATTAATAATAGTCCTAGCAATAAATTAATAATTAAGTGAAGAAGCAGAAGGTGAATGTTAGGGAATTTAGGATATTCCCACTCTTCTAGCTTTGCTAGACTTCAAATTTTTTGACCTCAAACTAATTTGACACGAATATATTTTGAAAAATATAAATGAAATTTTTTTTCTAAGCAATCTAAAAAGTGTCTACGCTACTTGTTTCGGCTAGACATTTATGTTAAAGATTTTAAAAGCTATCCAAATCATTAAAGATGCAAATTCTTAGATTATTATGAACTTCCCTTTATTATAGGGGAGTACCCTGTATCTAATATCATGTACAAAATACAGAAATTTAATGTTATGCATACATATATTGTACTGAGGCTGATCCCCTCGGGTAGATATTTCTGGTAGTAACCATTGGGTTAACCTACTATTGACCCTAGTGGATATTTATATTTACTAGTCTATTTAACTATCTTGATTCTAAAAGTAAATTATTATTCCTTCTTATGTTATTCATATTATTGAATTGTTCAACTATTCACTTTCATTCATGATATATTGTTTCTTATTGTTACTTAAAGTTGTCGATCAAACTAGTTGCTCACCCTAGCTATATCATGAAACCTTATTGCAGTGCAACCCGAGACTTCTGAGAAGAACAAGGGTAAGGGAAAGATAAAGTGATAGACTTTAGGATGTAGCCTTTTAGTTAACTAAATTACTTGTTATGTAATATAAACCCTAAGTACTTTATTAAGGGTATTTGTGTACTTTTGTATAAGGTTACCATATCTTGGGATTAGTAACACCTTTTGAATGAACAACATATGTTTATTATTCCGCATTTAATTATTGTATGTTGTTTAGAGGTGGATGTTTATATTGGATCATGATGACCGGATCCGGGTATTTGAGACCCGAATTTGGGGGCATCACAGGTTCCTTATAAAAAGGACTACAATCACAAGGACTACAACTTTAACATAAATAGTTCATATCTTAAGGGATTACAAAAGATTTACAAACTGCAATTACATATTTAAAAAATAAATTATCATGTCATAATCTAATCTAAGCTCTGGCTTTTCCCTTGCCCTTGTCCTTTTTGGAGCATTCAGGCTTAGTTGAAAATAGTTCATGATATTGCAAGGATGAACAACTAGCTTACTCAGAAAGTTTAAGAACAGTAAATATAAGGTTTGATTTATCATGAGTGAATGAGAATAACTTCAGGGTTTTCAATAATGTATAACAATTGTAAAAGAACAAGAATCAAATTTCAAATAAATAGAAATAATTGAATCTTTAATGCTGAATAGTTACCAAGGACTCTGAACTAATGAGGGAAAAACAGAGTTTCCTCTATCCCTTTCAGTAATTTGGTTTTCAAGGGGATTAGCCTATTCAACTCATTATATATGCATTACATTTAGTCATCTTGCGCAAAGGTCGGTTTCTCAACATATAATCCCTTTTATCAAGGGTTGTTCATTCTCAGACTTACTATAAGAATCCGCACTAACAATTAGCTTACACATTCTTAATACAGTTCATGAATCAAAGAACTATAAAGCTTCAAATGCACTATGTGTGATTTCATAAATAATATGGATGTGGATCAATTTTTAATAATTAAACCACTCAAGCTTTTGCAAAATAAATACAAGTTCAGGTATAGAAAACTTTCTCAATATAAAGTTGGGTAAGGTTCAGGAAACTTGTCTCAATTGTTGATTACTGCTAGCCAATACAACTTAATATCATTTGAAATGATCTAATAATTTAATCAAGTTAATCTTTCAATTAGTATCATATCTAGGTTCATATAATAACTCTTGTACATCTTAATTTACTAAACCTTAATCACATAATTTAATAATTAAAGGTATATCAAACACTAAAGAAATATTATCATTATTTGATAATATTTGCATCACATAAAACCTATATTAATCATTAATATTGTTTAAAGCTTCTATATAATATTACTAATCATTTAATAATATTTTATTACTTTATAATATTATTAATTATTTAATAATATTTTATTCATTACTTAATATTATTAATCATTTAATAATATTTTATACATTTTATAATATTATTAATTATTTAAAATATTTTGTTCATTTTATAATATTTTATTCATTTAATAATATTTTAATCCTTTAAAACTTATTAAATATTAATGTTATATAAAATTACATTTTCTGACCTATTTTATTTTCAAAAGATCCTACCTAACCCATTTTATTTGGCTCGACTCGACCCGGTTAATAAACATTTCATTTTCAAACTTTCTGCTTCACCGCTGCAGTGGTGTCTTGAAGAAAGTTTCACTGTTGCGGCGGTATATTAAATTTTCAATTCCAGAGTGTTTCACTGCTATAGCGGTAGCTCTGATTTTCAAAATCCTAATTTTCTAACTTTGATTTATTTGGTTCAATCTTTTATAAAATGAGATATACATGTCCAAAACATACCAAATCAGTTTTGTTATCTTTCTAACTTATTGTTTTTCAACATTTCATGGTTCGATATCGTTTTCGAAAATATTTTTTGACATAATATTCGAGATCGATTACTCTAGGGTTTTAAAACAACATAATTTGCGGTAAAAGCCTTAACTTGCTAATTTTTCCATATTTTTTAGGGATTCAAGTTGGGTTATCTTTATAACTCATAAATGTATCTTTCTAGCCTTCAAAATCAAATAGCCAACTAGTACATTTTAAACCACAACTATTTATAACACCTAGATAGTTAAGGTTTTACCGGTAAACCTTTATATGTACATTTCTACAACTTATTTTCATACCAAGCATACAAATTCACATATTAAATATATTAAACCATGAATCTTCATATATATCTAAGATCAAGCATTATAGAACATTAAAATAAGTTTTGAACCGTTTAAAACATATTTTGACCGTTAGGTATCTATATAGACTATAGAAATGAACTAAGGAATGTTTAAAACACTTTTCAACCTTCTAGATTTGGTACTCTTCTTCTTCTTGAGATAAACTTGGCTAAGGACTCCACCTTTTCTTCTTGATCTACCTGAAATGTCTAGTCCTTAAGGTTTTAAGCTCTCAACTCACTTATCTCTCTACAATATAAGATAGATCTAGTAAATGCACAAAGTATAGCTTATTCTTACTGCTCTTTTATTTATAGACTACCAAAATTTATACTTACAATGGTTATACGTCTACAATATCACCAATACTTGCTAAGCTATCCTTGATCCTTGATTTAAGGGACTTAACTCACATGAATGACCCATGGAATGACTTCTATCAAGCTAGCTTAAAAATAAAAGGTTGAGTAACTTTGAAGCAAAACAATTGCAACAATTCACCCCATGTGGGGCCCCTCAAACTACCGGCCAAATGGCCACTTCTTGCCCCCAATTTTGATTTATTTTTATTATAATTATATACATACATACATACATACATATATATATATACATACACATATATATATATATATATATATACACATACATACATTGACCAACTTTGATCACTATTTGGGCTCCACATTGGACTCTAGAATTTAATCTATTGGGCTCATCCATTTAATTTATTTGGGCTCAATTAATTCATTTCATCAGGCTAACATTAACTAACACATGTTACATTTAATTAAAAGAAGCAATGGGCTAGTTTAATTATGACATGGATCGTTAAATTAACTATGGTCATGGATTACTAGGTTTATTTTATTGAACCTAGTTTAATAATTCATTTGGACTTAAAATATAATTCAATTAGATTTGCTTTAATTAATTCTTCTACCTTGCTACATTATTAGATTAATTAAATACACACACACACACACACACACACACACACAATATATATATATATATATATATATATATATATATATATATATATATATATATATATATATATATATATATATATATATTCATTCAATCATTCAAATGCATAATTAATTCATACAAAATTTTTATTTCATTGATAATTATTTAATAATCGTCATTACAATGTGCTTATAACTCGTGGTTATTACAGAAACTATCTTGATTTGCATGATCACCAGCATTATTTTTTCAAGCTGCAGGAGGATTGTTTATAGATTCCTGGTTCTCAGCTACATTCGCCTCGGGCAGTGGATAGTTCATTTCCTGATTTTCAGAAGCCATTTTAAACTGCGGTCATAAGATAAAGGTTAGTTAAACAAACTGACTCGTCATTTCCTTTCTCCACATTCAAACCAACTCATTAGATAACAAAATTTAATTTTGTATGACACACTAGTGACGTAATCTATTCGTCTCTCTCCTACTACTTTTACCCCAAATCTCCATTAAATATTATATCTCTAAGCTCAGATACCAAATATGACGCGCCCAAATCTGAGCCTACATAGCTCAATTTGAGACGCCATAAAATACACGGTAACTAATATAAACAGTAAAAACAAAACTCAATAATACACAACTAAGTCTTCACTAATATTGTCACACTATATACAACATGTGAAGATTACTATAGCTATCTCTCGGACCTTCACTCCATTCCTCGACTAGACCCAGTTATTCTCTCATTTCCTGAAGAACAATGGAATAAAAAAAAAAAGGTTGAGCTCAAATAGCCCAGTAAGAAATATCATGACAAAGATAACAATGAGTAAATTATCATTAGCCTTCAACAGTTGAGGTCTTGATAGAATACAATAAACAACAAGTTTTAGATCAATAATAGTAGTGGAATGAGCAACCCATTAGAAGAATCATATAGACTATGATGTTTATTAGCTTCTCTTTTTCATAAAAATATCATCAACTTTTATTGTATCAAACTCCACTAATTATGACAATTTAAATTCACAGTTCCTAATCATAATCATGCAAGTCAACAAATCATCTTTGCACTATGGGTCAAAGATATTCAAATATAACACAAATGGTCATGATCATACCAATCTACAACCTTTGGTCATAATCATACCAACAACAGTTCTTCTTTGCCCCAAGCCAAAAAGAAAATTCACCGCGTGCCCTAAAAGACACACAACAATTATATCACATTTATCCTATCATATGTACCCTAGGCCACAGATATTTATAACAACTTGATTCTTGATGATTAGAATAATAACAGAGATATAAATGATGAATAGAATAACATGATACTTTGTCCTTGGTCAAATAATGTCCAAATTATCAACATAATGTGGACTAAAATTCAAGAATGATATTCAAGATCCACAGTTCAGAATATTGGTTAAAGTTCAATAGAAAGATTTAAAAAAAATAGGAATGTTCAATTTAAATGATATTAGATGAAGGGCAAACTATTAAGGAACATATAATCATTTCAGAATATTTTACCAAATAGTATTTACCATAGTAAGTTTAAAAGTATGAAAAGAATTATACCCATTACCTTAACACGTGGCTAGATATTGATTTAAATGAAGTTGATCAACCTATATATTTATAATGTAATTAGTAACTACCTCATATAATTTCATGGTGCATACCAATTCATATGAAATCATCAAAAGTGATTTGATAGAATAAAGTATAATAGCTTCAATATAGTTTTTGAAAGAAAATAATATTTCAAAATAAATCTTCTAAATGAAGCTTTTCAAAACAAATCTTCTAAAGGAAGAGTCTTCTATAGGAAGATTTATAAACACCGTGTGAAGTGTGTGGTTCCTTATATAACTTTTATAAAATGACTTACTTGAACAGTACTCGTACACTTACAGATCATCACAAATACTCAAGATGACTTTAGCACACTCAAAGAGAACTTACACAAAGTAATATTTAGAAAATGAAAGAAAGAATAAGCAAGGAAGTTTTTATAAAAAATCTTTAAGTTAAGACCTCTATTTATAACTAAATTTTTTATCATAATCTAAGATTTTCTAATTTAATCCAAACCGTATATTTCAAGATAACGTTTAATCCATGCCACTCATTTCATCTTTTAAGGTTTCTTTAATCTAAATCATTCATTTAAAGATCATCTTTAATTTATACCGTTCATTTCAAATTCTATAATTATTACATTATCTTTAATTTATATTATTCATTTCAGATTTCCTTTAATCTATACCATTCAATTAACTTTATATATAAAACAACTAACTTTATAAATCAACTAACTTTATATATAAAACAACTAACTTTATATAAATCAATTAACTTTATATATAAAACAAACAACTTTATATAATATATCATAATAAAATAATTTACTTTACATAATTTATATAAAGTAAATAACTTTATATAATTTATTATAATAAAAATAAATAACTTTATATAATTTATTATAATAAAAATAAATAACTTTATCAATTTAATTATTCAATAATAATTCACAATTATTCATTATTATGATTCAATATGTTATATTGATTATGAGTATCCCTAAACTCATAATCTAAAGCTAACTTTTCTCCATTACATTCTTATTAGACTAATCCTCTATAACTTATAATATTAATGCTCATCTAGCATAGCTAGAGGCTATACAAACAAGCTTTGTAGCATTATAAGGAATAATTACCTAAAAAGGGTTACACCAAAATATAATATCGTTTCTAACAATAGAGGTTCACCGCCAAAAGCTCAAATTATGAGTACTTCTATTTATTATTCATTCTTTTATCCATTGCCTTTATCGAAACCTTCAAAGTTCACAAATTAACTACAAAAGTTCATTTAAAGCTAGAGTGAGCAACTAAATTACTCAAAAAGTTTAACAAATATCAACATAACACATAATTCACATTTCCAACATACTTCACCTTTTTTATACTTTGCATTTTATATATGCTATATGTTTATCATGTTTTTACGTTTATTCATGATTCATGTTATTCATGCTTTGCACTTATACATGCTTTATAATTTTCATAGAGAATAATTTACCTAGATCATCAAATGAATATTTGAGTATTCCATAGAAACAATAAACAAGTATGGTATAAATATAAACCATATGTCTCTCCCCCTTTCTCATCATGCAAAAAAATAAATAATCAGGATCATGATGCATAGATAATAAGTGGTCTCACCAAATAAACAGAGTCCATAATAACATATTATCCCAAAAGAAAAACATGAAATAGTACCTTAATAATTATCCAATTATGTAATATTGAAGTCTAAATAAAAACCATTAGTCAAGGTCTTCAATACGAGCAGTGGGTGGAGTGTGATTGGTGAAGTAAGGGCTATGGAAAGTATTGCGTTCAACCAAGGATAATTCATCTACAAATTGAGGAGGACGAGGAATATCTGTCTCTCAAGGTAGTTATAAATCCATGAAATCATCTCAAAATTCAGCAAGCCAATTATATTGAGGCCACTCTAGAATAGGGGATTGAACTTGGTGAATTCGTAGTTCGTTAATGCACGGTCCAATCTCATTGAAGCAACGAGCAACAAAGTTGCTTAGTGACCCAACTTGACTACTTTCAAACTTCAGTTCATAACTTAATCAACACGTATTTCTGTTCATCTTTTTCTATAATGATACAACCATAGCAATAGTTTGAATCTCAAATCCTACTTGAAGATCAATAAACTCATACTCCACTTCATGGTACAAAGTAGCAGCAGCAGAAGAGGTAATGAAGAACTTCCCTTTTTCAAGAGTAGTAAACCTTTTCTTAATGTCCATCATCTTAGTTTTCATTTCATTTCAATTATCTAGAATTATCATGACTTCAGGGGATGGAGAAAAAGGAAAAAGGAGTAGAATTAGGTGGAATAGGAGCAAGTGACACTTCCTTAGGGGCTCTAATGAATTGAACATTGATAAGGGGATCTTATACCTGCGTATTAATTATCTTGTAACTTAATATTGTGTGAGTTTTTAAGTATTTTATAATAGTTTTAAGTGTTTTATGTTAGTTTTATGTGCTTTGACTTTGTTTTGTAGGAATTGGAGTAAAGGCTTGGCGGATCAAAGTTTGGAGTTGTTATGCTTGCATTTTTAGCTTGCAATTTACACAGTAGTCACTTTAAGCCTAATTTTGACCATGATAAATTCAAAATTTGTCAAATCCTAAAACACGAAAGTTGTAAATCTATTTCTCAGCTTTCTGTAACACCTTAGATCATCTCAATTAGAGTTTGTATGAGAACGTTATGGCTGTTTGACCAGATGACGTTAGTGTAGAAAATGGGTCAGCACCGGCGGCGCTGATAGCAGTACTATTCAAGAGCCGACGACGCTAGTAAGCAAAAAGTTGAGTGGTGGCAATGCTCCAAACAGCGCTGGCAGTGCTGGGTGACAGACCAAACTTGATTTGGATGCGTTTTTTAATGTTTTTGACTCCGAATTAGATTGGGTTTCCTTTTAATGTTAGGAATTTGATATGTAACCTATAAATATATGTCAAAATACATATTTTAGAAGAGTCTAACATATAATTAATAGAACTAATATAGATCTATCATAGTTAGGAATATAATTAGAAGAATGATTAATTGAGGATGCGAAGAAGGATTCAACGCGAAGAAGCAAGAATTGAAGGCAGAGATTGAAGAACAAGTTACAAGAATAAGAATTTTTATCTCTTCTCTTCTTTAATTTTTGTAACTTTACGATGTAGATTAATTATTATTTTATGGAATTCATTTCTTCTTCAATGATGGGCTAAACTTTTTTTAGGATTTCAAAGGAATCAATTGCGCAGCTTTAATTGATTCATCTTATTTTCATTTAATTAATCTATTTGGATTGTTTATTATATCTTGAATTAATTTATAATTGTCTGATTTCTTAGATGAAATTGGAAAAGGAAGTCTAAAAATAGATCTAGGTATAATAACGTGTGAACTTGTTTAATCTTTTTAGGAAGAATAATATAATAGTGTATAGGATGGAAATATTTATATGCCACATATAATATGATTGAGAGTTTGTGCTTAATGAATCTATTTTTATTGTTTTGCATGAAGATAGCAACATAGTTGGAATAGGTATTTTTATTAATTATTGGAAAATATTAATAAATAGGTAGGCAATCTCAGTTAACAATCCATATGATTAATTGATTGGGATTAAGATGACGACATTTTGATGATGCAATTGGGAAAGTTGTAATCCTAAGCCTTTTATTATCTGGTAATTCTTCCTTGTTAATTAGTTTTAGGTTTAATGTAGTTTTATTATTTTTATAATCAAAATTGGTGATCGTTTAAATTAGATTGAATTGGTTTAAAATTGATTATTGGAATAGTTATTATTACTTGTTCCCTGTAGGTTCAACATCCTTCTTACTTCTATATTACTTGATTGATCGTGTATACTTGCGCGAATTAACCATATATAAATCGGACAACAACAATCAACCAAAGATAAATGGGAACTTTTCATATTATTAGAGTCAGTCGATTTTGTAAAAGTAACGAATGCTTCATCTTCTAAAGAAATTTCAAAATGGTGAAACAAACAAGTGAGAAAAGACCCATATAGTGGACGTTTTCTAAACTGATGAATACAATTGATCATATGTTGCTCCATCACTTAAGCAAAATTAAATGGAATACCATGTAGGATGACAACAGTTAAAATCAAATCTTAAAAGGTAAAATCTGCCCCACCACCAAGACATGGCAACTGTTGGTTTTGTAAAATTCATAGACGGAATCAAATTGCACAAAATAGCAGAAGCATGGTAAAATCAAATTTAAAATTTACAAACCATAATCCAGGATCGACCTTTATGCGCAACTATTAATTAATAAAGAAGAAGTTAGAGATATACCCTTGTAGGACTCAAAGCTTCAACGGGTACAAGTTCACCTCCAAATCCTTCACGTTCTCCTTGAATTTCACTGATTGGATTCCAATGATCAACGTTAGCCACCCAAGTGTTTGACATCTAGAGGTGATCAACCAAGGAATAATAATAATTCAAGAAGTAGGTGATGGCAAACCCTAGTTTTCTCTCTCTAGAGAATATGTGAGTACTCTCCCAAAACTTGTGGAAGTGTATGTGTGTAACCTTAATCCATAATAAAACTTCTCTTATTTATAGATTTACTAAACCCTCCTAACACCTTTAGGAATAGGGTTTTTAATTAAACTCCTAATCTAATTAGGAACTTAATTGATTTAATATAATAATTCTAATTCCTAAACTATTTAGGAACTTAATTATTAATTATGAGAGTACTCTTATTAATTAATTCCTAAACCATTTAGGAACTAAATAATAATGATAATAGTAATAATAATAATAATAATAAGACTCCTCTTATTAATTTATAATTAGTATTTCTAAAATACTAAATAATAAATCTTAAGTTATTTAATTTATTCAATTTAATTTATTCTATCCCCATAGTATAAATTAAATATACTTAATTCATTATTACAATTATGCCATTTACTTCTTAAATAATTATTTTCCTTTTGCGGTGTGACCCTTTAGGTTCTCCATATTAAACTGGTTATAGAATAAATTAATTAGAACTATTCTAATCTTATTTATATATAAATAAATTAAAGTATTTAATTCATTTAAATAAATAATATTTATTCCATAATAAGGGTAAGCCCCCTTAGCGATCAACGACTTTCCAGATAATATAGATTTCAACATTTAATCACAAAAGAACCTATTCAACGAATAGTTACAGTACAATTCAATCCTTTTACCTCACAATGTCTCAATCAAATATAAGACATGGTATTACTATCAAGCCTTATTTTATTTGATTATATGTATTTCGATCCTTAAATGAATAACTCTAATTAATGTAAATTAGAAACTACTTTCTAATTTCCATTCTGCCTTGGCCAAGGACTACTGAGTTGTCATTTATCGAATCCCATAGGGCATTCCCTTCTTTTACTAGAAGTGGTAGATTCTTTGTTGATCACTCACCTATCTCCATATATGACTTATTATATCCGATCATACCCTTTGATACACCCTAAAGGTTTTAAGGAATATGTCAAAATATAATTCATCGTACACAAGATACTATGATGATCTTAAGTCCAAGGATCACTTGTACTACTATCACAAAAGGAACTCTTATTGACAGACAAGTAAGACTCCATTAGGTGTTCCTTGAGTGAGTCACGTTCAGTGAACTTATTCTCTAATAAGAACCTACATATTTGCTTTAGTGTCTCTACACAAATGATTATGAGATCACTCATCCTCTTCATAAGAGCAAGCATAGTATGTACTAATCTATCCGGATTCACTAATCCCCATTTTAGTGATCCTACGATTAGGAACAATTTTAGTTTTTGAGCTATCTTGAATTTAGATCTCATTAGCATGATCATCATCATGATTCTAAAAGCATTGCTCGACAACTATGGATTTATCACAATTAATATTATCTTATTAAATATGGATAAAGAAAATGCCTTTGTATAAATAAATTTTTATTATTAATAAATGAATAAGATTACAAAGTACATGCTACATCATATCAAATATGATTGGCTTGTGTGCATACTACTTTCAATCTCCCACTTGCACTAAAGTCAATCGCCATGGTATCTAATACCCATTTTCTCTAAGTGACGATCAAACTGCTTTTAAGTTAAAACTTTAGTAAATGGATCTGCTATATTGTCAAAAGAGTTGACACGCTCCAAGGTGACATCTCCTCTTTCAATGATTTCTCTAATCAAATGAAATCGCCGCAACACGTGTTTGGATTTCTGATGAGACTTGGGTTCCTTGGCTTGTGCAACAGCTTCCGTGTTGTCACAAAATAAAGGCACTGGTCCTTGAATGCTAGGAACCACTCCAAGTTCTGTAATGAACTTCTTCATCCAAACAGCTTCCTTTGCAGCTTCACTTGCAGCTATGTACTCTGCCTCTGTCACTGAATCAGCAACTGTTTGTTGTTTGAAACTTTTCCAAGTCACTGCGCCACCGTTTAGGGTAAACACATAACCCGAAACAGATTTACTATCATCTCGGTCAGTTTGAAAACTTGACTCTGTATAGCCCTCTAGTTTCAAATCAGACCCACCGTAGATAAGAAATGTATCCTTAGTCCTTCTTAAGTACTTTAGGATATTTTTCACTACCTTCCAGTGTTCTTCTCCAGGATTAGACTGATATATACTTGTTACACTAAGTGCATGAGCAACATCAGGTCTTGTACATATCATCCCGTACATGATAGATCCTATGGCCGAGGCATAAGGAATCTTACTCATACGGTCTCTCTCTTCAGGTGTCTTTGGGGCCTGCTTCTTCGAGAGATGTATTCCAGAACCCATCGGCATGAGCCCTTTCTTGGAATCTTCCATGCTAAACCTTTTTAACATAGAATCAATGTACGTTCCTTGGGACAAGCCAAGCATCCTTTTAGATCTATCTCTATAGATCTTTATCCCCAAAATATAGGATGTTTCTCCCAAGTCTTTCATGGAGAAGTGTTTAGATAACCAAATCTTGATCGACTGTAGCATTGGAACATCATTCCCTATTAGTAATATATCATCAACATATAATACTAGGAATGTGACAGCGCTCCCACTAACCTTCTTATACACACATGGTTCTTCCTCGTTTTTGATAAAATCAAACTTTTTGATTGTCTCATCAAAACGGATGTTTCATCTTCGAGAAGCTTACTTCAATCCATAGATGGATCGTTGTAGCTTACAGACTTGATTTGTTCCAACCTTTGAAATAAATCCCTCTGGTTGTATCATATATACATCCTCTTCTAGTTTTCCATTGAGGAAGGCCGTTTTCACGTCCATTTGCTAGATCTCATAGTCATGATAAGCTGCAATTACAAGTAAAATCCAAAAGGACTTAAGCATTGCTACTAGTGAGAAGGTTTCATCATAGTCAACACCTTGTCTTTGTCTGAAACCTTTTCCAACCAATCGGGCCTTATAGGTCTCTACCTTGCTGTCTGCTCCAGTCTTTCTCTGAAAGACCCATTTGCACCCAATAGGTTTAACGCCCTCAGGTGGAGTAACCAAAGTCCATACTTGGTTCTCATACATGGAGTTCATCTTGGATTTCATGGCTGCTTGCCATTTCTCTGAGTCTTTACAACTCATTGCCTCTTCGTAAGTCCATGGATCATCATTATCTATGATGCATACCTCATCATCATCTTCTATGATGAATCCATACCTTTCAGGTATCTTCGGTACTCTTCCAGATTTATAAATAGGTTGTGGTACATTAGGTTGTGTTACTTCGTTAGGTACCTCACTTTGATCTACAGTGTTTTGTGGTTCTTGAATTTCTTCAAGGCCTATCTTACTCCTACTGACCCCTTCGAGTATAAACTCCTTTTCCAAGAAGGTAGCATGTTTTGCGACAAACACCTTTTTCTCAGTAGGATGATAGAAATAATACCCTGCAGTTTCTTTAGGGTATCCCACAAATTTACACTTATCAGATCTTGTCTCTAGCTTATCATGTTCAAACCTTTTGACATAAGCTGGACAACCCTAAATCTTAACATACTTAAGATTTTGTCTCCTTCCTGTCCATACTTCATATGGAGTCTTGGGAACAGATTTAGAAGGTACTTTGTTAAGTAAGTATGCAGTCGTTTCTAGGGCATAACCCCAGAATGAAACTGGAAGATCGGTAAAACTCATCATGGAACGAACCATATCCAACAATGTTCGATTTCTCCTTTCAAATACACCATTCATTTGTGGAGTACCCGGTGGAGTCCACTGTGAGATTATACCATTTTCTTTGAGATAATTGAGAAACTCATTGCTTAAGTATTCACCACCTCGATCCGATCGAAAAATGTTAATACTCTTGTCAGTTTGTTTCTCTACTTCACTTCTGAATTCTTTAAACTTTTCAAATGATTCAGACTTGTATTTCATCAAATACATATATCCAAATCTTGAATGATCATCAGTGAAAGTAATAAAATATGAATATCCTCCTTGTGCATGCGTTGTCATAGGTCCACTTACATCTGTCTGTACCAACTCTAACAACTCTGTGACTCTTTCTCCTTTTCCACTAAAAGGAGATTTAGTCATTTTACCCATGAGCCAAGATTCACAAGTTGGATATGATTCGTAATCAGATAGCTCTAAAAGTCCATCTTTATGCAACTTTTTTAATCTTGTTTCATTAATATGACGAAGTCTACAGTGCCACAAAAAAATATAATTTACATTATCTCTTTTTCTTTTCTTAGTTTGTTCAATTTGCAATATATTTTCTTGTAAGTCAAGCAAGTAAAGTCCATTCAGTAAATTGCCAACACCATATAAAACATTATTTTTATAAATAGAACAACTGTTGTTCTTTATTATAATTTCAAAACCATCCTTGTCCAACATAGGAATAAAAATAATATTTCTAATAAGTACTGGAACATAATAACAATTATTTAAATTAATAGATTTGCCCGTAGGCAACACTAAACAATAAGTTTCTACGGCTAATACAGCAACCTTTGATTTATTCCCCACGCGCAGGATGACTTCATCTTTGTTTAGCTTTCTACTTCTGCTTAGTCCCTACATAGTATTACATATGTGAGAACCACAGCCGGTATCTAATACCCAAGTAGAACTTTGACTTATAGAAAGATTTATTTCAATCATGAACAAACCTTGATCTGCAGTTGAAGCTTCTCCAAGCTTCTTCTGCTTTAAACTTACAATATACTCTTTGCAGTTTCTTTTCCAATGACCCGACTTGTTGCAATGGAAGCATATTCCTTTGCTATCTGGATCTGATTTCTTATTATCCTTTACTTTCGCTTTGCCTTTAGCCTTCTTGAATTTCTTCTTTTGAGAAGTTCCCTTGGGCCTCTTCCTTTTCTTGGAAGAATCATCTACCAACAAGACTTGGTTCATTTTAGATGAGAAGTAACCCTCCACAGTTTTCAACATGTTTAGTAACTCAGGCAAGCTGATGTCCAACTTATTCATGTGAAAATTCACAACAAATTGTGAGAAGGTGTCCGGGAGTGACTGCAAGATCAAATCTTGGCTCAACTCCCCATCCATCACAAAACCTAACTGTCCAAGTTGTTCAATCAGATTGATCATCTTGAGGACATGAGTCTCAATGGTAGTGCCCTCGGACATCCGAGATCGGAAGAGCTCCTTAGATATCTGATATCTAGCAATCCTACTTTGCTCACCATAAAGATCTTTAAGGTGCAGCAGTATAGTAGGAGCATCCATTTTTTCGTGCTGACGCTGAAGCTCGTTAGTCATGGATGCGAGCATGATGCATTGAGCCACAATTGCATCATCTTGCCACTTCTTAAAAGTAGCAACTTCCTCCTCAGAGGCATTTACTGCAACAGTTGCAGGGACAGGCGAATTTAGGACATAAGAAAGCTTTTCAGCAGTGAGAACAATTCTCAAATTCCTCAACCAGTCCATGTAACTCGGTCCGGTCAGTTTGTTAGCATCAAGTATGCTACGCAATGATAGTGAGTTTGACATTTGAAAATTTCTGCATGTGAAAAATAGACAACATTTTATTAATTACCAAAATAAATTAGGTCTTTATTTAAATTGGTATCTCCCACTATTTTTCATCAAACTATATTACCCTCCTTATATAGTTCGGCAAATCTAGTTAAAGATTTGCTAGTGAGAATAAGGATCCTATTTCAAATATATATAGCCTTGTGTGACACAACAAACGATATATAAATAAATAGGTAGACAACTCTTTGTCAATTACATCAATATATAACTCCTTTTATTTTGCCTCTTAGATTATTATGATCATGTGTGACACATCCAAATCAAAATTATCCAAGTTAAGTCCGACCTAGCATTTTCATATAAGTAAATAGAAAAATATCGTCCTTGTGTGACACAACAAAACAATAATGTTCAATTTCTTTATAAACATCAAATATGTAATAAAACAACATCTCAAATAATTAATATAAGCCTTGTGTGACACAACAAACTATATTAATTATTTGATACTCTATTGTTTTATCATGCTAGAAGGCGACGTTCGATATTCTAAATATCTTTGAACGTTACAACTTAATATTTTAGTAGTAGAATAAATAAATTAGAACAATTCTAATTTTATTTAATTGAATTAAACTCCTTTTAATTCATGAATAAAACTTTTTAATTCATTTTTAAATAATATTTATTCTACATCATGAGGGGTTTGTTAATATTAATTGTCTCATCTTATTTTGCGCCCATGCACATATATATATAAAATACGCGTCATATTATTTAACATGCGAAGCATGTTTGGATAATATATAATATATATAATTAGCATGCAAATATAGAATACTATATTCTACTTGGATTGATTATGGACTTTTATTCTAGTTTGGTTCACTAGAGCCACCAAGTGAACCAATAGGTCAAACATAGGGTGCAAGAATAAATTAAATTATATGTAACTATTACATTTAAATTTGGGCTCCATTACAAACGGGTCTTCATGCGCTCCTTGCTCCTTGGCTCCAACTCTTCAAAATAATTCTAACTAATCCTATTACAAATTATTTATAATAAATAGAAATATTGATCAACAGTCAAGGGGAAGTACATAGGAGAGAGATAGAATTATACATAAGAAAAATTAGAAAGACGAGGTACGCAGACTCCATTTA
Organism: Hedera helix; assembly: GCA_947179155.2. NCBI lineage: Eukaryota > Viridiplantae > Streptophyta > Magnoliopsida > Apiales > Araliaceae > Hedera > Hedera helix. The sequence goes on from OX359279.1 coordinate 9,531,031, forward strand.
TAAAACTCATTCATTCATGCATTCAATTAAAATAAGTCCAATCATATTGGTCAATAGTCCATAATCAATCCCATTTATTATCATATATATCAGCATATATATCAATAAATAATATTCATCGCATGAATTAAATAAAACATTTCATATATGTATTGGTATCATTTAATGGGCAATTAAAGTTGCATGAAAAATAATTTTATGTTTAAAATAAACCTTTTATTTTAATTATAAAATTATTTTAAAAATAAACTATTTATTTTTATTATTTTAAAATTACCCAAAATAAACTCTTTTATTTTGAAATTTTAAAATCTGTACAAAATTATCAAACTATTTGGCTAATAAATATATATATATATATATATAAACCGAAAGTGGCTCTATTATATATATATACATATATAATTAACCCGAAAGTGGCTCTATTATATATATATACATATATAATTAACCAAAACCGAAAACAGCTTTATTGCCTTGTTGGGTGTCATTGATTTCGGGACAAGCATGTATACATAATACATATATGTTAAGTACCGAAACAGTGCGCAGACTTGTTACTTTTCCAAAACCGGAAGCTTTATTAATAATATATATATATATATATATATATATATATATATATATATATATACCAAATCCATGAAATCCAAAAAACCGAAACAGTGGGCAGTTTTTCCAAAACCGAAACTGTAATGGCTATATATATATATAAATCCGAAAAACTGCTTTGCTTTTTGGTTTATCAATTCCTGAAACAATGAACGTATGTATATATATATATATATATAGTCCCCTTCTCCAGCGAACCTTAAAAAGCGAACCAAAGACGAACCGTCGTCTTTGGTATCTATGGCGACGGTTCGACCCGTCGCCATAGCCATGCACTCTATGACGACGGATTGAACCGTCGCCATAGATACCAAAGACGACGGTTCGTCTTTAGTTCGCTTTTTAAAGTTCGTTTTTGAGATTTTTTTATATATATATATATATATATATATATATATATATATATATATATATATTCCATGACCGACAATCCAATTCACATCATATCCGAAATAGTGAACTTCGGTAATAATATATATATACATTATATAATTCAAAATCTTTTAATAAAAAATATAATTTTATACAATAGAAATTATACCCAATAAATTATTTCAAACACATACATATATGGAATCAAAATAATTAATAATTCGCATAAAGTTTGGCTCTTAATGCCACTGTTGGTTTGTAAAATTAATAGACGCAATTAAATTTGTCAAAATAGCGGAAGTATGGTAAAATCAAATTCAAAATTTACAAACCATAATTCAAGATTGACCTTTATGCGCAACTATTAATTAATAAAGAAGAAGTTAGAAATATACCCTTGTAGAATTCAAAGCTTCAACGGGTATAAGTTCACCTCCAAATCCTTCGCGTTCTCCTTGAATTTCACAGATTGGATTCCAATGATCAACGTTAGCCACCCAAGTGTTTGGCCTCTAGAGGTGATCCACCAAGGAATAATAATAATTCAAGAAGTGGGTGATGGCAAACCCTAGTTTTCTCTCTCTAGAGAATATGTGAGTACTCTCCCAAAACTTATGGGAGTGTATGTGTGTAACCTTAATCCATAATAAAACTTCTCTTATTTATAGATTTAGTAAACCCTCTTAACACCTTTAGGAATAGAGTTTTTAATTAAACTCCTAATCTAATTAGGAACTTAATTGATTTAATATAATAATTATAATTCCTAAACTATTTAGGAACTTAATTATTAATTATGAGACTACTCTTATTAATTAATTCATAAACCATTTAGGAACTAAATAATAATGATAATAGTAATAATAATAATAATAATAATAATAATAATAAGTGTGAGGATCCGAATTTTCAGGATTTCTTTAATAATATTAAATGAGAATTTAATTGATAAAATCATCAAGATTGTTAAGTTAATTATTGTTTTATGTGATTTAATGTATGAGATGAAATTTTATTTAGTAAATTAAATATGTGCAGAGATTATGATGGATAGTATTGAATTAAAGTAATTAAAAAGTAAATAAATTGTTTTAAAATAATTTATTAAGAATAAGAGAAATTTGAGGTAAATGTACAATAAATTGTACAATTAAATTATTATGGAAGTGTAGAAATTATGTTTTAAATGAGGTTATATGGAAATGTAAGAAATATGAATTATATATGTATATATGTGTTTATGCTTAATTGTTATAATTATAAATGTTATTAATTATGAAAATTAAAGGGATTAATAATTAAATTAATCCAAATTTAAATAAAAAGTGAATGAGAGAGTTGGTAAAAATTGTAATGATTGATTTTAGATTTTATCAGGAATTTTGGAAGAAGTTTGAAAATTAATTGAAAATGAAAGGTAATTATATAAATTATATAATAATAAATTATATAATTTATATAAGGAAATTAAAATAATGTATGAAGAAAATAATAATTATATAAGAATAATTATGTAATTTATATAAGGTGATTAAATGAAATAAGGTTGGAGGAAATTAAGAAATTATTTAAGAAAGGATAATGTAAATATATAAATTATATAATATTAAGTTATATAATTTATATATAAAGAAATTATTGTGAATATTAAAGAAATTGAATAATAAATAAGAAAAAAGAATGGTTTAAGTTATTAAAAATTATATTTATGTATAATGGAATTATTATGACTTTTATGAAAGATAATATTTCGAAAACGTGAACATGTTAATGTAACATGTTGTCCAAGTAACAAAGCGAAAAATTATGAAAAATAATTTTTATAAGTCATATGAATTATTTTATGATTTTTGGAGGTATAAACTATCTCATATAGTTACATGCATGACAATATGCGTGTACAAAATTTGTCAAGTAAAGTACCCAAAAAGGGTGTTAATATTAATTATAAATCATGATATAATTTTTGGTGAATTAAAATAAATATTTTATATACATTATATAAAATATTTATTACACAAATTAATTACGTAATGTATTAAAATAAAATATTGCATGCTTGGAACGTTCGAGAGATTGACAAAGCTGGCTGGCGTGGGACTTAAGTCGGTGGAGGTTATATTTTATCCAACTTGTTTGATTAGGTGGAGGACTTATAAAAGGAATGAGAAATAAACAAGAAAAGGAAAAGCAAATAGAAGGGAAGAAATAAAAAGAAAAATGAAGAAAACTTTCCATTCCTTTTTCTCTTCCCACCCGAACACCACCATCCACCACCAAGCAACCACCATGGCCATCAAGAGGGAGAAGAAGAGAATATTAGTGCCTATAGGGTGATCACCAAGCTTCAAAGAAGGTATAATCATATTTTTTTTAGTATTTTGGTGTGAAAATAAATTGTGTGAAAAAATTGTAAATAATTAGCATAATTATTATAAATAATTTTTGGGATGTATGCTATGAATTTTATGATTTTTGGAGTATTTATGTTGGGAAATTTTTGAACAAAAATGGAAGAAATTGTACAAGTTGGCTACTGTTTATGGCTGGGAAAGGAAGATGAAGGAGGGGACGGTCCACGCATTGCGCGGACCATTTTTTTTCAGACGCGCGCGACGAAACGGCGTCGTTTCTTGGCGCGGAAGGGAGGGAGTCGCGCATTGCGCGGAACCCAGAAATCGATTGGCGAAACGACGTCGTTTTTGGCGTCGGCAAAAACAGTCACCGCGCGTTGCGCGGACGACCGACACGGCTGGAAATTACCAGCGTGCCCTTGGTCTTTTGCGATAATACCGAACGTGTCCCTAGAGCGCGAAAATTACGAAAATAGCCCCGGACTTTCCGGGAAATCCCAGTCTTGTCCCTAAAGCCACTAAAGTTACGGAAATGCCCCCGGCCTTTCCAGAAAATACCGGATGGGTCCTAAGAACGCGGAAATTACCATATTGCCCCCAGAAATTAGTTTTAATTGAAATAAATGTTTAACAATTGTTTAAAAATTATAGAAAATTATAGAAAAATACTAAAAATATAGAAATGATAGTTGGACATTAAATTTAATATTTTTGCATAAATATCAAATATTGGGGATTAATATTTAAATACTTTAAATATTAATCTAGTATGGTTACAATTTAGAAAAATGGTTAAATAAAATTTTCGGACAACCGAAAATGCTAAATTTTATCCGGTGAGCCAGGTTGTCCGTAGATAATGTATTTAATATCAAGTTAAATTAATTTATTAAGAGACGAGGTTAATATAATTAACCATATAAATTAATAATTGACCTATAGATGATATTAATTAAGTAAATTAATATCATAAAGAGATAAATAATTATTATTTGATTATTTTATGATCATAGGTTGATCGAGTTAAGAGTTTGAGATATCAATTTAAATAACTGGACACCAGGCAAGTTCTTCAGTCCCTTTTATGTTAAATGTTGGAATGTTATGATATGTAATTCTTGTTTTAACTGCATACAAATTATGTGTTACGTGATACGTGATTAATATGACCACAATGTGTATTTTGTGCAACGATATGAAAAGATATGAGATATATTGCTATAGTAGATGCACAAGCACATGATGTATGACACACACCAAGCATGATAAGGTATGTGCTACGTGAATCATAACTGTTGAACTTGCTGAGCCGTTGTGCTCATTACTTCCTTAATAAACATTTTTGCAGGAAAGAAAATTGCAAGAATATCGGATTAATTGTTAGAGATGAATTGTCTAGAAGGTGGGAAACGTTTTGTTATATTTTCCATTCAATGTGGATACATGTGTTAAGTTTATAATGATGTTTCATATGTACATATATGTCGAATCCAGACAAGATAAGTAAAGTTAAATTTTGAACTGTGTTTTGTACCAGATAGATGTTACGATAGAAATTATTAAATGATTTAATTATGATTTATGAAACGAAAGATGTTGTATGGATATATATATACAATATTAAACTTTGAATGTTGAGCTTCACAATATTCAGAAAAGAAAAAGTAAAGGTTGCGATCCAGGGTCTAGGATCGAGATATAAGGATTCTAAATATCTAAATATTTTAATACAAGGATTGAGAAAAAGAAAAAAATTTATACCGAAAATTTGGTAATTGATGATTTTGAAATCAAATAATGGATCAATTTAGGTGATGAAAGATTTATTAACGAACCGAAATTTGGACGTTGAAGAAATAATGTGTAAGAAATATGAAATTTAAGATAAGAAAATGGGTCGAATTTCGGGGTCGTTACAATAAGACTCCTCTTATTAATTTATAATTAGTATTTATAAAATACTAAATAAAAAATCTTAAGTTATTTAATTTATTCTATCCCCATAGTATAAATTAAATATACTTAATTCATTATTACAATTATGTCATTTACTTCTTAAATAATTATTTTCCTTTTGCGGTGTAACCCTTTAGGTTTTCCATATTAAACCGGTTATAGAATAAATTAATTAGAACTATTTTAATCTTATTTATATAAAAATAAATTAAACTATTTAATTCATTTAAATAAATAATATTTATTCCATAATAAGGGTAAGGCCCCTTAGCGATCAACGACTTTCCAGATAATATAGATTTCAACATTTAATCACAAAAGAACCTATTCAGCGAATAGTTACCGTACAATTCAATCATTCTACCTCACAATGTCCCAATCAAATATAAGACATGGTAATATTGTCAAGTCTTATTTTATTTGATTATATGCATTTCGATCCTTAAATGAATAACCCTAATTAATGTAAATTAGAAACTAATTTCTAATTTCCATTCTGCCTTGACCAAGGACTACTGAGTTGTCATTTATCGAATTGCATAGGACATTCCCTTCTTTTACTAAAAGTGGTAGATTCTTTGTTGATCACTCACCTATCTCCATGTATGACTTATTATATCCGATCATACCCTTTGATACACCCTAAAGGTTTTAAGGAATATGTCAAAATATAATTCATCATACACAAGATACTATGATGATCTCAAGTCCAATGATCACTTGTACTACTATCACAAAAGGAACTCCTATTGACAGGCAAGTAAGATTCCATTAGTTGTTCCTTGAGCGAGTCACGTTCAGTGAACTTATTCTCTAATAAGCACCTACATACTTGCTTTAGTGTCTCTACACAAATGATTATGAGATCAATCATCCTTTTCATAAAAGCAAGCATAGTATGTATTAATCTATCTGAATTCACTAATCCTCATTTTAGTAATCTCACGATTAGGAATAATTTTAGTTTTTGAGCTATCTTGAATTTTGATCTCACTAGCATGATCATCATCATGATTCTAAAAGCATTGCTCAACAACTATGGGTTTATCACAATTAATATTATCTTATTAAATATGGATAAAGAAAATGCATTTGTATAAATAAACTTTTATTATTAATAAATGAATAAGATTACAAAGTACATGCTACATCATATCAAATATGATTGGCTTGTGTGCATACTACTTTCAGCAACAAAATTTAATGAAGCACTTTATGAATGATACATGGCAAAAGGGAAACATCAACTATTTTTTAGTAGAATAACTACCTCTAGAGTGGGATCTATTTGTATGTAAACATCCATAGACATAAAATTAAATTGCATAATAAAGCGAAAGCATGGCAAAATCAAATTTTAAAATTTTATAAACCATAACCACGATTGATCTTTGTGCACAATTATTAATTAAACAAGAAGAAGTTAGAGATTTATACCCTTATAGACATTATTTTTCAACAGATACGAGTTCACCTCCAATTCTTCACGTTCCTCTTCAAATCCACCGATTAGATTCTTTAGATCAACGTTAGCTACCCAAGTGTGTAGCCTCTAGAGGTGATCCACCAAGAAAAATATAAAATTAAGAAGTAATTGATTCTACTAGATCTTGAGTGGTGGCAAACTCTAGTTTTCTCTCTCTTCTAATTTCTTAAATGTAGAGAATTGTGTAAGTAACGTCAAATCATAATAAAACTTCTCTTATTTATAGATTTGTTCAACCCTCCTAAACTCTTTAGGATTAGTTTTTTAATTTAATTCATAATCTAATTCAAAACTAAATTAATATATTATAATAATTATAATTCCCAAACTAGTTAGGAACTTAATTACTTATAATAAAAGTACTACTTATTAATTAATTCCTAAACCATTTAGGAACAAAATAATAATAATAATTAGTATTTCTAAAATACTAAATTATAAATGTTACACTATTTAATTTATTCTATCACAATAGTATAAATTAAATATACTTAATTTATTATTACGATTATGACACTTACTTCTTAAATAAATATTTATCTTTTGCGGTGTGACCTTTAAGGTTCTTCATATTATACAGAGTGTAAAATAAATAAATTAGAACCCTTCTAATCTTATATATATATAAATGAATTAAACTATTTAATTTATTTAAATAAATAATATTTATTTCACAATAAAGGTAAACCCCTTTAGCGATCAACAACTTTTTAGATAATATGAATTTCAACATTTGATCACAAAAGAACCTATTTTGCGAATAGTTATCATACAATTCAATCCTTCTATCATACAATGTTTCAATCAAATATAAGACATGGAATTACTGTCAAGTCTTATTTTATTTGATCATGTGCATTTTGATTCTAAAATGCACAACTCTAATTAATGTAACTTAGAAATTCCTTTCTAATTTTCATTATGCATTGGCCAAGGATTACTATGTTATCATTTATCGAATCACATAGAAAATTCTCTCTTTTTACTAGAAGAGATAGATCCTTCATTAATCATTCACCTATCTCTATGTATAACTTATTATACCCAAGCTTATCCTTTGATATACTCTAAAGGTCTTAAAGAATATGTACACAAGATACTATAATTATCTCAAGTCCAAGGATCCCTTGTACTATAGTGTGATGTTGCAGGCACCCAAAAATAAATTATTATTATTATTATTATTATTATTATTATTATTATTATTATTATTATTATTATTATTATTATTATTTTTGTAAACCAACAGCATCATATTCTATGATGAATCCATAATACCTTTCAGGTATTTTAGGCACTCTTCCAAATTTAGGACTCGGTTGTGGTACAGTAGGTTTATCTCCTTGGATAGGTTCCTCTCCATTTGACCTGTAGTATTTTGTGATTCTTGAACTTCTTCAATATCTATTTTACTTCCACTAGTCCCTTCAAGGATAAACTCATTTTCCAAGAAGGAATCATGTTTCACAACAAAAACCTTTTAATTAATAAAATTGTAGAAATAATACCCTGAACTTTCTTTAGGATATCCCACAAATTTGCACTTATCAGATCTAGTCCCAAGTTTATCATTTTCAAACCTTTTGAGATAAGTTGGACAACCCCAAGTCTTAAAATGCTTAAGACTAGGTTTCCTCCTTGTTAATAACTCATGTGTAGTCTTAGGGACGGATTTTGAAGTTACCTTATGTAGTAGATATGTTGTCCTTTCTAGGGCATAACCCCAAAAGGATACTAAAAGATTGTTAAACTCACCATGGATCGCACCATGTCTAACAATGTATGATTTCTCCTTTCAGATAAATCATTCAATTGTGGCGTATCAGGAGTCGTCCATTGTGAATCAAAGCTTAGAGTTGCCGTATTTGAGTTTCCAGCTTGATATTTACATAACAGTCACTTGGAGGCCAATTTTAGAGTTGATTCAGCTAGAATCTGTCAAAAGCTATAACATGAAAGTTGTAGAGCTACTTCTCAACTTTCTGAAACATCTTGAATCATCTTAATCGGAGTTCGTATGAAAATGTTGTCGCCATTTTTCAAAAATGTGTTGCAAGAGAAACTGGGCAGCGCCGAGGCGTGGTTTTCCAAGCCATTTCCAGCACTAGGCCACAATTTGGCAGAGGCATTTGCATTGGGGGCGTGTTTTTTAGCGTCGGGGCACTTTTTATGCTGACCAATTTTGACTTTTGATGCATTTTTGAGTAGTTGTTATGATTTTAGTTGGATTTTGTTACCTAATTTAACTAGATTACTTACGTATTAATAATTCCTATCAATTAGAGTATTAGAATTTCATAGAATTAGTACAAATAAACATCAAAGCTCTTGTATTCAACAACGTTCATGCAATTTGTAGACACCCAAATTTTGCACTTATATATTAACCCTGACAGGAGGGCAAAATCGTCATTTGACCCAAGCCACCACGACGGCTTGCAATCAATGCTGCCAAACGAATAACGAGCATCGGGTCAGTTGAGGCGGGACACACAGTCGATCCAGACGAAGCCTAATCTGGTTGCCAAAGATGACGAGTGACCACTACGTGTGCGGCAATCGGGGGGTCTCTCTCCTTGAAAGACACAAAAAAGCATTTTTATACATTAGGTATGAGCCTTCCAAAATAATACAGCAAAAATTGACGATTTAAGACTGCGTGGCACAAAAATCGAGCAAAACAAGCTGGGCAACCGCAGGTGCACCTGCAACCATCGACAAACGGGACGGTTTCGAGGCTCGAGGAGATCCCGGCAGCCGAGGAGACGGCGCGGGCGGGCGCAATAGGCAGCCGCAGATGCACCTGCAGCTGGCCTCGGTTACCTATACAACGACGTTTCGACCAGCAGATTGAAGAGAAGAAATTTTTTTAATGTTTAAGATACAGAAACAGGCGAGATAGAGAGAGAGAGAGAGAGAGAGAGAGAGAGAGAGAGAGGCTCGGGTTAGCTAAAACAACTAGTGATAGTTGCATTTTATTGTTCAAATAGTGAGATATCCTTGTGTTTTGCTTGAGTAGTGAACTAGAAAGCGTTTGTCGGCGTATTTGCAAGGTGAAAATGACGTTATTTCTTTAAGTTTTAGCTTGTGTCATTGTGATAATTTTGTTTGTTGAGTTGTAATAGATATAATATTGTGGTATATTGTTGAGGATCCGTGGATTAGGGATTGTTAGTGAGGGTTCCATCGGAACGTATTTTCCTCCTAATGTCCCGAGGATATCCGTACGGTGATATATAGTTCATTGGGTTAGTAGATAGCTCGTAGTATTGGGCTCGTGATTTTGATTCATGAAGTGTAATAACGAGTCTAGTATTGTTAATCTTGCTTGGTACGATTATGCAGTGATTTGGGTGATTGTGAGCCTAGGAATGGGATTCCCATGATCAAATTCCGAAGATGGACAAATTTGGGGTGTATGTAATCACTGTTAGGGTCCATTTGTATACATGTAAATATTGGGCCTTAAAACGATACGGAATCGAAATCGGGTTTAAGGTGCCGTAATAGTAAAATGTGTGATTGTGGGTGTTTGGGGATATTCAGATGGCTTACATGCCCATGGATAGCCCCGACACGGTTTTGAATGCTTGTTTTGATTAACGACATGAGAAAAACGATTTTCCAAAGTAACGCAAACGACCAAGAATTTTAAAAGTAATCAAATTAGGATATTAGAATCACGAGGTTAAAAGGTTGAGTTTTAGTAAACGTCGGTCCTCGTTTGGCAAAAGGGCTGCAAGCGGTTTTGAAATGTCATAAAAAATGATTTCATAAAAATAGGAAAAACTGTTTTCGTTAAACTTTGGTGCATAGGGTTAAAGAGTTCCTAGAAGTTGCCTTCATTTTCATTTGACTTTACTGTTAGAAGGCAATGTATAGTCTCGATTCCTATTTGACAAAAGTTTAAAACTCTTGATTTCTGAAAACGACACCTAATAAAAAACCCCACAATTTTCAAACTTAAAATCAACGTTTATTATAAGACAAAAGCCTTGTCATTCAAGATAAAAGACGTTCTAAAACACTCAATAAATAAAGCACGTTTTTTACAAAAAGAATCAAAACAGGTTTTTTCATCACAACAAACATGTAGGCACACACACATACACACACGTTTTAGGATTTTGAAATAATAAGAAAACATCGAGATTGCGGTAACCGTGTTTTCACAAAAGTCGGGGGGTGCCTAACACCTTCCCCACGCTTAAGTAAGCCCCCGAGCTCTATGAATCTCGGTCCGCAGACCAATTAATTCAGAGTCACATATGAGCCAGCGATTACGAAAATAAAATTTGAATGAGTTGGTATATCCATTTCAAAAATACCAACTGGCGGCTCTGGTTAATTGGCTCATCATAAAATCGACCTTTCAAACCCCGTCGACATTCAAGCCGACCCTTTTTCCAAATCACATCTCAAAATTCAAACGCTAAAATTGGAAAGGGATTTAATGAAAGAAGGAAACGATTTTTCCGGCGTCGACAGCTGGCGACTCCGCTGGGGAAATTAGAGGGCTTAGGCCGCATTTTAAATCTTGATGTTTTTTTATCCTTTAAAAAAAATCTAAAAAATGTGTGTTCGCGTTACTTGCGTTAAATTACTTTTCATGCGTGTGTGAATAAATATGCGAGTGTTGTGATTGCGTGTGATTGTGTTTTCTTTTCAAAGTTTTATTTTATTGTAATCATATGCATGCGGTGAGGTACGATGAATGAATGATGAATGTATGATTGAGTAGTTCCTCCTCCTGAGGCAAACCCGTCGGATGTGGATTACTGGACTCAAAGGGGCGCTCCCCTACGAGGCTCAGGAAAAGCATCCACTCAGATCCAATCCAGTTGAAAGACCGGATTTATTCCCGTCTAGTATATTGCGAAGATCTGGGAACCTTCATACCGAAAAGCCCGCGAGAGTAACTTAGGGTAGGTCAGCCTCAGATAAACCCGACGCGTAGGAAGCCTCTTCATACCTTTTTACGCTTTATGCGCATGACATCATACTTTAAGTCAATCATGTTGTACCAACCGCTTTGTCAAAATAAAAATACTAACCTCTGTTTTACAGGGACAGCTGGGAGACCCTCATGATTTCACACTGATATACCTTGGTCAAAATGAAGGAATACTGACCCTATTTTGTAGGAAAAGATTAAAAAAAAACTCCAAAAAATTTTTTACAGAGATTTTTCCGCTTTAGCATGCATCCACTAATATCATTCCTCGAAACTAAACTTGAGTTATTGTATTTGTAGGATTGCTCCCCAAACTCGTCTTCGATCCATAAAAGCCCGAGAGTTAGCAGTCGAAATGGCCGAGACTCCTAATCCCAACCCGGTTCCTATATCCCGGGAGGAGTTCGATGCGGTAAAGAGTCAAATGACCGAATTGACCATGATGTTAAAAGAGCATTTCAAGCTAAAGTCAGGGCCGCAAAACGAAGACCCACCGGGACCATCATCTCAGGGAAACGGGACGACCTCAGAAATCCCGAAGGTTGAACAGCCAAAATAAATTATCGTCATTCCAGAAGATGAAATTGCCAGTAATATCAGCAAGAAGATAAAGCAGATGGAAGAAGCCATCAAAACTATGAAAGGGATTGGGTCGTATGGCAGTGTTAACTACTCTGATTTATGCATTTTTCCGGGAGCCAGATACCCCGAGAAGTTCAAAATTCCAGAATTTGAGAAATACAACGGGTCGGGGGATCCTTACACCCATCTGAAAGTCTACATCGGAGAACTCAGGGCATACGCTGAGGACAAGTTGTTGAGGATGCAGTTATTTCAAAAGAGTCTGACAGGGGAAGCCAGGACCTGGTACGTGAGGCTGGACAATACTAAAATTCATAATTGGGAGGAGTTGGCCCACACCTTTTTGACACATAGCTTCCAATCCCAAATGGCCCCGGATCGGTACCAAATGACAAAGATTAAAAAAGCAATCCCATGAATCCTTCAGACATTATGCTCAACGGTGGAGAAGGATGGCTGCCTAAGTAAACCCACCCATGAGTGAGGCGGAAATGGTGATGACATTCATTGACATTCAGGAGGCCCCTTATTATGAGAGGGTGATAGCGGGAATTGGGAAGCCTTTTGCTGAAATGATTAAGCACGGGGAGATAGCTGAGATGGGTTTAAGGTCGGGAAAAATCCGAGAATTCACAGCTCTCGAGGCTGTTGCCGAACAGATACAAAGCGGGAACTATGGCAGTACGTCACGGAGACCACAGATGAGGAATGAGGAGGATGTGTCCCTGGTCTTGCAAGGGCTATCTGGGAAAGCAATGAGTAGTCGTCCGGTCCGCATGCCAAGAAGCGAGCCCCCGCGTCAGCCAACTTTCAATAACCAAAGACCTGAGGGGTGGAGGAGATTCAAAAACCCTCGAGAAAGAGAGTTCACCCCGTTAGGGGATTCATTAGAGCATATCCTGGCAGTGTTAATAAGTCAGAAAAAGATTACCGAGCTGGCACCACCCGCTGACCCGAAGGGCAAAAGATACGACCCGAGCAAAAAATGCGCTTATCATTCGGGGTCCCCGGGACATGACACTCAGGATTGTTGGTCCTTGAAGCACAAAATCCAAAACATGATCAATAATGGGAAAATCATGGTAGAACAACCAAAGCCCCCAAACGTAAAGACCAACCCTCTTCCCGAGCATAATGGGGGAGGCGTAAATGCAGTTGAAACTAGTGGGACGGAGGGTCCTTTGAAATTGAGGTACGTAAGAAAGATTGAGGAGGTGGTTGCTATGACCAAGGCCCAAGAGGGTACGCGAAGTGAGCCACTCAAGTTGCCTGGGGTAATCCGGGGTATCAAAAGGGAGCCTATCCGGTTGTCGGCTCCAAGACCCCTTATTCTAACAGCCAGGTCACAATTGCCAATTACCAGTTTGAAGGCTGTTATGTGGAACTACGGAGGAAAGTCAGAAGAGGAAGCCAGTTGTGCGTCGATGGCCTCTAGGGGAAATCCTTTGTATTTACCAAGGCGAGTCCTTGAGAGCACGAAGAAAGAAAAGGGGAGAATCTCGGAGGAGAAAGCCTTGGAGTTCTGGGAGAAAATGAATCACAACGAGGTGAAGATGGTTAAGTCACTGGAGGCGCAACCACCCTTAACATCAATCTTAGACCTGGTATTGGCGTCCAACGATCATCATCATGTATTAAGCAAAGTCCTGGAAGAGGCTCATGTCCCCAAATCAATTGGTACGGAGAGATTCGGCCATTTGGTTGGCCATCTGTTGGACAGCAACGTGATCTCGTTCACCGACGACGACATCCCCGAGGAAGGGAGAGGACACCGTAGGCCGTTGCACATAGCGGTCATATCCTCTGGGTATGTGATGAAAGGAGTATTGATTGATGGTGGATCAGGTTTGAATATTTGCCCATATAGTACTCTGGAAAAAATGAGAATCAACCCCAAGCGCCTGCGGGCCAGCCAAGTGGTAGTGCGGGCTTTCGACGGATCTAGAAAGGACACGGTAGGGGAAATAGAACTACCAGTGGAGATCGGGCCCTGCACTTTTGACATTTCCTTCCAGGTGCTAGATATCACTGCCAGTTACAACATGTTGCTGGGGAGGCCCTGGATTCATATGGCAGGGGCAATCCCCTCCACCCTGCATCAGAAAAAAAAAATTCGTCGTTGACGGGAATTTGGTAACAATTGCCGCAGAGCCTGACTACCCTGTTCCCTCTATGATAGGCATGCCTGTGATACATGTAGATGAATCAATCGAACCAATCAGCTACCAGGCATTCGAGATTAGTACCCCCTAGTACCGGCAATTGGGAGCTCAGACTTCAAAGCCTAAAATATCTCCAGAGCTCACGTTTGTTGCCCGGGAAATGATAGCAATGAACTTCCACCCAGGACAAGGACTAGGCAAGAACGGTCAATGGATCACCGAGCCCATCCAGATACCAGCACAGTCGGGCAAGGCAGGGGTTAGGATATTACGGAGGCATAAAGCCAAAGAACTCATACAAGAAGATTCCCACTCGGATAACCAGAGTCCCAATCCCAAGAACCAACAATGAATACTCCCCGGAGACAGTCAAGCCTACGTCTGAAGTGGAGGATAAGGTGGAAGCTCCCCCAGCCAAAGGATTGGCCCAGCAGGAGGAATTCTTGCAAGAAATCATGGAGCAGTTTGAGATAAAGTGCCATCTCCCGGGGCAGTCAGCGCCCAATGAGAAGGGAAAGGAGAAAGTGTCTGAAGGCAAGCAAATCATGCCTTTCATCAATTGGGCTGGGTTAGAAGTTCCCAAGAAAAGTATGAATGAAAGCCGAGGCCAAGTCGCTGCAATCATTGAGGAGGTTCCAGATGCAGAGACCCCTTCCATCACTAGCCTTAAAGCCGAAGTGACCCCCAAGAATTGGACTATACAGCAGTAGTATCTAAAAAAGGGTAAATGTAAGGATGACCAAGAATCCTGTCCAGTAGGAGGATCAAGGGGTTTTTTTTAGGCGGTATTTTTGTTTTATGTATCCGCACGTCTATTTCATATTTTGTCATAATTATTGAAAAAGAATTTTGTGTACTTAATGTTTATATATATGACAAATATTTTTGTTTTATATCAGGTGTACCGATTTGAATTATACTAGCCTAACAAACAATTTTCCAAATTTGAAAGACGATTATGATTTTGATATAGAACTGGATTTCGATTTGATGGGAATTGAGCAGGACGAAGCAGGTGATGACGACACTCCCTACGAAATCAAAGAGTGGGTCGAGGATAAACCCAAACCTAATCTCGACCAAACCATTACCATCAACATAAGAACCCCTGAATATCCCAAAGAGCTGAAAATTGGGGCAGACCTGACCCCCAACCAGAAAGCAGAGGTAACTGAGCTTTTGAGTCAATATGGGGATGTGTTTGCTTGGTCACATAAGAACTTGGTCGGTTTGTCCACGGATATTGCAGTACATCGATTGCCCATCAAGGAGGGTTTCAAGCCAGTTAAGCAGAAGTTGAGAAAATTAAAACCGGAGTGGAGCTTAAAGGTGAAGGAAGAGATAGTCAAGCAATTCAAGGCTGGAATCATCATGGTCTCCACTTACCCAAAATGGGTTTCCAATATAGTCCCAGTGGCGAAGCCCGGGGGAAAGGTGAGAGTCTGCGTTGATTATAGGGATTTGAACAAGGCCAGTCTCAAGGACAATTTCCCAGTGCCTTTCATACACATATTGGTGGATAATACGGCTCAGTATGAAATGTATTCATTTGTTGATTGTTTCGCGGGATATCATCAGATAATGGTGGCAGAGGAGAACCGAGAAAAGACTGCTTTCATCTCCCCCTGGGGCACGTTTTGTTATAGACGACTTGCTTTCGGCCTCACAAATGCAGGAGCCACTTATCAGAGGGCAATGATGACCCTATTCCACGACATGATGCATAAGGAGATAGAGGTTTACGTGGATGACATTATTGTGAAATCAAGGGTGGGGTCTGATCATGTGACTCACCTCAAGAAGCTATTTGATCGGCTCAGGAAGTTTAATTTGAAGCTCAATCCAGCAAAGTGTGCCTTCGGAGTTCAGTCGGGCAAGCTCCTTGGGTTCTTGGTGAGCAATCGGGGCATTGAGCTGGATCCGACTAAGATCAAAGTCATTGTGGATATGCCAGCACCTAGTACAGAGAAAGAGATAAGGGGATTTTTGGGGAGGATAAACTTCATCAGTCGGTTCATATCCCATCTGACAACCACCTGCGAACTGATCTTTAAACTGTTAAGGAAGGATACCTCTCGAGAGTGGAACAGTCAATGCCAAAAGGCCTTTCAGACCATTAAGAGGCAATTAACAGAGGCGCCAGTGTTGGTACCTCAGAAGGACGGGATCCCTATTTTCATGTATATATCTATGAACGACATGGCGATCGGTTGTATGATGGGGCAAAAAAATGAATCAGGCAAGGAGCATGCCATTTATTACCTCAGCAAGAGATTCAGCAGCTGTGAGCAGAATTACACACCAATCGAAAGAACGTGTTGCGCCTTGGCGTGGGCTGCTATGAGATTACAACATTACCTGCATGGACACACCACCTATTTGATCTCTCGAATTGACCCCCTGAAGTATATATTTGAGAGACCAATGTTGAATTGTCGATTGTCGAGGTGACAGTTAATCATACAACAGTTCGATATCCTCTATGTTACCCAGAAGGCTGTAAAGGGGCAGGGGATTGCAGATCAATTATCAGAGATGCCGACAGGAGGAATGGAGCCTTTAGAAACTCCTCTATCGGGTGAAGACATATTGTGAGTCCAACATACGAGGTGGGATGACGAAGGGCAGTTTTGGAAAATGTATTTTGACGGTGCCATGAATGCTGAAGGGGCTGGAGCTGGAGGGGTCCTGGTTTCCATTACGGGCGAGCAATACCCTGTTATCACCAAATTACGGTTCAGTAACTCGAACAATACGGCTGAATATGAAGGATGTATATTGGGCTGAGATTCGCCCGCAATATGGGAGTGAAAAGATTAGCCGTATTCGGAGACTCAGAGTTGGTAATCAGACAGGCAACAGGGGTGTATGGCACTAAGGAGCTTCGGTTACTTCCGTACCACCGGTGTGTGATCCGATTAATGCAAGAATTCGAAGACATAGCTTTCTGACACATTCCCAGGGGGCGGAATGACTTTGCCGATGCATTGGCCATCCTGGCTTCGTTAATCCACGTACTCAAAAGCAAAGCTACTCCCCAGATTGAAATAACGGTGCAGAACGCTCCCGCTTACGAAGAGCACATCGCAGAGTTATCAGAAGAAGTGGCTCACCCAAATTAGCCCTGGTATCATGACATTCGAGAATACTTAAGGGATAGATCTCTCCCCGACCAGGCAAACCGAACAGAAAGGCAAAGAATCCAGAAGATGGCAATAAAATTCTATTTAAGCGGAGATTCCCTGTATAAGAGGGATGTTGGATTGGGATTGTTGCGATGTGCAGATGAAACTCAAGCACAGAAAATCATAGGCGAAGTACATGGTGGGGTATGTGGGCCACATATGAGTGGACCGATGTTAGCCAAGAAGATTTTGAGAACGGGGCACTAATGGCTATCACTTAAGGCCGACTGTGATGATCATGTCCATCGATGCTATCAATGTCAAGCACACGGTAATGTGATTCATGCACCTCCTAATGAACTGCATTGTATGACTTCCCCTTGGCCTTTCTCCATGTGGGGCATGGATGTAATCGGACCCGTGGAGCCCAAAGCGAGCAATGGACACCGGTTCATTTTTGTAATGATTGATTATTTCACGAAGTGGGTGGAGGCAGCTTTTTTCCCCAAAGTAACACAGGAAATCATAGTCAGTTTCATCATAAACAATGTCATTTGCCAGTACGGACAGCCTGAAATCTTGGTCTCTGACAATGCCAAGAATCTGAACAACGCCCTTATGAAGGAGTTATGCGACCAATTCAAGATCAAGCATCACAATTCTGTTATTTATAGGCTCAAAATGAATGGGGTCGTGGAGGCGACGAATAAGAATATAAAGAGGATTATGGCGAAAATGTCAGCCAATCATCGGGGATGGCCAAATTTGCTTCCTCTTACACTGTTTGCATATCGGACGTCAGTTCGTACATCTACAAGGGCAATTCCTTACGCCTTGGTATATGGGATGGAGGCCGTTTTGCCAGTTGAAATGGAGATGGCGTCCCTCCGAATTTTGCTCGATGCTCAGATTGACGAAGAGGATTGATGCAAAGTCGGTACGCCCAATTAGCCTTGATAGACGAAAGGAGGGTGGCTGCTATATTACACGGTCAGTTGTATCAACAGCGCATCTCTCAATCGTACGACAAAAAGATACAGTCCCGAAAGTTCAAAGAAAATGACTTAGTGCTAAAGAGGGTCATGCCCTGTCAAGATGAAGCAAGAGGGAAGTTCGCGCCAAATTGGGAAGGACCCTTTATTATCAAGAAAATCCTATCTGGGGGGGCCCTCGTCCTACAAGAAATGGATGGCGATGTGTTTCCGCAGCCCTTGAATTCTGACTCGGTGAAACGGTTTTATGCTTAAAACTCTTTTTTTCTCTATCTCCCTTTGTAAGACGAACTACGTAGGACCTGATCTCCTGATCTTGTGGGAGTACGTAGGCAGCCATCATGGCGCGGTCTGTTCTCTACCAAATACTAAACCTTGTCCCTATACCAAACCCATTTCCAAAAAAGCCCAGGAAACCCTACCTTGATAAATACATTGCAAATCTTACCCCAAAACCAGCCATATAATCAGCTCTAAAATCTAAGACTCACTCCGATGAAATCAGAGGGTCACGTGGCAATATCTGTGGAATCCAAATCAAGACTTGAGAAAAGAAAGAAGGCAATATATCAAAATCATAATCGGCTGGATAAAATGATGATCCAATGGAGGGCGACGATACATCAAAAAGGAAAAATGACTAAACCATAAATATTTCTCTGTATATACAAAACATTTTGATTACAAAGTCTATCTTTTAAATAATAATGATGAAACTGACATAGTCCGTGCAGGAAATAAAATAATCTATAGGTCAGAAACCAGTTGAAAAAGGATAGACAGAATAGTCGATGCATCATAAACCTCAGGCTCGCCTGCCGCCTGCTGACCCATCATGTCGTTCTGAGCCAAAAGAGCAGCAGCACTAATAACAGTCGCAGAATGGGCCTCCATGATAGCTCTGACCTGCTCAATGATGCTATCTCTAGCAGAAAAGGCAGCATCCTGCTCAGCGTAGGCAGTATCCCTCTCAATCTCAGTCGCACTCAAGGCGGACCGGAGCCTGGTACCCTCAATCATTAGTCTCTGGATGTGATCCGCCGAATCAGGGCAAGGGACATGTGTCGAAGTGGGAGCGTCCTCAATATCAGATTTGGGCGCTAAATCTGAAAGGTCCGGGGGAATGACCGCATCTAAACTAGTCTCATCTGGGAAAAATCCACGAGAACCGTCCAATACCCCAGTCTGGTCAAAATCAGCAATCTCAGAATATCCCCGCAACCATCGCAGATAATCGAGTGTCTGACCAGGATGACTATCCCTAAACTCGGCCGAGACCCTGTGAGACCAAAGATCATATACTCTAAGCATCTCCCTCTCCGTCTGAATCGATATAAGAAATCGATAGTCAGCTGTGCCCGCAAAAAGATGAAGATCCTGCATCTGGTCAAACTGCCTCATAAAGGCCAAGGGATGATAAGTTGTCACCCCTCTCAAACCCGGAAGAGGGAGGAAGTCAAAAGGGGGCACATGAGTCAAGAAGCTCATGAAGGAGCGATAACCCGAATAGATCAGGAGATGAAAAGGCTCCTCAATGGCCGACAAGAACTCCTTCCATGAAGCCGCATCAATGCATCGCTGGGGGCAGAACGAGAACTGCATGGCCAAGCTGTGGCTGAAACAAAACCCGTGTCAGCAGAATTGCCCGATGGGTCTGAGGTGGCTCATGAACCATACATATAACAAAGTGGAGCTTCCTCTGAATATTTGGCCAGGGAAGGAATAACAGTACGAGGCCGACATGTAAGTCTCTGCAAGTATCAAGGGAAGGATGGTATGATCCTCCTGAAGAGCCTGAACCGCTACAATGACCCGCATGTCCAGGAGGTCATCTCCGGCGGGCATGTACAAAACTGATATGACACAGGCCATCAGGACATCCACTCTCAAAGTGCCCCAGCGCTCCTCAGATACCGAAAAATCACGGGAGAATAAAGAGAAGCTATCCACCGAGCCAAATCTGTCAACCAGGAAGGATAGAGGAACCAGGTGGCCCGAAGAGATCACAGATAGTAGAGTCGTCCTCCGCAAGCCAGTGAAAGTCAGAAACTGACGGCGCATGTGGCCTGAGGTAACCCGGGCGCAGGGACCATCCACCGACAATCCAGTAAAGCGAGTATACTCCTCAAGGGTAGGAGTCAGATACTCCAACCCAAACCTGAAAACTTGTCTATCCGGGATCCAACAACTGAGAATGCCATCAACAAAACCCGGGGGTACTTGGAATGATAGAAGAGACAAGGAGTGTCCCAAAAGACCCTCGGCAATGATCCGGTCGGAGGGTGACAAACTATCTAGCCACGGACGGAGCCGACCAATGATCCCTGAGGGGGTGCGAGGGCCCACGCGAACCACATCAAATGACGACATCTGTAAAAGCAGTATCAAAAAGACTGTACAGGGGTCAATTCTTTATCCATGTATATAATAACTCATGCATCATACAGGTTATAATAGAATAAATGAATCACCAGAAGTAAAAGATTAGGCATAAAATAAAGATAATTATGTACATAATACATGAAGCGAGAAAATGATAATAAAACAAACAGGTATGAATACAAGGGCCCTAGCCTATCCGAATCTAGTCGGTAAAATCTATGCCATCAATGAAGGTGTCATCATCGAACTGATTTGCATAGCCCAAAGCTCTGGGAATGGAAGCCTCAACGCCAAAGTTCAGATCTGGGCAGGAATAAGGCAGAACTGGGTCATTCGATGAGTCGAGACCCGCACCAAAATCGGATCCATACGGGTCTGCGGCATAAGCTTCCTCCGGATCCCGACCCAAGCTCCGCACAAAGGATGACAACTGATCCAGTCGTCGAGTAAGGGAGGCAATCTGGTCTGAGTGGGTGGGGGCCCGAACACACTCCATCCAATCTGTCATCATCACCGACCCGTGAATCAGGTCTCCAAGGAAGAAGGTGGCCTGGGTCTGAGGCCCGATAGTGCGAGGTTTCCACCAGGCACTAAAGCTCTCGCTCGTATGAAGGCCGTCAGACAGCATGAATCCGTCCTCCCCGGCCATCAAGACATCTGGAAGATGGGCATCCATGAGCCAAAATCTTTGTGGAGGAGGGGCAAAGGGGACACGGACCTCCCCGGAGACATATCTGATAGCGCGCTCCCCCAAATACAGCTCTCATCCACCATAGGTCAGGAATGGAATACGGCGAGTGGACAAGGCAAACTCCTGATCCACGACAAAACCCCCAGCAAAGCCAGCCGCCAGGTGATCCGCAGTGTAGGGGACCCAGGTCACGTCCGCTGACAAAATTAGCACCAACTGCAGGCAACAGTGGGCAAAGCTATCCGACACTGGGGTCTCCTCAAGGGTACTGTGATGCCACCAGCAACCCCTGGGATAAGTCTCTGGACCAAGGGTAGTGACCGCCGCAAACAGGTAGCCTCTCGTAAGCCCAGAACTGATAAACAAAATGGGAGGGGCGTAAGTACCGGGAAAGGACAAAGGAATGAAGCAAATGAAGGACGATATAATAAAAAAGACTTACCAGCAAAAAGGGGTAGAATCCGAGCCAGGCATCCGACTGTCCCTCTGAGCGAAGGCGAAGACCGTGGAGGAAGTAGGCAAAGGTGAAGGACCCCCAATCATAGTCCCCGAACCGGTCAACATCCCGGGTGGCTCCAAAGATACTGAAATGTATGGTCGATGAGTTGTTCCCCAGAAAATAACCCCTCATGATGGTCAAGAACAAGCGCCGGAGCAGAAAATCACGGGCGGATCGGTCCTCAGGGAATGGCTCAGAAAGGTCCCCACCAATAGCGTTCACAACCAAAGCTCCTGATCGAATGTTGCGGGCCTTAAAGACCTTATCCTGAGAAGAGTACCCCAACAAGGATCGAACAGCTACGGGGGTGATATCCAGCTCCAGGGGAACACGGGGTAGAGAGAACTCCACCCCGGTGATATAGCGTCAGTCCAGAGGTGTCAGCAGCAGCTCACAATCCAGGAGATGAAGCGACTGGGTCTGGTGGAATCACCGCTCAGACAATGCCCGCATGTAGCCCCAGGGACACCGACGAGGGGCGATGGTGAAGAAATGTCTGAAACCTCAGGAGTCTATCATCCCGCGATAGTCAGGATGCAGAGCATGATAGAGGGTGTAGACGCTGAACCGATTACCCCGAGGTTGAGTAAACTCAGGAACCTGTGACAGCCACCAAACAGTCAGTCAAGGTGACCACAGGAGTTTGAATGAATTTAAAACAAACGGATATACCTCGTTAGTCACAAGGTAAGCTGATGGGTGACTACTAAGATCAGGACCGAGCAGGTCTGGTATCCTAGCGCGGGCCCCTGGTAGGATCCGACGCATGGGGGGAGGGGTCGCTGTTCCAGAAGGACCCGCCTCTGCCTCAACTGGGGCATCCTCACCAACATCGGGGTGAACTGGGCGAATAACAGACTCCGCCAGTCTACGAGAATGACGGGTCAGGACCGGGGCCGGAGCCGAGGTGACCGCTCTGCGTTGACGGACCCCAGCAACCCGGGGCACTGTAGAACCATTGGTAGCATCGGGATCCATAGCTGAAACGGCATCACGGAAACGAGGTACATCCTTAGCCCGTTATCTTTCAAAAAGCTCATTGCATATTACTAAATAATAGGGCAGCATAGAATGTTTCTCTATAATGATATGAAATTGAAAATGCATGAATGAGTCCCTAAGGGTGCGCTAGATTTCCCGAAATTTCGGCAGAGTTTCGTTTGTAAAATGGACATCCCATGCATAATTAGGTATGATTAACCAAGTCAGACAACCAACAAATCACAAATGCAAGTGAAAATGATGCGTCGTGAGCATAAAATGACTAAAACAATGAGATTTCCCAAATAATAAGCCATATCTACAAGACCCGTTATTTATATATGATACGCTCAACACAAATATCTCATATAGGCATGCATTGCTAAATTAAAACATTCAAGCAAGCAAATATATAGTCAAACGAAAACGAAAATCAAAGAAAAAGGAGTTAAAACGTTACCCAAAGTGCGTAGACTGATTTAATCGGAGCAGATTTAGCAAAAAGAGTCCAAAAAGGCGCGAAAGTCGGCTTGGGACGAGGAAAACCGAAAAAGTGGGAGAGAAACAGTTGGAAAGTGACAGATCGCGTCCCCACGTAATCTGAAATAGTAACCGATCTTGGCCTCAGAAGCACCTGCGGCTGGTCTCGGTGCCCCCCTAGCATCCCAGATTGTAACCCCAGGCCAACATGTAACTTATTAACAGTCTAAGTGCAAGATTATAAAACCCGAAATAAAAAATAAAAAATAAAAAACTCAAAAAATGACCCATCAGAGACAATACTTAACCAACTCAAAAATGACCCGTCAGAGACGATACCTGACCAAATCAAAAACGACCCGTCAGAGACGATACATGGCCAACTCAAAAACGACCCGTCAAAGACGATACCTAACCAAATAAAAAATGATCCGTCAGAGACGATACCTGACCAACTCAAAACCGACCCGTCAGAGACGATACCTGACCAACTCAAAAAATGACCCGTCAGAGACGATACCTGGCCAACTCAAAAATGATCCGTTAGATACGATAACTGACCAAATCAAAAACGACCCGTCAGAGACGATACCTGACCAACTCAAAACCGATCTGTCAGAGACGATACCTGACCAACTCAAAAAATGACCCGTCAGAGACGATACCTGACCAACTCAAAAAATGACCCGTCAGAGGCGATACCTGACCAACTCCAAAACGACCCGTTAGAGACGATACCTGACCAAATTAAAAATGACTTGTCAGAGACGATATCTGACCAAATCAAAAAACGACCGTCAAAGACGATACCTGACCAACTCAAAAACGACCCGTCAGAGACGATACCTGACCAACCCAAAAAACGACCCGTCAGAGATGATACCTGACCGTCACAAAAATGACCCGTCGGAAACGAGACCCGAGCGATATTCATTCGTAACTTTGAACCAATCCCTACACGAATGTGTTGAATGTGACATTGCATCATCTTAATATATGTGTTGTATCATTCAATATGTACTGGTATTTGCATACGTCGAGTGCCTACTTCTTTATCCTGTTCATTTCATATTTTATTCCATAAACATGATAAAGAGGGGCAGCTGTAGACACCCAAATTTTGCACTTGTATACTAATCCTGACAGGAGGGAAAAATCATCATTTGACCCAAGCCACCACGACGGCTTGCAATCAAAGCTGCCAAACGAATAACGAGCATCGGGTCGGTTGAGGCGGCACACACAGTCAATCCAGACGAAGCCTGATCTGGTCGCCAAAGACGACGAGTGACCACTACGCGTGCGGCAGTCGGGGGGTCTTGCTCCTTGAAAGACACAAAAAAAGCATTTTTATACATCAGGTATGAGCCTTCCAAAATAATACAGCAAAAATTGACGATTTAAGACTGTGTGGCACAGAAATCGAGAAAAGCAAGCTGGACAGCCGCAGGTGCACCTGGGGCCATCGACAAACGGGACGGTTTCGAGGCTCGAGGAGATCCTGGCAGCCAAGGAAATGACGCGGGCGGCCGCAGAGGCATCTACGGCCAACCGCATATGCATCTGCGGCCAGGCGTAGATGCACCTGCGGCTGGCCTCGGTCACCTATACAATGACGTTTCGACCAGCAGATTGAAGAGAAGAAATTTTTTTAATGTTTTAGAGAGAGAAACAGGCGAGATATAGAGAGAAAGGCTTGGGTTAGCTAAAACAACTAGTGATAGTTGTATTTTATTGTTTAAATAGTGAGGTATCCTTGTGTTTTACTTGAGTAGTGAAATAGAAAGCGTTTGTCGACGTATTTGCAAGGTGAAAATGACGTTATTTCTTTAAGTTTTAGCTTGTGTCATTGTGATAATTTTGTTTGTTCAGTTGTGATAGATATAATATTGTGGTATATTGTTGAGGATCCATGGATTAGGGATTGTTAGTGAGGGTTCCATGGGAACGTATTTACCTCCTAATGTCCCGAGGATATCCGTACGGTGATATATAGTTCATTGGGTTAGTAGATAACTCGTAGTATTGGGCTCGTGATTTTGATTTGTGAAGTGTAATAACGAATCTAGTATTGTTAATCTTGCTTGGTACGATTATGCAGTGATTTGGGTGATTGTGAGCCTAGGAATGGGATCCCCGTGATCAAATTCCGAAGATGGACAAATTTGGGGTGTATGTAATCACTGTTAGGGTCCATTTGTATACATGTAAATATTGGGCCTTAAAACGATACGGAATCGAAATTCGGTTTAAGGCCCCGTAATAGTAAAATGTGTGATTGTGGGTGTTTGGGAATATTCAGATAGCTTACATGCCCATGGATAGCCCCGGCACGGTTTTGAATGCTTGTTTCGATTAACGACATGAGAAAAACGGTTTTCCAAAGTAACGCAAACGACCAAGAATTTTAAAATTAATTAAATTAGGATATTAGAATCACGAGGTTAAAAGGTTGAGTTTTAGTAAACGTCGGTCCTCGTTTGGCAAAAAGGCTGCAAGCCGTTTTGAAATGTTATAAAAAATGATTTCATAAAAATAGGAAAAAACGTTTTCGTTAAACTTTGGTGCATAGGGTTAAAGAGTTCCTAGAAGTTGCCTTCATTTTCATTTGACTTTACTGTTAGAAGACAATGTATAGTCTCGATTCCTATTTGACAAAAGTTTAAAACTCTTGATTTCTGAAAACGACACCTAATAAAAAACCCCACAATTTTCAAACTTAAAATCAACGTTTATTATAAGACAAAAGCCTTGTCATTCGAGATAAAAGACGTTCCAAAACACTCAATAAATAAAGCACGTTTTTTACAAAAAGAATCAAAACAGGTTTTTTCGTCACAACAAACATGTAGGCACACACACACACACACACGTTTTAGGATTTTGAAAGAATAAGAAAACATCGAGATTGTGGTAACCGTGTTTTCACGAAAGTCGGGGGGTGCCTAACACCTTCCCCTCGCTTAAGTAAGCCCCCGAGCTCTATGAATCTCGGTTCGCAGACCAATTAATTCGGAGTTACATATGAGCCAGCGATTACGAAAATAAAATTCGAATGAGTTGGTACATCCATTTCAAAAATACCAACTAGCGGCTCTAGTTAATTGGCTCATCATAAAATCGACCTTTCAAACCCCGTCGACATTCAAGCCGACCCTTTTTCCAAATCACATCTCAAAATTCAAAGGCTAAAATTGGAAAGGGATTTAATAAAAGAAGGAAACGATTTTTCCGGCGTCGACACAATTAATAAAATTCTTGTGAGATTTTGTCTTCATCTTTTGGTTCTTTGAGAATTTCTAAGCTATTTCTTTGTGTTCTTGAGAATTATATCTTGACTTATCATTCAATAATACATAGTTGGGGCATCTTCTACCATACATCAATCGTAAATTGTACCAAAGTTCTTGTCTCTTTATAGACAACGGGTTTAGGTGTCATTGATGTTCCATTCAACGCAATTATCCTGACACAAGCAATTGTACCAAGGTTCTTGCTTCCATATAAACGACGGGTTGAGGTGTTGTGAGTGTTTCACCGAACAACTTAGCTAGAAAATGATTCAGGCAGCGTTTACCTTATGCAAGCATACCGTGGACCTTATCAGCTCAGCTCCTTTACACCCCTAAATAAACAAAAATGTGCTCCAAATATGCAATGTGGTAACGAAAATAGAGTATTTCATTATTTCATTAGGTAACGAAAATAGAGAATTTCATTGGTCTAGTTGTACAAAGAAAATAAAGAAGTTGATAAGGTAACACAATCTATAAATTTTAGAACAAAAAAGATATGGTTAAGAAAAATACAAACCTATAAGTAATTGTAGAAAATCAGCAGCAACACCTCTCAAATGAAAATAATACAAACCTACAAGCTTTAATTGCATCAGATTCGTAATAGCACCTCCCATCCCTAATGCAAAACGCAAATTACAAATTATAACAACCACAATACAACAGCCTTATTGTCGTCTCAATTCAC
The DNA here is from genome assembly GCA_947179155.2 of Hedera helix. Lineage (NCBI taxonomy): Eukaryota > Viridiplantae > Streptophyta > Magnoliopsida > Apiales > Araliaceae > Hedera > Hedera helix. The sequence continues at coordinate 9,558,643 of OX359279.1, forward strand.
TACCACTTATTGTCATCTCAATTCACATTTACTATGTCTCAAAATTACGTAAAGTTGGCTATCTAACTTAAATAACCACTTAAATACCTGGTTGCAATGTTGTTAAGGTCATCAGTTCTTGACGACCAGGTGCTACAAAAGTTGTGAGGCGAGTAAAAGACTTAGGGGACTACTGCAAAGGCGATCTCTTTGGTAATTAGGCGTCGAAAGTCATCACCTAGGAGATACCTTGCTGCCAAGGCACTCGTTTTAGTAGCGGGGTCTGCAGTTCCAATTTTTAAAACCTATGTCCCTCCCTACTTAATGGGGATCACAGTGAATAATTTATTTACTTTGGTTTAGTTATGAACTTATTTTAATTAATTAGGATATTTTTATCTTTAAGTATTTTAATGGTCCATAAGTACAATTTAGAGTTTATTTTATTTAAATGCTAATGTAATCTCTAACTATTTAGATTATAGAATATTAAGATTGTCATTATACATTTATTTTATCGTGGCGATATTTCTTAAAGTTAATAGACGTGGATTTGAAACTCTAGATCCTAGAGATTTAAGCATAGAGCCTAAATCCTATATCCATATTCTATTATTTACTATTAATAATTATTTTTGAGCCTATCTTACATCATTTGTGGTATCAGAGCAGACAGTTTCTCCACTAATTTCTTAGCTTTTGAGAGATCTTGTGATAAAGGCATGCTTAGATTGGATGGGAATCAAGGATTCAAAGCGTGGGGAGATATAGTTTAAGTTTCTATTGGACTAGTGACGCGAGCAAGAACAAAACAATTCAAGGAAGGATTTGTTGGATTAATTCAAGAAGTATGGACTAGAGAAATTATAAGTGAATCAAATTATGAAGAACACTAAAAGATAGTTCATATGTTGCAAGCAAGAACAAGCCTAATTACAGAAAGTCAAACCAAAAAAACAAGGACCCGGGGCTGTTTTGAAGGAAGATCGCACCCCCGGTGCGATGTTGCAATTAAAACACTATGTCCCGGCGCAAAGAGTGAATTTTAGAAAAAGTCAACGCATATCTGACCATGCGATTTTGAGCAATTTTGATTCAAATTAGAATTTTATTTCCATAGTTGATTATATTTACTTTATAATTAAGTATCCTATCAATTATAGGATTAGGATTTAATAGATTAGTATAAATAGATATCAAAGCTTTGTAATTCATAATAATTTTTATCATTATAATTATTCAATCTATTCTTAAGAGGATTTATTCTTCATCTTTTGGTTCTTTGAGAATTTTTGAGCGTTTTCTTAGTTATTCTTGAGATTCAATTTCTCTTATCATACAATAATTCATAGTTGTGTGTCGCGACTTCTACCATATCAATCGTTGATTATATCGAGGTTCTTATCTCTTTATAGACAACGGGTTTCGGTGTCATTGGTGTCCATTCAACACAATTTTCCTAATAAAAGCAATTGTACCAAGGTTCATGTCTCCATATAGACATTGGGTTAAGGTGCTGTGAGTGTTTCACCTTAAAACTTGGCTATAAAATGATCCGGGCAGCGTTCACCTTACACAAGCATACTGTGGACCTTATCGATTGGTATCAAAGCAATGTTTATCTAGCAGGTTATTTATCTTTATTTTATTGTTCTTGTTTGATTATTTGTTAGCGAAAAGAAAAAATAAATAGTACAAGAATATATATATATATATATATATATATATATATATATATATATATATATATATATATTATACTATATTGTAATTTTTCAATTTACGGAATTTGAGGCTTCAATCAAGTGCAATTTTCGAAGATTAAGGAATTCTAAGGAGTTCAAGGCCACTTCAAAGGCGATCAACCCATAAAATTTTTTGGTACATCAAAATTTATACTAACTATTTATTGTTATTGATATGTTCTTATTGAAGTTAATAGATACTTTGATTTTTTTGGTGAATTCAAAAGGAACCTATAAGAGAAGAATTTTGAGTGGTAAAAGGCAAAAGTGTGAGATTAATATAGGGTAAAAGCCTAAATTATGTGATACACGAGCATTGTGTGAATCATTGTATCGAGCAAAACACATAAGAGAGTGGAGAGAAAAAAAATTATTTACTAACCTTTGTTTTGCAGCAATCATGTCTAGTATGAATGATAAGGGATTGTTTGAATAAAGTTATTAAACAAAGGATCACCAGGCGAATTCCAATGTAGACACAGATGCTCTACTGCATCAGATACTTTGAAGGTTGGAACGATTTGAAGATAAATTTGGGAAGTTAGAAAGCACGTACAAGGGGCAGACCCAATTGATTATAGGTTCTCACAAGAAGGAGAATCCCCGACGAAAGATTATCAAAGCGGATGACGAAGAATCTGTGGGTGGAAAGTATAGTGAAGAGGAAGATTTTAATTCAGATCTTCGAAGGGTAAATGATAATAGGAATCGAAGATAAGGTTCAAGAAGGTTCAATTTGTAGCCACAGAGTTCACTGATTATGCGGTTACTTGGTAGGATCAACGGAACATTAGTAGGCACAGATATGACAAACCACAAATTGAGACTTGGGTGGAGATGAAGCGGGTCATGAAAAAGTTATTTGTGCCAAGCCATTATCATAGAGATCTTTATAGGAGTCTACAAACACTCAAGCAAGGTAGTAAGAATGTGGAGAACTACTACAACGAGATGGAGATCATTATGGCTCGAGCAAATATAGTGGAGGATCGCAAGGCGACAATGGAGAAGTTTCTAACTAGTTTGAATTGGGAGGTTGCTAATTTGGTGGAAGAACAACATTATGTACTGTTGAAAGACAGTGTACACATGGCCATCATGATTAAGAAGCAACTCAAGAGGAAAGGTGGTCAACGATCAATATCTACTACGAGTTCATTTTGGAAGTCTAATACACCACAGAAGGAGGAGAAGCTAATCATAAATAAGCTTAAGATTGAGCCTAAGCAAGAATCATCCAATCAGGGAAATCAAGGCAAAATTGATTCTTCTTCAAATAGAAATCGTGACAGTGTTTGTTTTAAATGTCAAGGCAAGGGTTATATCTAGAGTCAATGTCCAAATTGGAGAATGATGATCATACATGATGATGGAGAGGTAAAGACCGAGGAGGAGAAAAGTGATGATGATTCTATGCCACCATTAGAAAATGTAGAGGAAGATATGTAATCGGAGGAAGGAAAAATGTTAATGACTCGTAGGGCTCTTAGTATGCAATCCAAGAAAGATGATAGTTTGTAATAAGAGAATTTATTCCACACAAGGTGTACAGTTCAAGGAAAGATTTGCAATGCATGATAGATGGAGGCAATTGTACAAATGTTGCAACCACACTTATGGTGGAGAAGTTGAGTCTACTGACCATTAAACATCCGCAACCTTACAAGTTACAGTGGCTTAATGATAGTGGAGAAATCAAAGTGACAAGACAAGTGTTGGTGCCATTTAGCATAGAAAAGTACGAAGATGAAGTATTATGTGATGTGGTTCCGATGCAAGTGGGTCATTTGTTACTAAGTAGGCCATGGCAATTTGATCGGCGTATGAAGCATGATGGATTCACGTATAGGTACTCATTTGTCTACAAGCAAAAGCCAATTGCCTTAGTGCCATTGAGTCCAAAGCAAGTTCATGAAGACCACATACATTTACAAAATAGTTATAGAAAGTGTGAAGAAAAAGAAAATAAAGAAAAGGAAAAGAGTGAAAAAGAGAAGAGTGAAAAAAAAAGTTGAGAGAAAAGAAAGTGAGAGAAAAATTGAGAAAATAGTAAATTACTTAGCAAAAGAAAGTGATGCGAAGAAGGTTTTAATTTCTAAATAGTCGATGATCGTACTTTGGTACAAGGAGACTTTTGAATACTAACGTTACTAATGTTTCTTTGCCTAGTGTTATTTCATCTCTTTTGCAGGAATACAGAGATGTCTTTCCTGAGGATCTACTAAAAAAATTACCTCTAATTCGGGAAATCAAACATCAAATTGACTTTATTCCAGGTGCTACCATTCCAAATTGACCTACTCATAGCAACAATCCCTAGAAAACAAAGGATCTACAAAGGCAGGTTGACGAGCTTATGGAGAAAGGGTTCTTAAGAGAGTTTCAGTCCATATACAGTTCCAGTGATCTTAGTACCTAAGAATGGTGAAAAATAACGTATGTGCATCGATTGTCGTGTAGTAAATAATATCAAGGTAAAGTATCAATATCCTATTCCTAGCTTAGATGATATATTAGATAAATTGCATAGATCTTCCATATTTTCAAAATTTGATTTAAAAAGTGGATATCATCAAATTAGAATGAAAGAGAAAAATAAGTGGAAAACTGTTTTTAAAACAAAATATAGTTTATATGAGTGGTTAATTTTACCTTTTGGATTAACTAATGCACCTAGTACTTTCATAAGATTAATTAACCATGTTTTACGTTCTTTCATTGGTAAATTTGTTGTTGTTTATTTTTATGATTTTTTGGTTTATAGTAAAAACTTGAATGATCATGTCAAGCATTTAAAATATGTTTTAGATGTTGTTAGGAAAGAGAAATTATATGCTAACATAGATAAATACACGTTTTGCACGGATAGAGTTGTTTTCATGGACTCGCGAGCTTTTATCGGCGGTTTGTAAAGGATTTCAGTACTGTTACGGCACCTTTCACGAAAGTCATCAAAAAGAATGTTGGATTTAAATGGGGAAAGTGAATAAGAAAATGAGTTTCAATTAATTAAATCTAAATTGACTAATGCACCTTTACTTGCTTTATCGAATTTTTCTAAAATGTGTGAACTTGAATGTGTGGAGCAGTTTTAAACTATCATACTTACGACAATGAGTTGTATGCATTGGTTAGGGCCTTGGAGACATGGCAACACTACCTGTAGCCTAAAGAGTTCGTGATTCATACGGATCATGAATCATTGAAGTATTTAAAGGGTCAACATAAGCTAAATAAGAGGCATGCATGATGGATAAAGTTCATTGAGCTATTTCCATACGTCATCAAATATAAACAAGGTAAAGAGAACATCGTTGCAGATACACTTTCGGGGTATGTGTTATTAAATACTATTGATACTAAATTACTTGGATTTGAGCAAATTAAGGAATTATGTTAATGACCATAATTTTTATGAAGAGAATAAATCTTGTGAAAAGAATGCAGTAGGTAAGTTTTTAGGCATGACAGGTTCTTATTTCGTGAAAATAAATTATGCATACTTACTTGTTCTTTACGTGAATTACTTGTTAAAGAATCACATGGGGGAGGTTTAATGGGACATTTAGGCGTGGTTAAAACTTTATCTGTGTTACAAGAGCATTTTTATTGGCCACATATGAAATGTGATATAGAAAGAGTTTGTGATAGATGTATTGTTTATCAACAATCGAAGTCACATGTTCAACCCCATGGGTTATATACGCCATTACCTATTTCTAGTGAGCCTTGGATTGATATTTCTATGAATTTTGTATTAGATTTACCTAGATCTAAGAATGGTCATGATTATATCTTTGTGATTGTGGGTCGATTTTTTAAAATGGCACATTTTATTCCATGTCACAAAACTAATGATGTTTCTAATGTTGCTAATATGTTCTTTAGAAAGATTGTTAGGTTACATAGGCTATCTAGAACCATTATTTCTGATAGAGATACTAAGTTCTTGAGTTATTTTTTGAAAACTTTGTGGTGCAAGTTATGTACTAAATTGTTATTTTCTACTACGTGTCATTCACAAACTGATGGACAAACAAAAGTCGTAAATAGAACTTTGTCGTCTTTGTTGAGAGCAAATAATTAAAAAGAACATTAAATATTGGGAAGAATGTTTACCACTTGTTGATTTTGCTTACAATAGATCTATTCATTTTGCTACAAATTATTCATCTTTTGAAATTATATATGGTTTTAATCCTTTAACATCATTAAATTTACTACCATTATCTGTGTCTGAATTTACTAACATAGATAGAAAGAAAAAGGCTAATTTTGTTAAGCAGATACATGAGAAAGCTAGACTTAACATTGAAATGAGGATGGAACAGTACGTGAAGCATGTAAATATAGGATGTAAACAAGTGATCTTCGAGCCTGGTGAATGGGTTTGATTACATTTGAATAAGCAGAGATTTTTGGCTCAAAGGCAATCAAAATTGCTTCCACGGGGAGATGGTCCTTTTTAAGTGTTGGAGCGTATTAATGACAACACATACAAATTGAATTTACCAGGTGAGTATAGTGTTAGCGCTACATTTAATGTTGTTGATTTAAGTCCGTTTGTTGTAGACAATGATTTGAGGATAAAAAAATATCAAGAGGAGATGAATGATGAAGGCATGCTTGGCTTGGATGGGAATCAAGGATTCAAAGCGTGGGGAGATCCAATTCAAGTTCCTATTGGACAAATGACGCGAGCAAGAGCAAAATGATTTAAGGAAAGGCTTATTGAATTAATTTAAGAAGTATGGACTAAAGAAATTGAAAGTGAATCAAATCATGAAGAACGCTCAAAGATAGTTCATATGTTGCAAGCATATGACGCCCCCAAATCCAGGTCCCTCGAACCACAGATTTAATGCTCACGATACTACTCTACCATTCAATCCCAGCCATTCATTTCTAAATAATAAAACTTAATTTACATTAATACATAACTAACCCAGGTTTAAAAACCTTTAAGCATTATAAAACATTTACAATCTGACATATTACAAAAAAATTATAATATTTACAACAGTTCCCTAACTGTACAACTATTGCTTACTAGCTTTTCCCTTTCCTTTATCTGTCCCTGGCCCCTCTACTTGTTCAGGTTTAGCTAAAATATCATGTTAAAGCAAGAATGAGCATAAAATAGCTCAGCAAGTACATAAATAGGTAATGACATGATATCTCAGAGTAAAGAATGAAAATCTAATACAATAGGGTTGAACCATTAAAGGTTCTGTGAAAATTTAAGAGCATAACATAAATCATTAAACGATTAACTTGAAACATGAATCTTGTTGGTTGTATGGTCACAAGACCAATAACTCGTTAAGAATAATACCAATCACAAAGATTGATACTGCCCAGGTCAGTCATAAGACTGCATTTGCTTTCAGATGTGTACTCTAGGTGATCAGCCTATTGTACCTTTACATTGTGCAAAATATAAATATTTAGCGACTCAACCACGCCATAAAATTTACATTTTCTTTTTTCTTTATTCCCCTTTTTATCAATGTTGTTCTGTTACAGCATTTCATAGATTCCGCACCACAACAATATGGATTGAAGAACATAACAATGAATATCTGAGTTTATTATGAATTATCACATATGTTTAGCCGGATCAAGATTGGCATTAACCTTTATCAAAAATAGTTCAATAATGAATGAACTTCAAAATAATTCATAAGAATGCATAACATATATCAATGTTCAAGGAACTACAAAAGTGAGTTCAAAAACAACACTTGTCTTTGTCCTCGTTTACGTTTAACGATAATACCTTATCCCGATTATAACCTACATAACCACAATATTGGTTCATGCATTAGTTATATTCATATACATGCAATACCTTGCTATACAATCTATCATTTAACTTTACATAACCCTTAACACATAACACATTATTCATTCATATCTTAATACCAACCATATTGATCATTTTTATCAATTTATGGTCTACAATACATGTCTCTATCATTTAATGTTAAAATATTTTATTTTGGTTTAAAATAAAAAAAAAATCCAAAAACAGGACATCTCGCCTCGGCGAGATGTTTTGTACTGGACATTTCGCCGGTCGCGAACTCTTCTCGATTTGACCTCGCCCCGGCACCAACTAGTCTCGCTGTCAGTGGAGTCTTTGCAGTTGCACTGCGCCCCGGCGCAGTGTTTAGTTCGAAACATCTTGCCCTAGCGGAATGCTACAGATTTTGAAAAAAAAAATATTTCCAATTTTCATGTTATTTTTGGCCCTTTTTTACAAAACTTGATTCCAACACATGATTCAGCACATATAACATGTATTTGACTTATATAGGCCTTCAAAAATATTAAAAGTTTGCAAATTATTCTATTTTTTCATAAATTTTATTTTAGGTGCAAGTGTTCGTTTTTAAACGTTTAAAATTCTCATTAATCGCCATAAGCACCAAATGACTTCCAAATCGACACTAACACGTGTATTTATATAAAACTTAGATATTTATCTTTATTTCACCTTCAATTACATAAAATGGCCAAAAATCTAATGTTGGTAGAATTTTTTGCCAACTTAACAAAACTTGCACTTGAACCCTCTTTGAGTTCTTGAACTCTATACTTCATATACATTAACATATGTTTATTTAGCAACTTTTTATGCTTATATAACTTCTACATGCACCTTCTAAATCATGTTACAGACAGATTATGATTTGGTTTACATGTAAAATATAGCCTAATATTGTATACTTTCATAAACAAGTCATGTTTTTCAACCTTTAAGGAACATATGATGCTATCTAGCAAGAAATTTTACATGCTTCTAACATGATCAACACCTCCATCTAGGGTTTCACCATATCTAACCATATTTAACATATAATCTTCTTTAAATCATGATTTCTAGCTATGATCATAAGCATGCATAACTCACCACCTTTGTAATACCACACTTGAGCTTAGGGCTTCATCATGAACCAACCATATAGCACATAACTCACACAATCAATACTTATATTCATAGATACATACATGGCTACACTTAATCTTGCACTTAAACACTTAGATAATAAATCTTAAAGCAAAAATACCTTTATACCTTCTTTGTGCTCTCATTCTCCTAGCTATAAAGCTTCTTAGAGTTAAATTCTCCACGTTGATGGCTTTATATGCTTCTCTTAGACACTTTCTTTGTAATCTCTTGAACTTCAAAGCAAACCCTAGCTTCTTTCTCTTTTTCTCTCTATGAACTCTCTTACATAGCTAACTTGGAATGAAAATGAAGATAAGTGAACTTCGCTTATCTTAATACTTGAAATATATACATACATAATTTGTATATATTGCTCCAATAACTAACTCACTTTTGGTTAGGCTAACCATGCATAGTCAAGGCTACTCAAGACATTTCACTTCAATACTTAATGGCATTTAAGACATTTCTTACCAAAAAGGACACCAAGGCCATTTTCTATATTGTCAAGGGTATTTTGGACTTTTCTAAAAAAATCTAGACATTTAATTCAAATTAATTCCTAACTTTCTTATTTTTTATCCAATTCAAGTCCTTTTTTATCCAAATTTGTTTCACTAGGCTTGAATTTTATTCTTTAATCAATTAATACATAAATGACTTGTCCCAAAACACTTGTCACACTTCAAAGATTCAATTTCATTAATTAATTATAATATTTACTCCATTGACAAATTTCATGTCATTACAAAGCAAGTACAATTCCAATTGTAGAAAGTCAAACAAAAGTCAAACCAAAAAAATAGGGACCACGCCCTGTGCTATTTGTGAAGGAAGACCGCGCCCCAGCGCAATGCAATCAAGAGGAACGCGTGGACAGCGAGTTCAAAATGCACCCTGACGTGATATTGTAGTTAAAACACTGCACCTCAGCGCATTAAGCGAATTTTAGAAAAAGTCAACGCGTGTTTGACCATGCGATTTTGATTCAAATTAGGATTTTATTTCCATAGTTGATTAGATTTACTTTGTAATTAAGTCTCCTATTAATTGTAGGATTAGGATTTCATAGATTAGTATAAATAAATATCAAAGCTTTGTAATTCTTAACAATTTTCATTGTTATAATTATTCAATATATTCTTAAGAGGATTTATTCTTCATCTTTTGGTTCGTTAAGAATTTTTGGGCGTTTTCTTAATTATTCTTGAGATTCAATTTGTATTATCATACAATAATTCATAGTTGTGTGTGGCGACTTCTATCACATCAATCGTTGATTGTATCGATGTTTTTGTCTCTTTATAGACAACGGGTTTAGGTGTCATTAGTGTCCATTCAACGCAATTTTCCTGACACAAGAAATTGTATCAAGGTTCGCGTCTCCATATAAACGTTGGGTTGAGGTATTGTGAGTGTTCCACCTTACAACTTGGCTAGAAAAAGATTCGGGCAGCGTTCATGTAATATCCTATATATTTACAAGAATTGTAAATAAGATTTGAAATAATTAATTAAAGGTTATGGTTTAAAATCTAGAGTTATTAAAGTGAGATGTGTAGAAAATGGGTGAACATTTTTTTTAACATAATTTATTTGTTATAAATTAAATGTGAGAATATTATAATGATGCATGTAGAGAATTTATTAAGGAAATAAATTCAATTGAGAAGTGAAGGTGGTTATATTGATATACATATATACCTAAAGTGTGCTTGTTAGCCAAACAAGTAGATGAGTAAATTAAATACTCAATTAAACTAATAAATTAATTAGTTTAAATATGAAGTCATGAAATATAATTAATTAGGTTAATTATATTAGTATGAGTTAAAGTTGTGGAAAATTTAGGATGATTGTCTTGGATGGCAATAATGTGAAGTAATTTATTAAGTAATTAACTTAATTATTAAGTTATTGTATAGAGTTCATTAATGGATTTAAAACAAGCCCAATATGGAAATATTTGCTTGAAGGTGGGTAATTAAATAATAAACCCAAGTGTTATGTTGATTAATAGTTCAAGAGGTAATTAATATAAGTCCAATTAATTAATGTTGGCAAGTATTGTATATAATTGGGTGATAGTCCAATTAAATAAATTATCTAGCCCAAGTTATGGAAGATGCACGAGTTTAGTTGGGCAGCCCAAGTAATTAAATAAAAGAGCCGAATGAAAAGTAAGTTATGTAGCCCAAACACTTAAAAGTCCAATGTTGGTCAAGGTGTTGGGAAATATTGTTAAGTGTAGAGAATTAACTAATATAGGGTTAATTGAACAACCCTAGTTGGTAGACAAAAGAGAGAGCATTAACCAAACATTGGTTAAATGCTAGGTGAGTGAATTTGAAAATGAGAATTAACTACGGATGAGTTAATTGAGTAACCCTAGGTAGTAAATCAATTAAATATTTAACTATGCATGAGTTAGTTGTAGGAAAAATATTATAGATACAATTATATATGTATATAATTTACCAAGATAGAATTGGTAGGTGACCATGGGTTGCATGTTGTAGAGAATTAACCATACATTGGTTAATGGTTAGTTAAAATTGTACGTATTATATATATATATATATATATATATATATATATATATATATATATATATATATAATAAAAATAAAGAAAAATGGTGGAGTGTTGACCAAATATAGAGTCCCACTTGGAGATTGAGTAAAGATGCATGTTGCTTATATTCAATTTAAATTGGTCAACTCAAGCTATGATGTGATTTAAATGAAAGGTTATTGGTGAATATGTAGAGATATATATGTTGTAAGTATATGACTTGGTAGAGAGTTAACCAATGTTGGTTTAATGAATTAACCATAAGTAATAAGAAAGTTTGTCTATCACTAACCCTAGTCAATGAAGATGGTCAATTCCTTAAATTTATCAATTTGATTTTATGGAAATCTAACTATTGTTGGGTTAGTTGTTAACCCTAAGTGGTAATAAAAATAAAAAAAATATTAACCAATGCTAGAGTTAATTGTTAGTAAATATATAAATATATTGAATATATATGTAAAGAGTTAATTACATGGGAGTTAGTGAATAGACCCTAAGTGGTATTGAATGTGTGAATTAATCTCTTTGGGTTAAGTTGTGTAGAATGTGTAGACATATAAAATATGTATACATATTTGGTGAGATTTAACCAAACATTGGTTAATTGGTGGAGGAAGAGAAGCTTTAACTAAGGTTAGATTTGGTAGATCAACCCTAGGTTACTTGATGTGTTAGTAAGTTAACCACATTGTGGTTAATTCTTGGAAGATGTGTGTATGATCAATTGATGAGCTTGGACCATGGTTGATAGTTAGGTCAACATAGGTTACAAGAGTAAGACTTTAACCATAGATGAGTTAAGTGTTGGAGAATGATTGCTTCAAATTTACTCCACCTAGTTGCTTCACTCAACTTCCATAAATCAATCCAAGCAAAGGTCATTCATTTAATAATTAAACTTGATTTGATCTTTTGCAAGTATTGGTAGTCTATAAATAGAAGAAGTAAGAGAAAGCTAGAGTTGACTCATTTGTTAGTAGATCAAATATTATAGAAAGAGAAGCTCTAGAAAAAATAGAGAGCATTCTAGAGAAAAGCAAACAAACACCTGTGAGTTGAAGGAGATTGCTAGAGGAGGAGCTTGGTGGATGGCACATAGTTTCATAGCATACTTTGGAAGGAGAAGAAGAAGAGCATTCATGTCCAAGAGGTTAAAAAGTGTTCTAAACTTTTCTCAGTGCATTTTTGTAGTCTATATATGTTTTAAACGGTTAAAATATATTTTTAACCAATCAAAAGTTAGTTTGATGATCTAGAAGTCTAAAACTATGATATATAGGTATATTCATAGTTTGATATAGTTAATACATGTATTTGTATGGGTGGTATGTAAAGAATTAGAAGGAAAGTCCATATAACGATTTACCGGTAAAACCCTAGGTGGTTCGATCTTTAAATTTCGTGTCAAACATTTTAAAAAATATGATTGAACCATAAAATGTTGTAAAACAAGAAGTTAGGAAGACAACAACACTAAGTTGGTGTCATTTGGATGTGTAGAGTGTATTTTATTCAAGTTTGAACCATTAAAACCAATGATTTTTTATTTTACTTTTTACTTTTTTCTTGTAAGCCGTTTTTAGTCTAGTTCCGTTCGGAATTTGGATTTGTGATATAAAGAGAAATTGTTGAGGGAGAAATTATGATAATAATGGACTCAAGAATCACCCAAAAATATTTTAAATTGAAGAAGTTATGGCTATCGGAGCGTTGGAGGGTCGAGTAGTCAAAAAGTTGACTTTCTGAAAAAGGGGTGTGACGCACCTGTGTCAAGATCTAGCACAGCTGCGCCAGAACAATCTGCCTAGCAGATTTTTCTGGCTCCGAGTCTAGTCGAGTCGGGTCAGTCCGGGTCGAGTCGGTCCGGGTCGAGTTTTTTTATGAAAATTTAAGTTGAAATAAGTGTCAAATGAATGGGTTTGAATAATAAACCAATATATGAAGTTTATTAATAGCTAATGGGTAGCTAGATGCTTAAAATAAAGACTAAAGTTAACACAATTAAAAAGTTAACTATTGGTATTATTTGATGTGTATTAAAATATTAATAAATGATCAATAATATTAGTATATGATTAAAAAGTTATTAAATGATGAATAGTATTAGTAAATGATTAAAATATTATTAAATGATAAATAATATTAGTAAGAGATTAAAATATTATTAAATGGTTAATAATATTAATAAGTGATTAAAATATTATTAAATGATTAATAATATTAATAAGTGATTAAAATATTATTAAATGGTTAATAATATTAGTAGGAGAATAAAATATTCTTAAATGGTTAATAATATTAATAAGTGATTAAAATATTATTAAATGGTTAATAATATTAATAAGTGATTAAAATATTATTAAATGCTTAATAATATTAATATGTGATTAAAATATTATTAAATGTTTAATAATATTAATAAGTGATTAAAATATTATTAAATACTTAATAATATTAATATGAGATTAAAATATTATTAAATGGTTAATAATATTAATAAATGATTAAAATATTATTAAATAGTTAATAATATTAGTATGAGATTAAAATATTATTAAATGGTTAATAATATTAATAAGTGAGGAAAATATTATTAAATGATTAATAATATTTGAACATTGTTGTATATTATCAAAGATAGATAATATTTTGAGGTATTTGGTACATTATTAAATGTCCAAATCATTAAGTTATATAAAAGAAGGATGTTTAATTAAATTAAACCGATGTAAATAATCCATTTATGACTAATTTTGGCAACTTATTAAAAGTAGGTCGTACGACGAACGTGTAGTGAATGCGTAAGTTGGTTAAGCGTACCCGACATGTCTGACTATGTTTGGGCTAGGGTTTTTGTCCAGAACTTAAGGGTTCGTTTGTCGGACATCTTAAGAATTAATAATTAAAGTTAGAGTCTTATATAAAGGCTAAGTAATAGTCATTGTATCTAATGATTATGTCAATTTCCTATATAAATTATAGGTTGAACAAAAGACTCAAATAAGCGTAAATGGTAAAAACGAACCAGACAAGTTTTTCAGAACTTGCTTCTATGTGCATTAATATGTTATAGTGTGATTTAAATTGATAATATGAAGATATATTGATGATGTTTGTAGTAGATGAGCAGCATGTGGTATGACTACATGAAAACTATGTACAAGAATGAAGCATAATTTGTTAAGTGCTAGTTGATTATCGTATGTGATGCATAAGAGGTATGAAGTATTATTAATATGAAAAGCCTGATGTAAGAATAAGATGCAAAGCATGTATATTATGTGAAGCATGTAATGTATTATGTGTAACTGTTAAACTTGCTGAGCCGTCGTGCTCACTCTTGCTTAAAACCAACATTTTCAGATAGTGCAAGTTATTCGAAGTTTTGTTAAAGATCAAGAAACAGGAATGCATATTACATTCACTGAAGGTCTAGCACGACCATTGTAGATATCAGTCCGAATTGAACAGGTAAAATGATTGTGTAGTATAAGAATTGGTTGGTATGTAATATGAGTGTTAAATACTCAAATTGATTGTAATAGAATGTCGTATCATATATGATATTGAGACATACTATGAATGTATAAAGATTGCGATTCTGGAATAGAAAGAGATGTTGTAAAAATTATAAATAAATAATTATTTATCAATTATAATATTGTTGTAACTCATGAACAATAAGGAAAAGGTAGTACTAGTGTTGAATCAGATCCGAGGTTAAAGTAACCCAGATTTGGGGTCATCACAAGTTGGTATCAGAGCTAATAGGTTAAAAACCTTATGTAAGAGTACCTTAAGCTATAACTGTTGTAGAAGATAAGTAAAATGATAAAGGAATAAACTCAGGTAGAGTTTAAGTAATAAAGATGAATTTGAAAAATTCATATATAGAAGATTATCCAAAGATGAATTTGAAAAGATATAAGAGAAATGAAAAGGGTCATGTTGTACCTAATTTGAAGAAATAATAGAAGATATCTTATAATAAGATTTTGGAAAGCAGAAAGAAAATGCTAACAAGGTCATGAAATGATCTAGAGAGATAAACTCGTAATGAGTCAGATGTGCTAAAATATGAATGGAGAGAATTCGTATTCAGTTAAGAAAATTAGAGGTTTATGGGTTTTTAATTGAGGACTCATAGTAGTGGCTGAGTTGTACGACTCCTTGTGTGGGCGGGAAATTTGTGCTTGGTTTTAGAGCCACTTTGCTTCCTATATTAATATAGTAGTTGAGTTGAACAGTTCTTTGTATGGGCAGAGGATTTATTCTTGGTTAACGACCGCTTAACCTTCTATATTAATTAGTGGCCGAGTTGACCAATTTCTTGTATAGGCAGGAGATTGTGTTTGGTTTGACAACCACTTAGCTTCCTATAGTGATAATCGATTTGAACCTGGTGTCACGCTATTCGATGTATATATGGTGAGAAGGAGATTCTTTTCTCATAATATATTGGATAGGTAGAGAATATTAAGATAAGTACGTGTTCTTAAAACTCATACTGATAGTAAGTTTGTGACCCATAATCGTATGGTGGAACCCCTCAGCGAATGGACGATTTTGGTCTGACTAGGATAAGTTCATCAACCCATATGATTGTGGTAAGTTCCTGAACTCCTAATGTGTGGTAAGTTTGATGAACAGTGAGTATGAGTACAGTTAATTAGCAAGATTAGAGTTATACTATATGTAGTTATTAAGCTGAAAAAGAATGTGGAGAAAAAATTTGAGGTGTTTGAGGTTTTAGGATATTTCAAATCTTCTCACTATGCTAGCCTTTAAAATTCTTAAAATCGTGCCAAAATTCGCACATTTGTGCTTTTGAAAATGTTAAAATACGTTTTAGTAATCATTAATGCATTTAGTGCAGAGATGATAAACAATGCAGTCATCAATGCAGAGTAACCTAATGTTGGATGTATTTTTAAGCCCACTATGGTATGATGTAGTATGATAAAGTCATAAAATGATTTTCAGTATTTTGAAACGTTTAAAGAAGAGTCTATGCTAATTTTTTCGGCTAGACAAATTGATTTAAAAATATCAAAATGTATTTATAAAATCATCTCACGCCATTAAAGTCATGGTGTGGGGATGAAAAGGACGGAATCCTCAACGTACTGTCAAGATGTGCGGTATCATGAAGTCATAAATTAATGATAGAATCCTCAACGTACTGTCAAGATGATGCGATATCATGAAGTCTTAAAAATGAATTTAAGTGATTTTAACTAATCTAAAGTGATTTTAACTAATCTAAAATGATTTTTAGTTCGTAATATACGAACAGTTCAATTATGTGAGTCTATGTCATTTATTTTGACTGGATACTTTTGGTCAGAAATGACTCAAGTTTTATTTCCAATCCAACTTATACTGGAGCGAAATGTTGTAGTAAGTCTGAGGTAAACAACCCTATAATGGGGAATATGTCAGAGCCATGAATAAAGAACCCGCGAGGGGGCGCCTAAGAGTTGTGGCATACTGATATAACAAAATATGGGTTGGTAAATCCAGAGAGTTCGACCCTAAGTGAAGTCATTGTGCACAGCGCTAGAGTACGATAGGCTGATCACCTAACGTACAAAACAATTGTGGAATGTTTTCAGTCTTTGTGATTGATAAACCTTCTCGTAGATGTTCACGGTCTTTATAACCCCTCAGCATAGTATGAAAGTTTTAATGAATATTTTGATTTTCAATTTATTCTTTTGTAAGATATTAATTTTCAATTTATTCTTTTGCAAGATATTCCATTGTTCTGGAATTTTGAGTTTAGAACTATGAACTTTCTAAAAAAGGGTGGCCATAGAATTTGATGAGTAAAGAGATATTCTCATAGATGAAAATTGGTATAAATGAGTATGATAAAATTTCGGGGACGAAATTCTTATAAGAAGGGATGAATGTAATATCCCAGATATTTATAAGAATTGTAAATAAGATTTGAAGTAATTAATTAAAGGTTATGGTTTAAAACCTAGAGTTGTTAAAGTGAGATGTGTAGAAAATGGGTGAACATTTTTTTTTAACATAATTTATTTGTTATAAATTAAATGTGAGAATATTGTAATGATGCATGTAAAAAAAATTTTAAAGAAATAAATTCAATTGAGAAGCGAATGTGGTTATATTGATATACATATATACCTAAAGTGTGTTTGTTAGCCAAACAATTAGATGAGTAAATTAAATACTCAATTAAACTAATAAATTAATTAGTTTAAATATGAAGTCCTGAAATATAATTAATTAGGTTAATTATATTAGTATGAGTTAAAGTTGTGAAAAATTTAGGATGATTGTCTTGGATGGCAATAATGTGAAGTAATTAATTAAGTAATTAACTTAATTATTAAGTTGTTGTATAGAGTCCATTAATAAATTTAAAATAAGCCCAATATAGGAATATTTGCTTTAAGGTAGGTAATTAAATAATAAACCCAAGTGTTATATTGATTAATAGTCCAAAAGATAATTAATATAAGTCCAATTAATTAATGTTGGCAAGTATTGTATAAAATGGGGTGGTAGTCCAATTAAATAAATTACCTAGCCCAAGTTATGGAAGATGTGTGAGTTGTGTTGGGTAGCCCAAGTAATTAAATAAGAGAGCCCAATGCAAAGTAAGTTATGTAGCTCAAACACTTAAAAGTCCAATGTTGGTCAAGATGTTGAGAAATATTGTTAAGTGTAGAGAATTAACTAATATGAGGTTAATTGAACAACCCTAGTTGGTAGACAAGAGAGAGAGCATTAACCAAACATTGGTTAAATGTTAGGTGAGTGAATTTGATTATGAGAATTAACTATGGATGAGTTAATTGAGTAACCCTAGGTAGTAAATCAATTAAATATTTAACTATGCATGGGTTAGTTGTAAGAAAAATATTATAGATACAATTATATATGTATATAATTTACCAAGATAAAATTGGTAGGTGACCATGGGTTGGATGTTATAGAGAATTAATCATACCTTGGTTAATGGTTAGTTAACATTGTAAGTATTATATATATATATATATATATATAACAAAAATAAAGAAAAATGGTGGAGTGTTAACCAAATATGGGGTCCCACTTGGAGATTGAGTAAAGATGCATGTTACTTGTCTTCAATTTAAATTGGTCAATTCAAGCTATGATGTGATTTAAATAAAAGGTTATTGGTGAATATGTAGAGATATATATGTTGTAAGTATATAAATTGGTAGAGAGTTAACCAATATTGGTTTAATAAATTAACCATAAGTAATAAGAAAGCTTGTCTATCACCAACCCTAGTCAATGAAGATGGTCAATTCTTTAAATTTATGAATTTGATTTTATGGAAATCTAACTATTGTTGGGTTAGTTGTTAACCCTAAGTGGTAATAAAAAAAAATATTAACCAATGCTAGAGTTAATTGTTAGTAAATATATAAATATATTGAATATTTATGTAAAGAGTTAACTACATGGGAGTTAGTGAATAGACCCTAAGTGGTATTGAATGTGTGAATTAACCCTCTTTGGGTTAAGTTGTGTAGAATGTGTAGACATATAAAATATGTATATATATTTGGTGAGAGTTAACCAAACATTGGTTAATTGGTGGAGGATGAGAAGCTTTAACTAAGGTTGGATTTGGTAGATCAACCCTAGGTTACTTGATGTGTTAGTAAGTTAACCACATTGTGGTTAATTGTTGAAAGATGTGTGTATGATCAATTGATGAGCTTGGACCATAGTTGATAGTTAGGTCAACATAGGTTACAAGAGTAAGAGCTTTAACCATACATGAGTTAAGTGTTGGAGAATGATTACTTCAAATTTACTCCACCTAGTTGCTTCACTCAACTTCCATAAATCAATCCAAGCAAAGGTCATTCATTTAATAATTAAACTTGATTTATTCTTTTGCAAGTATTGGTGATATTGTAGACTTACAATAATTGTAAGTATCAATTTTGGTAGACTATAAATAAAAGAGTAGTAACAGAAAGCTAGAGTTGGTTCATTTGTTAGTAGATCAAATATTATAGAAAGAGAAACTCTAGAAAAAATAGAGAGCATTCTAGAGAAAAACAAACAAACACTTGTGAGTTGAAGGAGATTGATAGAGGTAGTTTCATAGCATACATTGGAAGGAAAAGAAGAAGAGCATCTATGTCCAAGAGGTTAAAAAGTGTTCTAAACTTTCCTCAGTGCATTTTTATAATCTATACATGTTTTAAACGGTTAAAATATATTTTTAACCAATCAAAAGTTATTTTGATGATCTAGAAGTCTAAAACTATGATATATAGGTATATTCATAGTTTGATATAGTTAATACATGTATTTGTATGGGTGGTACGTAAAGAATTAGAAGAAAAGTCCATATAACAATTTACCGGTAAAACTCTAGGTGGTTCGATCTTTAAATTTTGTGTCAAACGTTTTCAAAAATATGATTGAACCATAAAATGTTATAAAATAAGAAGTTAGGAAGACAACAACACTAAGTTTGTGTCATTTTGATATGTAGAGTTTATTTTATTTAAGTTTGAACCATTAAAACCAAGGATTTTTTATTTTAGTTTTCATTTTGTCCTTGTGAGCAGTTTTTAGTCTAGTTCCATTCAGAATTTGGATTTGTGATATAAAGAGAAATTGTAGAGACATAAATTATGATAAGAATTGACTCAAGAATCACCCAAAAATGTTAAATTGAAGAAGTTATGGCTGTTGGAGCGTTGGAGAGTCGAGCAGTCAAAAAGTTGACTTTCTGAAAAAGGGGTCTGACGCACCTGCGTCAGGATCTAGCGTAACTGCGCCAGAACAATCTGCTAACAATCTGCCTAGCAGATTTTTTTGGCTCCGGGTCGAGTCGGGTCGGTCCAGGTCGAGTTTTTTATAAAAATTTAAGTTAAAATAAGTGTAAAATGAATGGGTTTGAATAATAAACCAATATATGAAGTTTATTAATAGCTAATGGGTGGCTAGATGTTTAAAATAAATACTAAAGTTAACACAATTAAAAAGTTAATTGTTGGTATTATTTGATGTGTATTAAAATATTAATAAATGATCAATAATATTAGTATATGTTTAAAACATTATTAAATGATAAATAACATTAGTAAATGATTAAAATATTATTAAATGATAAATAATATTAGTAAGAGATTAAAATATTATTAAATGGTTAATAATATTAATAAGTGATTAAAATATTATTAAATGATTAATAATATTAATAAGTGATTAAAATATTATTAAATGGTTAATAATATTAGTAGGAGATTAAAATATTATTAAATGGTTATTAATATTAATAAGTGATTAAAATATTATTAAATGATTAATAATATTAATAAGTGATTAAAATATTATTAAATGGTTAATAATATTTGTAAGTGATTAAAATATTATTAAATGGTTAATAATATTAATGAGTGATTAAAATATTATTAAATGGTTAATAATATTAATATGAGATTAAAATATTATTGAATGGTTAATAATATTAATAAATGATTAAAATATTTTTAAATGATTAATAACATTAGTATGAGATTAAAATATTATTAAATGGTTAATAATATTAATAAGTGAGTAAAATATTATTAAATGATTAATAATATTTGAACATTGTTGTATATTATCAAAGATAGATAATATTTTGAGGTATTTGGTACATTATTAAATGTCTAAATCATTAAGTTATATAAAAGAAAGATGTTTAATTAAATTAAACCGATGTAAATAGTCCATTTGTGACTAATTTAGGCAACTTATTAAAAGTAGGTCGTACGACAAATGTGTAGTGAATGCGTAAGTTGGTTAAGCGTACCCGACATGTCCAACTATGTTTGGGCTAGGGTTTTTGTCCAGAACTTAAAGATTCATTTATCGGATATCTTAAGAATTAATAATTAAAGTTAGAATCTTATATAAAGGCTAACTAATAGTCATTATATCTAATGATTATGTCAATTTCCTATATAAATTGTAGGTTGAACGAAAGACGCAAATAAGCGTAATGGTAAAAGCGAACCAGACAAGTTTTTCAGAACTTGCTCCTATGTACATTAATATGCTATAATGTGATTTAAATTGATAATATGAAGATATATTGATGATGTTTGTGGTAGATGAGCAGCATGTGGTATGACTACATGAAAACTATGTACAAGAATGAAGCATAATTTGCTAAGTGCTAGTTGATTATCGTATGTGATGCATAAGAGGTATGAAGTATTATTAATATGAAAAGTCTGATGTAAGAATAAGATACAAAGCATGTATATTATGTGAAGCATGTAATGTGTTATGTGTAACTGTTAAACTTGTTGAGCCATCGTGCTCATTCTTACTTAAAACCAACATTTTCAGATAGTGCAAGTTATTCGAAGTTTTGTTAAAGATCAAGAAACAGGCATGCATATTACATTCACTGAAGGTCTAGCACGACCATTGTAGATATCAGTCCGAATCTGACAGGTAAAATGATTATGTAGTATAAGAATTGGTTGGTATGTAATATGAGTGTTAAATACTGAAATTGATTGTAATAGAATGTCGTATCATATATGATATTGAGACATACTAGGAATGTATAAAGATTGCGATTCTAGAATAGAAAGAGATGTTGTAAAAATTATAAATAAATGATTATTTATCAATTATAATATTGTTGTAATTCATGAACAATAAGGAAAATGTAGTACTAATGTTGAACCATATCCGAGGTTAAAGTAACCCGGATTTGGGGTCGTACCAATTCACCTTGTGCAAGCGTATCGTAGACCTTTTCATCTTGGGTTTGAAAAAAAACATTGTTCACTTCAGAGTTACTATTCATCATCGTCAGTGTTATGTTCATCTTCCTCTAAGCCGCTACTACAGCACCCTCGTCATCCAAACATAATCCCAAAACAGCAGCCCATAAGGGAAGGACCAGAAAAAATAAGCAAAAAGAAGAGGGTAGAAGAAAGGAGAAGGAGAGCAAAAAACGAAAGGAGAATAAGAAGATGCACTGGAAGGACGACATACCTTGCCACCTGCTTGCCGCCATGAATCCTTGCCTCACTAATTTTGCCTTGCATCGCCAACTCCATTATTTTCCTTTTGATTACTGCATATATGCTGGGAGAAAAAGGAAGGTAACCATAACCTTTCTAAAACAGATTAAAAACACTTTTCCAATTACAATTTCGTCCCCACGTCTCTGTCCCCCATTTAAATATTAGCCTACAGTTCATTAATTTATATTACAGCCCTTGTTTCTTCCATAAAGAACCACTTGTCGACGCCGGGATTTTCGTCGTCTCGTTTATTTTTATTATTAAAAGTCCCTTTCCAATTTTAGCCTTTAGATTAAGATGTGATTTTTTGAAAAGGGTCGGCTTGAATGTCGACGGGTTTTGAAAGATCGATTTTATGATGAGCCAATTGACCAGAGTCGCCAGTTGGTATATTTGAAATGGATGTACCAACTCATCCGAATTTTGTTTTTTTGTAATCGTTGGCTCATATGTGACTCCGAGTTCATTGGTCCGCAAACCGAGATTCATAGAGTTCGGGGGCTTGCTTAAGCGAGGGGAAGGTGTTAGGCACCCCCCGACTTCCGTAAAACACGGTTACCGCTATCTTGATATTTTCCTATCCTTTTAAATCCTAAAATGTGTGAGTTGCGTGTGTGTGCATGTGTGCCTAGGTGAATGCTTGTGGTGAATTTTGTTTGAATTTTTGTATGGCAAATGTGCTTTATCTGGAAAATGTTTTAACGTCTTTTGACCTAAATGACGAGGTTTTACCTTTTTTATAAGAAAGATTGATTTTTAATTTCGAAAACTTTTGAGGGTTTTTTATTAGATGTCATTTTAGAAAACAGACAATTTTAAACTTTTGTCAAATAGGAATCGAGACTATACATTGCCTTCTAACAGTTAATATAAATAAAACGAGGGCAACTTCTAGAACTCTTTAACCCTATGCACAAAGTTTAATGAAAATACTTATTTATTTACAAAATCGTTTTTTATGACGTTTTAAAACCCAATTAAAGCCTATTCATCAATCATGGATTAAAGTTCGCCAAAACACTTAACCTTTAGACCTCGTGACTCTAATATCCTGAAATTGATCATTTTTTACAAAATCTTCATTATTTGCCTTATTTAAAAACCATTTTTTGTGTCGTAAATTAAACAAGCACTCACAACGTGTCGGGGCTATCCACGGGCATGTAAGCCATCCAGACAACCCCAAACACCTACAATCACATATTTTATTATTATTACGGGGCCTTAACCCGAACACGACTTTGTATCGCTTTAAGGCCGGATATTACAAAATACACATCCATGGACCCTATACCATGATTACATACACCAAAATGTCCATCATCGGGATTTGACCGCGAGGATCTCCTCCCTAGGCTCACATTTACCCAAATCATGGCACAACCAACCCTAAACCAAATCTAACGAGATTTAACATTGCTATCACATTACATAACCCAAATATCACAACTTAATCACTAACACTATCCATTACCACAACGAACGAGATATCACCGTACGGATGTCATCGGGGCGTTAGGAGGAGTTACTTTTCGATGGAAACCTCGCTAACAACCCCTAATCCACGGATCCTTTATCAACATAACAACATATTACATCACATAACCCAAAACATAAGCTATATTAACAATACAAGCGATAGAATACCAAAAAGACAATCTTTTCACCTTGCAAAACGCGGATTCAAGCTTCTATATCACGAAATAGATTACACCACAAGATTGCTAACCAATGGATACAACAAATGGGATATATTGCTTGAATCTAACAAGCGAAACGACCCCTCTCTCTCTCCCCCGCGAGCTCTCTCTCTCCTCTTTTCTTTTTTTTCTTTTTTTTCTTTTTTCTTCTCTCTCCTGGTTCTCGGGTTGAAGATGGCGATCTATAGTGCTTCAGCAGGCAGCCGCAGATACATCTGCGGCCAGCCGCAGATGCATCTGCGGCCAGCCGCAGATGCATCTGCGGCTGCCTGCTGTGGCCGTCTCCTCGGCTGCCGTGTGCTGCCCTCGAGCCACGCGAACGTCTTTTTGTCGGCAGCCGCGACTGCATCCGCGGCTGTCCGACGCATTTTTCTCGAATTTCGTGCCACGCGGTATTAATTTGCCAATTTCTGCTGTATTATTTTGGAAAGCTGTTCTTTGATACCTGAATCAATTCTGGGAATGGTTTCCCGACGTCGAGACCCCACCCTAATGCTGTAATTGCAGTGTCCTTGGCCCTTTTTGGCGATTCGCATCGGGCTCTGTCTGGATTTCCCGTAGGCCTCGCCTCAGATGCCTCAATTCTCGTTTTGCGTTTGACAGCCTTGATCGTAAGCCGTGGTGGGAACTGCATTTTGGCGCCCACCTCTCCTTGTCGTATATTGGGTCACTTGACGATTTTGCCCTCCTGTCAGGGTTAGTAGAGAAATGCAAAATTTGGGTGTCTACAGCTGCCTCTCTTTATCATGTCTATGGAATGAAATATGAAATGGACATGATAAAGAAGTAGGCACCCGATGCACAGGAAAGACAGTATGTGTTTTATCGATGCAATGCATATGTTGAGACAATGCAAATGCCGCACTTGACATGATCGTGTAGGGGTCGATTCGAATTCCACGAATGGATGTCGCTGGGCTTTCGTACCCGACGGTCGCTCTTGGATGGGTCAGGTATCGTCTCTGACGGGTCATTTTTCAATCGGTCAGGTATCGTATCTGACGGGTCGTTTTTCAATTGGTCATGTATCGTATCTGACGGGTCGTTTTTCAATTGGTCAGGTATCATATCTGACGGGTCGTTTTTCAATTGGTCAGGTCTCGTATCTGACTGGTCGTTTTTCAATTGGTCAGGTATCGTATCTGACGGGTTGTTTTTCAATTGGTCAGGTCTCGTATCTGACGGGTCGTTTTTCAATTGGTCAGGTCTCGTATCTGACGGGTCGTTTTTCAATTGGTCAGGTATTTCTAAAATCTTATATCTCAACATGGGACACGTTGCAGGCTGACTCGGGGAGCAAAAGGGAGGCAAAACGGGTCACCGAGACCAGCCGCAGATCCATCTGCGGCCAGCTGCAGATGCATCTGCGGCTGGGATCGGCCCCTACATTAGATCGCGACCCCCACGTTTCTTTTCACTTTTTGGCTGTCCCTTTCACTCGTTTTCGGTTTTCCTCGCCCCCTACCCGGCTTTTTCGTCTTTTGGACCTCTTTCGGCAAAATCTGCTCCGATTAAATCAGTCTACGTACTTTGGGTAACGTTTTAACTCATTTTTCTTTGATTTTTCGCTTTCATTTGACTATGTATTTACTTGTGTAAATATTTGATCTTAGTAATGCATGCCTATATGAGATATTGGGGTTAGCCATAGCATATATAAACGAATGGGTCTTGCGGTCATGCTTTATTTACTTTGAAAAACCATGATTTTATTCATTTTATGCTCATGGTGCATCATTTTCACTTGCATTTGGGATTTGTTGGTTGTCTGACTTGATTTTAAACATGCCGGATCGTGCATAGGATGTCCATTTTACAAACGAGACTCTGCCGAAATTTCGGGAAATCTAGCGCACCCCTAGGGATTTATTCATGCATTTCCATTTCATAAACATGTCATGCTGCCCTATGACTTTTAGCAATATGCAATAAGATTTGTTTTGAAAGATAACGAGTTAAGGGTGTACCTCCTTTTCGTGATGCCGTTTCAGCCATGGATCCTGATGCTCCCAGTGGCTCCGCAGTGCCCCGGGTGGCGGGTGTCCGACGTCGCAGAGCGGCCACCCCAGCTCTAGCTCCCGTTCTGACCCGTCATTCCCGTAGATTGGCGGAGTCTATCATTCGCCCCGTGCAGCCGGATATTGATGAGGATGCCCCAGCTGAGGCAGAGGCGGGCCCTTCGGGCACAGCGGCTCCTCCCCCCACGCGTCGGACTTTACCAGGGGCCCGTGCCAGGATACCTGATCTGCTCGGTCTGACTCTCAGTAGTCATCCCTCAGCCTACCTGGCGGCTAACGAGGTATATCCGTCATTTAACTTCATTCAAATCCGTATGGTTACCATGCTTGACTTTCGATGGTTGTCACAAGTTCCTGAGTTTACCCAGCCTCGGGGCAACTGGTTTAGCATATACACTCTCTATCATGCGCTGCATTCCGACTATAGGGGGATGGTAGATTCCTGGGGCTTCAAACATTTCTTCACCATTGCCCCTCGCCGGTGTCCGTGGGGCTATATGAGGGCTTTAGCTGAGCGCTGGTTCCACCATACACAGTCGCTTCATCTTCTTGACTGTGAGCTGATGTTGACCCCTCTCGACTGGCGTTATATCACCGGGGTGGAGTTTTCTGGATCCCGGGTCCCTCTGGAGACTGACATCACCACCGCAGCTGTTCGATCCCTGTTGGGCTACTCTCCCCATGATAAGGTCTTTAAGGCCCGCAGCATCCGATCGGGAGCCTTGGCTGTAGATGCCATTGGAGGGGTCCTCTCCGAGCCATTCCCTGAGGACCGGTCTACTCGTGATTTTCTGCTCCGCCGTCTGTTTCTGACCATTATGAGGGGCTGTTTTCTGGGGAACAACTCCTCGACTATCCATTTCAGCATTGTCGGAGCCACCAGGGATGTTGACCGGATCGGGGATTACGACTGGGGCTCTTTCACCTTTGCTTACTTCCTCCAGGGTCTTCGTCTCCGCTCAGAGGGACAGACCGATGCTTGGCTCGGCTTCTACCCCTTCCTGCTAGTAAGTCCCTTTTATCATACAGTTCTCGTTTCGTCCCATTTCTTTGTTCCTTCTTGCTACTTACGGCTTTTCTGTTTTGTTTGACAATTCTGGGCCTACGAGAGATTACCCTGCTTGTGGCCCGTTACTACCCTCGGCCCGGAGATTTATCCCAGGGGTCGTAGATGGCATCATAGTACTCTCGAGGAGACCCCAGTGTCCGATAGTTTCGCTCATTGTCGGCTGCAGTTAGAGTTGATCTCGTCTGCGGATGTGACCTGGGTTCCTTACACGGGGGATCATTTGGCAGCTGGCCTTGCTGGTGGTTATGCCGCGGACCTGGAGCATGCCTTGTCCACTCGCCGTATTCCTTTTCTGACCTACGGTGGATGGGAGCTATATCTGGGGGAGCGCGCCATCAGATGTGTGACTGGGGAGGCTCGTATCCCTTTGGCCCCTCCCTCAGAGAGAGCTTGGTTTGCGGATGCCCACCTTCCAGAGGCCCTGATGGCCGGGGGGGACGGCTATATGCTTTCTGTTGGTCCGCATACGAGCGAGAGCTTCAGTGCCTGGTGGAGACCCCGCACTATCGGTCCTCAGACCCGGGCTACTTTCTTCCTCGGAGACCTGGTTCACGGGTCGGTGATGATGGCAGATTAGATGGAGTGCGTCCGTGTCCCCACCCATTCGGACCAGATTGCTTCACTCACTCGGAGGGTGGATCAGTTATCTCTCTTCGTTCGAAGCTTGGGCCGAGATCCAGAGGAGGCTTATGCTGCAGACCCGCAGGGATCTGATTTTGGCGCGGGCCCCGGTACATCGGATGCCCCAGTTCCGCCTTATTCCTGCCCAGACCTTAATTTTGAGGGTGAGGTTGCCCTTCCCCAGGACTTGCCTGCAGATCAGTTTGACGATGACACCTTCATTGATGGCATAGATTTCACTGATTAGACTTTGATAGGCTAGGATCTCTGTATTTAAACCTGCTCGTTTTACTATCATTTCTCATTTCATGTATTATGTACAGACTTATTTCAATTTATGCACAATCATTTACTTTTGATGCTCCGTTCATTCCATCATAGTCTGTAGGAGGCATGATTTATTATATATATGGATAAATAAAATTTGACCCCTGTATAGTCTTTTGATACTGCTCTTTACAGATGTCTTTTATAGATGTGGTTCGTGTGGGCCCTCACGCTCCCTCGGGGATCATCGGCCTGTTTCTTTCGTGGCTGGATAGTTTGCTACCCTCCGACCGAATTATTGCAGATGGTCTTCTGGGACACTCATTTTCTCTTTTATCATTCCAGGTACCGCCGGGCTTTGTAGACGGCATTCTTAGTTGCTGGGTCCCGGACAGACACGTTTTCAGGTTTGGGATGGAGTATCTGACCCCCACACTTGAGGAGTATGCTCGCTTCACCGGCTTATCCGTGGATGGTCCCTGTGCACGGGTTACCTCTGGCCATATGCGCCGCCAGTTCCTGACTTTCACAGGCTTGCAGAGGACAGCCCTGCTATCCGTGACCTCCTCGAGCCACCTTGTTCCTCTATCCTTCCTGGGTGACAGATTTGGCTCGGTGGATAGCTTCTATCGATTTTCCAGTGATTTTTCAGTATCTGAGGAGCGCTGGGACGCTTTGAGAGTGGATGTTTTGATGGCCTGTGTCATATCAGCTCTGTACATGCCCGCAGGGGACGACCTCATGGATATGCGGGTTATCGTAGCGGTGCAGGCTCTCCAGGAGGATCATACCATTCTTCCCATGATATTAGCAGAGACTTACCTGTCGGCCTCATATTGTCATTCCTTCTCTGGTCGCATATTTAGGGGAAGCTCTACTTTGTTATACGTATGGTTCATGAGCCACCTCAGACCCATCGGGCAGTTTCGTCGACACGGGTTCTGTTTCAGCCACAGCCTGGCCATGCAGTTCTCTTTCCGTCCCCGGCGATGCACGGATACAGCCTCATGGAGGGAGCTCTTATCGGCCATTGAGTAGCCTTTCCATCTTCTGATCTATTCGGGTTATTGCTCCTTCCAGAGTTTCCTGACTCATGTGCCACCTTTTGATTTCCTCCCTCTCCTTGGCTTGAGGGGGGTGACGACTTATCATCCCTTAGCTGTCATGGGGCAGTTTGACCAGATGCAAGATCTCCATCTCTTTACGGGAGCTGCTGACTACCAATTTCTCATATCGCCTCAAACGGAGAGGGAGCTACTGAGGGTATACGATCTTTGGTCACACAGGGTCTCGGCCGAGTTTGGGGACAGTCACCCCGGTCAGACACCCGATTATCTGTTATGGTTGCACGGGGATTCAGAGATTGCCGACTTTGACCCGATCGGGGTATTGGATGGTTCCCGAGGACTTTTTCCAGGTGAGACTAGTTCAGGTGCGATCATTTCTCCGGAGGTTTCAGGATTATCGCCCAGATCTGGTATTGAGGAGGTTTCCACTTCGGTACATGCCCATTCCTTTGACTTGACTGATCGGATCCAGAGATTGATGATTGAGGGTACCCGGCTCCGGTTCGTTTTGAGTGCTACTGAGACTGAGAGGGATACCGCCTATGCGGAGCGGGATGCTGCTGTACTAGCCCGGGATGCCGCCCTTTCCGCCAGAGATAACATCGTAGAGCAGGCCCGAGTCATCATGGAGGGCCATTCCACGACTGTTACCAGTGCTGCTGCTCTTTTGACTCGGATTGACATGATGGGACAGCAGATTGTGGATGAGCCGGAGGTTTATGATGCCTCGACTATTCTGTCTATCCTGCTCCAGCTGGTCTCTGACCTGTAGATGATTTTATTTCCTGCACGGACTATGTCAGTTTCATCACTTTTATTTAAAAGACAGACTTGTAATCAAAATGTTTTGTATATATAGAGAAATATTTGTGGTTTTAGTCATTTCCCTTTTTGATGCATCGTTGCCCTTCATTGGATCCTCATTTTATCCAGCTGATTATGATTTCGATATATTGCCTTATTTCTTTCCTCAAGTCTTGATTGGAACTCCACAGATATTGCCGCATGCCCCCTTTTGATTTCATCGAAGTGAGTCTTGGACTTTGGGCTAATTATGTGGCTAGGTTTGGGTAAGTTTTGGAGTGTATAGGATTTCGGGATTTTCTGGAAGTGGTTTCGGTATAGGGACAATGTTTATTATTTTGGTATAGAACGGACCGGGCCATGACGGCTGAATGTATTTGTCCAAAGTAAGGTTTCGGGTTTTCTGGAAATGGGTTTGGTATAGGGACGAGATTTATTATTTTGTATAGAAGGGACCATGCCAGGATGGCTGTCTACGTACTCCCACAAGGTCGGGAGATCAGGTCCTACGTAGTTCGAATTACAAGGAAGATAGAAGAATTTTTTTTTTTTTTTTTTTTTTTTTTTTTAAGCGTAGAACCGTTTCACAGAGTCAGCATTCAGGGGCTGCGGAAATACCTCGCCATCCATTTCTTGTAGGACAAGGGCCCCTCCAGATAGGACTTTCTTGATCACAAAGGGTCCTTCCCAACTTGGAGCGAATTTCCCTTTGGCCTCGTCTTGACAGGGCATGACCCTCTTTAACACTAAATCATTTTCCTTGAACTTTCGGGACCGTATCTTTTTGTCGTACGATCGAGAGATGCGTTGCTGATACAACTGACCGTGTAATATAGCCGCCACCCTTCTTTCATCTATTAAGGCTAACTGGTCGTATCGACTTTGTATCCAATCCTCCTCGTCAATCCGAGCATCGAGCAAAATTCGGAGGGATGCCATCTCCATCTCTACTAGCAAAACGGCCTCCATCCCATATACCAAGGCGTAAGGGGTCGCCCCTGTAGACGTACGAACTGATGTCCGATATGCAAACAGTGTGAGGGGTAGCAAGTCTGGCCATCCCCGATGATTGGCAGACATTCTCGCCATAATTCTCTTTATATTCTTATTCGCTGCCTCCACGGCCCCATTCATTTTGGGCCTGTAAATGACAGAATTGAGATGCTTGATCTTGAATTGGGCGCACAACTCTTTCATAAGGGCATTGTTCAGATTCTTGGCATTGTCGGACACCAAGATTTCAGGCTGTCCGTACCGGCAAATGACATTGTTCCTGATGAAACTGACTATAACCTCCTGCGTTACTTTGGGGAACGAAGCTGCCTCTACCCATTTAGTGAAATAGTCAATCATGACGAAAATGAACCGGTGGCCGTTGCTCGCTTTGGGCTCCACGGGCCCGATAACATCCATACCCCACATGGAGAACGGCCAAGGGGAAGTCATACAATGCAGTTCATTAGGAGGTGCATGCATCACATTACCGTGTGCTTGGCATTGGAAACATCGCTTGACATGATCGTCACAGTCAGCCTTAAGTGATAGCCAGTAATGCCCGGTTCTCAGAATTTTCTTGGCCAACATTGGTCCACTCATATGCGGCCCACATACTCCGTCGTGCACCTCGCCCATGATTTTCTGTGCTTGAGTTTCGTCCACACATCGCAATAATCCCAAGCCTACATCCCTCTTATACAGGGAGTCTCCGCTTAAATAGAATTTCATCGCCATCTTCTGGATTCTCTGCCTTTCCATTCGGTTTGCCTGGTCGGGGAGTGATCTATCCCTCAAGTATTTCTGAATGTCATGATACCAGGGCTGATTTGGTTGAGCCACATCTTCTGACAACTCCGATATGTATTCTTCGTAAGCGGGGGCACTTTGTACTGTTATTTCAATCTGTGGGGTGGCTTTGCTTTTGAGCACATGGATTAACGAAGCCAGGGTGGCCAATGCATCGGCAAAGTCATTCTGCCCCCGGGGAATGTGTCGGAAAGCTACGTCTTCAAATTCTTGCATCAATCGGACTACATACCGGTGGTACAGGAGTAACCGAAGTTCCTTAGTGCCATATTCCCCAGTCGCCTGTCTGATTACCAATTCTGAATCTCCGAACACGGCTAATCTTTTCACTCCCATATTGCGGGCGAATCTCAGTCCCAATATGCATCCTTCGTATTCGGCCGTATTGTTTGAGTTACTGAACTTTAATTTGGTGAGAACAGGGTATTGCTCGCCCGTAACGGATACCAGGACCGCTCCAGCTCCAGCCCCTTCAGCATTCATGACACCGTCGAAATACATTTTCCAAAACTGCCCTTCGTCATCACACCTCGCCTGTTGGACCCACAGTATGTCTTCACCCGGTAGGAAAGTCTCTAAAGGCTCCATCCCCCCTGTCGGCATCTCTGATAATTGATCTGCAATCCCCTGCCCTTTCATGGCCTTCTGGGTAACATACAGGATGTCGAATTGCTGGAGGATTAACTGCCACCTTGACAATCGACAATTCAGCATTGGTCTCTCAAATATATACTTCAAGGGGTTGATTCGCGAGATCAAATAGGTAGTGTGTCCATGGAGGTAATGCTGTAATCTCATAGCAGCCCAGGCCAAGGCGCAACATGTTTTCTCGATCGGCGTGTAATTCTGTTCACAGCTGCTGAATCTCTTGCTGAGATAGTAAATGGCATGCTCCTTACCGGATTCACTCTTCTGCCCCAGCATACAACCCATCGCCATATCATTCACGGATATATACAAGAAAAGGGGAACCCCGTCCTTTGGCGGTACCAGCACTGGCGCTTCTGTTAGTTGCTTCTTAATAGTCTGAAAGGCCTTTTGGCATTGACTGTTCCACTTCCGGGAGGCGTCTTTCCTTAACAGTTTGAAGATTGGTTCGCAGGTGGTGGTCAGATGGGATATGAACCGACTGATGAAGTTTATCCTCCCCAAAAATCCCCTTATCTCTTTCTCTGTACGGGGAGCTGGCATATCCACAATAGCCCTGATCTTAGCCGGATCCAGTTCGATGCCTCGATTGCTCACCAAGAATCCAAGGAGTTTACCTGACTGAACCCCGAAGGCACATTTGGCTGGATTGAGCTTCAAATTATACTTCCTGAGCCGCTCGAATAGCTTCTTAAGGTGAGTCACATGGTCAGATTCCGCCCTCGATTTCACAATGATGTCATCCACGTAAACCTCTATCTCCTTGTGCATCATGTCATGGAATAGGGCCATCATGGCCCTCTGATAAGTGGCTCCCGCATTTGTGAGGCCGAAGGCAAGTCGTCTATAACAAAATGTGCCCCAGGGGGTAATGAAGGCAGTCTTTTCTCGATCCTCTTCCGCCACCATTATCTGGTGATACCCAGCGAAACAATCGACAAATGAATACATTTCATACTGAGCTGTGTTATCCACCAAGATGTGTATGAAAGGCACTGGGAAGTTATCCTTAAGACTGGCCTTGTTCAGATCTCTATAATCCACGCACACTCTCACCTTTCCTCCAGGCTTTGCCACGGGGACTATATTGGAAAGCCATTCTGGGTAAGTCGACACCATGATGATCCCAGCCTTGAACTGCTTGACTATCTCTTCCTTCACTTTTAAGCTCCATTCCGGTTTCAATTTTCTCAGCTTCTGCTTAACTGGCCTGAAACCCTCCTTGATAGGCAATCGATGTACCACAATATCCGTGGACAAACCGACCATGTCGTCGTGTGACCAAGCAAACACATCCTCATATCGGCTCAAAAGTTCAGCTACCTCTGTTTTCTGGTCTGGAGTCAAGTCTGCCCCAATTTTTAGCTCTTTGGGGTTTTCAGGGGTTCCTATGTTGATGGTGATGGTTTGGTCTAGGTTGGGTTTGGGTTTATCCTCGACCCACTCTTTGATCTCGTTGGGAGCGTCGTCATCATCTGCTTCGTCCTGCTCAATTCCCATCAAATCGAAATCCAGTTCTATATCAAAATCATAATCGTCTTTCAAATTTGGAAAATCGTTTGTTAGGCTAGAATGACTCAAATCGGTACACCTGACATGAAACAAAAATATTTTTCATATATATAAACATTAGGTACATGACTTCCTTTTCAATAATCATGACAAAAGTATGAAATAGACGTGCAGATACATAAAACAAAAACACCGTCTTAAAAACCCCCTGATCCCCCTACTGGACAAGATTCCCGGACACTCCTGCATTTACCCTTTTCTGGATACTACTGGCTGCATGGTCCAATTCCTGGGGATCACTTCGGTTTTATAGCTAGTGATGGAGGGAATCTCTGTATCTGGCACCTCCTCTATGATTGCGGCAACTTGGCTTTGGCTCTCATTTTCACTTTCCTCGGGCACTTCTAACCCGGCCCAATTTATAAATGGCATGATCTGCTTGCCTTCAGTTATCTTCTCCTTTCCCTTTTCATTGGGGCCTGACTGCCCCGGGAGATGGCACTTTTTCTCGAACTGTTCCATAATTTCCAGTAAGAAATCCGACTGCTGGGCCACTCCTTTTACTGGGGGAAACTCCATCTTACCCACTGCTTCAGGTGTGGGCCTGATTACCCTTGGGGAGTGTTCACTATTGGCTCTCGGTATCAGAACTCCGGTTATCCGCATGGGAACTTTCTTATATGAGTTCTTCGGCCTTATACCTCCTTGATATCCTAGCCCTGCCTTGCCTGCCTGCACTGGTACCTGGATGGGCTCTGTGATTCCTTGGCTGTGCTTGCCCAGCCCTTGCCCCGGCTGGAAGTTCATTGCCATCATTTCCCGGGCAACGAAGGTGAGCTCGGGGGACATCTTAAGTTTTAACTCCGGGGCTCCCAACTGCTTATACTGAGGGGTGCTGATTTCAAACGCCTGATAGCTTATTGGTTGGGCCGACTCGTCCACATGGATCACCGGCATGCCTTTTACAGAGGGAACGGGGCAGTCAGATTCTGCGGCGATTGTTACCAAATGGCCCTCCACGATGAATTTTATTTGCTGATGCAGGGTGGAGGGAACTGCCCCTGCCATATGAATCCAGGGCCTCCCTAAGAGCATGTTGTAACTGGCCGTGATATCCAGTACTTGGAAAGAAATGTCAAAAGCATAAGGCCCGATCTCCACCGGCAGCTCAATCTCTCCCACCGTGTCCTTTCTTGATCCGTCAAACGCCCTCACCACCACTTGGATGGCCCGCAGGCGCTTAGGGCTGATTTTCATCTTCTCCAGAGTACTGTATGGGCAAATATTAAGGGCTGACCCACCATCAATCAAGACTCCGTTCATCACATACCCGGAAGAGATAACCGCAATGTGTAACGGCCTCCGGTGCCCCCTCCCTTCTTCGGGGATGTCGTCGTCGGTAAATGATATTACATTGCTGTCCAATAGGTGGCCCACCAAGTGGCCAAATCTTTCCGTACTAATTGACTTGGGAACATGAGCCTCTTCCAGGACTTTGCTCAATATCTGATGATGATCATTTGATGCCAACGCAAGATCCAAGATTGATGTCAGGGGCGGTTGTACCTCCAGTGTTTTAACCCCACTCGCCTTGCCGTAATTCATTTTCTCCCAAAATTCCAATGCTTTTTCCTCCGATATTTTCCCGTTCTCTTTTCTCGTGTTCTCAAGGACCCGCCTCGGTAGATACAATGGATTTCCCTTAGAGCTGACTGATGCGCAACTGGCCTCCTCGTCGATTTTCCCCCCATAATTCCACGGGACAGCTTTCAGATTGGTAATCGGCAATTGTGACCTAGCTGTTATAACAAGGGGTCTTGGGGCCGACAACCGGATAGGATCTTTCTTGGTCCCTTGAATTATTTCAACCGACTTGATAGGCTCCTTCTGCGCATCCTCCTGGGCATTGGTAATGGCAATTTCTCCCTCTATCCTCCTTATGTATCTCAATCTTAAGGGACCCTCCTCCCCACTAGTTTCCACTGCATTCACGCCTCCCCCATTGTGCTCGGGAAGAGGGTTGGCTTTTACGTTTGGGGGTTCTGGTTGTTCCACCACAATCTCTCCACTGTCAATCATGTTTTGGATTTTATGTTTTAGTGACCAGCATTCTTGAGTGTCGTGCCCTGGGGAAGCCGAGTGGTAGGCGCATCTCTTGCTAGGGTCATATCTCTTGCTTTTCGGGTCTGATGGAGGCAATAGCTCGGTAATCTTTTTCTGGCCCACCAACAGGGCCAGTATATGTTCCAATGAATCCCCCAATGGGGTGAACTCCCTTTCTGGTGGCTTTTCAAACTTCCTGCGCCCCTCATATCTTTGATTGTTGAAATTTGACGGACGCGGGGCCTCATTTCTTTGCATGCGGACCGGAGGGCTGGTCATTATTTTCCCAGATAGTCCTTGCAGTATCAGGGACACATCCTCTTCCTTTTTCTTCTGGGGTCTCCGGGAAGAACTGTCATAGTTTCCACTCTGAATTTGCTCAGCAACAGCTTCAAGAGCTGTGAAATCTCGAATCTTTCCTGACTTCAATCCCATCTCAGCCATCTCCCCATGCTTGATCATTTCCGCAAAAGGCTTCCCTATCCCTGCTATCACCCTTTCATAGTAAGGAGCCTCTTGTATATCGATGAAGGTCATTACCATCTCTGCCTCACTCATGGGTGGGTTCACTTGGGCTGCCATCCTCCTCCACCGCTGAGCATAGTCTCTGAAGGATTCACTGGTCTGTTTTCTGATTTTGGTCATCTGGTATCGATCCGGGGCCATCTGGGACTGAAAGCTGTATTGGGTTAGGAAAGTATGGGCCAGCTCCTCCCAATTGTGAATCTTAGCATTGTCCAATCTCGCATACCACGTTCTAGCCTCCCCTGTCAGGCTTTTCTGGAACAGTTGCATTCTCAGTGACTCGTCCTCAGCATATCCCCCCAGCTCTCCGATGTATACTTTCAAATGGGTGTAAGGATCCCCTGACCCGTTATACTTTTCAAATTCGGGGAGTTTGAACTTTTCTGGATATCTGGTTCCCGGAAAGATGCACAGATCGGAGTAGTTAACACTGCCATATGACCCGATTCCCTTCATAGTTTTGATGGCCTCCTCCATCTGCTTTATTTTCTTGCTGACAGTGCTGGCAACCTCATCCTCTGGAATGATAATGATTTGTTTTGCCGGTTCAACCTTTGGAGTTTCTGGGGTCAGTATGTTCTCTTGAGATGATGGCCCCGGCTGGTCCTCGAGCTGTGGCCCTGATTTTAGTTTGAAATGCTCTTTGAGCAACATAGTCAGCTCCGTCATTTGATTTCTCACAGTGTTGAACTCTTCCCGAGATACGGGAGCCAGGTCCGGATTAGGGTTTTCAGCCATCTCGACTGCTAGTTCTCTGGCTTTCTTAGATCGGAGACGGGTTTGGGGAGCAATCCTGCGAATAAACAAACCAAGCTTAGTTCCGGGTCATGGTATTGGCAGATGCATGTTAAAGCAATTATTTATGTATTTTTGGGTTTTGTAATCTTTTTCTGCAAAACAGGGTCAGTGTCCTTTTTATTTTAACCAAGGTAATGACACAGTGCAATTCACGATGCTCTCCAAGCTTGCCCCTGTAAAACAGAGGTTAGTACTTTTATTTGGAAAAAGTGGTTGGTACAAAAGGATTGACTACAGTATGATATTACGTGCGTAAAATGTAAAAGGGTATGAAGAGACTTCCCTCGCGTTGGGTTTATCTGAGGCTGACCTACCCTAAGTTACTCTCGCGGGCTTTTCGGCATGAAGGTTCCCAGATCTTCGCAACATACTCGAAGGGAATGAATCCGATCTTTCAATTGGATTGGATCTGAGTGGATGCTTTTCCTGAGCCTCGCCGGGGAGCACCCCTTTGAGTCCAGTAATCCACATCCGACGGGTTTGCCTCAGGAGGAGGAACTGCTCAACATACATTTATCATACATTCATCGTACCTCACCGTATGCAAATGATGACATTAAGGTAAAGCATTCGTAAAGCAATCACAAAACTCACACATTCATTCATACACGCACAAAAGGTAGATTAATCAAAAGTAACGCAACCACACATTTTTTAGATTTTTTGAAGAATAGGAAAACATCAAGATTTTAAACGCGGCTTAAGCCCTCTAATGGTCCCCAGCGGAGTCGCCAGCTGTCGACGCCGGGATTTTCGTCGTCTCGTTTATTTTTATTATTAAAAGTCCCTTTCCAATTTTAGCCTTTAGATTAAGATGTGATTTTTTGAAAAGGGTCGGCTTGAATGTCGACGGGTTTTGAAAGATCGATTTTATGATGAGCCAATTGACCAGAGTCGCCAGTTGGTATATTTGAAATGGATGTACCAACTCATCCGAATTTTATTTTTTTGTAATCGTTGGCTCATATGTGACTCCGAGTTCATTGGTCCGCAAACCGAGATTCATAGAGTTCGGGGGCTTGCTTAAGCGAGGGGAAGGTGTTAGGCACCCCCCGACTTCCGTAAAACACGGTTACCGCTATCTTGATATTTTCCTATCCTTTTAAATCCTAAAATGTGTGAGTTGCGTGTGTGTGCATGTGTGCCTAGGTGAATGCTTGTGGTGAATTTTGTTTGAATTTTTGTATGGCAAATGTGCTTTATCTGGAAAATGTTTTAACGTCTTTTGACCCAAATGACGAGGTTTTACCTTTTTTATAAGAAAGATTGATTTTTAATTTCGAAAACTTTTGAGGGTTTTTTATTAGATGTCATTTTAGAAAACAGACAATTTTAAACTTTTGTCAAATAGGAATCGAGACTATACATTGCCTTCTAACAGTTAATATAAATAAAACGAGGGCAACTTCTAGAACTCTTTAACCCTATGCACAAAGTTTAATGAAAATACTTATTTATTTACAAAATCGTTTTTTATGACGTTTTAAAACCCAATTAAAGCCTATTCATCAATCATGGATTAAAGTTCGCCAAAACACTTAACCTTTAGACCTCGTGACTCTAATATCCTGAAATTGATCATTTTTTACAAAATCTTCATTATTTGCCTTATTTAAAAACCATTTTTTGTGTCGTAAATTAAACAAGCACTCACAACGTGTCGGGGCTATCCACGGGCATGTAAGCCATCCAGACAACCCCAAACACCCACAATCACATATTTTATTATTATTACGGGGCCTTAACCCGAACACGACTTTGTATCGCTTTAAGGCCGGATATTACAAAATACACATCCATGGACCCTATACCATGATTACATACACCAAAATGTCCATCATCGGGATATGACCGCGAGGATCTCCTCCCTAGGCTCACATTTACCCAAATCATGGCACAACCAACCCTAAACCAAATCTAACGAGATTTAACATTGCTATCACATTACATAACCCAAATATCACAACTTAATCACTAACACTATCCATTACCATAACGAACGAGATATCACCGTACGGATGTCATCGGGGCGTTAGGATGAGTTACTTTCCGATGGAAACCTCGCTAACAACCCCTAATCCAGGGATCCTTTATCAACATAACAACATATTACATCACATAACCCAAAACATAAGCTATATTAACAATACAAGCGATAGAATACCAAAAAGACAATCTTTTCACCTTGCAAAACGCGGATTCAAGCTTCTATATCACGAAATAGATTACACCACAAGATTGCTAACCAATGGATACAACAAATGGGATATATTGCTTGAATCTAACAAGCGAAACGACCCCTCTCTCTCTCCCCCACGAGCTCTCTCTCTCCTCTTTTCTTTTTTTTCTTTTTTTTCTTTTTTCTTCTCTCTCCTGGTTCTCGGGTTGAAGATGGCGATCTATAGTGCTTCAGCAGGCAGCCGCAGATACATCTGCGGCTGCCTGCTGTGGCCGTCTCCTCGGCTGCCGTGTGCCGCCCTCGAGCCACGCGAACGTCTTTTTGTCGGCAGCCGCGACTGCATCCGCGGCTGTCCGGCGCATTTTTCTCGAATTTCGTGCCGCGCGGTATTAATTTGCCAATTTCTGCTGTATTATTTTGGAAAGCTGTTCTTTGATACCTGAATCAATTCTGGGAATGGTTTCCCGACGTCGAGACCCCACCCTAATGCTGTAATTGCAGTGTCCTTGGCCCTTTTTGGCGATTCGCATCGGGCTCTGTCTGGATTGCCCGTAGGCCTCGCCTCAGATGCCTCAATTCTCGTTTTGCGTTTGACAGCCTTGATCGTAAGCCGTGGTGGGAACTGCATTTTGGCGCCCACCTCTCCTTGTCGTATATTGGGTCACTTGACGATTTTGCCCTCCTGTCAGGGTTAGTAGAGAAATGCAAAATTTGGGTGTCTACACCACTGAACGTCAATCTTTTTGTTAGTTTTACCAATGTTTCATACTATCTGATCGTTTAGGTCCCCTCCCAAAAACAAATTACAAAAGCTATTCTTAAAATTTTCTCAAAATATAGGATATACATACCTAATTGCTTGGATTATTTTACTTTGCTTAGCACTATTTTTTTGTCAAAACATGTTTGGTTTTATTCTCTTAAATTGCACAGTATTCCTATTAGTTAGGCATCATTTGGTCGTGATTTTTGATATTTTTAAAATCGGGATTACACTTAGTTTAGATTATAATTTAGTTGCTACAATTAATTCTCTTAATTATCTCAGTCTTGCGTTTGCATCATGATGACCCATAGTAGAACCCAATATGGTCCAACCTTGGAAGATAAATAAATCTCTTAATTACTAAAATGACTAACATAGAGAATCATATGGATGTTATGTCTGAGGATCTAGTTACAATATTTGAGAGGGTTCAAGTCATTAAGCGAACACAATTTGTAGTTGAGCATAAAGGAGAAAATGCAGGAAATGAGGAAAATGATGACATTCCAATTAATAAAAAGGTACCCGAAAGAGGCCCTAACCTAAATAGACCTATGGAACACCTTGAGCCTAGAAACATTGAGTACCAACACCTTAAGCCCCAAAATATCGAGTACCCTGAATGACAAGACCGTAGAAATCAAGACATTGGGTATGGTGAATGTAGTGACTATGGCTACTGTGACCTTAGAGATGATGGCTATTGTGGACCTTAGAATGTTGATCTATATGATCGAGCCTAGGATGATGACACTAGAAAATTTTAAGGTTGATGCACTCGTATTTGATGGTAGATTTGAACCGAATGTCTTCTTTGATTGGTTGTCCAGTTTAGGGGGGGAAATTGATTTTTATAAGATGTCCAATGAGCGTAGGGTTCACTATGCTAAGATGAAGTTAGTCAAACAAGCAAATTTGTACTGGGCTAGTGTTGAGAGAGACATTAAGCGTTTGAGAGATCCACCTATTAGGTATTGGGTAGAAATGAAAGCCCATCTCCGAAAATGTTACCTACCCACCGGCCATAACGATTGAATGTTTGAGCATTTAACAAATTTGAGGCAAGACAATTTGTCTATTTTTTATTATATCAGTATGTATAGGGAATTGATGGAGCGTTATGGGCTTGTTGAGGAAATGAGATTGATTATCATTAGGTTTAGAGAGGGGTTGAGAAATAATATTAAATTCTAGATTTTTCCCAATCAACTTGCTTTCTAGATGATGCTTACTAGGCTACCTTAGATAAAGAATACAACATGAAGAGATCCTCTTTCAAGAGAGTGGCCTCTTATCCTAGCCAATTTAGTGGTCGTAGTACCTTGCAGTGCAGGTCCTTTTCCACACCTGAAGATACTTTTAGGGCTAGTAATACCATAAGCGAAACAAGTCAGGACCCTAGACTAGGGAAGGGTACTCTAACACACAAGCCTATAATAGGTAGTCGAGATAGGTGTTTTTCATGTAAAGAGCTTAGCCACAAGTTCTTTGAGTGCCCTTATAAAAATCGAGTGGGAGTGGTTCATAAAGGGCAGGGTGAGGAAAGTAAGTCAAGGGAAGATGAGGTAGAAGGTGACTATTATACAAAGGATGAGGTAGCTAATGAGTACCTTGAACATATTGACCAACCCTTAAATGTTATGAGGTGTATCATCACTAGTCCTAAAAAGGAGGAGGATTGGAAGCGAACTGACATATTTTAGACATATTACAGAGGTGGTGGTATCTCTTCCAAATTGATCATTGATGGGGGAAGTTGCTTGAATGTAATTGACAAGACCACTGTGGAACGATTGAAGTTAAAGGAAGAACTACACCCCAAAGCCTTATAGTGTCACTTAGGTCAATAAGACATCTATTTCTATGCCACATTGATGCCCAGTTCTGATCAACTTGCAGGTTTATAAGGAGAAGTTCTATGGATGTTGCACACATTTTTTTAAGGCAACCTTGGCTATATGATCATAATGTGACCCATTATGGGAGATCAATTACATATGTGTTCACACACAAGGGATAGAAGATTACCTTAGCACCTATTAGACCCTAAGTGTCTCCCAAGGGTGAATCGAAAAAGAATAATACACCTGTGCAACTAACAAAATCTTTTCATATCCTTAATAAAAGGGCATTTGAGAATAGCATAATAAAGGCGAATGCTGTATATATTGTTTTGGTTAAAGAGGTTAGGGATGTTCCTACTAGGAGTACTAATGTTATACTTAGGGATGTTAGGCAAATTCTCCATAAGTTTGTCGATGTGATGCCTAGTGAGTTACAAAGAGGATTACCACCCCTTACAGATGTCCAACATGCCATTAACTTTGTATCAGGGTCTTATTTACCTAACCAACCCCATTATAGGATAAACTCTACGGAGCATGAGGGGAATGAGGTGTCAGGTAGGTGATTTGTTGAGTAAAGGTTTTGTGCGAGAGAGTTTTAGCCCTTATGCGGTGTCAACCTTATTTACCCTTAAGGCTGATGGGAGTTTTAGAATATGTTGCGATAGTCGAGCCATCAATATGATCACCGTCAAGTATAGGTTTCTCAAAATATTTCATTATTATTTTATTTTATATTTTTTAATTAGTTAATACGCAGATATAAATATTTTATTTATTATTTTATATGATAAATTAGTACATGTATATACATAATTATTTGTTATAATTTTTGGATAAGTTAATATGTAAATATACGTATCTTATTTATTCTTATTACTTCTTTTGTTCCACAAAAGAAGGTCCTACTATTTTATTATTATTAGTAGTAGTAGTAGTAGTAGTAGTAGTAGTAGTAGTAGTAGTACTCTCTCATTCACAAAAAGAGTCCTATTTGTTAATTTTTCATTACATTTTTATCTCATTTTAATTCTTTCGATACACCATTGTTTCTTTTTAATTTCTCCGTTACAGCGTTGTTGTTTTTTTTGTTACGGTGAACTCGCGCCTATACGTAACTTTACTTTAAAAATGCTTAAAATTATAATTTTCGGATCGATGCCTAAGAAAACCAAATCAAGTCGTCGAGTATTCAACAACTTAACTGCTATTTCGAATGTGATGCTTTCTTTGGGAGAGTAAGGTTGTTGATGGGATGGCGATTATGAGACGCCGTAATTAGGACTAGGTTTAG
Organism: Hedera helix; assembly: GCA_947179155.2. Classification (NCBI taxonomy): domain Eukaryota; kingdom Viridiplantae; phylum Streptophyta; class Magnoliopsida; order Apiales; family Araliaceae; genus Hedera; species Hedera helix. The sequence continues at coordinate 9,601,977 of OX359279.1, forward strand.
CAACAAAAGATGTTTTGGGTTGGAAAAAGTATAAGTGCATAATACCTAACACAATATTTTGATCTTAACCATTAAAAGATAAGACCTAGTACAAAATGGTCTCACGTTTTAATAATTAAAATATATATAGTATTTGATTATAATGTGTGTAAAGTTATCATTTGAGTTATTTCAGTACTAAGCTATGATACCAATATGGTGAGGACCATATTTAAGGACTAGGAAACAAATCACACACAATTCTCACGGGTCTCAATCAATTTTAATAATTCAATGCATATAAAATACTAAAGTAGGTCACTATGTACTATTCAATTTTGACTCTTTTTGTCAAATTGATTATTTTTATAACTATATTTTGTACCCGTCAAAATATAGGTGAATGAATTATATTTAAAAGAAAGTGTATATAATTTACCATCAATCCCAAATTTAATAATTTTTAAAATTTTATTTATAAATGTCTAATTATTAATTCTAAAAAATTCAATCTGACGAAAAATAAATCTACACTGGACATTTAATTCGGGGACGGATGGAGGCTTATGCATTTCCAATCAAATCTTGATCCCATCTAGATCAATTTCGCATTGATCAGAGTATGGCGCCAAAATAACCAAAAGCCTATAGTTAAGGCAAGGAGCGTGCCTGAGCAAAGCAAGGCACATATAGTATAAATATGCATATAATTCATATTTTCTTATATATTTCTAGTAACTGAGACTAAGAATGATGGTCTGAGCAAAATATGACACTAACACCATATCTTGCAATCGTTTACACCAAATTCAATAAATGTACCACTTCCTAAAAACTTTTGAATATTTGAACCATTCTTGGGGAGAAATGCAGATTTGCCCCACTCAAACCTTTGATTTCTTCCATCTAATCAGATGTATATTCCCTTCAAGATTGTTACCCTTTCTGCTGTAGCATTGCCTTAAATCTATGCAAATATACATTCCAAAGAATCTAGAACCCTAAAGACTTATCCTCTGCCGCCTCCTTTATTTCATCGCACGCTTTAGTTTCTTTCTTAGCAGCTCTTCTTTTGGCTTGAATTTGGTTAACATATTCTGCAACTATGACATGGAACTTAGGAGCAAGTTTACTTGTAGAATTGGCACTAAGACCAGCCTTCTTCAGGGCCCTTGCTACATGTTTCTCAGCTTTTTGAAAATGCGGAGAGCAGAGAGATGGAACAGTGGAGTTCAGTATTGGCTTCCGACAGAGTATAGGACCAGCCTGTGAACTGGTAGGCAATCATACAAAGAAAAATATATTAGCATCGACGGCTAGAAAAGTACCAATAATGTGAATAAAATAATAGCTTACAAAATTCGGATAAAGAAACAGATATCTATAAATATGCTAAATATAATCATATTTGCAATCTTCGAAATCTCACTGTAATCATAAAATTGCCTCATTTGTACTGAGCCTTTTTTTGTAACGATAAGATCCAATCATACTGGACATAGGCATGCGCATTACTCTCCCTGCACTATCTGGACATAGGCATCCCCACACTAATACCATGGGTCAAACTATGAAGCAATGATACTCCAACCTGAATAGAGTACTTAAGGGTTAAGTATTAACTAGGGATAAGACATGGATGTATCCAGACATTTGGAGTATGGATGGCTGGACCTTAGATAAATTAGATATGGCAGGCAGCAATACAGAAGCGACACTAGAAGGATCATGAAGAGGTAAATCTTATGGATACTTTGTAACCTTTTCAAATGGGAATGCTCTCATTTTTTACAACAAAAGTAAGACAATGGAAACCTTTATTAATTTATTTCAATCATTCGGCAAGAGAAAGAGGAGAGTAAAGATTAAGTATATAAATTATTCACACACATTATTACAAGCTCCTATACCTACATTCAAATGCACACATACATCGGTTGCTATACCTTTGTTTACATAACATGAGTGAAATTGATTATAACAAATATTCAACAGTGAAAAGATTTAGGTCACAGCCATATAATATCATATTTACTTTCTATGGGCAAATATTTCTTGTATGTAATTTAATATTCCCTCCGCCCATTAATGAGTCCAACACTGAAGTACTTTCAATAGAAATGAACAATAATGCCATTTAAAGTAGAAGGGGAGGGGGAATTTAGACCCCATCATAAATATAGGGGTTCAACATTGTAACAAGGAAGCATCAACTTTTATTTTCTTAAACTATGCTCTACGCAACATATTAATTGTTATATATATATATATATATATATATATATATATATATATTAGACATATATATCCTCCCTACAGAAGTGGAGCTCTCCAATCTCTTTGGAGATCTGTACTGAAATAATGTGGAACGCGCTTATAGCAGAAGCCTATAAAGAAATAAGGAAATAAGCCTTTCATCAACAAATGAAGAGGGAACTACGGATCTATTAAAAGCCTAGCAGTCTGTTCTGTATCCAAAGACACTTGCATTCTTATTTCTAACATACCCAATCTAATCTACAGCAAATCTCCCAAAACTTATGGAGAGAATTTCAATAAACATACACACACACACACACATAATTCTCTATTCAAGTAGCCTGAGCAAACCTGTGCCCCACCTAGTAAAATAGCTAAATAAGCAGATTCGTATCTGTGTACCTTATTGGCTTCTTCATTACTTAGAACTTGCAAATTTTTTTCATTTAAAAGGACATGAGAAACATCAAACAGAAGATTTACACCCAAAAAAAAAAGTGAAATGAAATTTCAGAAATGATAAAAAAAAGAGTTTTTAATGGCTAGTATGTCGAGCCAAAAATAGTGATGGGCACGATTTTGTACATGAATGACCCGGCTCAACCATGTCCTTAATGAGAAAACTACCACCTTTCAATGTTCCAAACCCGTGATATGTCAGGATCCTGGACAACATGCCTGTCAATTATTCAGCTTCCCTACCTTATTTAGGAAAACAAAAAGGTAAAAAAACAACATAAAATAAGCTTCCCTGCATCCCAATAAATGGTTTATAGCCCAGCACTTGCTAGTTGCTACTCCAGTAAAATTAACTAGATAACAAAAAAAATTGTTGCAGCCATGCATAAATCGAAGAGCACATACATCAAAAAAAATATCTCACATTAATCCTACTCCAAGAAAGTATAAAAGAATTAGTTTCCCAGAGTTCCCCTTACAAATATTGGCAGAGGTCACATTGTTTGATTTTTTAGATGAAAGCTCACATGAATGTTTATAACAAGAACAATTACTTAATACTCCATTTGATACCAGAAAGTAAATTTATTTATCCAAAAAACTGGTCCTAATTTTTTTGAACTTTGGTCTGAGATTCTCTATCAAGGATTTATACCCCAAAGGCCAAAATTCATATACTCGTGCATATATGTATGCAAGTGATTCCTCGCAGAAAATTCATTTCTTTTGAAACAAAAAAATGGTGAGATGGTTCTCAATTCTTCTCTATGTATAAGGCTCTAACTAAGATTCACAACTTAACTAAACAAGACCCCCTTAAAATTCCATCTCCCTTTAAATTCTTCTCTTTATCTATCCCTAGAATCACACGGAAATTCAAAGACTTACAATGGACTGCTGCCACATAATATCCAACCTTGTTCTAGTTAAGGATTCCATGACATAAAAATAGTTAATAACATATGAAAGTGACAAGGTTAAAGTTTTTCATATTTGGTAGCCTCATTTTACTATCCAAAATAAAACAAAAGAAAGATATTCTCTCAAGGTTTAGCATAACTGGTACATAACAAGGATAAACACTCCAGGCAATGGCATTTCGCAATGCTGATTTGGAAGCTACAGCTTTAGAGATCCCAGTAAACCAGCTTCCTGAGACAACGAGATCTTACATTAATCTTGCAATAAAATAATCATCTGGAGTGGAATCAATATATTTCAAGGATCTTGATAAATACATGTCAGGCGCAGGTCAGTAAGTCCAACTATGTAACAAGATAGATTAAAAGAAATAGAGTTCAGATGCAGAATTGGGAAGAATGGGCAGAAATAGAAGAGAATAGGGGTGAGGGAGGGGTTAAGGGAGACTCCTCAACATGAGAGAGTTCTCAGATTTCTTTCATCAAAATAAGTGTCTTTCATTTGATACAACTGAGATATTTATACTAGTCTACTGCTGTTTGCTTTTATAACCCAAGTTCTACTAAGCTTATCCTACACCTTAATAAACCTCACATAGCACATGTGAGGTATTTTCTAAGAATATTCTGGTAAACTAATTTTAACAAATAAAAGCTAGGTTTATGCCTAAAAAAATCCACGTACAATATAGAAATGTAAGATTTTGTTGGGTTTATGTAAGATAAACTAGACATAGACTCTGGTTGACTATTGATGGAATTACATGTTACTTCAATCTTCAGGATGATAGAAACCGCATAAGGAAATTTTAAAAATCCCAGGCCTGGAAAAGTATGCATTTAGCACACAGTCAAGCAACTGGAGCAATGGCAAAACTGGGTTCTTATCAGTCAGCCTAGTCTTCATGTAATGCGATGAGAACACCAAGCATCCTCTCCCATATGTAGTTTTTAGAAATTCTACAAGATGAAATGCTTCTGTACTTCTCCAAAATTCTTTATTGGGTTGCACAGATAGTGCTGTTCCGAAAAGTTATTTTTCACTTCAAAACTATTGCTTCATTCTACTTATCTTGACGAGACACTTTTTTAAGATAAAAGAGGTTATTAGAAGGAAGAGTTATAGAAATCATCGGCGTACACAAATTCGAACAAAAGAAAAGAATACAGTGGAGTGGGGGGAGTGGAGCATATTCTTTGCACAGGACAGCCCACACCGCATGAATGTCACTATATCAGAAAGTGTAACTATTTTTTATAAAAATGAAAATTATACTACAAGAAAAAAAAAATTGAGGCAGTCATAATATATGCCACTATCAAACTCTGATTCAAGTGTGAGAACAATGTGAAAACTTATTAGACACCTGTCAACATGTGACCGCAAATTTGGGTGGCTTTTGCAATTTTTTTTGAGTATTACTAGATTAATATCGGTTGCTAGAAATAAAATTAAAATGATTCAACATATAAAAACTAAAAGTAAGAAAGAAGAGTACACTAAAGAGAAGGGTAGCACGAGAGAGAAATCAATCACAACTACGCGCAGCCAACTTTAGATAGAAAACTCATATTTACAAATCCATATACCAACATACTAGCATTAAGCCATTAACATAATTTTTTCCACGTCTAGGTCTATTTACAGCAGCAATTACTTATCATTATAGGTAAAAGTACTCATCTGCAAACTGCAAACCATATAGAAATGGTACTAAATATTTTAATCACACGAAAATAAGTAAATATATTTATATGCACAGACACAAAAAAAATTACATTTCATTTTACTTATATTTCATCTCGCATTGTCCAAATCTTACTTATTTATAATATATCATGTTACCGTGTTGTGTATACATGTCCCAATTCCATGTACATTGTTCATATACATTGCTTCGTATCTCATAAAACCTCAATCATCAAGTGTGACACACTGAACAAAGTAAATTATGTATAAAGCAGCCAGTTCAACTGGAAATGCCAAGAGTTTGCAAATACCTAATCGACCATCTTAACACCACCAATAACATCGATAGTTTTGCAGAAATACCGTCAAGCTACAAGAGCTAATGCAATGATACTTTACGCAATTCTGAAAGTCAACTGTTATGCAAAAGCATACAGTTTCAAGGCCAAGCATAGCCATAGGATTGAAAAGACTTAAGGAAAATTTGCAAAGCATAATAAACCTATATTCTACTCTATTTTATAGAAAACTCATTGCTTCAGAGCAGCCACTACTTTCGTTATGCATCGTACTTTTTGTCTAACACTGACCATAAGTCACGTGTGAATCAATTTTACCTTTGATAGCTTCAATATCCTTTCCTTAAATTTAGTAAATGCAGTTGGTTATTCTTTTCAAACTCAAACTCCATCAACATTTAGTTACCACTAATATTAGTCATTCCTGATGCAATGTATACCTCAATGTCAGGTTTCGGAGCGATTATTCATTACAACCATATTGTAATAAAACCTATCACCTTGTGTCTATATCATCATGTGATTTACAGAAAAAAAAAATCATAAGTTACAGAGACACATGGTGTTAGCTTATATACCTTATTTCTCCACTTTCAGGGAATCAGCATCTTTCCTCCAAACCCCCCACTTTCTCATCCATTCTCTTTGCATATTTTTTTAAATTCAAACTCCCTAATGTCAGGTATATCTTTTCTCAGATTCTTTGGAATCATCTCATATAGTAAGTTTAACTAATTAATTTAACAATGACAGCTTTCCTATCTTACATTCACCTGCTTTACCCCATAAAACAAACAAAAGACATCCAAGATTCCTAAATTTCCATAGCAATCTTAAGTCTTAACTAATGTCATCCCCAAATACATTGTGAAGTTCTATTTAAACAAGTAAACTAATTTAACAGGCAAATTTCAACAAAAAAAATAAGCCCAAACCTCTTGATCACGTAGTTGCAACCCTTATAGAGAGTCTGCTTGGGATCCCGCAATATATGCAAGTGACAGAACTCAGCTAGCGCCATAGCTTTCATCTTGCACCCCTGAACCCCACACCGATTGGCACTACCAAACCCTAGCCCCTGCCCAAATTCATCATCACCACCATTGTTCTCTTGTCCACCGATTCGGTTCAATTCTCTCTCCTCCTCTTGAAACGGACTCTTACCGTACTCCCAGCAATACTCTCTGTACCGATGCTTCACTTCCTCCATGAGTGCCCAGTAATGATCTTTGTAGACCTCGGCGAGTTCCCTGAACTGGCGAGACCGGCGACTCAGTACCTCTCTCCGAGTCAGAAACTCGGACTGGGACAAGACCGAGTCTTCGTCGATCGCCATTTGTGATGATTCCGTCATGGCCTCGGCCATATCTGAGTCGCTGCGGGTTTGATTGGTCTGTGATTCGGTAATGGAGTTAGGGTTAGGGTGTGTGGAATTGGGGTTGGCGAATTGGGAATGTGGAGATTGAGGTTGATTGTCCTTGGCAGAGGCCATGTTTAGGGGAATAATCAAACATTAAAAATGAAATTAAGGAAATTGGGATATTTATACGCTTGCCTGTTCCAAATGGGTTGGACTTAGTTGAAACGGGTTGGGCTAAAACGGAATAGACTGAAAACACTTATTTTTTGGGTTCTAAAATTAGCAGCATGAATGGGCCGACAAGTTTTGAGCTTTTTCTACGTAGTTGGGATTGTTGTTATCTGTTATCTATGGTGATCAATAAAAAAAATTCATAACTGTAGAATAATTGTATCATTACTACTTTAATATTCATGCAAAATACGAGCTGTTTTACTATTTTAGTGAAAATAATATTAATGGACCAAAAATAAACAAACAGACAATACCTATTAGGACTAAGCAAGAAACTGAATTTAGCCTCGAATTCGAACAAAAAAATCAACTAAGTCGCATCAATATAATCACGCCAACGGTTCCAGCATATATGAAAATTTTAGGAGGATTGAGAAACCACATTTGCAGTTTGATTTTGGATTCTGAACCAAACCGCACTGCACTAGTAATGGCATAGGTAGAATTTTTGTAGAGTAGACATTTGCTCACGATATCAGCCGAAAATTCAAAGGACTGTGGGAAGTCCTTTTTCTTCAAACCCTTAGTATCTAGGTTCTTTTTCTTGAAGCCTATGAAGTCTAGCCCCTTCTTCTTCTAAATTGTAGCAAAATTAGTTACACCTTCATTAAGGAATCCCAGGGCAATACCTACTTCAATAGGTTCAATAGTCATTGTGATGCCCTTGACTTTGGTCTTAATCATTCCATCAGCGTGAGTTCCATTTAGATTGAACTCCTCCATAAGTTTGGAGTAAACTTCCAGTATTTTCACTAAGTGTAATCTCAAGTCTAGCAGTTTGTAGAAATTTAAGTATGATGAGGAAGTGTGAGTCAAAGCCTTTAAATTAATTGAAGTAGAGTTGGTTTCTTAGCACTATCTGATTGGTCGATATAATTTCAGTAAGAAAATTGAGCAAAAATTGAGAGATTGAGAGTTAGGGTTTTGGAATCGTAGAGTAAAAGAGTAAAAATCGTGAGAGAGTAAAGTAGGAGAGAGAGAATTCAAGTGCAAATAAATCGGTTAAATTCAAAGTTAAATTTTAAAAAATTTAAATACTTCCCTCTATTTTCTGATGAATGGGACACGTGTAAGAACTTTATTAGATGTGTCATTTATTATAAGTGCTGCATACAATTGTTATAGTCACTTTTTGTAATATACGTACTTTTAAGTAATCTCTTTGCCACGTGCCTTGAGATTGTATTATTCACTCATTGTGTTAGCTATCATTCGTAGAGTGGATCATCGTAGTGTGCACTTTCACTTTGCAATCCACTGAGTACTCTATAATTCACTCTACGATTTATTCCTACATGGTTAGTTTCACAATGTAGATAATAAATGCTTCAGTTTAACATGCCTAATTCACTTATTAATTTATTAAATTTAGACTCAACTAGTAGTTTAGTAAACACATTAGCTAATTGATTATCTATTAAAGTAAAATGTAATACAATATTACCATTTTGTATATGATCTCTAATTGAGTGATGTCTGATGTCAATATGCTTAGTTCTAGAATGCAAGATAGGATTATGAGTGATAGTTATAACATTAATATTATCATATAATATAAGAATGAACTTAAATTCAAACCCATAGTCAACTACCTAGTTTTTCATCCAAATAATTGAAAGTAGCCCTCAAGTCAATTACATTTGATGTGATCAAGCATGTACTTTGTAATCTTATTTATTTATTAATAAAAGTTTGATTTATTCTTAAAGGCATTTTTTTTATCCATGTTTAATTGTATGAATTAATTAATGTGATAAACTCATAGTTTTAGAGCAATACTTTTAGAATTATGATAATGATCATGCTAATGAGATCTAAATTAAAGATAGCTTAAAACTAAAATGTTCCTAATCGTGGGATCACTAACGTGGGGATAGTTGATTCGAATAGATTAATACATTCTATGTTTGTTCTTTTGAAGATGATGATTGATCTCATAATCATTTGTGTGAAGACACTAAAGCAAGTATGTAGGTACTTATTGAAGAATAAGTTCACTGAACGTGACTCGCTTAAAGAACACCTAATGGAGTTTTACTTGTCTGTCAATAGGAATTTCTAATGTGATAGTAGTACAAGTGATCGTTAGACTTGAGATCATCATAGTATCTTGTGTATGATGAGTTATACTTTGTCATATTTCTTAAGACTATTTGGGTATAACAAAGGATATATTTGGGTATAATAAGTTATACGCGGAGGTAGGTGAATAATCAAGAAATGATTTATCACTTCTAGTAAAGGAAGAGAATGTTCTACATGATTTCGATAAATAACAACTCAGTAGTCATTGGCCAAGACAATATGCAAATTAGAAAGGAATTTCGAATTTACATTAATCAAAGTTGTACATTTAAGAATTGAAATACATATAATCAAATTACATAAATCTTGATAGAAATTTATGTCTTATATTTGATTGGGACATTGTATGGTAGAATGATTAAATTATACATTAACTATTTGCGGAATAGGTTTTTTGTGATCAAACGTTAAAATTCGTATTATCCAAATAGTCATTATATACTGAGAGGTATCCCTCATGATGTAGAATAAATATTTATTTATATATTTTAAATAAGTTTAATTTATTATAAATAATATTAGAATTGTTCTAATTTATTTATTCTACTATCGGCTAAATATGAACGTCACACCATAAAAGAAAAATATTTATTTTAGAAGTGGATGACATAATGGTAATAATAAATTAAGTATATTTAATTTATACTATGGTAATAGAATAAATTAAATAACTTAACATTTATAATTAAGTATTTTAGAAATATTAATTATAAATTAATAAGAGGAGCATTATAATTATTATTTAGTTCCTAAATGGTTTAGGAATTATAATTATTATAATAATTAAATTGGTTACTAATTAGATTGATAATTAAATTAAAATCCTATTCCTAAAGAGTTTAGGAGAGTTGAGCAAGTTTATAAATAAGGAGGTCCTTATTGTAGACAAGGGTTATACAAGTTGGGAGTATTAGAGAATGCTTCATAATTCTCTACATCTAAAGAGTTTGAAAGAGAGAGAGAATTAGTGTTAACCACACAAGATCTAGTTGAATCTATAATCTACTTCTTAAATCTATATTCTCTTGGTGGATGTGACATCCCGATTTTTTTACAAGATTTCTAAATAAAAATCTTGACTATTTAAGTAAAGTATAGAAGATTAAAACCTGGGTTTAAAAGGTTATAATGTATTAATAAGTGATTAAATATAAGTTATTATTTAATCAATGTGCTAAAAATGACATGTGTGGTTGAATTAATGCAGAAGCACTCTTAGTGTGAATAAGGGTCTATAAGATGTTTATGGATCAATTAGTTATTTAAGGTGCATTAATGATGTATTAGATAATAAAATTATAATGAAAATGAATCTTGATGGTTAAATGATAATATAACGAATTTAAAGATGAATGATTGATGGTAATGCCTACAATAAGGTAAATTGAAAGAAATCAGTATAAGACATGATGTGGTGTCAGCAAGTAATAGATTAAATATGTCACTACAAGAAAAACGGTCAATTCCGATGGAATATTCCGTCGTATTTAGTGCTATTCCATCGAAAATATTTTATTTTCGTCGAAATATTTGATCGTAGATTCGGCCGAAAATAAGCACGTTGGGATTCTTCTCGTCGAAAATTCGATCGGAAATAGTTTTTTTCGGCGGATTTTTTTTCGCCGAAAATTCCGTCGGAAACTTAATGACTACGATGGAATACATTTCGTCGATAATATATTTCGTAGCCCATTCCTATTGTTTTTGCGACGAGAAATCCATCGGAATATTGGGTTTTTTCGTCGAAAATAAGTAGTTAAATCCGACGGAAATTTGCGTCGAAATTACCATTCTGTCGGGATTAGTATTTTAGAAATTGTTTTCTATGCTTTAATTCCGACGGAAAATTAGTCGGAAATATTTAATTCCGTAAAAAATAAGAGGGTTTTTTTTAATGTGCTTTTTGCTTTTTCGATGCCAGGTTTTAAAACCACATTTTTCTACCTGCAAACCTGCTTTATCCCAATAACACAACAGTAATCCATTATTTATGTTCACACATAACATATTTCTTCATATGAATGACGACACATTAGAAAATAAATCATCGTTTAAAAGTACAATACTTTACAAAACTCAACAAAATTACGATTAATTACAATCAATTAAACTAAATTATAATCTATAAAACTAAATGAAACTAGTACTACCAGCTGTCTGCAAAGAATCATCGGGCAGGGATCAACAGTTCTACTGTGGTGTATGAAAATCATCGTCTTCACCCCCGATCGCAATTGACATCGTCATTATACTCGAAATTGTTATCCTGTTAATACAATTACAAATATTAGCCATTAGTCCGTACATGAGACAAAAAATCACAGCTAAATAATTATTACAGAACATGCAGAATATACAACTTAAATTGAATACAATACCTGTGCAGTCGGGCGCTGAGTCATCATCGGGCCAAAAGCCTCCAACAGTAGAGTAGTCACCATTCGAATCACCTCGTCTTGTATCGCGGCGAACTGCTCTGGAGATATGCTTATACTCTCAACACTAGCCCCTGCTGCAACTTCCTGAGCAAGCTGGTGAAGCCGAGTACATGTAGGTAGGCTCTGACTACAGAATATCGTATCCGTACAAAACGTTTCCAACACCGCCGCCATAACCCGCTGGAGCAACGCGTCGTCCAAGCCAACGCCCGTATGAGATTGTCCAACATGTCCTCTAGAACGCTGGCTAGAACCTGCAAAATTAAATATAACATAAAAAAAATATTGAATATCAATATAAATTTTGAATTAACAAGCAACATACTAAAATAAATACCTCCGGTCAATGTATATGCCAGTACCTCGGCAGCCCCAACACTCGATACCTGGTCCTAGTACTACTAGGGGGATCTTGAGACGCGACCCAAAGATCCATCTCCTCATCCCTAGATAAGCTAATGTCGGACGGAGGGATGGTGGAATCTCCCTCAGCAACCTACAACTCAACTACACGCTTGTCCCGAAGGCTCTGAAATCGGTCCTGCAATTTATTATGTATATGATAGTTTATTGACTCATTTTATTAAGTACATAATATTAATAATTACATAACTTTATAAAAACTCTTACCCGTATAGCTGCAGCTGCCTGCGACATAGTACATTCCTTTGGTGTGTGGGCTCTATCCCAGAACTCGATCATGGTAGGAGGTCGTCCCAACTCACCGCTCATGACCTAACAAATAAAATTTTAATGTATCCTTTATTTATTACATATTTTTATGAGAATATTAAAGTAAACAACTAAATATATACATACCGATTTCACTTCCTCAAATGACCGTGAGCCCGTAGTATGTACTACTCGGAGCTGGCTACGATTTTTCTTCATTTGTTCTAAAAAAAATTTAAAGTCATCCGCATCCCAATGAGTACACATGACCTCCCATGTTGCATCTGAAACAATATCGGGCTGATGGTCTCGAATAGTAGTCCCGAGCTGGTCTACAACTGCTCGGGTAGCCCTATGTCTCATCTCGTACAACCAACCGGGGTAATTCTTCGCGACATATGCAATAATAACACCGTCGCCAGCGGCTTGAGAGATGCCCTCCTCATATCTAAAATTAATCTAAGAACTGACTTATCAGAAAAAATAAATTGAATGTGTAAGTAGTATTTACGTATACAGTTTAAATTATTTAAAATAACTTATGTGAAAGTCATGTAACACGGTATCCATGAAGGAGGCATCATGCTGCGCGTACTGTGTAAATTGCATGCACCTAATGAGGAGGTGTGTGAGACAGATGGCATGTAAAGTGGCCTTAGCCACATGATCCATAATACTACAATACAAATCAAATAACGAAAAGTTATGTTTATTGTTTTACAAAATAAAATAATTTAATTTAACATAACGCTATTTTATACTTACTGCGCAGAGTCGACATCTACGCGGACAATATGCGCAACAGCTGGCAGACTACCAAATAACCTGAGGTTCGTCCCTTGAGGACGTCGGCGAGCAGTATCTGTAAGTAAAATAGAATAATTAAAGTTAATAAATCATTTCCAAAACATAACCTACAACTAGTAAGCAAACTTACTAGCTGACCATGATGAAGTTTATAAGGAATTGAATGATATTGTTTTGTTGTGCACACATAATGACAGTATTTTTCTCTTTCACTTCTATGAAAATACTAGGTTAGACTTAACTTGAAATTTTTTGATTTGGATGTGCGCACACATGGTCATAATAATTTAAGAGGCAAAATATTAAAGAGTTACATGGTGATGTAATTGATAAAAGCTGTCTGTTCGTTGAATAAATATAGTTTGTTATGCACACACAAGGCTATATTTATGTCGATAGGATCCTTATCTCACTAGCGAATCTTTAATTAGATTTATCAAACTATATAATGAGAGTAATATAGTTAGATAATAATAATGGGATACACTAATTTAAATAAAGACTCAATTTAATTTGATTATTAATAAAATGAATACATGCTAAAATGTTGTTAATTTCACTTTCAAAATTTTACAAATGTCGAAACTCGCTATCATTGCAATGCTATTAGATGCAAAAAATTTGAGAGGACCGAATTACACAGACTGATTAAGGAATTTGAGAATTGTTCTCACTATTGAAAAGTTTTTCTATGTCTTAAATTCTCCTGTCCTTGCAAATGTTGCAGACACTGTCTCTTGGTGTGATATCGCAAGCACCCAAAAATAAAATCTTACTTTGTAAAATAAATATGTAGTAGTGCAAGTAAGAGTCGATCACACAGAGAATGATTATTTAATTTTATGTTTTCGCAAACAAAAATTGGGAGGTTTTTTGAATCAAAGAAATAATTTAAATGAAACTAACTAAAATAAATATGCAAGTAATTTATTGAAATAAATGAGAAGAAAAAGCCTTGGTTTAAGTTAACATCCACCATCAAGAATTTACAACTGATCACTGATGCAAGAATAACTCAATTCATATTTTAAATATTCAACGTGAAATAATTACTCCCATTCGAATAATTTTCCTATCTCTCCTTAATTTTAGTTAAGCAGAAACAAGAGATCTAAATAACCCTTACTACTAAATAATCTCAGACAAGCGCTAAAGATTTAACCTAGTAGTAGCATAAAAAAATAGAGAGATCGTTGAACTAAACAACACAATCCAAGCGTGTGCATTTAATTTAGATGAATATTATTCTTAAGATAAAATAATCTTTTGATCTGCAAAACAATTATTAAACTTAGTTGCTTCATAAATTAAAGTGACCAAACAATTACAGATTTGATATTTAATTTAGCAATAGATTTCAACGAATAATAAACTAGTATGCATCCTAGCAATTAAACGAATTAATCATAAAATTAAACACAGAAAAATTCAGACTAAGCAAAAAATTATCATTTTTCCAAGAGTTAAAAAATTAAAATTTTATCATTGGCTAAAAATTTAAAATTCAATTAATTCATTGCTCAAGCGACACATCCTAAAAATAAAAAACTATCCCATTTTCGTAGGAAACACGATTACACTTAATATGTGCAACAATCTTTTAAACCTCAAGGTTATCCCAAGTGGACGAGTTGTGTCTCGTGAGGGTTTGCATTGAATTTACTCACAAAATTCAAAAATTCAAAATTTTTAAAATTCCCTAAAATTTTAAAATATGACCTAAAAATAATAAATGACCTAAATCCCTTCCCCCACACTTAAAATTTACATTGTCCCCAATGTAAAGTAAGATGCAAAGAAAAAATAAAAATAACTATAAAAAGAAAAAGTGAAAGAAATGTAAATCTGATTTCTTAGGTTACCTCCCAAACAACGCCTTTATTTATCGCCATTAGCTCGACAGCATGCCAAAGAACTACGTCACTCCTTCCTCTTGAATTTTGACAATCTCATCCATCTTTACTCCAAACTCCCTTGCAGTGGATATGAATGTTCTACTCCCTCTTCAATGAACACACATTTGAGATGATTAGGGAGAGGCTTCAAATCTGGAATGTAATCCTGCAAAACAAAAGGTAAAGATTTCTTGTTAGGAATTGATAAGTCAAAATATGGATCATTACCTGTTTTCGAAGAACCATTCGCAGCCGCGACAGTTTTCTTTAAATCAGCACTCAAGACTAACTCCTCTTTCTCTTTCCCAAAACTTTGACTGCATGTCGTTTTCAATTCACCTACCCTTTCCATCAATTTTAGAAACTTTTTCTGCTAAAGAATCAATCACATCAACAGAGTAAACAGAATTATGACATTTCATGTCATCAAAAATATTAAACTTAACAATTTCGCCATCAAACTCCATTGTCAGTGTACTACTATGAACATCGATCTTAGTCTTGGAAGTCTTTAAGAAAGGTCTTCCTAACAAAATATGAGCATTTTGATCACCATTCTCCATATCAAGCATATAAAAATCAGCAGGAAAAATCAAATTATCTACTTGCACAAGAACATCCTCTACTATACCCTTAGGATAAGTGTTAGACCTATCAGCTAACTGAATCACAGTATCAGTTCTATTCAAAGGTTCAAATTTCAAAGAAGCATATATAGAATATGGCATAACATTAATAGCTGCTCCTAAGTCTAACATGACTTGTTCAAATCTAGTGTCACCTATTTTGTAAGGGATAGTAAACATTCCTGGATTTTGGCATTTTGTAGGGAGTTTTCTTTGAATTACGGCAGACACATTCTTTTCCACTTGTACCTTTTCATATCTCTTAAGTGCTTGTTTTCTCTTATATGTACACAATTCTTTCAAAAATCTAGCAAAACGAGGTACTTGTTTAATAACATCCAACAACGGAATTTTGACCTCGCAATTATGAAAAGTCTCATATAAATCTGAATTTTTCTCGTA
Organism: Hedera helix; assembly: GCA_947179155.2. Taxonomy (NCBI): domain Eukaryota; kingdom Viridiplantae; phylum Streptophyta; class Magnoliopsida; order Apiales; family Araliaceae; genus Hedera; species Hedera helix. The sequence goes on from OX359279.1 coordinate 9,618,102, forward strand.
CGTCCTTTTTTCTGTTAGAGCAAGAGGAAAAGGGGGTACCGTTTTATACTCAGAGAGAGGTGGAAATTTATGCTTAGGAGTATCATTTTTGCCTAGAACACTGTCGTCCTCTTTACTGTCTCCTCTGTCCGTGTTGTCTGCTTCTGTTTTGCTTTGCTCTTTTGGTGCAGACTCTGTCTTTTCTGGAATTTGTATCTCTTTACCGCTTCTCAACGTGATTGCACTAACATTTACTTTTGGATTCACCATTATTTGCGAGGGTACTTTTTCATAATTTGGCGTCTCCACTCTACTGATGGCAATTGTCATTTGTCCCACCTATGTATTTAAATTCTGTATATTTGCCTTCGTTTCCTGTTGAAATTGCAAAGTGTTAGTGCCAAGTTGTTTAACTATATCCTCCAAAGACATATGAGAATCAGATGATTGGCCCTGTTGTTTGTTAGGATATGGCTGCTTGTATTGTTGGTAGCTTGAGAAATTTTGAGTCGCAGACGGATTCCCTTGTGGATTTCCATAGCCGAAATTCGGATGATCTCTCCAACCTAAGTTGTACATGTTCACGTAAGGATCATATCTCCTTTGTTGGTGATCAGGGAAACCACCTACTGCATGCACTTGTTCATGGGACTTCCCTTGAAGAGTGGGGCACATATTCGTCGGATGTCCTACGACCGCACAAATGCCACAGGCTTTGACTTGTTGTGTATTACCTACAGCCATTTGACGAATAAGAGAAGTTAGACTAGCAATTTGTTCTTTAAGTGAAGAAATTTTTACCTCATTGACATTCTGGGATGTAAAATTAAGCCTAGTGCCAAATTGTTGGGAGGTAGCAGTCATGTTTGCAATTAAGTTCTTTGCAGCTTCGGGCATTTTGTCCACCAAAGCTCCTCCACTGGCAACATCGATCATGCTCCTATCAGTAGACATGAGTCCTTCATAGAAGTATTGGATGAGGAGTTGCTCGCTGATTTGATAATGGGGACAGCTTGCACACAATTTCTTGAACTGTTCCCAATATTTGTATAGGGATTCTCCATGGTTCTGTATCACACCACAAATTTCTTTTCTGATATTGACTGCCCTTGAAGCTGAAAAATATTTCTCCAAGAATAGTCTTTTCATTTCTTCCCATGTGGTGATGCTTCCGGAGGGTAGGTAGTAGAGCCAATCCTTAGCCAAATCCTTCAAGGAAAATGGAAAAGCTCTTAGATTGATTTGTTCTTCAATCACTCTAGAAGGTTTCAGACTTGTGCACACCATATGGAATTCCTTTAAATGTTTGTGAGAATCTTCACCTACAAGGCCATGAAAATTGGGTAATAGATGTATTAAACCAGATTTTAATTCAAAGGAGGTGTTAGCATCTAAATTTTGAAAAGTTATGCTTAAAGGTTGTTGATTCAAATCAGGGGCCGCAAGCTCTTTCAAAGTTCGATTTTTAGCCATGATTTCCATCTTCAACCTGCACAACTCAAATAAAATATGAAAACTAGATAAAAAAATAAAAAATAAAAACTAAGAATAATTACTAAATTAAATAAATATTTACAAAAGCACAAAATTAAATCAAAATCATTCCCCGGCAACGGCGCCACGCAAGCACCCAAAAATAAAATCTTACTTTGGAAAATAAATATGTAGTACCATTATTTGCGAGGGTACTTTTTCATAATTTGGCGTCTCCACTCTACTGATGGCAATTGTCATTTGTCTCATCTGTGTATTTAAATTCTGTATATTTGTCTTCGTTTCCTGTTGAAATTGCAAAGTGTTAGTGCCAAGTTGTTTAACTATATCCTCCAAAGACATATGAGAATCAGATGATTGGCCCTGTTGTTTGTTAGGATATGACTGCTTGTATTGTTGGTAGCTTGAGAAATTTTGAGTCGCAGACGGATTCCCTTGTGGATTTCCATAGCCGAAATTCGGATTATCTCTCCAACCTAAGTTGTACGTGTTCACGTAAGGATCATATCTCCTTTGTTGGTGATCAGGGAAACCACCTACTGCATGCACTTGTTCATGGGACTTCCCTTGAAGAGTGGGGCACATATTCGTCGGATGTCCTACGACCGCACAAATGCCACAGGCTTTGACTTGTTGTGTATTACCTACAGCCATTTGACGAACAAGAGAAGTTAGACTAGCAATTTGTTCTTTAAGTGAAGAAATTTTTACCTCATTGACATTCTGGGATGTAAAATTAAGCCTAGTGAAGAATTGTTGGGAGTTAGCAGTCATGTTTGCAATTAAGTTCTTTGCAGCTTCGGGCATTTTGTCCACCAAAGCTCCTCCACTGGCAACATCGATCATGCTCCTATCAGTAGACATGAGTCCTTCATAGAAGTATTGATGAGGAGTTGCTCGCTGATTTGATAATGGGGACAGCTTGCACACAATTTCTTGAACCGTTCCCAATATTTGTATAGGGATTCTCCATGGTTCTGTATCACACCACAAATTTCTTTTCTGATATTGACTGCCCTTGAAGCTGAAAAATATTTCTCCAAGAATAGTCTTTTCATTTCTTCCCATGTGGTGATGCTTCCGGAGGGTAGGTAGTAGAGTCAATCCTTAGCCAAATCCTTCAAGGAAAATGGAAAAGCTCTTAGATTGATTTGCTCTTCAATCACTCTAGAAGGTTTCAGACTTGTGCACACCATATGGAATTCCTTTAAATGTTTGTGAGGATCTTCACCTACAAGGCCATGAAAATTGGGTAATAGATGTATTAAACCAGATTTTAATTCAAAGGAGGTGTTAGCATCTAAATTTTGAAAAGTTATGCTTAAAGGTTGTTGATTCAAATCAGGGGCCGCAAGCTCTTTCAAAGTTCGATTTTTAGCCATGATTTCCATCTTCAACCTGCACAACTCAAATAAAATATGAAAACTAGATAAAAAAAAAAAAAAAAAAAAACTAAGAATAATTACTAAATTAAATAAATATTTATAAAAGCACAAAATTAAATCAAAATCATTCCCCGGCAACGGCGCCACGCAAGCACCCAAAAATAAAATCTTACTTTGGAAAATAAATATGTAGTAGCACAAGTAAGAGTCGATTCCACAGAGAATGATTATTTAATTTTATGTTTTCGCAAACAAAAATTGGGGGTTTTTGAATCAAAGAAATAATTGAAATGAAACTAACTAAAATAAATATGCAAGTAATTTATTGAAATAAATGAGAAGAAAAAACATTGGTTTAAGTTAACATCCAGCATCAAGAATTTATAACTTATCACTGATACAAGAATAACTCAATTTATATTTTAAATATTCAACGTGGAATAATTACTCCCATTCGAATAATTTTCATATCTCTCCTTAATTTTAGTTAAGCAGAAATAAGCAATCTAAATAACCCTTACTATTAAATAATCTCAGATAAGCGCTAAAGATTTAACCTAGTAGTAGCATAAAGAAATAGAGAGAACATTGAACTAAACAACACAATCCAAGCGTCTGCATTTAATTTAGATGAATATTCTTCCTAAGATAAAATAATCTTTTGATTTGTAAAACAATTATTAAACTTAGTTGCTTCATAAATTAAAGTGACCAAACAATTGCGGATTTGATATTTAATTTAGCAATAGATTTCAACGAATAATAAACTAGTATGCATCCTAGCAATTAAACGAATTAATCATAAAATTAAACACAAAAAAATATTCAATACTCAAAATATAAATTGAACAATTAAAATAAATTAGATCTCACAGTGTATAAATCTTGATGGCTTCAATCACTTAAATCACGAAAAATAATTTAGCTACTCATAATTGTAGAGAGCATCAAAGAATAGAAGAGAGAATTTTTATTCTAATGAGAGTTGTTTATTACATTATGTGGCAAGCCCTCTATTTATAGGCTCCAAAATCCTCCTAACCCTAGTAGGAAGCACACTTTCCAAAACCTAATAGGATTTAAAATATAAATAAAAATAAAAGAAAATCAAAATAATTATTATCCTAATCCTATTTGGAATTAAAACCAAATTTGGAATCAAATTAATGCTCAATCCGCGAAATAATCTGTTTCTGACCAATTAGTGCGCAACCAAACAGCCCCTTCACTACAATGACCCGGTCAACTCACACACGCCCGCACATTGCGCGCCCATGATCCCAAAACAACGCCATATTGCTCTGCCCGCTGAGCCTTCAATACTCGCGCAATGCGCGACCACGACTTTTTCGAAAATTACATATTTGCCCCCGACAACTTTAATATTTACTATTTTGCCATCTAAGCTTCAATTAATTCCTACAAAATCAAATAAAAATATTAAAAATAATATAAAATTATTAAAAATAATAAAAACACATAATAATTAATAAAACACATAAAATACTAAAAATACTTAAAAACTCACAAATAATTAAGCCTAAAAATACCTAATAAATTGATATAAAATCGACTTATCACCTCTGAGAAAGAAATTGTTACTTTTAAAAAGTGACAAGATGATGCTATTATGCCTCAGTACATCATGGTAGCACCCATGAGTAACGAGTTACAGAGTCAACATGAAAAAATGGATGCACCTACTATCTTGCTACACCTTCAAGAGCTGTATAGTGAGCAAAGTATGTCAGTTAGATATGAGATATCTAAGGTTCTCTTTCGATCTCGAATGACCGATGACACTACTATATAGACACATGTCCTTAAGATGATCAATCTGATTGAACAACTTGGACAACTAATGTTCATCGTGGATGTAGAGTTGAGTCAAAATTTGGTCTTATTGTCACTCCCGGACACCGTCTCACAATTTATTATGAATTTTCTCATGAATAAGTTAGACGTCAACTTGCCTAAGTTACTTAACATGTTGAAAACTATAAAGGGTCACTTTTTAGCCAAGAAGGACCAAGTTTTACTAGTAGAAGACTCTTCCAAGAAAAGGAAGAGGCCCAAGGGTTCTTCTAAAAAGAAGGAAAAAAAAGGCAAAGGGTAAGCGAAGACTAAGGACAACAAGAAAGATGATCCTGACAGCAAAGGAATCTACTTCCATTGCAACAAGTTAGGACATTAAAAGAGAAACTGTAAAGAGTATCTTATAGCAGTAAAGCAAAAGAAGCTTGGTGAAACTTCAACTACAGAGACAGGTTTGTTCATAATTGAAATAAATCTTTCTATAAGTCAAAGTTCTACTTGAGTATTAGATACCGACTGTGATTCTCACATATGTAATACTATGCAGGGCCTAAGCAGAAGTAAGAAGCTGAACAATGGGGAAGTTGTCTTACGCATGGGGAATGGTGCAAAAGTTTCTACATTAGCGGTAGAAAATTATTGCTTAGCATTGTCTTCGGACAAGTCCATTAGCGGTAGGAACTTATTGCTTAGCGGTAGGAACTTATTGTTTTTATGTTCCAGTACTGATTAGAAACATTATTTCGATTTCTATGTTGGACAAGATGACTTTAATATTATAATAAATAACAACAGATGTTCTATTTATAATGATAACGTTTTATTTGGTACTAGTAGATTATTAGGTGGACTATACATACTTAATTTGAATAAAAATATTTTATAAATTGAACAAACTAAGAAAAGAAAATAGATGATGTAAATCATACATTTATGTGGCACTGTAGACTCGGTCATATAAATGAAACAAGTTACATAAAGATGGACTTTTAGAGCTATCTGATTATGAATCATATTCAACTTGTGAATCTTGTCTCATGGGTAACATGATTAAATCTCCATTTAGTAAAAAGGAGAAAGAGTTATAGGGTTATTAGAGTTGGTTCACATAGATGTATGTGCACCTATGACAACACAAGCTAGAGGAGCGTATTCATATTTTATTACTTTCACTGATGATCATTTTAGATTTGGATATACGTGTTTGATAAAATACAAGTCTGAATCATTTAAAATATTCAAAGAATTCAAAAGTGAAGTGGAAAAACAAATTAACAGAAGTATTAAGGTTCTTCGATCGGATTGAGTAGGGGAATACTTGAGTAGTGAGTTTCTTAATCATCTCAAATAGAATGGTATTCTCTCATAGTGGACACCTTCTGGTATGCCACAATTGAATGGTGTATTTAAAAGGAGAACTCGGACCTTGTTGGAAATTGTCCAGTCCATGATGAGTTTTATCGATCTTCTAGTATCCTTTTGGGGTTATACCCTAGAGATGACTGCATACCTACTTAATAAGGTACATTCAAAATCCATCCATAAGACTCTATATGAGTTATAGAAAGGGAGAAAACTAAGTCTTAAGCATGCTAAGATTTGGGGTTTTCCAGCTTATGTCAAAAGGTTTAAGAATGATAAGTTAGAGACAAGATCTGATAAATGCAAATTTATGGGATATCCTAAAGAAAGTTTAGTTTATTACTTCTATCATCCTGCTAATCAAAAGATGTTTGTTATGAAATATGCTACCTTATTAGAAAATGAGTTTATCCTCAAAGGGGTTAATGAGAGTAAAATAGATCTTGAAGAAGTTCAGGAACCATAAAACACTACGGGTCAAGTAAAGGAACTTGACCAAGTAAAAGAACCTACTATACCAAAACATATTCGTAAGTTTGGAAGAGTACCGAAGATACCCGAGAGTTATGGATTCATTACAGAGGTTGATAATGAGGTAAAAATCATAGATAATGATGATCCATTAACATGTGAAAAGGCTATGAGTAGTAAAGACTAAGAAAAATGGCTTATGGACATGAAATCCTAGATATACTCCATGTATGAGAACCAAGTATGGACTTTGGTTACTCTATTAGAGGGCATTAAGCCTATTGGGAGTAAATGAGTATTTAATAGAAAGATTGGAGCAGACGGCACTATAGAAACCTATAAGGCACGACTGGTTGCAAAAGATTTCAAACAAAGACAAGGAGTTGACTATGATGAAACCTTCTCTCCAGTAGCTATGCTTAAGTCTATTCTGATTTTGCTTGTGATTGCGGCTTATTATGATTATGAGATCTGGCAAATGGACGTGAAGACGACCTTCCTCAATGGAAAACTGGATAAGGATGTATATATGATACAACCAGAGGGATTTGTTTCTAGAGATAGAACAAATCAATTCTATAAGCTACAACGATCCATTTATGGATTGAAGCATGCTCCTCAAAGATAGAACATCCGCTTTGATGAGACAATTAAATAGTTTAATTTTATCAAAAATGAGGATGAACTATGTATGTACAAAAAGGTTAGTGGGAGTGTTGCAACATTACTAGTATTATATGTTGATGATTTATTACTGATAGAGAATGACATACCGATGCTACAATCAGTCAAAATATAATTATCTGAACACTTCTCCATAAAGTACTTGGGATAAGTATATTATATTTTGGGGATAAAGATCTATAGAGATAGATCAAAAAGGATGTTCGGCTTGACCCAAGGAACATACATTGAATCAATGCTAAAGAGGTTTAGCACAAAAGATTTCAAGAGAGGTTTCATACTGATGAGCCAAGGAATACATCTCTCCAAAAAATTATTCGCAAATACACCTAAAGAGAGAGACCGTATGAGTAAGATACTTTATGCTTTGATAATAGGATCTCTCATGTATGAGATGATATGTACTAGACTTGATGTTGCTTATGCATTTAGCGTGACAAGTAGATATCACTCGAATTCTGGAGAAGAACACTGAAAAACAGTGAAAAATATCTCAAAGTACTTAAGAAGAACTAAGAATGTATTGTTTGTTTGCGGTGGGTCTGATTTGAAACTAGAGTGCTATATAGACTCAAGTTTTTAAACTGACCGAGACGATAATAAATTCGTTTTGGGTTATGTGATTACCTTGAACGGTGGTGCAGTGAGTTATAAGAGTTTCAAGCAGCAAATAGTTGTTGATTCAGTGATAGAAGCAGAGTATATAACAGCGATTAAAGCTGTAAATGTGATAACCCGAATATTCATAAAGCTAGTAAACATAAGTTTTAAATGATCGATGTGATAATAATATTTGATGATCCTTATATAAGGGAATTTAAGAAGAAATATTGAAATAAAGATAAGATCAATGTGTGAAAACCTAGATTTGGAATAGAGAAATATGTAGAGAATTGATTATGTGGATATGTATAATTTTATATGTGATGAGAAAGGGAAACTTTTTTGTTAAAATAAGTTCAACGAAAGAAATGATAGGAGGATGAAGAAGGGATGAAACTGTGGTATATACAAAGTCCTATAACTAGAAAGAAGAATGATATAATATTGAATTTTAAAGAATTTTGATTATTTAATAATGGGTAGACCGTGTCATTAATTAATGGGGATAAGAGATAATTATAAGAAGTGAGAAAATAAACTGGCGGAAGTAAAAAGTGGGAAGAAACTATTCAATGGGAAGAGATTATAAAAAAAGTGGGAAGAAAATACAATAAAAATGTTATTAATGAGAGATATTCCTTCGAAAATCTTTATACGTAAAGAATGTAGCATATGTAGATGAGTTATATATTGGTGTGTTGAAAAATAAGAAATTAATAATTAAACAAACTAATTAATTTAATTAGTTTGAATGGACTAATGAGTAGAGTAGAAGTTAAGAGGAATGATAAATGAAATTAATCATATGAAATATGATTTAAAGTTATGTTATTAAATTAATAATGTTTGAATGTTGACCTTGAATGACAATAATAGAGATTTTAATTAATTAAGTTAATTATACGAGTTTATTTTATTAAATAACAAAACTTACATGGTTGACATAGTGAGGCAAGATTAAATATTTGAATTAATTAAGTGATTAACCTAATTATGGGGATAGGGAAGAAAATTCAATAAATGGATTAAAGTTATTCAAAAGTAAGAATTTAAGCTAATTAATTAGTTGGACCAAGTGGAAGAAAAAGATTATAATTAAATTTAATTAAAGTTAATTTAAAGATTGATTTATAAAATAACCAAGTCAATGAGTATGCCTTGTATGACATTATAAGAGGCTCAATAAAAATTCATGGGAATTAAGCCTCTTGAGAATGTAAATAAATCAATTAAATAATGGATTAGCTCAAGTGCTATCAAAAGGTTGGACAAGTATAGAAATTAAATAAGTCCAATAATATGTTTAAAATATGTGTTTGTTATGGAAGAATTAATTGGGTCAAGATTTTAAATAAAAGAAGTTCAATGAATTAAAACGACTTAGATTATTTAATTAAAAACTTGTACCAAGAAGCATAATGAGAATTTATTTTGGAAGCCAAATTAATAAACATATGTTGGGAGGATGATATATATAAATTTAATGTGCAATGTAACTATGGTTAATATTTATCCATGATAAAGTTAATTGTAGAGAATTATAAATATATATGTTAGATGAATGATATATATATATATATATATATATATATATATATATATATATATATATATTGAATGTAGAAAAATGTGCGTAAAGGCTATTTTTCCCTCAAGAAAATGATTAATGACTAATATGTCCCAAGAATGGTTAATAACAAATGAGTCCCCAAGATTAGTGAAATGATAATTTTACCCTTAAAAAAAATTAATAATGACCAAAATACCCTTGAAAAAATTGCTAGGAAGTTTTCTAGCAATGGAGAAATGGCCAAATTACCCTTGAATAATCTTGTTAATGACCAATGTATCCTAAAAGAAAATTTCTAGGAAGTTTCCTAGAAAATGGCCAAATGACTAAAATGCCCTTGGTAAAATTTAGGAATGATTAATGTATCTTAGAAGAATTCTCTAGAAAATGGTCAAATGACCATTTTGCCCTTTTAAAAATTTATTAATGACTATTATGTCCTAATGACAAAATGACCATCTTGTCTTTATGAAAAATTTAATATGACCATTATGCCCTTAAGAACTTTCTAGAGAATGTTCAATGGTCCAAATTGTCCTTCACTAATAATGGCTATTTTGCCATTGACTTTAGATTTCTATAAATAGAGCCAATTGAAAGCATTCTTAGGGTTTTAGCAAATTGGTTCATTAGAGAGGGTTGAGAAGGAATAGTGGAAGTCATTGTTGGAGGAAGGTGATGATCTAGTAATGATCTTTGATCTATCATCTAGTAAAGAAAAAGAGGAAGAAGAGATTAAAGTTTCAAATGTACAATTTTAAAGCCCTAAAACTAATTTTATACATATATGTCTTTATACATAGTAATGTTTGTTGTGGGAGTTTGATACTGTTGTGGATCACGGTGGATCCGATGATATAAGGATGATGAATGTACTGGGGTATATGTGTTAACACATTTTTTAATTATTTTTTTTGCATAATGAACAATCTAATAGCAAGAATTAGGCTAAATGAAGGAATGCACATAAAGTGCTTGATAAAAAGCCTAAAAGAGATACTTTTACTAAACTTTGGATTTCAAAGCGTAAGCCAAGGATTATCCATGTGTATATATATAATAGATGTTTGCCAACTATATATGGGTTACAAAAACATGGTATGAAAGGTCATGTTATGTGAAAACCTAATTTAAAACTTAGGTATTTCCAACGTGGGTGTTAAACAAGAAATTGGTATATTTGGGTTGTTTTAGAAAGCTATAAGTTATATATGGTGTATTTAATAGTCTTAAAGTGGTTCCAAGTGATTGGAATGGGAAAAAAAGGCAAAAAATAAATAAATGAGTTTTTGGATTTTTGAAAGGAAAATTAAAAAAAACTAAGAAATGTGTTGAACACAATTTTTGGAGGCCATGATTTAAGGTCTTAATGGTATGTTTTCAAGCAAGTGATATTTTTAAAAAAATACTATGTAGTATGAACTTAGTTGTGTCCAAAATTGAAAGCAATTTGATGTATATTGTGCAAGATAAAATTCCTCAAAGTAGCTTGAAAATAAATAAAAAATCCAAAAATTTTGTTGTAGTAGGGGAACGCCCCGACGCTGTTTAGAGTGCCCTCAGTGCAAACTTTTCAGCCAGACAGCTCCCCGACACTATTTGTAGTTCAAAAACAGCGCCCCGACGCTGTGCACCAGAATTATTTTTTTGTTGTTGATCAAGTGTGTCCCAACGATGAAGCGTATAAGTATGAGATGTTCAAAATGAATGTTTGATGTATAAATAGGGCATGTAACCAATACGAGGGTTATGTTAGTGTAAGTTTAGTGTAAGTTAAGGGAAACATGTGTCATATACTAGTATAACGAATGGTGAAAACTAAGGTAGTGAAGAGTTATATAATTAAACATAATGAACAGAGGGATGTGACGATGTTATTAAACATAACGACAACACTAAGACAATAAATGGAAGATAAAATCTTAAAATAAGGTTAAGCTAAAATCAAGCTTTGACTAATTATCGAATTGTCGATCTCATATATCGTGTAAGTTATATAGAGAATGCAGAATGCAAAATGCTAACGTAAGTGGTAAAGATGATCCAGGCAAGTTTTTCAGACTCTATCGTTATGTGTTATGAGCAAGTCTTCTATGATGCCTGAAATTATGAGAACTTGCTTTAATGTGCACTTCGCGTAACTTTGTGGTAATTGTTGTTGATATTTATTTGGTGATCTAAGTAAAATATTTTATGTGAGTTTTATGGATTAACGTTATAAAGTATGTATATATGCAAAGAATTACAAGTAAGGAGCATGAATATATGTAAGACATGAGAAGCATGAAACATGTAAGAATGTAATTTATAAAGAAAGTAAAGTATGTTTAAGATGTGAGTTATGTGTTACATGGATATATGTTAAACTTGTTGAGCAACGTAGTTGCTCACTCTTACTTTAAATAAGCACTTGCAGTGAAATTATAAATTTTGAAAACTTGGTAACGACAATAACTAAAATAATGAATAATAATTCGAAATACCCACAATTTGAGCTGTTGGTGATGAACCCCTGTGCTAGAAATAAACTAATATATCGGTGTAACTCTTTTGAGGTAATTAAACCTTGTAATGCTACAAGTTAGAAAACTTGATGTATAGCCTATAACTATGCTAAATGAGTGTTAAGATTATAAGCTATAGATGATCAGTCGATGAAGATCGTACAGGAAAAGTTTACTTTGAATTTAGGTTTTGTGAGTACTCATAACCAATGTATTAGATTGAATTATAATGTAAATAAATCGTGATGTAATATAATAGATCACAATATATATGATCTGAAATTGTAATGAGAGATCGTAAAGGTTGCGAATTTTAGAATGAAAGGAAATGTTGTATTTAATTGGTATCATAACGAGGTTTTGTTTATTATAATATGGTTGAATGTTGTAAATATGAAGGTAGAAATTGCTTCATGATGCGCCAGGTCTGCTACAAAAGGTGTATAGAATTGGGGGCGGTACAGGTTGGTATCAGAGATGTTAGATTATAAACCTTTGGTGAGAGTACTTAGGCTATTACCGTAAAGAGAAGGAAGGAGATGATAAGAAATAAACTCGGATAAAGTTTAAGTGATAAGATATGAATTTGGAAAATTCGAGATAAAAGATAAGTGTAAGACTATAAGAAAATATAGAATAAAGTCCAAAAGCGGATTTGTTGAGATATATGAGGAATGAATAGAAAGAGGGTCATGGGGTACCTGATTTAAAAAATGTGGATGAAAAGGGATGATAAGAGATATCTTATGATAAGACTGTTTAAAAGTAGAAAGCATGTTGTAAGATCGTAAAGTGATCTATAATGGATATTTAAAGATGAACTCATAAAGAGTGTGAATGATAAAGAACGCGTTAAGAAAAAGTTATGTTAAGAAGAAGTTAGGTATTCATTAGATTTTAATTGATGACCATACAAACTTTATGGTCTTCCTTGTCAAATTAGTCAACGGAGTTGCTATATTTGAAAAATCCTTGTTAAATCACTGATAGTAACCCGTTAATCCTAGGAAACTTCTCACCTTCGTCGATGTCTTCAATTGTTCACAATTTATCACTGCCTACACCTTCGCAGAATCTATAGAAATTTTCTTGTTGTCAATCACATGTCCTAAAAACCGAACTCTCTCCAACCAGAATTCATATTTTAAGAACTTCGCATAAAGTTTCTCCTTTCTCAATATTTCCAACATTATTCTTAAGTGTTCCGCATGCTCTTTTTGTGTTTTGAAATACACCAATATATTATCGATGAATACCATAACAAACTTATCTAAATATAGTTTTAACATCCTGTTCATCATGTCCATAAATGATGTCGGTGCGTTTGTCAAACCAAACGACATCACCAAAAACTCATAATGTCTGTATCTGGTTTGGAATGTCGTCTTCGGTACGTCCTCATTTCTTACCTTTAACTAATGATAACCCGTCCTCAAATCTATCTTTGAGAAATACTTCACTCCTTTTAATTGATCAAGCAGATCGTTAATCCTTGGTAACGAATACCTATTCTTGATCGTCACTTTGTTCAACTCCCGATAATCAATATAAAGTCTCAACGATCTATCCTTTTTCTCGATAAACAATACTGGTACTCCCCACGGAGATACTTATTATCCAATAACTCTTGTAGTTGTATCATCAACTCCTTCAGTTCTACTGGAGTCATTCTATAAGGGGCTTTCGATATTGGGTTGGTCCCGAGTACTAAGTCATTCACAAACTCAATCTTTCTATCTGGCGAAAGACCGGGTAAATCCTCTAAAAATACATCCGCAAATTCCTTAACTATTAATAGTTGGTTCATTTCAGCTCTTACCATTTGTGTATCTACTATGTGAGCCAGATACCCTATATATCCTTTCCTCAATAATTTTTTGGTCTGCATCATCGTCAGACAACACGACTGTCTAAGCGACTTACTACCATAAAACATTACTTTTGACTTCTTCGTAGTCATAAGGTTTATACTTTTTTGATGGCAATCAATCACTACTCCATAGTTAAATAACCAATCCATTCCCAGAATTACATCGAACTCTCTGAGTCGAATTGGAATCAAATTCACAAACATTTTATGTTCCCTTATAACAACAATACAATTCGTATGTACGTGATTAACAGGAATCACTTTCTTATTTACAACCTCAATATTCAAAGGATTTTCTAACTTTTCTCAGGGTAAGTTTAATCTTTTAGTAAATTCATTAGATATGAATGAACTAGTAGCACCTAAATCAAATAATACATAAGCATTTATATCATTGATCAAAATGATACCTGACACCACGTCTTTTGATTACACCGCATCTTGTACTGTCATGTTGAATGTCCGGGCTATAGGTCGACTTGGTTGGACTGGTGCCGTGGTGGTCAACTTTCCACTGTTGTTATTACTCCCCCGATTTCCATTTCTTACATCTAATATCTTCTTAGGACAATCTCGAGCTAGGTGATCCTTCGCTCCATAAATAAATCATCCATTCTTCTTCGGCTTGGGACAATCAGGAATTATATGTCCTTCTTGTCCAAAATTATAGCATACTTTCTTTCCTAGCAGGCAAATTTCAATATGATTCTTTTAGCAAGTTTTGAATGGTTTAAATCTCCTTTTCACTTCTCCTACTTTACTTCCAATATTACTATTGTTGCTGTTATTATTGCTGTTATTGTTCCACTTTCTCTTGTTAAAATTGTTGCCACAACTACTTTCTCCCTTATGACCTTCATTCTTTTTCTTCTTCTGATCCTGATTATATCGGTTCATCGCTTCCCTTTCTCCCTCGACAAGTATAGCTTGCTCAAATATTCTGACAAACTTGTTGATCTGGAACATCGAAACTCAACTGTAGATCCAGGGTTTAAGTCCCTGCTCGAATCTCTTTGCTTTACGCTCATCGGTACTCACTTGATAAGGAGCAAACCTTGCCAGCTCATTGAACTTTACAACATATTCAGGTACTGACATATTCCATTGTTTCAGTTCTATAAACTGAACTTCCATCTTATCTAGTACACATTATGGAAAGTATGTTTCAAAAAATATTTCCTTATATCTATCCCAAGCTATGACTCCTTGCCCCCCTCTAATTTTATTTGCTTACCACCAATAACTTGCATCCCCTTTCATCATAAAGGTAGCAAAAGTGGTCTTTTGCTCCTTAGCTACTCGGGTAATTTCAAACACCTTTTTGATTTCCATTACCCAAGTTTGGGCCTCTATTAGGTTTGTTGTCCCTTTAAACTCTGGAGGTCCTATCAACTTAAAGTCCTTAAAGTTAGATAGGTGAGCAGGTGTGGGGTTTGGATTATCAATTCTCGAGTTTTTATTTTTCATGGCTCCTATTAGAAGATCCACAAACTTTTGCATTGGATCAACCAGAACCTTATCGTAGTTAAGATTCCTCTTGCATCTGTTTGACTGGTGGAACTTTTCGTGGTGACATTTTTCTATTTAATAAAACTCATTTTATTATGTTATCATTTAAGTAAAGCATTTGAAATTTTAATTTAAACACTGAATCCACATAAGACACATTTTCATAAACATTGTTATATATACACATGCCACGTCCCATACATCGTATTTACATAACTATCCCGCTTAGTAAAAAAAAAGCCTGGGATTTACGGCACACATTTATTATATACATCAAGAGTTAGAATTCACACAATATTTACATATACACATATATCTACAATCACAACTAAATACTAGATATCCTATAGGAGTAGTCCCCGCTGGACCGAATCCTAATACTCATCGTCTAGGATGTCCACCACCAGCCCTCAGCTCATGGTATGACAAGATTGGCCTTACTGTACTGGATAGCATAAAACCCTATCTTGGGATCTACCGAATGCCGTCCAACACGCCTAACCTTCCTATTTTTAACTTCATTCTCCACAGAGTCCACTTCGTATGGCAGCTCTAACGCATGTATTTTCCATCCTCACTCACTTAGTAGTCTCTTCTACTAAATGTTCCCGCAAAGCTTTTTTTTTATCCTCTAACTCTATTGCCATATATTCTGTTTGGCTAAGCTTAGTTTTAAGATTTTTGCTTTGGGTGACGAAAAATTAAACCACAGACTCATTCTACTCTGTCTCTACTTGATTTTCTATAGCCTGTGCCCTAGACGATACACACGATCCAGTAGCTCTATGTTACGATCATGAAACTCTTGCATCAACTCCTCATCAGGTGAAGGAGATAATAAACCATCCAAGTCCCCTCCTAGCTCATCTACCTCCTCGGGATCCTCCTCAAAATTCAGAACAGGCTCGAACTCTCTACCCTCCACTGTAACTAGTGGGCTCGTCGCCACAGCTATAGACTCTGTACAAACTATATGTTTGTCTTGAATTTCTTCTTCTCTAATTTGACTAGACTCTCTTGTCTTTGTCATCTTGCCACAACAAGTTTTAAGCTTTTAATTAGTACTCGCAATAACATAAGTCTATTAATATCAAATAAACATATAAGTTATTTTATTATCTTTCATAATGAATTTCCTTAATTCATTCCTTAGAACTCAATACGAGTTTTATAGACTTCTATATTCGTGATTCTTACAAGGCTATATCCTATGGTTTCTCACCTAAGGTTTATAACCTACAGCTCTGATACCAACTTGTGATGTCCCCAAATTTGGGTCCCTTAAACCTCGGGTTTAATGCTTACTATCCAACATATTCATATAACTATACTACCCGACATACAAATCAACACAAGTTTCTCCTGTATTATTACAAAATATATATCATAACTCCCCAGGTTATCTAACCTTTACTATTACATCATATGAAAACCAATATATACATACATGTCCTTATACAATTTTAGAACAAAAGGTTAAACAGTTAAAATATATTCTTGTGCCTTTTCTTTGCCTTTAACAAATATTGTTCCTTCGAATTTTTTGTCTTTAGCTGACAAGTTAAGGTAAGCAAGAATGAGATATGACAATGCTTACCAAGTATAACAGTTTAATCATAGTAAACAATTTGAAAACAATTGAACTTGTCTAAAGTCTTTCAACAATTGGACAATAACTATGAAAATATTTCAAATAAACATTTCTCAAAAATTATATTTGATTTTGAAATCAACACATTACTGAGGGTCATAAGACCTTGAACTATATCAGGTTAACCAGTATTTCTACTGAAACCTCTAGTCATAAGACTATTAACCATTCTTTATTGCACGCAAGGGGATCAACCTCTTATACCTACGTATTGTACAAACTTATTAAAACACGAATGCGTTGAATAGAATTAAAGTATTCAATAACCTTTTCCCCCTCTTATAGGGTTTTTTGCCTCAGTTTCATCATTTGAATTCGTCCCAAAATAATTTAGTTTAGTGTAGCTTTTACAAAAAAATATCGATTTCATAACATACTTCATTTAATTGTCTAGCTGAAACAAATAGCTTAGACTTTCAAAAATAACTCACATTTGAACAAACTTTCAACTTATAGTTCAACCCGATATTAGAAACAAATAATAACTATGCATTATGGTTCAATATAGTCACAGAAATAATAGTTAAACTATTGGAAGTAAGATAGAAAACTCGCCTCGTTACCATCACGTTATAACTTATAATCGTTCACGCTACTTCGTAATGTTATTGCTCGTCGTCGTATTACCTATGTAGTTTAATTTGCGTTATTACATAGTCTAAACATATAACACATTCCTCAATACAAAACTTAGTATACATCATAGATTAATTTCTAAATCTTAAATATTTTTCCTATATTGCACATACTAAACCACACATAGGTTAGTTTATATACCTCAATACATTCACTATTTTAATTTATAAAATATAAATATTATATACCAACACTCCACTGATTATAGTAATTATTTTTCAAAATTTCTGGAGCGGCGTGCTGGAAACATAGCTTGGAGTGGCACGACCACTCCACTTTAGCAAAAAAAATTCTAACTGTTGTTCATGTTCATTTCAACAAACTACTTCTACACATACATGACTTCTATTTCGCAAGCCTAAATGGCTTGAAACTCATTCCAAATCCTAGACCTAACAACCAAGTACACATTACAATCAAGTTTGATCTTTAAAAACATCTTTAAGTCATGAATCCATAAACTTGAATGTACATGGTTCACATTCATTTTAGTTAAAAATTGGTTTTCAAAAAAACCTTCTAAAACCATTTTGAAAGTATCCCACCAGTTTAAATCCATCTCTAGCATAAATATGCATGTAACACATTAATAATCAACAATTAATTTTCATGTTTTTGCAAATCACCTTCATAGAGGCATTTTATCACACATGTGGTATACATACATCAAAAACTCAAATTTCATATACATTTAACATACACACACTCTCTATATACTACCCCAGCCTTATATCTTCAGAATCCTACATGATTCTCAAAAAAATCACCTCCCACAACAGCAATCAACCAAAATTAACTATAACTAAATTAATTTCTAAAAGTTAAAATAGAATAAGTGTTATACCCTTTTTGCTTAAAACTTGGATGGTTGAGTTCTTATATAATCTTGTTTAGGGCTAAAATGAACTCTATGTGAATGAAATTTTGATCCCACATTTGTATAGCTATGACTATTCTTAACAGTTTAGAACTTGAATTGAATTTAGACTTAGAGAAAATGTTGAACCAAAATGAACTATACTGCTGAATTAATACACTAATTCATTAACCTAGCAATATGTGTACTCCACTAACTATGATATATAATTTTTTCAGAATTTTTGAATCAAGAGGCTATTTTTAACGATTTTATTAAGCTAAACATATGCATTAATTCGGGGGTAATGCAAGTGGTGGGGCCCGTTGTCACATCAAGAAAATATTCCTTCTACACCAACAGAAAAGCGCCACGTGTCCCAAAATATATATAAACTAACTCCGCTGCTTCAGCTCACTTCGGAGCACAGAGTGACTTACGCCAATACCTAGGGGCACTTTTGTAATTATGAAAAAAGTACGAAACACCAACAAGAGCAGTATTTCATCTCCAGACCGTATTATGCAGCCAAAATTAAATATAAAAAATATTTATATTTATGTACGAAAAATAGATGTCCCAGAATTAATAAATACAATAAAAAGAAATCATCATTACCAACAATATAAAAATATTTCCTAAAAAATATTGACCTGCAAAAAAATAATTAAAAAAATAAATAATATTTTTTTTACTTTAAACAGAAATTATTTTCCACTGTTCCTTTTTATGAAAAAGGGATTCTGGATGAGATATTTGATCCATTATCTGGGATTGGAACTGATGTTCCATTTTCTGATTACTTCTATCTGCCAGCTCTTGGTCAAGGACCAGGAGAAAGACATGGTCGGCGTATAAAGTTGTATTCAATAAATCTAGACGGCATTATCAAATTTGAAGGAGATAACGGAAGTACCCAAACCTTATCTGAAAATGCAGATGTTCGAATGTCTGAGAGCTCTGAACCTAGAGGAATTGGCGTTGAATGTATTTACGTAGTTCTAGACAGAGAACCAAGCAATGTGTCTAAACCTGGTTTTGATGATGTATTTGTAAGAGGGGAAGGAGAACACGTATCTCGTGTTGGCGTTCATGTCTGTCCAAATATAACCACTCGGTTCACTGTTTTGTGTCGTGAGACATTTCAATTTTGTCATGCTCCAGTTGGCGGATGTGTAGTTATGAAGAGATTTATTCCCCTCAAATATAAAAGGATTATAAGTAGTTTTAGGGATCGTGGGACAGAAGTTCGAGGTGGCTATTCTAATTGTAAAGAGATTTGTCCCTTAATCTTTTGTGTATGGAAGAGTAGAGAAAGATGTCATATTTTCATTAATGTAAACTCAAGAATTGTATATTACTATTAATGAAATAAATGTTTATTCATCCTCCTTAATTCATGTTTATTCTACACATTTCATTAAGTTGTGAGAGATAAAAAAGTACGAAATACCAAAATTTAACAAATCTCTTATTCATGGTGGTAAGCACAGCAAGCCTTTACAACAATCAACAAAAAAATAAAGGAAAAACTAAAATTTTGGTTTGTCGGGTGGTGTCATCTGCTGCTTCATTGCTTCAATGGCTGATTTAACAGTTGTACTTGTTAGTACGCCCAACTGTTCAGTTGTTAACATAACATTTGGTGCGGCTGAAGCACCAACTTCAGAAATTGATGGAACAGGATCTTCGTCATTGATTTGATTTTCAAAAGGAATTCCAGATAAAGAATTCCTTGCGCACTGTGTGCTGACGTCCGAATGGGCCTTTCCTTGTAAACATGTAACTGTTCTGACAAATTGGTTAGGTTGAATGTGTCCCATAGATATAGTTCTACACAATTGTCTGTCCGGTATAGTATCTGCTACATGTCAGACGTCCACTTGCTCTTCGTTGAATTTAGGGTTTAATATGTGAATCTTAGGAGGCCTAAAAGTAATCAATTCTGGATCCTTTGAAGTGGTTAACCTTAAATTAGCTTTTAACTTACAATAAAAGGTTTTGGAAGTGAGATTAGAATTCTCGAATCTGTATTTGGCCGTCCAAGGGCAATCTTCTTCCTTTAACGATGAATAACAGTTACCATAATAACAAATTTGTACAGGACAAGTGACCGGAAAAACAAATTGGGCCTGCTCTGCGTCTTTACCTTGTAAACGACGATCATATATACTCAGTGGGACTATTCCGATGGCATTTCCAGGGATGTATGACTTGTATATGATGTAGCAGCTATCGATGATTATCGCCCTCTAGGCGATCCTCTGTTTTGTTCTTTGGAATAGAGATAGGAAGGTTAGTTTGATCGTCTGTGACTCAGACGATGCCACGACTTCTATGGAGTCTTTATGTGTTTGACCAGAGAGAGCGTCGTCGACATTAAGTTCCATGGCTACGGAGCGTGTGAGTAAACTATTCAGCTTGGGGAAGAAGGTATATATTTATAAAAGGCTACTGTTGAAATATACGGTCACTACGTACTTTTGAACAGTTCCAAGGAAAACAGTAATAACTGCTACTTCAAAGTCCTGAATATGCTAGAGCAGCGGAGCGACTTTCTTATAATAAAAAAAAGTATGAAAAGACGATTTTGCCCTTGCCCTTTGGGAACGCCTCTATCTATAATATTACAGAGGTGTTCCTTGCCATGTGTCCGCTAGTGATTGGCTGAGAGGGAATATTCGGGGAATATTCGCTACAGTGAAGGTAGTACGGTCAGGGGCATTTTGGGAAAAAAAATATGAACAGGGTACGCGCAACGCCTTTTTGGGCGAGAAGTGAGTACTGTAGCGAAAAGTGAGTAAGTTGGGCACTGTAGTTAAATGAAACGGCACGGGAGGTGTCGTTTTGAGGAGTAGCTGGGAAGCTTCCTTCTGAAGCTTTATTAAAGCAGTGGGACCCACTGAAATGTTGTCAGTGCTTTTGTCTAGTAAGTAGGGAACAAAAAAGTACACGTGTATTTTTTACGTTTTTACTTTTTTCTGATACCTTCAGCGCTTTGACTGATTTACAAGATGGGTGTATATGGGTTCTTTCCAATATATATTCACTCTTTTGTATTAGGTGATGGTTTCAAGACCCATTAACTGATGTTTATTTCTTCTTATACTCTGGAAGATCATAGTTTGATACTGACCCTGATTATTTGCTTCATTATATTTTTTATTATAAATGGGTACTTATTGTACGTTTATTGTGTACTGATATTATTGTACTTTTAATTTTGTCTAAGATGAGAGTGAATACTCAACATAAGAGAGGATTGGATCCGGTTACTCCTCAAAAATACGGTGGAAAGAGGAGGTTGTTTGTTCCAGGAAACAAGGTGGTTGTTAGATGGCCCTACAGAAAGCATGTTTATCAGAGGACTCGATCTGCTCCTTTTTATGACAAAGGGATTCTGGATGAGATATTTGATCCATTATCTGGGATTGGAACTGATGTTCCATTTTCTGATTACTTCTATCTGCCAGCTCTTGGTCAAGGACCAGGAGAAAGACATGGTCGGCGTATAAAGTTGTATTCAATAAATCTAGAAGGCATTATCAAATTTGAAGGAGATAACGGAAGTACCCAAACCTTATCTGAAAATACAGATGTTCGAATGTCTGAGAGCTCTGAACCTAGAGGAATTGGCATTGGATGTATTTACGTAGTTCTAGACAGAGAACCAAGCAATGTGTCTAAACCTGGTTTTGATGATGTATTTGTAAGAGGGGAAGGAGAACACGTATCTCGTGTTGGCGTTCATGTCTGTCCAGATGTAACCAGCCGGTTCACTATTTTGTGTCGTGAGACATTTCAATTTTGTCATGCTCCAATTGGCGGATGTGTAGTTATGAAGAGATTTATTCCCCTCAAATATAAAAGGATTATAAGTAGTTTTAGGGATCATGGGACAGAAGTTCGAGGTGGCTATTCTAATTGTAAAGAGAATTGTCCCTTGATCTTTTGTGTATAGGAGAGTAGAGAAAGATGTTGTATTTCCATTAATGTAAACTCAAGAATTGTATATTACCATTAATGAAATAAATGTTTATTCATCCTCCTTAATTCATGTTTATTCTACACATTTCATTAAGTTGTGAGAGATAAAAAAGTACGAAATACCAAAATTTAACAAATCTATTATTCATGGTGGTAAGCGCAGCAGGCCGTTACAACAATCAACAAAAAAATAAAGGAAAAACTAAAATTTTGGTTTGTCGGGTGGTGTCATTTGTTGCTTCAATGGCTGATTTAACAATTATACTTGTTAGTACGCCCAACTGTTCAGTTGTTAACATAACATTTGGTGCGGCTGAAGCACCAACTTCAGAAATTGATGGATCAGGATCTTCGTTGTTGATTTGATTTTCAAAAGGAATTCCAGATAAAGAATTCCTTGCGCACTGTGTGCTGACGTCCGAGTGGGCCTTTCCTTGTAAACATGTAACTGTTCTGACAAATTGGTTAGGTTGAATGTGTCCCATAGATATAGTTCTACACAATTGTCTGTCCGGTACAGTATCTGCCACATGCCAGACGTCCACTTGCTCTTCGCTGAATTTAGGGTTTAATATGTGAATCTTAGGAGGCCTAAAAGTAATCAATTCTGGATCCTTTGAAGTGGTTAACCTTAAATTAGCTTTTAACTTGCAATAAAAGGTTTTGGAAGTGAGATTAGAATTCTCTAATATGTATTTGGCCGTCCAAGGGCAATCTTCTTCCTTTAACGATGAATAACAGTTACCATAATAACAAATTTGTACAGGACAAGTGACTGGAAAAACAAATTGGGCCTACTCTGCGTCATTACCTTGTAAACGACGATCATATATACTCAGTCGGATTGTTCCGATGGCGTTTCCAGGGATGTATGGCTTGTATATATGTCATTAGCAGCATTCTCCATTTACACATAATGCATAATATGCATTTTTAGTTTTCTTTAAATTAAAAATACACTAACATACACATACATTTCAATAATGAATACATACATACATAGATAATGTAATATTCTGAACTTCTGAGATAGTTATAATTTAACTTTATATGAATAAATAAAAATTGAATTACATCTTATATGTGTTATGAAATCTTTGTTGATGCTTATTTTTGTGTTTCGGTTCGAGTATCTAACCTTAGCACGTAAAAGGAGAATAAAAGTTTTTTTTTTTCAAAAACTGAAAAAAGTTAAAACCTAAATCCTAAACCTAAGGGTCTAAACCCTAGAAAAATAACCTAGGCCCTCGAGCAAAACGTGTACGACAAATTAACGTTCTGTTTCAAAATTCATCATTCTCACGCTTTGAAAACATGTTATAGTTGATAAAAAAAATCTCAAAAAACGTGTCAAGAATAAAACGAAATAGAAAAAAGACAAAAAATATTATTTTTGACTTTTTGGCCATCTAACCATTTTTTGAGAAATGGTCGGCAAAAATACTATTCACCGAAAAACGTGTAACGTATTTTGAACTTTTCACTTCACAGAATAGTATTTATACGGAACAAAACTCATTAATGTCCGACTTTAATTAGTAAAGATCAATTCAACCAGAATACTTAGAAATGAATTAGGTTAGGAAACCTAATCTAAACCTAGTTACAAACTAATTGAATTAGCTAATTAATTAACTTAATAAGATGATTAAAACTAATCCGACTGGAATCGAGCTAGGTTAGGGTAACCAGATTACCATTTAACCTAACTATCATCTAATTAAACTAAAGGTTAACCTAAGTTATAAGTTAAACCAATTGGTGAATTAATAACCTAATCGACCAATCAAGTTCCTAGGTTTATTTCTAATAACCTAAGTATGAACTAAGCTAGATTATAAAAAGGACTAAACTATTCTTAAACTAAGCTTCGTAAAAGATCATAAATATCCATCAAATAATTGATTAATTAACCAACAAAAAAAGACCTAGTACTATTCTTTTGGTAGGCTTGATCTTGGCCATTGAAATGGTAGATGATGATGTCATTAAAAGCAATAAAGGACTAACATTAACTGGCATTAAAGCCTCCATATGGCGGCCAAAACAAGGGGGAAAGGGTGATGCATTCTATTTTACTTAGCTTGGAAGTTTTGTAACAATGACCTTAATACCCTAGCTTTGGTTTTTCAATAAATAGCAAGCATAGTTCACTTATTCTATCATTCATTTTCTAAGCTCAAAAATCAAGTATAAAAGTTATACACATATTGAGAGAGAGTACTAGTAAGTTACTATCTAGGAAATTGCAAATAAATAGTTAAAGCTAGCAAATTCAAAAGGTACAATCTCTAGTAGTTATAATATTTGATTTTTCTTTCGTCCTTAGTTTTAAAAAGCTTAAGAACGCGAGTCGTAGCCATGTTCGATTGTCGTTTTTCATGTTCTTCATGTGTTCTTGAGCATTTCTTCATTTTATAGTAGTTATAATGTCGAATTTCATTTCATAGTTTAAAGCTCAAGAATGTACGTCATTAGCCATGTATGATTTTCATTCTCCGTGTTCTTCGTGTCTTCTTGAGCAATAATTATAAATTATAATAATCAATTATACAAGCCGTTATAGTGACCAAATTATTTCAAATTCAAGTAGTGTCATAATCACATATGTAAGCAGTTATAATACTCAAATTATTTCATGTATGAAATTCAAAAGCTTATAAACATAAGTCGTAGCCATGTACAATTTTTCGTTCTTCGCGTTCTTCGTGTGTTCTTGAGCAAAAGTAATGAATCTTTCTATGAGAAGGTTTATTATTTATTAATTTTAAATTATGAAGTGTTATTGAGTCTTAAAACATGATATCTTAAGCAATTAAAGCTAGTTGGGATATGTCTCACATGGTTAACCCTAAAAGTATTAGTCAAAGCATGCATACTGCCTGTTTTTACCATTTTTTGAAAACTTAAATTCATAATATGCCTTAGAAATATAAAGGAAAGTTGTAGCTCATGAAATTATAAGAAATTTAGACTCAAGAACCACCTCAACATGTTTCTATATGACAAAGTTATGGCCATTACCATAAAAGAGGTAAAAGCTAAAAAATTTAAGGGACCCTCGAGTTCAAGCACTAAAAAATGTGATTTTGATTTAGCCAATTTTTCTAATAATTCTACCAATGAAAATAGTCTAGTTTAGTTATAAAAACACTTATAAAGAAGAAAATTTTGATAAACTAACATTCATGTACGTGTAACCCTTTATATAGACACTTTAAACGATTACCGGGAAAACCCTAATTGTGCTTTAAGGCAAGTTTTCTATCCTTAACCTTTGTTACTTATTTTTTATATGATTTATACATCTTATGCAAACAAAGTGTTATAAATCTTTGATATGAGAGTTATTGCTTCTTGTTTCGGCATAACTTGAAAAATGAAATGCTCATTCGTGATTTATTTTGAACCATGCTTTATTTTTATCAAACTAAGTTGTCATGGGGCAATCCTGACATGTGAAGTAAATTGACATGAACGAATATGTAGCAATGTTCATGATTAGTTCAGTGTAGTGTATGTTATGCATGATATAGAATGTCATTAGGTTGATCCCCTTTCTATATCCATTGTAAATGGTTCTAAGTCAAAAGACAAAGAACAGTTTAAGGTCTAACCACCACTTAGTCTTGCTATATTAAAATATTTGTAATATCAATTATTGTGCCATGAATTCTTACAATCCATATCTGTGTTAGTTCACTTATATGCTATGTGTTTAAGACTTGCTGAGCATCTTAGCTCACCCTTGTAAATAAACCTAATTTGCAAACAAACCAGATAGCTTCGACTCAAAGAAGAAAGGGAAAAAAATGCATAGACTAGTTTACTACTTTTCTTATTTGTTTTTAACTGTAGCCGTAATGAGATTTTATAATAAGAACAAGTTTCATACATGTAATCGAATATTATATTAATATTATCAAGTTTTATCACATTCTCTTATTACGTCTTTAATTTGATAAAACTTAGAATTGTTAAAACTTAACATAGTATTGATAATGATCTATTTATCTAGATGAGGATGGTAGATAACTTATGAGTACTGTAAGCATCCGAGACAGGACTAATAGATGTTAAATGGTCAAATTCATCGTTAGGTTTCTCAGACCCTAGTACAAACTTATTATTACTATTCTGAATGTCAGATAAGTAGGATTATTGATATGAAGAGATATCACTATAACAAAATGTGTTTCGAGTGAGTATTTTCACTAGTTGGGTATATTCTGTACAAAAAGAGAATTTTGCATCGGACAAAGATACAAACATTTTCACAGATAAATATGCAAACATTTATCACGGGTGAAGATACAAACATTCACCGCAAGATTCTCTGTTCTCAAGAACCGTCATAATAATTTAATGTCGTGAATCTTAAAATATGTAAAATTATAGAATATCTAAATCTTAATATTAAAATGCTATGAATGAGTATTAAGTTTCTTGCATCGATTACAAGGACTTGGTATGAAATAATGAAAGATCTTTGGAAATTAAGATGAGAACTTTGTTTATGAATAAAGAAAATCATCTATAAACCTAATGATTTAGCATTTATAATGAGCACCAAAGTCAGCTATAGAAAGTATAGTGATTTGGGGGCATCACAAGTTAGTATCAAAACTGTAGATTATAGCTCTAAAGTAACGAGTATTTTAGGATATAATCTGATGGATTAAGTTAAATGGATTTGTGGAGAGTCTATAGATAATTAAAAGATATTAATAAATTTTAATAAATCTTAATTACATAAAAGACATTATGCGAAAGAAATATACTAATTAAAAGTCAAATTCTTTTGTAAAAATGGCAGACATAAACGGATTAAACATCATCGAAATCAACGCTCAAGTCTTGGGTAATGAAAGTGATCCTAGTGAGCACTTCATTGATGAATCTAAAATTGAGGAGCCTAACCACGACATGGAACTACACGATGCTGGTGAGGTTAATCAAATTCTCCTAGTAGAGGAGAATGATGATGAAGATGTCATCGACTTACCAACTTACGATGAAATCCTAGATGAGTTGGAAGAAGATATAGCTGAGATGTTGGCATATGGAGAAGTTCAAGAAGAGTGTATTGATCAACTTCAAACAGAGAATCAGGAAGACATAAATCATGCCAACGATTTAATGGAAGTTCTTGAAATGCGATGGTTGGATGAGGCCGACAGAAGCTACCAACTACAAATCCAGTTGGAAGCTTCCCAAGAGGAAGTAACTCGCCTACAAGCAGATTGTGGTCAAATCAAATGAGCTTGTTGTGCTACTTACTCCAAACTCGAGAGCAAAATAAATAAATTTCCTTCACCAGTTGGAGATTTAGAGTTTGACATCAATAGGTCCGTAGTGATTAGTGTGATCCACAAGATCTATAAGAAGGCTAGGAAGTTCTAGTCGGAATCTAAGAATGTATAATGTATTAGTATGTTTTAAATGTTTTAAATTAGCATTCCCATTTTTATAAGGGATGCTAATAGTTGTTAAGTGATTTCAATCACTCGGATAATGTAAAATACAATTTTTTTTAATATATAAGAAGTTTGTTTAAATATGTATTGCAATTATTAATGGTTTCATATTTACACGTGCTTTTCGTTTTATTTAGAAAATGGCACTACCAAGACCACGAACAAGGGCAACAACAACTGCAAGTGTTAATAGTGAGAGTAATATTCAAGTTCCCGAACCTATGGAATAATTCATTGATAGGTTAATAAAAGTCTTAGATACTCGAGCAGCAACTAATATGGCACCACCACCACCACCACAACCACAACCACAAATACCACCGCCACCACCTCAGTTAGAACCCCAACCACATAAAGTCTTATTTAAAGACTTTAAAAACATAGGTCCTCCCGATTTCAAGGGAACCGCTGAGCCTATAGAGGCTACGTGTTGGATTAAAGAAATTGAGAAAGTCTTTGACTTAGCAAAGGTTGCTAAAGATAAAAAGACTAAGTTTGTCACTTACCTTATGAAGGGCGAGGCTAACTTTTGGTGGGAAGCCAACCAAGCCCGTGTAAGTGAAGGTGTGGTAGCGTGCGAAACGTTCAAAGAATTATTCTTTGAGAACTACTTTTCACGAAGCATGAAGAATCGTATGGAGGCACAATTCTTAAATTTAAAATAAGGGGACATGACTGTTCCCCAGTATGCCTTCAAATTTAATGAACTTGTTCGTTTTGCTCCAAATCAGGTGGATATTGTGACGGTCCTGAAACCCCATCATTTTCTAATGACGATCTCGTATGTTAAAACATAATTGTTGTCCTTAAAACTGTATCATACAAACATAACACAGTTCATAAACCTGTTTATTTAATTTACATTCATCATCTGTCATAGAATCACAACATTCACATTCTTAAACTTAAAACTCAGATCATAAATACATAAATCATGATCTAGTCTATTACAATTCAGAATCATATATCTTATGATTTACCTTAACTTAACCTATGAATACAATCACCATTAATAACTATTCATACATACACCTGCTTACATATACATGTTCCATACATGTGAGTTTATTACATATAAAACTCAACTTACAATAATATATTGATCTTATCTCAGTACAACATTTCTCTGAATAAAACTTACATACATATCAATCTCCACGGATTTACAAATCAGGTAACTCATTATTAATGACGAAGTCTAAAATTTAAAACCAAGACGTTAATTAACTTACACTTGTACAATTATGCATTCAACTATTGACTTATCGTATTACACAAGGTAAAAATATCAAACTCCTCATGCACTTCTGTGCATTTATCATTTCTTACCCTTTAGCTTAACCGAAACCTTCGATATTCTCATACCTTGCCTGAAAATGTCAGTTTAAGCAAGAATGAGCACAACGGCTCAGCAAGTTTAATAGTTAAGACATTTCATGCTCGCAGTTTATATACATGTGTCATACATTTCATAGTATGCATATTACCTATGCTTCATATCTATCATGTTGTGCATTTTAAAAAATAACTTCACATATTGCATTTAAATAGTTAACTCACATAGTTGCACAAAGTGTAAGTGGGAGATTGAAAGTAGTATACCCTCAAGCCAATCACATGTTGATGTGATAAACATATACTTTATAATCTTATTCGTTTATTAATAAAAGTTTTATTTAAAAGTATTTTTTTATTCATGATTAATTAACTGAATTAATTAAATGGATAAACCCATAAATTTGAGCAATGCTTTTAGAATCGTGATGTTGATCATACTAATGAGATCTAAATTCAAGATAGCTCAAAAATAAATTATTCTTAATAGTGGGATCGCTGAAATGGAGATTAGTGAATTCGGATAGATTAGTACATACTATGCTTGCTATTTCGGAAAGTTGATTGATCTCATAATTATTTATGTGGAGACACTAAAGCAAGTATGTATATGCTTATTGGAGAATAAGTTCACTAAATGTGACTTGCTTAAGAAACACCTAATGAAGTTTTATTTGTCTGTCAATAGGAGTTTCTAATTTACATTAGAATTGTGCATTTGATAATTGAAATATACATGATCAAATAAAATAAGACTTGACAGTAATTTTTTGTCTTATATTTGATTAGGACATTTGATATTTGATCATGAATTGTACGATAACTATTCGTGGAATAGGTTCTTTGTGATCAAATGTTGAAATTCATATTATCCAAAAAGTTGTGAATTGCTAAGGGGGCTTACCCATATTATGGAATAAATAAATATTTATTTATAAATAAATTAAATGAGTTTAATATATTATTATAAATAATATTAGAATGGTTCTAATTAATTTATTCTACAACCGGTTTAATATTGAACCTAAAGGGTTACACCGCAAAAAAGTAATATTTATTTTAGAAGTAAGTGACATAATAGTAATAATAAATTAAGTGTATTTAATTTATACTATGGTGATAGAATAAATCAAATAACTTAATATTTATAATTATGTATTTTAAAAATACAAATTATAAATTAATAAGATGAGTCTTATTATTATTATTATTATTATTATTATTATTATTATTATTATTATTATTATTATTATTATTATTATTATTATTATTATTATTATTATTATTTAATTTCTAAATAATTTTAGAATTGTAATTATTGTATTAAATTAATTTAGTTCCTAATTAGATTAGGAGTTAAATTAAAACCATACTCCTAAAGAGTTTAGGAGGGTTGAACAAATCTATAAATAAAAGGAGTTTTATCATGGATTGTGGTTACTCACACTTTTCAAGTATTGGGAGAATACTTCTAATAATTCTCTACATCTAAGAGTTAGATAGAGAGAAAGAGAATTAGGGTTAGTCACCATGGTTTGAAAAAATCAAAATCTACTTCTTCAATTTATATTGTCTCGTGGTGGATAACCTTTAGAGGCTATACACTTAGGTAGCTAATGTTGATCCGTGAATTCTAATCTGTAAATTTGAATAAGAAAACAAAGGATTAAAGGGAGGTGAGCTCGTAGCTGTTCAAGAATTAAATCTACAAAGGTATAACCAATTATCCTTCCTCAATTAATAAGTATCGCATAAGAAAGATCCTGAAATTTGATTTATAGAAAAATTTTAAAATCGTTTTATTGCTTGTTTTCGTTGCGTTGTATAATTAGATTGTATGTATGTCATATTTTTTCAAACCAACAGCTTTAAGGCTACACCCTTGTCTTTTTTCCTTATTTTTTGTTGTTGTTATTATTTATGCTTTTTGATTCAACTCCAGCTCATAAGTCAACAAATTAACATAAAGCTTTTGTAGTGTCATCTCATATAGATTCTTAAATTCTCTAATGGTTGTGGTATTTGCATCCCATTAACTAGGTAGTGCTCTTATAAACTTGATATTTATAACTTTGTTGGGATAAACTTTTCTAAATACTCTAAGTGAGTTGAACAAGATGTTAAATCTCTCATAGGTTGTAATATCTTTTCCAGTATTATGAGAAAATATCTCATACTGTTGTGTAAGGATAAACTATTTATTTTCTTTAACTTCTTTTGTGCTTTATGCATAACAAATAGTGCTTCCCTATACCTCATTGACTGTATTGTAATTGACCACATTCTCAAAGAGCGCATCTTCAAGAGCCGTAAATAGAATGTTCTTAGCTCTCTTATCAAGAACTACCAGCTTCTTCTCATTGTCTGTCCATTATACTATCTACTTGATTGCTACTTTATTTGGAAATTTAAGAGTAGGAGCAAGCTTTGTTGTCACATAGGGTCCATTCAACACAGCATCAAAAAGCTCATCATCAATGACATCTATATAAGCATGTATTCAAACTTTTCAATTAGTAAATTTGTCTTTGTTACATAACGGTGGCTTTTTTCCACCACCAAGCTCAGAACTGATTTTGTTGAGTGTCATAGATTTACTCAAGTTGTAAAACTTAGTTTAAGATAGCACAGCTTTGATACCACTTGTTATTCCCAAATGCATTGAAAGAGATCTAGAAGGGGGATTGAATAGATTCTTTAAATTTTATTTTAAAATGTATTTTTCCAAAAACTTAATAAGATTAAATTATATTAATTTATACATAGTGAAATTATTTATAAAAAACCCTATAAAGATTATGGAAAGATTCACAGTTCTGAATTTAGTCAAACTTGCATAAACTAGTCACAGTGTAAACACGTAAAGTAATAGATAATAAAGTGCAAAAACTACAAGTGCAGAAATATAAAGAACTCAACAATTTTAAGAGGTTCGAAACACAAGTCTCCTAGTCCTCTCTTATATTCCGAGAGTAGGGATGATCCACTAGGGATAAGTTGGTTACATAAATCAAGATTCACTTAGAACTAGTACAACAATGGATTCACTTAAAATCTTGCAAGTTACTAAGACTTGATACAAAAGATTAATTAGATCTTGTCAATCACAAAGAATATTATTGATTTGAGGTGCTATTAATTTATTTTAAGTCTTTCTTTAAAAGTATTAGTAGTTTATTGAATTTTTTTGTATCATAGGGTGGAACACTTTGAATACTTGAGCTTTAAGATGATGAATACTTGAGGATCAGTTTTTTTTAAGTGTTGTAGTAACAATCCCTTTATAGTCTCTCATTAAAAAATATCCGTTGGATTGTTACCGTTGCTCCAAATAGCTTGGGACATTTGGTAATGCTCACTTTCTTGGACTTCAAAACCTTGTTTACTGGACCACAAGTTGTCACTTTCGACAGTATTAAGTTGTGTACAGTAGCAGACACGTGTCCTTATCCTTACAAAGATAGTTATTGTAAAAGTTGTGTTGTCTCTTTATCTTAATCTCTTTCTCATTTGTAATATCATCTTTAAAATGTGTGAGTTTAAGGTTATAGATCATTATCAAAAACCTGCCATTCTTGCACTCTACGATTTTGATTAAACTGGTCCTTCAGTATAAAAATGTAGAGTTGGTCTTTAGATTGTTGAGTGACTTTACTCAGCAATATCGGCTTTACGATTTCTAGTGGTTCAAGGATATGGCTCAACAATCTAGCGCTTTACTCAATGATTTTAACTTCTACTCAACGAAATGCCCATGTGCTTAGTCATCTTCAACTAATACACAAATTACTAGGTTATATACCCTACGATTTTGGATCTGCCTAACAAATTAGATCTATAACTAAGTCTTTTTACTTAGAAATTTTAACAAGAAATTTACAAAATATACTTGTCTGTATAAATATACATTAAATTATTGTCATCGTTAAATCAAATAAGAGAACATATAAATGCAAGTACTAACAATACTAGTATATTCATGGGTATTGACCAAGCATTATTATTGAAACAAAAGTCATGACTTTATCAAATAACCACAATATGGATGATATGCTCCTATCTTAGATCTGGTTTATGAAACCCAAAAAAGTACTCACTGGAACCATAGATGCGGGTCTATAGCACAAATCTATTTCTGTGACAAATGCAAGCATAAATGATTATTTGGACTTTATTTGAGGTTAATTTGATTTGAATCTATTCTTGTGTTCAATGTAAAGTGATGATAAATTAATGGTGGTCACATGCACCTCCCTCACCGATGGTGTCATAGTTTTCGACCATGGAATTTGTTGGAGTGGTAGCAAGATGAGAGAACTTATCTGTGTGTGAGTTTTTATGCAAGCACAAAAGATGAATTGATGTTACTGATCTTTTATGAAAGAGACAATTGTTTGAGTTAATTTTTCTTTTTAAATTTAATTTACTTATTATATTTAATTGTTTTAAGTAACAATAATCATCTTTTATTCAGTTCCCTAATGATTATCATATTTCAAATTAGAGGTTCAATATGCCTTGATTGAGAAAGGGAGATAAATATCCAAAAATACCACTAGTAAAATAGTTGTATTTCAGTTATAAATCATGAGGTTAATTATCCTAATTAAACTATAAATGAGTGATGATTAATTTTTCGATTAGTCAATGTCATATCAAACAATCTTTATAAAATAAAAAAAAAAGCTCCTGGTGGGCTTGTCAAAAGACTGCTACAACACTAGAATTGCCAAGTCATCACCCAAGGGAGACTCAACACACTTGCCAACACTCCTTATCAGCCACAATGGGTGTTCAAGGAGCCAAGGTCAAACCTTGACAATCATCACCACAAGGTCCAGAATTGGCTAATTAGGGGAAACCAATAAGAAATGGCAAAGTATGAACAATCTCACTAGCTAGATAAGCCATTATGAGAAGGCACCCCATGCCATCACCAATTATCAACTTAACACTCTCACAAGCAATCAAGAAAGATTAAAAAACAAGGACAAACAAGCAAGACATGAAGACATCCAACCAAAGTACTTAAGGAACAAAAGAGGGAAGTTTACCCCTAAGGTCGGCCTCTAGGTATGTTCCTCTCTTCCTTTCATTCCCAACATTTTCCCTCTGTGCTCGTCTTTCCAACACTTAGTCATTTCAAGGGGATTCTAGCACCAAAGCTTCCAAAGCATTCAAAGGAGTGAGGAACAAGTTTGGAAGGACAAAGAAGATAGTGTAACCCCCTAAGGTTGGCCTCTAGGGGTACTCTACCTTTTAGTTCATCTTTCTGCAAATTTAAGGCAAATTGGGCAATAACTCAAGTTTCTAAGCAATCGATGAGCAACATGAGTACTAAGTGAGCATTAAAGCTTTGAGGGAGACCTCTTCCACCCCCATGACGTCGGCCCCTAAAAGGTTCCTTAAGTGGG
This sequence comes from Hedera helix, assembly GCA_947179155.2. Taxonomy (NCBI): domain Eukaryota; kingdom Viridiplantae; phylum Streptophyta; class Magnoliopsida; order Apiales; family Araliaceae; genus Hedera; species Hedera helix. The sequence continues at coordinate 9,652,704 of OX359279.1, forward strand.
GGCGTCCTCCCTCAGGAAGTCATCTTATCCAGACTAATTTTTAGCTCTTAACTTCGATATGCCAACTATTCTTGATGGATCCGATATAAAGAAATACAGTCAGCCACAACTCTCTTTGGGAAAACAAATTACTCTCTAGCCTTCGATAAATGGTTATAGAGGTCGATTTAAGTGGAATACAGTGATGATTTTAGACTGAGGGGTGGAGACGTATGGCAAAATAGACTATAAAAAGTCAGTATTTACACTCAGAACTAATATTACAGTCACAATTTATAAATAACAAATAGATCATATGCACAACATATGGGGGTACCCCCCCCCCCCCCCCCCCCCCCGGTATTGTTGGCTATATAAATACCCCTTCTTCTTCTCATATGAAAGAGGTTGAAAACTTTGGAAAAGTTGAAGAACTTGAGAATATCCCTATTTAGAACTCACTTTCTCTCTTAAGAATCATACTTACTAAGCATTACTAGTATCAAGATCTTATAGACTTAGTAGCTTAGTTTGTTAAGTTCCGGACTTAGCCTACGCATGCCTAATGAGCATCACCAATGACTTAGTCCCCACAAAGCTAAGTCCTCCATCACATTCAACCCACAAGCATACACATTTTCGCCCCAAAACTAGGGTTCTACCACTATTGCCTTAAGGAGTTTGCCTTTGATCTCTCCCCTCATCCAATTCTTTGTTGATTTCGCAACCTTTATGAAGTCTCTCCTCAACCTCAATCAACAACGAACCTAAATGCAATGAGAGATGGAATAGTAACATTTATATTGTACGCGACACTTGTAAATCATCAAAGATCAACAATTAATGAAACACCATTATTAGTTAATCTTACTCCATAATTGTTTAATCGTGCTTTACATTTTCCAGTCCTACAATGGTCATATTTGCATTTTACTCATTAAATAAATTTTTTTTAGTGTTAATAGCATATCTGACCTTGAAGTATATACCGAGTGTAGACACCCAAATTTTGTGCCTAGATTTGATAATTATTTATTATTTTTAATAAGAGGGTTAAATTATAAACTCATAATAAATTGGGGATGTCAAAGAAAGATCCACAAAGAAAAGGAGAATTACTTGGGAGACACTCATAGGCCTCAGGGTACTAAAATATAAAAAAGAATGTCCAAAACACCACTTTTGATATAAAAGAATGTTCACAACCCTTTTTCTCACTCTTAACAAATCCAAATACGGTCAAATTAGATCTCTTGCAAAGATCTCAAAATGAGCTCTCTGAATTGGTGTGTCACATTCCTAACTCTTCTTGGATTGAAAGTTATGGCCATTTTAAGTTAAAGGGTCAAAACTGAAAAGTCCCATGTGCACGCCCTTAGAAACAGGAGTCAAGCCACAGCCATACCTGCTACTTATGGCCTTAGTTGCAGCCATACAAACGGCTCAACCTTCGAATCTCCTCTTATAATTATATATTTCTTATTTCTTCATTCTTTGAAGAAGAAGAGAGAGAGTTAAGAAGTTCTAGAGAGAAACTCCGAAAAATACTTAGAAAAACGAGAGGAAAAGAGAAAAATACAATCAAATCTTCACTTATTCATCTCTTCTTTAACATTTAATCAATCAAAAGGAGTTAGAAGCCACATTAAACCTTGAAATTCAATATCCATCCTCAAACTAGTAAGGTCCAATTCTTACTTTCTTAAATTTAGTTGAATAAGATAGAATTATTAATTTCTATCTCTATATCATCTCTATTTCTTAATTACTTTGTGAATTGAATATTATTTGAAATCATACGAGGATCCATTGAATTGCTCGTGTATAAATTTTGAATTATAAATTATTGAAATCCTAGGTGAATCTAAGGTTCATAGGTGTATCAATACAAATTAGACCTAGCCCATAGGTCTAGAAATTAGACTTATTTAATTACTTGGATTTTGAATTAATTGCTTGATTGTTAGTTTATGAAGAGGCACAAGGCTTCTAAAATCATATTTAGAAGAATTAGGGTCATCTTCTAATTATGGACTTTGAAATTAAATTCTATCATTTGAATTAATGTGAAATTTTGAAAATTGTGAGCCTAAAAGGAAACCTAAGGTCTCCAAACCCATATTCGGAGGAATTTAAAATTTTCATTTGAAATTGTAATTAACTATTTGTGCATGTAAATCATCTATGGGCCTTAAAACTATTTGAGTTGCTTTTATCTCTTAAAGTAGAGTTTAAGACCCAAAATAGTGAAAATTATAATAACTTGGTGATGGGTTTGATGTGATAGTTTTCATATCCTAAGTTGGATCCTAAACCATTAACTTGCTTTGGGTAATAAACAATAATTTTTAAAACTAAGATTTTTCTAAAATGAAGAAAATCAAAGAGTAAAAATTAAATACTTGGAAATGGACTTTTGGTAAAACGTAAAACACATTTTTTAAAAATCACTTTTGAAAACATACTCAAAAAATCACTTTCGAAAACACATTTTTGAAAAGTTACTTTTGAAAACACACTTGAAAAATGACTTTTAAAAACACGCTTGAAAAATCACTCTTGAAAACACACTTTGAAAAATCATTTTTGAGAACACACCCTGAAAAATTACTTTTGAAAACATGTTTTGGAAAATCACTCTTGAAAATATACTTTGAAAACACATCTTTGAAAATACACTTTGAAAACCACTTTTGAAATACACTTTTAAAACTTACGAACCTTTGTGGATATACATTCAAGAGTTTAGAAACCAAATTTTCAGCTCTTTGAAAACAAAACTTACAAACATTTGTAGATATAAGCACACACACGAGTTTAGAAATCAAACTCACGTCTTTTAAAACACATTCCCCGAGTTTAGAAAACAAACTCACGAACCTTTAAGGATGCACACTCACGGGTTTAGAAATAAAACTTATTCCATTTGAAAAAGCACTTTTTCAAACTCACAAATATTTGTGGACACACACATTAAGAGGTTAGAAACCAAACTCCTCCTTTTTAAAATACACAAGAGTTTAGAAATTAAACTCACTTATTTTGAAAAAGCATATTCACGAATTAAGAAATCAAACTCCTAATTCTAAAACACAAATACGAGTTTAGAAATTAAACTCACTAAGAAGAAAATAATAATAAAACAAACCAAAAGTATCTTCTTAGTTGAATTAAACCCCACTAGGATTAAAATAGACTCGCTCACAATGCATGACACCAAACAACACATGTACTATGAGATGACACAAGACACTTAGGCACGGAATACTTAGAATACACACTAAGGAAACTCTTTTAAAATTTGAGAAAAGATAAGAAAAACGATTGCCGTGTTTTGCGAAAGTCAGGGAGTGCTTAACATCTTCCCCTCACTTAAGCAAGTTTCGAACTCTTTGAATCTCGGTTGCAGATTAATGTAATGAAGTCACATTATAGGTCATCTATTTTTCTAAAAACCTAAAAACTCGGATGAGTTGGTACATCCATTTAAATTCATATCGCTAACGACTCTGTTACATTAGCCCATATCTAAAATCAATATTTCTAAAACTCGTTGACAAAAGAGTCGTTTTCCAAAGAATGCACCAAATTAAAAAAAAAATGAGAATGCATTTGGAATCAATAAAAAAAATAAATCGACGTCCACAATGAGTTACAATTGGGATCACAAAGTTTAAATCTTCCCACCTTGCTCGTAAAAGTAAGTCTAAATAAGGACAATAAACCTTAAGTAGTAATATGACCAACTTAAACTTTGGAATGTCGACACGTGAGAAGTATTTAAGTTGTATTCGAATAGCATTTATAACATTTTTTTATACAATCAAACTGGATAATATATTTCCAAACTATATGTACATACTTATGTGCCGGAGAGTTCATGATTTCATTATTTTTTGGCCGAATTTTCACTTAGAGTTCACTATTTTTTGGCTAAATTTTCACTTAGAGTCGATATCGATTACTTACTCATACTTGGGAGTGGAGTATTAGGAGAATAAAATTTTGTGATTCCAATTATAAATAAATGTATATTTCGGGCCAAGTATGATCTTAATTAAAAATTTTAAAAGTAGAACAAAGTCTATATTTATTTATAAAAATGATTGATGAAATATGACTATTATACTAATTTATAATTATTTTAAGTTATTTAATCTCATAATTAATTCATTATTTTATTCATAAACTATTTTTTATCATCTCTAAAATATTTTATTTTTTTATATAATATCCCATTTTCACTTAAAATTATAATTCAATCACCAAATCGCGTTTATAAATGACTATAAATGTAAACCATAGTCCCCACTATTACCGTTATCCAAATTTTATTCATGTCCATCCAAATTTGGATAATAGGAGGTACTTGCATCCACTCAAATGGCCATCTCACCCACCTTTTCAGAGCCAAAAGCCTCGGCGTCATTTCCAATAACTGAGGGGTGCAAGAGTTTATCAATAACCGAGGGGTGCAAGAGGTTTAAGAGACAGAAAAACAGGAGAGAGAAATGCTTAGCAGAGTTGCGGTAGTCTCAGTTTCAGCTTCTGCAACTCTCTTCAACCCTCAAATAAATCCCCCTAAATTTCTGGGTCAGATCAATAAGTACAGGAAATTTTCTCATATTTCAAACCCTTCATTTAATTCCACCAGATTATGGAACTCTAGCAATAATATCAACAGAATGGCGGCTGGTTCTTCGAGTTTTGTGACCCGTGCATCGGCCCAGCCCCTGCAGAATGCCGATGAGCTTATCAATTCTGTCGAGACCTTCATTTTTGATTGTGATGGTAAATAATTGTGATTGTTTATGTGGGTTTTGTTTTGAATTATAATTTGAAAAGTTGGGATAAGTTTATACCAAATTACAATTGCGAAATCGGTAGGAATTATAGGAAGACTCAATTATTACACATCTCTCTAATTTTTTTTTATCACTAATGTTTCTTGGGCAATCAAACATTCATAATATATATTATTTTCCTAATTTGAAATTTGGTAGGAGTTTGTGATGTTACAACTGAAGATAAAATAGAACAATGCAAATTTTTGTGGGAAAAAAGTAGTTGAGAAAATTGCATACACTTTTTGAGTTTCCCCTTTTCTTTATATGTGCTCTAGTTGATGCATTTTGTCAAACCGTTGGGGAGCAATTAAAGGTTTAAAATTGTAGGAAAGACAAAGTAGAGTATTGAGAATTGAGATATCTTATCCTTGCTACTTACATTTTCATACGAGATATGGAATCCCTTACTTCCTAATCACTATGAACACAAATAAAAATGAGTAATTATGATTTCAACTAGAAACGACCCAGGTTAAAAAACCGCAAGAAAAACTTCTGGATACAAATTAGTATTCACAAAAAAGACTTGGGGATAGATTTTTACTTTGAAAAATTCCAGAAGTGTCAGAACACTCCTCTCTCCTAAAATAAAATTCCTTTTTCTTTAACCAAACTTCAAAATTCAATATTTTTTGTTACACATCCAAAATTGTCAATCTATACATTGTTGGAAAAGTTTCAAAAAGATCCTCCAAACAAGATCCATTGTTGACATGTTTTAATATTTTGTTAAAATGTCAAAAAGTTACAGCCAAGGCCTACAATGGTGTATTTCAAATACGAAACTTTAACCTCAATTTTGCTCATTTTAACTGAAAAAATATATATCAACAATGGATCTTGATTTGAAGATCTTGACGAGATCTTTCCAATGATATATCGATTGGCAATTTTGGATTTGTAACAAAAAAGTTATTGAATTTTAAAATTTGATTGAAAAAAGTGAAAAAGTTGGGTTAGGAGAGAGAATTAGTGGTGTGCTATTCATAAGTCTTTCCTGCGCAGAGTTATTCTTATTTTTTAACTTGGGCCGTTTTTAGTTGAGATTAATGACAGAAGACCAGTTTGTGATATGACTAATGTGTGGTCTGATGTAAATTAAGTAAAAATAATGACCATTGTAGGAGTAGTGAAAGTTGCAAACCATTTTCAACACAATGGTTATTTACTGTATAGTTAAAGCTTGCTTATCAGCTATTATGTGCTCTAAATTTGTCAAATGTAAGGAACATAAAAAGGCCGTAGGAAATACAAGTAAATGTAGAAACCGTTTTAGTGGAAAAATATTGGTCCATCAAATTTAAATTACTTATTGGTAAGACTTACAAACATTGAGATATTAATGGGTGGGGGTCGGGGTGGGGGGTTCAGTTAGGGAGTTTGCATCTTATATATCTTTACTTGAAAGAAGGTTATAAGCTTTCTGCATATACTTTTGCAGGAGTCATATGGAAAGGGGATTCACTAATTGATGGAGTCCCTGAAACTCTTGATATGCTTCGGTCAAAGGTTTGTCTTTGTGATCAAGACATTTATACATATAACTGCATTTATACGGAATAATTGTTGTGTTTTATATTATTCCTTTTCTCTATCCCTGATTGGTTTTTGCTTTAACAACTCTAGGATCAAATAATGAAACTAGGATTTGTGCATTTACTAGTAACATGAATTGACCCAGTTTCTAGTTCATATTCTGTTTTCCTTCAGGGAAAGAGATTAGTTTTTGTTACAAACAACTCAACAAAGTCTAGGAAACAATATGGGAAGAAATTTGAAACTCTTGGTCTTTCTGTAAATGAGGTTAGTTATACTTTGCTCTGTTGAAGTTCTTATAGCACACCTGTCTCTATTTCTAACTGAAAATTCTTTTTAGGAGGAGATTTTTGCATCGTCTTTTGCTGCTGCTGCGTACTTGAAGTCGATCGATTTCCCAAAAGATAAGAAGGTATGCACAATAGTCAGGACATCATTGGGCATGTCTAATGATGTCCATCCTATAGTCTGATTGGGGCAGTCCTACCTTTTGTATGTTTGGTTCTTTTCTTTTAATATACTTTAATTTCAGAAAGGAAAAAAAGGTGTAATTCCAGGCTTCTCAGCGTTAGTTGTTTATCTTTTGCTTTGCTGCAAGATAGGATCAATTTTATTGTCTTCTCCTTGGGCCTCAGCCATGATGCCTTTAGGGGAATTTCTATGACTGATTTTTGTAGAGATTGAAGATTTGCGGTATTCCCTTTCTATTTCCACTTGCTATATGGTTGGTGGACTCATTACCCCTGCACTTCTGCTTGTATCCTCTCTCTCTTTCTTCCAGTAAATTTGTTTTCCATTTCAAAAATAAAAGAGAAATTTATGATTTAAGATGTTGTGAATAGTGAATTTGCAATTCCATGTGCTTAATATGTGCCATTTCCTTTGAAGATATAGCTTTCTATTTAAAAGACCAATAAATATGGAAAATTAAAAGAATAAGAACTAAGAAGAAAAAAATTCCGTGCATGGCTTTAGTTTACTTTTCCAGTCAATTTGCCAGTGGTCTTGTTTGTACAGATTTGTAGTCTATTACTCTAGCTTCCTAGTAGTTTTGTTGGAAGTTTCCAAATATATTACCAATATAATGAATGTCATAATATTATAGCATCTCATTTTAGACTTAGTGCTCGTTGATCATCAGTCATTTGATTTTAGTAATGCATTTTAGTAATGCTTCATTTGCTAGCTAAACATGGATCAAGGTTTCTGGTTCCAATCCCCACATGATTCTTGAACTTCTTATTTCTTCACTATATGGTTTTTAAAATAATTTATAGCCTTGGTATTGCATATTTTCCTCATTGTTGCTCAATGGTGGCTTTGAGACTCTGACATCAGCGTACTCGTATATTATCAACCTACGATGAATATTTAGTGATTATAGATTAATTTGTAAAATGAAGTTGTAAAAGAAATATTGTTTTGATGATTAGTTGTTTGTGGTAATATAATTGATAAAGAACTGACCTATAATATCTGGACTTTTTTTTTCAAGGTTTATGTAATTGGTGAGGATGGCATTTTGAAGGAGCTTGAGTTAGCCGGGTTTCAATACCTTGGGGGACCGGTATGTATAACCCCAACCCCAACAGTAGTTCAATTATGGTGCCCATATTTAATTTTTAATCCGGATGTTTATGTTGTGATGTTGTGTGATATATTATTAAACTTCCTCTAAGTAGATCGCTAGAATTTGACTTTCAATGGCATTTCTAAGTTTGAGTTCAACCTTCCTTCTTAGGCCATCCATGGGGATTTGTTATCCTATGTGTGTGCATAGGGAGGGGACTGCATATGTTTGGGATGGTTATGCAAGTTTTTAAGGCCTAAATCCTGCCTAGAGGTGGCAAACGGGCCCTGTCGAGCCAAAATGGCCCAGTTTTTTGTAGGATGGAAAAAAGAAGCCTGTGGCCCACGGGCCATTTTAGTATTTTATAAAAAAAAAATTAAATTTTTTTAAAGTATATTTACAATTATAACGCATAATTTGAAATAAATATTAACTCTAATTATTTACAATTATGAGACATAATTTCTACATAATCATTTAATATTATTAGTAAATGAAATAAAACAATCAATAATTTTATAGACATTTTGTAGTCATATATATTAAAATGTAACTAATCTTGTGATTAATTAATTGATTTGTATATAATATCAATATTAAAGATAATACTTAAGAGAGTAAAAGAAAGACTAAAGGTGATATATATATATATATATATATTATATTCATAATATTTTTTTGTATTATTTTTCAAGATTATTTATTCTTATATTCTTCATAATTCTCTATTTGATTTATTTTTTAAGTTAACATATTTTTTTTTCAACAATAATAATAAAATAAAATTAAAAAAAATTACCCGTGGGCTGGGCCAACTTTCATCAGGCTAAATTTTGACGGCCCAAAGCTTACTTTTTGGTGGGTGGGCCAGGCCAGCCTGTGGGTCTGGGCCAATTTTGCCAGGTCTAAGACTGCCAAATGTTTGAAAGTTAAAAGCCAGTGTTTCTTAATCTGAATACTTAACCATAGAGGATTGAACAACTGGGCAAAAGTGGCGAGTCCATTTATTTTCACACCACACACATGTTAGCCCTTTAGTATCTACAACAAGAAAGTAAACCTTGCCCTTCTTGAATCTAAAAATTTTATGTTTCTAAAACTTTACAGCAATTCTAGAAGACATTCATGAACTCTAAAATAATGTCAGTATGCAAAATGATTTATAATTTCATTGACCAAAAATGTACCTTTTGTTTTGTCTATTTATGAAAAGATCCATCGAGAGCCAAAACAGACTAGGCCCACATACAATACAATTCTGTACCAAATATAGTTTTATATGTTACTTTACTAGTTGCTCCTAAAGCTTTAGGTGTTGGACAATGACTCTTCATGGTTGGAGAGGACACCCCGTCTCAACATATACAAAATGATAGAGTGGTAAAATGGAGTGATCAAATACAAAATGAAGACTTCAGCACAAGAGCTTTTTAGTCCAAAGCACTTGTGCAATGTCGATCAACCAACTGATCGGAAATTTTAAGCTATTAGAAAATGGTCCTCAGTGCTTATGATCTGATGCTCCTACTCAGGGTCAAAGTAACACCACTAACATAATGTTGAACCTGATACAAGTAGGAAGGCATAATTGAAGGCCTCTCAGAATCAGGTACTACGACCATTCAGGTGACCAATTGTTTTTTTTTAAATTTAAATTTGTAAGATACAGTGTTTAACAATTTACGTATTTCTTGAATGCTCCCATTGAAGCGAAAATCGTGGAGAGTGAAAAAACGTTGAGTTATAATAAATAAATGTTAAAGATGCCAACTGACTACTAACATGTGTTAGAAAGGGTTTGCTGAGAATATTTTGTCACAAATCAGGAAATTTAATCTGGCAACTCTGTATAATATATCGAAATCGTGTGTAGGTGGTAACTCAAGTCATAGGGACTTAGTTTTGGGCTGGATTGTTAGAGCAGGTACTTGCATTTATGCCATTGACAGAACATGCTAAATCACCCAAAAACTGTTTGTGTTTTCTGTTGTAGTGCTTTAACAGGGTTGAACTATAAGGAGTATGTTACTAAATCAAACAAGTTAATTTTGTAAGATCAAATAAACTTGAAAGCTGTTTGTGGTTCCTCTTTGTCATTTGATAAAAGGAGTTAATTTCCTATCATTTCACTTCAAAACAGAATCACCATCTTTATATTCTGAAAAAGTCGCCACTTCATTGTACGAGATGCACTCACATTAAAGTTTCTGTTTGCAAAGTATTTATGCAAGTTAAAAGGCAGCCAACTATAAACATATAGAAGGCAACACTTACTTCAAACCCTAATCTCTTATTGTTGTACATAAGCTTATGCAACTTTTGATAGAGGATCTGAAACCCAGTAGATGACTATATAACATACTTTCTGAAAGTAGACTAAAAAGGCGTATACATTATCCACGTTGTTATATAGAGGGAATTGATATTTCCACAAGGGAAATTGGTATTTCCGCAAGGCTCTACTCACACAAAGGTGGGCCCCACTTACTATTCATGTGAGTAGAGCCTTGCGGAAATATCAATTTCCCTTGTAGAAATATCAATTCTCTATATATATTGAGTTAGGTTCAATTGGAAATTGACAAGTTAACTTAAAAATACATATTTCCTCTTGTTTTTTATTTTATTTATTTATTTAGTATTTTATTTTATGCTTTTTACTATCTTGGTATTTACTATTACAGACTTCAAGTCCAGGATTAATAATACCCTTCATATTCTTACCTTATATTGTCTTTGGCATTTATATTCACTTCTTTGATGTGTAACTCTTATAGCTTTAATGTTTTGCTTTTACAGGAAGATGGTGGGAAAAAGATAGAGCTAAAGCCTGGGTTTTTGATGGAGCATGATGAGAATGTATATCATTTCTTGCTTCTAATTATTTGTTGCTACTTTTAGCCTATCTGGAAATTGTGAATGGCCAAGTCAAATGAGGTTTATGTGTTTTTCATGGACCTGAAAAATGAATTTAGATTTTAGAGTCCATTGCTGGCACTATTGTATCGACTGCAATCCTGCTCAAAAACATTCTCTATTGCAATTTAGGTTGGTGCTGTCGTGGTTGGATTTGACCGTTATTTCAACTATTACAAAGTCCAGTAAGTTCTCCAAATTTCACACTGATATAATCTTCTCGTTCCTTTCTATATATTCACTTATGGATGTCTCACCATGCAAAGTTTTAATAATGAGAGAGACAACAAATCTTTTCTCTAAAAGGGAAAGCTAGGATGAAATTCATAAATGATGTAGTTATCACAGAGGCTTCTTTGCGGGGTCATGTTAAAAAGCTGAACCTCAGCTTATTAAGATGAGTTAGGTTCTATACACTAATATCCTTGCAGAGTAGAGCTTCTTCTCTTGTTATTTAATTAATATCCACTGGAATTTCAGTCTGCATAAATTTCACAGATTACATTTTGATATCTACTAATCCCTTTTATTATAACATGATATTATGATTACAACTTCACTAATTAGACATTTTTACAGACACCAAACATGGCATGCTCTTTAACCGGCTTTTATGGACAAACACCGGATACACGAACTGTTGTTTGTCTTGAACTCTTGTTTGGGTCCGACTTTTGTCCCGAATTATTTTTTGTGGCAACTCAAAGAAAAGAAAGATGATAGTGGTGGTAGTGAAAGACACCAATTGTATTAGTTGGGCCCATTATGTTTTTAGCCCTGCTATATAAATGTGTGTGTGTGTGTGTGTATATATATATATATATCTATTTGTTATTATTGCCAGGGTTTTTAGTTTTCTTTCTCAGTTTTTAGCCGTTTTCTCATAGAGATTCATAGCTTGTTTTCCTCACACTTTTATATAGTGATATCTTGTGCCTCTTGCCTGTGGTTTTTCCCGATTTGGGTTTTCAGCGTAAATCGTGTGTTCTTGTCTTTATTTTTGTCATTGATTTTTGTGTTTGCCATGGTTTGTTCTAACAGCAACACAATCCCAACATCACACGGACACTTCAAAACAGACCTTCTAAAGTGTACGAAAAGCATCATATATCTTTTATGAATAACAGTGTGTGCGTCTCAAAGCCAATTGCTTTTGAGTTGGATGCTTCAATAGAAGTATTTCTGGAGGTGTTAGACTAGGAAAGGGTAACTACTTAGTTGATGCATAGATTCCTCACTAAATTCGTTTCTATTAAGGATTTGGTCAAGAATGCTGGGTTTTTAAGAAAAAGCATAATAAAAAAATGAAAGAAACAAAATAGTGGATATATTAGTGAGAAATTAGAGTTGATTGAAGTTGAAGGTGAGTGAATGGTGGTATGGCAGTATGGATAATGGTCATCTAAGATGAATTGATTATAGGCTAGGAAGATGAATGAATGTCTCAGTTCCTAGGAATGACATCTTTCAAGGTTATGTTGCTAAGAGGGTAAGAGGAAGGTCAACAATGGAGTTAATAGAGACAGAAATAACAATCACTAAAATCTAATTAAATATATAGTTCTAGGCAATGGTAGCTGAAGAAGGACACATGTAGTAGGCAGTTGAGATTAAAGCTTTATCAAGTTAAATTAGTTAAATTGCTTTGTATGAAGAAACAACAATGAACTATGCAGACTGAACAAAGATTCATTAAGGGATTTGAATTGGTACATCAGGACATCTACTTAGCCATTATCTTCAGTTTAAAATTTTCACATGCAAAAAATATACCACCTCCCATCCAAAATATAAGACCACTTCTTTGTTGCAAGGGAAGTGATCTTATATTTTTGAAGGGAGGGAGTAGCTTTTATTGTAACTTTTATTATTGCTTCAACTCATGCTTCAGAGATTACAAATTGATATCAAATTTTCACCTTCTTCAGCCCAAAATTAGGACAGCAATTGCATGCAGACTTTAATTGGCAATCTTTTGAATAGAATGAGCTACACGCGGGGTTTCATATATATGAATTAAATTATGTTAATCGAAACTTAATATGTAAAACATTTATTCAGAATTGTAATTTCAGGCAATGATGTCATATCACTCCAGTAGTTTAGTGTAATAATTGTTCGGTCCTTACTGTTAACGTTACTGTTGTTGTGTCATGCATCCTACTAGATAGGTATGAGCTATACAAAAATATTTTTTCTAATATGCCAGGGTCTTTAATTTTTTCGAAAATATGCATTTAGAATATATTTTTCCTTTGAATACCATTTTTGGTTTCAGTCACACAATTTTCTGAGTTTCTGAATGTAGTTCACCTTTTGTATTCGCTCCAGTATATCGTTATGTTTCCTTGTTTTGATATGCATTCAGTTAATGTAACAATCTGGTACCTTATGGTACATCTATATGCTTCAGTTGGACTTCTGTTTTGTTTTAAGTCTATAATTTTTCTCTCTCTTTTATCATATCAAAGGTATGGGACACTATGCATACGTGAAAATCCAGAGTGTCTTTTCATTGCTACAAATCGTGATGCTGTCACTCATCTTACAAATGCACAGGAATGGGCAGGTTTATTTCTCATCAGTTGATTTTGTTACATTTTTCTTCATGTTAGCAATATACATTATACTTCTTTAAAAGTAAATGGTTGTTAAATATTTAGGAAGTCAGCAACTTTATCTCGGCTTTCTAACTTAGTTTCCAAGTGCTGGCTGATTAACTGATTTCGGGCACATTATGGACTCGTAGAATGTATACAGAAGTGCATAGATTCTTTTGTTTATTTATCACCATCTTCTTTTTTTTTTTTCTTTTTTTTTAATGTTCTCTCTCTAGGTTCCTATGGAAACAAATAACCCATACCGCTTTGATTCTCACTGGCATGCACCTGTATATATATCTGACAAGGTAGAACCAAAAGCCTTGGAGAAGAAAGTAAGGTCCCTCATTATTTAATAAGACAGACAATTGATTTGGAGGTTTAATGATATAATTTTGTAAATCTACTTTTCAAAACAAATAAATTATATAGCTACTTTATAAAATATGGTGGGATATTTAGTGTAAACTATGTATGACCCACTAGCAAATCATTGTACCATATTTTTCTTCTTAATGATTTTCAATATAATGGAATCAGTGGGCAATAAGTGGGATTGAATTACTGCAGTTGTTTTGTAATGAGCAGCAAGGTCAATTTTACAGTCAACTGTAATTTTATTCATGCCATAAGAATGTTTTAATTTCTTTTGTATGTCATGGAATGGATTTGTATTATTGGTTATCCATACTGTTAGGGATCATAAATCACTTGTTATGTAAGCATGAAACATTATGCAGAGAGACATTTTAGTTTGAACTGGTCCTTTATAGGATTTAAGGTGATAATTGGAAATTTGAGAGAGCTAATTTAGCATAGCTCACAAGTCACGAGCATAGTAGAAACATCGTTTTCTCATGAGATAGGTAACATTCATTAAACTGAAATAAATTTTGTAATTTATTTTGATATAACATCGTATTCATATAAATTGCTTCATCTTTCAAAATTCTATTATCTCTAGCATAATTATATCTAAAATTTCACTTTTATTTTTTCACTGGCTTCAGGTGGTGGTTCTATGGTTGGTGCACTTTGGGGATCTACTCAACAAGAGCCTATTGTTGTAGGAAAGCCCTCAACCTTTATGATGGACTACTTAGCAGACAAGTATGGTTGCCAAGTGTTCTTTATTTTCTTCTTTGGTATATGTTTTTTATTGCATAATCCTTCTTTGCATTAGCAATAAAGGTTCTCTATATCTTTTCTTAAGAAATTATAGTTACTGCTATATTTTCTTGTTATGTCTAGTGCATGTTGCATTGCGATCATTGCATAAATTCACTTTACTCTTTAAATGACTAATGTAACTCGAGAAGAAGGTTTCTACCATAGCAATGATGTTGTAGCAAGACACTTTTAATGTGTAGCAAATTACTGTGTATATTAGTATATCACGATTAACTTGTCAAAAACAAAATAATACCTACACATGTGTATGTGTGTGTGTGTGTGTGTGTGTGTGTGTGTGTGTGTGTGTATAGCAAAACCTGTTCGAATTAACAATAATATTATGAGCATATAATGATTTTTATAAAAAGTTATGGGACTCTAGGGCTTCGAGTGTTTACCTCACAAATCAAATTGACTATAGTTGACATGTATAAACTGTGTCCTTGTCCATGCTATGCTACATGTAACTATATACGCAAATACTCATTTTGGTGCATGTCTGCAGGGTGGGTTTGTCAAGTGTTGTACCTTTATCTAGATGCAATTTTTAGAGTTCCTTTCATTTTCTCCTATATGCAGTTTAACTGATTGACAATATGATTTTCTATTAGAACCCTGAAAAGGATTCATCGCCTGTTGCATATACAATATAATAAGGTGACATATGGTATTGGGAAAAATAATATTGGGAAAAACAAAAAATGTTGTACTTCAAGATTGCATAAATGTCGGCATATGGTATCATGTCACTACAGCTGCAAATTGCTAAAGGAGAATTTCATCAAATTAGTTAATAAATAATTTTTAAAATTCAATCTCTAATTTTGGTTACCATGATAATCGAACAACAGATTCGGAATTACCAAATCCCAGATATGCATGGTTGGTGATAGATTGGATACAGATATTCTTTTCGGACAAAATGGTGGTTGCAAAACCCTTCTTGTTCTGTCAGGTGAGCTTGTTTATCTTTTATGATATATGCATATTCATATTATATGTTGTCTGATGAAGGTTCCTCTTTATCCTGATATAGGTGTAACAAGTTTGTCTATGCTTCAAAATCCCAACAACTCCATACAACCAGATTTTTACACTGGCAAGATTTCAGATTTTCTTTCTCTTAAAGCTGCGACTGTGTAAGCATTTTGCTCTATTACAACTAGAAGTTTTTGTACATGTTTAGTACTACTTTTTCTTTCTTCATTTCTCCTCTCTAGCAATCTAGAGGAGGCTAGGAGCATCTATGAATATCAATAATAGACATTGTTTGAAGCTGGTAAGGAAACAAAATTTATTTGTTTCTTATAACATTTGTTCTACTACAGTGGAATTATAGTCTATAATATTCTCATTAGATAGTTAACAACATGCCACGAATCAATAACTTCCTAGAAGCTATTAAAGCATTAGGTAGAGTTTGTAGCTAAATATCTTGGAACTTAAACATGTTTGCACTTTATCTATCGACAATACTTTCTTCTGAAGTATCTAAAGGAGATTCTGGTACTGACCAATCCTTGCTAATTTTGTTAAAAGACCTATCAATATTGCATGCTTGAAATCTTTTGAGCTCTCTTAATTCCTTATCAACAGCCATAGAATGCAAAATTAAACAAAACACAAAGGAAAATTATATATACTGTGAATGTTTACGTCGATTTTTTGATTGTCAGTTGTTTGCCTATTTTTAACTAGGAATTTACACGCAAGTATACGTAATCAAATAGGAATATAGCGGCAAGTAAGATATTATTCCCACAAAAAATTATTTAATAATTATTAACTAATTACTAACTTTTAATTTATTTAAACAATTGAATTAAACTACAAAATAAAATGTAATTAAAATTAACAACAAAATTAATTTAAAGACAACGATTAAAATCAGATTAAAAGATTTAAGATTACAATTTTTCTCAATACTTCATTTAAATTTTTTCACTCTCTTTTTAATTAAGTAATTATATAGAATTGTTAAACGAGAATTCGTTAGTATTTTACATGTCTCTTCTGATGGTCATATAAACATGTATCTTCTCAATCTAACACTATGTGCAATAGAATCAGAAAGGAACATCCTAGCTAAATAAATCACTCTCCTTAAGGTTACATATGGCATAAAGTTATATTCCTATCCTATAATACGAATTATGAATTCCATATCGTGCAGAATACACAAACATATATTATCATATTCCGATCTAAATCTATAATCCATCTCATAATTTCATATAGATTATCCAATTAATTACTGGTCAGTTAATTAATACATGAACGCACAAAATATGATAAACGATTCATATATAATCAAATATCAATCAAAAATGAAGTAAATTAATTTAAACTACACATTGGGTTCCATTACAATTTTAATTGAAAATTAGCCCATAACTAAAGAAGAAATCAAATCCATAAATATAATTATCATCATCTCAGGAATTGCAATAATTAAAATAAAAGAGTTAGAAAATAAATTTTTTATTCTTAACACGCGATCTCCAATTCTTCTTTCAATCCTAGAACTCTTGCGTGAATCCTTCTTTAGCTTTGAAATTATTCCTTGCTCTAATTGATCTAATCTACTCCTAACTATTCTAATCTACTTCTATGTTTCCCCCCCTTTAAAATATGTGCAAAGTCGTGCATTTATAGGTTACAAGTCTATCCCTAACATATTTGGACAAACAAATCCAATTGGGAGTCAAAAAGATGCAAAAACGTGTCCAAACTTAGTCTGGCCCAACACCAGCGCCTCGGTGCTGCAATTTGTACTACATAGAGCGCCCTAGCACTACAAATAAGCCTGGAGATGGCGCCCCGCCATTACCTTGTTTTCTAGCTCGACGTTTGTTTGTAAAAAGACCATAACTTTTGATTTGAGAATAGTTATGGGGCGTGTCACATATCAAATCGAAGCTCTCGATGAACTCTACAATAAAATCCAATTTTCAAGCCAAGAAAACGTGTAAAACTTGGCCTCAAAGGCCCTTCCATTTTCCCTTCCTGTTGTTGCTTGTATATTTTTAATCCAAAAGATGTTTGAATTGCCCTACCTTGCTTCTTCCTACGAAATAAACATAAAAACAATGTAAATATATAAAAATAACTTAAAATACTTAAGAACTCATAAATTATCAAGTTAAAAGATAATTAATACATAGGTATAAAACTCAATTATTAAATAACCCCAAACTTAAAAACATTTGCTTGCCTTGCCCTCAAGCAAAACAAAAATATCAAAACTATAAAAAAAAAACTAATAACTCAACAACCCAAGCAACGAATCAATATGAATTTCAACACTAACCTCAAAGATTCTGTAAATGATAGCTCAAAATTTTTTAAAATACTACAAGCCCAAAATTTCAACTTATCATCAGTTTTACTTTACTTATAATCCTTGTGTGTGTGTGAATTCAAATTGTTAGTACAAATATATATTTGAATGATTTGATGATGAACTGATTTGATTAATAATGTATATTTGTACGGTCTTTAAATGAAAATTGATGTATAAGGACTTAGAATAGAAGATCAAACTTGTTTGGTTGATCTATACAGAAATTTGATTGTATAGAGTAAAAAGTTGTTTTATAGCTAAATGATAATAGAGTTGGTGAAGCAAGAAGATGATCACAAGAGATACTCTCTTCGTAAAGCAAGACAAGCTTATAGAGTCAACTCTGAAAAATCATAAGGAAATTGAAGATCGTAAAGCAACTTCAGAGTTCGTAGAGCAAAAAGAAGTGTTGTTGAGCTCGCTCTAAGATCGTAAAGTTATATGCAAATCGTACAGCCTGCAGATCGTAGAGGTGATCATAGAGTTAAGTCAAACCCTTTACAAGTCTCAAGGAGTTATATGATACGTAAAATCTAATCAAGTTTGACATGAAACTGACAATGGGGAGGTTTGGTTTTGAGAATCATAATGTTGCTGACCATCAAATGTTTCAAAGGAAAATCAGAAGATGTGTCTAACAGCTATTTTGCCATACAACGTCAGCTCACGTGATTTCCATTTTTAGCATTCTAATATGAAGACAGAGCCGAAAGCAAGCTGACATTACTTTTTAACGTCAACATTAGAGATCTTCAAGAATCAACACATTAAATGAGCAACGACTACTTGCCAATGGGAAAATTTCAAGATCTACTATAAAAGGGCCAAGGAGATTCAAAAGACAAAAAGAGAACAAGAAAGGAAAAACGATAAATTGCTGTTATAATCTAAAGTGCTCTACTCTACAATCAAGAACAACTTGTTCTACTGCTAAGTTATTACTGATTGGACTTAACGCTACTTAGTAGCGACTCAAATAACTTATTCTACTTGTGATTGAAGGTCTCAGTGACCTCAGTGGTGCTAAGTCTCAGTGACTTGAAGAGTTCTTAGTAAACTGGAGAATTCTTAGTAAACTAGTCTAAGTGACCTTTGCCGAGACTTAATGACTTGAAGGAATCTTATTGATTCAAGCTTGTAATAGATCTGAGTGATCTGGTATTAGTAATCCCCAGATATCCTTAGTGGATTCAATGTCAGAGTGCAGAATAGTGGACTAGGAGATTTTTGTGCTCCAAACTACTTAAAATTTCCGTCTCTTTTACTATTTCTGCACTTACTTTCTGTACTATTTATAATTGTTTGTGATTGTCTTCCACACAAATCAACTAAACTCATAACTGAAAATTTTCATTAAGATCTTAAAAAGGGATTTTTCAAATAAATATTCTGTTGTGCTTAAACATACTAACTAACTTGCTATATTTGCATATTGATAATTAAAAGCAAAATTTTTGAAAAGATCTATTCAATCCCCCCCCCCCCCTCCTCCTCCTCCTCCTCCTCCTCCTCCTCCTCTAGATCATTTCATGCCTCTGGGATATAACACAAATGTATTAACTAGCGAAAAAACTTAGTTCCGCTCATATAATTAAATGCCC
Organism: Hedera helix; assembly: GCA_947179155.2. Lineage (NCBI taxonomy): Eukaryota > Viridiplantae > Streptophyta > Magnoliopsida > Apiales > Araliaceae > Hedera > Hedera helix. Next base: position 9,672,269 of record OX359279.1, read on the forward strand.
TATAAAAAATATCATAAATATACAATAAAACTCTATACATTTATTTCTCACACCACTCCATTAATAAAAACAAATATAATTGGAGGATCAAAAAGTTTTTACCACATTAAGTATACTAGGATGATTTAATTTTTTCATTTTTTTTTTGTAGGTGAGTGTATTTTATACTTCATCTCACATTTTTACTAGCGAGTGTATTTTACGCTCCATCTCACTTCGCATGTGTTTATGAGTGAGTGCGTTTTACGTTCCATGTCAACTTACCACAAGCCCCTTTATTAATAATTGTTTTAAGCAAAACCAATCTTTAATAATCCTTGCAAAATTTACCTAAATCAATTCCCCTAAATTATATTTTACCTCATATTTTGCTTTGAATAATGATCAAATAAAATATAGAGTTTAAAAAAAAAATCTTCCATAAGCATTTAACCAAACAAGCTTTCCTTAAGTTAAAACTAGCTTAAACAAATGGATATGTGCATAAAAGAATAAAGGATCTCAAACAAAATAATAACCAACAAACAGTCAAAATTCATACTATGCAAATATCTATCCATTTTTCAGGAGTTATTAAATAATTAATCAAAATTTTATCATCGACTATAATTTCAATTCAAAAAAAATTTCATTGCCTAAGTGACTCATCCTAAAAACAATACTAATGTATTTTCGTAAGAAATACGATTACACTTAGCATGTGCAACAAGCCTTTAAACCCCAAGTGGACGAGTTATGTCTCATGAGGGTTTGCAATGATTATACCTACAAAATTCAAAATGAACATACACATCAAAACAAAACGTAGAAAGACCCACAAACTTGAAACTAACATTGTCCTTAATGTAAGCAATAAATAAATTAAGTAGTAAAGGACTTCCTTGAAAATAGGCCAGTTATCGCTATCCGCAACTGTCTTCTACTAGCTGCTAAATGCATGTCTTGAAATAAAATAAAAACAAAAATAAAATAACATAAACTAATGAACTAAATAACCTTGAACCCTAAAAACTAAAATTAACTACTAAGAAATCTAGAATAAAAATAAAAACTAAAACTAAAATTTGGGTTGTCTCCTAATAAGCGATTGTTTTAAAATCTCAGTCTGACTGCATTTTCTTTCAATCTGGTTCTATGGCAAAAATGGTCATGCCACACCGCCTCTTCCTCTTTTCCTTATACACTCTTGATTTCACGGACAATTGACGACCCCTAAACTTGAATTCATCCATGTTATTCAATTGAAAGAAGCATGTCAAACCCAATTCATCCTTGACTACTCCTTTATCAAGATCAACTCGAAAACACTTCTAAGAAGTACTCGGGAACTTACACCTTGAATGTGACATCTTCCTCTTGCTTATTGTTATTAGAATTCAAATTTTGGTCTTCCTTTAACTTTTCCTCGGGCCCATTCTTGTTTTTCTTTATTCCAACGTCACTATCATCCTCCTTATCTGGATGCGTCCTCTTTAGATTTTCATCGACAGCTTCGTATAACTCCTTATCACTTCCTAGTGTATCCGCCTTGCATTGCTCTTTACCTTCCCTTTTAAGATTAATCTCTGTATCACTAGGTAAAGTGCCTTGCTGGTGGTGATCAATGATAGCATTGGCAAGTTGTCCCATTTGGTTCTCGATGTTCCGAATTGAAGCTTATTGATTGGTCATCCTCACCTCCATTTGAGATATGTACTTAGTAAGAAGCTCCTCTAAAAGCTTTTTCCTCATTTTGCTTCATGTAATTGGAAAAAAGCTCCTTCAAAGCTTTTCCCTCTTGTTGCGATGGAGGTTGTTCATACAAAAATCCTGATGGGTACGATGAACTTGGAGCAGAATATTGGGATTGATGGTTAGGCCATGAAAAGTTTTGATGATTCTGTAAACCTAGATAATAATAGTTTGGGGTGTAGCTGATTTACTGCTGAGAGTAGGCATTTTGAATAGACCGACTCCCAAGAGTGTCAATTTTCCTTGAAAGCATTACTACTTGTGTTTCCAATAGCTTAAATGTTCTTGCCATTCTTGGTTGATTCATTCACGTAGAAGGCCATTGATAATTAAGTGCAACCATAATCTGAAAAGGAAATAGAAAGAAATAAAGAAAAAGAAATAAAATAAAATAAAAATGTTTAAATTAAAATTAATTTGTTTGAAATTAATATTGACAAAAATTATTAAATTAATTCTCCCAATAACGGTGCTAAAAACTTGTTTGCCTATTTTTAACTAGGAATTTACACGCAAGTGTAGTGATCAAATAACAATATAGCGACAAATAACAATATAGCGACAAGTAAGGTATCGTTCTCACAGAGAATTATTTAATAATTATTAACCAATTACTAACTCTTAACCAAAGTAATTTTATTTAATCAATTGAATTAAACTACAAAATAAAATCTAATTAAAATTAACTAAATTAATTTAAAGACGAGAATTAAAATCAGATGAAAATATTTAAGATTACAATTTTTTTCCAATACTTCATTTAAATATTCTCACTCTCTTTTTAATTAATTAATCATGTAGAATTGTTAACCGATAATTTCTTAATATTTACATGCCTCTTCCGATGGTCGTCTCAATCTAACACTATGTGTAATAGAATCGAAAAAAAACATCCTAGCTAAATAAATTACTATATTCCTATATGAATTAAATCAATAAGCATTTAAATATCATATTTTCCTTAAGGTTACATATGACATATAGGTATATTCTTATCCTATATACGAATCATGAATTTCATCCCATGCAGAATACACGAATATATATTATCATATTCAGATCTAAATTTATAATCCATTTCCCAATTTCATATAGATTATCCCATTAATTACTGATCAGTTAATTAATACATGAACGCACAAAATATGATAAATGATTCATATATAATTAAATATCAATCAAAAATGAAGTAAATTAATTTAAACTACACATTGGGTTCAATTACAGTCTTAATTGAAAATTAACTCATAACTAAAGAAGAAATCAAATCCATAAATATAATTAACATCCCAAAAAATACAATAATTAAAGAAAATCGTTTGAGATTAAAAATATTATTCTTCACACGCAATCTTCAATTCTTCCTTCAATCCTTGAACTATTGCGTGAATCATTTTTTAGCTCTGAAATTACTCATTTCTCTAATTGATCTAATCTACTCCTAACTATTCAAATCTAATTCTATGTTTTTCAACTTTAAAATATGTGTAAAGTCATGTATTTATAGGTTACAGGTCATATTCTTAACATATCTGGACAAACAAATTCAATTGGGAGTCAAAAAGATGAAAAAACGCGTCCAAACTTTGTCTGGCCCAACACCAACGCCCCGACGCTGTAAATAAGCTTGGAGATGGTGCCCCGGTGCTGCCCTATTTTCTGACTCGACTTCTATTGGTAAAAAGACCATAACTTTTGATCTGGGAAAAGTTGAGGGATGTACCACATATCAAGTTGAGGCTCTCGACGAACTCTGCAATAAAATTCAAGTTTCAAGCCAAGAAAACGTGTCAAACTTGGTGCCAAAGGCCCTTCCATTTTCCCTTCATGTCGTTGCTTGTATATTTTAATCCAAAAGATGTTTGAATTGCCCTATCTTGCCTTCCTACAAAATAAACATAAAAATAATACAAATACATAAAAATAACTTAGAATACTTAAGAATTCACAAATTATCAAGTTAAAAGATAATTAATGCTTATGTATAAAACTCAATTACCACCAGTTACGTGGATAAGTATTAGTAGTAACAGATGTGTACTGAGTGAGGTCTTTTTTATAATTTTATCCAATCTCATATATCGATATGTTTTGCAATTGTAATTCGGTATAAATTTATCGTAATACATAGTAAAACTCAAACACAAAAGTAATATCAAAATAGGTCTTCAACATGTATTAATATTACCAAAAAAAAGGAGATTTATATATAATATGGAAGAACATCCTAAATATGTGCATTTTTTAGCCTGTGAAGAGCCTAAATGGCACTCATTAAATCACCTCCAATGTCCAGCTGCATAAACCCAACATTAACAGAAGTGGAAACCCCAGAAATAATAACATTTAGACATGTAGGCCTCACCGTGTTCGGAATGTCAAAATTTGTAGGAATGGACTATAATATTGATGGTTGTTATTTTTGGAGTAAAACAAATAAGTAAATAACAAAATAAAATAGGAATTTCCATTTTAGTAACTTTCCATAAATGAAAAGTTTCTTGAAGAGGAAGGTTTGAAATCATCCTCAAATTAGTGGAGAATTTATTCCCAAATGGGGTTGTATAAGTTGGTGTTGGCTGAACTTGGGAATCTCTATTTGTAGAGTGCCATGTGAGGGGGAGAGAGATACATAAATCTCTGAGCTAAGAAATATGGAGAAAACCCGAAAAAAGAGTGATTGGAGGGATAGACAAATATGAAAGATAGAATTTCAATGGTATACTCTCAACTTTACTTTTTCTGTTTCTTTTAGTTTTGTATTCGTGTGTGTTTAGGTAATTTTGAACCAGAAAATAACTTGGGACCATCGAATTTTAACCGGAATGTTTTGCAACTGACTGCGGAGGTGGGTGTAGGCTTTATAAACTCACGTTTGGTAATGAGAGCTTCCAGAAAACTAAAGAAGCAAAAACGAAAAAATAATTCACGAACGAAAGAGAAAACTCAAATTACAAGTCACCAAAGGGCACCCTGTAACTTGATTTTAAGCATGATTATGGGCTGGTTTTGTATAATTTTTGTAGGGTTAGACTCCCTAGATATTGTTGATCATGTTCCAAGAAGGAAAAAAGTCAATAGGAATTTGTAGGAGAAAACAAATAAAATTGGTGTACACTGAAAATTAAATTCCTAAATTAAACTATAAAACCATAAACCCTGGAAGTTAATCTTAAAGATAAACCCTAACATCTAAAATTGAACCCTAAAATTGAACTATAAACCTAAAAAAATTGAACCATAAACCCTGAAATTGAAATTGTGTATTAGATTCTATCTACTGGTGATAAGATTGAGCTAGGGTAGTGTTTGTTCTGGAATTAGTTTTTTCTACTACAGTTGATAAATCTACAAACTAGTCTTTGAGATCAAAAATTCTAAGACAAATTTGATGGTCTGTTGGTTGATCTCTTGAAGGGTTTTAACACATGCAATGTTGTCATCTATTATTTTCAAAGTAAACCTCATCTCTCCCCTCAAGTGTTTTGTGAACCGAGTCTACAAGTCCCATTACTCTTTTTCCAACTTTCTCACCCATTTCTCTGGGGATTGTTGTTATATTCACAACCACATCATTCATGCTATTCTGGAGATTTTCAGAGGTGTGTTGATAACCCTTCAAGCAGTCATCTTCTATTTCATAGAGTATCTTGGCCAGTTGTGTCTTAGTTGGAACTGTGTAGAGCCTGGAGAATAATTGATTCATCATGTTTTCAAAATTAACTTTATCAAAAAATGTTGCACCTTGGAAATGTGTAGTGTGTATTGAAGTGAGGTCTTATGACAACTTCTTTATTTGAACTAGAAGGAATGTCAGTGTTTGATGTTGATGGTATATCTGCTGGAGTATGTATATGTATGTGTGTGAGGAAGAAGGTATGTCTGTATGTGTTTGAGATATAGAAGGAATATTTGTATGTGTTTGTGGTGATAGGGTTATATAAGTATGTACAAGTTCTGGTGTTTGGTTTGTATGTGGTGGAGAAGGTGCATGAGACTTTATGATTAGAGAACTGTGAGGCTCTACAATCAGAGTGTCTTGGTGAGATGTTTGTTTTGGTGAAGGGAATCTATAATAAGTGTGTTCAGGTGTTGTTTGAGGTGATTGAAGTGGTGAAGTATTATGTATAGGAGAGTTATGTATGGGTGAGATATTTATAAGTTCTACGATTATAGAGTTTTAGGATTCATTCTACTATCGTGGGGTGGTGAGAGGAAAGGTCATCAAAGAACAGAAATGTAAGGGGCTGGAAACCCTAGATTCTGTGAGTGTGAACCATCTTCAGTTTGGCGCTCTATGTTCATGTTGGCAGACTCTATGAATGTTTCATAGTGCATATTTTTTCCTTCTTCTACCTTAGAAATTCCAGCCCTAACCTTGGTCAAACACAAAGCTAATATGAACAAATCTTAGCAAAAGATTAGGTGGAGAGTATGATGAAGATGTTTTTGCCTCAACAAAGTTCGTCAACTTCAATCTTCTATATTTTATAACATGTGGGTGGTGGATGGCAATGATCTGGACATTTGGATAATTCTTGAATGTCTAACCAACCCAATCGTAGTCTTTAAGTAGTTGAGCGCTAAAGAGAGGCATCATTGGTAGAAAGTGATAAAGAGTGCAATCCACTTCTTCATTTCTTTGAGGTATTCTCTGATTTACCTCAACCTCTCTAAGGTCTTCATCTAGCTCTAGCACAACACTATTTTACTTGGCGCTAATCCCTTCTTCAAACGTGCAGTGAAGAAAGTAGAACTCTAGTTGTACTTCTTCATTGTTAGCAGCTCTTTCTTCCACTCTATCCTCCTACACTTGCTCATTTATAGGATTAGGCACTTCTTCATTAGATGAGCAAGTTGGTTGTTGCTCCCCTTTAGTTGGAGCATCATTAATTTCTTCTGGTTCAACTACCATGAGAATAGACAGGTAGATTTCCAGATACATTTTCTCCTATTTGTTCTCGTTCCCCCTAAGTTGAATCCTCGTTCTTTTGTTTAGGCTTTTTAGCTTTCTTCATAGATCTCCCCTTTAACGTCTTCTTCTTGCTAAGGTGCATCAACCTTTTGCTTCTTTTCTTTGGTTCAAACTCAGTAGTCTTTCCATCCTTTTCACTGGTTGGATTTTGCTCTACGATCAAAATCTGCTCAGTTGACTCTACGATCGGCTTTGTTGTTTTCTTTATTTTTAGACTCTTCCTCTGATCATATTAAGCATAGTTATTAAGGTGGCAAGTCAAGTCGAGGCGAAGTGATAGTCAGGAGTTTAAGCGCTTAGGCAACAAGGCACCATATTAGTCGTCCACAAGTCAACAAGTCGTTGACAATGTAAATTTTATACAAATAAAATTATATATATTTAATATTTATGTGAATATTAATATATATATATATATATATATATATATATATATATATATATTTTAATGATTTACCATATTCATAATGCAGGTTATAGGCTTGTAGCAGATCAAATCACAGCAAGAAGTGAACAAGATTAAGTCAAAATGGAATTGTTTATTATAGTTGTAATTTTTTGAACTTGTACCAACTTCAAATTATATAAATAGTGATACTTTGTAATATTTAGTTTAATTCAATATAATTCTTAAATTTATGTTTAGTTTCTTAAGTTTTAATATTGTATGTATAGGATATCATAAATTTTAATACTAAGAATTCAATAAAGAGCAGGGAACATCCCCACAATGAGAAATCAAAATTTTCTACATATTGGGGGAAAAAATTATATGATCCTGATATCTAGGATCAACGATTCAGCTTCCTTTCCTCTTTTCTCCTCTTCTTTTTCTTTCTAAGCAATAAAAATTCAATTATACCTTTTCACAAAATTACTGACTACTATATAAGTACTAACTACTATATAATTCAATGCAATGTGCTAACTTTAAAACCATCACCTACCACAATTTAGGCTAGTGAATTTAATTCATTTGTTATTGAAATTGCAAGAGAGGGGGTGTACCGTATTAAGAGAGGATGAGTCGATCTGCTAATAGTCCGATCTGTATATAGAGAGAATGAGATGATGGTGACGATTTGACTACGACGTTCGAAAAGGAGTATATGTATATATGTATATATTATGTATGTGTGTGACATTGTCACGGTGAAGAAGGATGGAAGAGGAGATAGAGGGAAGAGAGAAAAGGGGAGGCCAACGGTGTGAGTTTTTTTCTTGGTATATCCTCTTGCATTATTTAGTTTTTTGAAAATACGTAATATAATAAATAGTGTAACATTTTAACATACCAAAATTAAAATATAATTATGATACTTAAATGAAATAAATTATATACAAATGGCTTGTAAATACGTAATATAATAAATAATACAACTTTTTTGTTCTTTTATTTCTCTTCAATATCTTAAAAAAAGCTCACACGTAAAAGAATTAACTAAAAATTATAAATACAATGGTACGAGTTTTCTCTTTTTAATCTTAAAAGTAGCTCCAAAGATTCTTTTGAATATTAGGGAAACATCTTAACTTTTTGAAATATAATTATAAAATTATAAAAATTTTGTTAAATGAATTTATTTAAAGTTTTGAAAATAGCAAATGTAGTAATTGCTAATATTATATATTTTACAATTAATTATTTTTCCTTATACTATACTCAAATAAATTTGTAATGATACTGAGTTTATTATTTCGTAGATTTAAAAAGTCAAAATGAAGTTTTAATTTTAAATCAAAGTAAAAAAATCGAGAATTTGTATACAATTACAATTTAATTTTAAGAATATATTTCAGTTTAGGGTCTAATGAAAAATTTAAAAATATCCATTAGGAGGGAAACAAATACTCTCAAATGTTAAATAAAAGACTTTTACTACTAAACTTTTTATGTTATCGACGATAAATGAAATAGTTGTAAATTATCATGAACAATAAGCAATTTGAGATAATTTATTATGAAGAAATTGAAGATATAATATTTTATTGTAAAGAAATTAAATTTATGTTTAATTTTTTAAGTTTTAATATTGTATATATAGAATACTATAAATTTCAATATTAAGAATTTAATAATTTTTAGACAAAATAGTTATATTTAAAGACGTAATGTCTTAACATTATATTCACAAATATATAATGTCACACACACACACACACATATAAGTTTATAATAGTAAGATTCATTCATATTTTTATAAATTTTATCTGTATATTATATCGTGTGAAGTATTAACACAAATATCAAATGCAAAAACTAGACCTCAACAATCCCATTATTTTGAGATATTATACTCATTAAATTATAAAATAAATATAAAATAATTTTTCTTAAGATATCTAAGATGTTTTTGAAAAGTCAATTTGAGATATTTTTAAAATTAAATTTGAGATGATTAAAAAATATGAAATACTGAGTATTACTTTTTTGATTTTTTTTCAATATTCATAATTGTATAAACTAAAATTAATGAAACTCAGGTCAATTATGAGTTTGAAAATATTTTAAATTGTCTTTAAGAAGTCAATAATTATCTTATATTTTAAAACAGAGGAAATATAATTGTCCTTTTGAACTATTACATTATGAAGTTGTTCTATTAAACTTAATATTTTTTTTATCTAATGTATAGTCTTTATATTATACATTGTTACTAATTTTTTTTAAAGTGATTTGTTTAATATTTGTTCACTAGAGTATGTGAATATTTTTATATAAATACATTCAACAATATTATTCACTCGTTTTTTTTATTAAATTACATATTTAAAATTATCAAATAAAATTTTTAAACAAGTTAAAATAATAAAATTATGTCATCAATCACTTTGCAAATAAGAATGATACCATTATAATTCTAACTTAATGTCATCACATTGCATATTAGAATGCTAACTTAATTTAGTTAAGTAAATTGTTATTCTACAAGAAAATTTTAATATCTTTACAATACATTATTTACACAACTTTAGCAGCCCAAAGTCAGTCGCCACCAGTCAAGTAGTCAACAGTCTATAATAAATCCAACCAAGCATACCACGTGTCATCCTTTAATATTGCATGCAGACTTTGAATCTTTGTGAACACCATTAGATAAAAATACTTGGGTCTGCCCTCTGCCCAATCTTGAGAATCTGCAAGAAACAAAAAAAAAAAAAAAAAATATTGATATAAGGAAAGCATCCAAAGACTAATTAGACAGAGGGCTTATAGTTAAAACCTGTGAGAAGGAGATGCACTCAGTTTTCACCATCCCCGTGCAACAGAAGAAGTCCAACCGCCGGAAGAAGATGAAGGAGATGCAGCCAAGTCCAGCGGCTCTAGCCGACGGAAGAGGAAGGATATGTAAGAGTCGTGATTGGCGAATTCCAAACTTCAAAGCCCAAGTAAGTTCAAAACCCTTACCTTTATCCTGTTGATAAGCGAACAAATCGTCCGAAGCGAACAACGAGGTGACGACTAAATTCCAAGGTGACGACATATCCATCTGAGCGCTCGACTTTTTATCCCTCCAGCAAGTCGACCAGATGGCTTGGCCTTAACCAGCGAGTGGACGACTAAGCGTCGCCTAGGCGACGACTTAACAAGCATTATATTGAGATGCACACTCTTCAACAGTAGGAATAAACCTTTGCTTCTTCTCTTTTACCATTTTCTTCTTTCCCTTAAGTTTTTCAAGGGCAACAATTCACTTCCTTTTAGTTACTTTATTATAAATTACAGCAGCAACATCAATCCATTCTTCATTACTCTCAGAAGGTCTAGATGTGACCTTCTTGAGTCTTTTGAATTTCTTCTTATTGGGCTCCTGAACTACCGCTTCTTGAGTCTTTTTCTTTTTCTTCTTCTCCACATTTATCTCCTTCACAATCTTCTCAGTCTTCTTCATATTTGATTTTTCTCCCTTCTTCTTCTTTAAAGACTTATCAACAGTAGAGATCTCATTCACAGTGTTTTTAAAGGTAGCAAACCCTTATGACTCTTCCTCTTGCTTAGCTAGCTTCCTCTTTTTCACCATCTTAGAGGATTTTTGAACCTCTGTTATGGTCTTCTCACTACCTTTCTAGCTGTTTGGACTTGTTGATCTCAATTGGGTTTCTGTTCTAGTTATTAAGCAGCTTCTTTGTCATCTTCTTGTTGATGTTCAGTACTTCTACCTCCTTTTCTCTAATCACACTTCTTAGCTTCTTTAATATGATCCTAATTAACCTTTCAAAGTACATCTTTGGAAGAGGTTTTACTTCCTTCTTCCTTTTCTTTGCATCATCGAATCATTTGGTAATCCAGTGAAAAATTATCACACCAAAGTTCACTTTCACTTCCATAGTAATAGTAGTCAACACTTGCAGTTGTAGCTCGCTAATAGAGTCATGAGCAAAATCTTTGCACAAAACACATTCCCCAACTATATTAACAAGGAATTCAAAGGATTTGGGAAAATCTTTCTTTTTCAACCCTTTCACTTTAATTATCATCTTGTACCGTATGAAGTCTAATCATTTTTGTTTATCGATCTTACTAAAGCCAGTTAGACCTCTAGAGGGAAAATCCAAAGTTACGCCCCCATATCAATAAGGTTAACAGTCATTAATAACCCTTTAACGTGAGTCCTTATCTTTCCATTAATATGTTTCCCTTACAGAACTCCACCAACTCGGAATACACCTTTGTGCTTTTGCTTACAACCTCCTCGAGTCCTGATTTCTTCACTAGATTTAGAATATCCTGAAAGTGTTTCTCCATAGCATCAAAGTATTTGAAGTAGAGTTGGTTTTCAGGGACGATTTTTGCAAAAAAAAACATAATTTTCAGTAGTGATTTGAACTAAAATGAAGAAATTTAGGTTAGGGTTTGGGAATCGTAGAGTGCGCTAGGAGAGTAAAGGTTGCAAGAGAGAAAATTGATTTGAAATCAACGGGTAAAAATAAAATTCAAAATTCAAAAGACTTGTGTACTTCCCTATTTTTACAGTTGTTTCCCTCAAGTTAATTTTATCCACTTGCTTTAAAAGCTTTTTGAAATCATTTAGCTTTGAAGTATTATTTCACTTTTGTAGAGTATTCCATCGTAGAGTATGATTTTATTTTATGGTCCACTGGTCACTTTACGATCGACTCTACGATCTTCATAATTAGTCATTTCTTCAAGTGTAGCTTTATGATCGTATACCTATACTATTAGTCTCACAAGGCAAACTTTAAATATTCAAATTTAACATGCCTAATTTACTTATTGATTTATTAAATTTGGATTCATCTAATCGTCTAGTAAATATATCGGCTGTTTGATTTTCTGTTGAAATAAAATGCAATTCGGTGTTACCATTTTGAACATGATCTCTTATGTAATGATGTTTGATATCGATATGCTTAGTCCCAAAATGTAACACGGGAGTATGAGTGATGGCTACAACATTAGTATGAATACAGAATATAGGGATATACTTAAATTCAATCCCATATTAGCTACCTGATTCTTCATTCAAAGAATTTAAGCACAACAGCTATCAACAGTAATATACTCAACTTCTGTAGTTAATACTGAGTTTTACTTATTGCTGAACCATGAAACAAGTCTATTTCCTAGCAATTGGTAAGTTTCACTAGTACTTTTCCTATTTATTTTACATTATGCAAAGTCAGCATCCGAATAACTTATTAGTTCAAAGGAAGACTCATTGGGATGTCATAAGTCCAAATTTGGAGTACATTTGAGATATCTAAATATTTTCTTAACAGACATCAAATGAGATTCATTAGAATTAGCTTGAAATCTAGCATAAATACATATAGAAAATATTATATCAAGTTTACTACTAGTAAGATATAGTAGAGAGTCAATCATACTTCTATATTGTATTATATCAACATTTTTACTTTGTTCATCCTTATCTAGCTTAGTTACAATAGCTAGTGGAGTTTTCATAGGAGTAGTTAATTCTATGCCATAATTTTTGAGCATGTCCTTGATATACTTGGCTTAGTTGATGAAGACGACTTCATCAGTTTGCTTCACTTAAAGTCTAAGGAAGAAGTTAAGCTCTCCCATAATGTTCATCTCAAATTACAAATCTCATACATAGCTTTTCATTAGTAGAACCAAATATAATATCATCCATATAAATTTGTACTAACAATGTCTTATCTTTGTGTTTCATAAGAAATAATGTTGTGTATACTTTACATTTAATGAATTATTTTTCAATTAAAAATGCAGTTAATGTGTCATACCATGCTCTAGGTGTTTGTTTCAGTCCATATAATGCCCTATCTAATCTAAAGGATGGATTAGGTCAACAAAACCTTGAGGTTGTTTAACATAAACCTCTTCTTGAAGTTCTTCATTCATAAATGCACTCTCAACATCTATTTTGAAGACTTAGAACTTTATGGGGGGGGGGGGGGGGGGGTGTGCATAGGTATAGAACATTCTTATAGCTTCAAGTTTAGCAACTAGTACAAAGGCCTCATCATAGTCAATTCATTCTTTTTGAGAATATTCCTTAGCAACCAGTCTAGTCTTGTTCCTTGTGATCACACCATTTTTATTTATTTTATTTTTGACCCATTTTGTACTAATAACATGATGATCCTTTAGTCTAGGAAATAATCTCCAAATCTTACTCTTTTCAAACTAGTTCAGCTTATCTTGTATAGCTTTAATCCAACTGTAGTCTTAAATAGCTTCGTCAATCTACTTAGGTTCTATCTGAGATAAAAAATAAAAATAAAAATAAAAAACCCCCCTCAAATAGAAGCATTCATTTTGTGTGACAGATCTTGTTCTAACTCTTGTGCTAGAATATCCAATGATTAGGTCTTAAGTGTGATCTTTTACCCATTTATTTCTAATTGGAACAACAGTTCTTATGCCTTCTTATCTTAATTCTTCTAGAACAAATTTAGTAGGCTCCGGCATAGTGGATCATCAATTTGTAGAGTTCCCAATTTTGGAACTTGGTCTCAAATTGTTGGCTCTATGATTACTTCATTTGGCTGTATGATCTTGGGGTTATTGATTGTTGGGTCTTCATACTCTACGTTTTTCTAATCCTGTTCTACCAACTCTTCAAAGACACTAGTCTAAGTAATATGAATTAGAACTTCAATATTTAAGAGACGTTTATTAAATATTTTATAAGCTTTATTATTTGTAGAATAATCAAGGAATATATTTTCATCTTATTTAGGCTGAAATTTAGTCAAATAATTCTTACTATTGTTGATTATATAGCATGTGCATCAAAATATATGAAAATATTCAATACTTGGCTTCCTTCCCTTCTAGAGCTCGTAGGGTGTCTTCTTATACGCGGAGTGAATATGAGATCTATTCTGAGTGTAGCAGGCAATATTAACAGTTTTGGCCCAAAAATATTCTGGCAATCTTGTTACAGCTAATAGTGTCCTTCTTGTTTCAATAAGAATCATGTTCTTTCTTTCAGCTATATCATTTCGGTGGGGATTTCTAGGTGTAAATACGTTGTGATGAATACCACTCCACAATACTCTTCAACTCTAGAATATTCAGATTATCTTCCATGATCATTCTTTATAGCTTTGATCTTCTTACCCTTCTCATTCTTATCTGGCTTAAAAAACTTTATCAATTGAGTACTGGTTTCATCCTTAGAGACTAGAAAGAAAACTCATGTAAACCTTATGTAATCATCCGCTATAGCAAGTGTATATCTCTTTCTTCCAAGGCTGACAATTGGTATATGCCCAAATAAATTCATGTGTAAAAGTTATAATAGCCTAGTATTAGAGTTACTATTTTGCTTTTGAATGAGATTTTGTTTTGCTTTTCTAGTTGACATGCTTTGCAAGACTTCTCTTTGATAAAATTTAGTTTTGGTAATCTAGAAACTAGATCTTTAGAGACTAGCTCAAACATATTCTTGAAGTTTAAATGTAAAGAGCCTTTTGTTCTATAGCCAACTAACATCTTCAAATATTTTCTTAAAGATGCAAGTTATTTTTGTTGAGCTCAGCTTTGCTAGATTCACAACATGCACATTTCCATTATACCAATGAACTTCATAAAGTTAGTCTCAAGATTTTTGACTTGACATTGATTGTTAAGAAAGATAACTTGATAACTCTTGTCACAAAGTTGACTAATACTTAGCAAATTATGTTTCAATCCTTCCATAAATATCACTTTATTGAATGATACACCACCATTTCTAATAGTGTCATAGCCTCTGATTCTAACAGAATTGTTATCTTCAAATATAATAGCAGGTCCATCTTTCTCCTTGAAGTTGGACAAAGGATCCTTATTACTAGTCATATGTCGTGAGCAATCAATATATAGATACTTGATTGATGAAGTGATGCTCTTGTCCTACAAATTAAATTAAAATTCACTTTGGTATCTATACTTCTTGAGTACTGCTTTGTTAGTCCTCTTGTAAACCCATATCTACCTACCTAATCTTAGGCCTCACATAAGTAGAATATATAGTAGATTCACACATGACAACAATATGACCATAGCAATGACAATTATAGCAAATAGTATGACGCATGCTTGTGTGTGTACATGGATTCCTTCTCTTCAAGGAAATGTGTGGGATAAAGGAACCTCTTGCCTTCATTCTTGGTTGATACTCTTTCTACTTTCACACTGTTCTACGATTTTGGAATTTCGTAGATTAGAAACTAACTCTACGATTCTTGTCTAGTTGGTTCATAAGGTGAGTATGCACAGAATCTATGATCCTTCAACGGTCGAATGTAGTTAAAGCCTTACTTTACAATTTCTTAAATCTTATTCCTGTGTGAGATCTATTATTCTGTGGGATCACAATTTGATCAGCAAAAATTGTAGAACTTTGAATCTTAGGCTCAGCCACATGTGTGGATTTTACAAATGCAATGCTTTTATGAGAAGTAGAAGCAATGTTGTTATTAGTCTCCATGTTTGTGCCCACACTATGATTTAAGAACAAGTCCTCGAATCTTAAACCTGATACATCTAAACAACATTTCTGACTTGCGATCAGGGTGTCCCTAGAAGAATAAGATTTGTTCCATGTGGAGATTGTCTTTTCAAACTCCTTAATCTTAGAGACAAGAATTGATTCTCTCTGTGTAGACTACTTAGTGGTGCTTCTCAAGCTTTCATTCTTTGCCTCAAGCTTAGAGAGGGAAGGAGTAATTCCTTTTATTATTTTTAACTCAAGTTGTACCCTTTCCCTATCCTCTTGAAGTTGAGAATAATCTTTTGATATCACCCTAAACCACCTCATATATTTACGTAACTCAAAAGTAATATCACATAAGGCAATTTTTAGATCAGAAATATCAATGTTAGGGGAATTAAAGTCAAATACCTGACTGATATCAATCTCTTGATGATTAATGGTTTTAGTTGCAGGTGCTTCTGTGGTCATGAGATAAAGTTTGGCCATATGTGGTCTTTCATCATCAATTGACTAAGAATTTGAGTCACTCTTACTTTGACTCATTGAACATTCAGCTACCAAATCATTGTCCTTCTTTTATTCATAATCTTTCTTGGCATACTCATTTTTGTCCTTCTTGAGCTCTTCTCTAAGAGGTTTGTTATAGTTAGCTACGTAGTGACTAGACTTTTTGCAATTGTAGCATAGATCTTTTGAAGAATCTCTTTTGGTGGTTTTTTTTTCTGTAGCTATTGCTTCTTCATTTTCATATTAGCCTTCTTAATTTTTTGGCTAGCAGAGCCAGATCCTCTT
This sequence comes from Hedera helix, assembly GCA_947179155.2. NCBI lineage: Eukaryota > Viridiplantae > Streptophyta > Magnoliopsida > Apiales > Araliaceae > Hedera > Hedera helix. The sequence continues at coordinate 9,688,703 of OX359279.1, forward strand.
CCTCATCATCAATGTCTTTGCAAACCTCTATAGTGGCTTTGGAGGAGATTTCTGCAGCTTTAAGGGCTACACATTTGTCTTTCTTCTTGGTTTCAATTATTGTTGTTTCAACCTTTTGATTAAGCTTTATCTCTAGCTCATAAGTCAATAGATTACCATAGAGCTTCTGAACTCTTATCTCATGCAGGTTCTTTGATTCTCTGATTGCAGTGATTTTGGCATCCCATTTGCTTTGTAAAGCTCTCATGAATTTGATATCGACATCCTTGTTAGGATTGGCTTTTCCAAATGTTCTAAGTGAGTTGAGCATGATGTTGAATCTTTCATAGGTTATTGTTATGTCTTGTCTAGCATTGTGAGAAAATATTTCGTATTGTTAAGTGAGGAAGGACTATTTATTTTCTCTGACCTCCTCAGTCCTTTCATGCATCACCAAGAGAGCTTCTTACACTTCTTTGGCTGTTGTGTAATTCAATTTTCAAATAATTTATCTTCAAAAGCTATAAAGAGTATGTTATTGGCCTTCTTGTCAAGACCAACCAATTTCTTCTCATTGTGTGTCCACTCTACTCCTTACTTGCTTGTTATTTTATTTGGATCCTTTGGAGTAGGTGCGAGCTTTTTAGGCACATATGGTCCATTTAAAACTATATCAAATAACACATTATCGATTGCATCCATGTAGGCCTGTATAAACACTTTTCAGTTAGTAAATTTACCTTTCTTGCACAGTGGTGGTTTATTTCCACCATCAAGCTCAGAACTCGTTTTGTTGAGTGTCATGGATCTACTCAAGCTGTAAAGCTAGTCTAAGAGAGAACACAGTTCTGATACCACTTGTTAGTCCCGAGAGCACAAAAGTGATCTAGAAGGGGGTGAATAGATTGTTTTAAATTTTTTTAAGTGATATTACCAAACAATTAAGTAAGTTAATTTATAGATATCTTAGCACATCAAAATAAGTATTTAAAGCCTCTTTAGAGATTAAATAAAATGCAAAGTTCTGAATTTAGTGTAAAACATATAGTTCAACCACAAACAAATCGTAGAGTATAAAGCAATTAAAGTGCAGAAAGTAGATATGACATAAGGTAAAGACACAATAATTTTTAAGATGTTTGGAACACAAAAGTCTCATAGTCCTCTCTTCTACTCCTCGAGTATAGTTGATCCACTAAGAATGGGGTGATTACAAATATCACAGCTCACAAAGAACATTGCACAATTGCTTCATAAAGAATCATTCAAGTCACGCAGACTTGGAATACAAAGATCACTTAGATCTTAACACAATCACTAAGACATTGTTGTTGTTTGAGTCGTTGTTAAGTGACTTTAAGTCTCTCCTCAAATAACTTAGTAGCAGTGACAATTTCTTGTGATAGTAGAGTGGAGCACTTGTGTGATGCCCCCAAATCTAGGCCTACATAGCCCAATTTGAGACGCCATAAAATACACAATTTCTAATACAAATAGTACATAGAACAGAAATACAGAACTCAATAATACACAACTAAGTCTTCACTATTATTGCCACACTGTATACAACATGTGAAGACTACAATAGCTATCTCTCGGACCGTCACTCCATTCTCCTGCTAGACCCGACTATTCTCTCATTTTCTGAAAAACCATGGAACAAAAGAAATGGTGAGCTCAAATAGCCCAATAAGAAATATCATGACTAAGATAATGACAAATAAATTATCATTAGCCTTCAACAGTTGAGTTCTTAATTGAATATAATAGACAATAAGCTTTATATCAATAATAGTAGTAGAAAGCAATCCATTAGAAGAATAATGTAGACTATGATGTCTACTCGCGTCTCTTTTTAAGAAAAATATCATCAACTTTTATCATCTTAAACACCACTGGTCGTGATAATAAAAATTTCCAGTTCCTGATTATAATCATGTCAGTCAATAGTTCATCTTTGCATTACAGGTCAAAGATATTCAAATATAACACCAACGGTAATGATTATACCAGTTTTCAGCCTTTGATCATAATTATACCAACAACAGTTCATCTTTGCCCCAGGCCAAAGAGAATATTCACCACGTGCCCTAAAAGACACAATAATTATATCGCCTTTATCCTATCATCTGTGGCCTAGACCACATATATTCACAATATGATTCTTGATGATTAGAATAACAACCGTGATATAGATGACGAATCAGAAGAAACAGTATGATAAATAAATATCGAAAGTTTATGATTTTTCTTTGTGCAGATTCAAATAATATCCAAATTGTCAACATGATGTGGACTAAAATTCAAGAATGATATTTAAGATCCATAGTTCAGAATAACAGTTAAGGTTCAATAGAAAGATTTAGAAAAATAGGAAGGTTCCGTTGAAATGATATTAGATGAAGCGCAAACTATTAAAGAATATATAATCATTTCAAGAAACTTTACCAACAAGAGACAAATTAGAAATGAATATGAAGAGTAATTCACCAAACATGCGGTAGTCCGCGTAGTCGGATTATTTTCAGAGATTAATGAAGAATGAATACGAAAGGTTATTCACCAAACATGCGGTAGTCCACGTAGTCAGGTTATTCTCACAAATTAATAAGGAATGAATACGAAAGGTTATTCACCAAACATGCGGTAATCCGCATAGTTAGGTTATTCCCATAAATTAATATATGGAGATAAATGACACATCTTACGAGTAAGAAAGAAACGATATTATTTTTGAGAATCAAATAATGATAATCCCTTACCATAGTAAGTTTGAATAATGGAAGATGAAAAAAATGGTATCCCTTACCTTAACACGTGACTGGATATGAGGTTGGTCAACCTATATTTTTATAATTTAATTAGTAACTACCATATATAATTTTATGGTGTATACCAATTCGTATGAAATCATCAAAAGTGATTTAATAAAATAAAGTAGAATAACTTCAATATAGTTTTTGAAGAAAATAATATTTCAAAATAAATCTTCCAAATGAAGCTTTTCGAAATGAATCTTCCAAAGGAAGAGTCTTCTAAAGGAAGATTTATAAACATCGTGTAATGTTTGTGGTTACTTATATAACTTTTATAAAAAGACTTACTTGGTCAGTACACGTACACTTACAGATATTTACAAATACTCAAGATGACTTTAACACACTCAAAGAGAACTTATACAAAGAAATATTTGGAGAGTAAAAGAAAGAATAAGCAAGGAAGTTTTTTTTATGAAAAATCTTTAAGTTAATGCCTCTATTTATAGCAAAAAATCTTATCATCACCAAGATTTTCTAATTTAATCCAAACCATATATTTCAAGATAATGTTTAATCCATACCACTCATTTATCTTTTAAGATTTTCTTAATCTAAACCATTCATTTAAAGATCATCTTTTAATCTATACCATTCAATTTACTTTATATATAAAACAACTAACTTTAAATAAATCAATTAACTTTATATACAAAAATAAATAACTTTATATAATTTATCATAATAAAAACAAATAACTTTATCAATTCAATTATTCAATAATAATTCACAATTATTCATTATTATGGCTAATTGTTGTAAATGCAGTGTAGTTGGCTTTTCGAGGTAGATAAACAAAAAAATCAACTAATAATAGAATACAACAGTTTAATCAATATCATAAAAGAGATAACAATAATGCTGAAAATAAATAAGAAAATAACACGTTACTGTGTAATGACAATTATTGATTCAGTAATGTGAATTATTATGTATATGCTACTGTGACAATTATCAGCTCAAGAATATGAATTATTATGCATGTGACAATTATTGGTTCAATAAAGTCAATATAGTACAATAACCACTTTATCAGTTTAATAATATGAAACACTGTGCAATACCGTGTGTTACTGTGTAATACCGTGTGCTATTGTGCAATACCGTGTGTTACTGTGCAATACCGTGTGCTACTATGTAATACCGTATGTTACTATTCCTTTACCACAGGGTATTTTAACAGTTCAAGGTGATAGTACTGTTGACTATATTTATTTAGAAAGGTTACGTATGTCGCTTTCTATATCCGACAATAATTCGTTATGGGGGTCCACCATTATTTTGTTATTTCGGCGCCGTCGTACGAATCGAATATTCCCCGACAAAACGAATATTCTCCGACCAAACGAATATTGTCCGATATAATAAAATTTGCACATAACATCCTTAACTTTTAACCTTATCAATTTAACCACCTACTGTTTTAGAAAAAATATATATGAAGAAAAATTAAATTTTGTATTTCATAAAATTCGGGGTCTTACATTGATAATATCCCGAAGACAACCTTCATCACCTATAGGGCCATATACGCCTAAAAATTTATATCTTTTGGTCTCATTAACACCGGTGGTACCGCTCAACTTATGCACGTTTCCCTGGGAAGTTGAAATGATCGACATAACTGTCTAGGATTAAATGTTAGAGCCTTTTTTAAAATATCTCGTAACTGGGCTCATATAAACATTTGGGTTTGAACCAACTATAGAAGCCCATTTTAGAAAGGGATTTATTATAAAAACCTGTTTAGGAGTTGGCCTAAATAGGTACCTAATAAATCTTTTACCTTTGGTCAGACGTCTCTGGCACCCCGAAGACTTATAACTTAGGATAAAGGTCCTTAGAATCTCGAAGGACATTTCTTTTCAGTAAGATGCTTCCGGCTCCCAAAGAAACTCCTTTCTTCAGTTTGATGCCCTCAGTCTCCTAAAGGAGTTTCCCTTCAATCAAATGTCCTTGGCACCCCGAAGGCTTATAACTTTGAATAAAGGTCCTCAGACTCCCGAAAGAGCTTACTCCTCGGACAGAAGCCTTCGGGCTCCCGAGAAAACTCGCCCAAATCGGTCATCGTAGTCTTTGGACTCCTAGAGCCTCCTATCTACTCCTCTGACCTATTTTCTAATGATCTGAAATTCTGTAACTTTTGTAACATGATCATTAATGATTAATAAAAGAAGATTTTTGTGATCTAATTGACGTGTTATATGATGATTAATATGTGATAATGAATTGTGAAAGAAAAATATTTTCTTGAAAAATTAATGCGAAAACACTATTCACACGTAAAGCGTTTTTTATTTTTTTGAAATTTCACATTCACAAATAGCGTTTATTTTGTATTCGAGAGCGTATTTACTATTTAAAAATACATTAATCAAAAATTGATTAAATTCGAACTAAGTCGGTTAGGATGTAACTAGGAGTGCAAACCCTAGTTAGAACCAGTCCGATTAAGGAATTAGTTAGGTTAACCTAATTTAGTTAAAACCCTAACCAAGAAGTCAAACCTAACTAGCTGACTCTAAACCTAACTAAGTTGGTGAATTAGGGTTATAGAGTTTATTAAGGCCCAATCAATTGTATGGTTATTGTTTGGGCCAAATTTAGTGGAATTAAACTAGTAGCCCAAACTAATTAAATTGTTGTAGAAAATTAATGGCCCAAACATTTAATGCAATGAGGCCCAAAGAAAATATAGAGAAGCCCAATGTTTTTATTTAATTCAAGCTCAATCCCTAACCCAATGGGAGTTGTATTGGTGTATACATGCATACATATATACACAATAAAACCAATTAAAGAAAAAGGAAAAATAATATTTTGGGGGGCTTGTGGGCTCCCTAATTCGGCTGAGATAGGAGAGGACAAGTGGGGGGGGGGGGTGAAGCTTCCCTTGGATGCTTGGTAAACTTAGAAGAAGCATGGAAAATTGAGGCTAAGTGTCAGGACTTTAAAAGAGAAATGTAAGAGAGTTGGTGGAAGTGTAGACTTACACCATTTGTATCCATAGATATCGTAAGTTAGCTTATTTAATATAGCATTCATTTCATTTCATTCACTAGTTGTTATTTTGGGTAAGTGTTGAGAGAAAAGTGAGAGAGAAGAGATAGCAAGTAAGATTGTGAGCTTGATAAGAAAAGGAAGAGTGAAACCTTAAAAGAGAAATAAGAAGATCATCTAGACGAGAAGGTGGATCATCCAAGCATAGTTGTATTTCTAGATAAGGAAAGCATATAAAGGGTTTAAAAGTTATTTAAAACCCTAGCTTTAGTTAACCTGGTTATGTTTTGTATTTGTTGTATGTAAGTTGCTGTGGGAGGTTTTATGTTGATTGTGGTGGAACATGGTGGTTTCAGAGTATAAGGGCAGTGGCTTATGTGTATTAAACGTGGTTATGTTTAAAAAGTTATGAAATCATGTTTTGGCATTAAAGCTTTCAAAAACCCTAGTCGGGTAACGTTTTTCAAACAAAAAGATTTACTATGACTTGCGTATTTTTCATGATCCAAGTGTAATGTGATGTGTTTCATTGAGTTATTAAGTTAACCCAGTTGGACCGATCAAGATATGAGTTAAAATGAAGTTTTAACGGATTTTCAAACAAAGTAATTTAAGTGTTAAAACCTAGCCAAGTGCAATTTTTTGAGCATTGATATTCGGGTCTTAACAAAGTCATTTCACACAAAACTTATTTTTCATAAATACTATGTAATAAAATATTGAGGAAGATATGAATGTTCAAAACCACCTAGAAAATAGGAAAAATCGAATTTTCTAAAAATGGTCCGTCGCCGGGGCGTAGAGATTTTTTCGCGCGAGGCGTTAGATGTATTGATCCGGATTTCTATAGCTTTTGTAATATGATCATCAATGATTAATAAAATGAGATTTATGTGATCTAATCGATGTGTTATATGATGATTAAATATGTGTTAATGATTTGTGAAAGAACAAAATTTTCTCAAAAAATAACGCGGGAAAACACTATTCACGCAAAAAACGTTATTTGTTTTCTCGAAATTTCACCTTCACAGATAACATTTATTTGGTATTCAAGAACGTATTTACTATTCAAAAATACGATAATCAAAAATTGATTACATCCTAATTATATGGGTTATGATGTGATTATGAACTAAAAATCCTAATTGAACTGGTTAAGTTAAGACTTAGTTAGGTTAACCTAACCTAGTTACCAAAACTCTAATTAAACCCTAACTATGATCCAAACCCTAATTAATTGATGAAATGGATTATAGAGTTTAATTAAGGCCCAATAATTTATATAATTAATATTAAGGCCAAATTGGTAGGAATTAAATGTAAGCCCAAAGAGAATTAATGTTGTTAGCAAATTTAATGGCCCAAGCAATTAAAGCAAAGAGGTCAAAGTAAAAATTATAGAGAAGCTCAATGAAATGATTTAATTGTGGTCCAAACCCTAGCCTAAGGATAGAAAAGATGATGGATATATATATATATATATATATATATATATATATATATATATATATATATATATATATATATATATATATATATATACATTTAAACCATTAAAGGAAAAGAAAAATAAAAGGATTTTGGGGGCATGTGGGCCCCCATTTTCGGTAGTTTTAAAGGACTTTTGGGGGAGCTCCTTAGCTTCCATTGTAAGCTTAGTAAGGTTGGAAGAAGCTAAGAAAAATTGGTTAAGTGTAAAAGAGGCTAGTAGGCCTGTGACGACCCCAAATCTGGGTTCCATAACCTCGGGTTTGGTTCTCACTTATCAATACATTACTAGTAATTAAATACATACATTGTATTTAAACTTAGCGGAATAATACATATTGGTCCCTTACAAAAAGGTTAAAATACCAGGGTCTATTAACCTTAACATAAACAGTTCCTATTATAAGGAATTACAAAAGATTTATCAACAGTAAATACGTATTTAAACATCTAATCAGCATGCATAAGCTAACTTAAGCTCTGACTTTTCCTTTTCCCTTATCCTTCTTTGAGCAGTCAGGTTTATCTGAAAAATGGTTCATGATATAGCAAGAATGAGCAACTAGTTTGCTCAGCAAGTTAAGAACAATCATAGAGATTTATTATATCATGAATGAATGAGAAATGTCATAAATGGTTTCAACAAAAGGTATAACAATTGTGAATGAAACAAGACTCAAATTTTATTAAACAGAATATTTGAATCTTAAAATGCTGAGTGGCCACTAAGGACCCTGAACTAATGAGGGTATAATAGAGTTTCCTCTGACCCTTTTAGTAGTTTTGGTTTTCAAGGGGATCAGTCTATTCAACCCGCTGTATATGCATTACATTTAGTCAACTGATGCCAAAGTCGGTTTCCCGACACAAAATCCCCTATATTTAGGGTTGTTCAATTCTCAAACTTAATATAAGAAATCCGCACCCAACAATGGTTTGAATAAGCTTTTAAAAGAATTCAAGTTATTGAACTTATAAACGCAATGTCTAGCTGAACTATTAGCTATAGACATTTTTAATACAGTTCATGAATCAAGAAATAATAAGCTTCAAATGCACAAAGTGTGATTTTATAAACAATATGGATGTGGAATAATTTTAAATAATTAAACTACTTCAAGCTCTGATAATGAATACAAGTATAGAACTTGTTCGATAATAATTGAGTAGGGTTAGAGAACTTGCCTTGTTTGCGACGTATAGCTAACAATTTCAACTAATTCCCTTTGAATAGACCTAACAATTTAACCACGTTGATCTTTAAATTAGTATCATATACACATAGGTATGATGACCTTTATAACTCTTACGAATCACATAAATAATTATGGGTATTTACCCACGTAGGAAATATTATCTCCACTTGATAATATTTCACACACAAAGAACTTATATTAACTATTTAATATAGTTCACACACTTATCGAATATTATTAACAATTTAATAATATTTTATTAGTCTTGTAATATTATTATTCATTAAATAATATTTTATTAATCAGTTAATATTATTAATTATTTAATAATATTTATTAACCTTATAATATTATTAATCCTTTAATAATATTTTACTCATCTTATAATATTATTAATCATTTAATAATATTTTAGTCATTTTATAATATTATTAATCATTTAATAATATTTTATTCATTTTATAATATTATTATTCATTTAATAGTATTTTAATTACAATTTAATATTATTAACTATTTAATAATATTTAAATCCTTATCTAATATTATTAATCATGTAATAATATTTTATTAATTATCTAATATTATTATTCATTTAATAATATTTTAATTATTTAATAATATTATTAATTATTTTAATAATATTTCATTAACTATTATTATTAATCATCTTAATAATATTTTATTTATATTATTAACTCTTTAATAATATTTTAATGATTTTCTAATATTATTATATTAATAATAATATTTTATTAACTTATTTATATTATTACACGTTTAATAATATTTAACTCTTTTTACTTATTAAATCGATTATATTTTATTTTAAAAATATATTTATTAAGTCCAAAAATACTAAAATAAATTTTGGAACATTTTTCATTTTCTGACCAGAACCAGACCCGACCCGACTAACCCGAACCGACCCAACTAGGTTCGGATTATTTATTTTTCTAAAAACAGTGCACTGCGCCGCGGCGCAGTGATTTACACTGCAACACGGCGCCCCGGCGCTGTACTGCAGAAGGTGTCACTTTTTGATTTTTTTGTGACAGTTTTGATACTCTTTGATCAAACATTGATAAAATGAAATCTACACATCCAAATAACACCAAATCAGTGCTGATGTGTTCTTAACTTCTTGTTTTATAATATTCCATGGTTCGATCATCTTTTTGAAAACGTTTTACTCAAAAATTACAGATCGAACCACTTAAGGTTTAAAAACGACATCTTTTGCGGTAAAAGTTATAACTTCTTTGTTATTCAATATTTTTGAAAGGTTCAAAAATGGTTTTTATTTAAAACTCATAGATCTAACTTTCTAGCCATAAAAATCAAATTTTTGATTTGTACATTTCAAAATACAACATCAAACATAACGTGTAGTGTTACGGTTTTACCGGAAAAACGTGTTATGAACATTTCTACATCTTTTATGCATTTTTCACATACCAAATCATGTTATAAACACATAGAGCTATGAGTATACATATAATACATAGTTAAATACATCTAGATCATCAAAACGAGTTTTGATCGGTTAAAAATAGATTTTAACCAATTAAAACACATATAAGCTATAAAAATTGAAATAAGAAATGGTTGGAGAACTTTTAAATCTTAATTTTTGTGTGCTCTCCTTCTCCTCCTACCAAAGTATGAGATGAAGTTGTTGGACATCCACCAAGCTCAAGCTCTAGCTCTTTCTCTCAACACTTAGGTGTTTTCTCCTAAATGCTCACAATTACAATTGCTCTCTATTTTTCTTTCTAGCAAACTTCAAATGAACTAACAAACATAGAACAAGTGTGGAGTGTTTCTTTTATAGTCATCTACTAACACACCATTAAGCTTCCTAATTCACCAATGTTGGTCAAATTAAGTGCTAATTATCATTACTATTTGATGGATTGACATGGTGATTGACTAGTTGATTGACTAGAGTTGTTGGCCAACTTTGATCTAGTGTGTAAAAGAAGAAACATTGAAGCAACACACCACCCAAGTGGGCCCCACCCTTGACCGACCATGGTGCCATTTTTGGCACCATTTTTGATTTATTTTTCATGCTTTAATGTGCATGTATACATATATATCTATATATATACATGTGTTTAATTGTTGACCAATTTTGACTTCCTATTGGGCTTCATGTTGGACTTAGGAATTAAATATATTGGGCTCAATTTAATTAACACATTGGGCTAGCATTTAAATAATTATGCTGCCTTTAATTAAAATAAGCATTGGGCTTGTTTAATTAATTATATGGGCTAGTAATTAAATCAATTACATGGGTTACTAGGTTAATATCTTGGATCTAGTTTAATACTCATTTGGACTTAAAAATATAATCCAATTAGATTTGCTTTAATTAAATATACACTTTGCTTTCATTCTTTAAATAAATATACACATGCATAAGTACATCTATTTAATTATCTAATGCACCATTAATTAGTACAAAATTTTAAATTCATTGCTAATTATATATTAATTATAATTATAATGTCTAATAAAATTCATGGTCATTACAAGGCCTATTGTGATGTGGTTGGTGGAATATATTACAGATACATTATGTAAGTATTCTATTAGCCAAAATAGATAGATAGAGAGTGAGGCTTCATTCATTTCATTAGTTGCTAAGTGTTAGAGAAAGTTGAAAGCAAAAGAAAGAAAACTAGAGAAAAACGTGAAAAAGCTTGAAAGCTAGAGAGGCAAAGTGAAAGAAAACCCTAAGACATAAAGAAGGAGATCATCTAGACAAGAAGGTGAATCATCCATTGTTAGCAAAATTCTTATCTAGAAGAAGAAGAGCCATTAGAAGGTTTAAAATTGATTCTAAACCTTAGTTTCATTTAGATATGTCAATGTTTGTATTTGTTGATATAAATATTTGTTATGGAAGTTTTGCGATTATAATGGAACATGGTGGTTCCGGAGTATAAGGATGGTGGTTTGAATTATTGAATATGTGTTTATGTGGTAAGATTTCAAGTAAGGTTTTCAAAATTTAAGAAATCATAAGTTTTGGGGTATTTAAAACCTTAGAATAAAAAATTTTGTTCTGTAAATGAAAACCTAGTTTGATAGCATGTTTTGATGATCTATGGATATATTTCATGGATCTACAAGATATGTTTATCATCCATGTTGATATGTTTGAAAAAGGGGCGTAATGAGCTTATAAGTTTTAATATGAACTATGAAATGATTTTTGGTGAAAACTCCAGAAAAATGAATGGGTGTTTTAAGTTTTGATCATTAAGGTTGAACTAGCAGCCAATCTTAGTAAAAACTATGTGTTTATGTGATTATGTAAAGTTGTTAATTTAGTAAAATATGATCCAAAGAAGTTAAGTGTTGAAAAAATTACAAGTTGTGAAGGACAAAAAGTTCTGCCCAGGTGGCACGAGGCCGCCACCATAGTATAAATCCTGGCGCGGGGCGTGCCAGACTGGATTTTTGGATTCTACCTACTAGGCGCAGGGCGCACCGGGTTGGATCGGGTTATGTCGGATTCATATCGGGTTGAATCGGCTCCAGTTTTGAATGAATCGATTAGGTTGGTCCGGTTAGTCGGATCGGTTCAATCGAGTTGGTCCGGCCAAGTTAACCGCGTCGGTTCAGACTGAGTCAGGTTGTCAAGATAAAAAGTTAATACTTTTAAGTCCTGGATAAAATATGTAAGAGTTTTAAAGAATTTGAACTATTAAAGGACAAACAAATGTGAGTATATAATTTAGATAACTGTCTGAACTAGTAAAGGACATATGAATGTGATTAATGTAAATGAAGAGTTCAAAATTAGTAAAGGACGTACTAGAGTACTTATGTGATTAGTTAAACTAATATGTGGGTCCGTACGCGACTAATTAGTAGACGACTTATTAAATATAGGACGAAAAGGGGACGATAATAATTTATTAGCATTAAACGACGAACGAGGCAAGTATTCTAACCAGACTCGTTCTAATTTCATACTTTATAAATGAATGTCATGTTTGCACAAAAGTGTTTCAAAAAGAATGTTCAACTATTGAATTATTTTTAGAAGTTAAATATTGTTATGCATGAACTATTTTACCATGTAAGTCTATGCCAATTGTTTTGGCTAGACCTTTGAGATATGATTATTGAATTCAAAAATAATTCTTTAAAGCTAATCCAATCCAAATTATTTGGTGCAGAATTCTATGTTAAAAGCTAAGAACGAATAACCCTTATAGCAGTGATAACTAAAAGCTAGATAATCGAACATTTTAATTTCCCTTGATGGTTAAATTAGATAGTTATGTTAATCACAATATAGGGTACGACATGCTGATACACTCAAGTACACATCTGTAATAATGTGTTCTAATGACCTACCCGGAGTTAGCAATCTATGTGATTGTTAAGGTCCATAAAGAGTTCTTGGTCTTATGACTATTCTGTATGAAAGTAAGATTTTAAAATCTAAAGAAATATTGTGTCTATTATTCAAACCACTTCGCAATTATTTAACAATTGGTGAAGGTTATCTGAAAATATTTTCAACCATGAGATATTACGTTCTTAGCTGTTTTATACTTGCTAGGCGATTTAAATGATCACCCTTGCTTTAAACATAATATTTCAACTAAGCCAGAAAAGGCAAGTGGATTTGGTAAAGACAACGAAAAAGGAAAAGTATCCGAGTAAATGTTAATTAGTTTAGGTTTTATTTATGTAATGTAGTAATGTGTGATAGACTTCATATTATTATATCTTTTGTAATCTGGAAATCTGGGACTAGATGTATGTTTTGTATAAAGATATTGTATTTAAATTATATCTTAAGTTATGAATGATGATGTATGGGTATTATTGTGTAGTACCGTGAGCACCGAACCGAGGTTCAAGGGGACTTTAATTTGGGGTCGCCACACCAGACATCTAGAGAATTTAGCGCCTAGGCGCCAAGATTTGGCTGTCGGGGCATCCAGCCATGCCGGGGCGCCGACAATGTGTTATTTTTTCAAGTCTTGTGCAATTTTGTTGTGTAATCCAACCTAAAAGATGTTAAAAAATGTTAAGGTGTATTATTAACCAACTTATGTGGGTAATACCTCAAATCAAGAAGCAAGTAAAGGCTATTAGAAAAATAAACTAAAGCAAAGTCATGTGATGATGGGTTGGACTAGGTTGGAACCATATCGAAATAGGTTAGGTCGGGTCGGATCCAAAACGGGTCAAGGATGGTTCAAGCCGGGTAGGATCAGATCCATATCAGGTCAGGTCGGATTAGATCAATGTTGGATCAAATCGATCGGGTCGGTCCAGTTAGATAGGTCGGGTCAATCGAATCGGGGTAACCTGATCAGTCGGGTCGAACCGGGTCGGGTTTTCCAAAATAAAAGTTTATTTTAGGAATTTCGATCTCTATCTGTAGATATTATGTGTTGTCCGATATAAGGATGGAGATGTAAAGAAGGTTATGTGCTTAGTTAAACCAATACATGACTAATTGGTAGACAACTTATTTAATGTAGGACGATCGAAGGACAATAATACCTATTTAGCATTAATCAATGAAAGAGGCAAGTATTCTAACCCGACTTATTCTTAAATTTATAAATTATAAATGAATGTCATGTTTGCACGTAAGTACTTTGAAAAGCCTATTCAACTATTAAACTATTTTAATGATTTAAGTTCGTTAGGCATGAACTGTTTTGATATGTAAGTCTATGCCATTTGTTTCAAGTAGACCCTTGAGATATGTTATTGAAAATCATAATGATTCATTAAAACTAATCCAATTTAAATTTTTTGGTGCGGAATCCTGTGTTAAAAGCTAAGAACGAACAACATTCATAGTAAGGACAACGAAAAGTTAAATAATTGGACATTTTTTTATTTCTATTGACGCTTAACTTAGAAGGTTATGTTGTGCACAATATAGGGTACAATAGGTTGATTCCCTAAAATACACATCTAGAATAGTGTGGTCTTATGACCTACCCAGAGTTATCAGTCTATGTGATTGTTAATATCTATCAAGAGTTCTTGGTCTTATGATCATTCAGCATGAAAGTAATGATTTTAAACCCAAAGAAATGTTCTTTCTATTATTCAAATCTCTTCATAATTATTGAAGGTTATTCGAAAAATATTTTACTTATGAGATATTATGTTCTTAAATTATTTTATACTTGTTGAGCGACTTAATTGCTCATCTTTGCATAAACATAATATTTCAGTTAAGCCAGAGAAGGCTAACGGATCTGGTAAAGATAAAGGGAAAGGAAAAGCAACCAATTAGCTGTTGTTTAGATTATGTTCATTTATGTTATATATTAATGTGCAATAAGACTTCATATTAATATATCATTTATAACTCGTAAAGGTTAGAGTAACCTGGGACTAGCGATATGTCTTTTGTATAAGGATAATGTAATTAAGTTATGCTTTAAGCTAATGAATGATGGTGTTTGGGTATGTATGTGTAGTACCGTGAGCACCGAGTCTGAGATTAAGGTAAGCCAGATTTGGGGGTGTCACATATTTTATACGCTGAAGGAATGTGGGTGAATGTTGGGCTACATATTTACGAGCACGAGGTTAACAATAAGAGGCCCTTGGTCTAATAGGCTTGGGCCAAAATCATTCTCACTTTCGAATAGTTAATTAGTTATTATATCCAATCCTAATTAGTATTAAAGTTACCTATCTAACAATGAGTAAGATGACAATTACCTTTTCTAATTATATCTCTGATAAACGATTCCTAATAGGAATTGTGATCCTAGAAAATTAAGTGAGTACTATAAATACAAGGTTAACAATATAGGTACGATCTTTTGAATACATAGTATTTTTAACCTACTAAATAATTTCTGCCTCCATTGTTAACATATCTTGTAGCTTGTACTTATTCTTACACCGGAGACATCCCTTGCCAGCCCAAGCCGCCAAGCACTGCTGGTGATTCTTTCTATGCAGGTTCACATCCAAGTCGGTTGTTTACCGTGCGGACAAATTTGAGCATTAACATATAGGGTAAGTGGCAAGATGATCAATAAATTGATTTTTTTTTTATACAAGCCATGTTAGAATGATTATATATTATATATGTGGAATAATAGGGCCATCATGAGAAATGATCAAGAAGTAGAAACTACGAAACTACATCCCTCCAAAATAAGCATTAGGCTAGTACCATGAGAATACTATGCTATTAAACTAAATACAAAACAACTATGAGTGTTTTCCAGAATGTCAATTTCTTTTAGCTGCATTATATCAAAGAAATGTCAAGCACTGAAGCATCCTATAAGCTAAATTCAAGGCTAAATAATACCAAACCTTAGTCCCCTAATATGATTCTAACTTTTTGTAAAACTGATCTTACTAGAAAAAAAATAGTTGGTCCGCAGGCTAGACCGGGCCACTCGCGGGTCGGGCCACAATGGGCAGGGCCAAAATAGCCTAAATTTTCATGAGCTAAAAAATTAAGGCCCAAAATCCAATTTTTTACAAGCGAATTGGGTCGACCTGTTGGCTGAGTCACTTTTTTCCAGATCTACTTGATATAATAATAGTGATGATGTACTTGATTATATTATATTGTACTCTTCAAAAAGTGGGGTTTCAAAAAAAAAAAAATAATGTCAAATTGCCTCGTTTCTCACTGTTAAACCTAAATCTTTAGATTCTTGGATGTGGAAAGGGATTTTAAAGGGGAGGGATTTATTATTAAAGGATTTGGCAAAGACTATTGGCTCTGGGATTCCACTAATCTTTGGACAAATTATTTGGCTGGTTCTAAATCTATCTCCTTATTCCCCCCTATTAGTTATGTCCTTTCTAATAATGATTTCGCTGCTCTGAAGGTCAATCTTTTGATAGATGAGGCTACTAAACAGTGGAATATGGCATCAATCGAACAACTTATTGGCCCACATCAATGCAATTCTTTCCAAGCAACAATTATTTCTTTTTTGTCTACTATTTGTAAATTATGTTTGAAATTTACTTATAATGGTGTTGATGTGATAAAAATATGTGCTATAAGTGTACCTTGTCATTGTAAAACTGGTAAGTACATATTGAATCACATTAATTAGATTAACTTTAAAATATCCTTAATTTATACTTTAGGCAAATTAAAAATAATAATAAGGGAGATGATTAATAATTAAATAATGAAAACTAATAATTAATAATAATTATTATTAATGAGAAAAAACTACTTAGGAATCCAAACCCACTTAGTATTAGCATAATGAATAATTTTTTATTTTCTAAATTATTTTCCTAATTTTGTTTTCCCTTCCCTTTAAAATAAATAATGAATCATATAATTAACATGAGCATGCATAAATTATAAAAAAAATCACAAATTAACTATAATTTATCAAAACCTCTTAATTAATATAAAAATCATATATTATTTTTTTACGAACGTAAAATATGAAGGCGAAAACAATTAAACAGTTATGCACTAAAATCAGAACAAAAAGAATTATTTACTATAAAGTACCTAATTTCATCATCATCCTAGGTATAAAATTTTAGTTATCCATATAATTAATTGTAAAAACGTGTAAGTTTATTACTGCTTGAAACTAATTTAAAGAAAGAAATAAAACAAACGAATAAAGTTGGAAATAATATATAATTAAAACATAAACACTTAAATGATAGAACAATACAATACTAGAAAAAACAATAGAAGAGTGAATAACACTTATCATATAAAATAAAACTTGTGGCAATTTACATGAATCATTTACTAGAAGAAACAATAAATAAAAAACCTAATGTGAACAACTCCCTACTAAAGCGTATACTGACATAAAGGAAAGTAACTATTCTTGCATCCTATTCCGTTGAACTACTCTCAGGAAGGAAAAAGATAAAAAAAAATCCCCTTTCGCTAAAACAAAAGTCGTTATTTATAGAGACAAATCATTTGTTAAGTTCAATAAACTTGGTCTTTTTTTTTCTTTTATCACTTTATCGCCTTTTTGACTCCAATGCCTCCATGATAGTCTTTTTTCTTCTTTACAAACTAAAATATTATTCTTTACTTGCTCATGAAGATAAATAAAATATTATTTCATACAGAACAAAATTTAAAATATTAGTTAAATAAATTAAATATATAAAAGAATAAAAAATAAGGATAATAAAACGCATAATTATGTAAACATCAAATACCTCATACCTATCTTTTCTTCGTCTTCCAGTAAAATAAAAATAAAAACTATAACTATCTCATTTTCGTAGGAATCACCATTGCACTTAGCCTGTACAGCAAGCCTTTAAATTTCAAGTGGACAAGTTGTGTCTTGTGAGAGTTTGTAGTGAATATACCCACAAAACTTAAAAAAACTTTTATATTGATAAGTCATAAAATTGAAAGAAAACTTCTAAGTATCCATGGGCATTATTGATAAGCAAGATCAAGTTCAAAAGAACAATTTTACCTCATCAAAAATAATTTATTATCATTCTAGACACCATCTTTCACAAAAATGAATCAATATGATGCATGCATTGTGTATGAGATGTAACACTCAGTAGAGACTTTTACCATGAAAATCAAGTAAACTCATTTTTTTGCATGTATTGTGTATGAGATGTTACTCTTAGTAGGGACTTTTACCATGAAAATCAAACAAACTCATTTTCTCCTTTTTTTTCAATTGAATTTTTGGTGTGCTGTCGTAGGCACCCAAAAATAAAATCTTACTTTGGCAAAATATTAATACACTAGTGTAAAGTAAGAGTCGATCCCACAAAGAATGATTAATTTAATTTTATGTTTTGTAAATCAAAATTGGAGGGTTTTTTAATTAAAGAAATAATTTAAATAAAATTAAGTAAAATCAATATGTAAATAATTTAATGAAATTAATAAGAAAAAAAAAATTTGGTTTAAGTTAACATCCATCATCAAGAATTTATAATTAATTATCGACGCAAGAATAACTCAATTCATATTTTAAATATTCAACGTGGAATAATTACTCGCATTCGAATAATTTTCCTATCTCTCCTTAATTTTAGTTAAGCAGAAACAAACGATCTAAATAACCTTTACTACTAAATAATCTCAGACAAGCGCTAAAGATTTAACCTAGTAGCACTCTAAAGAAATAGAAAGATCGTTGAACTAAACAACACAAGCCAAGTGTTTGCATTTAATTTAGATGAATATTCTTCCTAAGATATAATAATCTTTTGATCTGCAAAATAATTATTAATCTTAGTTGATTCATAAATTAAAGTGACTAAACAATTACGAATTTGATATTTAATTTAGTAGTAGATTAATACGGATAATAAACTAGTAGGCCTTATAGCAATTAAACGAATCAATAATATAATTAAACACAGAAAAATATTTAATACTCAAAATATAAATTGAACAATTAAAATAAATTAGATCTCACAGTGTATTAATCTTGATGGCTTCAATCACTTAAATCAAGAAAAATAATTTAGCTATACATAGCTATGAAAAATACCAAAGAATAATAGAGAGAATTTTTTTAGCAAAAAGTTGTGCACCAATTGTGTATCTCAAGCCCTCTATTTATAGGCTAAATAATCCTTCAAACCCTAATAAGAATTATAATTTTCAAATCCTAATAGGATTTAAAATACAAATAAAATAAAAATAAAATTTATATTTATCTTCCTTTTCCAAATTACTAAAGAATTTTTACATACTAAGTTATTTGCAGCTGGAAACGAAAGCCACGCACGGAAATAATCTATCGAAGCATGATGCACGCGATCGAAACATATGGAACAAGGTGGACCCACCATGAAAAGAAACTGCCAACGTATAAAAGGAAGGGAACAATTTTAGCTGGGACCCACCATCAAACAACGAAACTGCCTGACCACGTGCCTTGGCCAAAATAAAATTAACAGTCGGCCGCTCATTGCGAGCGGCCTCTTTGTTCCTTTTCTACTCCGCTTCGCGTATGGTGCCAGGCGAATTACTCCCCATCTTTAAACGATGTTGTTCTCATGATGTTGCTCCAGCCTTCATGAGCGCATGGCGCAACTGCTCAGCTTCACTTTATTTACAGCTTTGCCATTAGCCTTTAATTTTTCTACAGATATAAATATAAATTGAATAAAAATAATATAAAAATAGTAAAAATAATATAAATGCATAAAATTAAATAAATTACCTAAAACACAAAAAATACTTAAAAACTCATAAATAATTAAGCCTAAAAATACTTAATAAATAGACATAAAATCTACTTATCAAATACCCCCACACTTGAATCGTTGTTCGTCCTCAAGCAAAACAAGAATAAAAACTATAAAATTAAAACTAATAAACAAACGACATACCTGAGCAACAAACCAACATGAATTTCAACATTAATCTCAAAGATTTTTTAATGATAACTCAAAGAAAATTTTAAAATCATGCAAAATCTAGAAATTCAACATATTTATTAATCTTACTCTTCTCAAGACCTTTTATGCGTGTGTGAATCCAAATACATCAAGCCAATCAGAATTCAAATAAATTTATATAATCAAATGCTAAATGAGAGATACTCAACACTCTATACACTCAATTTTAACATATCTCAAAACTAATATAGACAAAACAAAAATTAAAGAATCAAAAGTTTTTATTTCTCTTCTTTCTTTAATAAGATTTCTTTCTTCACATTTATTTTCTCTTCATATTTCACCCATTTTTTGTGAGGATCCGAATTTTCAGGATTTCTTTAATAATATTAAATGAGAATTTAATTGATAAAATTATCAAGGTTGTTAAAGAAATTATTATTTTATGTGAATTAAGGTATGTGATATGATCTAATTGATAAATTAAATTTGTACAGAGATGGTGATGAATTGTGTTGAATTAAAATAATTAAAAAGTAAATAAATTGTTTAAAAACAATTTATGAGGAATAAAAGAATTTCAGATAAAGGTACAATAAATTGTATAATTAAATTGTTATGGAAATGTAGAAATTATGATTTAATAATCTATGTGGTAATGTGAAATATAAAAAATTGGATATGTATATATATACATTTGTATATATACGTGAATGTTTAATTGATAATTATAGATTTCATTAATTATGAGAGTAAAAGGATTAATAATTAAATTAATCCAATTTTAAATAAAAAGTGGATGAGGAAGTTAGTAAAATTGTAATGATGAATTTTAGATTTAATTAAGATTTATGGAGGAAGTTTAGAAATTAATTGAGAAGGAAAAGTAATTATATAAATTATATAATAATAAATTATATAATTTATATAAGGAAATTAAAATAAGGTATGAAGAAAATAATAATTATATAAATTATATAAGAATAATTATGTAATTTATATAAGGTGATTAAATGGAATAAAGTTGGAGGAAATTAAGAAATTATTTAAAAGGAGAATGTAATTATATAAATTATATAATATTAAATTATATAATTTATATATAAAGAAATTAATATGAATATTAAAGAAATTGAATAATAAATAAGAAAAAGGAATGTTTTAAGTTATTAAAAATTTTATTTATGTATAATGGATGTATTATGACTTTTATGAAAGATAATATTTCAGAAACGTGAACATGTTAATGTAACATGTTGTCCAAGTAACGGAACGAAAAATTATGAAAAATAATTTTTATATGTTCTATGAATTATTTTATGATTTTTGGAGGTATAAATTACCTCATATAATTATATGCATGGCGTTATGCGTGTACAAAATTTGTCAAATAAAATACCGAAAAAGGTATTAATATTACTCATAAATCATGTTATGATTTTTAGTGAATTAAAAGAAATATTTTATATATATTATATAAAATATTTATTACACGATATAATTACATAATGTATTAAATAATTAATTATGCATGGAAAATTCTAGAAAGTAAAAAGTTGGCGTGAAGGCAGCAAAGTCGGTGGTGTTGTTTTTAAAAAGCTAAAATGTTAAGTGATTTGGGATAAAAGGAAAAAGAAACAAAGAGATAGAAAAGAAAAAAAAAAAAAGAGTTAATCAAACAAACACTCTCTTCTCCTTCCTACTCCACCCGAGACCACCATGTCACCACCACCGAACCACCATGGCACCAAGAGAGAGAAGAAAGGAATTATTTGATGTCATCAAGGAAGAATTTCAAGCCTTTGAAAGGTATAAATTATATTTATTGTGATTTATTTAGCAATTATGGGGATAAAAATTAATTGTGTAAAAATTAGAAAATAATTAGAATAATTATTCTAAATAATTATTTGATGTATATATATGAGTTATATAATTTTTGGAATGGTATTGTGGCAAAAATTTGTGTAAATAATGGGGAAATTTTGAAGTTGGCGCACTGTTTTCGGAAAATTTTCTGGGCAAAGCCGCGCAATGCGCGGCTGCTGGATTTCAGGCACGCGAGCTCAAAACGACGCTGTTTTGAGGGCCGCGCGGACGAAGCTTTCGCGCAAAGCGCGGAGGCTTCTGGAACGACAAGAAACGACGCCATTTTGGCGTCGGAAGGGGGGGCCGCGCGCAATGCGCGGCCGACGACACGCTGAAAAATTACCAGCGTGCCCTTACGCTTTTCGGTTAATACCGACCGTATCCCTGACCAAGAAAAATTACGGTAATGCCCTTGACTTTTCGGGAAATTTCCGATTGTGTCCCTAGCTTTGTAAAATGACCGGATTGCCCCTGAACTTTCCAGAAAATGACCAACGTGTCCCCAAGGGCGCGGAAATTACCAAAATTCCCCCAGAATTAGTTTTTAATGAAATAAATGTCTAAAAATTGTTTAAAAATCATAGAAAATTATATAAAACTACTAAAAATATAGAAATGATATTTGGGCATGAAATTTAATATTTTTGTAAAAATATTAAATTTTGGAGATTAATATTTAAATATTAATCTATTAAGTTTAAAAGCTAGAAAATGACTAAATAAAAATCCGGACAACCAGATATGTTAAATTTTATCCGATGAGCCGGGTTGTCCGTATTAGAGGTATTGGATATTAAGTAAACGAATATTTTAAGGAACGAGGTTAATATAATTGGCCATATAAATTAATAATTGGCCTAGAGATGATATTAATTAATTAAATTAATATCATAAGGAGTTAAATAATTATTATTTGATTATTTTATGATCATAGGTTGATCGAGTTAAGGGTTTGAGCTAACAATTTAAATAACCGGACGCCAGGCAAGTTTTTCAGCCCTTTTTATGTTAAGTGTTGGAATGTTATGATATGTAATTCTTGTTTTAACTGCATACAAATTATGTGTTACGTGATACGTGATTAATATGATCGTAACGTGTATTTTGTGCAACGATATGAATATATATGAGATATATTGCTATAATAGAAGCACAAGCACATAATGTATGACACACACCAAGCATGATAAGCTATGTGCTACGTGAAGCATAAACTGTTGAACTTGCTGAGCCATTGTGCTCATTACTTGCTTAATAAACATTTTTGCAGGTAAAGATATAAATTTCAAGAAATATCGGATTATGACGGATTTTCCTAAAAGGTTGTGAACGTTATTATTAAATGTTTATAATATGATCCAGTGTGGATATATTTGTTAAGGATATAGTGATGTTTTGTATGTACCTATATGTTGGATCCGGATATGATGAATAGTGTTAAATTATGAACTGTGATAGTTCAATATAATGGTTACGATAGAAACTAATATGTCTGATTATGAATTATGAAACTAGAATTCTGTATTGATATAAATAACATTAAATTATGAATGTCAAGCATTATGATATAAGAAAGAAAAGAAAAGTTAAGGTTGCGATCCAGGGACTAGGATCGAGAAGTAAGGATTTTTAAATATCCAAATATTTTTAATACGATGATTGAATTGAGAAAAAGAAAAAGAAAAATTTATACCCAAAATTTGGGAACTGAGGATTTTGAAATTTAATAATGGATCAATTTAGATGATGAAAGATTTATTAACGAACCGAAATTTGGACAAAATGAAAATAATGTTTATTAAATACAAGATTTAAGGTAATAAAATGGGTCGGATTTCGGGGTCGTTTCAGTTGGTATCAGAGCTAGAGGTTATAAACCTTAGGTAAATGATACCTTAGGCTATAACCTAAAGTAAGAAAGAGTACGGTTAGTTGAGTGTTCTGAAAACTCAAGCGTATGGTAAACTCGTGACTCGCGATTATATGGTGGAGCCCCTTTAGCGAATGGGCGACTATGGCCTGACTAGGACAAGCTCCTCAACCATATGATTATGGTAAGTTCCTGAGTCCAAATACGTGATAAGTTTAATGAACACGGGGGGATTGAAATAGAAAGATGTAAGTTAAGAAATGCAGATTTCAGATATTGATTAAAGTAAAGGAAATATGAAAGAGATAAGATTATAAGGAAGAGATAAAGATGTTAAGAAAGAGCTGAACGAAGGCAGGGAATTGAGAAAATTTATAAGTTTAATTAAAAAAATAAAAAATAAAAAATTTTATTTGAAGGAATAATTGAAATGATTCAAAGATGAATCTCAAAGAAAATCAGGGGACACCTGATTTAAGCACTAAAGATGACAAGGTAATCTAAAACGTATAGGAAGAGATCATAATAATATGATCAGGAATAGTGAGAGGATCGTACTACGATACGATCATAAGACAAGAGAAACGAGTACGGAATGGATTGTGAAACAAGAACATGATGAGATCAAGTAAAAATGTGAAATAACAGAGAGACCTGTTAATAGTCGAAAAGCCATATTTTAATGTTATAAAGAGATATGGTACTATGAAATAGTACAAAAAGAATTCAGAGAATGATGAGACATTAATGACAGAAAGGTTATGATAAGGGGGTAGAAAACTTGGGTACGAAATTTCATTTGAGGACTCATGTGGTGACTGAGTTGCACAATCCTTTGTATGGGCGAGGGATTTGTGTTTACTTAGTTGTTATGTGATAATCATTGAAATGTTAGAGTCGCGCTAAGAGTTTCTGATAGATAGACAATATTAAGTTTAGGCACGAGTTCTTAAAACTCATGCATATGGTAAGTTCATGACTCATAATCATATGGTATGTTTTGAGCCCCTCAGCATATGGATAGTCTTTGATTTGTTCTCAGACTACATATTGCTAGGACAAGCTTCTAAACTCATATTCTTGTGGTAAGTTCCTGGACTCATAATGTGTGGCAAGTTTGATGAACTATACGGGGGTATAGAAATGTTGGAGTAGATAGAAATTTTAATATGATATGTAATAATAGTCCTAGCAATAAATTTAATATTTAAGTAAAGAAGTAGAAGGTGAATGTTAGGGAATTTAGGGTATTCCCATTCTTCTAGCTTTGCTAGATTTCGAAAATTTTGGCCTCAAGTTGATTTGGCACGTGTGTGCTTTGAAAAATATAAATGAAATTTTTAAGCGATTTAAAAAGTGTCTATGCTACTTGTTTCGGCTAGACGAAAATATTTTAACATCAAAATGTATTTTAAAAGAATCATTCACGCACCTTTTAGCCGGTGCAGATGTGATGAATGACGGAATGCTCAACGTGTTGTTGAGACGGTGCGGTACTATTTCGTCATATGATGATTCAACGCCATAAAGTATGGTTTATGGTGTAGGAATTATTAATGACGGAATCCTCAACGGACTGTCAAAATGATGCGGTAACATGAAGTCATAAATGATTTTGATTTATAAAAGTATGTCAAAGTTATAAGTCATTGCCATTTGACTCGGCTAGACGTTTTAAAAAGTTTTGACATGATGAATGTTTTAAAAAAATTTCTGCGGATTATAAATTGTTAAAAGTTAGTCTATGCTAATTGATCTAGCTAGACAAGCGTTGAAGAAATACATGTCTAAGCTATTTGGTTCAGCTAGACAAATTTTGAAAAATATTTATTGAATTCATAATTCTTTGAAAGTTATAATCAATTGAATTATTTTTGAATGGATTCTAACGCTGAGATGAACAAAAAGATTAAGAAACACGGGCATGGCAGATTGTTCTACTGGCGTGCCAAATTACGGATTAAATATACATCACTTTAATGATAGATTGATCCACTGTCAGGGTTTACAGTACGACGTACTCTGGGAGTGAAGTACTGTAACCGGGGTACATGTTTACTTTAATGACAGACTAACCCACTGTCAGTGGTTTGCAGTACGACGTACTCTGGGAGTGAAGTACTGTTAAACCGGGATAAAAGTTCATTCAGCATACTACAAAAAGTTTTATTTTTCCTCTACTCTTATGAAGATTGGATGGTAGGATGGGTTATTATTATTTGATTGTGAGTGGTAAGGAAAGTAATAATTGCGAAGTAAAGTAACTAGGAAATGTGATAGTTTAAAAATGGCAATGTGTAATGACCACGAGGACAGAATGGAAGAAATATATGTGGAATGAGTGCAAGGGAATTATATATGTTGCAAATGAATGAGATATTAGTACATAGAAATTTCGAGGACGAAATTTTATGAAGGAGGGGTGAATGTGATACCCCAGAATTTTAAAATAATTCTAAATAAGGATTATGATAAATCAAGTAAATGTTAGTATTTAAAATCTAATGTTGAATAATGGAGGTAGTAAAGAATGAATTATGAAATATGAAGAGGATTATGAATGTGAATTAAGAAGAAAAGGATGAATGTACAGAGTATAAATGAGGTGTAAATAGAAGGTATGAAATAAGTTGGTTAAGTAAGAATAAGTACGATTAGAAAAAAAAAAGAAAGTTTTCGAAGAATGAGAAACTATCTTGATAGGTACATCAAGAAATGAGTTAAAGTTTTATTAATAAAATTTTAGAGAATTGTGAAATGCAATATTACAAAGGAATTATGAATTGAAATAAGAATGGAATATTCTGATAGTTATGACAATTATGGTATTATTTTTGTAAGTTACGAATATTAAATAAATAAAATATGATTATTATGGAATTAATTGTTATTTATTAAGATAAATGTATAGTAATGTGCGATAAATAAAATACGCATGATTAGTACGGCAATTATGATTCCGAGGACGGAATCCTGTTAAGGGGGGAAGAATGTGAGGATCCGAATTTCCAGGATTTCTTTAATAATATTAAATGAGAATTTAATTGATAAAATTATCAAGGTTGTTAAAGAAATTATTATTTTATGTGAATTAAGGTATGTGATATGATCTAATTGATAAATTAAATTTGTACAGAGATGGTGATGAATTGTGTTGAATTAAAATAATTAAAAAGTAAATAAATTGTTTAAAAACAATTTATGAGGAATAAAAGAATTTCAGATAAAGGTACAATAAATTGTATAATTAAATTGTTATGGAAATGTAGAAATTATGATTTAATAATCTATGTGGTAATGTGAAATATAAAAAATTGGATATGTATATATATACATTTGTATATATACGTGAATGTTTAATTGATAATTATAGATTTCATTAATTATGAGAGTAAAAGGATTAATAATTAAATTAATCCAATTTTAAATAAAAAGTGGATGAGGAAGTTAGTAAAATTGTAATGATGAATTTTAGATTTAATTAAGATTTATGGAGGAAGTTTAGAAATTAATTGAGAAGGAAAAGTAATTATATAAATTATATAATAATAAATTATATAATTTATATAAGGAAATTAAAATAAGGTATGAAGAAAATAATAATTATATAAATTATATAAGAATAATTATGTAATTTATATAAGGTGATTAAATGGAATAAAGTTGGAGGAAATTAAGAAATTATTTAAAAGGAGAATGTAATTATATAAATTATATAATATTAAATTATATAATTTATATATAAAGAAATTAATATGAATATTAAAGAAATTGAATAATAAATAAGAAAAAGGAATGTTTTAAGTTATTAAAAATTTTATTTATGTATAATGGATGTATTATGACTTTTATGAAAGATAATATTTCAGAAACGTGAACATGTTAATGTAACATGTTGTCCAAGTAACGGAACGAAAAATTATGAAAAATAATTTTTATATGTTCTATGAATTATTTTATGATTTTTGGAGGTATAAATTACCTCATATAATTATATGCATGGCGTTATGCGTGTACAAAATTTGTCAAATAAAATACCGAAAAAGGTATTAATATTACTCATAAATCATGTTATGATTTTTAGTGAATTAAAAGAAATATTTTATATATATTATATAAAATATTTATTACACGATATAATTACATAATGTATTAAATAATTAATTATGCATGGAAAATTCTAGAAAGTAAAAAGTTGGCGTGAAGGCAGCAAAGTCGGTGGTGGCAAAGTCGGTGGTGTTGTTTTTAAAAAGCTAAAATGTTAAGTGATTTGGGATAAAAGGAAAAAGAAACAAAGAGATAGAAAAGAAAAAAAAAAGAAGAGTTAATCAAACAAACACTCTCTTCTCCTTCCTACTCCACCCGAGACCACCATGTCACCACCACCGAACCACCATGGCACCAAGAGAGAGAAGAAAGGAATTATTTGATGTCATCAAGGAAGAATTTCAAGCCTTTGAAAGGTATAAATTATATTTATTGTGATTTATTTAGCAATTATGGGGATAAAAATTAATTGTGTAAAAATTAGAAAATAATTAGAATAATTATTCTAAATAATTATTTGATGTATATATATGAGTTATATAATTTTGAAGTTGGCGCACTGTTTTCGGAAAATTTTCTGGGCAAAGCCGCGCAATGCGCGACTGCTGGATTTCAGGCACGCGAGCTCAAAACGACGTTGTTTTGAGGGCCGCGCGGACGAAGCTTTCGCGCAATGCGCGGAGGCTTCTGGAACGACAAGAAACGACGCCGTTTTGGCGTCGGAAGGGGGGGCCGCGCGCAATGCGCGGCCGACGACACGCTGAAAAATTACCAGCGTGCCCTTACGCTTTTCGGTTAATACCGACCGTATCCCTGACCAAGAAAAATTACGGTAATGCCCTTGACTTTTCAGGAAATTTACGATTGTGTCCCTAGCTTTGTAAAATGACCGGATTGCCCCTGAACTTTCCAGAAAATGACCAACGTGTCCCCCAGGGCGCGGAAATTACCAAAATGCCCCCAGAATTAGTTTTTAATGAAATAAATGTCTAAAAATTGTTTAAAAATCATAGAAAATTATATAAAAATTCTAAAAATATAGAAATGATATTTGGGCATGAAATTTAATATTTTTGTACAAATATTAAATTTTGGAGATTAATATTTAAATATTAATCTATTAAGTTTAAAAGCTAGAAAATGACTAAATAAAAATACGGACAACCAGATATGTTAAATTTTATCCGATGAGCCGGGTTGTCCGTATTAGAGGTATTGGATATTAAGTAAACGAATATTTTAAGGAACGAGGTTAATATAATTGGCCATATAAATTAATAATTGGCCTATAGATGATATTAATTAATTAAATTAATATCATAAGGAGTTAAATAATTATTATTTGATTATTTTATGATCATAGGTTGATCGAGTTAAGGGTTTGAGCTAACAATTTAAATAACCGGACGCCAGGCAAGTTTTTCAGCCCTTTTTATGTTGAGTGTTGGAATGTTATGATATGTAATTCTTGTTTTAACTGCATACAAATTATGTGTTACGTGATACGTGATTAATATGATCGTAACGTGTATTTTGTGCAAGGATATGAATATATATGAGATATATTGCTATAATAGAAGCACAAGCACATAATGTATGACACACACCAAGCATGATAAGCTATGTGCTACGTGAAGCATAAACTGTTGAACTTGCTGAGCCATTGTGCTCATTACTTGCTTAATAAACATTTTTGCAGGTAAAGATATAAATTTCAAGAAATATCGGATTATGACGGATTTTCCTAAAAGGTTGTGAACGTTATTATTAAATGTTTATAATATGATCCAATGTGGATATATTTGTTAAGGATATAGTGATGTTTTGTATGTACCTATATGTTGGATCCGGATATGATGAATAGTGTTAAATTATGAACTGTGATAGTTCAATATAATGGTTACGATAGAAACTAATATGTCTGATTATGAATTATGAAACTAGAATTCTGTATTGATATAAATAACATTAAATTATAAATGTCAAGCATTATGATATAAGAAAGAAAAGAAAAGTTAAGGTTGCGATCCAGGGACTAGGATCGAGAAGTAAGGATTTTTAAATATCCAAATATTTTTAATACGATGATTGAATTGAGAAAAAGAAAAAGAAAAATTTATACCCAAAATTTGGGAACTGAGGATTTTGAAATTTAATAATGGATCAATTTAGATGATGAAAGATTTATTAACGAACCGAAATTTGGACAAAATGAAAATAATGTTTATTAAATACAAGATTTAAGGTAATAAAATGGGTCGGATTTCGGGGTCGTTTCAGTTGGTATCAGAGCTAGAGGTTATAAACCTTAGGTAAATGATACCTTAGGCTATAACCTAAAGTAAGAAAGAGTACGGTTAGTTGAGTGTTCTGAAAACTCAAGCGTATGGTAAACTCGTGACTCATGATTATATGGTGGAGCCCCTTTAGCGAATGGGCGACTATGGCCTGACTAGGACAAGCTCCTCAACCATATGATTATGGTAAGTTCCTGAGTCCAAATACGTGATAAGTTTAATGAACACGGGGGGATTGAAATAGAAAGATGTAAGTTAAGAAATGCAGATTTCAGATATTGATTAAAGTAAAGGAAATATGAAAGAGATAAGATTATAAGGAAGAGATAAAGATGTTAAGAAAGAGCTGAACGAAGGCAGGGAATTGAGAAAATTTATAAGTTTAATTAAAAAAATAAAAAATAAAAAATTTTATTTGAAGGAATAATTGAAATGATTCAAAGATGAATCTCAAAGAAAATCAGGGGACACCTGATTTAAGCACTAAAGATGACAAGGTAATCTAAAACGTATAGGAAGAGATCATAATAATATGATCAGGAATAGTGAGAGGATCGTACTACGATACGATCATAAGACAAGAGAAACGAGTACGGAATGGATTGTGAAACAAGAACATGATGAGATCAAGTAAAAATGTGAAATAACAGAGAGACCTGTTAATAGTCGAAAAGCCATATTTTAATGTTATAAAGAGATATGGTACTATGAAATAGTACAAAAAGAATTCAGAGAATGATGAGACATTAATGACAGAAAGGTTATGATAAGGGGGTAGAAAACTTGGGTACGAAATTTCATTTGAGGACTCATGTGTTGACTGAGTTGCACAATCCTTTGTATGGGCGAGGGATTTGTGTTTACTTAGTTGTTATGTGATAATCATTGAAATGTTAGAGTCGCGCTAAGAGTTTCTGATAGATAGACAATATTAAGTTTAGGCACGAGTTCTTAAAACTCATGCATATGGTAAGTTCATGACTCATAATCATATGGTATGTTTTGAGCCCCTCAGCATATGGATAGTCTTTGATTTGTTCTCAGACTACATATTGCTAGGACAAGCTTCTAAACTCATATTTTTGTGGTAAGTTCCTGGACTCATAATGTGTGGCAAGTTTGATGAACTATACGGGGGTATAGAAATGTTGGAGTAGATAGAAATTTTAATATGATATGTAATAATAGTCCTAGCAATAAATTTAATATTTAAGTAAAGAAGTAGAAGGTGAATGTTAGGGAATTTAGGATATTCCCATTCTTCTAGCTTTGCTAGATTTTGAAAATTTTGGCCTCAAGTTCATTTGGCACGTGTGTGCTTTGAAAAATATAAATGAAATTTTTAAGCGATTTAAAAAGTGTCTATGCTACTTGTTTCGGCTAGACGAAAATATTTTAACATCAAAATGTATTTTAAAAGAATCATTCACGCACCTTTTAGCCGGTGCAGATGTGATGAATGACGGAATGCTCAACGTGTTGTTGAGACGGTGCGGTACTATTTCGTCATATGATGATTCAACGCCATAAAGTATGGTTTATGGTGTAGGAATTATTAATGACGGAATCCTCAACGGACTGTCAAAATGATGCGGTAACATGAAGTCATAAATGATTTTGATTTATAAAAGTATGTCAAAGTTATAAGTCATTGCCATTTGACTCGGCTAGACGTTTTAAAAAGTTTTGACATGATGAATGTTTTAAAAAAATTTCTGCGGATTATAAATTGTTAAAAGTTAGTCTATGCTAATTGATCTAGCTAGACAAGCGTTGAAGAAATACATGTCTAAGCTATTTGGTTCAGCTAGACAAATTTTGAAAAATATTTATTGAATTCATAATTCTTTGAAAGTTATAATCAATTGAATTATTTTTGAATGGATTCTAACGCTGAGATGAACAAAAAGATTAAGAAACACGGGCATGGCAGATTGTTCTACTGGCGTGCCAAATTACGGATTAAATATACATCACTTTAATGATAGATTGATCCACTGTCAGGGTTTACAGTACGACGTACTCTGGGAGTGAAGTACTGTAACCGGGGTACATGTTTACTTTAATGACAGACTAACCCACTGTCAGTGGTTTGCAGTACGACGTACTCTGGGAGTGAAGTACTGTTAAACCGGGATAAAAGTTCATTCAGCATACTACAAAAAGTTTTATTTTTCCTCTACTCTTATGAAGATTGGATGGTAGGATGGGTTATTATTATTTGATTGTGAGTGGTAAGGAAAGTAATAATTGCGAAGTAAAGTAACTAGGAAATGTGATAGTTTAAAAATGGCAATGTGTAATGACCACGAGGACAGAATGGAAGAAATATATGTGGAATGAGTGCAAGGGAATTATATATGTTGCAAATGAATGAGATATTAGTACATAGAAATTTCGAGGACGAAATTTTATGAAGGAGGGGTGAATGTGATACCCCAGAATTTTAAAATAATTCTAAATAAGGATTATGATAAATCAAGTAAATGTTAGTATTTAAAATCTAATGTTGAATAATGGAGGTAGTAAAGAATGAATTATGAAATATGAAGAGGATTATGAATGTGAATTAAGAAGAAAAGGATGAATGTACAGAGTATAAATGAGGTGTAAATAGAAGGTATGAAATAAGTTGGTTAAGTAAGAATAAGTACGATTAGAAAAAAAAAAGAAAGTTTTCGAAGAATGAGAAACTATCTTGATAGGTACATCAAGAAATGAGTTAAAGTTTTATTAATAAAATTTTAGAGAATTGTGAAATGCAATATTACAAAGGAATTATGAATTGAAATAAGAATGGAATATTCTGATAGTTATGACAATTATGGTATTATTTTTGTAAGTTACGAATATTAAATAAATAAAATATGATTATTATGGAATTAATTGTTATTTATTAAGATAAATGTATAGTAATGTGCGATAAATAAAATACGCATGATTAGTACGGCAATTATGATTCCGAGGACGGAATCCTGTTAAGGGGGGAAGAATGTGAGGATCCGAATTTCCAGGATTTCTTTAATAATATTAAATGAGAATTTAATTGATAAAATTATCAAGGTTGTTAAAGAAATTATTATTTTATGTGAATTAAGGTATGTGATATGATCTAATTGATAAATTAAATTTGTACAGAGATGGTGATGAATTGTGTTGAATTAAAATAATTAAAAAGTAAATAAATTGTTTAAAAACAATTTATGAGGAATAAAAGAATTTCAGATAAAGGTACAATAAATTGTATAATTAAATTGTTATGGAAATGTAGAAATTATGATTTAATAATCTATGTGGTAATGTGAAATATAAAAAATTGGATATGTATATATATACATTTGTATATATACGTGAATGTTTAATTGATAATTATAGATTTCATTAATTATGAGAGTAAAAGGATTAATAATTAAATTAATCCAATTTTAAATAAAAAGTGGATAAGGAAGTTAGTAAAATTGTAATGATGAATTTTAGATTTAATTAAGATTTATGGAGGAAGTTTAGAAATTAATTGAGAAGGAAAAGTAATTATATAAATTATATAATAATAAATTATATAATTTATATAAGGAAATTAAAATAAGGTATGAAGAAAATAATAATTATATAAATTATATAAGAATAATTATGTAATTTATATAAGGTGATTAAATGGAATAAAGTTGGAGGAAATTAAGAAATTATTTAAAAGGAGAATGTAATTATATAAATTATATAATATTAAATTATATAATTTATATATAAAGAAATTAATATGAATATTAAAGAAATTGAATAATAAATAAGAAAAAGGAATGTTTTAAGTTATTAAAAATTTTATTTATGTATAATGGATGTATTATGACTTTTATGAAAGATAATATTTCAGAAACGTGAACATGTTAATGTAACATGTTGTCCAAGTAACGGAACGAAAAATTATGAAAAATAATTTTTATATGTTCTATGAATTATTTTATGATTTTTGGAGGTATAAATTACCTCATATAATTATATGCATGGCGTTATGCGTGTACAAAATTTGTCAAATAAAATACCGAAAAAGGTATTAATATTACTCATAAATCATGTTATGATTTTTAGTGAATTAAAAGAAATATTTTATATATATTATATAAAATATTTATTACACGATATAATTACATAATGTATTAAATAATTAATTATGCATGGAAAATTCTAGAAAGTAAAAAGTTGGCGTGAAGGCAGCAAAGTCGGTGGTGGCAAAGTCGGTGGTGTTGTTTTTAAAAAGCTAAAATGTTAAGTGATTTGGGATAAAAGGAAAAAGAAACAAAGAGATAGAAAAGAAAAAAAAAAGAGGGTTAATCAAATAAACACTCTCTTCTCCTTCCTACTCCACCCGAGACCACCATGTCACCACCACCGAACCACCATGGCACCAAGAGAGAGAAGAAAGGAATTATTTGATGTCATCAAGGAAGAATTTCAAGCCTTTGAAAGGTATAAATTATATTTATTGTGATTTATTTAGCAATTATGGGGATAAAAATTAATTGTGTAAAAATTAGAAAATAATTAGAATAATTATTCTAAATAATTATTTGATGTATATATATGAGTTATATAATTTTGAAGTTGGCGCACTGTTTTCGGAAAATTTTCTGGGCAAAGCCGCGCAATGCGCGACTGCTGGATTTCAGGCACGCGAGCTCAAAACGACGCTGTTTTGAGGGCCGCGCGGACGAAGCTTTCGCGCAATGCGCGGAGGCTTCTGGAACGACAAGAAACGACGCCGTTTTGGCGTCGGAAGGGGGGGCCGCGCGCAATGCGCGGCCGACGACACGCTGAAAAATTACCAGCGTGCCCTTACGCTTTTCGGTTAATACCGACCGTATCCCTGACCAAGAAAAATTACGGTAATGCCCTTGACTTTTCGGGAAATTTCCGATTGTGTCCCTAGCTTTGTAAAATGACCGGATTGCCCCTGAACTTTCCATAAAATGACCAACGTGTCCCCAAGGGCGCGGAAATTACCAAAATGCCCCCAGAATTAGTTTTTAATGAAATAAATGTCTAAAAATTGTTTAAAAATCATAGAAAATTATATAAAAATACTAAAAATATAGAAATGATATTTGGGCATGAAATTTAATATTTTTGTACAAATATTAAATTTTGGAGATTAATATTTAAATATTAATCTATTAAGTTTAAAAGCTAGAAAATGACTAAATAAAAATCCGGACAACCAGATATGTTAAATTTTATCCGATGAGCCGGGTTGTCCGTATTAGAGGTATTGGATATTAAGTAAACGAATATTTTAAGGAACGAGGTTAATATAATTGGCCATATAAATTAATAATTGGCCTAGAGATGATATTAATTAATTAAATTAATATCATAAGGAGTTAAATAATTATTATTTGATTATTTTATGATCATAGGTTGATCGAGTTAAGGGTTTGAGCTAACAATTTAAATAACCGGACGCCAGGCAAGTTTTTCAGCCCTTTTTATGTTAAGTGTTGGAATGTTATGATATGTAATTCTTGTTTTAACTGCATACAAATTATGTGTTACGTGATACGTGATTAATATGATCGTAACGTGTATTTTGTGCAAGGATATGAATATATATGAGATATATTGCTATAATAGAAGCACAAGCACATAATGTATGACACACACCAAGCATGATAAGCTATGTGCTACGTGAAGCATAAACTGTTGAACTTGCTGAGCCATTGTGCTCATTACTTGCTTAATAAACATTTTTGCAGGTAAAGATATAAATTTCAAGAAATATCGGATTATGACGGATTTTCCTAAAAGGTTGTGAACGTTATTATTAAATGTTTATAATATGATCCAATGTGGATATATTTGTTAAGGATATAGTGATGTTTTGTATGTACCTATATGTTGGATCCGGATATGATGAATAGTGTTAAATTATGAACTGTGATAGTTCAATATAATGGTTACGATAGAAACTAATATGTCTGATTATGAATTATGAAACTAGAATTCTGTATTGATATAAATAACATTAAATTATGAATGTCAAGCATTATGATATAAGAAAGAAAAGAAAAGTTAAGGTTGCGATCCAGGGACTAGGATCGAGAAGTAAGGATTTTTAAATATCCAAATATTTTTAATACGATGATTGAATTGAGAAAAAGAAAAAGAAAAATTTATACCCAAAATTTGGGAACTGAGGATTTTGAAATTTAATAATGGATCAATTTAGATGATGAAAGATTTATTAACGAACCGAAATTTGGACAAAATGAAAATAATGTTTATTAAATACAAGATTTAAGGTAATAAAATGGGTCGGATTTCGGGGTCGTTTCAGTTGGTATCAGAGCTAGAGGTTATAAACCTTAGGTAAATGATACCTTAGGCTATAACCTAAAGTAAGAAAGAGTACGGTTAGTTGAGTGTTCTGAAAACTCAAGCGTATGGTAAACTCGTGACTCGCGATTATATGGTGGAGCCCCTTTAGCGAATGGGCGACTATGGCCTGACTAGGACAAGCTCCTCAACCATATGATTATGGTAAGTTCCTGAGTCCAAATACGTGATAAGTTTAATGAACACGGGGGGATTGAAATAGAAAGATGTAAGTTAAGAAATGCAGATTTCAGATATTGATTAAAGTAAAGGAAATATGAAAGAGATAAGATTATAAGGAAGAGATAAAGATGTTAAGAAAGAGCTGAACGAAGGCAGGGAATTGAGAAAATTTATAAGTTTAATTAAAAAAATAAAAAATAAAAAATTTTATTTGAAGGAATAATTGAAATGATTCAAAGATGAATCTCAAAGAAAATCAGGGGACACCTGATTTAAGCACTAAAGATGACAAGGTAATCTAAAACGTATAGGAAGAGATCATAATAATATGATCAGGAATAGTGAGAGGATCGTACTACGATACGATCATAAGACAAGAGAAACGAGTACGGAATGGATTGTGAAACAAGAACATGATGAGATCAAGTAAAAATGTGAAATAACAGAGAGACCTGTTAATAGTCGAAAAGCCATATTTTAATGTTATAAAGAGATATGGTACTATGAAATAGTACAAAAAGAATTCAGAGAATGATGAGACATTAATGACAGAAAGGTTATGATAAGGGGGTAGAAAACTTGGGTACGGAATTTCATTTGAGGACTCATGTGGTGACTGAGTTGCACAATCCTTTGTATGGGCGAGGGTTTTGTGTTTACTTAGTTGTTATGTGATAATCATTGAAATGTTAGAGTCGCGCTAAGAGTTTCTGATAGATAGACAATATTAAGTTTAGGCACGAGTTCTTAAAACTCATGCATATGGTAAGTTCATGACTCATAATCATATGGTATGTTTTGAGCCCCTCAGCATATGGATAGTCTTTGATTTGTTCTCAGACTACATATTGCTAGGACAAGCTTCTAAACTCATATTTTTGTGGTAAGTTCCTGGACTCATAATGCGTGGCAAGTTTGATGAACTATACGGGGGTATAGAAATGTTGGAGTAGATAGAAATTTTAATATGATATGTAATAATAGTCCTAGCAATAAATTTAATATTTAAGTAAAGAAGTAGAAGGTGAATGTTAGGGAATTTAGGGTATTCCCATTCTTCTAGCTTTGCTAGATTTCGAAAATTTTGGCCTCAAGTTGATTTGGCACGTGTGTGCTTTGAAAAATATAAATGAAATTTTTAAGCGATTTAAAAAGTGTCTATGCTACTTGTTTCGGCTAGACGAAAATATTTTAACATCAAAATGTATTTTAAAAGAATCATTCACGCACCTTTTAGCCGGTGCAGATGTGATGAATGACGGAATGCTCAACGTGTTGTTGAGACGGTGCGGTACTATTTCGTCATATGATGATTCAACGCCATAAAGTATGGTTTATGGTGTAGGAATTATTAATGAGGGAATCCTCAACGGACTGTCAAAATGATGCGGTAACATGAAGTCATAAATGATTTTGATTTATAAAAGTATGTCAAAGCTATAAGTCATTGCCATTTGACTCGGCTAGACGTTTTAAAAAGTTTTGACATGATGAATGTTTTAAAAAAATTTCTGCGGATTATAAATTGTTAAAAGTTAGTCTATGCTAATTGATCTAGCTAGACAAGCGTTGAAGAAATACATGTCTAAGCTATTTGGTTCAGCTAGACAAATTTTGAAAAATATTTATTGAATTCATAATTCTTTGAAAGTTATAATCAATTGAATTATTTTTGAATGGATTCTAACGCTGAGAGGAACAAAAAGATTAAGAAACACGGGCATGGCAGATTGTTCTACTGGCGTGCCAAATTACGGATTAAATATACATCACTTTAATGATAGATTGATCCACTGTCAGGGTTTACAGTACGACGTACTCTGGGAGTGAAGTACTGTAACCGGGGTACATGTTTACTTTAATGACAGACTAACCCACTGTCAGTGGTTTGCAGTACGACGTACTCTGGGAGTGAAGTACTGTTAAACCGGGATAAAAGTTCATTCAGCATACTACAAAAAGTTTTATTTTTCCTCTACTCTTATGAAGATTGGATGGTAGGATGGGTTATTATTATTTGATTGTGAGTGGTAAGGAAAGTAATAATTGCGAAGTAAAGTAACTAGGAAATGTGATAGTTTAAAAATGGCAATGTGTAATGACCACGAGGACAGAATGGAAGAAATATATGTGGAATGAGTGCAAGGGAATTATATATGTTGCAAATGAATGAGATATTAGTACATAGAAATTTCGAGGACGAAATTTTATGAAGGAGGGGTGAATGTGATACCCCAGAATTTTAAAATAATTCTAAATAAGGATTATGATAAATCAAGTAAATGTTAGTATTTAAAATCTAATGTTGAATAATGGAGGTAGTAAAGAATGAATTATGAAATATGAAGAGGATTATGAATGTGAATTAAGAAGAAAAGGATGAATGTACAGAGTATAAATGAGGTGTAAATAGAAGGTATGAAATAAGTTGGTTAAGTAAGAATAAGTACGATTAGAAAAAAAAAAGAAAGTTTTCGAAGAATGAGAAACTATCTTGATAGGTACATCAAGAAATGAGTTAAAGTTTTATTAATAAAATTTTAGAGAATTGTGAAATGCAATATTACAAAGGAATTATGAATTGAAATAAGAATGGAATATTCTGATAGTTATGACAATTATGGTATTATTTTTGTAAGTTACGAATATTAAATAAATAAAATATGATTATTATGGAATTAATTGTTATTTATTAAGATAAATGTATAGTAATGTGCGATAAATAAAATACGCATGATTAGTACGGCAATTATGATTCCGAGGACGGAATCCTGTTAAGGGGGGAAGAATGTGAGGATCCGAATTTCCAGGATTTCTTTAATAATATTAAATGAGAATTTAATTGATAAAATTATCAAGGTTGTTAAAGAAATTATTATTTTATGTGAATTAAGGTATGTGATATGATCTAATTGATAAATTAAATTTGTACAGAGATGGTGATGAATTGTGTTGAATTAAAATAATTAAAAAGTAAATAAATTGTTTAAAAACAATTTATGAGGAATAAAAGAATTTCAGATAAAGGTACAATAAATTGTATAATTAAATTGTTATGGAAATGTAGAAATTATGATTTAATAATCTATGTGGTAATGTGAAATATAAAAAATTGGATATGTATATATATACATTTGTATATATACGTGAATGTTTAATTGATAATTATAGATTTCATTAATTATGAGAGTAAAAGGATTAATAATTAAATTAATCCAATTTTAAATAAAAAGTGGATGAGGAAGTTAGTAAAATTGTAATGATGAATTTTAGATTTAATTAAGATTTATGGAGGAAGTTTAGAAATTAATTGAGAAGGAAAAGTAATTATATAAATTATATAATAATAAATTATATAATTTATATAAGGAAATTAAAATAAGGTATGAAGAAAATAATAATTATATAAATTATATAAGAATAATTATGTAATTTATATAAGGTGATTAAATGGAATAAAGTTGGAGGAAATTAAGAAATTATTTAAAAGGAGAATGTAATTATATAAATTATATAATATTAAATTATATAATTTATATATAAAGAAATTAATATGAATATTAAAGAAATTGAATAATAAATAAGAAAAAGGAATGTTTTAAGTTATTAAAAATTTTATTTATGTATAATGGATGTATTATGACTTTTATGAAAGATAATATTTCAGAAACGTGAACATGTTAATGTAACATGTTGTCCAAGTAACGGAACGAAAAATTATGAAAAATAATTTTTATATGTTCTATGAATTATTTTATGATTTTTGGAGGTATAAATTACCTCATATAATTATATGCATGGCGTTATGCGTGTACAAAATTTGTCAAATAAAATACCGAAAAAGGTATTAATATTACTCATAAATCATGTTATGATTTTTAGTGAATTAAAAGAAATATTTTATATATATTATATAAAATATTTATTACACGATATAATTACATAATGTATTAAATAATTAATTATGCATGGAAAATTCTAGAAAGTAAAAAGTTGGCGTGAAGGCAGCAAAGTCGGTGGTGGCAAAGTCGGTGGTGTTGTTTTTAAAAAGCTAAAATGTTAAGTGATTTGGGATAAAAGGAAAAAGAAACAAAGAGATAGAAAAGAAAAAAAAAAGAGGGTTAATCAAATAAACACTCTCTTCTCCTTCCTACTCCACCCGAGACCACCATGTCACCACCACCGAACCACCATGGCACCAAGAGAGAGAAGAAAGGAATTATTTGATGTCATCAAGGAAGAATTTCAAGCCTTTGAAAGGTATAAATTATATTTATTGTGATTTATTTAGCAATTATGGGGATAAAAATTAATTGTGTAAAAATTAGAAAATAATTAGAATAATTATTCTAAATAATTATTTGATGTATATATATGAGTTATATAATTTTGAAGTTGGCGCACTGTTTTCGGAAAATTTTCTGGGCAAAGCCGCGCAATGCGCGACTGCTGGATTTCAGGCACGCGAGCTCAAAACGACGCTGTTTTGAGGGCCGCGCGGACGAAGCTTTCGCGCAATGCGCGGAGGCTTCTGGAACGACAAGAAACGACGCCGTTTTGGCGTCGGAAGGGGGGGCCGCGCGCAATGCGCGGCCGACGACACGCTGAAAAATTACCAGCGTGCCCTTACGCTTTTCGGTTAATACCGACCGTATCCCTGACCAAGAAAAATTACGGTAATGCCCTTGACTTTTCGGGAAATTTCCGATTGTGTCCCTAGCTTTGTAAAATGACCGGATTGCCCCTGAACTTTCCATAAAATGACCAACGTGTCCCCAAGGGCGCGGAAATTACCAAAATGCCCCCAGAATTAGTTTTTAATGAAATAAATGTCTAAAAATTGTTTAAAAATCATAGAAAATTATATAAAAATACTAAAAATATAGAAATGATATTTGGGCATGAAATTTAATATTTTTGTACAAATATTAAATTTTGGAGATTAATATTTAAATATTAATCTATTAAGTTTAAAAGCTAGAAAATGACTAAATAAAAATCCGGACAACCAGATATGTTAAATTTTATCCGATGAGCCGGGTTGTCCGTATTAGAGGTATTGGATATTAAGTAAACGAATATTTTAAGGAACGAGGTTAATATAATTGGCCATATAAATTAATAATTGGCCTAGAGATGATATTAATTAATTAAATTAATATCATAAGGAGTTAAATAATTATTATTTGATTATTTTATGATCATAGGTTGATCGAGTTAAGGGTTTGAGCTAACAATTTAAATAACCGGATGCCAGGCAAGTTTTTCAGCCCTTTTTATGTTAAGTGTTGGAATGTTATGATATGTAATTCTTGTTTTAACTGCATACAAATTATGTGTTACGTGATACGTGATTAATATGATCGTAACGTGTATTTTGTGCAAGGATATGAATATATATGAGATATATTGCTATAATAGAAGCACAAGCACATAATGTATGACACACACCAAGCATGATAAGCTATGTGCTACGTGAAGCATAAACTGTTGAACTTGCTGAGCCATTGTGCTCATTACTTGCTTAATAAACATTTTTGCAGGTAAAGATATAAATTTCAAGAAATATCGGATTATGACGGATTTTCCTAAAAGGTTGTGAACGTTATTATTAAATGTTTATAATATGATCCAATGTGGATATATTTGTTAAGGATATAGTGATGTTTTGTATGTACCTATATGTTGGATCCGGATATGATGAATAGTGTTAAATTATGAACTGTGATAGTTCAATATAATGGTTACGATAGAAACTAATATGTCTGATTATGAATTATGAAACTAGAATTCTGTATTGATATAAATAACATTAAATTATGAATGTCAAGCATTATGATATAAGAAAGAAAAGAAAAGTTAAGGTTGCGATCCAGGGACTAGGATCGAGAAGTAAGGATTTTTAAATATCCAAATATTTTTAATACGATGATTGAATTGAGAAAAAGAAAAAGAAAAATTTATACCCAAAATTTGGGAACTGAGGATTTTGAAATTTAATAATGGATCAATTTAGATGATGAAAGATTTATTAACGAACCGAAATTTGGACAAAATGAAAATAATGTTTATTAAATACAAGATTTAAGGTAATAAAATGGGTCGGATTTCGGGGTCGTTTCAGTTGGTATCAGAGCTAGAGGTTATAAACCTTAGGTAAATGATACCTTAGGCTATAACCTAAAGTAAGAAAGAGTACGGTTAGTTGAGTGTTCTGAAAACTCAAGCGTATGGTAAACTCGTGACTCGCGATTATATGGTGGAGCCCCTTTAGCGAATGGGCG
Source organism: Hedera helix (assembly GCA_947179155.2). Classification (NCBI taxonomy): domain Eukaryota; kingdom Viridiplantae; phylum Streptophyta; class Magnoliopsida; order Apiales; family Araliaceae; genus Hedera; species Hedera helix. The sequence goes on from OX359279.1 coordinate 9,731,465, forward strand.
ACTATGGCCTGACTAGGACAAGCTCCTCAACCATATGATTATGGTAAGTTCCTGAGTCCAAATACGTGATAAGTTTAATGAACACGGGGGGATTGAAATAGAAAGATGTAAGTTAAGAAATGCAGATTTCAGATATTGATTAAAGTAAAGGAAATATGAAAGAGATAAGATTATAAGGAAGAGATAAAGATGTTAAGAAAGAGCTGAACGAAGGCAGGGAATTGAGAAAATTTATAAGTTTAATTAAAAAAATAAAAAATAAAAAATTTTATTTGAAGGAATAATTGAAATGATTCAAAGATGAATCTCAAAGAAAATCAGGGGACACCTGATTTAAGCACTAAAGATGACAAGGTAATCTAAAACGTATAGGAAGAGATCATAATAATATGATCAGGAATAGTGAGAGGATCGTACTACGATACGATCATAAGACAAGAGAAACGAGTACGGAATGGATTGTGAAACAAGAACATGATGAGATCAAGTAAAAATGTGAAATAACAGAGAGACCTGTTAATAGTCGAAAAGCCATATTTTAATGTTATAAAGAGATATGGTACTATGAAATAGTACAAAAAGAATTCAGAGAATGATGAGACATTAATGACAGAAAGGTTATGATAAGGGGGTAGAAAACTTGGGTACGGAATTTCATTTGAGGACTCATGTGGTGACTGAGTTGCACAATCCTTTGTATGGGCGAGGGTTTTGTGTTTACTTAGTTGTTATGTGATAATCATTGAAATGTTAGAGTCGCGCTAAGAGTTTCTGATAGATAGACAATATTAAGTTTAGGCACGAGTTCTTAAAACTCATGCATATGGTAAGTTCATGACTCATAATCATATGGTATGTTTTGAGCCCCTCAGCATATGGATAGTCTTTGATTTGTTCTCAGACTACATATTGCTAGGACAAGCTTCTAAACTCATATTTTTGTGGTAAGTTCCTGGACTCATAATGCGTGGCAAGTTTGATGAACTATACGGGGGTATAGAAATGTTGGAGTAGATAGAAATTTTAATATGATATGTAATAATAGTCCTAGCAATAAATTTAATATTTAAGTAAAGAAGTAGAAGGTGAATGTTAGGGAATTTAGGGTATTCCCATTCTTCTACCTTTGCTAGATTTCGAAAATTTTGGCCTCAAGTTGATTTGGCACGTGTGTGCTTTGAAAAATATAAATGAAATTTTTAAGCGATTTAAAAAGTGTCTATGCTACTTGTTTCGGCTAGACGAAAATATTTTAACATCAAAATGTATTTTAAAAGAATCATTCACGCACCTTTTAGCCGGTGCAGATGTGATGAATGACGGAATGCTCAACGTGTTGTTGAGACGGTGCGGTACTATTTCGTCATATGATGATTCAACGCCATAAAGTATGGTTTATGGTGTAGGAATTATTAATGACGGAATCCTCAACGGACTGTCAAAATGATGCGGTAACATGAAGTCATAAATGATTTTGATTTATAAAAGTATGTCAAAGCTATAAGTCATTGCCATTTGACTCGGCTAGACGTTTTAAAAAGTTTTGACATGATGAATGTTTTAAAAAAATTTCTGCGGATTATAAATTGTTAAAAGTTAGTCTATGCTAATTGATCTAGCTAGACAAGCGTTGAAGAAATACATGTCTAAGCTATTTGGTTCAGCTAGACAAATTTTGAAAAATATTTATTGAATTCATAATTCTTTGAAAGTTATAATCAATTGAATTATTTTTGAATGGATTCTAACGCTGAGATGAACAAAAAGATTAAGAAACACGGGCATGGCAGATTGTTCTACTGGCGTGCCAAATTACGGATTAAATATACATCACTTTAATGATAGATTGATCCACTGTCAGGGTTTACAGTACGACGTACTCTGGGAGTGAAGTACTGTAACCGGGGTACATGTTTACTTTAATGACAGACTAACCCACTGTCAGTGGTTTGCAGTACGACGTACTCTGGGAGTGAAGTACTGTTAAACCGGGATAAAAGTTCATTCAGCATACTACAAAAAGTTTTATTTTTCCTCTACTCTTATGAAGATTGGATGGTAGGATGGGTTATTATTATTTGATTGTGAGTGGTAAGGAAAGTAATAATTGCGAAGTAAAGTAACTAGGAAATGTGATAGTTTAAAAATGGCAATGTGTAATGACCACGAGGACAGAATGGAAGAAATATATGTGGAATGAGTGCAAGGGAATTATATATGTTGCAAATGAATGAGATATTAGTACATAGAAATTTCGAGGACGAAATTTTATGAAGGAGGGGTGAATGTGATACCCCAGAATTTTAAAATAATTCTAAATAAGGATTATGATAAATCAAGTAAATGTTAGTATTTAAAATCTAATGTTGAATAATGGAGGTAGTAAAGAATGAATTATGAAATATGAAGAGGATTATGAATGTGAATTAAGAAGAAAAGGATGAATGTACAGAGTATAAATGAGGTGTAAATAGAAGGTATGAAATAAGTTGGTTAAGTAAGAATAAGTACGATTAGAAAAAAAAAAAAAAAGTTTTCGAAGAATGAGAAACTATCTTGATAGGTACATCAAGAAATGAGTTAAAGTTTTATTAATAAAATTTTAGAGAATTGTGAAATGCAATATTACAAAGGAATTATGAATTGAAATAAGAATGGAATATTCTGATAGTTATGACAATTATGGTATTATTTTTGTAAGTTACGAATATTAAATAAATAAAATATGATTATTATGGAATTAATTGTTATTTATTAAGATAAATGTATAGTAATGTGCGATAAATAAAATACGCATGATTAGTACGGCAATTATGATTCCGAGGACGGAATCCTGTTAAGGGGGGAAGAATGTGAGGATCCGAATTTCCAGGATTTCTTTAATAATATTAAATGAGAATTTAATTGATAAAATTATCAAGGTTGTTAAAGAAATTATTATTTTATGTGAATTAAGGTATGTGATATGATCTAATTGATAAATTAAATTTGTACAGAGATGGTGATGAATTGTGTTGAATTAAAATAATTAAAAAGTAAATAAATTGTTTAAAAACAATTTATGAGGAATAAAAGAATTTCAGATAAAGGTACAATAAATTGTATAATTAAATTGTTATGGAAATGTAGAAATTATGATTTAATAATCTATGTGGTAATGTGAAATATAAAAAATTGGATATGTATATATATACATTTGTATATATACGTGAATGTTTAATTGATAATTATAGATTTCATTAATTATGAGAGTAAAAGGATTAATAATTAAATTAATCCAATTTTAAATAAAAAGTGGATGAGGAAGTTAGTAAAATTGTAATGATGAATTTTAGATTTAATTAAGATTTATGGAGGAAGTTTAGAAATTAATTGAGAAGGAAAAGTAATTATATAAATTATATAATAATAAATTATATAATTTATATAAGGAAATTAAAATAAGGTATGAAGAAAATAATAATTATATAAATTATATAAGAATAATTATGTAATTTATATAAGGTGATTAAATGGAATAAAGTTGGAGGAAATTAAGAAATTATTTAAAAGGAGAATGTAATTATATAAATTATATAATATTAAATTATATAATTTATATATAAAGAAATTAATATGAATATTAAAGAAATTGAATAATAAATAAGAAAAAGGAATGTTTTAAGTTATTAAAAATTTTATTTATGTATAATGGATGTATTATGACTTTTATGAAAGATAATATTTCAGAAACGTGAACATGTTAATGTAACATGTTGTCCAAGTAACGGAACGAAAAATTATGAAAAATAATTTTTATATGTTCTATGAATTATTTTATGATTTTTGGAGGTATAAATTACCTCATATAATTATATGCATGGCGTTATGCGTGTACAAAATTTGTCAAATAAAATACCGAAAAAGGTATTAATATTACTCATAAATCATGTTATGATTTTTAGTGAATTAAAAGAAATATTTTATATATATTATATAAAATATTTATTACACGATATAATTACATAATGTATTAAATAATTAATTATGCATGGAAAATTCTAGAAAGTAAAAAGTTGGCGTGAAGGCAGCAAAGTCGGTGGTGGCAAAGTCGGTGGTGTTGTTTTTAAAAAGCTAAAATGTTAAGTGATTTGGGATAAAAGGAAAAAGAAACAAAGAGATAGAAAAGAAAAAAAAAAGAGGGTTAATCAAATAAACACTCTCTTCTCCTTCCTACTCCACCCGAGACCACCATGTCACCACCACCGAACCACCATGGCACCAAGAGAGAGAAGAAAGGAATTATTTGATGTCATCAAGGAAGAATTTCAAGCCTTTGAAAGGTATAAATTATATTTATTGTGATTTATTTAGCAATTATGGGGATAAAAATTAATTGTGTAAAAATTAGAAAATAATTAGAATAATTATTCTAAATAATTATTTGATGTATATATATGAGTTATATAATTTTGAAGTTGGCGCACTGTTTTCGGAAAATTTTCTGGGCAAAGCCGCGCAATGCGCGACTGCTGGATTTCAGGCACGCGAGCTCAAAACGACGCTGTTTTGAGGGCCGCGCGGACGAAGCTTTCGCGCAATGCGCGGAGGCTTCTGGAACGACAAGAAACGACGCCGTTTTGGCGTCGGAAGGGGGGGCCGCGCGCAATGCGCGGCCGACGACACGCTGAAAAATTACCAGCGTGCCCTTACGCTTTTCGGTTAATACCGACCGTATCCCTGACCAAGAAAAATTACGGTAATGCCCTTGACTTTTCGGGAAATTTCCGATTGTGTCCCTAGCTTTGTAAAATGACCGGATTGCCCCTGAACTTTCCATAAAATGACCAACGTGTCCCCAAGGGCGCGGAAATTACCAAAATGCCCCCAGAATTAGTTTTTAATGAAATAAATGTCTAAAAATTGTTTAAAAATCATAGAAAATTATATAAAAATACTAAAAATATAGAAATGATATTTGGGCATGAAATTTAATATTTTTGTACAAATATTAAATTTTGGAGATTAATATTTAAATATTAATCTATTAAGTTTAAAAGCTAGAAAATGACTAAATAAAAATCCGGACAACCAGATATGTTAAATTTTATCCGATGAGCCGGGTTGTCCGTATTAGAGGTATTGGATATTAAGTAAACGAATATTTTAAGGAACGAGGTTAATATAATTGGCCATATAAATTAATAATTGGCCTAGAGATGATATTAATTAATTAAATTAATATCATAAGGAGTTAAATAATTATTATTTGATTATTTTATGATCATAGGTTGATCGAGTTAAGGGTTTGAGCTAACAATTTAAATAACCGGACGCCAGGCAAGTTTTTCAGCCCTTTTTATGTTAAGTGTTGGAATGTTATGATATGTAATTCTTGTTTTAACTGCATACAAATTATGTGTTACGTGATACGTGATTAATATGATCGTAACGTGTATTTTGTGCAAGGATATGAATATATATGAGATATATTGCTATAATAGAAGCACAAGCACATAATGTATGACACACACCAAGCATGATAAGCTATGTGCTACGTGAAGCATAAACTGTTGAACTTGCTGAGCCATTGTGCTCATTACTTGCTTAATAAACATTTTTGCAGGTAAAGATATAAATTTCAAGAAATATCGGATTATGACGGATTTTCCTAAAAGGTTGTGAACGTTATTATTAAATGTTTATAATATGATCCAATGTGGATATATTTGTTAAGGATATAGTGATGTTTTGTATGTACCTATATGTTGGATCCGGATATGATGAATAGTGTTAAATTATGAACTGTGATAGTTCAATATAATGGTTACGATAGAAACTAATATGTCTGATTATGAATTATGAAACTAGAATTCTGTATTGATATAAATAACATTAAATTATGAATGTCAAGCATTATGATATAAGAAAGAAAAGAAAAGTTAAGGTTGCGATCCAGGGACTAGGATCGAGAAGTAAGGATTTTTAAATATCCAAATATTTTTAATACGATGATTGAATTGAGAAAAAGAAAAAGAAAAATTTATACCCAAAATTTGGGAACTGAGGATTTTCAAATTTAATAATGGATCAATTTAGATGATGAAAGATTTATTAACGAACCGAAATTTGGACAAAATGAAAATAATGTTTATTAAATACAAGATTTAAGGTAATAAAATGGGTCGGATTTCGGGGTCGTTTCATTTGGTATCAGAGCTAGAGGTTATAAACCTTAGGTAAATGATACCTTAGGCTATAACCTAAAGTAAGAAAGAGTACGGTTAGTTGAGTGTTCTGAAAACTCAAGCGTATGGTAAACTCGTGACTCGCGATTATATGGTGGAACCCCTTTAGCGAATGGGCGACTATGGCCTGACTAGGACAAGCTCCTCAACCATATGATTATGGTAAGTTCCTGAGTCCAAATACGTGATAAGTTTAATGAACACGGGGGGATTGAAATAGAAAGATGTAAGTTAAGAAATGCAGATTTCAGATATTGATTAAAGTAAAGGAAATATGAAAGAGATAAGATTATAAGGAAGAGATAAAGATGTTAAGAAAGAGCTGAACGAAGGCAGGGAATTGAGAAAATTTATAAGTTTAATTAAAAAAATAAAAAATAAAAAATTTTATTTGAAGGAATAATTGAAATGATTCAAAGATGAATCTCAAAGAAAATCAGGGGACACCTGATTTAAGCACTAAAGATGACAAGGTAATCTAAAACGTATAGGAAGAGATCATAATAATATGATCAGGAATAGTGAGAGGATCGTACTACGATACGATCATAAGACAAGAGAAACGAGTACGGAATGGATTGTGAAACAAGAACATGATGAGATCAAGTAAAAATGTGAAATAACAGAGAGACCTGTTAATAGTCGAAAAGCCATATTTTAATGTTATAAAGAGATATGGTACTATGAAATAGTACAAAAAGAATTCAGAGAATGATGAGACATTAATGACAGAAAGGTTATGATAAGGGGGTAGAAAACTTGGGTACGGAATTTCATTTGAGGACTCATGTGGTGACTGAGTTGCACAATCCTTTGTATGGGCGAGGGTTTTGTGTTTACTTAGTTGTTATGTGATAATCATTGAAATGTTAGAGTCGCGCTAAGAGTTTCTGATAGATAGACAATATTAAGTTTAGGCACGAGTTCTTAAAACTCATGCATATGGTAAGTTCATGACTCATAATCATATGGTATGTTTTGAGCCCCTCAGCATATGGATAGTCTTTGATTTGTTCTCAGACTACATATTGCTAGGACAAGCTTCTAAACTCATATTTTTGTGGTAAGTTCCTGGACTCATAATGCGTGGCAAGTTTGATGAACTATACGGGGGTATAGAAATGTTGGAGTAGATAGAAATTTTAATATGATATGTAATAATAGTCCTAGCAATAAATTTAATATTTAAGTAAAGAAGTAGAAGGTGAATGTTAGGGAATTTAGGGTATTCCCATTCTTCTACCTTTGCTAGATTTCGAAAATTTTGGCCTCAAGTTGATTTGGCACGTGTGTGCTTTGAAAAATATAAATGAAATTTTTAAGCGATTTAAAAAGTGTCTATGCTACTTGTTTCGGCTAGACGAAAATATTTTAACATCAAAATGTATTTTAAAAGAATCATTCACGCACCTTTTAGCCGGTGCAGATGTGATGAATGACGGAATGCTCAACGTGTTGTTGAGACGGTGCGGTACTATTTCGTCATATGATGATTCAACGCCATAAAGTATGGTTTATGGTGTAGGAATTATTAATGACGGAATCCTCAACGGACTGTCAAAATGATGCGGTAACATGAAGTCATAAATGATTTTGATTTATAAAAGTATGTCAAAGCTATAAGTCATTGCCATTTGACTCGGCTAGACGTTTTAAAAAGTTTTGACATGATGAATGTTTTAAAAAAATTTCTGCGGATTATAAATTGTTAAAAGTTAGTCTATGCTAATTGATCTAGCTAGACAAGCGTTGAAGAAATACATGTCTAAGCTATTTGGTTCAGCTAGACAAATTTTGAAAAATATTTATTGAATTCATAATTCTTTGAAAGTTATAATCAATTGAATTATTTTTGAATGGATTCTAACGCTGAGATGAACAAAAAGATTAAGAAACACGGGCATGGCAGATTGTTCTACTGGCGTGCCAAATTACGGATTAAATATACATCACTTTAATGATAGATTGATCCACTGTCAGGGTTTACAGTACGACGTACTCTGGGAGTGAAGTACTGTAACCGGGGTACATGTTTACTTTAATGACAGACTAACCCACTGTCAGTGGTTTGCAGTACGACGTACTCTGGGAGTGAAGTACTGTTAAACCGGGATAAAAGTTCATTCAGCATACTACAAAAAATTTTATTTTTCCTCTACTCTTATGAAGATTGGATGGTAGGATGGGTTATTATTATTTGATTGTGAGTGGTAAGGAAAGTAATAATTGCGAAGTAAAGTAACTAGGAAATGTGATAGTTTAAAAATGGCAATGTGTAATGACCACGAGGACAGAATGGAAGAAATATATGTGGAATGAGTGCAAGGGAATTATATATGTTGCAAATGAATGAGATATTAGTACATAGAAATTTCGAGGACGAAATTTTATGAAGGAGGGGTGAATGTGATACCCCAGAATTTTAAAATAATTCTAAATAAGGATTATGATAAATCAAGTAAATGTTAGTATTTAAAATCTAATGTTGAATAATGGAGGTAGTAAAGAATGAATTATGAAATATGAAGAGGATTATGAATGTGAATTAAGAAGAAAAGGATGAATGTACAGAGTATAAATGAGGTGTAAATAGAAGGTATGAAATAAGTTGGTTAAGTAAGAATAAGTACGATTAGAAAAAAAAAAAGAAAGTTTTCGAAGAATGAGAAACTATCTTGATAGGTACATCAAGAAATGAGTTAAAGTTTTATTAATAAAATTTTAGAGAATTGTGAAATGCAATATTACAAAGGAATTATGAATTGAAATAAGAATGGAATATTCTGATAGTTATGACAATTATGGTATTATTTTTGTAAGTTACGAATATTAAATAAATAAAATATGATTATTATGGAATTAATTGTTATTTATTAAGATAAATGTATAGTAATGTGCGATAAATAAAATACGCATGATTAGTACGGCAATTATGATTCCGAGGACGGAATCCTGTTAAGGGGGGAAGAATGTGAGGATCCGAATTTCCAGGATTTCTTTAATAATATTAAATGAGAATTTAATTGATAAAATTATCAAGGTTGTTAAAGAAATTATTATTTTATGTGAATTAAGGTATGTGATATGATCTAATTGATAAATTAAATTTGTACAGAGATGGTGATGAATTGTGTTGAATTAAAATAATTAAAAAGTAAATAAATTGTTTAAAAACAATTTATGAGGAATAAAAGAATTTCAGATAAAGGTACAATAAATTGTATAATTAAATTGTTATGGAAATGTAGAAATTATGATTTAATAATCTATGTGGTAATGTGAAATATAAAAAATTGGATATGTATATATATACATTTGTATATATACGTGAATGTTTAATTGATAATTATAGATTTCATTAATTATGAGAGTAAAAGGATTAATAATTAAATTAATCCAATTTTAAATAAAAAGTGGATGAGGAAGTTAGTAAAATTGTAATGATGAATTTTAGATTTAATTAAGATTTATGGAGGAAGTTTAGAAATTAATTGAGAAGGAAAAGTAATTATATAAATTATATAATAATAAATTATATAATTTATATAAGGAAATTAAAATAAGGTATGAAGAAAATAATAATTATATAAATTATATAAGAATAATTATGTAATTTATATAAGGTGATTAAATGGAATAAAGTTGGAGGAAATTAAGAAATTATTTAAAAGGAGAATGTAATTATATAAATTATATAATATTAAATTATATAATTTATATATAAAGAAATTAATATGAATATTAAAGAAATTGAATAATAAATAAGAAAAAGGAATGTTTTAAGTTATTAAAAATTTTATTTATGTATAATGGATGTATTATGACTTTTATGAAAGATAATATTTCAGAAACGTGAACATGTTAATGTAACATGTTGTCCAAGTAACGGAACGAAAAATTATGAAAAATAATTTTTATATGTTCTATGAATTATTTTATGATTTTTGGAGGTATAAATTACCTCATATAATTATATGCATGGCGTTATGCGTGTACAAAATTTGTCAAATAAAATACCGAAAAAGGTATTAATATTACTCATAAATCATGTTAAGAAAGATCTGAACGAAGGTAGGGAATTGGAAAAAATTTATAAGTTCAATTAAGAACATAATTGAAAGAGAATATTTGAAATGATTCAAAGATGAATCTTAAAGATAATCAGGGGACACCTGATTTAAGCAATAAAGATGATAAGGTATTCCAAAACGTATAGGAAGAGATCATAATAATATGATCAAGAACAACGAGAGGATCGTACTACGATACGATCACAAGATAAAGGAAACGAGTAAGTAATAAATTGTAAAGCAATGTCATGATGGGATCAAGTAAGAATGTAAAATAATAGAAAGACCTGTTAATGGTCAACAAGGTATAGCTTGATGCTATAAAGAGATATGGTACTATGAAATGGTACAAGAAGAATTCAGAGAATGATGAGACATGAATGACATAAAGGTTATGATAAGGGGGTAGAAAACTTGGGTACGAAATTTCATTTGAGGACTCATGTGGTAACTGAGTTGCACAATCCTTTGTATAGGCGGGGGATTTGTGTTTACTTAGTTACTATGTGATAATCATTGAAATGTTAGAGTCGCGCTAAGAGTTTCTGATAGATAGATAATATTAAGTTTAGGCACGAGTTCTTAAAACTCATGCATACGGTAAGTCTATGACTCATAATTGTATGGTATGTTTTGAGCCCCTCAGCATATGGATAGTCTTTGACTTGTTCTTAGACTACGTATTGCTAGAACAAGCTTCTAAACTCATATTCTTGTGGTAAGTTCTTGGACTCATAATGTGTGGTAAGTTTGATGAACTATACGGGGGTATAGAAAAATTGGAGTAGTTAGAATTTTTTTTGTATAATGATAATAATAGTCCTAGCAATAAATTTATTAATTAAGTAAAGAAACTGAAGGTGAATGTTAGGATATTCCCACTCTTCTAGCTTTGCTATATTTCGAAATTTTTTGGCCTCAAGCTAAATTGACATGAATATGCTTTGAAAAATATAAATGAAATTTTTCTAAGCGATCTAAAAAGTGTCTATGCTATTTGTTTCGGCTAGACAAAAATATTTTTACATCAAAATGTAATTTAAAAGAATCATCCATGCACCTTTTAGCTCGGTGCAGATGTGATGAATGACGGAATGCTCAACGTGTTGTTGAGACGGTGCGGTACTATTTCATTATAAGATGATTCAACACCATAAAGTATGGTTTATGGTGTAGGAATTATTAACGGCGGAATCCTCAACGTACTGTCAAGATGACGCGGTAACATGAAGTCATAAATGATTTTGATTTGTGAAGGTATGTCAAAGCTATAAGTATTTGCCATTTGACTCGGCTAGACATTTTGAAAAGTTTTGACATGATAAATGTTTTTAAAAAAAATAAAAATTCTGCGGGTTATAAATAGTTAAAAGTAAGTCTATGCTAATTGATCTAGCTAGACAAGCGTTGAAGAAATACAAGTCTAAGCTATTTGATTCAGCTAGACAAATTTTGAAATATATTTATTGAATTCGTTTTCTTTGAAAGTTAAAAAACTAAACAAATTTCTTTTGAATGAATTCTAAGGCTGAGATGAATAAAAAGATTAAGAATATTGCAGGTTGATCGAATGGTCACCTGGCATAACAAGACACAGGCATTGCAGACTGATCATCTGGCATGCCAATGTATGGTGAAACATCCATCACTTTAATGACAGATTGATCCACTGTCAGGGTTTGCAATATGAAGTACTCGGGGAGCGAAGTACTGTTAAACCGGGATAAATGTTCATTCAACATAGCATGAAAGTTTTTCTTAAATAAAATTATGGTTTGAGTTAACAAAGACTATTAAGTTATGATCCTATATTGATGAATATAGATTGTATATTTTTAGATAAGGTTCAAACAAGCAACCTGAGTTAAGGAAGGATAGCAGGGCAAGCGAGGCGTCAAGATTAAGTAAATAAAAGCGTACAGGCAAGTTCTTCAGACTTAAACGTGATAGATGTTCTATATGGACTATGTGCAACTCCATGATTAGTTGTTATGTGCAATTTGTGACATTAAACATAACATGTTAAGGTAAAGGAGGCATGATGCATTGACATAAACTGTGAGTATGTAAACTGTTAACTAATTAACTTGCTGAGCATTATGCTCATTCTTGCTATAAACTAACATTTCAGGTAAGGAACAAGAAGGCCGGAGGTGCCGGTTATGCTAAGGTAAAGAAAGTGAATACATGGAAAAGCAATAAGCCAATTTGTTACATGTATATATGATATGTCCATGCAAAAAAGATGTAAATATAAAGCATAATAGTAATAAGGGATTTTTGATTTGTAAATTCATAATAATGAATGTGCATGTATATATGAATTATCCAGTTAGGAAATGTAAAGGTTATAGTTAAATGTATTATGGTTAGACGAGTTTGACAGGTAATAAACTCGTATATGTATAATACAGCTATATGTAACCAGAAACAGGTATGATATTGATGAATGTATGTGAGTATATATATGAACAAGAACAGGTACAGAACAGGTATTTAAACAGAGCCATGTATAAATAATTCATGGAAAAATTTTAATTACAGGTTATATAAATCATGAATAAATATGATTATAGAAATTGTAATAGTGTATGTCACAATTAATGAATGGTTGACCTAAGTTATAATGAGTAATAAAGTGAACGTTGCGATCCTGGGACAGGTAATGACTGTAAGTTAAATAAGATAAAGTTTTAAAAAAAATGGACCACATTACGGTCAACTAAAGGTTATAAAGGTTAAAGATTAAGTTTTAACGTACGAGATCGCCGTAAATATGTTTTATGATTTAAAAAAATAGATTTAAAGTTAAAGAGTATGCAATCCAGATATAAATGGATAGAAATAAAGAAGGTCAGGATCTCGGGGCGTTATAGTGATCCTGCAAAACAGAAGGTAAAGATTTCTCGTTAGGAACTGGTGAGTCAAAATATGGATCATTACCTGCCTTCGTAGAATCCTTCAATACTGCAACAGTCTTCTGTAAATTAGTACTCGAGACTAACTCCTCGTTCTTTTTCCCAAGATTCTGACTAAGTGTCGTTTTCAATTCACCCTTTTCATAAGTTTTAGAAACTTTTTGAGCTAAAGAATCAATCACATCAACAAAGTAAACAGGATTATCATCATTAAGATATTTCATGGCATCAAAAATATTAAACTTAACAACCTCGCCATCAACTTCCATTGTAAGTGTACCACTATGAACATCTATCTTAGTCTTGGATGTCTATAAGAAAGGTCTTCCTAACAAAATAGGAACATTTTGATCACCATTATCCATATCAAGCACATAAAAATCAATAGAAAAAATCAAATTATTTACTTGCACAAGAACATCTTCTACTATACCTTTAGGATAAGCGTTAGATCTATCAGCTAACTGAATCACAGTACCAGTTCAATTCAAAGATTCAAGTTTCAAAGAAGCATATATAGAATATGACATGAAATTAATAGATGCTCCTAAGTCTAACATGGCATTTTCAAATCTAGTGTCACCTATCTTGCAAGGGATAATAAACATTCCTGGATCTTGACACTTAGTAGGGGGTTTTCTTTGAATTATTGCAGACACATTTTTTCCTACTTGTACCTTTTCATATCTTTTAAGTGCTTGTTTCCTCTTGTGTGTACACAATTCTTTCAAAAATTTAGCAAAATGAGGTACTTGTTTAATAGCATCTAACAATGGAATATTTACCTTGCATTTATGAAAAGTTTCCTATAAATTTAAATTTTTATCATATTTTCTTTTTTCTGTTAAAGCAAGAGGAAAAAGGGGTACCGATTTATAGTCAGAAAGAGGTGAAAATTTATGCTTAGGGGTACCATTATCACTTTCGTCCTCTTTACTGTTATCTGCTTCCTTATTGTTCGCTTCTGCTTTGCTTTGTTTTTTTGGTGCAGACTTTATCTTTTCCTAAGTTTCTATCTCTTTACCGTTTCTCAAAGTGATTACATTGACATTCTCTTTTGGATTTATCACTGTTTGATAGGGTAATTTTTCAAAATCTTGCGCTTCTAGTCGACTGATTGCAGTTGCCATTTGTCCCATCTGCGTTTCTAAATTTTGTATATTTGCCTTCGTTTCATGTCAAAATTGCAAATTTTCCTGTTGAAATTCCAAAGTGTTAGCGCTAAGTTGGTTAACTATATCCTTTAAAGACATATTAGAATTAGATGATTGGCCCTGCTATTTGTTGGGATACGACTACTTGTATTGTTGATAGCTTGCAAAGTTCTGATTTGTGGGTTGATTCACTTGTGGATTTTCATAGCCAAAATTTAAGATGATCTCTCTAACCTGAGTTGTACGTGTTCGAGTAAGGATCATACATCCTTTGTGGTTGATCAGGGAAACCACCTATTACATTCACTTGTTTATAGGACTCCTCTTGAAGAGCAGGGCACGCATCCGTTAGATGTCCTACTACCGCACAAATTCCACAAGCTTTCACTTGTTGCGTATTACCAACAACAATTTGACGAACAAGAGAGGATAGACTATTAATCTGTTGTTTAAGTGAAGAAATTTCTACCTCATTGACATTCTTAGATGAGAAATCAAGGCTAGTGCCAAATTGTTGGAAAATTAGCCGCTATGTTTGTAATCAAGTTTCTTGCAGCTTCGGAAGTCTTATCCACTAAAGCTCTTTCGCTAGCAACATCAATCATGCTTCTATCGGTAGCCATGTGTAACGCCCCAAAAATTCCCGTACTTCATACAGGCAACCTCGGGCGTTTATGTACAACCTTGTTCTTATTAACCACAATATTCAACAATAATAATTACTAAAAACTCAATAAATTTAAACTTTTACAAATAATTATTTAATCATTTGTGTGAGGATCCAAATTTTCGGAATTATTTAATAAGATTAGATAAGAATTTAATTAATACAATTTTCAAGGTTGTGTAAGGAAATTATTATTTTATGTGAATTAAGGTATGTGATGAGATTTAATTAGTGTCTGTACAGAGATCATGATAAAGTATATTGAATTAAAATAATTGAAAAGTAAATAAATTGTTTAAAAACAATTTATGAGGAATAAAAGAATTTCATGTAAATGTACAATAAATTGTATAATTAAATTATTATGGAAGTGCAGAAATTATGTTTTAAATGAGGTTATATGGAAATGTAAGAAATATGAATTATATATGTATATATATATATATATATGTGTGTGTTTATGCTTAATTGTTATAATTAAAAATGTTATTAATTATGAAAATTAAGGGATTAATAATTAAATTAATCCGAAACATTTATGAAAAGTTAATGAGGAAGTTAGTAAAAATTGTAATTATTGATTTTAAATTAATTATAAATTATGGAGGAAGTTTAGAAATTAATTGAGAAGAAATGTAATTATATAAATTAAATAATAATAATTATATAATTTATATAAGGAAATTAAAATGTTGTATGAAGGAAATAGTAATTATATAAATTATATAAGAATAATTATATAATTTATATAAGAGAATTAAATATAATTAAGGGTGGAAGAAAATTTTGTAAATTTTATTTGTGTAAAATGGAAATTATTTAAACAGGAATAATGTAATTATATAAATTATATAATATTAAATTATATAATTTATATAAGGAAAGTTAATGTGAATATTAAAGAAAATGAAAAATAAATAAGAAAAAAGAATGTTTTAAGTTATTAAAAATTATATTTATGTATAATGGGATTATTATGACTTTTATGAAGGATAATATTTTTAAAACGTGAACATGTTAATGTAACATGTTGTCCAAGTAACGAAGTCAAAAATTACGAAAAATAATTTTTATATGTTATATGAATTATTTTATGAATTTTGGAGGTATAAATTACGTCATATAATTACACGCATGTCATTATGCATGTACAAAATTTGTCAAGAAAAATACCCAAAAGTGGTATTAAAATTATTTATAAATCATGTTATGATTTTTGGTGAATTAAAATAAATATTTTATATACATTATATAAAATATTTATTATACGAAATAATTACGTAATGTATTTAAATTAGAATTTTTGCATGTTATTTTCTTGAAAAGTCCGGAAGTTTCCGTGGCATGAGTCGGTGGATTTTTTTTAGCCAAAATGTTAAGTGTGCTTTGCTCATAAAAGGAAAGGAAACAAGGAAAAAGGAAAAAGAAAAAAGAAAAAAAAATAATAACCAAAACTCTCTCTCTCTTTGCTCTTTCACCGTAGCCGCCACCACCTTGCCACCGAAAAATTTCATAGCCACCAAGAAAGGAGAAAGTTGTGGAGCCATCAAAGGAAGAATTTAAGCTTTGGAAGGTATAAATATTGATTAGTATGATTTATTTTAGTATTATGTTGTTAAATAAAGTTCATGGAAAAATAGGAGATAATTAGAATAATGATTCTAAATAATTTATGGATGTATAATTATGAGTTTTATAATTTTTGGTGTAAGTATATTGTGAATTTTTGGTACAAAAATGGTGAATTTTGGTAAGTTGGCGCACTGTTGGTGGGAAAAGAGGAAGAAGAAAAGAAAAGGCTGCCGCATTTTTTTTTCGGACGCAGCTTAAAACGGCATTGTTTTGGGGCCGTAAAAGGGGGGTCGCGCCATGCGTGACGGAAGTTTCCGGAATCAGGGGGCAAACGATGTCGTTTTGAACGACCGGGGGTCGGTCCGCGCGATGCGTGACCGACGAAATGCGGTTAAATGACGATTGTGCCCCTGGGCTTTTCGGTAAATACCAAACATGTCCCTAGACGCACGAAAATTACAGAAATGCCCCTGGACTTTTCGAAAAATTTCGGTTATGTCCCAAAGCCGCGGAAATTACTAAATTGCCCCAGAAGTGATTTTAATTGAAATAAATGTTTAAAAATCATAGAAAATTATAGAAAAATACTAAAAATATAGAAATGATGTTTGGGCATTAAAATTAATATTTTTGTAAAAATATTAAATATTGGGGATTAATAGTTAAATGTTTAAATATTAATCTAATAAGGGTATAATTTAGAAAATGTTTAAATAAAATTTTCAGGCAACCAAATATGCTAAAATTTATCCGATAAGCCGGGTTGTCCGTAATGATTGTATTGATATTAAGTTAAATGAATATATTAAGGAACGAGGTTAATATAGTTAACCATATAGATTAATAATTGGCCCAGAGATGATATTAATTAAGTAAATTAATATCATAAAGAGATAAATAATTATTATTTGATTATTTTATGATCATAGGTTGATCGAGTTAAGGGTATAGGCTATCAATTTAAATAATTGGACGACAGGCAAGTTCTTCAGTCCTTTAATGTTAATTGTTATCTATTATGATATGTAAATACTTGTTTAAATGCATATAAATTATGTGATCTGTGGTTAACATGACCACTATGTGTACTTTGTGCAATGATATGGGATATACTGCTATAATAGAAGCACAAGCACATGATATATGACACACACTGAGTATGTTAAGGTATGTGCTACGTGAAATATAAACTGTTGAACTTGCTGAGCCGTTGTGCTCATTACTTGTTTAAAATAAACTTTTACAGGGTAAAGAAATAAGTTCCAGGAATATCGGATTAAGTTTGAGATGAATTGCCTAGAAGGTAGAAAACGTGATTGTTATATTGTTAATATTATAATTCAATATGAGAAATTTATTAAATTATTGTGATGAATTGTATGTATATATAAGTTAAATCTAGATATGATAGATGTTCAATTATGAACTGTGATTGATCAGGATAATTGTCACGATAAAAATTATTATATGTTTAATTACGAATGACGCAACAAGAAATATTTGTATGAAAATAAATGACTGTAAATTTTAAATCAATGAATAGTTATACGGATATGAAAGGATATTAAATTTTGAATGATGAGATTTAAGATATTGGTACAAGGAAAGAAAAGAAAAAAAAAGTAAAGGTTGCAATCCAGGGACTAGGATCCGGATATAAAGATTTTAAATGTCAAATATTTTAATACAATGATTGAGAAAAAGAAAAATTTATATCGAAAAAATTTGTACTTGATGATTCTAAAGTCAATTTAAAGGATTAAAGAAAGTGATGAAAGATTTATTAACAGACCGAAATTTGGACATAAGGCAATTGATGTTTAATAAATACAAGATTTAAGATAATAAAATGGGTCGAATTTCAGGGTCGTTTCAGATGGTATCAGAGCTGATAGGTTATAAACCTTAGGTAAGTGATACCTTAGGCTATAACCTAAGTAAGAGTAAAGATAGTTGAGCGTTCTGAAAACCCAAGCGTATAGTAAGCTCGTGACTCATGATGATATGGTGGAGCCCCTTTAGCGAATGGGCGACTGTGGCCTGACTAGGACAAGCTCATCAACCATATGATTATGGTAAGTTCCTGAGCCCAAATACGTGATAAGTTTGATGAACATGGGGGGGATTAGAATAGAAAGATATAAGTAGAGAAAGATGTTCTCAGATATTGGCTAAAGTAAAGGAAATATGAAAGATATAAGAATATAAGAAAGAGATA
Source organism: Hedera helix (assembly GCA_947179155.2). Taxonomy (NCBI): domain Eukaryota; kingdom Viridiplantae; phylum Streptophyta; class Magnoliopsida; order Apiales; family Araliaceae; genus Hedera; species Hedera helix. The sequence goes on from OX359279.1 coordinate 9,750,291, forward strand.
AAGATGTTAAGAAAGATTTGAATGAAAGTAATGAATTGAGAAAATTTATAAGTTCAATTAAGAACATAATTGAAAGAATATCTGAATGGATTCAAAGATGAATCTCAAAGATAATCAGGGGACACCTGATTTAAGCAATAAAGATGATAAGGTAGTCCAAAACGTATAGGAAGAGATCATAATAATATGATCAGGAACAGTAAAAGGATCGTACTACGATACGATCATAAGATAAGGGAAACGAGTAAGGAATGGATTGTAAAACAAGGTCATGATGGGATCAAGTGAGAATATGAAATAATAGAAAGACCTGTTAATGGTCAACCATGTATAGCTTGATGCTATAAAGAGATATGGTACCATGAAATAGTACAAGAAGAATTCAGAGAATGATGAGACATGAATGACAAAGGTTATGATAAGGGGGTAGAAAGCTTGGGTATGAAATTTCAATTGATGACTCACGTGGTGATTGAGTTACACGATCCTTTGTATGGGCAGGGGATTTGTGTTTACTTAGTTACTATGTGATAATCATTGAAATGTTAGAGTCGCGCTAGTGGTTTTGATAGATAAATAATATTAAGTTAGGCACGAGTTCTTAAAACTCATGCATATGGTAAGTCCATGACTCATAATTGTATGGTATGTTTGAGCCCCTCAGCATAAGGATATTCTTTGATTTGTTCTCAGACTACATATTGCTAGGACAAGCTCCTAAACTCATATTCTTGTGGTAAGTTCCTGGACTCATAATGTGTGGTAAGTTCGATGAACTATACGGGGGTATAGAAAAGTTGAAGTAGTTAGAAATTCTGGTATGATAATAATAATAGTCCTAGCAATAAAATTAGTAATTAAGTGAAGACGCAGAAGGTGAATGTTTAGGGAATTTAGGATATTCCCACTCTTCTAGCTTTGCTAGACTTCGAAATTTTTGGCCTCAAGTTAATTTGGCACGAATGTGTTTTAAGAAAATACAAATGAATTTTTAAGCGATACAAAAAAAAGTGTCTATGCTACTTGTTTTGGCTAGAAAAAAATATTTTTACATCAAAATGTATTCCAAAATAATCACCCATACACCTTTTAGCCCGGTGTAGATGTGATGAATGAAGGAATGCTCAACGTGTTGTTGAGACGGTGCGGTACTATTTCGTTATAAGATGATTCAACACCATAAAGTATGGTTTATGGTGTATGAATTATTAACGACGGAATTCTCAACGTACTGTCAAGATAATGCGGTAACATGAAGTCATAAGTAATTTTGATTTATGAATGTATGTCAGAACTATAAGTTAATGCCATTTGACTCGGCTAGATATTTTGAAAAGTCCTGACATGATGAATGTTTTAAAAATTTCTGCGGATTATAAGATGTTAAAAGAACGTCTATGCTAATTGATCTGGCTAGACAAGCGTTGAAGAAATACAAGTCTACGACAAATTTTGAAATATGTTTATTGAATTCGTATTCTTTGAAAGCTATAATTAATTAAATTATCTTCGAATGAATTGTAAGGCTAAGATGAACAAAAAGATTAAGAATGTTGCAGGTTGATCAAATGGTCACCTGGCATAAGAAACACATGTATGGTGAAACATCCATCATTTTAATGACAGACTGATCCACTGTCAGGGTTTGCAGTATGAGGTACTCGGGGAGCGAAGTACTGTAAACCAGGATCATGTTCAGAATGTTATGAAAATTCATTATTTTAATGGGTTGCAGTATGAGGTACTCTGGGAGTGAAATACTGTTAACCGGGATAAAATTTCATTCAGCATACTACGAAAAGTTTTATTTTTCCTCTACTCTTATGAAGATTGGATGGTAGGATGGGGTAGTATTATTTAAATGTGAGTGATAATGAAAGCAATAATGGTAAAGTAAATAAATTATGAAATATGGTGGATTAGAAAATTGCAATGTGCAATAACTACGAGAAAAGAAGGAAATAAAGATAAGTAGAATAAGTGTAAAGAAATTGTGTATGTTACAAATGAATGAAGTATGAGTACATAGAAATTTCGAGGACGAAATTTATGAAGGAGGGGTGAATGTGACACCCAAGATTTTAGGAATAATTTTAAAATAAAGATTATGACGAATTAAGTAAAGGTTAACGTATAGAACCTAGTATTGAATGATGGAGGTATTAAGGAATGATTTATGAAACGTGAAGAAGATTCATGAATATGAATTGAGAAGATAAGGATGAATGTGCAGAGTATAAATGATGTACAATAAAGAGAATGAAATAAGTGAATGGAGTACGGTTACGTGCGATTAAAGAAAGGAAAAGTTTCAGATAATGAGAAACTATCTTGATAAGTGAATCAAGAAACGAGTTAAAATTTAATAAAAAATTTTAGAGAATTATGAAATGTAATATTACAAAGGAATTATGAATTGAAATAAGAATTAAATATTCTGACAGTTATGACCACTATGGTGTTATTCATGTAAGTTATAGATATTAAAGAGGTAAAATATGACTATTACGGAATTAGTTGTGATTTATCAAGATAAAGGAATAGCAAATTGCTATGAATAAAATACATATGATTATTACGGCAATTATGATTCCGAGGACGGAATCCTGTTAAGGGGGGAAGAATGTGAGGATCTGAATTTTCGGAATTATTTAATAAGATTAGATAAGAATTTAATTAATACAATTTTCAAGGTTGTGTAAAGAAATCATTATTTTATGTGAATTAAGGTATGTGATGAGATTTAATTAGTATCTGTACAGAGATCATGATAAAGTATATTGAATTAAAATAATTGAAAAGTAAATAAATTGTTTAAAAAAAATTTATGAGGAATAAAAGAATTTCATGTAAATGTACAATAAATTGTACAATTAAATTATTGTGGAAGTGCAGAAATTATGTTTTAAATGAGGTTATATGGAAATGTAAGAAATATGAATTATATATGTATATATATGTGTGTTTATGCTTAATTGTTATAATTAAAAATGTTATTAATTATGAAAATTAAGGGATTAATAATTAAATTAATCCGAAACATTTATGAAAAGTTAATGAGGAAGTTAGTAAAAATTGTAATTATTGATTTTAAATTAATTATAAATTATGGAGGAAGTTTAGAAATTAATTGAGAAGAAATGTAATTATATAAATTATATAATAATAATTATATAATTTATATAAGGAAATTAAAATGTTGTATGAAGGAAATAGTAATTATATAAATTATATAAGAATAATTATATAATTTATATAAGAGAATTAAATATAATTAAGGGTGGAAGAAAATTTTGTAAATTTTATTTGTGTAAAATGGAAATTATTTAAAAAGGAATAATGTGACGACCCCAAATCCGGGTTCCTTTAACCCTGGACCTGGTTCATCACTATACATCATCTTCATACACGTTCTATAACTAATGCGGAATATATAAACATAAATTGTTTATTCTACAACATTTCTCAAGGTCTCTAACCTTAACTTACATATATACCTTTAGATTCATAAAAAGGTTTACAAAATTACTTACATCATATAACAATTTAGTTATAATGCATAACACTATAATCTTGTCTGTTGCTTCTGTCTCCGTCTCTCCTTGGACATTCGTATTATTCTGAAATTTGTTATCATGATATAGCAAGAGTGAGCAACGACTTTGCTCAGCAAATTTAAATACGATAACGATATATCATGATTGAAAGAAAGAATAAGCTTTTGAATTTTCAACAATATAATAATTGTGAAAGAGTACGAGTCATAATTTCAATAATTGAATGACTGAATTAATTAATTTTGAGTGTCAATAATGACCATGAACAAATTTAACTGAACCTTATGGTAATGAAGGTGATCAGCCTTTCATACCTGATGAACACATGCAACAAGCACTATGTGCGAATCAACAATTTAAAGAGGTGGAATAATTATACAGAATTAAACCATAGCATGCTTGAAACGTAACAACTTGAGTTTGAGTTAGGAACTTGAACAATAAAATAATGTATCCTGCTCGAATATAAATTGAGTAGGGTTTAAGAAACTTGCCTGTCTGCTCAGCTACAATAAATGTCTAGCTTTAACTAACTGGCTTTGAAAGACCTAACATTAATAAAGTTGGTCTAATAATTAGTACAACGTATTTGTACAACTAAACGCTCATTAAGGAACTTATCTACCACTCATAAGTACTAACACATGATATACATCAGCCAAAACAATATCATTAACCTTATAGACCCTCAATCATATTAGGTTAATAATTTAATAAGTTAGAAAATAATTTTCTCATGTGTGAAACACTTATTAAACTATTAAACAATTTATTATAATTGTTTAAACAAAAGAGTTAAAAGACACTTTCTTTATTTCATTTAATTACTATTTAACATTAATTAAATAGTAAGTAATTAACTACCTTTAGTTATTATTTAATAATAAATAATAACTTACTAGATTTATTTATTATTTAAAGTTAATCAAATAATAAATAATTAAAATAATCAAATATCATTAGTTATTATTTAATAAATAATAATAACTAACTAACTAGATTCATTTATTATTTAAAGTAAATTAAATAATAAATAATACAATTATATAGTAAATACCCAAATATCATTAGTTATTATTTAATAATAAATAATAACTAACTAAATTTATTTATTATTTAAAGTTAATCAAATAATAAATAATTAAGTAGTCAATCTTAGTTGTCTTTAATTATTATTTAATAGTAATTAAATAATAATTAATTAATTTATCATCCTTGTTTATTATTTAATATTAATTAAATAATAATTAATTTAATCATAAATTCAGAAGATATAATATTAAACCAACTAGATTAATATTTAAAACATTTAAATATTAATCCTAAATATTTATTATATTTGTAAAATATAATATTAAACTAACTAGATTAATATTTACAACATTTAAATATTAATCCTAAATACTTATTATATTTAAAAAAATATAATATTAAACTAACTAGATTAATATTTATAACATTTAAATATTAATCCTAAATACTTATTATATTTGAAAAAATATAATATTAAACTAACTAGATTAATATTTACAATCATTTAAATATTAATCCTAAATATTTATTATATTTGAAAAATATAATATTAAACTAACTAGATTAATATTTACAATCATTTAAATATTAATCCTAAATACCTATTATATTTAAAAAAATATAATATTAAACTAACTAGATTAATATTTAAAACATTTAAATATTAATCCTAAATATTTATTATATTTGAAAAATATAATATTAAACTAACTAGATTAATATTTACAACATTTAAATATTAATCCTAAATACATATTATATTTGGAAAATATAATATTCAATACCTAAATATCATTTTTGTATTATTATTATTTTTGTTATAATTTTAAATTAATTTTTAAACATTTAAATTAATTAAAATTATCCAGAATGGCAATTCTGTAAATAAACTGAAAAACCGGACCGATGGCAGTTTCGTAATTAAACAGAAAACCGAACGGAGGGGCAAAATTGTAATTTCGGCAGAAACTGGTTCCGCGCATTGCGCGCGTTATACTGAATGCAGGACCAAAACGGCGCCGTTTCGAAAACCGGAAAACGATCTCCGCGCATTGCGCGCGGGTTAATTCTTTATGCGCCAAACGGCGTCGTTTTGTACGGCTGTCCGGCAGATTCATTGGCTGGCGCGCATTGCGCGGCCAGTCCTTTTTCTTTTCTCTCTCACAGAACGTGAACAGTGCTTTTTATACACAACTTAATAAAATTTATACCTTCAAGTAAACTCTTAATCTCTCAATAAAAATCCAGAAAAAATACCAAGAACTCAACAACAATTTATAACATGAAAATTTAATTTTTCATGATTTAATATAAAAAAAAATTTATAAAAATTTTTACATCACATAAACTACCACAAATCATAACTTTTTGTGTATAACTCCATTTTGAGTGATTCAAACTTTGTTTTTCTCATGATTTAATGTTCTATAATATTATAACATTAAATCTAAATATTATAAAATTTATTTTTTTGGACATTATTTTGATACTTGATTTAACACCACCAAACACATGTTTTTAGCATATAAATTATACCAAAATACAAACCAAGCATATTAAACTCAAGCATGACATAAATATTACTATCACATATTATTAACTACATTAACATGTTTATACTCACATGTTGGTTTATTTAATTTAAAAAAAAAAAAATAAACTACAATTAAAATAATCATTACCTCATTTTAATGGCTATCTTCATTTTTCTTCCAAAATAGGTGGTGAATGACATGAACAAAACTAACTTCTCCTTCTTCCTCCTTAATCTCTCAAATAATATGCTCTCCCAAGCAATTTCTCTCAAACTCTCTCTTTTGAAACTTGGAAAATAAATGAAGTGAAATGTTTATCATTTCAAGTATACATGTAAAATTATTAGATACAAGATTATATCTATAACTCATGATACTCTTTGCTTGGATACTTGCTCAAGAAAACTAGCCCATAACTTAGTTGGTGGAAGAAGAATGGTCCAAGTACTTTAAAAGATCAATACAAGCAACCAAATTATTAAATAAATAAATAATAAAATAAAACAAATCTCACTTCCCTATCTTTTCCTTCCTTGCCGGCAACATCACTATTGGTGTCCCAAAATGTTTGTCACATATGCTTACTTTTATATAAATAATAGTTTAATTAAGTATTTTTCAAGTGGGCCAATCATTGGGCTTTAATTTAAAATACCAATTGGGCTTCTATTAAATTGTTTGGGCTACTAAATTGTCAAATTTTATTATTCTCCACTTGGGCTACTAATTGACCCATGTTGGGCTAATTTAATAATTTACACATTAATTATTCAATCCATGATTAAATAAATAATTAGATTGAATAAATAATTAAATATTCTAACCCATAAGTATTAAATTTCTAAATGGACTAATAATATTATTAATAATATTTTACATTATTTACATTAATTAATTATCATATTAATTAATTTATAAAATTTAATTCACTCATTATATTCAATTTAATTGAATATTTAATTAATGACAACTTATCAATTATTTTGATATTAAAACTTTAGAGTGTATTCGTTAATAATAATATATATAATCTATATATATTATTTATACACATTACTTTACCACAAAACAATTTCACAATAAATTATGAAATTAAAATAAATACAATATATAATTTAATATATATTATTTAGGCCATAAATTAAATTATTTAATACATTTACATTAAATAATTCATTTCTCATCAATTATGGAAATAATTCCATTTACCCGAAAATACATTAAAATAATAATATATTTACTCAATTTCTTATTTAAATAATTTATTAAATTATTTAATTAATATTACACAAATAATTGTATAATTAAATTTCTCACTCTCATAAATCATTTACAATGATTTATTTAATTATAGAATATATTCATTTAATATATTCAATTACTATTTAAAATTACTTAATTAATTTAATCCCTTTATATATATGTACATATATATGAAATTAAATGTTGTACATATATGCAATTACTAATCTCCCTTAATTAATTCAACTACTTTATATAATTTATAATTATATAAATTACATAATTATTCCTCACAAATAATTTATCAACAATTTGCATAATTGTTGATTAATGAATAAATTAATTCCACAATAAACCTTTTAATTCAATTCGGATTAATTTAATATTAATCTATCTATTTATCTCAATTTAATTAACCATTAAATTATGTTACTAAATGTGCACGCATATATATATTCATATAAATACATATTTAATTTACACGCAACCACGTCGCTTAATTACATAACTCCACTAATTAATTCTCTTAATTTAATTAGACTTGTTGTTAGTCAAGTTTATTGAATTATCACTTTACTTGCTAACTTATCAAAAATTTTGATATCATCATATCTAAGTTAGTCCGTTAAATTTAATTTGGACCTCTATTTATCTATCACTACTAGGTTATCAAACTCCAACCTTTATTAAATATTAAATATTTTATTTCTAATTCATTTAAATATCCGGGATATTACATTCACCCCTTCTTCTAAAAATTTCGTCCCCGAAATTATCTCATACACATTTCTACCAATTTTCATCTCTGAGTATAACTCTTTACTCATCAAATTCTATGACCACCCTTTTCTAGGAAGTTCATACTTCTAAACTCATAATTCCAGAACAATGGAATATCTTGCAGAAGAATAAATTGAAAATCAATATCTTACAGAAGGATAATTTGAAAATCAAAATATTCATTAAAACTTTCATAATATGCTGAGGGGTCATCAAGACTGTGAACATGGAATTAACTGAATTCCGAATAAATAGTATTTATCTCTGTAAATACTTATAAACAGAGTGTTTATCAATCACAAAGACTGAAAACATTCCATAGGTGTACGCTAGGTGATCAGCCTATCGTACTTCTGCGTTGTGCACAACGACTTCTCACGGGGTCGAACTCTTTGGATTTACCAACCCATATCAGTATGCCACCACTGTTGGGCGCCCCCTCGCGGGTTCTTTATTCATGGCTCTGACATATCCCCCATTATGGGGTTGTTCACCTCAGACTTACTACAAAATTCCGCTCCAGCATAAGTTGGATTGGAAAATAAAACTCGAGTCATTTCTGACCAAAAAGTGTCCAGTCAAAATAAATGACATAGACTCACATCATTGAACTGTTCGTATATTACGACTCAAAAATCATTTCAGATTAGTTAAAGTACTAAAATTCATTTATAGGACTTCATGATACCGCACCGTTGCAACAGTGCGTTGAGGATTCCGTCTTTTTCATCTCTGCACCATGGCTTTAATGGCGTGTGATGATTTTATAAATACATTTTGATATTTTCAAATCAATTTGTCTTGCCGAAACAATTAGCATAGACTCTTCTTTAAACGTTTCAAAATACTAAAAATCATTTTGACTTTGTCATATTACATCATATCATAGTGGGCTTAAAAATACATCCAACACTAGGTTACTCTGCATTGATGACTCCATCGGTTATCATCTCTGCACTAAATGCATTAATGATTTCAAAAATACATTTGTCTTTTCAAAAGCACAAAAGTGCGAATTTGGCACGATTTTTAAGAATTTCAAAGTCTAGCATAGCTAGAAGATTTGGAATATCCTAAAACCTCAAAACACCTCAAATTTTTCCTCCACATTCTTTTCCAGCTTAATAACTATATATATTATAGCCTTAACCTGACTACTTAACTCTATCCATACTTACTGTTCATCAAATTTACCACATATTTGGGCTCAGCAACTTACCACAATCATATGGTTTGAGGAACTTGTCCTAGTCAGGCCAAAGTCGCCCATTCGCTGAGGGGCTCCACCACATGACTATGAGTCACGAACTTACTATGCGTGTCAGTTCTCAGAACACGAACTTATCTTAACATCCTCTACCTATCCGTTATACACATGAGAAAAGAATCACCTTCTCAACATACATATAGTGAATAGTGCGACACCAGGTTTCAGTTGATTATCATTATAGGAAGCCAAGTGGTCGTCAAACCAAACACAATCTCCTGCCCATACAAGAAATTGGTCAACTCAGCCACTAATCAATATAGAAAGTTAAGCGATCGTTAAACCAAGAACAAATCCCCTGCCCATACAAAGGACTGTTCAACTCAACCACTGTATCAATATAGAAAGCTAAGCGATTCTAAAACCAAGCACCAATTCCCCGCCCATACAAGGAATTGTACAACTCAGCCACTAATATGAGTCCTCAATTAAAAACCTACAAACCTCTAACTTTTCTTAACTTGCTATGAATGTTATCAATTCATACCTTATCACACTCAACACTTCAAGAGTCCACTTGTTACTATTTCAGTATCTTCATTGTTATAGCACCATGCTATCAAAACAACCTCTTAATCATTTAACAGACCATTTGTCATTCCATGATTTTACTATGATCATCGTGATCTTATAACACAATTGATTTCACTGTACTATTTCTCCTTTATTCTAGGATCGTTTAATTCTATCATCTTATCATTCATCTCTGATCATTTTACTGTACGATCCTTCTCTTTTTAAATTCTTGAATCAAGTGTTCCCTGATTCTTATTCCATTTATTTGGATTACACTCTTTAAAGATCCTTCTTTGAATCTTTTCATATATCCATGTATCTATATAGATTTATTTCCTCATTTATGAACTGTATATGTTCATTTCTAAACTCTATCTGAGTTTATCCTTTCACTGTCTTCATTATCTTTCCATGATTATAGCCTAAGGTACTGCTACCTAAGAACTATAACCTATCAGCTCTGATACCAACCTGTGACGACCCCAAATCCGGGTTCCTTTAACCCTGGACCTGGTTCATCACTATACATCATCTTCATACACGTTCTATAACTAATGCGGAATATATAAACATAAATTGTTTATTCTACAACATTTCCCAATGTCTCTAACCTTAACTTACATATATACCTTTAGATTCATAAAAAGGTTTACAAAATTACTTACATCATATAACAATTTAGTTATAATGCATAACACTATAATCTTGTCTGTTGCTTCTGTCTCCGTCTCTCCTTGGACATTCGTATTATTCTGAAATTTGTTATCATGATATAGCAAGAGTGAGCAACGACTTTGCTCAGCAAATTTAAATACGATAACGATATATCATGATTGAAAGAAAGAATAAGCTTTTGAATTTTCAACAATATAATAATTGTGAAAGAGTACGAGTCATAATTTCAATAATTGAATGACTGAATTAATTAATTTTGAGTGTCAATAATGACCATGAACAAATTTAACTGAACCTTATGGTAATGAAGGTGATCAGCCTTTCATACCTGATGAACACATGCAACAAGCACTATGTGCGAATCAACAATTTAAAGAGGTGGAATAATTATACAGAATTAAACCATAGCATGCTTGAAACGTAACAACTTGAGTTTGAGTTAGGAACTTGAACAATAAAATAATGTATCCTGCTCGAATATAAATTGAGTAGGGTTTAAGAAACTTGCCTGTCTGCTCAGCTACAATAAATGTCTAGCTTTAACTAACTGGCTTTGAAAGACCTAACATTAATAAAGTTGGTCTAATAATTAGTACAACGTATTTGTACAACTAAACGCTCATTAAGGAACTTATCTACCACTCATAAGTACTAACACATGATATACATCAGCCAAAACAATATCATTAACCTTATAGACCCTCAATCATATTAGGTTAATAATTTAATAAGTTAGAAAATAATTTTCTCATGTGTGAAACACTTATTAAACTATTAAACAATTTATTATAATTGTTTAAACAAAAGAGTTAAAAGACACTTTCTTTATTTCATTTAATTACTATTTAACATTAATTAAATAGTAAGTAATTAACTACCTTTAGTTATTATTTAATAATAAATAATAACTTACTAGATTTATTTATTATTTAAAGTTAATCAAATAATAAATAATTAAAATAATCAAATATCATTAGTTATTATTTAATAAATAATAATAACTAACTAACTAGATTCATTTATTATTTAAAGTAAATTAAATAATAAATAATACAATTATATAGTAAATACCCAAATATCATTAGTTATTATTTAATAATAAATAATAACTAACTAAATTTATTTATTATTTAAAGTTAATCAAATAATAAATAATTAAGTAGTCAATCTTAGTTGTCTTTAATTATTATTTAATAGTAATTAAATAATAATTAATTAATTTATCATCCTTGTTTATTATTTAATATTAATTAAATAATAATTAATTTAATCATAAATTCAGAAGATATAATATTAAACCAACTAGATTAATATTTAAAACATTTAAATATTAATCCTAAATATTTATTATATTTGTAAAATATAATATTAAACTAACTAGATTAATATTTACAACATTTAAATATTAATCCTAAATACTTATTATATTTAAAAAAATATAATATTAAACTAACTAGATTAATATTTATAACATTTAAATATTAATCCTAAATACTTATTATATTTGAAAAAATATAATATTAAACTAACTAGATTAATATTTACAATCATTTAAATATTAATCCTAAATATTTATTATATTTGAAAAATATAATATTAAACTAACTAGATTAATATTTACAATCATTTAAATATTAATCCTAAATACCTATTATATTTAAAAAAATATAATATTAAACTAACTAGATTAATATTTAAAACATTTAAATATTAATCCTAAATATTTATTATATTTGAAAAATATAATATTAAACTAACTAGATTAATATTTACAACATTTAAATATTAATCCTAAATACATATTATATTTGGAAAATATAATATTCAATACCTAAATATCATTTTTGTATTATTATTATTTTTGTTATAATTTTAAATTAATTTTTAAACATTTAAATTAATTAAAATTATCCAGAATGGCAATTCTGTAAATAAACTGAAAAACCGGACCGATGGCAGTTTCGTAATTAAACAGAAAACCGAACGGAGGGGCAAAATTGTAATTTCGGCAGAAACTGGTTCCGCGCATTGCGCGCGTTATACTGAATGCAGGACCAAAACGGCGCCGTTTCGAAAACCGGAAAACGATCTCCGCGCATTGCGCGCGGGTTAATTCTTTATGCGCCAAACGGCGTCGTTTTGTACGGCTGTCCGGCAGATTCATTGGCTGGCGCGCATTGCGCGGCCAGTCCTTTTTCTTTTCTCTCTCACAGAACGTGAACAGTGCTTTTTATACACAACTTAACAAAATTTATACCTTCAAGTAAACTCTTAATCTCTCAATAAAAATCCAGAAAAAATACCAAGAACTCAACAACAATTTATAACATGAAAATTTAATTTTTCATGATTTAATATAAAAAAAAATTTATAAAAATTTTTACATCACATAAACTACCACAAATCATAACTTTTTGTGTATAACTCCATTTTGAGTGATTCAAACTTTGTTTTTCTCATGATTTAATGTTCTATAATATTATAACATTAAATCTAAATATTATAAAATTTATTTTTTTGGACATTATTTTGATACTTGATTTAACACCACCAAACACATGTTTTTAGCATATAAATTATACCAAAATACAAACCAAGCATATTAAACTCAAGCATGACATAAATATTACTATCACATATTATTAACTACATTAACATGTTTATACTCACATGTTGGTTTATTTAATTTAAAAAAAAAAAAATAAACTACAATTAAAATAATCATTACCTCATTTTAATGGCTATCTTCATTTTTCTTCCAAAATAGGTGGTGAATGACATGAACAAAACTAACTTCTCCTTCTTCCTCCTTAATCTCTCAAATAATATGCTCTCCCAAGCAATTTCTCTCAAACTCTCTCTTTTGAAACTTGGAAAATAAATGAAGTGAAATGTTTATCATTTCAAGTATACATGTAAAATTATTAGATACAAGATTATATCTATAACTCATGATACTCTTTGCTTGGATACTTGCTCAAGAAAACTAGCCCATAACTTAGTTGGTGGAAGAAGAATGGTCCAAGTACTTTAAAAGATCAATACAAGCAACCAAATTATTAAATAAATAAATAATAAAATAAAACAAATCTCACTTCCCTATCTTTTCCTTCCTTGCCGGCAACATCACTATTGGTGTCCCAAAATGTTTGTCACATATGCTTACTTTTATATAAATAATAGTTTAATTAAGTATTTTTCAAGTGGGCCAATCATTGGGCTTTAATTTAAAATACCAATTGGGCTTCTATTAAATTGTTTGGGCTACTAAATTGTCAAATTTTATTATTCTCCACTTGGGCTACTAATTGACCCATGTTGGGCTAATTTAATAATTTACACATTAATTATTCAATCCATGATTAAATAAATAATTAGATTGAATAAATAATTAAATATTCTAACCCATAAGTATTAAATTTCTAAATGGACTAATAATATTATTAATAATATTTTACATTATTTACATTAATTAATTATCATATTAATTAATTTATAAAATTTAATTCACTCATTATATTCAATTTAATTGAATATTTAATTAATGACAACTTATCAATTATTTTGATATTAAAACTTTAGAGTGTATTCGTTAATAATAATATATATAATCTATATATATTATTTATACACATTACTTTACCACAAAACAATTTCACAATAAATTATGAAATTAAAATAAATACAATATATAATTTAATATATATTATTTAGGCCATAAATTAAATTATTTAATACATTTACATTAAATAATTCATTTCTCATCAATTATGGAAATAATTCCATTTACCCGAAAATACATTAAAATAATAATATATTTACTCAATTTCTTATTTAAATAATTTATTAAATTATTTAATTAATATTACACAAATAATTGTATAATTAAATTTCTCACTCTCATAAATCATTTACAATGATTTATTTAATTATAGAATATATTCATTTAATATATTCAATTACTATTTAAAATTACTTAATTAATTTAATCCCTTTATATATATGTACATATATATGAAATTAAATGTTGTACATATATGCAATTACTAATCTCCCTTAATTAATTCAACTACTTTATATAATTTATAATTATATAAATTACATAATTATTCCTCACAAATAATTTATCAACAATTTGCATAATTGTTGATTAATGAATAAATTAATTCCACAATAAACCTTTTAATTCAATTCGGATTAATTTAATATTAATCTATCTATTTATCTCAATTTAATTAACCATTAAATTATGTTACTAAATGTGCACGCATATATATATTCATATAAATACATATTTAATTTACACGCAACCACGTCGCTTAATTACATAACTCCACTAATTAATTCTCTTAATTTAATTAGACTTGTTGTTAGTCAAGTTTATTGAATTATCACTTTACTTGCTAACTTATCAAAAATTTTGATATCATCATATCTAAGTTAGTCCGTTAAATTTAATTTGGACCTCTATTTATCTATCACTACTAGGTTATCAAACTCCAACCTTTATTAAATATTAAATATTTTATTTCTAATTCATTTAAATATCCGGGATATTACATTCACCCCTTCTTCTAAAAATTTCGTCCCCGAAATTATCTCATACACATTTCTACCAATTTTCATCTCTGAGTATAACTCTTTACTCATCAAATTCTATGACCACCCTTTTCTAGGAAGTTCATACTTCTAAACTCATAATTCCAGAACAATGGAATATCTTGCAGAAGAATAAATTGAAAATCAATATCTTACAGAAGGATAATTTGAAAATCAAAATATTCATTAAAACTTTCATAATATGCTGAGGGGTCATCAAGACTGTGAACATGGAATTAACTGAATTCCGAATAAATAGTATTTATCTCTGTAAATACTTATAAACAGAGTGTTTATCAATCACAAAGACTGAAAACATTCCATAGGTGTACGCTAGGTGATCAGCCTATCGTACTTCTGCGTTGTGCACAACGACTTCTCACGGGGTCGAACTCTTTGGATTTACCAACCCATATCAGTATGCCACCACTGTTGGGCGCCCCCTCGCGGGTTCTTTATTCATGGCTCTGACATATCCCCCATTATGGGGTTGTTCACCTCAGACTTACTACAAAATTCCGCTCCAGCATAAGTTGGATTGGAAAATAAAACTCGAGTCATTTCTGACCAAAAAGTGTCCAGTCAAAATAAATGACATAGACTCACATCATTGAACTGTTCGTATATTACGACTCAAAAATCATTTCAGATTAGTTAAAGTACTAAAATTCATTTATAGGACTTCATGATACCGCACCGTTGCAACAGTGCGTTGAGGATTCCGTCTTTTTCATCTCTGCACCATGGCTTTAATGGCGTGTGATGATTTTATAAATACATTTTGATATTTTCAAATCAATTTGTCTTGCCGAAACAATTAGCATAGACTCTTCTTTAAACGTTTCAAAATACTAAAAATCATTTTGACTTTGTCATATTACATCATATCATAGTGGGCTTAAAAATACATCCAACACTAGGTTACTCTGCATTGATGACTCCATCGGTTATCATCTCTGCACTAAATGCATTAATGATTTCAAAAATACATTTGTCTTTTCAAAAGCACAAAAGTGCGAATTTGGCACGATTTTTAAGAATTTCAAAGTCTAGCATAGCTAGAAGATTTGGAATATCCTAAAACCTCAAAACACCTCAAATTTTTCCTCCACATTCTTTTCCAGCTTAATAACTATATATATTATAGCCTTAACCTGACTACTTAACTCTATCCATACTTACTGTTCATCAAATTTACCACATATTTGGGCTCAGCAACTTACCACAATCATATGGTTTGAGGAACTTGTCCTAGTCAGGCCAAAGTCGCCCATTCGCTGAGGGGCTCCACCACATGACTATGAGTCACGAACTTACTATGCGTGTCAGTTCTCAGAACACGAACTTATCTTAACATCCTCTACCTATCCGTTATACACATGAGAAAAGAATCACCTTCTCAACATACATATAGTGAATAGTGCGACACCAGGTTTCAGTTGATTATCATTATAGGAAGCCAAGTGGTCGTCAAACCAAACACAATCTCCTGCCCATACAAGAAATTGGTCAACTCAGCCACTAATCAATATAGAAAGTTAAGCGATCGTTAAACCAAGAACAAATCCCCTGCCCATACAAAGGACTGTTCAACTCAACCACTGTATCAATATAGAAAGCTAAGCGATTCTAAAACCAAGCACCAATTCCCCGCCCATACAAGGAATTGTACAACTCAGCCACTAATATGAGTCCTCAATTAAAAACCTACAAACCTCTAACTTTTCTTAACTTGCTATGAATGTTATCAATTCATACCTTATCACACTCAACACTTCAAGAGTCCACTTGTTACTATTTCAGTATCTTCATTGTTATAGCACCATGCTATCAAAACAACCTCTTAATCATTTAACAGACCATTTGTCATTCCATGATTTTACTATGATCATCGTGATCTTATAACACAATTGATTTCACTGTACTATTTCTCCTTTATTCTAGGATCGTTTAATTCTATCATCTTATCATTCATCTCTGATCATTTTACTGTACGATCCTTCTCTTTTTAAATTCTTGAATCAAGTGTTCCCTGATTCTTATTCCATTTATTTGGATTACACTCTTTAAAGATCCTTCTTTGAATCTTTTCATATATCCATGTATCTATATAGATTTATTTCCTCATTTATGAACTGTATATGTTCATTTCTAAACTCTATCTGAGTTTATCCTTTCACTGTCTTCATTATCTTTCCATGATTATAGCCTAAGGTACTGCTACCTAAGAACTATAACCTATCAGCTCTGATACCAACCTGTGACGACCCCAAATCCGGGTTCCTTTAACCCTGGACCTGGTTCATCACTATACATCATCTTCATACACGTTCTATAACTAATGCGGAATATATAAACATAAATTGTTTATTCTACAACATTTCCCAAGGTCTCTAACCTTAACTTACATATATACCTTTAGATTCATAAAAAGGTTTACAAAATTACTTACATCATATAACAATTTAGTTATAATGCATAACACTATAATCTTGTCTGTTGCTTCTGTCTCCGTCTCTCCTTGGACATTCGTATTATTCTGAAATTTGTTATCATGATATAGCAAGAGTGAGCAACGACTTTGCTCAGCAAATTTAAATACGATAACGATATATCATGATTGAAAGAAAGAATAAGCTTTTGAATTTTCAACAATATAATAATTGTGAAAGAGTACGAGTCATAATTTCAATAATTGAATGACTGAATTAATTAATTTTGAGTGTCAATAATGACCATGAACAAATTTAACTGAACCTTATGGTAATGAAGGTGATCAGCCTTTCATACCTGATGAACACATGCAACAAGCACTATGTGCGAATCAACAATTTAAAGAGGTGGAATAATTATACAGAATTAAACCATAGCATGCTTGAAACGTAACAACTTGAGTTTGAGTTAGGAACTTGAACAATAAAATAATGTATCCTGCTCGAATATAAATTGAGTAGGGTTTAAGAAACTTGCCTGTCTGCTCAGCTACAATAAATGTCTAGCTTTAACTAACTGGCTTTGAAAGACCTAACATTAATAAAGTTGGTCTAATAATTAGTACAACGTATTTGTACAACTAAACGCTCATTAAGGAACTTATCTACCACTCATAAGTACTAACACATGATATACATCAGTCAAAACAATATCATTAACCTTATAGACCCTCAATCATATTAGGTTAATAATTTAATAAGTTAGAAAATAATTTTCTCATGTGTGAAACACTTATTAAACTATTAAACAATTTATTATAATTGTTTAAACAAAAGAGTTAAAAGACACTTTCTTTATTTCATTTAATTACTATTTAACATTAATTAAATAGTAAGTAATTAACTACCTTTAGTTATTATTTAATAATAAATAATAACTTACTAGATTTATTTATTATTTAAAGTTAATCAAATAATAAATAATTAAAATAATCAAATATCATTAGTTATTATTTAATAAATAATAATAACTAACTAACTAGATTCATTTATTATTTAAAGTAAATTAAATAATAAATAATACAATTATATAGTAAATACCCAAATATCATTAGTTATTATTTAATAATAAATAATAACTAACTAAATTTATTTATTATTTAAAGTTAATCAAATAATAAATAATTAAGTAGTCAATCTTAGTTGTCTTTAATTATTATTTAATAGTAATTAAATAATAATTAATTAATTTATCATCCTTGTTTATTATTTAATATTAATTAAATAATAATTAATTTAATCATAAATTCAGAAGATATAATATTAAACCAACTAGATTAATATTTAAAACATTTAAATATTAATCCTAAATATTTATTATATTTGTAAAATATAATATTAAACTAACTAGATTAATATTTACAACATTTAAATATTAATCCTAAATACTTATTATATTTAAAAAAATATAATATTAAACTAACTAGATTAATATTTATAACATTTAAATATTAATCCTAAATACTTATTATATTTGAAAAAATATAATATTAAACTAACTAGATTAATATTTACAATCATTTAAATATTAATCCTAAATATTTATTATATTTGAAAAATATAATATTAAACTAACTAGATTAATATTTACAATCATTTAAATATTAATCCTAAATACCTATTATATTTAAAAAAATATAATATTAAACTAACTAGATTAATATTTAAAACATTTAAATATTAATCCTAAATATTTATTATATTTGAAAAATATAATATTAAACTAACTAGATTAATATTTACAACATTTAAATATTAATCCTAAATACATATTATATTTGGAAAATATAATATTCAATACCTAAATATCATTTTTGTATTATTATTATTTTTGTTATAATTTTAAATTAATTTTTAAACATTTAAATTAATTAAAATTATCCAGAATGGCAATTCTGTAAATAAACTGAAAAACCGGACCGATGGCAGTTTCGTAATTAAACAGAAAACCGAACGGAGGGGCAAAATTGTAATTTCGGCAGAAACTGGTTCCGCGCATTGCGCGCGTTATACTGAATGCAGGACCAAAACGGCGCCGTTTCGAAAACCGGAAAACGATCTCCGCGCATTGCGCGCGGGTTAATTCTTTATGCGCCAAACGGCGTCGTTTTGTACGGCTGTCCGGCAGATTCATTGGCTGGCGCGCATTGCGCGGCCAGTCCTTTTTCTTTTCTCTCTCACAGAACGTGAACAGTGCTTTTTATACACAACTTAATAAAATTTATACCTTCAAGTAAACTCTTAATCTCTCAATAAAAATCCAGAAAAAATACCAAGAACTCAACAACAATTTATAACATGAAAATTTAATTTTTCATGATTTAATATAAAAAAAAATTTATAAAAATTTTTACATCACATAAACTACCACAAATCATAACTTTTTGTGTATAACTCCATTTTGAGTGATTCAAACTTTGTTTTTCTCATGATTTAATGTTCTATAATATTATAACATTAAATCTAAATATTATAAAATTTATTTTTTTGGACATTATTTTGATACTTGATTTAACACCACCAAACACATGTTTTTAGCATATAAATTATACCAAAATACAAACCAAGCATATTAAACTCAAGCATGACATAAATATTACTATCACATATTATTAACTACATTAACATGTTTATACTCACATGTTGGTTTATTTAATTTAAAAAAAAAAAAATAAACTACAATTAAAATAACCATTACCTCATTTTAATGGCTATCTTCATTTTTCTTCCAAAATAGGTGGTGAATGACATGAACAAAACTAACTTCTCCTTCTTCCTCCTTAATCTCTCAAATAATATGCTCTCCCAAGCAATTTCTCTCAAACTCTCTCTTTTGAAACTTGGAAAATAAATGAAGTGAAATGTTTATCATTTCAAGTATACATGTAAAATTATTAGATACAAGATTATATCTATAACTCATGATACTCTTTGCTTGGATACTTGCTCAAGAAAACTAGCCCATAACTTAGTTGGTGGAAGAAGAATGGTCCAAGTACTTTAAAAGATCAATACAAGCAACCAAATTATTAAATAAATAAATAATAAAATAAAACAAATCTCACTTCCCTATCTTTTCCTTCCTTGCCGGCAACATCACTATTGGTGTCCCAAAATGTTTGTCACATATGCTTACTTTTATATAAATAATAGTTTAATTAAGTATTTTTCAAGTGGGCCAATCATTGGGCTTTAATTTAAAATACCAATTGGGCTTCTATTAAATTGTTTGGGCTACTAAATTGTCAAATTTTATTATTCTCCACTTGGGCTACTAATTGACCCATGTTGGGCTAATTTAATAATTTACACATTAATTATTCAATCCATGATTAAATAAATAATTAGATTGAATAAATAATTAAATATTCTAACCCATAAGTATTAAATTTCTAAATGGACTAATAATATTATTAATAATATTTTACATTATTTACATTAATTAATTATCATATTAATTAATTTATAAAATTTAATTCACTCATTATATTCAATTTAATTGAATATTTAATTAATGACAACTTATCAATTATTTTGATATTAAAACTTTAGAGTGTATTCGTTAATAATAATATATATAATCTATATATATTATTTATACACATTACTTTACCACAAAACAATTTCACAATAAATTATGAAATTAAAATAAATACAATATATAATTTAATATATATTATTTAGGCCATAAATTAAATTATTTAATACATTTACATTAAATAATTCATTTCTCATCAATTATGGAAATAATTCCATTTACCCGAAAATACATTAAAATAATAATATATTTACTCAATTTCTTATTTAAATAATTTATTAAATTATTTAATTAATATTACACAAATAATTGTATAATTAAATTTCTCACTCTCATAAATCATTTACAATGATTTATTTAATTATAGAATATATTCATTTAATATATTCAATTACTATTTAAAATTACTTAATTAATTTAATCCCTTTATATATATGTACATATATATGAAATTAAATGTTGTACATATATGCAATTACTAATCTCCCTTAATTAATTCAACTACTTTATATAATTTATAATTATATAAATTACATAATTATTCCTCACAAATAATTTATCAACAATTTGCATAATTGTTGATTAATGAATAAATTAATTCCACAATAAACCTTTTAATTCAATTCGGATTAATTTAATATTAATCTATCTATTTATCTCAATTTAATTAACCATTAAATTATGTTACTAAATGTGCACGCATATATATATTCATATAAATACATATTTAATTTACACGCAACCACGTCGCTTAATTACATAACTCCACTAATTAATTCTCTTAATTTAATTAGACTTGTTGTTAGTCAAGTTTATTGAATTATCACTTTACTTGCTAACTTATCAAAAATTTTGATATCATCATATCTAAGTTAGTCCGTTAAATTTAATTTGGACCTCTATTTATCTATCACTACTAGGTTATCAAACTCCAACCTTTATTAAATATTAAATATTTTATTTCTAATTCATTTAAATATCCGGGATATTACAAATAATGTAATTATATAAATTATATAATATTAAATTATATAATTTATATAAGGAAAGTTAATGTGAATATTAAAAAAAATAAAAAATAAATAAGAAAAAAGAATATTTTAAGTTATTAAAAATTATATTTATGTATAATGGGATTATTATGACTTTTATGAAGGATAATATTTTTAAAACGTGAACATGTTAATGTAACATGTTGTCCAAGTAACGAAGTCAAAAATTACGAAAAATAATTTTTATATGTTATATGAATTATTTTATGAATTTTGGAGGTATAAATTACGTCATATAATTACACGCATGTCATTATGCGTGTACAAAATTTGTCAAGAAAAGTACCCAAAAGTGGTATTAAAATTATTTATAAATCATGTTATGATTTTTGGTGAATTAAAATAAATATTTTATATACATTATATAAAATATTTATTATACGAAATAATTACGTAATGTATTTAAATTAGAATTGTTGCATGTTATTTTTCTTGAAAAGTCCGGAAGTTTCCGTGTCATGAGTCGGTGGATTTTTTTTAGCCAAAATGTTAAGTGTGCTTTGCTTATAAAAGGAAAGGAAACAAGGAAAAAGGAAAAAGAAAAAAGAAAAAGAAAAAAAAACAATAACCAAAACTCTCTCTCTCTCTCTTTGCTCTTTCACCGTAGCCGCCACCACCTTGCCACCGGAAAATCTCATAGCCACCAAGAAAGGAGAAAGTTTTGGAGCCATCAAAGGAAGAATTTAAGCTTTGGAAGGTATAAATATTGATTAATATGATTTATTTTAGTATTATGTTGTTAAATAAAGTTCATGGAAAAATAGGAGATAATTAGAATAATGATTCTAAATAATTTATGGATGTATAATTATGAGTTTTATAATTTTTGGTGTAAGTATATTGTGAATTTTTGGTACAAAAATGGTGAATTTTGGTAACTTGGCGCACTGTTGGTGGGAAAAGAGGAAGAAGAAAAGAAAAGGCTGTCGCATTTTTTTTCCGGACGCAGCTTAAAACGGCGTCGTTTTGGGGCAGTAAAAGGGGGGTCGCGCCATACGTGGCGGAAGTTTCCGGAATCAGGGGCAAACGATGTCGTTTTGAACGACCCGGGGTCGGTCCGCGCGATGCGTGACCGACGAAATGCAGTTAAATGACGATTGTGCCCCTGGGCTTTTCGGTAAATACCAAACATGTCCCTAGACGCGTGAAAATTACAGAAATACCCCTGGACTTTTCAAAAAATTCCGGTTATGTCCCAAAGCCGCGGAAATTACTAAATTGCCCCAGAAGTGATTTTAATTGAAATAAATGTTTAAAAATTATTTAAAAATCATAGAAAATTATAGAAAAATACTAAAAATATAGAAATGATGTTTGGGCATTAAAATTAATATTTTTGTAAAAATATTAAATATTGGGGATTAATATTTAAATGTTTAAATATTAATCTAATAAGGGTATAATTTAGAAAATGTTTAAATAAAATTTTCGGGCAACCAAATATGCTAAAATTTATCCGATAAGCCGGGTTGTCCGTAATGATTGTATTGATATTAAGTTAAATGAATATATTAAGGAACGAGGTTAATATAGTTAACCATATAGATTAATAATTGGCCCAGAGATGATATTAATTAAGTAAATTAATATCATAAAGAGATAAATAATTATTATTTGATTATTTTATGATCATAGGTTGATCGAGTTAAGGGTATAGGCTATCAATTTAAATAATTGGACGACAGGCAAGTTCTTCAGTCCTTTAATGTTAATTGTTATCTATTATGATATGTAAATACTTGTTTAAATGCATATAAATTATGTGTTATGTGATCTGTGGTTAACATGACCATTATGTGTACTTTGTACAATGATATGGGATATACTGCTATAATAGAAGCACAAGCACATGATATATGACACACACTGAGTATGTTAAGGTATGTGCTACGTGAAATATAAACTGTTGAACTTGCTGAGCCGTTGTGCTCATTACTTGTTTAAAATAAACTTTTGCAGGGTAAAGAAATAAGTTTCAGGAATATCGGATTAAGTTTGAGATGAATTGCCTAGAAGGTAGAAAACGTGATTGTTATATTGTTAATATTATAATTCAATATGAGAAATTTATTAAATTATTATGATGAATTGTATATATATATATATATATAAGTTGAATCTAGATATGATAGAAGTTCAATTATGAACTGTGATTGATCAGGATAATTGTCACGATAAAAATTATTATATGTTTAATTACGAATGACGCAACAAGAAATATTTGTATGAAAATAAATGACTGTAAATTTTAAATCAATGAATAGTTATACGGATATGAAAGGATATTAAATTTTGAATGATGAGATTTAAGATATTAGTACAAGAAAAGAAAAGAAAAAAAAGTGAAGGATGCGATCTAGGGACTAGGATCCAGATATAAAGATTTTAAATGTCAAATATTTTAATACAATGATTGAGAAAAAGAAAAATTTATACCGGAAAAATTTGTACTTGATGATTTTAAAGTCAATTTAAAGGATTAAAGAAGGTGATGAAATATTTATTAACGGACCGAAATTTGGACATAAGGCAATTGATGTTTAATAAATACAAGATTTAAGTGAATAATGTGGGTCGAATTTCGAGGTCGTTTCAATTTGTCTCAAAATCGCAATCTTTACATAAATCTTTGAACAAACTAGATTATATATATATATCATGACCAAATTCAATACAAAAGATATGCAGATTAATTGCCCTTAACTTTAAAATTACCTTTTAAGTCTATTTATCATTCAAAATTTATTTCAACATTTCACTCTTACATATAACTATAAAGCACCTCGCTGGTGCATAACAGATTTAAATGTTAAACTAACATTTTATTACAGTCTATACCTTTTGGTAACAATGTTTACCCTCAAAGGGTTTATCGAAAAATATATATATCTCCTGGAATAGTTCGTAAACATTCCCTGTCCTTGATCTTCACTGGGACATCATATGTCTCGCACGTAACTAAAAATATTTATTTAAGCAAGAATGAGCAACTACGTTGCTCAGCAAGTTTAACAGTTACACATAACACATAATTCATGCATCATGTCTGCCTATCAATATATCAATGTATGACATTTTATACGTGTATATGGGCTAAAACATAATTCATGATCCATATTAACATGCTTGTCACTTCACAATTTATAAAGTTCACAAATAAAAGCTAAATCAACTTATCAGTTGAACAACAGCAGTTTAATCACATTGTGGCATAAAAACACATTAACTCATGTTTGCATATAAAAACATGTCACGCATAATGACAGTTGTCATATAGGAGTAAGTTCTGAAAAACTTGTCTGTACCGACGTTTTACCATTATGTTAATCTTTCGCGTCCTTCGCATGACCTATATGGTATGTGAGATCAACAGTGCACAATATCAGTCAAAGTTTGACTTTAAGCTTAATCTTATTTTAAGATTTTAACCTTACTTGTCGTCCTTTGTATTGCTTTTATGTTTAACATCGGTTTCTAATAAACACTCGTAACTATTAACCATTGTTACTGTTAAATTTTACATTAATCCATGTACTAGCTTATTGCACTAGTAGTTCATTGTGTGTATCTCACACTAACAACATTCCACACTTGGTTCAGTATCACCCTTCTAGGTTCATCGTCGGTTATTTAGCCTACACTAGTAATAGTGTCGACATACATATTAAATGCACTTGTAAACACTTGTCATTTCTCTTTTTAAAACATACACATATAAATTAACATTTAGTGTGTTTTAGTTGCCTTGTAATGTATTATTACATTTTCTGTAATATACATCACGTAATAGATTTGACTATAATCATCATCCATTTATATTTTATTCATTTCATGTGCTAGGGTTATATATACTACCACATACTTTATACCTAGCACCCAATCATAAATCACAACTTAGTTATTTATCACATATTAGTTGTTAATATAACTCTTACTCCATTCCATTGGATTCATTTTGTGCACCAATACACATTCTGATTTAGCATAACATATAATATACTGAGTTATTAACCTTCATTTATACACTTGATTTGTTTTAAGTTTCTAATCATTTTAGTCTAATTAGCTTATTGAACTAATTCCTTAAAAATAAAGTCTTAATTTCTATGCTTATTAGTTATATCCTAATTGGATTCACTCCACTTAATAGGGTCTCATAATATCGTAAATATATCACATCTTCATAGTGGGAACACGTTCTTGGTTACAGAAAACCACAAGAACAATTTTATTTCCAATGCGCACTTTCTTGGACTATCATTTGTTAATAATTACATTACTACATAAATCAAATAGCACATATCGTTTATCGTTAAATCATATAATTTAGGTTATTCTCTTAACCCTAAATCAATTTCACATCCATCATTTAATTATACTATCTTACATTCGTACACAATATTTATCAAACATGTTGTTTGTTTAGTACCATTTAACAAATACCTCGACGGTTTAAATTTCGCATATGAATTGTGATGCTCCGGCGCCTCACAAGTCTACTAACACTTCTAAAGTTTTTAAAATATTATTCTAGACTTTTGGACCAATTGCCACATTTTTCGGATGATCAGACAAATTTCTGTAACTATTTCCATTTATAAAAACTATCATTAATAGCTTCAAAATAGAAATAATAACTCAATACACTTCTATATCCTCCAAATACCACAAATATTAATCTGATATTATTATAAGATTTTTCACAAAATTTCATAATTTTCCACCATTAATAGAATTTTCTATGAATTTCCACTAATTTTTAAATTGACTTTAAATAGCTTAAAAATACAGTAAATACTTCTTCGCTTCAATAATTTTCCAAAACTTCCCAAAAATTCTGAAATAATATTATAGGATTTTTCACAAAGTTTCATAATTTTTCACTATTCATAGAATTTTCTATGAATTTCTACTATTTTTAAACTAACTTTAAATGGCTTAAAATGTATAATAAATACATTTTCGCTTCAATAATTTTCCAAAACATTCCAGAAATTCTGAAATGATATTATAGGATTTTTCACCAAGTTTCATAATTTTTCACTATTCATAGAATTTTCTATGAATTTTCATCATTTTTAAACTAACTTTAAATGGCTTAAAAAGTATAATAAAAACTTTTGCTCTTCAATAATTTTTCAAATATTTATAGTAATTCATAAATACTATCATAATATTACTGTAAATTTATTTCAGCCCAAAATTTATTTTCAGTAATTTATTTATAATTTTCAAAATGCTAAAACTTTAAAAATTCATAGAAAATAAACAGCTTGTCCAGAAATTACGAATTTTATCTCCATTTCACATGAAATTTAATTCTCTACAACTTTATAGTACAAAGTTTCTTCAAATTCTAGTTGAAAAATAGCAAAAACAGTACTGCCGGAAAGTTCACCAGCGACGACTTTCTGGTCATCTTCTCCGGCGACCCAAAAAATTTTCAACGCGTTTTTCATCATTTTTTCTGTCCATGTCAAATCTACTACATCTTAGGATTCCAACCATATTTTTAGTTTCAAAATTCGTTAGAGATCTTATGTTGAAAAATAACATCCGAATATATTTTCCATCGAAACTTTTCTTTCTTTAGATTTTTTGATAATCCATCTTTAAACCATCATAGACATGATTAAGTATGATCTAATCTTCATAAATCTTCTAAACATAAATCAAAACATAAAAAATCCAATAACAAGTGTTTTGAATACATACCTTCATGGCATCATTTTTCTTCTTCATTCTTCAATTTCTTTTCTTCATCTTCTCTTTTTCTTCTATCCATGAGCTCTCACTTTCTCTCTTACTCTATATGCTGATGATGCTCTCAAGTGTGTGGGTTTAATCCATTTAAGTGATATATCAAGATAAGAGATAAAAGGTAAAATATGATTGGTTGAAATATATTACAATATGATAAGATAATACATGATTGACTAAAATAATTCCACCTCATTAAAAAAAAAATCTGAGAAATCCAGCTGGCTCACTTGAAAAATCTGTAGGTTTAATTTATCTTTTGGGTCCTACTTTTAATTATCTGACCCGCTCTTTGACTTTTTGACCCATAACTCAAATTTTCAATATTACAGTCGATTCCTACTAATTTCGACGTTCCCGTCGTCATGGTAACATCCGTTTCTTCAAATTCACTTCTGAATTTTAAGTTTGACCTTTTACTCGAAAAAGTCAAACGGTCAACTTTGACCAAAAACTCAACCGGAACACCTATCGTGTTTACAGTCCATACTTACTAAATTTGGCGTTCCCGTTGCAATGGTGAAGTCTATTTCTCAAAATTCTTCTCTAAACTCAAACTTTGACTTTTCACCTTACAAGTCAAATGGTTGACTTTGACCAAAAGTCAACCCCAACACCAAATTGTGTTTACTAACTCTCTTTGTTAAATTCGATATTCTGAACTCAACGGTGCAGCCCGCGTCTCCAAATTCTCTTCTGAACTCCAAATTGGGATTTTAACTTGGCTTTTCTTTCTTTCCTTTAGTCATACTTTGATTATTTAACTATTTTTGGTCATTTCTTGACATTTTAATTTATTTTCTTGCCTACACACATGTTAGTATACTCGTATTATCAAGTATACTTTATCTCATTCTCTTCACACCGCTATTCCACGAAATCACAACCATATAGGGCTCATTCTTAGCCTTAGACTGCCATCTTAATAACTTGGCCACACATACAAGTCTTAAAATTATCAAATATTTAGGCTTATTCACTATATTCATACGGCTTGTTATATATAGAAATATAACTTGCCATAATCTTAATCCATTTTGGACTATTATTTAACTTCTAACACTTGGTTACTAGGTTAGGTTTAAACTTAATTTCCACCACCATACCCAGCTTGTCTCTTCCCAACTTACTAATTTGGGCTATCTTAATTTACCATTTAAGGTTTAAATTTCCAAAAGCTTGTTTAATTAATATATCAAGCTATACATTATTCTTGATGATTAATTTAGTTAATCATTTACCACGATCGGCTAAAATATATAATTAGCATACATCCATGTATATACGTATCTATACTTATACACCTTCACGCTAATTTAAAAATATCTCAATAATTGAAATTTATTTTCTCAATAAATTTTCACATACATCGTATTAAAAACTTCTTTCATAATCTATTTCAGTCAAATAAATTCATCGAGTTTTAAATGTATTATATTACCTTATTATTAACATACCTCAAAGTATACACATAATAATCAAATTCTAGGTTTTAAAATTTAAAAACCCACTTTCACTCACATTTAAATACTAACACAAAGATTATGGTCAAATGTTTATTCACTTTCTACACATTTTTCTTCTCCAAATTTAAGTTTTAATTCAACCTTTATTTAATCATCTAAGATCTTATTTAAA
Organism: Hedera helix; assembly: GCA_947179155.2. Classification (NCBI taxonomy): domain Eukaryota; kingdom Viridiplantae; phylum Streptophyta; class Magnoliopsida; order Apiales; family Araliaceae; genus Hedera; species Hedera helix. The sequence goes on from OX359279.1 coordinate 9,779,974, forward strand.
AATCTTCTAAAATATCCAGGATATTACACATGAATCCTTCATAAAAATACTGGAAGCTACTCACTGATTTGATGGTGGGAACAGCTTGCACACAATTTCTTGAAACGTTCCCAATACTCGTATAGGGTCTCTCTATGGTTCTGTCTCACACCACAAATGTCTTTTTTGATGTTGGCTGCCCTTGAAGCTGGAAAATATTTTTCTAAAAATAATCTCTTCATCTCTTCTCATGTGGTGATGCATCCGGAGGGTAGATAGTAGAGTCAATCCTTAGTCAAGTCTTTCAAAGAAAATGGAAAAACTCTTAAATTAATTTGTTCTTTAGTCATTCCAGAAGGTTTCAGACTTGTGCACACCATATGCAATTTCTTTAAATATTTGTGAGGATCTTCACTTGCAAGGCCGTGAAAATTGGGCAATAGATGTATTAGACCATATTTTAATTTAAAGGAAGTGTTAACATCTAAAGTAAGAAAAGTTATGCTTAAAGGTTGTTGGTTTAAATCAGGGGTCGTAAGCTCTTTCAAAGTTCGATTTCTAGCCATGATTGCCATCCTTAACCTGCACAACTCAAATAAAATAAGAAAACTAGAAAAATAAAAAATCTGTTTTTTATTTTTATTTTTTCACTAAATTAAAATAAAATTTACAAAAGCACAAAAATAAATAAAATCATTCTCCGGCAACAGCGCTAAAATTTGGTGTGCTTGTACAAGCATCCAAAAATAAAATCTTACTTTGAAAAAATATTAATGCAGTAATGCAAGTAAGAATCGATCCCCACAGAGAATGATTAAATTAATTTTATGTTTTTGTAAACCAAAATTGGGGGATTTTTAATTAAAGAAATAATTTAAATAAAATTAACTAAAATAAATAAGCAAACAATTTAATAAAATAAATAAGAAGAAAAAGTCTTGGTTTATGTTAATATCCACCATCAAGAATTTATAACTGATCATTGACGCAAGAATAACTCAATTCATATTTTAAATATTCAACGTGAAATAATTACTCCCATTCGAATAATTTTTCTATCTCTCCTTAATTTTAGTTAAGCAGAAACAATCGATCTAAATAACTCTTACTACTAAATAACCTCATACAAGTGTTAAAGATTTAACCTAGTAGCAGATTAAAGAAATAGAGATATCGTTGAACTAAACAACACAAGTCAAGCGTCTGCATTTAATTTAGATAAATATTCTTCCTAAGATATAATAATCTTTTGATCTGCAAAACAATTATTAATCTTAGTTGTTTCATAAATTAAAGTGACCAAACAATTATGAATTTGATATTTAATTTAGCAGTAGATTAATACGGATAATAAACTAGTAGGCCTCCTAGCAATTAAATGAATCAATCATATAATTAAACATAAAAAAATATCTAATACTCAAAAATATAAATTGAACAATTAAAATAAATTAGATCTCACAGTGTATTAATCTTGATGGCTTCAATCACTTAAACCAAGAAAAATAATTTAGCTACACATAGCTATGAAAAACACCAAAGAATAATAGAGAGATTTTTTTTAGCAAAAAGTTTTGTACCAATTGTGTATCTCAAGCCTTCTATTTATAGACTACATAATCCTCCAAACCCTAATAGAAATTATAATTTCCAAACCCTAATAGGATTTAAAATACAAATATAATAAAAATAAAATTTATATTTATCTTCATTTTCCAAATTGCTGAAGGATTTATTACTTACTAAGTTATTTGCAACTAGAAACGGAAGCCACGCACGGAAATAATCTACTAAAGCATGATGCACGTGCCTGAAACATATGGAACAAGGTGGACCCACCATGAAAAGAAAATGCTAATGCATGAAAGGAAGGGAACAATTTCAGTTGGGACCCACCATGAAACAAGGAAACTGCCTAACCACGCACCTTGGCCAAAATAAAATTAACAGCTGACCACGCATCGCGCGTGGTGTCTTTGTTCCTTTTCTGCTATGCTTCGCGCATGGCACCAAGCAAATTACTCCCCATCTTTGAATGACGCCATTCCAATGATGTTGCTCCAGCCTTCATGCGCGCATGGCATGACCTCTCGACTTCACTTTATTTACAGCTTTGCCATTAGCCTTTAATTTTCTTACAAAAATAAATATAAATTGAATAAAAATAATATAAAAATACTATAAATAATGTAAATGCATAAAATTAAATAAATTACCTAAAACACTAAAAATACTTAAAAAATCATAAATAATTAAGCCTAAACGTACATAATAAATAGACATAAAATCTACTTATTAATTTTAAATATTTTTTTTAACTTGTGCAGTGTCTCGTTATCTTAGACTTTTCAGGATTACCTATGTAATGAGTGTTGGACCAATAACTTTCAAACCAGTTGGCTTTAGAGCACTAGGTGTAGAGGCAAAAGCTTACTTACTCAAGTAATAAAGGCTACAAAGTAGTAAAGGCTACAAAACTAGACTAGTCAAGCTGCTTATGATATCCCTGTTCCAAATAACCTATATTACGTAATTATGACATAATAATAATGGGAAAAATTAATATAATTGTAAATAGAGTGAATTGAGAATAGTCAATTAAAAACCCTAAATCGATCGATAATTAAAGTTTGTGTGAACCCGAACAAGCAATTGTTATAATTTTGTTGAATTCAAGTTCTAAGTGATGGGATGGATGTTGTGAGTTGATTCAAAGCGATGAAAATATGTCGAATAAGTAGGATCGGGATTTTGGTATGAAATGACCAAAATGTTGCTAAAGGTTGAAAACCCTAATTTAAATTTAGAATAAAATTATGAGATATGGACATCAATGATGAGTTTGAAATGTCAAATTAGTAAAAAACAACTATAAAGTCAATATGGCAAAAATGTCGACTTTTATGGTCTAAGTAAACTATTAACTTTAAAGTTCAAAAGGTTAAACTTTGAGTTTGGAGATAAATTTGATGAAACAGATGTCATTATGATGATTAAAAAGTCAATTTTAGTAAGAATTAATTATAAAAAAGATGGGGTGGAGAAGTTAACTTTTAAAAGTCAAAGTCAATGTTTGACTTTCTAAAATGAAATAAGTTTTTATTAATTTGGAGATATTTCAGTCTTATATCTATTCTCTCCTACTCCCGAGTCAGTATAAGAAAGCTATTGAGGAAAGGAAGAGGTGAAAGAAAAAGGGAATGAAAGCAACTGAGTGGCTGCCACTTCCAGACCATATATATATATATAGGGATATAATTAATTGGGGCCTTGATCTCGTGTTGGCCCACAGTTACACACGTTCTGGTGCAAGTGTTGGCCTATTTTTTACACACTACAGTGGGCCCGGTGTGCATAGGGGAAGAGCCATTATAATGTCCATTTGCGGTTTGACATGTTAGGAAGGTCAAAGTCCAAAATGATTTATGATTCCTAATCAGACTAGGTTTCTGGTATTTGAGTGATAATGATTAACATAGTTAAGATCACAGTCATAATGGAACTCTGATCAGGACTTTTAATCCTAATTGGTCTCAGATGCGCGATAGCAGTGTATAGTGAGAAAAGTATAAACACAACTACAATTGGAGGTTGTCAACACCTTACATTGCATAAAATATCAGCACGTTTTTAATATTCCTACAGTTTTACATCCCTCCCTGTACTTATTATCACAACGGAGCTATCCCCCGACGACCCAACCCGTCAAGCTTTTGGTGTGACTATTCCTTGTGCAAGTTGTTTGTTGTTGGTGATTTCAACGAGCACACAAAATTAGGAGTTAACATTGGCGCTAAAAGGAGGGTCTTTGATTGATATTTGATTTAAATCACCAATTTAATTATGTGTTACTGTTATGGCGAATAAGGGAGATTTATTTAAGGACTAGGAAGCGTCCTCTATAGTTCTAGTAACATGTCATATTCGAGAGTCGGTGAAGGATAGACTCGGTCCCAACCAGCTGACGTCTAAACCCGTTATGTCGCAATCAACACAGGTCCGACAACTACTGTTCATTCCATCAACCACTATGGATCAAGATTGGCACTAAAAGGAGGGCCTTTGATTGATATTTGATTTAAATCACCAATTCAATTATGTGTTACTATTATGGTAAAGAAGGGATATTCATTTACAGACCAGGAGGCATCCTCTATAGTTCCAATAACACATCACATTCGGGATTCGGGGGTCGGTGAAGGATAGACTCAGTCCCAACCACCCGAGGTCTAAACCCGTTATAACACAATCAAAGCCAGTTTGATGACGACTGTTCACTCCATCAACCATTATGGATCAAGATTGGCACTAGAATGAGGGCCTTTGATTGACATTTGATTTAAGTCACCAATTTAATTATGTGTTACTATTATATCGAATAAGGGATATTTATTTAAGGACCAGTAAGTGTCCTCTACAGTTCGAATAACACATCATATTCTGGGGTTGGTAAAGGATAGACTAGGTCCCAACTAGCCGAGGTCTAAACCCATTATGATGCAATCAACATTAGTCCGACGAACGGTCCCCTGTTTGGGAGCATCAAAATAGGGGATCAAGTTAACCTTACCAGCGAGAACGTATAAGGATGCAAAAAATTAAAGAAGCAGAGGCAGAAATACAGACTTTACTGCTCAGACAACAGGAATGGAATGCACATTTGTCCGAACTTAGGAAGGAAAAGGAACTCCTATCCAAAATTAGAGGTGGGGAGTGTGAAGTAACTGCACAAAGTCGAGGCTGGATAGAACATAGAGATATATGGTAGACCGGTTCCCAAAATCGGTGTTATCAAGAAGATATAAGGTAGCCCGGTTCCCAAAACCAGTATTATCAGGAAGATATAAGACAACCTGGCCAATCAGGTTGGTACTATGAAGATATAAGGCAGCCAGGCCAATTAGGTCGGTATCATGGTGATATAAGGCAGTTTGCCTAATCAGGTCGGTATCATGATGATATAAGGCAGCTCAACTCACTCAGCCTATACCGAAGACGAACCAGATCTCCTATTGATAGGTAGACTTAAGAATATAATTAAATAAAAAAAATATTCGTAATTTTCTCGGTCATTACAGAAAGAATCCACACACACACATATAAGCATACATCATGTTATCTACTATAAGTGTCATTGTAATGAAAATACTGTTGCATGGTGTCTTAATGATCCATATTATAATTATGTTAGACCTATAATTAGGTAAATATGAGTTTCCAAGAGGACTAATGAGGAAGGATCTAAGCAAGTATGGGTACTAAAGTAAAGTTTAATCTTATTTGCAAGTAAAGAGCTCAAAGTCTGACATTTTGTACTTGGACAAGGGATGTTCAAGACATATGACAAGGAACAAAGCTCTACATGAAAATTTTAGAAAGAAGGATGAACCTTCTGTTATCTTTGAAGATAAAAACTTTGGTAATAATAGAGGTTAAGGCGCCATAAGGAATGGAATTGTGTCTTTTAGCAAGGTAGCTTTTGTTTAGAGTTTAAAATATAACCTCTTAATTGTTTTTCAACTTTGTGATAAAGGGCATCAAGTCATTTTCTTGAATAACTAATTTTAAGTTAGAGACCTTGAAACTAATTCATTGAAACTTTCTGGCTATAGAGATGAAAATGTTTCTGTAGTTAACTTAGCTAAGTTGAGTCGTACATGTTTCTTTACCAAAACTTTTGTGGATGCTAGCTGAATATAGCATAGAAGGCTTTCTAACTTGAATTTAAAAAATATAACTAAATTAGTTTCAAAAGATCTTGCACAGATATACCAAATGCTAATTTTGTTAAAGAAAAGCCTTATAAAGCATGAGAGTTAAGTAAGCAAATTAGAACATCTTTCAAAAGTGGAACAATCAACTCAAACTTTAAGCCACTTCAGCTACTTCACATGGATCTGTTTGACCTTACAACAACAGCGAGCCTGGGAGGTAAGAGATATATATTAACAATAATGGACGACTTTATCAGGTTCACATGAGTTTTCTTTATTACAACCAAAGATGAAACATGTGCTCAACTTATCAATTTTCTTTAAATTGGTTGAAAATGATAAAAGGAAACGGATCAAGGTAATAATAATTGATCATAGAACAAATTTGATTATCAAATAGTAGAAGAGTACTACAAAGATAATGACATTCAACACAACTTCTCTACACTAGGACTCCTCAACAAAATAGTGTAGCAAAGAGAAAGAACGAAACTCTAATTGAAGCAGTTAAGACAATGCTAGCTGAAGCAAGAATGTCAAACTAATTCTGAGCTGAAGTAGTTAAGACAACTTGCTACACTCAGAACATATCACTCATTCATTCAACTTTCAAGAAAATGCCCTACAAATTCTAAAAGGGAAGAAAACCAAATATTAGACACTTCAATATCTTAGGATGTACATGCTACATTTTGAACAAGGTAAGACTTATCTAACTAAATTTCAAGCTAAATCTAATGAAGGTACCTTTATTAGTTAATCCTTTGTTAGTAAAACATATAGAGTTTTCAATAAAAGGTTATTAACTATTGAAGAATTTATTTATATTAATTTGATGAGAATAACATTATAGAGCTAAGTAAGTCATGTGTTTTTGATGAATTCGTTGAACAGGATGAAGATATTACATGTGAGGACCCGAATTTTCGAATTTCCTTAATAAAATTAAATAAGAAATTAATTAACAGAATTATCAAGTTTGTTAAATTATTAGTGAATTATATATGATTTAAAGTTAGTGAAGGAATTTAATTGGTAAATTAAATCGATATAAAGATGATGACAAATGGTGATTGAATAGAAATAATTAAAGAATAAATAAATTGTTCAAAAACAATTTATGGAAAATAAGAGAAACTTTGATGAAATTATTGATATTTAGAAATGGTTGTGGAGATACAGAAATTAAATGATGTTATGTGGTAATGTAAAATATCTGAAATTAGATATGTATATATATACATTTGTATATATGTATAAATGTACATGTTTAATTGATAATTATAGATTTCATTAATTTTGGAAATTAAGGGATTAATAATTAAATTAATCCAAAGTTAAATAAAAAGTGAACGTGGAAGTTAGAAAAAATTAGAAATATTGATTATATAATTAATCAATAATTATGGTGGAGGTTTGGAAATTAATAAAGAAGAAAAGTAATTATATAATAATAAATTATATAATTTATATAAGGAAATTAAAGTGAAATATGAGGAAAATAATAATTATATAAATTATATAGGAATAATTATATAATTTATATAAGAAGATTAAATTAAATAAGGTTGGAAGAAATTTTTAGTAATTGTATTGGTGTAAAATGAAAATTATGTAATGAGAAAGTAATTATATAAACTATATAATAAATTATATAATTTATATAAGAAAAGTTAGTGAAAATTGTAAAGAAATGAAAATAAATGAGAAAAATGAATGTTTTGAGTTATTAAAAATTATGGTTATTTATAATGGAATTATTATGACTTTTATGAAGGATAATATTTCGGAAACGTGAACATGTCAATGTAACATGTTGTCCAAGTAACGAAGTGAAAAATTACGAAAAATAATTTTTATATGTTATATGCATTATTTTATGAATTTTAGAGGTAAAAATTACTTCATATTATTACATGCATGTCATTATGCATGTACAAAATTTGTCAAGTAAAATACCGAAAATATATTAATATTACTCATAAATCATGCTATGATTTTTGGTGAATTAAAATAAATATTATATAAAATATTTATTACACGATATAATTACGTAATGTATAAAAAATACTACATTATTACTTGATTTTTTGAAAAATCCGAAAATTTCTAAAGTCGGTTGCATGCAAGGTTGGTGGACTTGATTTTTTTACCAAAAATAGTTAAGCTCTTTGCTTATTTAAGAGAAGAAAAAAAAGAACAAAAGGAGAAGAAAAAAATAAAAATAAAGAAGAACCATCTCTCATTTTTTTCCTCTCCACCGAAACTACCACCACCATGACCACCATAAAACTCTATCACCACCATGGAAGGATCATCTTGGGGCCATCAAAGTGAACACAAAGCTTCAAGGAAGGTAAAGAAATTAATTTAGTTGAATTATTTTAGCAATTATGTTGTTGAAATAATTTTGTGGAAAAATAGAAAATAACTAGAATAATTATTCTATATAATTTTTAGATATATATTTATGAATTATATGATTTTTGGAGTAGTTTTGTTGTGGAAATTGTGAAAAAAATTTGGTAATTTGGGAGAAGTTGGCTTATTATTGCTGCAAGAAGAAGGAAAAAAAAAAGGCTGTCGCGCACTCGAAACGATGCTGTTTGGGGTGCGGGAGAAGGGGTCGCGCCATGCGCGACTGGGTTTCGGTGCTGACCGAGCCAAACGACGTCGTTTGGCTGGCAAGGAGGACGCCGCGCGCAATGCGCGGCGGTCGTTCACGCGATGAAATGACCGTTTTGCCGCTGACCTTTCTGGCAAATACCGAACAAGTCCTAGCATTGTAGAAATTACGAAAATGCCCCTGGACTTTCCGGGAAATGCCAGTTGTGTCCCTACAGGCGTGAAAATTACTAAAATGCCCCCAGAAATTTTTTTTAATTAAATAAATGTTTAAAAATTATTTAAAAATTATAGAAAATTATGGGAAAATACTAAAAATATCGAAATGATGTTTGGGCATTAAATTGAATATTTTTGTAAAAATATTAAATATTGGGGATTAATATTTAAAGGTTTAAATATTAATCAAATAAGGTTACAATTTAGAAAATGGTTAAATAAAGTTTTTGGACAACCAAATACGTGAAATTTTGTCCGATGAGCCGGGTTGTCCGCATTGAAGGTGTTTAATATAAGTTAAATTAATATATTGAAGGATGGGGTTAATATAATTAACCATATTATTTAATAATTGTCCCGGAGATGATATTAATTAATTAAATTAATATCATAAAGAGATAAATAATTATTAATGGATTATTTTATGATCATAGGTTGTACGAGAAGCATTATAGAATGAATAATCATTAGTTCCTCAATACAGGCAAGTTCTTCAGTCCTTTAATATTAATTGTTGCCTGTTATGATATGTAAATATTTGTTTAAATGCATATAAATTATGTATTATGTGATCTGTGGATAATATGACAACTATGTGTACTTTGTGCAATGATGTGGGATATACTGCTATAATAGAAGCACAAGCACATGATGTATGACACACAATAAGCATGTTAAGATATGTGCTACGTGAAGTATAAACTGTTGAACTTGTTGAGCCGTTGTGCTCATCACTTACTTAAAATAAACTTTTGCAGGTTAAGAAATGAATTTCAGGAATACCGGATTATGTTAGAGATGAATTATTTAGAAGGTTGGAACTGTAACTGTTATATTATAATTTAATACGGAAAAATTTGTCAATTTCACTGTGATGAGTTGTATGCACATATATGTTGAATTTAGATATGATAAAAGTTAAAGTTGTGTACCATAATTGTTCAAGATGATTGTAATGATAGAGACTATTATATATTTGATGATGAATCATGAAATAAATAATATTTGTTTGGATATGAATGATATTAAAATTTGAATGTCGAGCTTTATGATACAGGAAAAGAAAAGAAAAAGTAAAGGTTGCGATCCAGGGACTAGGATCGAAATGTAAGAATTTTAAATATCCAAATACTTTAATACAATGATTAAGAAAAGTGAAAGAAAAATTTATACCGAAAATTTGGTAATTGATGACGATAATGTCAATAAATGAATTAATTAAGGTGATTAAAGATTTATTAACGGACTAAAATTTGGACGTTATGAAAATAAGGTTTAATAAATATGAAATTAAGATAATAAAGTGGGTCGAATTTCGGGATCGTTACAGTTGGTATCAGAGCTAAAGGTTATAACCCTTAGGAAAATGATACCTTAGGCTATAACCTAAAGTAAGAAAGAGTACGGTTAGTTGAGTGTTCTGAAAACTCAAGCGTATGGTAAACTCGTGACTCATGATTATATGGTGAAACCCTTTTAGCGAATGGGCGACTATGGTCTGACTAGGACAAGCTCCTCAACCATATGATTATGGTAAGTTCCTGAGTCCAAATACGGGATAAGTTTGATGAACATGGGGGGATCAGAATAGAGAGCCATAAGCTGAAAGGAGATATAATTCTCAAATATTGGCTAAAGTTAAGAAATTATAAAAGATATAAGATTATAAGGAAGAGATATAGATGTTAAGAAAGATTCGAATGGAGGTAACGAATTGAGAAAATTCAATTAAGAATATGTCTGAAAGAATATTTGAAATGATTCAAAGATGAATCTCAAAGACAATCAGGGGACACCTGATTCAAGCAATAATAAAGATGACAAGGTAATCCAAAAAGTATAGAAAGAGATCATAATAACATGAGCAGGAATGGTAAGAGGATCATACTACGATACGATCACAAGATAAGGAAAACGAGTAAGGAATAGATTGTAAAGCAAGATCATGATGGGTTCAAGTGAAAATGTGAAATAACAGAGTGACCTGTTAATAGTCGAAAAGGTATAGTTTGATGCTATAAAGAGAGATGGTACTATGAAATAGTACAAGAAGAATTCAGAGAATGATAAAGCATGAATGATAGAAATGATAAGAGGGCAGAAAGTTTGGGTACGAAATTTCAACTGAGGACTCACGTGGTGACTGAGTTGCACAATCCTTTGTATGGGCAGGGGATTTGTGTTTCCTTAGTTACTATGTGATAATCATTGAAATGTTAGAGTCGCGTTAGCAGTTTTTGATAGGTAAATAATATTAAGTTTAGGCACGAGTTCTTAAAACTCATGCATATGGTAAGTCCATGACTCATAATCGTATGATATGTTTTGAGCCCCTCAGCATATGGATAGTCTTTGATTTGTTCTTAGACTACATATTGCTAGGACAAGCTTTAAAACTCATAGTATTGTGGTAAGTTCCTGGACTCATAATGTGTGGCAAGTTTGATGAACTATACGGGGGTATAGAAAAGTTGGAGTAGATAGAAAATTCTAATATGATAAATAATAATAGTCCTAGCAATAAATACAGTAATTAGGTGAAGAAGTAGGGGTGAATGTTAGGGAATTTAGGATATTCTCACTCTTCTAGCTTTGTTAGACTTCAAATTTTTTGACCTCAAGCTAATTTGACACGAATATATTTTGAAAAATATAAATGAAATTTTTTCTAAGCGATCTAAAAAGTGTCTATGCTACTTGTTTCGGCTAAGACAAAAATATTTTTAACATCAAAATGTATTTCAAAAGAATCATCCATGCACCTTTTAGCCCAGTGTAGATGTGATGAATGACGAAATGCTCAACGTGTTGTTGAGACAGTGCGGTACTATTTCTTCATAAGATGATTCAACACCATAAAGTATTGTGTAGGAATTATTAACGACGGAATTCTCAACGGACTGTCAAAATGATGCAATAACATGAAGTCAAAAAAATGATTTTTATTTATGAAGGTATGTCAAAACTATAGGTCAATGCCATTTGACTCGGCTAGACGTTTTGGAGAGTTTTGACATGATGAATGTTTTAAAAATTTCTGCGGATTATAAAGTGTTAAAAGTAAGTCTATGCTAATTGATCTAGCTAGACAAGTGTTAAAGAAATACAAGTCTAAGCAATTTGATTCAGCTAGACAAATTTTGAAATATATTTATTGAATTCGTATTCTTTGAAAGCTATAACTAATTAAATTTTCTTCGAATGAATTCTAAGGCTGAGATGAACAAAAAGATTAAGAATATTGCAGGTTGATCAAATGGTCACCTGACATAGAAAGACACAGTATGGTGAAACATCTATCACTTTAATGACAGACTGATCCACTGTCAGGATTTGCAGTATGAGGTACTCGGGGAGCAAAGTACTGTAAACCGAGATTATGTTCAGACTATTATGAAAATTCATTATTTTAGTGGGTTGCAGTATGAGGTATTCTGGGAGTGAAATACTGTTAACCGGGATAAGTGTTCATTCAGCAAAGTATGAAAGTTTCCAAAATAAAAATTTTGAATTCCTCTATTCTTATGAAGATTGGATGGTAGGATGGGATAATATTTTCTTAATGTGAGCGATAATGAAAGTAATATTGTAAAGTAAAGAAATTATGAAATATAATGGATTAGAAAATTGCAATGGGCAATAATCACGAGAAATGAAGGGAAGAAAGAATTGTGGAATAAATACAAAGGAAATGTGTATATTGCAAATGAGTGAGATATTAGTACATAGAAATTTTGAGGACGAAATTTTATGAAGGAGGAGTGAATGTTACACCCAGAATTTTTAAATAAGGATTATGATAAATTAAGTAAAGCTTAGTGTTTAAAACCTTGTGTTGAATAATAGATATATTAAGGAATGATTTATGAAATGTGAAGAAGATTTATATGAATTAAGAAAAGAAGGATGAATGTGCAGAGTATAAATGAGGTGTAATAGAAAATATGAAATAAGTGAATGAAGTAAGGAGATATGCGATTAAAGAAATGAAAGTTTTTAGAGAATGAGAAACTATTTTGATAAGTATACCTAGAAATGAATTAAAGTGTTATTAATAAAAATTTTAGAGAAATATGAAATGTAATACTACAAAGAAATTGTGAATTGAAATAAGAATTTAATATTCTAACAATTATGACCATTATGGTGTTATCCATGTGAGTTATGAAAATTAATGAGGAAATATATGATTATTATGGATATAGTTGTGATCTATCAAAATAAAGGTATAGCAAAGTGCTATAAATAAAATACGTATTATTATTATTACGGCAATTATGATTCCGAGGACGGAATCCTGTTAAGGGGGGAAGAATGTGAGGACCCGAATTTTCGAATTTCCTTAATAAAATTAAATAAAAAATTAATTAACAGAATTATCAAGTTTGTTAAATTATTGGTGAATTATATGTGATTTAAAGTGAGTGAAGGAATTTAATTGGTAAATTAAATCGGTATAAAGATGATGACAAATGGTGATTGAATAGAAATAATTAAAGAATAAATAAATTGTTCAAAAACAATTTATGGAAAATAAGAGAAACTTTGATGAAATTATTGATATTTAGAAATGGTTGTGGAGGTACAGAAATTAAATGATGTTATGTGGTAATGTAAAATATATGAAATTAGATATGTATATATATACATTTGTATATATGTATAAATGTACATGTTTAATTGATAATTATAGATTTCATTAATTTTGGAAATTAAGGGATTAATAATTAAATTAATCCAAAGTTAAATAAAAAGTGAATGTGGAAGTTAGAAAAAATTAGAAATATTGATTATATAATTAATCAATAATTATGGTGGAGGTTTGGAAATTAATAAAGAAGAAAAGTAATTATATAATAATAAATTATATAATTTATATAAGGAAATTAAAGTGAAATATGAGGAAAATAATAATTATATAAATTATATAGGAATAATTATATAATTTATATAAGAAGATTAAATTGAATAAGGTCGAAAGAAATTTTTAGTAATTGTATTGGTGTAAAATGAAAATTATGTAATGAGAAAGTAATTATATAAACTATATAATAAATTATATAATTTATATAAGAAAAGTTAATGAAAATTGTAAAGAAATGAAAGTAAATGAGAAAAATGAATGTTTTGAGTTATTAAAAATTATGGTTATTTATAATGGAATTATTATGACTTTTATGAAGGATAATATTTCGGAAACGTGAACATGTCAATGTAACATGTTGTCCAAGTAACGAAGTGAAAAATTACGAAAAATAATTTTTATATGTTATATGAATTATTTTATGAATTTTAGAGGTAAAAATTACTTCATATAATTACATGCATGTCATTATGCGTGGACAAAATTTGTCAAGTAAAATACCGAAAAATGTATTAATATTACTCATAAATCATGCTATGATTTTTGGTGAATTAAAATAAATATTATATATATATATATATATATATATATATATATATATGTATTATATAAAATATTTATTACACAATATAATTACGTAATGTATAAAAAATACTACATTATTACTTGATTTTTTGAAAAATCCAAAAATTTCTAAAGTCGGTTGCATGGAAGGTCGGTGGACTTGATTTTTTTACCAAAAATATTTAAGCTCTTTGCTTATTTAAGAGAAGGAAAAAAAGAACAAAAGGAGAAGAAAAAAATAAAAATAAAGAAGAACCATCTCTCATTTTTTTCCTCTCCACCGAAACTACCACCACCATGACCACCATAAAACTCTATCACCACCATGGAAAGATCATCTTGGGGCCATCAAAGTGAACACAAAGCTTCAAGGAAGGTAAAGAAATTAATTTAGTTGAATTATTTTAGCAATTATGGTGTTGGAATAATTTTGTGGAAAAATAGAAAATAATTAGAATAATTATTCTATATAATTTTTAGATATATATATCTATGAATTATATAATTTTTGGAGTAGTTTTGTTGTAAAAATTGTGAAAAAAAATTGGTATTTTGGGAGAGTTGGCTTACTGTTGCTGCGAGAAGAAGAAAAATAAAATAAAAAATGTGCGGCAGCCATTTTTTTTCCGGGCACGGCTCGAAACGACGCCGTTTGGGGCGCGGGAGAAGGGGTCGCGCCATGCGCGGCTGAGTTTCGGTGCCGACCGAGCCAAACAACGTCGTTTGGCTGGCAAGGAGGACGCCGTGCGCAATGCGCGGCGGTCGGTCACGCGGTGAAATGACCGTTTTGCTCCTGGCCTTTTCGGCAAATACCGAACAAGTCCTAGCGTTGCAGAAATTACGAAAATGCCCCTGGACTTTCTGGGAAATGCCGGTTGTGTCCCTACAGGAGCGAAAATTACTAAAATGCCCCCATAAATTGTTTTTAATTAAATAAATGTTTAGAAATTATTTAAAAATTGTAAAAAATTATGGAAAAATACTAAAAATATAAAAATGATGTTTGGACATTAAATTGAATATTTTTGTAAAAATATTAAATATTGGGGATTAATATTTAAAGGTTTAAATATTAATCTAATAAGGTTACAATTTAGAAAATGGTTAAATCAAATTTTTGGACAACCAAATACGTGAAATTTTGTCTGATGAGCCGGGTTGTCCGCATTGAAGGTGTTTAATATAAGTTAAATTAATATATTGAAGGATGGAGTTAATATAATTAACCATATTATTTAATAATTGTCCCGGAGATGATACTAATTAATTAAATTAATATCATAAAGAGATAAATAATTATTAATGGATTATTTTATGATCATAGGTTGTACGAGAAGCATTATAGAATGAATAATCATTAGTTCCTCAATACAGACAAGTTCTTCAGTCCTTTAATATTAATTGTTGCCTGTTATGATATGTAAATATTTGTTTAAATACATATAAATTATGTGTTATGTGATCTGTGGATAACATGACAACTATGTGTACTTTGTGCAATGATGTGGGATATACTGCTATAATAGAAGCACAAGCACATAATGTATGACACACACTGAGCATGTTAAGATATGTGCTACGTGAAGCATAAACTGTTGAACTTGCTGAGCCGTTGTGCTCATCACTTGCTTAAAATAAATTTTTGCAGGTTAAGAAATGAATTTCAGGAATGCCGGATTATGTTAGAGGTGAATTATTTAGAAGGTTGGAACTGTAACTGTTATATTATAATTTAATGCGGAAAAATTTGCCAATTTTACTGTGATGAGTTATATGCACATATATGTTGAATTTAGATATGATAAAAGTTAAAGTTGTGTACCATAATTGTTCAAGATGATTGTAATGATAGAGACTATTATATATTTGATGATGAATCATGAAATAAATAATATTTGTTTGGATATGAATGATATTAAAATTTGAATGTCGAGCTTTATGATACAAGAAAAGAAAAGAAAAAGTAAAGGTTGCGATCTAGGGACTAGGATCGAAATGTAAAGATTTTAAATATCCAAATACTTTAATACAATGATTAAGAAAAGTGAAAGAAAAATTATACCGAAAATTTGGTAATGGATGACGATAATGTCAATAAATGAATTAATTAAGGTGATTAAAGATTTATTAACGAACTGAAATTTGGACGTTATAAATATAAGGTTTAATAAATATGAAATTTAAGGTAATAAAGTGGGTCGAATTTCGGGGTCGTTACATGACAAAAGTAGTGGACCCTATGATCAATAACGAATAGATCATACGGCATAATGAAGTGATCATAGAGTCAAAATGATAGAGTCAACTGAGAGTGACTAAGCCTTTACGAAATGATGAACCTTCATAATAAGATGAAGAAGAACCTAATCTAGAAGAACTTTGTCAAAAAGGTATAAGAACTGGTGTTCCAACTGGAAGTATATGGGCTAGGAATCACACTGAAGATCTACTTACTCATTGTTGATCGAACTTCCAAAATGAGAACAAGATTTGCTACTGAGAATAAATGCTTCTATCTAAGCTTTTTTTTTTAAATCTAAAATAGAGCTAAAATATATTTTAAAAACTCTATTGGATTCCAGTTAGATAGAGGCTATGCATAAGGAAATCAATCAGTTCGAGAGAGAAAATGTGGAAATTAGTTCCATGACCCAAAGATCATTTAGTCATTAACACTAAGTGGTATATAAGAACGAGATGGATGAAGAAAGAACTATAAAGATTTTCCCTTTTTATTTAATTGTTCATTCCTGCAAAGAACAAGGCTACACTGGTTGCTAAGGGGTATTTTCAAGAAAAAAGGATATACTATGATGAAACTTTGCACCAATGGAAATATATAAGGCCATTAGAATCTTCCTAGTGTATGCAACATACATGATGTTCAAAGTATTCTAGATGGATGTCAAGTGTGCATTTCTAAATGGTGAACTTTAAGAAGAGGTTTATATAAAACAACTTTCAAGATTTGTTGATCCTACTCATCCTAAATATGTGTTTAGACTTGATAAAACACTATATGGATTAAAATAAGCACCTAGAACATGATATGACACACTTACTACATTTATTAACAAAGATAAAATATTGTTAGTACAAATATATTTTGATGATATAATTTTGGTTTTACTAATGAAAATTTATATGGGAGATTTTCCAAACTTATACAGAGTAAATTTGAAATAAGCATGATAAAAGAGTAAACTATTTTCTTAGTTTACAAGCGAAACAATTAGATAAAGTCATATTCATCAACCAAGCCAAGTACATCAAATATTTATTGAAGAAGTCGAGCATGGATCAGCTACCCCAATGAAAACTCCTATGGTCTTTATAACAAAGCTTGATAAAGATTAACAATATAAAAGTGTTAATATTACTCAATATAAAGGTATGATTGAATCTCTCCTATACTTAACTGCTAGTAGACCTGATATAATATTTTCTACATGTATATGTGCTAGATTTCAAGTTAACCCTAAAGAATCTCATCTAATGTCTAATAGAAGAATTTTCAGAAATCTTAAGGGAACTCTGAATTTAGGGCTTTGATATCCAAATGAGTCACCTTTTGAGCTAATGGGTTATTTAGATACAGATTTTATAGTATGCAAGATTGATAGAAAAAGCATAAATGAAATATGTCAATTGTTAGGAAATAAATTGGTATCGTGATTTAGTAAGAAGCAAAATTTAGTCTCAACATCCATTGTTGAAGCTGAATACATTGTTGTTAGAAGTTGTTGTACTCAAATCTTATAGATGAAAAATCAACTTGTTGACTATGGGTTCAACTTCAAATTTATTCCTATATTTTGTGATAATAATCCTATTTTACATTTTAGGATTAAGCATATAGACATTAGATATCATTTTCTTAGAGATCATGATCAAAATGGGAATTTTACATTACATTTCATTTCTATTGATGATCAACTTGCTGATATATTCATTAAACCTCTTAATTAATTCAGATTTAATAAGTTAACAGATGAACTAGGTATGCTTAATTTAAGTGTATAAATTTTTATGTTAAGACTAAGGTGATAGGTAAAGTGATGGTAGACTAAATTAATTAAGCTACTTGCTAAGAGATCATAAAGTGAATCATAGAACGACCAATTAATCATAAAGTACATTTGAGATCTACGATTGAAAACTATACGATAGTAAAGCCAAGCCAATTAACTCAATGATCATAGAGCATACCATATCAAATCTAAAGCATGTATCTCTCAATAAAAGTAATTGACATATAATAATTGTAAAAGGCTGCACGCCTCGATAAATATAGATTGCATGTAAAGGAGAAGTTGATGCATGGATAACTTCAAGCGTTTTAAAAGGAAAGGATTAAAATAAATAGTTGCCTTACTTTTCAAACACTTTTAATATTTAAATTCCTTCTATATCCCTCTCTACTCTTAGAGCTCTACGAACCCAAAACCTATTTATATTCTCTATCTAAAATTGTTCAATATCTACTCAAATCATGTCAATTGTACAGATTATTTTCGGCAACTAAATCAACTTTGACAAATTTGAAGGGGTTGAGAAACACTTTATCGACATCCTAAATTTCCTTAAATCGGCTAGGCTAGAACAAGCCCTAAGAGCATAAATGAGAATCTTGACTAAGTTAGTAAAAGAGTTTTATTTGAATGGCATAATAGAGAAAGGGTTATCACCTCTAAGGTGAAGGATGGAGAATTAAATTGTCTCTTAAAGACTTTGCCATGCCCTTGATCTCAACAACCAAGGAGAAGTGGATTTGTCCTCTGTCAACTCCAAGGATGGGTTAGCATTCATGGGTTATAATAAGAATAATCAGCTGAAGGGGATGAAGAAGGACTTTTCCCATTCATTTGAGTTATTTGTTGATATCGTAGGGAAGTGCATCCTTTGCAAAGACTTAGCTTTAAACTTTGTGAGTAAAGTTCAACTTCAAGTCATGTTTGCAATCACATTTAAGAAGAAGATGAACTAGGGAGCAGTCATCTTCTCATAGATCCTTAAATGGTTCGAAGATGTAGATAAAAGGGAGAAAGATGGGAAGCCTCTCCCCAAGATATTTCATACGAGGTTCCTATGTTTGGCAATTGAGTCCAAACTATTTAAAAAGGTGAGCAATAAAGAAGGTGAGTTGCTAAATTTGAATAAGAAGATGACAAAGGAGCTCTTAACAGCTGGGCCAGGAATCTAGTGGAGCTCACAAAGAACAAGATGTTAGAAGGAAGTGAAATCATTATAACTGAAATAAAGAAGCCTGAAAAGGCTACCAAGAAGAGAAAAGGTTAAGGAGAGAAAAAGGTAGGTTCTAAAGAAGAGTCTCAAGGTTTAGTTGCACCTGCAACAAATGAAGTGACATTTACCACTGATAAGCCTAAGAGGGAAAGAAGAAGAAAAGTAAAAGAAAGCATATTAAAGGTGAAAAAGAGATTGTAGAATTTATAAATGCTAATGAAGAAGCTACTAAAAAGCTTTGGAGAAAGAGAAGAGAAGAGCCCTAGAGAAGGCTAAGGGGAAGAAGTCCCTTATTGATAAGGCTAAGAAAAGTTCATCCCTACTTAGGCTCAAATAGCTAGGGAGTTTGAAAAAAAGAAGACCTTGAAGCTCAAGGATAGGGCTAATAAAGCTGAGCATCAAGCCATGGTGAAGAAGCTTACGATTATATAGCTCAAAACTCTCAAGGCTGCGATCATAGAGTCAGAGCTTAAAACGTTCAAAAGGAAGGGCTTTAAAAGGCTGATCAAAGCTCACAAGAAGAAATCCGTTGTTGAAGCCCAAACTAACTTGATAAAGGATTTACCCTTTGAACCTACAATTGCTCAAGGTATTGGTCAAGAATTTCCAACGACTGAGGGGGTGCATACTCAGTTCAAGAGAGCATAAGTTGATACTTAGTCTAAGGGAGTTTAAGTTAAACTAACCCTTGCTGAAAAAGCACAAGAAGCATTACAAGTTGAGGAAGAGAAAACTGAAAATGGGCAAGGTCATACAGACATTCAGGTTAAGGGAGTTTAAGAAGAAAAAAAACTCAAGTTGAAGGGGGAGCTTTATATATCTGCCTCGCCTGCACTAGAACCAGAACCAAACCTTGAGGCTGAGTAGATGAATATAGTAATAGAGGATATCGTAGAGTACCTTACTCATTCTACAATCTTAGAGGAAAGTCAAGAAAGCCAACTTATAAAGAAGTAATTGTAAAAGATGCATCTGAGTTATGAAGTCATCCTTATAACAATTCCATAAAGACCTGAAAAGATGGATTGCACACTTTTCCATTTCCTAGTCATAATTCCACTATTTAACACTCCAGTTTAGGATAATTCAAGATGGATAGGATGGGGCTACAAAAGATACCCAAATGGTTCTTTCATTGCATAAATCCATCCATTCAAGCTTCATTTTGCCACCAAAATGCTTACTGAGCATTCTTGTCAAAAGAAGCTGACATCTGCTCCATTTCTAATCAATGTACTCCATCACTTGCACTACTCCAAGCTTCATAAAGTTATTTTTGATAAAGTTGATGATTGTAATATCCCAAATATTTCAAAAGTGATCTAACAAGATCTAATAAAGATTGTTAAATCAAAATCTAAGAACGATTGTTCGAGCATACCTTGAGCTATCTTAAAGAATATATACGATTCAAAAATTTGATCGTAAATGACTGTAAGTTAAAACTTTAAACCTAAATATGTGTTATGTGAATAGTAAAGCTAGAATTGAGCTTTTAAATGTGAAATGTGAATTATCAATGTGTAGGATTTTGTGTTTTGGTTGGAGTAGTTAACCTTAACACTTACTAAAAATCAGAAGTCAATTTAGGATAAAAACCTAAATTAGAATAAGAGTTAAAACCTAAACCCTAACCCTAGGGTCTAAACCTTAATAAATAACTTAAGCCCCAGAGCAAAATGTGTAGGTTAAATTGACATTCCGTTTCAAGATTCAACCTTACCATACTTTGAAAACACGTAACAGTAAATAAAAGTTTTTTCTCGAAAAATGTGTAAAATCATTATTCACGAGAAAACTCTTTTCATTCGTTTGAATGTTCTTTTCATCTGTAGGAATTCTTACATTTCATAACATAGTGTTAATATGAGGCTTAGATGTCAGGAAACCAATAAAAAAAATTGGAGAAAAAGACTAAAATAACACGATGTACGAGAAAACATTTTTCGTCTTTCTAACTGTTCTTTTTGACATTTTGACCAAAATAGCATTTATATGAAGTATAAATGTTATTTAGCTAATACAAGTTTTTCTCGAAGAACGTGTAAAATACTATTCACTTAAAAGCTTTCTTCCGAATTTTGAAAATTTACATTCCTGAATAGCATTTTTATTAACAGTAAATACATTTTGACCAATAAAATTTTTACCCAAAATAATTTTTGAAAATTACTATTCACGTATACGGGACGAATACGTAACGAATACGAGAAATAATAAAAGTATACTGTAATGTATAATACGAAAATTATACGAAAGATTATATGAGATTAATACAAGATTAATACGAGGTATAATACAAGAAGAATATGAATATTATACGATGTATTATACGTAGAAAATACGTACAAATACTAATGTATTATACTATTTAATTAATTAGTTGAAATCAAACTAGGTTATGTGTAACTAAGTTAGTGTAACAAAACTAGGAAAAACTAGCACAATTACACTAACTGGAAAAAACACTAGCACGATTTGTTTGAAATTAAATTCAAGTGAAAATAAATCGACCAATCAAAAGAAGGGTGATGCAATGATGATGCAAGCCCTATAAGAATATTCCAAGAATATGCTAGGGTGCAAAGTGTAATAAACTGGGGTAAAAATGTGATTAATGAAACTTCGTTTTTCTATAAATAGAAAGCTTAATATTCATCAGTTCTTCACCATTTTTAAGAGCTAAATAGCAAATATAGAGAGAGTTCTTGTGAGACAAGAATCAAGTGCAAAGAAATAGTTAAAGCTTACAATTCGAGAGGTGTTTAACAATTTACTAGGAAACCTTAAAACGGTTTCAAGGCAAGTCTTCTAATTCTTGCTATGTGCTACTTGTATAGTATTGTTAAAATGATAAATAATATGTGTAATGTCATGTTGTTATGTGATAGATGTTATGTGAAGTTTTTAATTAATGTTTGCAATCCTTCTAACTGTTATGTGTTATGTTTAAGAGTTATGAACATGATTTATACACTTTGAATGTCAATGTGATATAAATTGTTGAAATGTGAGTTATATGTGATATTAAATGGGGAATTATATTCAGTCAAGGCATGTTAAAGTTTGTATGAAAGCATAAACTGTGTATGTGCTATTTGTTAGACTTGTTTAGCCATCGTGCTCATTCTTGTGAATAAAACCTTATTTATAGATTAAAGATGAACGTTAAGAAGATTATAAACGTAAAGATGAAGTGTAGATTAGGTTTTCATATTTATTACTTGTATTTGTATAAGTCATAATGATTGTTGTAATACGAATAAACAAACATGTAACCGAATATTAAATGAATTATATAAATTATTATCATCAGAATGTTGTTATGTTTTTATTTTGATATAACGTAGAATTGTTAAAACTTAACATAATATTGATAATGATCTATTTATCTATATGGGGATTGGTAAATGACTTGTGAGTACTGTACATCCGAGACAGGACTAATCGATATTGACTGGTCAAATCCATCGTTAGGTTCCTCGAACCTAGGTATAACTTGTCATTTCTATTGTAAATGTTAGATAAGTAGAATTATTGATATGAAAATGTATCACTACAAACAAATGTGTTTTGAGTGAAGTGTAAACTAGTTGGGTAATGTTTTGTACGGAAAGAGAATTTTACACCGGACAAAGATACAAACATTTGTCACGGATAAAGATGCAAACATTTATCATGGATGAAGATACAAACATTCATCGCGAGATTCTTTGTTCCCAAGAGCTGTCCTAATGATTTAATGCTGTGAATCTTGGAATATGTAAAGTTATAGAATATTTAAATCTTAAGGTTTAAAATTGGACCATTATATATGGTGTTATCCATTTATACAGATGTACTATAAGTTGATACTTGTATAACTAATGAGACCGAGATCAAGTTAAGATCTAGGGAGTAAGTAAGAGAATTTTTTTTATGTATAGTCTAAAATAGACTAATTCAACCAATATGATTATGGGATTATTGGTTAAGTTGGTAAATGTTTGGAGTTTAACGCACAAGGTCCACCGTAGCTAGCGAGTGTGGGGATTTTGGGGGTGTTACAATGATACTGACGGCTGTGACACTATCGTAAAGCCAAACATTGAATCGATCATCGAGCCAATCATTAAGCCTTTCATAGAATAATCACACCCTATAATCGTGGAACATACCAACCCACCGATCGTATAGTCAACTACATCTACAATCATACAGCCTAACTCCCCTTCAAACCCCATCGTCATTAAACCTTCCTCTAACACCTTAATTTGACCTAAACTTACACCAAATCAGTCAAAAACTCCATTAATACAAAACGTGCTAGTGTTCTTAACCAACTAGTTATACATACTACCTATGTCTCCACCTCAACAACCTTTATCCTGATCAACTCCAACATTGATGGCATATTAGTTAAAACCCTATTAGGACTCAATGTCACAATAACTAGAACTCAATTGGCTAAGCTTTTGAAAGACGTAGAATATGATTGTATAAATGTCATTGATGTAGCTTCCCAAACTTTGGCATTTGGTATGAGGGACATGGAAGAGGTCATAAATTAAGATCCATGCGAGACTAGCTCCAACATAGCCCAACACCTTAAGGAATACTTGCACCTATTCAACAAAGTTGTTGAAGAACGTGATAGGAGCTACAAAAGCACTATCACAAACCATGTCAATACAATCTGTGGTCTACAAGAGACCCATTTAACCACTTTCACTATGGTAGCCTCTAGCATGACTACTTTTGGGGAACTATGCGACGATATGGTAATCAAAATTGAGCGTTTAAGCTTAAAGATTAAAACCATCATTCTCTATGCACAACAGAAATAGGAGGACACTGACTGCAAGTATATCAAGCTTAAAGATGAAATTTTCTCTTTTAAAAAGCAACTTCATAAACTTGTTGAAGTAGTCAAGGTCTTGCACAAGTGGTCTCCTCTCTACCTAAAGTTGATGATGCCAAAAAAAGGAATAAAGGTAACATGATACAATGACTTCTCATAAAGATTCTCCTGCCTTTGGTATCCCTATTCATCCCCCAATAGGTACTCCACCTAGTGGTGTAACTCCCATCGGATCTAGGCTTCAAAGTGCTAACAATCCTGTCTATCAATAGAGTCCTTCAAGGAGTCTCAATCTCTATTGACCCCTCTATTGGATCCTTTTTTGGGCCAAGGGAAACACAAGAAGAATACGATCGTAGAGTGGCTCAAGAGAATGATGCTTATAATCATAGAGTAGAGGCTAATCTAGTCTACAAAAGCAGGAGACAAATAAGAAGTGACCCCAAGCCCAACAAAACTAATGAATAATATCCATCTTACAATAGATAGCTATTTTTAATTTTCCTTATCTTTTTGTTATATATTGCGTTGGCTTTCTTTGTAAAAAGTTATCTTGTAATAAAAATACAATTTCTTACTGTATGTACTATTTATTCTCATTTCTTATAAGATTGAACTATTGGAAATGGTTGATGGATTGAATTAAACTACTAGTTTTATCATCATCAAATAGTGGAAGATTGTTAGTACTTATATGTTTATTTTATATGGTTTATACTTGCTTATTTTGATTTGATGACGGTCTAATGTATGTGTAAAATTAACAAGTTTAACACATGATGTAAATAAACTTAGATAGAGATCTAAATTGTTAGGAAGATCCAAAGTTATTTGATTGAAAAGTATATGTATAGGTAATATTTCTATGTTAAATGTAAGTCGTCTAGTCCAAGAAGTCTTGTTATCGCTTAGTTCGCGTGTGATCACAAAGGGGTCACACTACTAACTTGGCTATAGGCTAAAGGAAGCTACTATACTTTTAGAAAGTTAAAATTATTTAATGACTTTCACTAAATAATGTGAGATCAGTATTACGATTTTAGTTTAAAAAAATTCGTATAGTCAAAATCGTAGAGCAAGATTGTAGTGGCAAAGGTCTTCACCCTTAGATCCTCAAATTAACATAAGGGACAAAGGGAGTAAGACAACTTTATCAACAGTTGCTTGCTCAGTACCTAGGACGTGCGCCTTTTCTATATTGTCTAGTACACTGAAAGATAGTGACATCTCATGGTAACAACAAACAAGGTTTAAAGTTAAGAAATTGGGGGCTATCAAGTGTCACTAAGGGGATTTGAGCAATGATAATAAACCAACAAATAGAATTCTTAAAAGAACTATAAAAGGACTACATTTACAACATTTCACAACTATTAATTGATTGATTTATTCTAAGAGAGAAGAATTAAACTCCAACTTCTCTCACTCTATGATCTAAGAAAAACACACTTGTTGCTTAGTCATTTACTTCAGAAGCTAAAGAAAAAAATATTATTAGCACCTCAAACAACGATATTCAATATTTGAGTGACTAAGTCTAATCTTAGTGATTTAATTTTGTAGTCTTAGTGGCTATTAGTTTCTTTGTGAAACTTTTGTCAACTTGTACTATGTGTAATTGTTTCCTTAGTGGGTCACCCATATTCATGGAGTAGAATAGAGGACATGCAAGAACCTCTTAAAAATTCCTTAAGTCCTTTAAATTTCTACCCTTCATTATTTTGTAGTCTGTGATTTTACTCTAGGAAAACTAAACTCTTAGTTAAAGTGGATGAATTAATTGGGTTGACATTTAGTGGACTCAAGTTTGGTAGTGGGTTTAGATTTGAAATTAGTCTTTATAATATGTTTAGTTTATTTGTTTTACCCTTAAAAAAGTTAGATGACTGAAACTTTCGGTCAATTTTATCTGGATAAGAGTTTAGAGGGTGGTAATTGTTGTAAAAAGTAATATATGTACTTTTTGAAGGTTAGGGTGCAAACATCAACATGCTTATAAAATCTAGGGTTAGGGTGTAAACATCAACATGCTTATAAAATCTAGGGTGCAAAGTGTATTTTAGGTTTTATCTAATTACTATGTTTTCTAATACACAAGATAAGTAAGGAGACAAGAATTCAATCACAAAATGCATACAAATTTATCTAGTACACAATATACAACCCTGGTATATTGAAACGCTTAGTCTTAGACTCCTCTACATGACTTGAGATCCTATTACGATTAATAATAAAATTTAATTCTACATGTGAAAAAACCTTTACTAATTTTTTAGCTTAACTTTATAATTTTCCTACAACTAATTTCTTTGGACAATAGCTTCCTTACATATCCTCAAATGTAGTTGTACCTGCAACTCTAAGTTTAGTTATATTTTCATGTGGTTTAGAAACAAAGGCTTTTTCCTTTTTTGTACAAGTACACTAAAGTTTCAACTACCATTTGACCTTTCTAGGATGCTAGTCTTGATCTAGGATCATTCTTTTTCTCACAAATAGAGAAAATAAACAAAATTCAAAATTCATTTTTGATAAATGTGTCTATTTTGAGAAATGTTTTTTGTGTAAATAGTCAAATTTTTTAGTCCGGGTATAAATGTTTAAATAACTTTTATAAGTATGATGACATATGCTTCTATGACGCCCCCAAATCACTATACTTACTATAGCTAACTTGGTGCTCACTATAAATGCTAAATCATTAGGTTTATAGATGATTCCCTTTATTTATAAACAAAGTTCTCATCTTAATTCCTAAAGATCTTTCATTATTTTATATCAAGTCCTTATAATCGATATAAAAGACTTAATACTCATTCGTAACATTTTAACATTAATATTTAGATATTCTATAACTTCACATGTTCTAACATCCACGAACATTAAATCATTAGGACGGCTCTTAAGAATAGAAAATCTCGCGGTGAATGTTTGTATCTTCACCCGTAATAAATGTTTGCATCTTTATCCGTGATAAATGTTTACATCTTTATCCGTGACAAATGGTTGTATCTTTGTCCGGTGTAAAATTCTCTTTTCGTACAGAACATTACCCAACTAGTTAAAACCCTCACTCGAAACATATTTGTTTATAGTGATATCTCTTTATATTAATAATCATACTTATCCGACATTCAGAATAGTAATAACGAGTTATACCTGAGTCCGAGGAGCCTTACCGATGGATTTGACCAGTCAACATCGCTTAGTCCTATCTCGGATGTATAACACTCACAAGTTATTTACCGATCCTCATTCAGATAAATAGATCATTATTAATACTATGTTAAGTTTTAAACAATTCTAAGTTTAATCAATGTAAAGATATAACAAAAGAATGTGGTAAAACTTGATAATATTTATATAATATTCGATTACATGTGTTGAATTTGTTCTTATTACAAAATATCATTATGGCTATAGTTAAGAACAAGTAAGGAAAGCAGTAAACTAGTCTACGCATTTCTTCTTTCCTTTTTCTTTGAGCTGGAGCTCTCAGGTTTGTCTGCAATTTAGGTTTATGCAAGAGTGAGCTAAGATGCTCAACAAGTCTTAAACACATAGCATATAAGTGAACTCACACCGATATAGATTGTAAGGATTCATGGCACAACAATTGATATAACAAATGTTCTTAACATAGTAAGACTGACTGGTGGTTAGACCTTGAACTATTCTTTGTCTTTCGACTTAGAACCTTTTATAGTGGATATAGAAAGGGTATCAACCTAACGACGTCCTATGTTATGCATAACATACTATACACTAGACTAATTACGAACAGTGATACATACTTGTTCATCTCAGTTTACTTAACATGTCAGGATCTCCCCAAGACAACTTGATTTGATATAATAAAACATGATTTAAAATATATCGCGAATACGCATTTCAATTTTTAAGTTATGCCAAAACAAGAAGTAATAACTCACATATCAAATATTTATAACACGTTAAATCACTATACTTACTATAGCTAACTTGGTGCTCACTATAAATGCTAAATCATTAGGTTTATAGATGATTCCCTTTATTTATAAACAAAGTTCTCATCTTAATTCCTAAAGATCTTTCATTATTTTATATCAAGTCCTTATAATCGATATAAAAGACTTAATACTCATTCGTAACATTTTAACATTAATATTTAGATATTCTATAACTTCACATGTTCTAACATCCACGACATTAAATCATTAGGACGGCTCTTAAGAATAGAAAATCTCGCGGTGAATGTTTGTATCTTCACCCGTAATAAATGTTTGCATCTTTATCCGTGATAAATGTTTACATCTTTATCCGTGACAAATGGTTGTATCTTTGTCCGGTGTAAAATTCTCTTTTCGTACAGAACATTACCCAACTAGTTAAAACCCTCACTCGAAACATATTTGTTTATAGTGATATCTCTTTATATTAATAATCATACTTATCCGACATTCAGAATAGTAATAACGAGTTATACCTGAGTCCGAGGAGCCTTACCGATGGATTTGACCAGTCAACATCGCTTAGTCCTATCTCGGATGTATAACACTCACAAGTTATTTACCGATCCTCATTCAGATAAATAGATCATTATTAATACTATGTTAAGTTTTAAACAATTCTAAGTTTAATCAATGTAAAGATATAACAAAAGAATGTGGTAAAACTTGATAATATTTATATAATATTCGATTACATGTGTTGAATTTGTTCTTATTACAAAATATCATTATGGCTATAGTTAAGAACAAGTAAGGAAAGCAGTAAACTAGTCTACGCATTTCTTCTTTCCTTTTTCTTTGAGCTGGAGC
The DNA here is from genome assembly GCA_947179155.2 of Hedera helix. Lineage (NCBI taxonomy): Eukaryota > Viridiplantae > Streptophyta > Magnoliopsida > Apiales > Araliaceae > Hedera > Hedera helix. The sequence goes on from OX359279.1 coordinate 9,808,822, forward strand.
TCTCAGGTTTGTCTGCAATTTAGGTTTATGCAAGAGTGAGCTAAGATGCTCAACAAGTCTTAAACACATAGCATATAAGTGAACTCACACCGATATAGATTGTAAGGATTCATGGCACAACAATTGATATAACAAATGTTCTTAACATAGTAAGACTGACTGGTGGTTAGACCTTGAACTATTCTTTGTCTTTCGACTTAGAACCTTTTATAGTGGATATAGAAAGGGTATCAACCTAACGACGTCCTATGTTATGCATAACATACTATACACTAGACTAATTACGAACAGTGATACATACTTGTTCATCTCAGTTTACTTAACATGTCAGGATCTCCCCAAGACAACTTGATTTGATATAATAAAACATGATTTAAAATATATCGCGAATACGCATTTCAATTTTTAAGTTATGCCAAAACAAGAAGTAATAACTCACATATCAAATATTTATAACACGTTGGTTGTACAAAATGTATAAATCACATAAAAAGCAAGTAAACAAAGGTTAATGATAGAAAACTTGCCTTAAGCACAATTTAGGGTTTCCCGGTAATCGTTTAAAGTGCTTATATAAAGGGCTTCGCGTACCGAATGTTAGTTCATCAAATTTTCTTGTTTTATAACTGTTTTTATACCTAAACTAGACTATTTTCATTGGCGGAATGTTTAGGAGGTATGGCTAACTCAAAACCTTATTTTTGGTGCCAAAAATCTGAGGGTCACTAAGAAATTTTCAGCTTTGACATCCTTTCCGGTAACTGCCATAAATTTTTTCATACGAAAACATTTTGAAATGATTCTCGAGTCTAAATTGCTTAGAATTTCATGCTCTACAACTTTCATTTGTATTGTTAAAGTAGATTCGGATTTTAAGTTTTCGGATTTTAGCAAAAACAGTCAGTGAGCATGTTTTGAACAACATTTTTAGGGTTAACCATGTGAAACATGGTATCGCTTACTTTAACTCTTTAAGAAATCATGTTATAAGACTCAATAACACTTTATAACACAAAAATAATGAATCATAAACCTTCTCATAGAAAGATTCATAACTTTTGCTCAAGAACACACGAAGAACGGATAAACCGTACATGGTAATGACTATGTTCTTCAGCTTTTGGTTTTTGTACTTAAAATAATTTGAGCGTTATAACTGCTAACATAAGTGATTATTACACTTTATAATTGACAAAATTTTGTCATTATAACGGCTTGCATATGATCAAAACAATTTATAAAAATGCTTAAGAACATACGAAGAACACGGAGAACGGATAAATCGTACATGGTAACGACGTATGTTCATTAAGCTTTAAACTACAAATTGAAATTCGACATTATAACTACTACAAAATATAGAAAGGCTCAAGAACACCTAAAAAACACGGAGAACGACAATCATACATGGCTACGACTCGCGTTCTTGATCTTTTGAAAAATTGAAGATGAAAGAAAAATTGAACATAATAACTATTAGATATTGTACTTTTGGTGTTTGCAAGTTTTAACTATTTATTTGCAACTTTTAGGGTAATAACTCACTAGAACTCTCTCTCAATATATGTATAACTTTGATACTTGAATTTTGCTTTAGAAAATGATGGGAAAAATGAAGAGGTTAGCTTCTTATTTATAGAAAAATCAAATTTTATTAATCGCATTTTTACCCCGGCTTATTACATTTTGCACCCTAGCGCTTGCATCATCACTTACATCACTCTTCTTTTGATTGGTCGATTCATTTTCACTAGGATTTAGTTCCAAATAAATCGTGCTAGTTCTTTTTCAGTTACTGTAATCGTGTTTGTTTTCCCTAGTTTGGTTACACTAACTTAGTTACACATAACCTAGTTTGATTTTAACTAATTAATTAAATAGTATAATACATTAGTATTTATACGTATTTCTTTCGTATAATATATTGTATAATATTCGTATTCTACTGGTATTATACATTGTATTATTCTCGTATAATACATTGTATAATATTCGTATTCTACTGGTATTATACATCGTATTATTTTCGTATTAATCTCGTATAATCTTTTGTATAATTCTCGTATTATACATTACAACATACTTTTATTATTTTTCGTATTCTAACTAAATGGTTAACTTCTACTGATTTAAAATTTTGATATTACTGAGTTTTGTTTTGTATAAACACTATTCTGTGAAGTGGAAAGTCCAAAAGACTTGGCACGTTTTTCAGTAAATAGTATTTTTGGCGACCATTTCTCATAAAATGGTTAGACGACCAAAAAGGCAAAAAAAATATTATTTGTCTTTTCCCTATTTCGTCTTATTCCCAACACGTTTTCAAGAAAAACTTTTATCGGCTATAACGTGTTTTCAAAGCATAGGAAAGATGAATCCTAAAACAGAATGTCATTTCGATGTACACATCTTGCTCGAGGGCCTAGGTCAGATTTCCTAGGGTTAGGGTTTAGGTCTTAACTTATTTTCAGTTTTTGAAAAAAAAAATTATTCTCCAATTTCGTGCTAAGGTTGGATACTCGAATCGAAACATAGAAATAAACATTCACAAAGATTTCATAACACATATAAGATGTAATTTAATCTTTATTTATTCATATAAAGTCGGATTACAACTCTCTCACAAGTTCAGAATATTACAGCTTCTAAATTAAGCAAATATATATTTTTAGTGCAAGTATAAGAGTTTAAATAATTTTTATAAGTGTGATGTGTGCTTCTAAATTAAGCAAATATAATCAGTTTAGATTTGATATGAATGTTTAAATAATTTTAATATGATATCATAAGTTTAATTAAATAATCTTATAAGATGAGATTAATGCAATATAGATATACATTCACAGTTGATATATCTATATTTTTTAACACTAAAAATATATATAATTACATTTATTCAATCTATCAGTGAATTTTAATTTTGATCAATGCACTTTGGCACTAGGTCTTGCTGACAAAATAAGGAGGGTTATATCTTTACACCTAAATATCTGCACTCTTAGTTGATCAAATTAAACTATTAAAATCGATTTTATATAAATACTTTCCAATGTGACTATTAAGCCATGACACTAGGTCCTGTCGATTAACCAACGAGGGTTATTTTTGCCCCTAGAAAGTCATTACGAGAAACATTTAATTGTTATATACATATATTGTATAGTTAAAAGATAAACAATTTATATAAAAAGTAAGTACTTGTTTCAAAAATTGTGACATTTACTCCAACAATGAGGTTTTGAGTCGGATGGAGAATTACCGAGTAGTAACATGCATGGGGGAGGTAGGGGTTGATATTTACTCAAAATATAAAATGACCCAGAAAAATATTTTCTGAGTTAATTTTAACCTAGAAAACAGCCTCATCCAACCAAGCCCAATTTGTGAAGACATAGGGCGCATAAATAGCTTTTTGAATTGTAATGGCTCATTTTATGTGACTCCTTCTAAATCGAAAATTATGGTCGTTTAAAGTTGGACTATGCATAAACAAAAATTTTAGGCTTGATTTGCTTCACTACACCACCCTACATCGTTTTTAAGGACGGAAATATAATTCCATAATTAATTGGGGTAACAATTATACGAATCGATAATAGAATTACTTCATTGAGAATCCCAAGCATAGTAGAGGTACCAAACTGCAAGAATAATCAGTTGAAAGTGAGAATCCGCAAAGGTTGCTGGGGATGATCCCAAGGGAGTTGCACGGGCAGTTGAACCCTAACGGCCCATAGTGACAAAGCTAAAATCTTTCTTCCGTCGAATCAAAATTATGACAAAACTACAAATAATTTGGTGGGTATTTGGTAGCTCCCTAGCCAAATTTTATAAGTACTTTTTGTGCTTTGTGTTGCATGTATTAGAATGTGTATTTGATAATACTCTTTGTTCAAAAAATATAATATTATTATTAACTTTTTAAAATATTTTTAAATTAAAAATTAATATAAATTCATTTAACTTTTGTCAGTATAATGATGAATATTATAAATTATCTAAAAAATATTACTAATTAATTATAAATTTTATTGTTTAAAAATTTATGACAAATCCTATCAATTTGGAGACTCTAGTGTTATCATATATAAAGGGGTGAGAGTGGCATTAGATTTATATTTTGAGAAAATTACAAAATTTCAATTTGACCCTCTATCTAAGAAAACTTACAAATTTTTAGTGGAGTCAATTTATCGATTGCACCTAATATTTTTCTAAATTTGCTATTTATTAAATCAAAAATAAAAGTTCAATAGGGTCAATTGACCCCACTACCATATATGTGGCTTTGCCCCTAGTAGCCCATATTTGGGTGACCAAACCTCTTTTATTTATGAAAATGGCACTTGGGAGGGTAGAGAAGTAAACCTAGTATCTATTAATAGTTAGCATTTTTGGGCATTTTTACACATAATTAAAGAGACAAAATTATAGCAAAATAATCCCTGAAAAAATATATATGGTGCATAAATATATCATTTGAAGTAGATTTCCAACAGCAACAAGGTCCAACTTCAACACTCTCTTCATCTCCAATCTCCCTTTATATGAGTTTTTTCTTCTTTCAAACGATGTTTAATAGTGGTTATTTTCATAGATAAACGTTTATACCTCGTTAATACTTGCATTTATGGTTATCATATTTGAATTTGATGGTAACTGGATATTAATGTATATTTATAAAACAAGTATGTTTTGTGAAGTCCTTAGAGTATTCTTTGTGAATAGGACTTAGTTAGAGATCTAATTTGTTAGGTAGATCCATGATCGTAGAATAAGCCATGTAATTAGTACAGTTAAAGTTGATCACAAGACTAAAGCATTTTGTTGAGTAAAAGTTGAACTAGCTTTAAGATCACAGAGTAGAAGATAGTAAAGCTTATTAGAAAGAATTCTAAGCTCGTTTAATTGAAAGCTAAATCGTAGAGCCATATCATAGAAACCGTTGAGAAACATAAAGTGAATATCGTTTAGTCTAGGCACTAAACGATCTTAAGACCAACTTTACGATTACACACTAAAGGCAAGAATGACTATTTTAATAGAGTACAGAGGTTTGACAGGAAGTGGCAAGTCGATAACAAAGATCATACAACTTTGACTTATAATATTCAAAACTGATTTTATCTATTATGAGTAAGCGATAAGGATAAGGGAGACAACACAGCTTTTCAAATAGCTAGCTATACAAGGACAAGGACACGCGTTTGCTGCTGCACCAAATATAGTACGAAAGAAAATGACAGCTCGTGGTCCAACATACAATGTTTAAAGTCAAATGAATTATAAGTTGACAAGTGTCCTTAGCTATTTAGAGCAATAATACCATTCTTGGATCTTAAATATCATTCTCGAATTTTAGTCCACGTCATGTTAATAATTTGGACATTATTTGAATCTGCACAAAGAAAAATCATAAACTTTCGATATTTATTTATCATACTATTTCTTCTGATTCATCATCTATATCACGGTTGTTATTCTAATCATTAAGAATGTTGTTGTTGTGAATATCTGTGGCCTGAGGCACAGATGATAGGATAAAGGTGATATAATTGTTGTGTCTTTTAGGGCACGTGGTGAATATTCTCATTGGCCTGGGGCAAAGATGAACTGTTGTTGGTATGATTATGACCAAAGGCTCAAAACTGGTATAATCATTATCGTTAGTGTTATATTTGAATATCTTTGGCCCGTAATGCAAAGATGAACTATTGACTGGCATGATTATAATCAGGAACTGGAAATTTATATTATCATGACCAGTGGTGTTTAAAATGATAAAAGTTAATGATATTTTTCTTAAAAAGAGACGCGAGTAGACATCATAGTCTACATTATTCTTCTAATGGATTGTTTTCCGCTGCTATTATTGATATAAAGCTTATTGTCTATTATATTCAATTAAGAACTCAACTGTTGAAGGCTAATGATAATTTATTTGTCATTATCTTAGTCATGATATTTCTTACTGGACTATTTGAGCTCACCCTTTCTTTTGTTCCATGGTTTTTCAGAAAATGAGAGAATAGTCGGGTCTAGTAAGGGAATGGAGTGACGGTCCGAGAGATAGCTATTGTAGTCTTCATATGTTGTATACAGTGTGGCAATAATAGTGAAGACTTAGTTGTGTATTATTGATTTTTGTATTTCTGTTATATGTACTATTTGTATTAGTAATTGTGTATTTTACCCGTTGACCTTATCTCTTTGGAAATGTATGAATTTGATGTGATTTTAGGAATTTATTGGTTGACTAATCATCATGCTAAAATTGAATGCTTTCAAAAGATTATTAGTTTTCATATTCCTAATCAACCTGTCATACAAATTCAAACCATCAAACTATTGAAATCCATAACTGTCATTTCTAGCCATAAAGCCACTCGGTTATTGAAAAACGGATGTCAAGCCTTTTTAGCTCATGTCATTGACTTGAACAAAGATGTGTCAAACTTGAATGATATTCCTATTTTTAATGAGTTTTCTGATATTTTTCCCGATGAACTTCTCGGCTTACCTCCAAATCGGGAAATTGAATTCTGTATTGATCTCGAACCCGGTACCAAGCCTATTTCCAAAGTCTCATACCGAATGGCTCCTATTGAACTTCAAGAGCTAAAGGTCCAACTACAGGAATTGTTAGATACTGGTTTCATTTGTCCGAGTGCATTGCCTTGGGGTGCCCCTGTTCTTTTTGTCAAGAAGAAGGACGGGAGTATGAGATTGTGTATTGACTACCGAGAGTTGAATCATGTCACCATCAAAAATAGATACCCGTTACCTCGAATTGATGACATGTTTGATCAATTGCAGGGTGCTCGACATTTCTCAAAGATTGATCTCCGCTCTGGATATCATCAATTAAAAGTTAAAGCTGATGACATTCCAAAGACTGCTTTCAAAACCCGCTACGGGCATTATGAGTTCTTAGTCATGCCTTTTGGACTAACAAATGCTCCTCCAGCCACGTGTTAAGGTAAGGGATACCATCTTTTTCATCTTCCATTATTCAAACTTACTATGGTAAGGGATTATCATTATTTGATTCTCAAAAATAATATCGTTTCTTTCTTACTCCTAAGATGTGTCATTTATCTCCATATATTAATTTGTGAGAATAACCTGACTACGCGGACTACCGCGTGTTTGGTGAATAACCTTTCGTATTCATTCCTTATTAATTTATGGGAATAACCTGACAACGCGGACTACAGCATGTTTGGTGAATAACCTTTCGTATTCATTCTTCATTAATCTCCGAGAATAACCCGACTACGCGGACTACCGCATGTTTGGTGAATTACTCTTCGTATTCATTTCTTATTTGTCTCTTATTGGTAAAGTTTCCTGAAATGATTATATATTCTTTAATAGTTTGCGCTTTATCTAATATCATTTCAACTGAACCTTCCTATTTTTCTAAATCTTTCTATTGAACCTTAACTGTTATTCTGAACTATGGATCTTAAATATCATTCTAGAATTTTAGTCTACATCATTTTGACAATTTGGACATTATTTAAATCTGCACAAAGAAAAATCATAAACTTTCGATATTTATTTATCATACTGTTTCTTCTGATTCATCATCTATATCACGGTTGTTATTCTAATCATCAAGAATTATGTTGTTGTGAATATATGTGGCATGGGGCACAGATGATAAGATAAAGGCAATATAATTGTTGTGTCTTTTAGGGCACATGGTGAATATTCTCTTTGGCCTGGGGCAAAGATGAACTGTTGTTGGTATGATTATGACCAAATGCTGAAAACTGATATAATCATTACCGTTGGTGTTATATTTGAATAACTTTAGCCCATAATGCAAAGATGAACTATTAACTGGCATGATTATAATCAGGAACTGAAAATTTATATTATCATGACCAGTGGTGTTTAAGATGATAAAAGTTAATGATATTTTTCTTAAAAAGAGACGCGAGTAGACATCATAGTCTACATTATTCTTCTAATTGATTGCTTTTCGCTGCTATTATTGATATAAAGCTTATTGTCTATTATATTCAATTAATAACTCAACTGTTGAAGGCTAATGATAATTTATTTATCATTATCTTAGTCATGATATTTCTTACTGAGTTATTTGAGCTCACCCTTTCTTTTGTTCCATGGTTTTTTAGAAAATGAGAGAATAGCCGGGTCTAGTAGGGGGATGGAGTGACGGTCCGAGAGATAGCTATTGTAGTCTTCACATGTTGTATACAGTGTGGCAATAATAATAAAGACTTAGTTGAGTATTATTGAGTTCTATATTTTTGTTCTATGTACTATTTATATTACAAATTGTGTATTTTATGACGTGTCAAATTGGGCTATGTAGGCCTAGATTTGGGGACGTCACAATCAGTATGCATGGTAATCTGATTATACCCAGAAAAAATGTCAGGAAAATTGAGCATCGTGTGTCTAGAAGTAGAGTCAATGAGTTGATCGATGCTCGGGAGAGGATAGTAATCTTTCGGACATTCTTTGTTTAAGTCAGTATAATCAACGCACATCCTCCACTTACCATTATGCTTCTTGACCAGTACTACATTAGCGAGCCATTCCGAATAGTCTATTTCAAAAATAAAACCTGTAGCCAAGAGTTTGTCAATTTCTTCGTTGATTACCTTATAACGTTCAAGAGCTATATTTCGGCATTTTTGCTTTACATGTTTTATATTAGGATTCACACTAAGTCTGTGAACAACAACACTTTTGTCAATCCGAGGCATGTCGGCCAGAGTCAATGCAAAGATATTTGAGTATTCCCTCAACAACTTGATTAGGCATCTTATAAAGTTTGTCTACAATCCTTATTTGATATGTACTGTTTTCTCATCATCTCTTGGGAACAATTCTATCTCATCAATCTCTTCAATAAGCATTGTTATCGGCTTTGTGCCTCCTCAATCTTCATCATCATTTTTTGTTTACTGACCCCTACGGAAGCCACCTGTATAGTCTAGAGATAGCATCTTCGGGATAGGTCTTGGTCCCTAACCACTTCACCGATTCCATTCTGTATTGGACACTTCATCTTTAAATGAGGAATAAAGGTGATTGGTCTTAGTGCTGACAATGTAGTTCTCTCTAAGATGGTGTTGTAGTTACTTTCCACTTGGACTACATAGAATTTTATCATGATGCAGGTTTGCTTTGGGGTTGTGTCGAAGATCACCGATAACTCAATTATTCCTATAATTTGTACTAGATTATTGTCGAAACTGTAAAAGGGTGACTCATTATAGATCTCCAACTTCATGTCCCCTAAGTCTAACCGATTTTCCATATGGCTATAAAGTATATTGACTGAACTTCCATTGTCTACGAGGATCTACTTTAAATCCATAATGCCCACCTGTGTAGTTATAACCAGGGCATCATGATGAGGCGTCACCATCCCTGCGAGGTAGTCCTCGTCTGAAAAAGTGATGGGATCAGTTTTGAGATCCCTAGGTTGCCAAAAACTTGATGAACTGCTCTGACGAAGGCCTTTCACTTCCTGTTGGACATAGTTCATTCTAATCTGCTTGATATAACATCCACAACTCCCTTTGGTACTGAAGAGGGAAAAGGTGATGCTATCTGATCGAAGGCTGATATCCTATTTCTCACAGCAACATATCGGTCCAAATTCTCGTTGTGCATTTATTTCTCTAAAAGTCTTTCAACTGGTAACAATCTTCGTTGCCATTATAACGACCCCAAAATTCGACAAACCTTGTTACCTTAATTTACCTTAAATTTCATATTTATTATACATTATTTTCCTTACGTCCAAATTTTGGTTCGTTAATAAACCTTTAATCACCTTAATTAATCCATTAATTGACTTTGTAATCATCAATTACCAAATTTTTCAGTATAAATTTTAAATTTTTTTATTATTATATTAAAATATGTTGGCATTTAAAATCTTTACATCTCGATCCTAATCCCTGGATCGCAACCTTTACTTCTTCTTTTTTCTATCATGATAAGTATTCTTGATTAATCAAAAATACATAATTAAACCTTATTTATCCAATCAACGTCCGACATATAACTAACTCATGAACTATAACCATTCACTCTACAAATTTAACCATATTCAGTTTCTATATATAAAAATATATATAGCAATTATATTTACAACTTTCACTGATGTCGCACATAGTCTCTAATCATGATTTAATACTCCTGAAGTTGTATTTCTACCTGCAAAATTTATATTATGCAAGAATGAGCACTAGGGCTCAACAAGTTCAACAGTGTGCACATAACACATAGCATAACATGCTCTATGTGTGTCATACATCATGTGTTGTACTTCTACTAAAGCAATATCTCTCACGTACATCATATATATTTCAGATTAATAATTACCTAAAGAAAACATTGAACAGTTTCACATATAGTCACATAATTGCACCGAATGCACATCACGATCATATCATCAATAGATCACATAACACATAATTTTATATGCATTTGAATAAAAGTTCAAATAACCAATTAACATCAAGTACTGAAAAACTTGCCTCGAGTATCACAATGTCCCGGCCTAACTTGTAATTACTGAGTTAAGTCACTCCAGCTTGTTCATATCTAAAACCTTTATTCAAAATTCATAATTCACATTTCAGTGATATCTAAACACTAATTACCAATATCATACTATAAAATTATAAACAAATTTTCTCGGTCAATTCTCGACCCTTGCGTAAAAACTGTTATGCTTATTTATTAGCTAGTCAATATGCGACCTATAATATTTTGACATCTCATGAGTCTACTATACCTTCTAAAGTCTCTAGAATATTATTCTAGATTTTTCAACCAATTTTTCATAATTTCTAGATTATCCGACAAATTTCTGTAATTATTTATATATATATATAAGCTATTATTTAATAGCTTTAAAAATATAAATAATCACTCAACATACTTTTGTATCTCCCAAACACCATCAATATTTATTTTATATTATTATAAAATTTTCCACCAAGTTTCGTAATTTTTCAACTTTCATAGAATTTTTCATGAATTTCCACTTACTTTTACATTAACTTTAAATAGCCATAAAATACAATAAATACCCATGCTCCACAATAATTCACCAAAATTTTTAGAAAAATCAGACATAATATTAAAATATTTTTTTCCAGAAATGATTTTAGCACAAAATATTTTTAATAATTAAATTTTAATTTTTAATGCAATGAAACTTTCGAAATTCACAGTAATTAACACGTTTATCCGAAAATTACGAATCTTACATCCCTTCCACACGAAATTTAATTCTCTACAACTTTGTAGAAGGAAAAATTTTCAAATTCTACACCAAAATGGACAGTATTTGGACAGATCACGTTTCACTGCGCTAAATCTTCCGAAATTCTTAGAAATTAGCTCGTTTATCAAAAAATTACGAATTTTAAGTCCATTACACACGAAATTTAATTCTCTACAACTTTTAGAAGAAAAGTTTTCCAAATTCTGCACTGAAATGAACAGAATAGCTACTGTCCGGGACTGTTCCTTTTAAATTCCAAAATTTCATGTTTTTGATCCAATTTTTCCCACAATAATTACTCTAAACATCATATAATCCATAAATATACCTCCAAAAATTATAAACAACAATCATCTTAAGTATTTACTAATTATTCTAATTATTCACTAAATTTTTTCACAAAAATAAATTAACATTATAACTTCATAAAATAAACCAATAAATATGTTTTATACCTTTTTAAGGTTTGAACATCCTTTATTCAAGCTTGAGAACCTCCCTTTATGCACCAAATATTGTATAAAAATTCTTTCATAGCTTGGTTGGTGGTTTCGGGTGGAGGAGATAGAGAAGAGAGAAAGAGAGCAACTTGGTTGTTTGTTTGTTTTTTTTCCTCTTTTCTTCTTATGTGCTTTTCATTTAATTGGAGACAACTTGCCAATTTGGAATAACATTTCAAATCCACCGCCTTTCCACGTACACAGCTGACTTTAGATTCGGATAATTCACATGCATAAATAAAAAATTTCATACATTACGTAATTATTTCGTGTAATAATTAATTTACTTAATGTCCTTAAAATATTTATTTTAATTCACTAAAATTCATAAAATGATTTATAAATAATATTTAAACCTTTTTAAGGTACTTTATTTGATAAATTTTGTATACGCATAATGATATGCATGTAATTATATGAGATATTTTATACTTCCAAAATTAATAAAATAACACATACAACTTATAAAAATTAATTATTTTTTTTCACGTTTCAACTTTATTACGGATACATTACACAAACCTCCATATATTTTCTACCACTACATAACATATACATATATCAATAATTATATATATACATATTATGTATTAAAATTACTTAACCAACCCATTTAATTTTCTAAAATATTATTTACCATAAAATGAAAATAATTCCACTTTACGCAAATCACAACTTAATAATTTAAATAATCATTTCTCTCATTTATTTCTATTTTCTTCATTACGCATTATACTTTATGTAAACCATACAATAAATATTGCACAATTTATATAATTATCCTTCCATGCTTAATTAATTTAATCCTCTTATATAAATTATATAATTATTCTTATATAATTTATATAATTATTATTTTCTTAATATTTTACTTATCCTTATATAAATTATATGATTTATTATTATATAATTTATATAATTACTTTCTCCTCTTAAATAATTTCTAAACTTTCACCATAATTATTGATTAATTATATAATCAATATTTACAGCTATACTAACTCCCTCATTAACTTTTCATTTAAATTTGGACTAATTTAATTATTAATCATTTTTTCTCCATAATCAATAAAGTTTATCAATATAACAATTGAGCGCGCGCACACACACACACACACACACACACACACACACACACATATATATATATATATATATATATATATATATATATATATATGCATGTAATTATATGAGATATTTTATACTTCCAAAATTAATAAAATAACACATACAACTTATAAAAATTAATTATTTTTTTTCACGTTTCAACTTTATTACGGATACATTACACAAACCTCCATATATTTTCTACCACTACATAACATATACATATATCAATAATTATATATATACATATTATGTATTAAAATTACTTAACCAACCCATTTAATTTTCTAAAATATTATTTACCATAAAATGAAAATAATTCCACTTTACGCAAATCACAACTTAATAATTTAAATAATCATTTCTCTCATTTATTTCTATTTTCTTCATTACGCATTATACTTTATGTAAACCATACAATAAATATTGCACAATTTATATAATTATCCTTCCATGCTTAATTAATTTAATCCTCTTATATAAATTATATAATTATTCTTATATAATTTATATAATTATTATTTTCTTAATATTTTACTTATCCTTATATAAATTATATGATTTATTATTATATAATTTATATAATTACTTTCTCCTCTTAAATAATTTCTAAACTTTCACCATAATTATTGATTAATTATATAATCAATATTTACAGCTATACTAACTCCCTCATTAACTTTTCATTTAAATTTGGACTAATTTAATTATTAATCATTTTTTCTCCATAATCAATAAAGTTTATCAATATAACAATTGAGCGCGCGCACACACACACACACACACACACACACACACACACACACATATATATATATATATATACATATATATATATATATATATATATATATATATATACACACACATATTTAATTCATATACCTCACGTTACCATGTAACACCATTTAAATAATAATTTATGCATCTCCACAACTATTTTAAATATCAACAATTTAATTGTATAATTTTATTGTACCATTACATATAATTCTCTTATTCCTCATAAATTATTCTTAAACAATTTATTTACTTTTCAATTATATTTATTTCAACACAATTTATCACCATCTCTATACAGATTTAATTTACCAATTAAATCCCATCACATACTTTAAATCACATAAAATATAGCAATCATAAATAATTTAAACAACCTTAATAATTTTGTTAATTAAATTCTTATTTAATATTATTATTAAAGAAATCCTGAAAATTTGGGTCTTCACAGCCATGGTCTTTCACCTCGTGATAAGTGCAATATCTATCATCGTTCTTTTGTCTGGTAAATACACTTATTTTTGATAGTTTTTGGAAGAAGGACTCATTCTTGATTTCGCTGAGGATGTTGGCTATGCTAGTGTTCAGCAAGGTGTAATCTTTATTACTTATATTTTCCCGATCCCTATAACCACCATTCTTCTAATGTCGATCTCCTTTAGAGTTCTTTTTACCATTACCTTTCTTGTTATCTTCCTTTTTATCAGCATCATTGCCTCTGGGATCTCTCTGGTGATAATCACTCGTATTTTTTGAAGAACCCCGAAGATTGGCGAGGGTCTCTTCTAGCTTTATATACTTATCGACCTTCTCATAGGCCTTGGATAGCGTGTAGGGAGCTTTAGAGATAATCTCTTCTATCATTCTACTACATTTGTCCACATTTAATCCTATAATCAAGAACTGGATAACCTGCTTTGAGTCTGTAAAGGGGATTATGGACAATGCATCTTTAAATTTCTTTATGTACTACCAAAGAGTTTCATTCACCTTTTGCTTCACTTAAAGTAACGATGTAATCATCCTAGCACGTCTCTTATTGCGGCTGAAGCGTGCGCGAAATTGCTCCTACAATTATTCCTATGAATTAATGTAGGGGGAGGGAGATTATCCATTCTCTTGTTGATTTCTTCAGGGTGGATATGAAAAGGTGACACATCGCTGCCAGATCATATCCATGGAAGTACATAACTTGCTCAAAATAAAAAGTATGGTTACTGGGGTCACCTGTCCTGTCATGTCATACATTTCCAAGATAGGAACTTTTAGGCTCTTATCAATCTTAGTCTCCTCAAGCTCCTTTGTGAATGGTGACTCTCATGGTTTCTTAGATCCAGGTCACTTGTCCGAAGTCTTAATTGGGGATGATTATCTTGTGTGATTCCCCTCCCGATGTCTCCTATCTCGATCATCCATATCACGTCGTAGGGGAGATCTCATCCGTTTCCTTAGATCCTTGGTACGAATCGATGGCGGTTGTGACGTTGGTCTCGACATGGTGTATGGTCCTGAGCAGGAGGCCAAGCCTCTATGGCTCAACAAGGCATTTTCTTCTTTCTCCAGTTCTTCAAACAACTTGTCAAGTTCTTCTTTTTGGAGGTTTAAAGATTTTTTCCAGTCAAGAATTTTCTAGAGACAAGGTTATTTTTCAACGTATGTTGTGTGATGTGTTTGTGAGCAGGCCGGTCCTTGAGAGTTGTTTTAACTCTTTGGGGGTGTTGAGGTCGTCGTGTTGATTTTTTTTTTGTTGAGAAAAGATCGCTACTAAATACTAGAAGACCCTCCTTCTAGCACCAATGTTAACGCTCGAATATGTCCGCATGTCCAACCACTGGCTTGAACGTGAACCTGCACATAAAGAATCACCAGAAGTGCTTGGTGACTTGAGTCACCGGGGGATAGCTCCGGTATGAGAATAAGTATATGCTTCAAGATATGTTAACAATAGGGGCAGAAAGTATTTAGCAGGTTAAAAATACTGTGTATTCAGACGATCGTACCTCTATTGTTAACCTTATATTTATAGTATTCACTTGATTCCTTAGGGTCACGATTTCTATTAGGAATCGCTTATCAGAGATATAATTGGAGAAGGTAACTATCATCCTACTCATTGCTAGATAGATAACTTCTATACCAATTAGGATTGGATATAGTAACTAATTAACTATCCGAAAGTGAGAAGGATTTTGGTTTAAGCCTATCGGACCATGGGGCCCTCTTGTGTGCGTACTAAGCCCGATAGACTGTAGGGGTTGAACTCAATATAAATGGCCCATTTGTGCTCGTAAATACGAAACCCAACGCTATATATTTTGTATTTTTGGGATGATGATCTAGCTATATTTGATATAATGGTTGTTATACTCAAATGTATATAATTACAACTTATAATCAAGGAATATTATCTACCGTGCTTACATTTGAAACTATATAAAAAAAAAATCATATTTTATATGAATGTTTATATGTATGTTTCCAAATAGAACTCCATCATAATATTTCTTGTAGTATACTATAAAACATTTACTAGTTGAAAAATTATAGTTTCCTAAATGTCAGTTTGTGGATTTATCTTTTTACATTAAATATTTACTAGTTTCATTTTCTTTCTTGAACGACATCATATTATAGGTATTTTTTAGATAATAAATGAAACTTTTTTTTTTGAAATAAACAGAGAATCAAGTCAATTTTTTAGTATATATAGCATAATTTCAATTGTTAAAAAAAAATTGACCCCGGGGCTGGCCCTACCCAACTTGGGCTATAGGCCATTTATTTTCAACCTAGAAAAATCTGGACCATTTTAGCCCGGCCTGAATTTTGGCCTGTCCCAACCCACTTGTCAGGTCTAATATCAAAAATCAATCAAGCCTCACTAGATATCAAGAACCAATCGGCCTCACTAGAAAAGGAAAACATACTCAAACCAAATAAGTCTCTCATAAAGGAGAAAACACATTCACATTAAGGAAAAAATGAACTAATTTAAGTAAGAATCAAACCTAAGACCTAAAATTATTAATACCTCAATCTTAACCACTAGGCTAAGACCTTATTAGCAGTAACTTGACAATAGTTAGAAAAGAAACTTGTGGCAAGAAGAGAATCTTGATGGGTGCGTAGCCTCTAGGTTAGTTTACCAAGAAGTGCAAGATTTAAAGATTAAAAATCTTGAATTCCTAAACCATTTTGTGATTTAGCTCTGCAAATTTTATCCCACGAAGTCCAATGGGATTTGAAATGAGATTCATCTTGTCCCCACCAGAAGGTTTGAACTATTATATCAAGATCTTGAAGCAAATTAGAAGGCAGACAAAAGGTTGAAAGTTTATAAATTGGAATGGTGGCAAGAGTTGATTTAATTAACACATCAAGCCTTGCAGGGGTTAAAATCTTAGCCTTCCAAGATTGCAGCTTCTTTCTCAATTTTTCCTTTAGAAAACCAAAAGATTGACCCTTACTTTGGCTTATTGTAAAAGGCATTCTAAGATACTTTTGAGATATATGTATAGACAAAAACTATTATCATTTTGAAAATATATGTTACAATCATTAGCAAATAATAAATGGGATATAGGTGGGCAGTTCCTAGCAAGTTTGATACCCTTAAACATGCCTTTGGATTAATACTGAAAAGTGCCTTTGCATAGAGAATGAACAAATATGAAGATAAAGTATCACCTTATCGGAGCACACAACTTGTATAAAAATTGGAGAAGGAGACCCATTGACCAACATTGAGTATAAAAAAAATGGCGACTCATTGCATGACTAGGTGAGCAAAATAAGGAGGGACAATAATTCTTTTAAGGACTTCTTATAAAAAAATTCCAATTAATTATGTCATAGGCTTTGCTAAAATTCACCTTGAGTGCAACCAAGCTTAAATGAGAATATTTAAATCTTTTAATTTTCTCAACAACCTTATGAAGCAGAATGAGATTATCTGAACTAATCCTTCCAACAGTGAAAGCATTTTGGTAGGAAGAGATTAGAGAAGGCATTATTCACTAGACTCCATTCACTAAAACCTTCAAAGCAACTTTGTAAATGACATTGCACAGACTAGTCAAACGATAGGTCGAAAGAGATTGAGGTGAGGAAGATTTTGGAATCAAGGTGATGAAATTTTTGTTAGATTCTTTAAGCGTTGAGGAGCGAAAGAACACCAGAAAAAAACTTTTTTTTTTGTACTACTAAATTCCATTTTTTATGGTAAAACAAAGCATGGATACTGTTAACGCTTGAATTTGTCAAGATGCTTAACCACCGTCTACAACATTGACCTGCAAAATGAAACAACTGAGAGCTTGACAACTTAGACCGTTGGGTGATAGCTCCGGCGTGAGAGTAAGTATTGGTTTCAAGAAATATTAACAATGAAGATGCTTAGTGTTTAGCGGGGTAAATTGGTATTAGATTATAGCTGAGTTGTTAACATTCCTTATATAGTCTCCGTCTTCCTCTAACCGTCTAGCAGGTGAGACAGTTATGATCGGAGTAATGATGCATGTTCCCCATCATGATTAGTAACTACTGTAACCTCCGGAGTAAATGTGTGAGTGATAACTATTAAATAACCACCACATCATTAAATGATCCGGGGTGTTGTGCGTACTGGTCTAAGCATCTCTGGAGTAGGATTTAAGCCAGACGGGCCTCGAGAGCCCAATAATTTTGGCCCATTTGCTTTAATAAAAATATGTAACCCAATATTACCCCCCATTATTTTAGCATATAAAATTTGGTGAAATAGTAGAGAAAATTGTCTTCGGGAACCATATAAGGTTTCAAACCGAAGTTAAAGCTTCTACGGGAGTTATAACCTACCCTTAAGTACACATCTAGAATAATGTGGTCTTATGACCTACCTGGAGTTATCAATCTATGTGATTGTTAATGTCCATCAAAAGTTCTTGGTCTTATGACCATTCAACATGAAAGTTAATGATTTCAAAACCTAAAAAATTGTTATTTCTGTTATTCAAATCTCTTCGCAATTATTGAATTTTATTCGAAAATATTTTTACTCATGAGATATTATGTTAAGGCCAGTGGATCTGTGACATCCAGAATTTTTTTTTACAGGATTTATAAATGAGGATTTTGATTAATTTAGTAAAGGTTAGTAGATAAAACTTAGTTTGAATGACAGAATGTATTAAGGGTGATTAAATATGAATTATTATGTTATCAATGTGTTATAAATGACCTATGTGGTTGAAATGATATGGAATGACTCTTGATGTAAATAAGGGTCTATAGGATGTATGAGGATAAGCTATTTATTAAATGGTATCAGCAACGTAACAGCTAATGAAATTATTATAAATATGAATTTTGATAGTTAAATGTTAATATAATGGATTTAAGATGAATGATTGATTGTAATTCCCATAATAGGGTAATTAAAAAGAATTATTGTAAGACGTGATGTTATGTGTCAACAGGTAATAGATTGAATATATGTATATATATATATATATATATATATATGTGTGTGTGTGTGTGTGTGTGTGTCTGATCGAATAAAGAATTTAAGGTTAGAAAATAAAGAAATGAGGAAAGAGTATGCAAATTGAACTTAAGTTCTAAAAGTTAATAGCGAGCTTAAAGAATAGGCCTGGTGAGACGATGATATAAAAATGACAAGGTAAGGTATATATGTATATATGTACAGTGAAGAAGGAATTGTATGACTAATCGATTTATTAAGGACTAAAAGAATGATACGATTAACAATCGTTAAACGTTTGAAGTTATTAAGAAGTTGTTATTTTTGAATGATTATAATAAGGTATGTATTTATACGATGTATAGAAACTGAAGGTAATACCCCTAAAAAGGAGTAGGTAGAATGTTGTATGCAAGTATGGTGTAAATTAGCATATATGTGTGAAGTAAACGAATGAAAGGAACGTAAAGTCGTATAATGACTATATGAGTTTATATGATTAAATGAAGATGGATTTTGGTAATCCGGTCGAGGTTCACTTTTCGAGGAAGCGATTTACGGACAGATGAGCAATTCGACTTTATTGAGATGTCGAAAATTGAAATTGATTGAATATAGAACCAAAAAGGGTTCATAGATAATTGAGAATGAATGTTATGCAAATTGACAATTTATTGTGAATTATTATAAGTTATTAATGAAATTCAATTTTTGAAGTGTGACAAGTGTTATGGGACAAGCACGTTATGGAGTATTTGATTGTGGAATAAAATTTAAGCTTAATGAAACAAGTTTTGATCAAAAAGGATTTGAATTAGATTGAAATTAAGCAAGTATGATTAATTAGAGATTAAATTCTCTAGATTTTGGTAACAATGACCATGTTACCCTTGACAAGTTAGAATATGACATTTGTGTCCTAGAATAGTTTAATGACCAAAATGTCCATACTTGGTCAAGTGGAATGTCTTTAATGCCCCTAATCATGCAAGGTTAAACTAACCAAGGATGAGTTAAGTGTTGGATTAGTACATACAATATATGTATGTATATATTGGTAAGCAATGACAAGCTTGGTTCATTTTACTCCATCATTCATATTTGCCAAGTGTTCTTGAGAGAAAAGAGTAAGGAAAACTAGGGTTTCCATAAAAAGCTCAAGAAATTGCTGGAAAAGTGAGCAAGAGAAGGAGAATAAGCCATAATTCAAGTAACGAGTGGAGCTGAATTCGTAAAGTCTGAGTGGACAGACAATCACTCTACGAATTCACTATCAGAAGTAGTAAAGGAACAGAACTG
Source organism: Hedera helix (assembly GCA_947179155.2). Classification (NCBI taxonomy): domain Eukaryota; kingdom Viridiplantae; phylum Streptophyta; class Magnoliopsida; order Apiales; family Araliaceae; genus Hedera; species Hedera helix. The sequence continues at coordinate 9,829,259 of OX359279.1, forward strand.
CAATATGGTGCGAGAGAAGAGAGAATATTCCTCTTCCAGATTAAAGAAAGATTAAGTGTTGTTAGGGAACAGATGCATGTTAGAGTCACATAAGACTTTGTTACTAGACACGACTATAAGTAAGGATCCACTACTCAGCAAGCTGGTGAAAATAGTCAGACTAACAGGACATCTCTGACAACAATAAAGCAGCTGGTTATTAAAGTCAATGAAGATATTTAATGATGGATCAGAAGGTTAAATATATAATAATCCTTGATATACAACTCTAGAAGTGCAATGACTAAAAATGCAGAAAGCTGAGCTACAGTTTGATATAACAGAACATATGTCAGAAAAGGGAAAAAGCACTGACACAAGCAACAGAAAGTCAACATCAAAGATATCAAAGATCTACACAAAGCCAAAGGAACCCAACAGATCTTTTGAAACAGTAAAATATGCATAAATATATAAAAGCATAAATGCTCACAGAGCAAAAAAAAAAAAGAAAAAAAAATGTTGAAAATACAAGAGAGGATAGTGGACAACAACAGATCGTAAAGTGAAACAAAAATGAATATGTTGAAGAACACTCTACGATCCACCAAAACACTAACCTTGAATTGAGAGAGACATAGAGAAAAATGTCTCTATTACAAAATAAGTGTTCAAAGCTGCTAAGCAAGTGATAGAGAGAAGCCTAAACGCTAATTTGATACAGATATGTTAGCGACTGAGTACAAAAAGGAAGAAGCTTTATAGTCATCTCAGAAGCTCATCTCGATAAGCTATAAACTGTCAATGATAAGAAGGAACAACTGAGTACCAAAAGGAAGGAGCTTCACAGTCATCTCAGAAGTTCGTCTCGAGAAGTTATCAAGTACCAAATGAGCTGAATTGCCAAAGCTTAGCAACACAATGGGTGATCACAAGAAGATATTGAGCATATAAAGAAGCCAAGCATCATTGCCGAACTCAATATCATTTCAAGCATGATCACATCCTGCTACTGAGTATTTAAAGAAAATGGAACTTAAAGTACAACTCAGTAGCAACTCCAACATCTATCAACAAACAAGGAGCCAAGTCTGTTGGACTTGAAGAGGGCAATTGTGTCCTTGTCTTAGTGACTAAAGGAGCCAAGTGTGTTGGACTTGAAGAGGGCAGTTGTGTCATTGTCTTAGTGACTAAACTAGCCAAACCTGCTGGGTTTGAAGGGTTCTTAGTGAACCAGAGATTCTATGCCTGTTGAGCTTGAAGGGTTCTGTATGAGTCATCCTTAGTGAATTTCCTACTCGTTGAAGTAGAAGAGTGGAGTAGGAGTTATTCAGTCTCTGAACCACTTAAACTCTCTGGTGTCATTTACATTCAATCATTTACATTCAATCATTTACATTATGTGATATATAGATATAACTACTATGATTGGTTTACTTGACAAATGACTATCTTCAATACAGTCTAAACTTAACTAAGAAGTTTTATAAATCTTTAAGGGGAGTTTTCAAACTAATATTGCGCTGTGCAAACTAATCTAGATTAAATAAACTACTTGGTAATATTATTTAATTTAAGTAAAAAGTTTTTAAGAGATCTATTCAACCCCCTCTTCTAGATCACTTGTGTGCCTCTGGGAACTAACAATTGGTATCAAAGCAGGTTCTCACGAACATAAAAGCTCACGCTTTGAGTAGATCCTATGGCACTAGTAAAACTCTATTTTGAGATTAAAAATTGAAGTGAACCATTTCTTATGAACAAGCTTACAAATTAATGTGTCTTTTCATGCAGGTACAATTATGAATGTTAATTGATGATAATCTATCTGATGTTGTATACTCATTGTCACTTAAATCCTATCTAAGACAAACTCAGATGATCTCTGCGAAGAAGCAGTCGAGTGAACTTTCAAAATTAAATTGATGCAGCGAGATGAAGAAATCAAAAGGATATTCTGTTGATGAGATTATTAATTGATTCACTCGAGAATATAATAACTTGTATTTCTACCTTCAAATAAACTGGGAAGTTCAAATCTTGATGCCAAAGGACACCGGATCCTATTCTTCTCAAAAGGAAGCATCACTGTGCCAAGCACTAACAAAACTACTTCTCACCGGTTCGAAAGTTTATAGCAGAAGCAAGCCCAACAGAAATCTATGCTTAAAAGTGTTAAATGATTTTCTACATAACAAACGTCAGCAGCTGAAATCAATCTCGAATCCAAGTATTCACTCGACGTGCTCAGCATTAAGCTTTATGATAAGCTTAAGGTCTTAAATTCAAAAGATCTTATCTGAAGATGAGTGACAAAGGAATTGCTTCATTTATTCAAAAGCAGTGTCAGGAGTTCTGTCAAAAGCTACAGCATATGGTAATCAATGATGAAATCCACAAGCAGTATTTCTCCTATCTTCAAGTGGATGATCTTAAGCATGACTGGTTTTAAAGGAATCTATTTCAAAAATTCTTCAATGGTCTTCTGAAACTACTTCTCTGAAAGATATTACAGATGTATATCTTGTTAGGATTTCGACACAGAGAAAGCAGCGGAATTTAAAAAAATTTCGAAACCCTAAAACAGGATCCATGCGAAAACCATATTAATTCAGAGGTTTAGATTATTTTACCGATTATCCGAGATGGACAGAAGACGATGGAATTCTGGAACGGCTTCGAATCTTCAACGCAATCCAGTGACTGCGCCTCTACGGTATCCACACGAACGCTCCGCGAATCATCCCACGATCTGCAGCAAAAGGAACCGCGGTACTAGCCACCAAGATCAGGATTTCCCAATTTATTTTTCTCTCTAGCCTCTTTCTGAAAGCGGCTAGGGTTTTAGTTTTTCCTTACGTAACTTTTGGACTACTGATATATCATATATATAGTAGTTAATAGGAATTAACTAAAACCTAAAATAAATAGAAAAATAAAATCCGAATTTATATATATTATATTTTAATTAAGTCTTACTTAATTAATATACATATATACAAATTATCCTATTAATTTAAATTCGTAATTTTTAAATACTATCAATCATATTGACATATTTAAAATACGTACAATTTAAATTAATTCCTTTTTAATTACGTTCTAAGTGTGTGACCCTATAGGTTATTATTATGTTGGCAATAATTTTAAAATCATATTATAAAATTATAAACAGTGAGCGGCATCTAGTAATGCATCACTGCTACCCAAATAATAATAAGATCGGTGATTCGATACAACCTTTTCGTGACCAATGTTTCAATGTAATTTAATCCTTTTAACCTTATATCCTAAATTAAACTCGAGGCATGGAATGTGTCATACTCTTCATAATTTAATCTAAGTTTTCTTGATCAATGAGTAGACTATATGAAACAAATCAATATTTGAGCATGGCCATGCATTTCATAGTCCTACTCAATCAAGAGGCCTATGGATATCACCCCTAATATATAGGAGGGTTAAATTCCATCTAGATCACTCATATTCCTCACACGATTCATGATGTACCCAATAATCAACTTTATTGTCCACCCTATTAAAGGTGACATTTGATGATATCAAAGTACACAAATTCTCGTGTAATAATATAGTGACTTCAGGTCGGAGGATCATTACATCATTGTCACTATAATAATTTCTTATGACACTTTGCATAATGCTCCATGTAGAATTCTCATGGTGGGTCAGTCCAGTACATTGTTCTCTAACATGTACCTATGCATTGACTTAAATATCTCATATATTTATGACCAATGAGATTTGGCAATCAATCAATCCACATACTAGTCTCAATGCATCATTGTTGTCCCATTAACAATGATACTCGACTAGGGACATTTAAGAGCAATGATACTAATTATAATTATATAATCTCATTTTCAAGTCACATACTTAAAACTATATAATTCGTATCATTATTCTAAGGGCTTTTATTATATTAACATTTATATAACGCAGTAAATGAAATCATAATAAAATAATCCATTTATTCAATCAAATATAATATCAAAAATGTTAAGCAATTACATCAAATAATTAGCCTCTAAGGCATAAACTCTAACATATCTCACTGCCATGTCTTTGATGATGAATATCAAAGTCATTTTCCTAAATCACAGATACCAGACCCGAGACCTGAAAATCAACTCAGCACATATATATCTATGATCACCGGGTCAAAGATTCATTCTGCAGATCATTAAAGTTCAAGAAGAGTTGAAGAAACTAATTCATGTACAAAGTAGCTTATTCAATGAAGAAATTCATGCAAGGCACACCTTGTGTACGTGCTCAGATTTAAAAGGCAAAAGCTCTCACCGTCAAATTTCTTCAAACCAACTATGAATGAGAAGGGTGAGAAAATCAAGACAATACAGAGTAATCACAGATGATTTACTCTAAGATTAAAAAAGCATCTTACAATCTGCGAGAAAGAGGAAAGTCCATTTCAAGAAAATTTCATGCACTTAGCCATTGGTAGTAGGCTCTCAAACATCAATGCATCAGATGAAGCTCTAGCTTGAAATGATTGATGAAATATCTGTTTGACATTCTATGGAAAAGTCAGATCTATAGAATGCTAAACAGGAAGTCTTTTGATAGTAGACATCCTCACAAATCATTCTGGATGGAGATGACCAAAAGGGAATCAGGAAAAGGAGAACAATAGGAAGGAAACAATGATGGAGCCTCAAAGGAAAAACCCTACGATCAAAAGAAGGTGGAAAAGATTATACTGAGACTCAACGATGAATATCGTAGAGTTCCTTACTCAACAAATATACTGGATTCTTCAAGAAAGTACTATCCATGAAAGATTGAGTGAAGTCTGAATACTGGTGCAAGAAGAAGAATTGAATCTTGGAATTCTCTAGAAGAGGAAGAAGCTTGTTATAAAGGAAAGCATCTATTAATCTTTGAACTCACCTATTGATTTAGTAAATCCTGTCGGATTAGTTGTCACTAATATCATGGTGAGGTAAAGATCATTCAAGTCAGAAGAAAGTTCATCACTCAAAGAAATATCGTAGAGTCTGTCAGGCGAACGCAGAATAAGGCTTGGCAGACTGAAGAGACCTATCGAAAGATCGTAGAGTTGACACAGCATCGAAGAGCTAACTCTCGGGATCGTAGAGTCAATACAGTCAGTCACTCTACGAACCTCATAATCCAGTCTACGAACCAAGCAGAATCAAAGAACAATCTCTACATGAGCATTCTGAGTCATGACAATGATCCTCATAAATATTATCCAGAAGGCTGTCCTTGAACTATCAAACAAACTGAACGGAGATCTCTGAGTACATCTAAGCTTCTAGTCTTAACAAAGATCGTAGAGCAGTTCAAATCTTCTACGATTGCACTATAGGTAAGATCGTAAAGCAGCAGAGCCAAGTCGTATAGTGAGAAAGCAAGCTCAGAAGTACGAAATTCATCAAAAGACGGAATTAAGGAAAATTATTTATGAATGATCGCTACAGTCAACTCCGGATCTTCAATATCCATATCAGTACTTCTGTACAAGCTCAAGGATATCAAAGGAATCCAAACTATGTCCAATAGTTAGTCTCAGACAATAAATCTTTAGAAGGCAAGGTAAATTTATTCATCATTGGACTACCTTTCTCATTCCAGTCACAAAGTCCCAAAACAATGTGATTGATAAACCAAATGCACATATCTCTCCGGTCACAGTCTCTAAACTCTACGACTGATAACCAAGCTAGCCTTATCGTCCCAAATCGCAGAGTCACTATGATCATCATCCTGATCGTAAAGCATATTGAGTCTATGATTGCACTTCATACAAATCTCTTTCCCATAAACTCCTTCATAGCTAATTACCAGCCTACAATTCATGACATCAGTAATCAAGGTTATCTATTGAAAGGATGATTGTTGAGTGACTAGCAACTCACTCTACGAACTGATCAAGCTAACTCAAACAGGGAAGATGAACTTCACGCTTTCTAAACTTAAGTAGGTTAGAATACTTGATGTGCTTCAGTTATGAAAAATGCAAAAGTTAAGCCCACGTTCTACAAATGAGTATCTGACACGCGTCGTTTGCAAAAACAAGAGGGAACTGACATAAGTCAATTTTTAAAAACTGACGGTGGTCATTTTCCATCAGTTGTCAATGCCCATTCTCCCAAAACTCTTAAAACCCTAGATTTCGAAAAATCTTCAGAAATCAAAATCATTCATTGTGCTATTCTCAAATCAGTTTACCCTCATGGCATCTCTTCAAGTTATTCCTGAAAATCTTGTTTGTTTTGAAAAATTTGGAGATACAGAGCAGAAATTCAAAGATTTTCTTCATCTGGTCATGAATGCTGGGTTCACCAAGTGTTTGGAAACCAGTACCAAGATTTTCTCTACACTTATGAAAGAATTCTATTCAAATGTTGCTTATCGAGGAAATACTCTCATCACAAAGGTTAAGGAAATCTCATTGCAAATAGGGGTTTCCGAAATCAATCTCAACCTAGGAATTCCAATCAGAGGAATTACTTCTCTTGACAAGATTGATATCGAGCTTGGACTGGAGCTGATGGGCTATGAAAAAAAGTCTCCTCTAAAAGGAATCAAGAAGAAAGATTTTCCTCAGCAGTACAAGTTTCTGGCTGACATTATTGGAAAGAGCATTTTGTGCAAAGACACAGCATATGATACTGTCAGTAAAGATCAATTAAGGCTTATGACTGCTATTGCTCTAAGAAAGAAAATCAACTTCGGAGCAGTTCTCTTAGGATGGATAAAAAGGTGGATAAATGATGCAAAAACAAAAGTTGAAGCAGGAAAGTCCACTCTCAAGATGCTCTATGGAAGATTCATAAGCATCATTTTGAAGAAGTTTCTGGCAAATGCAATTGGGGAAGATGAAGGAGAAGTTCTAAATTTCAACAAAAGGATTACTCCAAGGTTGTTTGAAGACTGAAAAAAGAACCCTCATGCCAGTAAGGGTAAGAAGGCACGAGGATCGAGAAGCATCGACAGAAAGATGGAAGAGAAATCTAAAGGAAAAGGAAAAAGGGAAATGTAAGAAATTTCTGAGAAAAAATTCAAAGAGGCTGATGTGCAGTCAAGAAACAAAACTCTTATGATCTATGATAGTCAGGAATCAAGGAAGAAAAGAAAATTCAACAAAGTAGAGAAGGCTACAGAAAAGAAAGATGTCAGTACAGAGAAAGCTAAGAAGAAGCAGACAAATCCCAAAGGGTCTGAAATTGAGAAGAAGAAGAAGACAGAAAAGAAAGTTACTCTCACTATCCCAAGGAGAAGTTGGAGGATTAGAGAACAGTGGAGAAGTTCAATCATTACAGGACCACCTCAAATTATAGAAATTGATGATGATGAAGAAAATTCAAATTCTAGAGAAAGAACATCTAATAGTTCAAAAGAAGAAACATCAATAGGCTCTTCAGAGGAAAGATTAGAAAGTCATAAAAATAGCCTGTCTGAAAACGAAGACATACCGGGTTCTGGTCATATAGCTGAACTAGTTGAAAAAGTCTCGGAACCCGAGATCAACGAATGTGATGATATTGGTGAAAATGTTATTATACCAACTGAACAATTCTCTGGAAATTCTGAAGTTGGAAAAGCTAAATCAGATAAGGAAGAAGACCGTCGAGAAGCTGTGATGAGAAAAGATAAACACCTCCAAGAAGAGACCAGTACTCATGAAATAGAGGAATCAAGAGACAGGTCAAGAAGGTCAAATAGTAGAAAAGGGTTAAGTGATTTTATAAAGAAAATGGGCAGGAGTTCAAGTACGAGTCACAAGGAAAGAAGAATAAAGAAGAAACTTGAGAGGAAGCTGGAGAATGTAAGACTATTAAGAAAACTGAAAAAGCAGCAATATGAAGCATATCGACTGAAGCAAATCAAAAGGAGACGTAGAGAAAGAAGGAAGCATGCAAGCCAGATGAAAAAATATTCTATTTCATGGGATCATGATCATCTATTCAGTTTTATTCCCATACTACCACTTCTAAGGGCTATATTCTTGAATGATCAAAGTTCTATCAGTTGGAGCTACTCAACATTTCCAAATCTTTCGTTAGTCGCTCAACATTTCATAAAGGCAATGACCATTGCAACTACACTGATAAGCAATGAGCCATTCTATCCTCACTACCAAAGTCGCCAGGAAATATCCATCTGGAATCTGACCGGCTCTCAATCATCTGGCCAGTCTGTGGTTGATCAAAATTCAGAAATCAGAGAATCCTCTTTTGTGACTTTTTAAACTCTTAGTCACTCTACACCACCTCCCTGATCGTAGAGTCCCAAAACTTTGCGAACATTTTTCAAAATACCTTTTCCTCAGTCATAGAGTCTCAACATTCTATAGTAGGTTCGCCACATTCAGCTTCACACAGTATCTCTAATTGATGATGTCAAAAAGGGGGAGAGAATATATGAACAGAAAATATAGGAGCAGCTGGGAGAACACTAACTAAGGGGGAGCAACACTTGTCAAACTAAAGGGGAGCAGCCAACTAAGGGGGAGGTGAAAAATGAAGAGCAGCTGTAAGTATGTTTAATTATCTTTATGTAAGTTTTCTCATTTAATGAAATCATCCTTTTTGCACTAGCCATACAGTTTCTCACTGCATCGTAAGACATAATTTACTTTTCAAGCAAATGTATTATATGTATTTCATATCAATAGGTCTATTGGTTTTGTCATCATCAAATAGGGGAAAATTGTTGAAAGTTGTTTGATTTGATGATGATGACTGTTGTGCAAAAATGATTGTGGTAAATGTGCTTATATGGTTGATTGTCCATATGTATTTGACTAAATGCTTATGTGTTAATGTGCCTATGTGCTTACTTGATTATGTAACGCCCCAGGATTTTACAGAAATTCTAAATAAGGATCATGATTAATTACGTAAGGGTTAGCAGCTAAAACCTAATTATGAAGGACATAAAATAATAAAGAGAGATTAAATAAGAATTATTATTTAATCAATGTGTTATATATGACCTATGTGGTAGGATGAATGTATGTATATATGTATATTTGGCAAGATATATAAAGAAGGATTCAAAGTTTAGAAATGATTAGATAATGTATGACTTTATGAGTTGAGGAAGGAAAGAGCAGTTTGACCTAATTTGTATATTATGGATTTAAAGAATAATGAGGATAATGATTTGTTAATATTGTGAAGTTATGAAGAAATTGATATTTGGAATTGAAATTAGTTATGTAGTTACACGATGAGTAGAAATGGAAAATAATACCCAGAGAATATGTATAAAGGATGTTGTATGCAAGTAAGTTACAAATTAGCATATGTGTGTAAAATAAAGGAATTAATGGATGTTAAAGTTGAAAGTATGACATTTTAAGTTTAAAGGAAAATGATGTTGGATTTTGGTAATCCGGTCGAGGTTCATTTCTTGAGGAAGCGATTTATGGAAAAGTAAGTAAGCTGACTATAATGAGATGTCGAATAGTGAAATTGATTTAATGTGGAACCAAAAAGGGTTCGTAGATTATTAAAATTGAATATTATGTAAATTAATAATTATGGTGAACTATTGTTACTAAGTTATGAAATTCAAGTTTCAAAGTGGGACAAGTATTATGGGACAAACCAAGTATGGATTAATTAGATGAGGAATAGAAGTCAAGCATAAAGAGACAAGTTTGGATCAAAATGGATTTAGAATGGATGGAATATAAGCAAATGTGATTAAGTGAGAATAAATTTCTCTAGAGAATTTGACAATTGACCATTATGCCCTTAACCAATTGGAAAATGTCCTAGGTATCCTTTTGTGAGAAATGACCATGCTACCTTGACAATTGAAAGAATGACCATGGTGTCCTTTGTTGGTGAGAATTGTCATATATGCCATTGAAAATGTAGGTGAAATGTCTTAAACATCCCTAGCTTTGCATGGTTAATTAACCAACTATTGGTTAAGTGTTGGAGCACTTTTATGTATATATATGTATATATTAAACAAGGAAAAGCTTAGTTCATTAGAAGTTTTCAGCAAAAATTTCGAAGGGGCTAGAAGTGAGAGAGAAATAAGGAGAAACCATGGAAGCCATGGAAGAGAGCTGGAAAATCATGAAGCTAGGGTCCTTAAATGATCAAGGAGCAAGAATAAAAGATGAAGCACTCTTCATAAGGAAGCTTTTGATGTGAAGAAGTTAGCCAAACAAGAAGGTATAAGCATGTGTGAGTTAGTAAACCTATCATTTTTGTGTTTTAATTCAAGGATAAGGATGGTCATGTATGTATCTTTGGGGTACATGGCTTGATTGTAAAGTTGTTGTGAGTTTATGTGTTTTATGTTTAATATTTGATGAAACCCTAGGCTTGAAAGTGGTATTACCAAGTTGATGGACTATTCAAGTATGTTCTTGAAGTTAGAACTTATGATTTAAGGAATAATATGTGTTAGATGTTATTGTTTTTGATGAGAACTTAGTTTGAAAGATGAAACATGTCTAATACATGCTTATTATTATGCTAGAAGGCATCAAGGAATTTTAGAGGGATTAAAAGTATGTTTTGGTATGGAAATTTTAAATACTAGGCTATACTTTTTGTGCAGACAACGTAATAATCTGTAAATTGTATTGGAAGATACATATGGAAGTTGTGAGAATGTACAAAGTTGTTATTTGAACAAGTGTTGATGTATTTGATGTCTAGACTTGAGAATTCAAAGGAGGTTCAAAAGTTAAGTTTTGAAAAGTTAATAAAATGCCATAAATATGCAATTTTGGCTATTAGGTGTACTTGGTGATCAAAAGATGCCAAAAAGCTAAGTTTGATGTTAAAACACGTGTTAGAAATGATTTGGAAGTCATTCGGTTCGAATGGCGACAATTGAAGGTTTTAAACGTTTTAAAACGTTCGCCGACGACCAAAACGAACCTTTTGGAAAAATAAGTTCATTTGAGAAGCTTTAAATGTTTTAAAGGCCCCTACAAGTCAAATATGTGCTATATGTGTTATGTGTTAAGTTAGAATCAAGTTTTGTATTAAGGGGCCAAGAATAGCTTAAGATTTGGAAATGATAAATTCATGAAAAGTTTGGAGGTTTTGATGAAAATCCAACAAAGGTGTGAGTTTTGGCAATTTTGAGAATTTAAAGGTAAAATGAATTCAAATGGCCTAGGTTAATGTAAATACACGTGTTTAGGTTGATTTGGGAATCAACGTATTTAAATTTGAATGAATTGGCGATTCGAACGATCGGAATCGATCGTTTCGATTCGAAACGGATTTTTACGGACAAAAGTCGCCTCGTGCGAAGTTTTTCGGTTTTGAAAGTTGGGACATGTCACATATAGGTTATGTGAGCTATGTCAAGTGTCGAAACGCAATTTGGAAGCAAATGGCCAAAAATAACCAAGTTGCAAAAGTTGAGTTTTGAAAATTCTGAAAATATTTCTAAGTGTTGAAATCGTATGAACAGCCCTCCTACAAGCTAGCATATCTCTGATCTAGAAAGGCCAAATGAGGTAAATGAAAATTTTGTAAAATACTATGTAGTAGGGTCTAGATGTATGCCAAATTTGGTATGAATTGGAGTTGTGGTTAAGAAGTTAAAAATCAGCAAAGTAGGCAAGAAAATCAGATTCTGCTGAACCAGGGACTGCGCCGGGGCGCAGTGATTTGGCCTTGACACTGAGCCGGGGCGCAGTGTCACTGTTCATCGGCCGAGAGCTTCTCGCGGCCAGCGAGATGGGGAAGAAGAAACTTGGCGCCGGGGCGCAGTGAACAGTAACCAGAAAAAAAATTAAAGGGTCCGAAACGCGATGTTTTGATACAGAATGATAATGATGGGTTATGTAAGCCCTAAATGAATAAGAATGAGCTATACAAAGGATGTTGAGGCGTAATGAAATAATAAATAGCATAAGAAATCATGCATAAAGCTAAGACAAATCAAGTTATAAGATATGAAAAAGGTTGATAGCAAGTTAGGATGTATTATTAACCTACATAGGGTATAGTACATCATATATGAAATGATTAAAGACGAAGAGTCGTGTAATTATAAGTTAAGTTTGATCAATATTATAAAGTTTTATGATATTATAATAACATGTGAGTTCAATATGAACAGATAAGAGTTTGGAATAAGCGAACCGAGGCAAAGAAGGATTGAACGGCCAAACGAGGTGGTAAAAGGTTAAGCTAAATAAATGCATTCCAGGCAAGTATTCAGACTAAGTGTACTATTGTTCTATGTGAGCTATATGTTAATAAAGGATTCAAAATGTGCCTATGTGCAACTATATGATTTAACTGTTAAGTGAACTACGTGGCATTAAGCATAGCATGTTGAGGTAAAGAAAGCATGACGCATATTATAAACTGTGAGCATGAAATGTGTTATCTGAATTACTTGCTGAGCCTATGTGCTCACTCTTGCCATGAACTAACATTTCAGGTAAAGTACGAGAAGGCCGGAGATTCCGGTACAGCTAAAGGTAAAGAATGTGAATATGTGGATGAGTGTGAAGAAAGAATTTGTTATATGTATCGATGTAATGTTCATGGAAACTAAGGGATAAATGTTTGTGAATCCGTAGGGATGTGTTTTGTAGGTTTGTGATATTCAGTAGAAGATTGTAATGATGTATGAGTAATATATTATTGTAGATGAGTTTGATATGTAATAAACTCACATGATGTAAGCTCATAGAAGTAAGCTGGATAAGATATGATGCGGGTATGTGTAATTAGATACTTGAATGGATATGTACGATAAGGATGTATGTAAATAAATACATATGAATGTGAACAGGTACAGGTATGATGCAGATGTATGTATACAGGTACGATTGAATAAGGCCATATATCTATAAAGTTCATGGCGAATTTTTATTACAGGGTAAGTTGAACCATAAGATTTATATATGATTATAATAGGTCACAAATTCTTAATGGTTGACCTAAGTCATAATGAAGAGCAAGTAAACGTTACGATCCTGAGACAGGTTTAAAGAATGTAAGATAAATAAGTTTTAAAATAAAAAAATAAAAAAATATATGGACCGAATTTATGGTCATCAGAACGATTTTAAAGGTCAAAGGTTAAGTTTAACGCACGAGATCCCTGTTAATTTGGTATTAAAGTTAATAATTATGCTATCCAGAGATAATCGGATAGAATTAAGGAAGGTCGGGATTTCGGGCTGTTACAGATTATGTGCGTATACGTTTTAAAGTGCTTATGTGGTTAATTGACTAAGTGATTACATGTTAATATAAATATGTGTCTACATGATCATGTGTGTATGATATATATTACCTAATTCAAATATTATGATTTGCACACTTATATAGCACAAATATGATATTGTTAAAAACTATATGCTGATTATAATAAGAGTAAAAGTTATCTGGTTCAAATGTTGTAAAGTCCTTTTGAAAAGAATTATGTGTACAAAGGACTTAGATAAAAGATCAGAAATGTTAGATTGATCTTTCCGTAGAAGTTACTCTGCATTAAAGATAAATATTATAAGCAGAGTAATATAAGATTAAATCATTGTTGTATGACAAAGTTTGTAAAGTCTTTTCAATGTAATGATGTACAAGGACTTAGTTAGAAAATATCAAATTTGTTAAGTTGATCTTATGTTATATATGTTCAGTCAATATAATCGTAAAATGGACTCTACGATTCCAAGCAAAGAAGACTCAACGATTTAGTCTGTTCGTAGAGTAGACTATATGACTCCATACCAGGATAACTCTACGATCATCAAGGAGAGACAGCTATGCAAAAGTTTTACAGAATAAACAAGTTGAATTGAAGAATTGATCAAGTACAAAACGCAGAGCAGAACTCTACGATCGTCGAACAGACAACTAAGCAAACCTTGACAAAACGTAGAATCAGAGAAGCAATGAACTCCACGATATGCACAATCTGGCAAGATCGTAAAGTGGATTCGAAGAGCAAGCACATACGAGAACTCTACGATTTTCACAGATAGAAGAAATCATAGAATGAAACCAGAAGATAAGACAATGCAGAAAAATTGTTCTACACATGGTATAATCGTTGAGCATAAAAAAAGGATGTGCTAACGAAGACAACAACTCAACGATTCCGCTAAGAAGCACTGCAGTCAGCAACTCTATGATTTGAACAAAATGACAAGATCGTAGAATGACATCATAAAGCAAAGCCTGCAGACAGCAACTCTACGATCTGGATAGAATAGCAAGATCGCAGAGTAAGAGAGAAGATCGCCCCAACTCAACCTTTTACCTGACATAATTCAAGTAACGAGTGGAGCTAAATTCGTAGAGTCTGAGTGGACAGACAATCACTCTACGAATTCACTATCAGAAGCAGTAAAGGAACAGAACTGCAATATGGTGCGAGAGAAGAGAGAATATTCCTCTTCCAGATTAAAGAAAGATTAAGTGCTGTTAGGGAACAGATGCATGTCAGAGTCACATAAGACTTTGTGACTAGACTTCTGTGACTCTGACGACTATAAGTAAGGATCCACTACTCAGCAAGCTGGTGAAAATAGTCAGACTAACAGGACATCTCTGACAACAATAAAGCAGCTGGTTATTAAAGTCAATGAAGATATTTAATGATGGATCAGAAGGTTAAATATATAATAATCCTTGATATACAACTCTAGAAGTGCAATGACTAAAAATGCAGAAAGCTGAGCTACAGTTTGATATAACAGAACATATGTCAGAAAAGGGAAAAAGCACTGACACAAGCAACAGAAAGTCAACATCAAAGATATCAAAGATCTACACAAAGCCAAAGGAACCCAACAGATCTTTTGAAACAGTAAAATATGCATAAATATATAAAAGCATAAATGCTCACAGAGCAAAAAAAAAAAAGAAAAAAAAATGTTGAAAATACAAGAGAGGATAGTGGACAACAACAGATCGTAAAGTGAAACAAAAATGAATATGTTGAAGAACACTCTACGATCCACCAAAACACTAACCTTGAATTGAGAGAGACATAGAGAAAAATGTCTCTATTACAAAATAAGTGTTCAAAGCTGCTAAGCAAGTGATAGAGAGAAGCCTAAACGCTAATTTGATACAGATATGTTAGCGACTGAGTACAAAAAGGAAGAAGCTTTATAGTCATCTCAGAAGCTCATCTCGATAAGCTATAAACTGTCAATGATAAGAAGGAACAACTGAGTACCAAAAGGAAGGAGCACAATCATCTCAGAAGTTCGTCTCGAGAAGTTATCAAGTACCAAATGAGCTGAATTGTCAAAGCTTAGCAACACAATGGGTGATCACAAGAAGATATTGAGCATATAAAGAAGCCAAACATCATTGCCGAACTCAATATCATTTCAAGCATGATCACATCCTGCTACTGAGTATTTAAAGAAAATGGAACTTAAAGTACAACTCAGTAGCAACTCCAACATCTATCAACAAACAAGGAGCCAAGTCTGTTGGACTTGAAGATGGCAGTTGTGTCCTTGTCTTAGTGACTAAAGGAGCCAAGTGTGTTGGACTTGAAGAGGGCAGTTGTGTCATTGTCTTAGTGACTAAACTAGCCAAACCTGCTGGGTTTGAAGGGTTCTTAGTGAACCAGAGATTCTATGCCTGCTGAGCTTGAAGGGTTCTCTATGAGTCATCCTTAGTGGATTTCCTACTCTTTGAAGTAGAAGAGTGGAGTAAGACTTATTCAGTCTCCGAACCACTTAAATTCTCTGGTGTCATTTACATTTAGTCATTTATATTATGTGATATATATATATAACTGCTATGATTGGTTTACTTGACAAATGACTATCTTCAATACAGTCTAAACTTAAGTAAGAAGTTTTATAAATCTTTAAGGGGAGTTTTCAAACTAATATTTCGTTGTGCAAACTAATCTAGATTAAATAAATTACTTGGTAATATTATTTAATTTAAGTAAAAAAATTTTAAGAGATCTATTCAAACTCCTCTTCTAGATCACTTGTGTGCCTCTGGGAATTAACAGTTCTGACCGTAATTAGTCATTTTATACTATCATTCAAGAAGTAAAATTCACAAATTTAACATAAATGAGATTGGTTCATTACATTCTAATGGAACAATTAAACACATTTTCTTTCCCATTAAAATAAGAATAAGTCATTTTATTTTCATATTCATTCATATAATCTAAACATAGCATTAGAGTTAAAATATCTATTCGATTTATTTTAAATATAATTTTTTTAACATACAAATATAACTTTTAAACCAAAAATTCATGGCACCATTTTTAATATATTTATAATTTAAAAACTGGACAGCATATTTTTTTCAAGCACCAAACCTAAGAAACCCATATTCTCCCATTTTCATTTCTCTCGTGTTTTTTTTTTTGGTGGCAAAAATGGATTTTAAGATTTTATGTATTCAAAGTTTTATGAATAAATGTTTTACATTAAAGCACGAGGGGTTGATATTTCTGTCGTTTTTGTCCCACCACTAAACTTATTTTGTCTTCATTTGTTTAATTCTTTCCGCCGACCACCAAAAAGGGAATCGTCATTTCTCTCTTTATAGCTACCTATCTGTCTTCCATTTCCCCTCCTTCATTTCCGATCCTTGTAACCTCCAATTCACCAAATTTCTCTTCAAAATTAGTGGATATATACATATTTATATCTACAATTTATAAAATTAATTACTGAATTTATTTCTAGGGCATCGAAATGGACTCAGAGGACGATATGCACGATGCCAACGACGCCGTTTCCCTCGACGATGACTTCTACAGTGGTGAGACCGCCATGGACTCCGATGATGCGGATGATGCTTACGAATTCATCGATAATGACTCTGATGATTCCGATGACCTCGTTTCTCATCGCAGCCAGGTGTTAATTATATTTATGCTCGCAATTATTGGATCCTAGATTGAGTTTTTCAGGCGGGTAAAGGAATGATTTTGTAAGTTAATTTTGGTTGGTTTTCAGCTGTTTGAGTGTCAATTTGTTGAAGAATTACACTGTGTTAATCAGTATTCATAAATGATTAGCCAGCTCTGTTTTCATAATTTTCTTATGTATTTTTCATTTTTAATTGGGATTTCGGTACTCTTTAAGTTGTTGGAGTGTTAATTGTTAGGGCAATAGACTTTAATTTTGGATTTTAAATTATAAATAGCTTAGTTTCTTATTTTCAAATGCTGTTTTGTTTTCTTTCAGTTTGTATTGGGTTCATTGTCTAAATTTGCAGATGCATTTGACATAAATTAATGTGAGGAAATGAGCAGAGTTTTATTTTTTCTCCTATTTGTATTTATATTATGCTGTGTGTATTTTGTTACTAGTTTGGAGCACTTTATGGGTTAGTTTGGTTGAACAGAATTGCAAGTTATTACCTTTTAGGCATGTGAGAATTGGATTTGAGTGATATTCTGCCTGAAAAATTGGCTTGTATTGGATATCTCATTATTTGTCAATTGAGTTTCTCGTATTAGTTGGGGTTTAGAGGTTTTTTTTCTTCTTTTGGTTTCTGTTTTGATTACTTAGGTGTTTTTCTGCCAGTTAATTCTGAAACTATGATTTTATATTTTTACTGTTAGCCAATTAACCCAAGTTATTTGCTTTTGGACTTTGGAGGTTGAATTAGTATGCAGAGATTATCAGTGTTCTAAAAATCGTTAGGCGGACCTAGGTGGCTGAGGGGGCGCCTTAGGTGATAATATAACTCTGTTATTACAAATATGTAGAGTTGTGATTTTTGTTGTTGTTGGTATTTATAGCATATGCCCCTTACTTCACCATGGGTTGTGCCTTGACTTGTGCGTAGACTCTGGGAGATTTTGGTCCATTACGCCTAGGCTTTTAATAGCTATTCTTGAAGTTATACTTAAAAGTGTTCTACTTCTATAGTTCTATATACTGTTCCTTGGTTACTATCAATGATAGGTTCATGGTTCTCTTTCTTGCTTAATTTTCTCTGTAGCTGTTCTTATTCCTCGTCGGTGGAATTGTTCCAGAAACATCTCCACTGCCTGCACGTACCCCCCTTCATGAACTTACTATATATATTCAGTTTCTCTTTGTGTGTTCATGCTAAATATCTCTAGTTTCTCGTCTCAGCCAAACTATGCCATTTTGAATGAAGCTGATATTAAACTACATCAAGAGGATAATATCACGAAGATATCTAATGTGCTTTCAATCTCAAGGGTTGCTGCTGGCATTCTACTCCGCCATTATAATTGGTAATGTAATGTTTGGTCACCTGTATTTATGTGCTTTGAGGTACACAATGCTTTTTAAACATGCTTCTTTACATGAGTATGTATTAATGCATTTTATACAATTGAATTACTGGGGATTGCTTATACTTTGTGGATTTATTAAGTAAATTAGTCTGGTTACAAATGTAGTCTAGTAACCAATGCAATGTTTAGTTTCATTTTTTCTTTGGGGAGCAAAAGTTAAGGCAAGGGAAGTTTTTTGCCAATTCCTTTGGATGCTAAGCTTGTCTCCTTGATACCGAGTTGCCAAAGGAAAGGAGGGGTTAAGGGAGAAATCTTTATCATTAATGCTTTGGGGGAGATGGATGATAATAGAAATGCTTGAGGAGGGGCAATGGATGAATGGATGATAGAGACCCTTGAGGGGTGTTGGATAGGATGAGATTAGGTTGATTAGTCCAATGGGAAATAATGTAAGGGTATAGGTCAAGTCTCAGTCCATTGAGGGTGGCACTAAGGAAAGATGACGGTAGAGTAAAGAGTTGCAACGACTTCTTTCGTTAGTGAATTATTGTGAAATTTTGGGATGGATAGAGGGTCTTACAAAATATTCCCATAAAATTGTAAGTTGGAACATGAGTGGTCTAGGGAGTAGGGTTAAGCGAGGGTTGATTAGGGATCTATTTTTTAAGACTGCCCTAGATGTAGTCCTTCTTCTTCAAGAGTCTAAGTTGGAGACAGTTATCGGAATAATGATTAGGAATATTTAGGATCCGAGGTTTAAACGTCGAGTCTTTTTTATATCTAATGGAGCATTTGAAGGTATTTATCATCATTTGGGACACTTGACGTGCAATGTGTTTTGAGCTTGTTCTGGGTACTTATTCGGTGTTTGTTCATTTAGAGATAGATGAGCTTTTAACAGAGAATGTGGCTTTCTCACCTTAATTTTGCGAAGTCGATTAAGCAGTGGTGGAGTGAGAGTGCTTGTGTGGGTTGAAGATGTTTTATTTTTATGAAAAGTCAGAGAATGTTAAATTTAAGAAGAGCGGAATAAAGAGATGTTTGACGATGTGAGAGTTAGGAATAAAACAATTTTGAAAGAGATAAGAGGAGATTAATAGGACCAAGTAGATAAGTGATCTTTCTGAGGATTTGATTGGAAAACGAGCTCAATTGCGTAATGGGTTTCCAGTGGTGATTTTTGCATGATGAAACTATTTTGAGGCAAAAAGCTAGGATTACCTTGGTGAAGGATGGAGATTGTAATTCTAGATTGTTTCACAAGGTTGCTAGCGGTAGAAATCGCAGAAACTTTATTAGGGAGATTAAGCAAGAGTCGGGTTATATGGTGAATAATTTTGATTTAATTGTTGATGGAATTATTGATTTTTATAGAGAACTATTAGAGAAGGTTGAGGAGAGGCCTATTGTAGAGGGTATAGATTGATGTCCTGTTGTGTGGGAAATTTTTTTTGCTGGAAAAAGTTATTTACGAACGAGGAAATTAAGAGGGTTGTTTTTGAGATGGATAGAGAGAAGGTTCTTGATCATGATAGATTTATGATGGTTCACTATCATACAAATTCGGATGTGGTGAAAGATGACCTCATTAGAGTTTTTCATGAGAAGTTCTTTGCGACTAGTGTTTTTGGGAAAAACATTAATTCTTCTGTTACCCTAATCCATTAGAAGGATCGATCTGTTAAAGGTGACGGATTTCAGGCCCATTAGTCGTGTAGTGTGTATAAAATTCTTACCAAATTTCTTTCTAAGAGATTAAGTATTGTTATTGGGGATAAAATCTCGGATTCCCATAGTCCCTTTGTGAGTGGCAGCTAAATTATTGATGCAATATTAGTACCTAATGTAGTTGTGGAGGATGTTCATAGGAAAGGTAGAAAGGGTATTGTGTTTAAGCTAGATTTTGCAAAAACTTATGATAGGGTTAGTTGGGTTTGTGTGAATAAGTTATTGGAGTGGAAAGAGTTTGGAGTTGGATGGAGTTCTTGGATTATTTTTTGCCTTTTTTTCATTTTTCTTTGATTATGAATGGGGAGCCCAAATCTTGATTTAAGGCTTCGTGAGGTTCGAGGCAGGTTAACCCTTTGTTTTCTATCTTATTCAATTTAGTTGTTGATGTATTGTCAATTTAGTCAAGGATAAGAGAGTGGCAACCTTGCGTACAGTGGGGCATGAGGAGATGAGGGTCTCTCATCTCTAGTTTACTGATGATACTATTATCTTTCTTTCAGAGGGACTCCAAGGTTTTAAAAATGTATTAACAACTCTTTAAGTTTTGAGGCTATTTTTGGTATTAAGATTAATTTGTCCAAGTGTCGTTTAATGGGATTAATATGGCTATGGGGGAGCTTATAGCCTTCTCGTTTGTGGCTGAATGTAGAATTGAAAGGTTTATGCTTATCTTGGGTTTACCTTGGGTGGGAAATGGGAGTAATAGGTCATTATCGTTTTAGTATCAGCAGTTGAGGAGTGCATGTTTAGATAGGTGGATAGGTGTGTACTTTTCCTTAAGGGGTAGGATTACTTTTGTTCAGGCTTGTCTGTCTAGTAGACTCTTATATCATCTTTCATTATCTCAGTTAGTGTAGTTGACACCATAGAGAAGTTAATGAGAGACCTTCTTTGGTCGGGAGCTAGTGATGAGAGGAAGGATCATTTGTTTTGGTGAAAGGCGGTGTGTATCAAAGTAGGTAGGGGGGGGGGGGGGTTTGGGGCTTGGTAATTTGGTCCGTTTGGCGTAAGTTTATTACGAGCAAGTTTAGTATGCATCTGAATGGTTGGATGTTAGAATTGAGGTTTATGTTACTCATGCAAGCCCTTTGATTATACTACATTTATTTGACATTTGAGATCTGGGGTTGGGAATGGTATCGAATTCAATTTTTGAGAAGATTTATCATTGGGAGATAATCACTTTTCTTGTGTTTTCAATCGTTTTGTATTGCATTTCTTCACTGCATGGTGCTCCCATTTCTTATTTGTTAAAGCATGATGGAAATTCCATTTATTGGGATTTCATTTCTTTAGGAATCTCACGAATTTAGAGATTATTGAATGAAATCTTTTGTTATCTTGCTTGTTTCGGTTTGTTTATGCTCCTACTCTGTTAAGCCTTAGATCCAATTGGTTCCATTTATGGTAAGAGTTACTTTTTTTTACTCAGTTTGTTGTTCCTAATCATTTCCTTTGGCTTCCTACATTTGGAAAGCCAAGGTCCCTTCTAAAGAAAAGACTTTTGTGTGGTATTTGGTTTTACAACGATTGAATTCAAGCCTTACAAAGTTTTATCTCTGCACATTTATTTTATGTGCAGGTACAATATTGAGATTTGTGCTAATTGATTTCTGCTTTGTCTTGTTACTTGGGGCTTGTGGAACTCTCTCTTTAGAGTTCTAGGAAAGGAGTGGGGGTGTCCTGCATTGGTGGAAGATATGTTTGCTAATTCGTTTTTAAGGATTTGGAAGCAAGAAGGGTGTCAAAATTTTGTGAAAGTTTGCCTTTTTTAATATTTATGAGAAATTTGGAACGAGCGTTATGTTAGATTATTTAAAGGAAGTTGCTTATCTTTTAAGTTCTTGAGTGATAGGATTATTTTTCTTGTATATCTTTGTGCCTCTGCTGTGGGGCCCATGCCTTACAAAGCTCTATCTCTGGACATTTTTTTTTTATTTTATGTACAAGCAAAGTAATGAGACTCACGATCATTTATTTCTGCATTGTTTTGTTTTTTTGGGCTTGTGGAGCTCTCTCTTTGGAGTGTAAGGAGAGGAGTGGGCGTGTCCTGTTTCAGTGGAAGATATGTTACTAATTTGTGTTCGAGAATTTAGAATTAAGAGGGTTGCCAAAATTTTATGGAAGCGTTCTTTTCTATTTTATAGGAAATTTGGAATGAGTGTAATGTTAGACTGTTTAGAGAAAGTTGCTTATCTTTTAAGCTGTTGAGTGATAGGGTTATTTTTCTTGCATCTCTGTGTGCTTCTGCGATGGGAGGTTTTAGAAGTATCTGTATGACTGATTTGTCTAGAGATAGGAGGGCTACATTTTTTTAAGCGTTTTTTTTCTTTAGTCCAGTGAGGGTGGAATTCTTGTTCTCCCTTTTATTGTATCATTTTTTTGATATTAATAAAATTCATTCTTTTATCAAAAAAATGAAGTTTGCTTTGTTAATGTTCTGAATAATCTTTGCATTGTTTGGACTCACAGGAGTGTCAGTAAGGTGAATGATGAATGGTTTGCCGATGAGGAAAAGGTTCGCAGGGCTGTTGGGTTGTTGGAGGAACCTATCCCATTTCCCAATTTAAAAGAGGTTGGCGATTTAAAATTTCAGAATAATTAACACTTCATGGTAGTTGCTCATGGAAATAACAAAAATTGCCATCTATGCTTTCTTTTTTCTCTTAAATTCTTATACCTGCACGGTTGCACCCAAATTTGCAGCTAACTTGTGGGATTTGCTTTGAAAATTATCCTTGTGATGGAATGAGTGCTGCTGCCTGTGGTCATCCTTTTTGTGTCACATGTTGGCAAGGTTTGTTTTAAAAACTTTTGCTTTATATATGTGTGTGTGTGTGTGTGTATGTATATATATATATATATATATATATACATATGTCATATGCTGAAAAGAAAGGGGCAAAAGTAGCGAGACATATTTTTTCCCCATTTCCTATGGAGTTTTCAGATAGAAGCACTTTTATCATTACTTTTTGTCATTTAATTCTTCCTAGGAATGTTCACATTTATAGTTGCGGATCTTTGTCTTTTCTTTTGCATTTGGTTTTGTTTTTGGATAGGCTGTCATCTCTTGGTTCTATGTCCGCTTTCTGATTGGTGTTTTTGGGCGGTTTTTTCTATGGATTCACATAGGGATTGGACGGTCGGTTCATCAGGCCTTTGTGTCTTTATTTATTATTTCTATCTTTCTTATTCATCATGTCTCATGTCTCATTCTCCTTAATCTTGTATTCTCTCTTCTTTCTACTGAAAGTTCTTTTATCGAAAAAAGAGGGAAAGAATTAGAAATGTTCCTTGGATATTTCTGTGATTCGCTGAGTACGTTTTCTGACACTACATAGATCAAAACAATTTGTAAATATCTGGTGTTTATTAAAATTTCATTGGACAATTTTATATTTCTAAAAGTATCTTGGCAAAACTAAGGTTTACACCACTGTAGTTGGCACACTTTGTGCAATAGTACATTGTACTTTTAAAAAATATAATTATCTAACTGAATTAATTAAAAATATGAAATTAGGACATTTTGTTAAATCAATTGAACGTCAGTTAATTATTTATCTATGTGGCAGTTTGAAAAAAAAAAGAAATCAAAAGATGACTTGGACAAATAAAAAGAGACACCTAAGACAAAGTAAAAGGAAAAAATAGCTGGCAACCAAGAAAACAAAAAACTGAGATTCTATTTTGACCTTTTCTTTTCTCTTCTGCTCTTCATTTTTTTGGGTTTCATTCTGATCGGCAAATTGAAGGCTTTTGTTACCGTCTAGGATTCATATTTCTGCTTTAAAAAGGTGAATTTGCTAGAAAATATGAGGCTTTTCTGGGTTTCATCATATTAGGAATTCTTAGCCTCTTTCTTTGTTGATATGTCTATATGAGAAATTTTATTTTAAAAAAAATATGGGTACATGAGAGTGTGAGCTGGAAGGTGTGAGAGAATCCCAAATGTCTCTTGCTGCCTTTCTTGTCGTTATTATCTCAATTTTTAGGCTACCCATGTCTTTCAAGAGAGAGAGAGAGAGAGAAGAAATAGAAAGGATAATGACGAATCAGAAGTTGGACAAGGGGCATACATGTATGCATATATATAGATAAGGAAAAAGAGGATGGAAGGAATTGATAGCAGATCCATTGATTTATAAGTATACGTTGAGTACATTGTTGTCCGATTTAGATATATGGAATTCACACGCAAGTATACGCGGTCAATCAAGTAATATAGTAGAAATAAGGATGTCGAACCCACGAGGAACAAGTAATAACAATTATGCTAACTATTAAATTTATATTAATTAAACTCTAATTAAACTTTAGCAACTTTGGATTAAAAACTACTTAAAATTGAAATTGAATTTAAACTAACTAACTAACTAATGAGAATGATTTATCAGATAATAAAGAACTTTAAGATTACAATTTCCCCGTTGGATCACAATAATGTCATTATCTTAATTCCAATTACTTAATCATATGGATTGTTAACTGAGATCACTTATCTATTTACTAATCTCGTTCGATAATTAATAAAAAGATCACTCCAATTTATAATGCTATAATTCTATGCAAAATTCATTGAAACAAACTCATTAAGATTAAACTCTCAATATGTTACGTGTGGTCTATAGGTATTCGCATCCTATATACTATCATGATACTCTTTCGATGAAGAACAAACAAAGTCACACGTTATTATACCCAGATCTATTCCTAGATTTTCTTTGTCAATTCCATCTAAGAAATCAAATAACTGTTGATCAGACAATTATAAATTAATGCAAGATATAACAGCCAATCCAACAATTGTTCAAATAATTGAAACTAAGATAAATTAATTAAAGTTCAACCAACGGTTCCATTGTAATCCTAAAGAAGAATTTAGTTACACATCGTCATGAAAACCATAATCAAATTAATATAGAAAATCATCACAATTCAGATGATGAAGGAAAAGGAATTAGAGAAAACTCTGTTGAACTCTCTCGCTTCCTTAATCTTCACTGCTTCGTTCTTGCTCTTCCCAATCCTTCCAGTCAATCCTCTCAGATTCGTCTCTGTGCAATCCTTGCTTTTTCCTCCCTTATTACGTTCCCCTTCGTGGCTGCCTTGAAGTCCTAGAATCCATCTTTTAACTCAACTGCAACATCTAACTTCCAACGCAGACTCAAATTGCTCGACGCGGTTTTGGCCAACTGAACTCGCCGACCTGCGCCCCGGCGCTGTCTTCCTGCTTTAACACTGCGCCCCGGCGCCATATACTGCTCATAATTACAAAATTGCCACTGACAGCTTATTTTCCCGTTTTGACTTCTCGAAGCCGTTTTCTGCAAATTAATCATAAAAACAAGTAAAATAGAACTAAAAGCACTTAAAGATAACAAATAATTAAGCCTGAAGGTGCATAATTCGTAGGTATAACACCCACTCATCATACATCCATGAAGTTTTCTATGGTTGCTTTTGTTTTGTAAAATTCTCTATACCATGCAGCCATTGAGAAATTTAATCAATACATAGAAATGTAATAAAACTCAAATACTTCAGAAATTGAAAATTTCCATAAAATTAAATTTTGGAGGATTGGTCACCTGCTCAATTGGTTTCCTCTTTTTTTCTGGTGACGGACTGATGTTGGAAGGAGTCGAACATAGTTTCCGGTATTTATATAAAGAGAAGGAAAGAACAAAAAAGATAAAAATATTTTTTTAATTATTTTTTGGCTACTTCATAATGTAATGACTTCTTAAAATGCCAATGTAGGTAATAAATAAACGGCTATCCTATTTATTTGACAGAATGTCTTAATTTCGTATTTTTAATTTGCTTAATTGGATAATTATTTTTTTTAAAGTACAGTGGGTTATTGCATAAATTGTGCCAACTACAATGGTGTAAACCTTAGTTTTGCCAAATATCTTTTATTTCCTCAATCCTTCATTTGGTCAGCTGCTCTTCATAGCTATGTCACCACTCAGTCCTTCATTAAATCCTAGACATCTCATTGCTGGAACTCCATATCATTTTTTTTTCTTTTACAAGTCGTCATCATTGATTCAAGAATCTTCTAGCTAAAGCATGATGCAATCTAACCTGGAAAAAATTGATGAACATATTTTATCTTCATGTTTGTACTCCTGTATATATACAGATGTGTATATTTTTGCACACATGTATCCATTGTTTGCTCCATCAGTAAGCAGATTATCTCCTGTTATGCCAACTAGAGCGGGCAGTTTAGGTGGACATGGTGGTGGCTATAATGGATTGAGAGGGGGAAGGATAATTGGGCCAAGGGTAGTAGCTGATGTACTTTCTACATGGAGTTAAAGGGAGAAAAATTGTAACAGAATTTGGAGAGAGTACAAAGTCCACCATCCAAAATCAAGTCGCATCCTAGGGCTGGTGCCGGTCACCCTTCATTTACTTTCTATCAACTACATATTATTTACTTCCAATCACTGGTTGGACCACTGATTTTATAAAGCTATCTCACACCAACATACATCTGTAAGATCCCAAAGTATATCAAATACATGCAAGTGTGTATGACGTGTGTATTTGTATATATATTTTATTTTTTAGTGCATGTCTCTCTCTCTCTCTCTCTCTCTTCTCTTCTCTTCTCTTTGTCTTTAATTTTCTATTCTATTGCTTTTGGTTCTCCTTTCAGATCACCTTCCAAGCTGATCCTTTCTGCAATATTTTTCAATTGGACTATTCTTTGCAATAAAGTATTTATTCCTTTTTAGTACTCGAATTCTGATCAGAACAATTTTGTTTCTTTATAAATATTCATCTGTAATGGTCACTGATAAATTTCCCCCACTGAATCTATGGCTTGAATAGACTGTCTCTCAGTTTAGGATTTGTCTCTGGTCCCCAATTTTCTTCTGTTGATTGCAGGATATACAAGTTCAGCCATCAATGATGGTCCTGGATGTTTGATGTTGCGATGTCCTGATCCATCTTGTTGTGCTGCTGTTGGTCAAGACATGATAAATGAATTGGCTTCTGCTGATGATAAGGAGAAGTATAACCGTTACTTTCTTAGATCATTCATCGAGGACAATAGGAAGGTATTTCAATGCTAAAACTTTTGAGCCAGAACCAATTTCCACCATAATAAATGTCATGTTAATTACTTACAAGTTCTTTGAACTCGTTAAGAGAAAACCTTTTAGCCAATATGTTTTGTCAATTTGTCCCTGGGATATGCTATATAGTTGTATCTAGTGACTTACTTTGTCAATCATGTCTGTTTGGAATGAGTTGTGCTCTAGGTAACAGTCAAATTGGATATTCGTACAAGTTATCTAACAGCCCACTTGCTTTGTTTATGAACCAGAAAAGTTGTGTTAAATTGTCCTTGGGTTACATTGTTTGTTGATTAAATTTTCTGCAGTGATTACTTTAATTTTGATGCTTATAGTGTATAACAACACAAAACATATACATTAATTAATTAATTTATTTTTTTTGTATTTTTTTTTTTTTTGATTATGAATGGTTTACACTGTTATGCTGTGGATTTTAGTTTATTTATTTTTTATTACGCATATATGGTTTGTTGTATTCTTTAGTTTATTCTTAACAGCTCTTGTATAACTTGTTTTATAATAAATCAATTTTCTTCCTTGGACTATTAGTTACTAGGAAGCAAGAATTCTCTTGTAGGTGGTGGGCGACTGGAGAATTCGGATTCAGGGATTCAGCAGGATTTGGGAGGGAATTCAGTCAATGCCGAATCAGCGAATTTTGACCAAAAAATTAACCCAGTTTAGATTCATTAAGGGATTCGCAGTGGTATTCATTTTTGAGATTCGCGAGTGGAAAATTTTGTAATTTGCCAAAACAGAAAAAAGATGAATAACTGACTCTAGTTAACACGTGGAGAAGCTGAGAAGTTGAAATTATTTTGGTAAATTGAGAAGAATTGAACCCTCCACCCCATTTATGATTTTCATATTATATTGTTAAATTGACAAGAATTGAACCCTCAACCCCATTTATGATTTTCAAATTGCATTTTTTGTTACTTTACCATCCAAGTTTTGAGAAAAGTATTTGTTTTCTTGAACGTTTTACTTTTTAACCTAAATTATTATTTTCTGGTAATGAAATTCTAATGTATTTGTGTGTGTATAAATAAAATTATGTACTATTTATATATGTGCCGAAGTCCTGCCAAACTCTAATGCTCATTTTTTGAGATTTGCTGAACCATAGAATCCTTGTATGGCTAACTAGAATCCTCGAAAAACCGAATCCTCGGACTTTATTCCTTGCTTCTTAGATTAGTTACTGTTGCCTTTGTCAATGTCGTCATCATTTTCATTTTTTAATTTACGCAAAAGTGGTAATTCTGTCGTTAATTTGCAATTCGATAGACAAAATGGTGTCCAGCTCCTGGATGTGATTATGCAGTGGATTTCATTGTTGGTTGTGAAAGCTATGATGTTACTTGCCGCTGCTCGTATAGTTTTTGCTGGAATGTGAGTTTCGTTTTTTTTCTCTTTCCAACTTTTATAAGTTTTCATTTTATTTTCACTGCACTGTCTGTGGTTAGTATTTTCATTTAGATTCTTGTTATGGCTGATGTAATTTTTCCCTTGCAGTGTACAGAGGAAGCTCATCGACCAGTTGATTGCAGCACTGTCGCCAAGTGGGTTTTGAAGAACAGTGCTGAGTCCGAAAACATGAATTGGTATGTCACTGGGTAATAGTTATTGACTCGCTAGTCACTGTTTTATTTTACTATTTAATTTTTGGATTGGAAAAACTTGCTGAAATGGCAAATATCATCTTCTGAATATATTTAAAGGGAATACCCTCAAGGAAAATGAGATATCGGATGAAAAGAAGTGTAGTTTGTTGAAAATACATCAAGATTCTGAAGCTTACAATTAGTTTTAATGAATCAATTGATAATTGAATGTATGTGTAACAAGTGATTTTCATCACCCTTGTAACACCCCAGTTTCACATCGGTTAATATGAGATATTTAGATGTGTATATAAGAACTCAAAACTGCTATCATTAATACTTTCAATCATGACCTTTTGGGTGAGTATGTGGTGAGTTAGGATGATCTAAGAAGATATTATTGAGACAACGTATTGAACCTTATTTTGCTATGATTTGATTCGGATTCGGGATTTGACCCGGGTTATTACATATGGTATCAGAGCCAGGTTCTCGAAAGCCCGGGTTGGGTTATCCGATTGGGTTACCGGAGTTGGGGAAACGAAGGCGAGCTTAGTAAGCCGCTGGTATTATCCCACAATGACTAGAGAGAGAAAGTTTTTGCACCTTGTGTGATTATGTGTTTGGCCTGACGAGGATGTCAGGTATTTAAGTGGAGGAGTTTGTAACACCCCAGTCCTACATCGGTTAATATGAGATATTTGGATGTGTATATAAGAACTCAAAGCTGCTATCATTAATAACTTCAGTCATGGCATTTTGGGTGAGCCTGTGGTGGACTAAGATGACCCAAGAAGATATTATTGAGACAACGCATTTAGCCTTATTTTACTATGATTTGATTCGGATTCGGGATTTGATCCGGGTCGTTACAACTCTCCTTTTGGGCGCTTTGATAATATTAAAGTAAAACGAACAAAAATCCTAAATTAAATAAAAATAAAGAAGAATGCGTTGATCAGAATGTTGGTGCAAAAAAAGATTATATCTGTATACAATTTCTATCTGGCAACATCAAATCCCTTGAAACATGATTATTTTATTTTGAAATTCGAGTGATTGTTTGATTGTATTAAAATATGTAAAATCTATGTTGGGAAAAGGCGAAAATGGATTTTCTACGGTGCTATTTTAGTATTTAACTAGTTTAGTTTAGGGTTCAAACCAACTGTGGGCTAGGACAACCTTATCTGCTCATGATTGTAAGCAGCTTGGTTTCACTATATATATATGGAAAGTTAATCTAAGGCAATGCCTTAGCCAAGTTTGGCTAAGGCTATTTAACAAAACTACGTCTTTTTGTATAAAAATTATAATTAAAGATTTTTTTATATAGAATCCAAAAATGGAAAATTTAACCCTAGAGGGTAAAACGACATCGTTTACTAAAGTTTTACCAAGTAGTCTTAGGCAGTGTTTGATAAAACTGTGAAATAAGAGTTTATTATAATAGAGGCTTTGTTAGAGGTTCTTTTTAAAATAGAGTTTAAATGGAAAAGAGTTATTTGATCACCAATTTTTATTGTATGTCTGAATACAATATTTTATTATTTTACCCTTATATCAGTTTATAAAAACTTAGGGCGAGGATGAAAATATAATAAATATTAAATAATTACTTCAAATAAAATCGCCAACAATGTATAACTAGTAAAGTATTTCAAATCTAATGCTCCCTCCGTCCAAGTTTATTTGTCCTAATTTTTTTTTGGTTTGTCCAAATTTATTTGTCCTATTTTCTTTTTAATATTATTTTTGACCTTACTTTTCGAATAATACCCTCATTTAACTTTTAAAAAAAATAGCATTGGAAACAACATGATATACATTGAAAAAAGTAGTACTATTAACTTTGACATTGAAATCATAACTACACTTCTTTTTTTCCCTCCTCTATTTTATTATTCCAAGAAAGAGTTGAGAGATTGAATAAAACAAAAATGATGATAATAGTGTAATTAAGATGGTAATTTGGAGATAATTTTTTTTTCTTGATAGACGTGTACTTTCAAACTAGAACAAGTAAAGTTGGACGGAGGGAGTAAAACAAAATAATAATAATGATAGTTTTACATAATTACTACAAAATATGGCGATGGTGGATGATGGTGGTAAATAGTGGTGGGTAGTGAGCGGTAGTGGTGGTGAGTGGTGGTGTTGGGAGGTGGCGGGCGGCGACGGTGGGTGGTGAACGGTAGTGGGTGGTGGGTTATGGATGGTGGTGGTGATGGTGAGTGGTTGTGGTGGTGGTGGTGATGGTGAGTGGTAGTGGGTGGTGGTGTAGTGAGAGAAGTAAAGTGAAGAATTAAAAAAATGAAATTAGAATAGTGAGGATAAAAGAGTAATGAGTAACATCTTTTTCTAAAAAGACTTGCCTCATTCTCTTTTTTAAAGAGCCAAAAAGAGGTTGGCCAAATTTTTATCAAACAACATTGCCTCTTGCCCAAAAAGGGTGAGGCCAAAAAGAGGTAGAAAGAGGTAATCAAACATTACCTTAGCCAAGCATGCCTTACATTACTTTTTCCCTATATATATATATATACATACATATATATATATATATATATATATATATATATATGTTCATACATGTACATATGCATATGTACATTTTAGATTTATGTGACCATGTGTGTATTTATTTCATGCTTTACCCTTTCTGAGAGTTTTTATTCTGTGTTTTTTTTTACTTATTTAACATTCATCCATCGAAAAGTACTTTTTGTTCGTATACCAATTATCTAGTGTTAAGAGAAAGGAAACCTTAAAAAGCTCAAGAATAGATTCCTTGATCATAATTTTTACTTTTGTGGTACAGTTGATAGGTTTGTTATCTGTCTTCATGTTCCCTTTTTATCATCCTTAACATAAAGAGACTTGCTAAATCCTAAAATTAGAGAAATTTCGATAAATAGAGAAGGAAGTGCTGAAAGAATGACAAAGAAATGGGGTCAAAATGTAACATGTGTATTAAATACATGGTAGGCAAAAGTTACTCTTCCTTGTTTACACAAGCACTCATAGGAGGAGGATTCTTGCCATATTTAGCTCTGGTATGGAGTTAATTATGTGCCACCATGCTTTGCCAACTGTGATAGTGATTTAAATATGAGAGCAGCTTCCTTATGCAATGACCCACAAAGGTTTAATAAACTTATGTCCAGTTTACCGCTCATTGTAGGTAAGCAGGACCGACAATGAGTGGTGTGGCCTATTTATGATCAATTTTATTGATTCATGAATGTATGGGAGTGAAACGGCTGCATATTTAACGATAGGGTTTACCTTTAATTGGGATAGGTTACACATGATTCTTTCTATTGTCATTATTTTGGTTTTGTCCTCTGATTGATCATAGCATGTTTTGAGACACCTGGTCAAAGTGATGCCAAGAAGCTTAACGGATGACAAATGGTCTCTTTCTTGCATGCAAAACAAAGTGAATACCAGATAATAAAACATTTGGTACTGGGAGTTTTATAGTGATTACTTATAACATTTTTTATTCGAATTAAAAGTTGCTTGTTTATATATCGAAAAG
This sequence comes from Hedera helix, assembly GCA_947179155.2. Taxonomy (NCBI): domain Eukaryota; kingdom Viridiplantae; phylum Streptophyta; class Magnoliopsida; order Apiales; family Araliaceae; genus Hedera; species Hedera helix. The sequence goes on from OX359279.1 coordinate 9,861,448, forward strand.
GTGGATTACTTTCCGCGCGACTCTTTGTTCAATGTTACAAACTTAATGACTCAAACTAGCCTAATGCACAAGTGTAAGGCGCGTGAAAAAATAGATTGATTGTAAATTTTGGGTGAGCGGATAAATTTTAGGTAGTTATTTTTATCAACCTATCATATAGTTATTCCAATAGTAGAAGGAATAAGTAAAATACTTTTATAGAAACATGTGAAAAAGCTACACCAAAAATGTAACCATTGAAAAAGTCTACCGCTTTAAATAATAGATTTGGGACTTGCAAGCACATTTGGAAATAATATATATATATATATAGGGAGGGAGAGAGAGAGAGAGAGAGAGAGAGAGAGAGAGAGTTAGATGAGAGAACTATTCTATCTAGTGCATCTCTTAGCATTCAAGACTAGGTTTAATAATTCTAAATTAACCAAAAAATTATCTTCTGGAGGTCTGAGGCCCAACAGTGAAAGTTTTAATTTTGAAATAAAGTAGGCTAGTAAAATATATATCTGTTCCTAAAAAATGAAAGATTTTAAAATATTTTTAGTACCTTCAAGGCCTTGGACCCCCATATTCGGTTTGTACTAGCAATTCAAAAGTAATGGCATTGTTGAATAAATTTTTATTATAAATTATATCCACAAGATAACATAATATCCTTTTAAAAAAGGGTAACAAACTCTTTCCTACCAAGTATTATATAATTTATTATTAAATGATATTGGGATAAGGAATTTGAAGACATAAATATTCTTAGTTTAGTTACTTTATTTATAACTTCATTCTAAACTAAATACTCCCTCTGTTTTTTGGTGTTGACAATTTTGTGAAACTTTTCTTTGTTTTCCTTCTATCATTTCCATCTCTATTAATTCTCTTAACATACAGTTATTTTTTCATTCTTACTCTCTCTCCCACTCTCTTATCTCATTTACTCTCACTCTCGTATCTTTTTACATTAAATCACGCATGTAATGTGTGTGCATTTAATACATTTTCATAATTCTTATCAATTTTGAATTTAAAAATATTTCAAATTGGATTTCAAAAGTCAATAATAATATTATAATTTGAAACAAAAAGAGTCATAATTATTTTTAAGAAGATAAAACAATATATAAGATTACTAATCCTAATATTATGATAAAGAAGATTGTACTGTACCTTGAGAATATAATTGTTTAATTAACCAATATAATTATATAAGATTTGTCCTTTATACAAGAGCAAACATATATTTTTATAAAGCAAAAATCTTAGTGAATTTGTTTTGGAATGAATAGGTTTGCATTCCTAGCAGAACAATACATTTTTTAGACCTTTTGGCGGTCTAAGGCCCCGAAGGTACTAAAAATATTTTAAAATTTCACTTTTTAGGGACAAATATGTATTTTAATAGTTTACTCTATTTCAAAATTAAAACTTTCCTTTTCAAGCTATTAGATCTAGTCTTGAACGGTGAGAGATGCATTAGATAAAATAGTGATGTCATCTAACACTAGTTATGAATCACTCCCCTATATATATGCATACATATATATAAGCATAAATATATTTTTAAAATTTATAATTAATTATAAAACCCTAAAATAGAGAACCTAAGCTTAAGGGATAAAATTACGTCATTTTATTAAGTAGTCTTAGCCAAGCTTGGCTAAGACATGCCTTATTACATCTTTCCCATATATATATATATATATATATATATAGGGGATCGATCTATTGATAACGTTGTAAAAATAGAATTATCTTTACAATAGATCTCAGCTGTTTAAGCTGAGATCTGACGGTTTAAATGACCATCGTTCTCAGTAGACCTAGCAAAAGAGGCCCAGGCCGGCCCGCCCAAAAAAATTGGGCTACATACTTTATTATTTCAACCCATAAAAAGTTGGGCCGATTTGGCCCGACCCGCAATGGCCCAGCCCACCCGGCAAAACTCAACTAAACAGCAGAAGTGTACATCTTTTTGTAACTATGAGATCCAAATATCTTTCCATTTTCTACAACATATCTTCAGCTTAAACTCACATTAGTAATAAAGTACAACTACAAATATAATTGAAAGCAACAATAGTAGTGTAAAAGTTAAAACATGTGAATGTGAGGAATCATAAGATATATCACATTCACAACCCTTTCCTCCTTTCTTCTAGACTTCTTGTGCAAAAAGCAAGAGAATATTTAAAATGAATGAAGCCAAACAATTTGATCGCTGGATCTCTTTTTTCTTTTACTCTAAACCAGATCTAGTCCCCAAATCAATACAAATCAAACCCATAACTTGAAAATGAAAAAAGAATCAAACCCAATCTCTGAAAATGAAAAAAAAAAAAAACCAAACCCATAAACTGAAATTGTAAATAACACACACACACACACACACACACACACACACACACACACACACACACACACACACACACACACACACACTCACTCACACACACACACACACACACACACACACACCGATATACATATATATAACTATGAAACTTGAAACTTGTTCATTGTGAACCATTTTTAAGATAAACATCAAAATATGAGATTTTGAACTAAGATTTTTATACAACAAATCGGTAACATCATGTATAAGATAACATAAAAAAGATTAATAGAAGCACTTTTTGTAAAATTTTTTTAGATTTTGCTAGATCTAAGAATCAAATTCTAGGTTTTCAATAGAAAGTAGAGAGAGGAAAGAGAGACCGGCAGGAAGAGAGAGAAGAGGAAAAGAAAATGATGCTTCAGCTTTAGTTGCTTGTTTGCTTTAGTTTGTTACTTTAATATTTTATTAATGAGCTTTAACAAAATATCTCGGGTTGGCCCAACCCGCCCAACCCGGGCCATTGGCTTGCCATTTTTAACCCACAAAACCCCGGGCCATTTTGGCCTAGTCCGGATTCAGCCCAACCCAACTTTGGCCCGACCTATTTGACAAGTCTAGTCCTTAGTATTATTCTACGGAAAGGTAAACAAAAAAATAAATAAATTATACCGTCCGCAATATTAAACCGCGGACGATATAAATTTTTTTTTTTACCCGTCCGCATTGTAATACTGTGGACGCTAGAATTTTGGTTGGCCCCCATCCGTAGTATTATACTACGGATGCTGGAATTTTGGTCTCTCTACTTTTCGTTTCCATTCTATTTCTCTTCCTCTGCGGATAATGTTTGGTTCCCAACTGCTTACATAAACTACAGTTCTAGAATGCATGAAAACTTTCCTGGTCCCCTTCCCGGTTGACCGAATCAACTTCTTCCAAAACCCTCATTTCTTATTATGCTTCCCATCTTCCTCCTCTCTTGTCGTAATAAACGCAATGGATCTGCTCTTTTTCAGGCCGCCGACGGTGCTACTTATGATAAAACTGAGGGAACCGCCGGTGGAAGCATGGCAGCGGTGATGAATCAGAGTCGTTATAGAGGTGGAAGAAGGGTAGGAAGAATTAGCGGAGAGAGAAGAAGCGGCCATAGTCGTTCTGACCATTTGGGAGGGAGAAGGAGATAAATTATAGAGGTGGTAAAGAGACCAAAATTCTAGCGTTTGCAATATAATACTGCGGACGAGGGCAAACCAACAGTATTATAATGCGGACGGGTAATTTTTTTTTTCTTAAAATTATACCGTCCGCAGTATTGTAAACAAAAAAAAGTTAAAAAATTGTACCGTCCGCAGTTTAATACTACAGCCGGTATATATATATATATACATATATATATATATATATATTTTTTTTTTTTATCCGTCCATAGTATAATACTGCGGATGGTAAATTTACCAAATTAAATGTTGGGGGTATTTTGGACATTTAATACTGTTCTCAATATAATACTACAGAAACCTGAATATTATACTGCGGACGATGGCCGCTGAGATCAGCTGAGATTTGTTGTAAGGATAATTCTATTTTTACAACGTTGCCAATAAATCGGTCCCCATATATATATATATATATAATTAATCAATATATGGAGACTTGGTTTATTCCTTTAGCAGCACAACATTCTTTTTTCCCCCATGTTTCAATGCGTATCTTTATCTTGTAGTAATCCATCTTTGTCTTGAGGTAAGTTACTTGGAACAAGTGGAATCATATACATGAAACAGTTGTCTTTGCATTTGCCGAGGGATAGAGTAACATTTTTGGCCTTGGTTTGGGATTCAGCTATTTGAGTATTTTTGGGTATCTCAGTTTGAGATAAATGTAGGGATTAAAGTTTTAGAAGTGCTGTGTATCCCCCCTACTTTCCACTTCTTCTCTTTATCGCAGACTTCTCCTATCTTCTTGTACCAATTGTCCCCTTATGTTTATCATCTTTTTCAATGTGTTCCATGATGTTCTTATTTCCAACAATGTCCATCATTTATCAAGATTTTGCAACTCTGTCACCTTTGCCCATTAATTAGTTTTTTAAATGAATATTTTTGCCTTCAGTTTGGTGGAAAACTGAAGGCTGTTTTGTTTGGGTGAAAATACCCTTTTGTTTGGGTCACTTGTTCATTTTCCCTAATTTAATGGGCAGAGGTGACAGAATTGCAATAGATGGTAGAAGACATTGCACATGTTGAAAACAATCATGTTGTTGTAATAGAAGGGAAAGTCTAAATGTGAGAAACATTCAAACAAAGTCCTCCTATGTTGCCATGCCATGGAGAAATTCAAATGAAGTGAGAGTGAGCTCACAGGAAGAAATGCACAGGACACATGTATTTGTGTGAAACCCTTGTTTGGCCTGCTAGCCTATTAAAAAATCACAACTATCAAGCCAATTTGAGTTAAAAGGCAATGAAAATATCTTGACTAAAGGGCACCTTTTTCCTCTGTGAATTTAGTCAAGGAGTAGAGACGAAGAGGCCGAGAGTGAACCAAATGTGTAAAAGAATATAGAGAACACCCTCCAGGGATTTCAAGTCTAGGATTGTGAAAGTTGGAAGAAAATGACAAACGCATAACTGTGTTCACACACTTAGTTTATATCTATTATAGCTCTACTAAATTTTGGGGGTAGATTGTTTAGATGACATACTTTGCGAGAACACTGTTTCAGCTTATGACAGATATGGACTTGCATCCTCATTTTCATTAATTTAATTCTTGTGCACGTTGTCTGGAGTTGTATACAACATTTATAAAGTTGATTGCTTGGTGGTGTTATTGTACATTATGACCTTACTGTTGTGTATAAAACTTGATCCAAGTGTTGGTTGTGTCTGGTATTTTATTGCTTACTGTATTATACATTATTGTGCAATGATTTAATCGCAGATGTGTAGGTTTTATGTTCTTTTTTTTTCTTTTGGCAGAAGTATAGGTTTGTATCTTCTAGGTTTAGTTCTATAAACTATGTATTAAGTTTTGCTTTGTGTTTCCGAGCTAAGTCACGTAAATGTTTGGTAAACGCTTTGTCTAATATGTATCCATGACTTTTCAGGATATTAGCTAATTCTAAGCCTTGTCCAAAGTGCAAACGCCCAATTGAGAAGAACCAAGGTTGTATGCATATCACATGCACACCACCTTGTAAATTTGAGTTTTGCTGGTAAGTTGATTACTGTTGCTACTTGTTACAAGTAATTTTCAACTTACATATATGAGGTCTCTGCATATATCACTCATTATAGAAGTTTGTCTGTTAAATGAACCCTTTGAACAGCAATTCTTATCCTTATTTGCTTCTACATTTTATGCCTTTTTCCTCAGTTTTTTAGGATTGAGAGAGAAGTTGTGAGCTTTTACACTGGTCCTTCCAAATACATGATGTTCTGTAAATTATGCTTGCAGGCTTTGCCTTGGTGCTTGGTCAGATCATGGTGAGAGAACAGGTGGTTTCTATGCATGCAACCGTTATGAGGCAGCAAAGCAAGAGGGCGTGGTAAGATAATTTTAGTTTGTTAATTTAATTCTTAATCCACTGTGCTTTCTTACAACTACAACTACTTTAAGTCATGGTGGTTATGTGATCAGCTCATTGTATGCATCTAATATGTTATGTTCTTACAGTACAATGATACTGAGAAACGAAGAGAGATGGCAAAAAATTCCTTGGAAAGATATACTCATTATTACGAAAGATGGGCTACCAACCAATCGGTAGGTGCAGTTTTTAAAATAACCATGTTTCAGTGGCATTATTTTTTGGAACTATCTGTAGTACATATCTTTTGAGGAAACCGACTCAGAATAGAACATCATGTTATTCTATCATTTGATATTAGACTACTCAATGCATAGTTCCAGCTTTCCTGATTAACTCACATGAAGATCATGTTTTCGTTCTGAAATACTTTTGCACTGCTTTGGTTAATTGGCAACATAATCCTAATTGTATGAATTCGTTTATGTAACTGAGGTAATCCTAGTAACTATTCTATTCACACTAGATTTTCTGTCAGCACTACATGATTAAATCACTATTATCTTAAAAGCTTTCATCGAATAAGAAACTTTGTATGAAACATCAATTCTTTCTATCTAAATTTGAATTTATGGCGAGGCTAAGTTTATAGACGGGTACAAAGAGCTTATAGATCTGAAATATTTAGTCCAAGTCTAAACTAGATTTTTTAAGTTCTAAGTAGCAATTTTTTTTGTGTGGAGATACTGTGGAAGTTGATACAGGATAAAATCCAGCAGATGTATATTGCATTAGGAATGAAAAAGTGGGAAATTCGTAACTGGCGTGGATATTGTGAACCACATGTTGATAATCACAGGTAAATAGGAATGAGATGAAGATTTAAAGAAAAAAGGAAGGTAAATAGGAATGAGAAGAAGATTTAAAGAAAAAAGGAAAAGAACGTGGATGTTGTGAACCACATATTGAACTATTATAATCACTGGTAAATGAGAATGCAATGAAGATTTCAAGGAAAAAGGAAAAGAACGAAGAAATCTAGGAGTGGCACCTATTTATTATTTAGGCCTTACACTCAAGAGGGTAGTAAGCATAGGCCTCATGACTTGGTTCTTAGCCCTCACACTAAGATGTATCACACATTAATCTTTCAGAAAAAGGAAATGCATCAGTCATGGTTCAAAGTTTCATTTCCAGGGTATTAGGACTATCAAATAAAAGAAACATGTTGGAGACGTTTCTATATGCCATTAGAACTTTGTATATTTTGGAAACACGCCAAATCACTGAAGTTATATGGACACAAACACTCATACCTAATTGTTTAAATTTATTGTGAAACTTTCGAACATCTGCACAACTTGTTTCATAATAATTGAGATATATGATGATATAACATGCACATAGCAGTGCAACTGTTTGACCAATAAATTTAGATACATGAATACTAATATCATAATTATTAACATACGAAAAGCAAATAACTTGATGAGATCCTCAATATATATGGTGATAGGTGTTAACTCTGATTCTTGAAGAGATTTTGAGACTTGAGAGTTAATAAAGACTAAATAATTGCTTTTGTTTGATAACGAATTTGGCGAAAATTTAGGTAGATTATGTTTTTGAGCAAAAACTAAAAAACACACTTCTTTTCATGGGAAACATTGTGTGTCCTTTATTCTTTAAACTCTACAAAAGGAAAAGTTTCTGTACAAACATGTTGAAATATTAAATCATGGTAACAGTACTTATTTCTGGAACCAATTTTTTGTAGACCAAGAAGTGCTTGGAATTGGATGGTAGGGCTTGGTTTTTGGTTAACAGGTAACCCATAACTATAATTGAGGGAGATCAATTTTGTTTTTCTGGAATCGGTTCCAAATCAGCTCATGCTAGACCAACCCAACCCACCTGTTCTCGTGTTGGTTATCAGTTATAGTTCTTCTTGATTAGTTAATCTGAAAATTTTCAACATTGTAAAGCACATTGCAATAGTATTGTCAAAATTAGAACTGAGAAACTTAACTCCCTAAAATTTTCTTCTGCCTTTTCCTTAAAATTTAACCATGTATTCAAGTTTCTTCTTCCAATGTTCTTCTTCCTTGAGCCTAGTACGGTTTGCATCAAACCTGTTGGGTAAAGGAAGATAAAGTTTGTATAAAGGTATTCATGAAGGAGAGATGTTCAACTCTAATGCATGGGCCATTATTGTGAAAAGATAAGAGGGCTCATTATTAGTTACCCTTAATGGATTGCCTATTTTTTCCCAAGTGATGATGACCTGGCTATTAAAAAATGCTTACTTTCTTTTCCCTTTTTTAATGGAGTTAGATGGATCCCAGTTGGGTTGCATGGGTAGATCTAGCTAACAATGGCTTAAATTATATGTTTTCATTCGAAGCTTGAGTTTGAATTAATTTCAAATTTTTAGTTGAGTTTAGGGGAAAAAGTAAAGAAAATTCATTATTTAAGGCTGCATCAACTTTTGTGAGAAGCCTTAATTAATAATGATTTTTCTTTACTTTTTCTTTATTTAAGGCTGCATCAACTTTTGTGAGAAGAACCTCAGCAGTTGGCGCAGTGGTTTAAATGCCGTCCCCGGGATGAGCCGTAGACCTGGACATCTTGGGATTGAATCCCACTTGCAACAATTGTTATGACAGAAATGCTAATGCGGCCACGAATTTTAGAAGGGCTGGTCCGGGCTGGGGAGATTAGTCAGACTGCGGTTGGAAAACTCCACATTATCAAAAAAAAAAAAAAAAAAACTTTTGTGAGAAGATAATTCAAAACGGAATTTGCTCTATGTTGCGTTACATACTTAAATTAGAACATAGCTAAGCATGTTCTGGGATGTAACAGGCGGCATAATCTTATGCTCTTGGTACACATACCCGTACTGGAAATTTGTTTCCACTCACATTGATAGAATCTATAAATCAATGTTCATACTTCATGCAAGTTTCTCCTCACATGTTTATATTCTTGCCGAAATTCGTAAATAGAGTTATCTAACTATAAAAATATGTAAGCGTCATATTTATTTTGTTTGGTTCACATAGTTGTACCACCTCCTGGAAAAATCTATAGCAAGCTACCAGTTATTGCTTGCTGCATCTTTTTGCCTTATGTTATCTTATCATATTCTTACTTGCAACTTGAACCACTGACAGTTCATAAGGAGCAATTTATTTACACAATTTGGGATTCTGAATGAAATTTTTTACTTTTGCGTTTGACATTTCACAAATTAGTTTAAATTGTAGGTATCCTGAATTCTTGCTTTCCTCTCTGCAGTCTAGGCAGAAAGCACTAGCAGATCTACAGCAAATGCAAACTGTGCATGTAAGACAAGTTTCTTTTCATGTGAAATGGTCTCTCTTTCTCTCTCTCTCTCTCTCACACACACACACACCAGCTGCCATCCTAGTCAACAGGACTTTTCGTTAAATAATCGAATAATTAATCTCCTCCAAAAATAATGAGGATTTCACAGTCCATAGACATCAAAAAGCTTCACTCAAAAAGAGGATCATAGTCTTGGATATTTTAGATCATAAGCATCATTGTATAAATGGGTTCTGTTGTTCCAGGGAAAACATTTTTCTTTCTCTCTCTCTCTCTCTCTCTTTTTTTTTTTTTGGAGGGGGGTGGGGATTGGGATTCAACCAACAGAAAAATGAGGAGAGCCCTCTTGGTTGACTACTTTTCTGTTTTTGGGAAAGAAAATGTGAAAGAATATATTAACTAATTTCTCTATACCAACAAGCTTTGGCATAGTTGGTGGTCCTGGGTTAATCCCCCTCCTTCTCTTCCATTATACGCACGTATATAGATTTCATATGTTCAAGAAATCATTGATGACCCAAGTGTACGTACATATGCAGCTTGAGAAGTTGAGTGACAAACAATGCCAACCTGAATCACAACTTAAGTTCATAATAGAGGCCTGCCTACAGGTAATATAATATTTCTGCATTTTATGACTGGAAATAAGTGTTCTTCTCTTTAGATATTTCTCTTGCTATTGCATTTGCTGTGATTGCAGATAGTTGAATGTAGACGGGTGCTAAAATGGACATATGCCTATGGGTATTACTTAGCGGAGCAGGAGCATGCCAAGAAGCAGTTCTTTGAATACTTACAAGGTATGCCTTTTCACTATGTCAGAAATAATGCCCCTTCCGTTCCAAATTATAAGATCAATATTGACTTCTGAAAAGTCAACTTCAAACATTTTCAAACTATTTTGAGATGAATTCATTTCATTTATCTCAATACAGTTATGAATATCATAAACTACCTAAAAAGTACTACTAGTTATAAGATTTATTATTTTGAAAACTTAAATGAATCATCTAAATTTTAAATTTGAAAATGTCTCAAATTGATTTTTAAAAAGTCAATAATAATTTTATAATTTGGAATGAAGGGAGTACTTATTATTTTAACAATTCATTTTTACTTAATTCTGTAATCTTCCAGGTGAGGCTGAATCCGGATTGGAGCGACTTCATCAATGTGCAGAGAAGGAGCTACAGGGGTACCTCAATGCGGAGGGTCCATCAAAGGACTTCAATGAGTTCCGCACAAAGCTAGCTGGACTGACCAGGTGATTCCCAATCAAAATTACTTTGGCAGTGTATTTTCTACCTGCAGTAAATTTTTGTTAGTTGAGTATGATCAATGGTCTTACTGTTGTATTTGCAATTACTCTTTCATTCTGGGGGAGTATTAGCACGTTGTTCCTTCTGTCTTCTTATTCTTCTTCTTCCTCTCTCTCTCTCTCTCTCTCTCTCTCTCCCCCTCCCTCTCCCGCCTCCCCTGGCACGTCCACGGGCCCTCTTGGGTAATTTTCAATGTGACCATAATAGTGAATGACAGTTCGTGACTCGCAAAATATTGACAGTTGTAGCATTGCCTTTACCTTGGCTAATATCTCAATGATACCAGTCTTGAGGCATGATCTGAATAATGCCGTCTATGTACCACACTCAAAGGGGGACAGAAAAATGTAGTTATTCAAATTCCATACTCATTGCATGACATATGGGTTGTCTGTGCTCTTCCCCAGCTTCAGTACCCATCCTCGTACTTTCATAACTAATATAGCATTCTATTTTAACCAGTATCATTTACTCCCTTAATTAATGTTAACAAACAATGGTATTTTTTTTTGTGATTTGGTTCCTTTTTCTTCATCCTGTATTGTTGCAGTCTTTGACTATAGAAGTCCTCATCTTAACATGATTTTTGGTGAAATCCAACCTTTTCAGTGTCACCCGTAATTATTTCGAGAACCTTGTCCGAGCTTTAGAAAATGGTCTGTCAGATGTGAACTCCCATGCTGCATGCAGCAGGACTACTAGCTCGAAGAGTTTGGGAGGGTGCAGTAAGGGTAGAAGCAACAGAGGCAAGGGAACTGCGGCTAAATCAAGCAGTTCTAGAAACATAGATGACTCCGGACACTGGTCTTGTGAGTATTGCACATTTGCCAACGTCAAATCGGCCACTGCTTGCCAAATGTGCCAGCAACATCGATGAACCCCATTTCCTATACTAATACACATGGATGATCTATCCGTCTTGCTATTCCGACACTGGTTATTTAAATGGCGTAATCTCCTTGGCCGTTGCAGGGTCCAAAGTTTTATTTGTGATTTTACAACTAAAATACAGTTTGTGCCCCAAAGTTTGTATGGTTGTTCATATTTGCACCCAATGTTTAAAAAGAATCTAAGTGCATCCAAGGTTCTTTTTGGCTAAACAGAATGGGACTAAAACTGGTCAAAATGCACCCCAAAATTCTTTTTCGTTAAACAAAATGCACCCTCATTATTGAACTGTTAAATTTTCGATAAGAATTTTGGGATGCGCTTAAATACGACTTAAACTTAAGGTGCAAACCTCAATCATGGGGTGTAAACTATATTTTAGTCATGATTTACATATAAAGGTTCAGGGAAAGGAAATCTAAATGAAAAGGGAGAGAAAACTCGAATTGTAAGCCCCCTTGTACTGTATTCATTTGATATTTGTACATAAACTCCTGTTGTATGTTTTATATAGCCTTGTGACCCATCATATCAAAAATTCAGGCGCACTGTATTTTCTGTATTTTGCCTAGTCAGATAAAGGATATTCAAATATTTATAGATATGTAGTTGGCTTGAAGCTACTGAATGGATTTGTTGTAACTGGGGTTATACTTTGGAACCCAAACGAATAAACATATGTTTCTTTGACATTTAAGGCAGTTTTTGGGGTTTGTTTATAAAAAGCATGGCTTGAACTCAAGCTATGAGCTGGAGCAAATTTATTTCTTTGCCATTTCCTTTTGTTTACTCCTATATATTGTGTCAGTTGTTGAACTAAGGCTATGCACTAAATTTCAATGGGATTAGATTGGTTCAGGAAAGTTTATTTTTATGGGTTGAGTTTAGTACGAAATGGGCAAGTAGAAAAAGCAAGCAAGATATTTAGTGTAGGAAATAGCAAGTAGAAACGGAAAGCCTCTTAAAAGAAAAGCAAGATATATATACTTCGTAATTTTCTATCCCCATCGTCTAACCCTCTTTAGATGACGGGGAATTTTTTAGCAAAAAAGTTGTTTTTTTGGAAAGCAAAGATATATACTCTCAAAAAAAAAAAAAAATTATAAGTAAAATTTGATATTGTTGCAAATATTTGTTTGCATGAGTGGAATTATTTACTATTTATATGAAAGGAAATTTTTGAAATTACGACTTTTTTTTTTTGTGAAAATATATTATTTTCTTTTAAGATATTTTTTAAATTCAAAATTGGTATGCATTTTATTAAATTTTACACAATATGATTATGAAAATTATAAACTATATAAACAATATTATTAGTTATTAGATTATTGCTTATAAAATATAAATGAACTAAGGATAACCCGTGTCTGAAGGTATGGTGCAACTAATATAACAGTTGAGTATTGTATCCAATATTTTCAGATTGAAAATTTAAAACTGTTGTAGGCTCTTAGTTCTATAATAGAACTGAGAGTTCAATCATTAATACAAAAAAATTGATACTCAATTTAGTCATAGTTTCTTTTTGAGGCAAACATAAGTATGCTATTCATTCTCAATTTAAAATTAGTTCTCGACAGGTTTGAGTAATTAATTGATTGACGATAGTGGACTCAAATTTGTGTAATATAGTATTTTCGAGTATTTCACATACCTTAGCTTTATTAACAAAACAAAATGAGAAATTTGGCAGTATTTATTTGCCTCTAATATCTCTAACCATCGATCAATATGATCCATGAACAGTATTTCATGTGGAATACTGCAAGCTATGGTGGGATCCAATGAGAAAAAAAAAGATGTAAAAATTCAAAAGAAAGACTTTTGCATATATATCCAAAAGTGTAAAATGAGTTCTCTAAGTCCAAACAAAAAAGTATTGTTATAACACAAATTAAATCACATTACCATTATATTTTTTTTTATATTTTTTTTTGAAATTGGACAAAAAATTATCATACTATTAGTCAGAGCCTACTACAATAGTTGTTCTTGATATAGCCCGTAAAAACACCAAAGAGATGACACGTAATTGTCCGTGCCTGAAGGCACGACATAAATTAAAATTTCAAAAATACTCTATTACCTAAAAACTCTTTGCAACTTAAAATAACTTACAAATCAATTAGAATGAATCTGAACCGTCCTTGTGATTTCCTGTCCAAATCAATTTGCATGTGAAACATAACAATCGCAATACCCGAAAAACAAGAAAAATGCGTCAATGTTAAAAGGGTGACCCATGTTATTTGCGTGCAATTTTATTTATTTATTTATTATAATTATAATTATTATTATTATTATTATTGGTGAATTTGATTTGGGCGAAAAATATGAGTGGATAGATTTTTGAAAAAAAAATGTTGAATTTGGGGGAGGGGGGAAAATGAGAGATAGATTAGTGACCGTTGGATGTTAAAGTCCCAAATGATTTTAGATTGTTGGATGTTGAAATCTAAATTGATTTGAGGCCCTTGAATGTTAAAATCTTGGGATTTGAACCGTTCTATTTTATATTATATATTACATTAATTTTAAATTTAAAAATTTAACTTTGAAAAGTCTTACTCAAGTTGATTCTATATAATCTTGCTATTACTATAATTTGGTTAATAATGAATTTTCCTCTTAAGTGACAAATGTGTAATGTATTATTTATTTATTTTTGCTAATTTAATGTATTATTGAACTTATACTATTGACCTTCATAAAACTCTACAATGTAGTTCTTGAACTATCACAATTCATTCATGACCTTCATAAAACTCTACGATTTAGATCTTGAATTCCCTTATGTTGGAATTAAGGAAAGTAAAATCTGTTCATATAAAACAAGCTTTTTTTTTTTTTTTTTTTTTCCTTTTTCCATCTCTCTACTTTCCCCCTAATTAAAATATCTAACCTCCACTTCTTCTTTTTTCAAGATTTAGAGAGGATTTTTGTTCTTTTTAGAGAGACGCTCTCCTAGATATCTTTCTATAATTTTTTTATGTGATGTAATTTCGTATTTTCTCTTTGTATTAGGAGTTTGTTTTTCCTCGAGTTCTAATTATGAGAGAGATTATTTCTTTTCTCTTGTGGAATCTTGATTTTCCCATTATGTGGAATTATTTTTATTCAAATGGAATATCAATATTCTTAGCGATGATGGTTACATGCCCAATTTAGTCAACAAAAGTACCATTATTGAAGTTCAAATAGGACTAATAAACGCAAGGACAAAAAAGAAAACAAGCAATATAGTTTGTGCAGGAAGTAGCAAGTAGAAAGGGAAAACAAGATACTCTTCCGTTTGATCATTATTGATTTTTAAAAAATTAATTTAAAATTTTTTTAACTCAAAATTAACACGATTCATTTAAATTTTCAAAATAATAAATTTTATAATTAATTGTATTTTTTAGACAATTCATAATATTCATAATTGTATTGATATAAACTAATTGAATTCATGTCAATTTTGAGTTGAAAATATAAATTTTCAAAAGTCAATTAATTTTACAATTTAGAACGGAGAAAATATTATTTTTTTTGTTGCTAAACATTGAGAAATATATTAATAAAATCAGCTTGGGTACAAATAGTATAATGCCCAAAATGACCTGGTCACTCTCTCTGGACCACAACTCACAAGCAACAAACTGAGAATCATATAACAAAGAGATCTAGCTAAAATAATTCAGCGAAATAATAAAAAGAACTAAGCATTGCTAAAAGGATTTAGATCAAACAACTTCAAAAACTCCGAGAATCTACAACATTCCACCCAAAGCTAATAACCTTCCCCGCTTTTGTTAAACCACCACCTAATGAAAGGTGTATCATTCTTGGCTCATTTCACTTCCATCAATAAATTCTGCCACCATCAATAACCATATAGCAAAAGTAAAAAATGCTTGATAGTTTCACGACATGATAAAATCTGCACATAAATCGACCTCAACTTCTCATGTGTTTTCCCAACTGTTGCTTGTCAATGGCGAAGTCAGAATTTTTAAGTCTAAGGGCGAGCTCGAAAGTACAAGTTGGGGTATTCACCCCGCTCTTTCAACAATCTAAAGCCTCTTAATTTAATAGTCTTACAAAATACTTGTTTCTTTTCATAAAATGTGTGTATCGTTTACAAAATTTGCTTACTTCAAGAAAATATTCCCCCCCACCACCCCTAAATATAATGAATGTTTGATTTAGTAGTGATGATATAATCGTAAAATTGTGTTGTTAAATTTTATAACTTAATGTTATTTTATATTATTATCAATAAAAATTTATAAACAAATTTTTATAAATGAGCCATTTTCTATGAAACAGAAGGATAATCAATTAAAAGCATTGCTCAATACATTATGCACATTTTATTTTCTAAACTTTCAATTAACACCCATACATAAAAAAGCTTTTGAAAAATCTCCCTAGGCCCCCACTGCCCTCGTTAAGAATGACAATTTTGATACGACACAATAATTCAACATAAACACGATATAAAATAAGAGAGTTAACGTTGAGTATAAATAATATCTGCGTTTTAAACAGGACAATACGTTCAACACAAAATTTAAATAGATCAAATACGTATAATCAAAAAATTGACACGTTTATTAGAATTAGAACCGTTTATTTAAATAATTTATAAATAAATATGATATAATGTTATAATTTACCTTACCTTAGCTTTCTTAATTACTTTTCTAAACATGTTATCTTGCATTTTGTCAAATATAATTATTTGTAATGAATAAATTATATTATTATTCAATAGATAAGTGAATGATGTTTATTTTTTTTATTTAAAGTTTTTAATTTATGTACTAAATGGTTTAAAAGGATCGACGTGATTAACAAGATTAATAAACGGTTTAGTATTAGTGTTGAAAATCTTGTCACCTATGACGGATGCAAAAAAAATTATGAAGGGTGGACAAGATTACATATATTAAAAAAAATCAATAAACAATATCCTTCTATTTCAAAGTATAGGATTAAACTATCTTTAAATAAAAGTAGAGCTAAGGAACCAAGGAATTTTGTCTCTCTTTTATTTAATTTTTGTTCGTACTATACTTAAAATAATCATTCTATTTAAAAAAATTAAACATTTTAAGGATATATTTGGTTTTGTGTTTACCTCTAAATAAATTGTTTGTTTAATTTAGTAGTGATAGTATGATATACAAAAAATATTGTCTCTTTTTTGTTTTTATTTTTGTTTTTATAATTATAACTTTTTGTATGGAAAAAAGAGAGTTAAATGTGGTTAAAATATTTTTACAAACTAACACACATATATAAGAAAACTTTGCAAAAAAATTATGCGTGGTCAATTGACCACGCTTGACCTTGAATGTCTCTGAAAGTACAGCTTAAAGTTAAACCTTGCAAAATGCGTTTTTGGTGTGACCTTTAAGAAATTATTGGGATTTCTAGTCAGCCATTGGGGCATTGAAATCGATCCTGCTAAGATCCAAACCATCACTAAAATGCTCGCCCCCTAAGACAGAAAAGGAAATCAGAGGCTTCTTGGGAGATTCATATCTTAGTCAACTACCACTTGCGAGCCAATCTTCAACTCACTAAGGAATAATTCATCGGGAAATTGGAATAGCGAATGCCAAATGTAATTTGAAACCATCAAAGAGCAGTTCCTCCAAGCTCTAGTATTGGTACCACCTAGGGAGGGGATCCCTCTATTCTTAGACATCGTCGTATCATCGAAGGCCATGGGATGTATGTTGGGACATAAAGATGAAATGGGCAAACAAGGCTGCAAATCGAACCAAACAATTCGGGCTCGACTCGAAAAAATATAAGTGAGACTCGAATTCGTTAATAATATGATCAAAATCTGAGTACAAAAAATAATTCGAATAAAAATACGAGTATAATCTGAATAAAGTTATAGTTGATTCATTTAGGATTCAAACTACTTGAATTTTTAATTGTGATCCGATACATAATCGATTGATACATATTCGAATAGATACTTGATACACTCTTTTATAATATATATACAATTAAACAAAAATTGAATAATTAGTCATTATTTTTTTATTTTATTTGTAATTTTAATTTTAATTTTATATGTTTAAAGTGTAATTATAATTATATTTTTTTTATTTTTAAGTAAAATAATAAGTTCAATTAATAATTACATGTATTATACAACTAATTACTATGTGAAGACTGGAATTCGAGTTTGAATTTTAAGTTCGCGAGTAGTTTGCATATAATTCGATCTGAGTCGAATCAATTTTGAGTAATGAAAATTCGAGTCGAGTCGAATCTGGATAAAGTTTTTCAAATATAGTTCGAATTCGAATTGAATTCGAGTACGAACTTAACCTTACGAGTCGAATCCGAGCAGTTTAAAATCCGGATCGATTTGACTCGTTTGCATCTTTATTGGCGAAGAAAGAATCATCTACTATCTCAGCAAAAGGTTTGGTAGCTACAACCAGAACTATTCCATTATTGAAAAGACATGATGCGTTTTAGCTTGGGCCACCATGAGATTGCAACATTATTTGCACAGGCATATACCAACTTACTTGATATCGAGAATGGACCCACTAAAGTACATTTATGAGAAACCAGTTCTAAACTTCTACTTATCGCGATGGCAATTGATCTCGCAACAATTCGACATCATATACGCCACTCAAAAATATGCCAAAAGCCAAGGGATCACCAATCAACTTGATGAAAGCCCCAATAAAAGGACTCGAACCTCTAGAAACCCACTTTTTGGGTGAAGATATATTGACCATCTTGAGAGTTTCCTAAGAAAATATATGGCAATTTTTGAAAATGTACTTTAATGGCACCATGAATGTCGAAGAAACCGAGGTTAGGGCAGTCTTAGTTTCTATAACTGGGATGCAATATCCAATAATAGCCAAACTCTGCTTCAACAATTTTAACAATACGACATAATACAAGGGATGCATATTAGTCTTGAAGCTAGCAAAGAAAATGGGAATCAAGAGAATAGCCGTCTTTGGGGATTCTGAATTAGTAATTCGCTAAACTATGGGTTTATACACCACTAAAAAGTTACGACTGCTACCCTATCATCGACACGTGATTAAATTGGCCAAGAAATTTGATGATATAATTTTCCAACACATCCCTATAAACAAAAACGATTTTACCGATGCCCTCGCAATTTTAGCCTCATTGATCCATGTATCTAAAAGAAAAGAAGCTCTAGCCATGAGCATCAAGGTGAGGAAGAACCCAGCTTACAAAAGTTTCATTGGGGAAATTGCAGAAAATTCATAACCAGTCAATCCTTGGTACCTCAACATCAAAGAGTAACTTAGAGATCGATCTCAGCCGTTGAAAATCAGTAAAACTAAAAGACAACAAATACAAAAGATGGCACTAAAATTCTACTGTAGCAATGACACATTCTATAAGGACGTGGGAAGGGGATTGCTATTGTGCCTTAACAAAACTCAAACTGAATGGTTAATGAACGAAATCCACGGAGGAGTCTGTGGCCCCTACATGAGCGGTCCTTTACTGGCTAAGAAAATCCTTCGAACTGATTACTATTGGCTCACTTTCAAAGAAGACCGTGATAAACATGCGAAGAAGTATGGTGTGCTGTCGCAAACACTCAAAATTAAAATTCTTACTTTGAAAAAATATTTATGCAGCAGTGTAAGTAAGAGTCGATACCACAGAGAAAGATTAATTTAATTTTATGCAATGTAAACTAAAATTGGGGGGTTTTGAATTAATTATAATTAACTAAATAAACAAAAACAAATTAATAAGATTAACCAATAAATTAAATATTTCAGTTCTTCAGTTCGGTATCATCTTTTCACAAGAATGATATAATCAAATCAACCAATATATTTCCTTCAATGAAATTAATAACCTTAGATAACCATAATCTGTGTTACTCGAAATTTCCTTTAGGTTTTAAATTTAATGTGACGATCGCCCCCACTAAACTCTAACTATCATACAACCTAGAACTATTACTCTAGATTTAATATAATAGTAGAATTAAAAATTAAGGAATTAGGTTATTCCAAGCAACAAACTTACAATCACAGATTATTTAACTTGCCTTTTTGATAATCATAACAATACTCAAAAGCTTGACCACAATCACGTATTACTAATCACTACTTATGATCAGATACAATATTGTTTGCTTAATACTATATCTTAATCTAGTAGATGATAATAATCAAATCAATTCAAAGGGCCCTTATCAAATTAATCAAACCACTTATCATTCAAACAACTAAAATAGATTATCAAGAACAAATTTCATAAATGAAGGAATAAATATTGATAACTAAATTAAATAATAAATTATGAATATGATTCAACATCCCTTAAAACTGAATAAAATAGCCTAACATGCTCTCAATCTTACCTCCAATCTTACCTCCAAATCTTGATCTCCTCTCTCTTCTCTATGTTAAATCTTCGATAAAACTATGTTCGACTCCCTAAAAGATGTGTGTTAACATGTATTTATAAGTTACATAACAAAAATTAGAAGGAAACTCAATCAAATTTAGAGTCTAAAACACCAAAAACGCATCAAAATTCAAGTCTAGTAGTGACCTGGCGCGCCCCGTGCCGAAAATGACCTCTAAATGGCACGCCCCACACCGGATATACAGAAAATCTGATGTCTTGGCTCGCCCCACGCCGGATATAGCCTAAAAATGGCATGGTCGTGCCAGTACTTTTCAGCTTCGGTGTTTATTGGGAAAACTATCATAACTTTCTCATTCGGATTCCGATTGAGGCGATTCAAGTTGTTCCGGAAAGCAGAGAAGTATATCTACAACTTTCATGTTTTAGAATTTTGCAAATTCTGATTTTATTAAGGTCAAAATTGAGCCTGAAGTGACCGCTAGATAAATCTTAAGCTGAAAATCCAAATATAGTCATTCCAAGTTTCAGTCTACCAAGCCTTTATTCCAATTCCTACAAAACAATGTCAAAATATATGAAGTTAACATAAAATACTTAAAACTAATATAAAACACTCAAAACTCACAAAATAAAAATAAATAATATAATTTGACACAAAAATAATTATAAAAACTAAGAATTAAGGGATCAAAATATAATAAAATTCATTCTTATCAAATTTTCCCACACTTAGCTTTTGCTCGTTCTCGTGCAAAACAAAAATAGAAACTATAAAATTAATATTCTAATAATTAAACCAATTAATCTGAGCAACAAATCAATACGAATTGCAAAATTAACCTCAAAGATTTCAAAGATGATAACTCAAAGGAATTTCAAAATCATGTAAAGTTTAAAATTTTAACACAATTGTTAATCTTACTTTATTCAAGGCCCTTCGTGTGTGTGTGAGTCCAAATATATCAAACTAATTGAAACTTAGATATGTTTAGATTATTAATTGCCTCATAAAAGATATGCAACAAAATTCTATATACTTATTTTTTACGTGACTATCTGTTAATACAAACAAATATAAACTTGAAGATCAAAAGGCTTTAAAATAATTAAATACACTAGGATTATTAATATTAATTCTTTCAATTTTTTTTTTAATTTTTTTCTCTTTTTAAATGAGTGCATTTTATGCTCCATCATGTTCTTTTTTTCTTCTCTCGGTGAGTGCATTTTATACTTCATCTCACCAGTGAGTGCGTTTTACTCTCCTTCTCGCTTTTCATATGTTTACGAGTGAGTGTGTTTTACGCTTCATCTTAACCCAACACTTAATTTTTTTAATTTAACAATCCTAAAAAAATTACCTAAATCATCTTCCCCAAAGTGATATTTTACCTTATATTTCACTTCAAGTAATGATCAAATAAGAGATAGAGTTCAAAAATATTTTTCACAAGCATTTAACCATATAAACTTTCTCTAAATTAAAACTAGATCAAACAAATGAATATAAGCGCATAAAAATGAAGGATCTCAAATAAATTAATAACCAATAAAAAGTCAAAAATTTAAACTATGCTAAATTTTATCCAATTTTCAAAAGTTATTAAATAAAAATCAAAACTTTATCATTGGCTAAAAATTAAAATCCAATTAACTTATTGCTCAAGTGACTCATCCTAAAGAAAAAACTAACTAACTACCCATTTTCCTAGGAAACACGATTACACTTAGCATGTGTAACAAGACTTTAAATTCCAAAGTTATTCCAAGTGGATGGATTTTGTCTCGTGAGAGTTTGCAGTGAATTTACCCACAAAATTTAAAACTTTAATCATAAAATAAAACCTAATTTTTTTTTCAAAATATTTACCCATACCCTCAAACTTAAAACACATACATTGTCCTTAATGTATAAGATAAAGGAATTAAAATCAAAGGACTACCTTGAATATGTAGAATTTTTTTCTCCTCATCTGTTAAGTCTGAGTGTATTTCATAAACCTGAAATAAAACAAAAATAAAAAAAATAACTAAATAAAAATCTACTTAAAATAAAAACAAAAGTAAAAATAAAAAAAAAGTATTTGACTTCTACTCTCCTGAATTAAACATTGATGATCTTAGAGAATGCATGTATGACTTAATGATAGAATTACACAAATACATGAAATTTTTTTAGAATGTTATCTAAAGATCACTCTCA
The DNA here is from genome assembly GCA_947179155.2 of Hedera helix. Taxonomy (NCBI): domain Eukaryota; kingdom Viridiplantae; phylum Streptophyta; class Magnoliopsida; order Apiales; family Araliaceae; genus Hedera; species Hedera helix. The sequence continues at coordinate 9,883,479 of OX359279.1, forward strand.
TCTAAAAGAGAAAAAAAAATTAACATAAAATTAGAAGCCACACTTCAAACTAAAAACAATTGTTCTAGTCTTGAGACTGAGAATGAAAAAATGAAAAAGATAAATGAATTGAGCATTCAGAAAGAGTCTTCACTAGTCTCCAAAATTCAGGAACTAGAAAAGATAATTTCCATGTGGAATAAATCAAGTTTGTCTATGGACAACCTGACCTCAAGCCAAAGAGATATGGCTGATAGATCAGGATTAGGCTTTGAATATTCTTTCTCAGAGCCTAATATGGAGAAATCAATGGAAGTAAATGAAAGCAACTCCTTTAATCTTAATAAAGGAATTGTGTTCATCAAATCCTCATAATCAATCTCTCCCAGCTACCCACACTCTGCTAATCCTGCTATCATATTAGACAATAAAACTCGTACTGGTCTAGGATTCAGAAAATTAAAAAGTAAGTTAACACCTATAGCTGAACCTTGAAGGATCATAGAGTCAAGCAAAATTTACTTTACGAACCAGCCATCCAGAAATCGTAGAGTTTACTCTCACTCTACGAAACATGAGAATCGTAGAGTAGTATGGAAGCAGAATGTGTATCAGCCTAACAGAAGGACTATGAGCAATTATAATTCATACAGGTCCTGGACAAATAGGAATTCACAAATATACACACATCATTGACAACATCATATCAATAATAGGCACCATCATAGAAATGATAAATATTTATCAAGTTATCATTATTATATACTGCAAAGATCTAAAATCAAACAGATTTGGGTCCCAAAAGGTACTAACAAAAAAGGACCTAGGCAAATGTGGGTACCAAAATGAAGATTGATTTGTCATGTCGAAAAAAAGATCCATCTGGTACCTTGACAGTGGATGCTCAAGACACATGACAGGAAACCAGGCTCTTTTGTCAGATTACAAGGAAAAGGATGGATCTGCAGTCATCTTTGGAGACAATAACTTGAAGAAAACCAGAGGATATGACTCAACTGGAAATGGTGAAATATCATTCAGTAAAGTGGCTTATGTTGAAGGATTAAAGCATAATCTGTTAAGCATCAGTCAACTGCGTGACAAAGGACATCAAGTCACTTTCCTCAACAGTAAATGCCAAGTCAGAGATTTGAAGACTAACTCTCTAAGGCTAGTAGGAGTTCGAGAAGGAAATGTCTACGTTGTCAACCTTGCCCAATTTAGTTCAGATGAGACAGTCTATTTCCTTGCTAAAGCCTCTGAAGATATGTGCTGACTTTGGCACAGGAGATTATCTCATCTTAACATCAAGAGTATGTCAAAGTATGTCAAGAGTGCATTTCTGAATGGAAAACTTCAAGAAGAAGTCTACGTGGAACAACCTCCAAGTTTTATCAATCCAGCCCTTTCAGATTATGTTTATAAATTAGATAAAGCCTTATATGGTCTAAAACAAGCAATCATAGCATGGTATGAAACCTTAACTAACTTTCTTATTGAAAAATGATTCACTAGAGGAAGAGTAGATACTATCTTATTTTTGAGAAAACATAAGGATAAAACACTACTAGTTCAAATTTACGTAGACGATATCATATTTAGTTCTTCGGATGAAAAATTGTGTGAAAGGTTTGCCAAGCTTATGCAGAGCAAGTTTGAGATGAGCATGATGAGAGAACTTAACTTCTTTCTCGGACTTCAAGTAAAGCAGACTGATGAAGGCATCTTCATCAACCAAGCCAAGTACATCAAAAACTTACTAAAAAAGTATGGCATGGAATCTGCAATCATCATGAAAACTCCGATGCCACCTGCCACTAAGCTTGACAAAGATGAGAATGGTAAAAACACCGATATCACTCAGTACAGAGGTATGATAGGCTCACTGTTATACCTAACTATTAGCTAGCCAGATATAATGTTTGCTACATGTATATGTGCAATATTTTAGGCTAACCCTAAAGAGTCACATCTAATAGCTGTGAAAAGAATTTTTAAATATCTTAAAGGAACTCCAAATTTGGGATTATGGTATCCCAAGGAGTCTTACTTTAATCTAATAGGATATTCAGATGCTGACTACGCAGGATGCAAAATAGACAGGAAGAGTACAAGTGGAACATGTCAGATGCTTGGTAGCAAACTTGTCTCTTGGTTTAGTAAGAAGCAAAACTCAGTATCCACATCAACTGCAGAAGCTGAATATATAGCCGCAGGCAGTTGCTGTGCATAAATCCTATGGATGAAGACTCAGCTTGCAGACTATGGATTTAAGCTTAATTCTATCCCTATATATTGTTATAATACAAGTGCAATTACCATAACTCATAACCCTGTCATGCATTCAAGAACTAAGCACACAGATATAAGATATAAGATATCATTTCATTAGAGATCATGTACAAAATGGTAATATATCACTACACTATATCCCAACTGAAGATCAACTAGCAGATGTATTTACAAAACCTTTAGATGAATATAGATTTAATAAACTTATAAGTGAGTTAGGAATGCTAAATCTAGACTCTTAATAAATATCATGCTTTGGAAGCTACTAACACTGCAGGGAGAAAAATGTTCAAAGGATAAAGTAAAGAACAATTCGTAGAGCCTACTAAACGATCGTCGAGCTAAGGATCGTAGAGTACAATTCAAGTCGTAGAGCACACTTAACGATCGTCAAGCCAAGGATTGTAGAGTTCATCCCAGTCATAAAGCTCACTCAACGACAGTCAAAACAAGGATTGTTGTGTCAAGAGGGTTCATAGAGCTCAGGGGGAGACAAAGGGAAAAATTGTCATCAACCAACTAGAAGTCCTCTTATTAAAATTTTACACGCGTCTCACTCTTAGCAAACATAGAGGGAAGTTTTAAATATTTTAAAAACTGTGCGTCTTTCATTATTCTTCAAAATCAAAAAAATAATAATCTAAATCTCTCTATCTCTCTATCTCAATCCAAAACCTTAAATTTAATACTCAGATAAAACATTCCTCTTGTTTTAGAGAAACAACAATTGGCGTCTGCTCAAGTTATATCGGGAAACAAACTAAACTTCGAAACCTTCACAACCACCGATAAACAGTACCGGAGGATAATCTATCTGTTAGAAAAGGGTTGGCCTTCGAGAGGCATTAGGAACAAACACAAGGATCCTATCAAAGCTAATCCGAGAATTCTATACAAATGGATCCTATGTTAATGAAACCTTAACCACCATAGTTAAAGGGGTCCAATTCAACCTCACATCTGAAGAATTAAACCTAGCCCTAGGTTTTAAAGATGGGAGCCTCACGACTTTTAATCTGGTGAGTACAGAAGAGGGCCTGAGAAGGATGCACCACAAGAAGAATCTAGAGCTGAGAGGATTGAAGAAGAAAGAGTTTCCCCAGGAATATGAATTTCAAGCTGACATCATAGGAAAATGCCTTCTCTGCAAAGACTCAGCTCACGACTTCGTCAGCGAGATTCAGCTGAAGATAATGACAGCCATAATAAAGAAGATAAACATTAACTATGGCTCCTTATTGTTAGAATGGATCAGAAACTGGATCCTAAATGTAGAAAAGGCAAAATGGGTCAGGAAAATGCTCTATGGGAGATTCATAAGCATTATCCTTCAATCCATATTAGGGGACAAGATCGAGCATACAGAAGGAGAAGTCCTCAACACAAATAAGAGGATGACACAGAGACTATTTGAAAACTGGAAGAGAAACCTAGTTGAGAATAGAAAACTATCCCGATCTAGGGATAGTGAAGGAACACAGAGTAGTGTTGGGCCCTTACTAATGAAGAACATATCTGCATAAGCAGAATCTCAAGAAGTAAGCAGGAAATCTCCTGGTCTAATCAGGAAAAGGAAAGGAAAGAAAGACCTTAAGATTGAAGAACCTCAAGGATCATCAAACGAGGCCTTTGCATTGCTCCTGAAGAGAAGGCTGCCTCAGAAGATGAAGAATCAGAACGGCGAAGGGAAACTCCCAGCAAGCATAAGGCTGAGGAGGTCACTTCAACAAAGCCAAAACCAAAGAGAAGAAGGCTAGTAAAATTAGCTGATCAAATAACTGAAAAAGGCTCAGTAGCTGAGGGGGAGCTACATGAAAAATCAGACAATGCTCCAGTTGAGGGGGAGCCATTTGAAGCGACTGAACCTATTGTTGCTCAGGTTGAGGGGGAGATTCTAGAAGAAACCATCCCAGTAGACATATCAATCCCTCCAGCCACAATAAATACTGATGAAGAGGATGACATTGAGATAGTGACAATGGGAAGAAATGAACTGAGGCACCTCGACTACAACTGTCTGTTGAATTTCTTGCCATTAATGTCATTCCACCGAGCCCTGGTGCACAATGCATAGGATCAACTCTTTTGGACCTACAAAGCATATCCCAACGTGGTGATTTTGGCTCAAGGCTACCCTTAAAACCTACATTTTGCTCAAAAGCTGATCTCAAACAGCTCATTTTCACCTACAGTAGGGTAAAATGTACACTTTATCCTTCTAGCCTTCATACAATATCATACACCTGCATGGACCTTTAATCAATTCAAGGAGCTGTCAAACGCAAACACTGAAACAAGCTTTACGTCCAACTCTACCCCAGTCGTAGAGTCCCCACACTCTACGCCTGGTAGTCCAGGAAGCCTAAATGATCAAAACGTAGAGTGCCTTAAAGACTCTCCTTAAATCCTGCCTTCTACACAAACAATGACTCCTGCTCAACCTTCCTGACCATCAAGACTCCTCTTAACACATGAAGACATCCCCTCAACCTCTGGTCATGAAAACTTCCACATTTCAAGCTCTATGGCTCACCAAGGGCAAACAACTCAACTCCTCAAAGAGATCCTAGAAAAGATGTCTCTGTTTCCTACAACTGAGGGCTTAAACTGACATTACAAGCTATATGCAAGCAAAGATACACAACGATCTGACATCTAAGTCCCACAACATTCACCAGAGATTAAACGATGTTGTTACTACTGCAAACGACCTTTCTCAAAATTTAGGAAACGAATTCTCCTCAAGAATGAAGGAGTTAATTGCAGCAATTTTCGATAATCTCAAAGAAAGGGACACAATATTTATGAATGCAATGGCCAATCATCAGAAGTCAATCGACATTCTTCAAAAAACCAATGCTGAATCTATAGCCCTCCTCGGTAATCAGATCTTCGATATGAAGGAATCTCTCAGAGAACAAGTTTATCGATAAGATGAAACTCTGACATTGGTGGAGATGAAACAAATACTGGTTGAAGAACGACGTCAAGATCACCACAATGATGTAGCTGTCACCCAGACTCAACTTCAAGAACTTGTTCAGGGTATGCAGTAGCTATCGGATGAGGTGGCCAAAATTAATGATGCCAATAAGGGGGAGAAGAGTATGAGAATAGAACTAACTATCAGTCAAAGCAGAAAAGGAAGATCACCTCAAGGGATAAGAATGGTTCAAACATTTTGAAGCAGTACCAATTCATCCCAGACAGGCCTCAACTGCAAGACCATCTGTACCAAGTCATCAAGGACAATCCTCAACTGTGAAACCATCCAACTCACAAACCTGGCTCCAAGTTAAAGAGGAAGAAGCCATATAAAGGGAAGAAATGGATCTTAAAAGGGCAGAAGAGGAAAGGAGAGCACTACTCAAGCAAAGACAGGAAGATAAGAGAAAAAGACCTCCTAATAGAAGGAGATATGTGACGACCCCGAATCCGGGTCCCCCGAACCTCGAACTCGGTTCATCACATGTACTACCTTTTCCTTATTGTTCATGAATTACAACAATATTATAATTGCTAAATAATCATTTATTTACAATTTTACAACATCTCTTTCTATTCCAGAATCGAAATCTTTATACATTCCTAGTATGTCTCAATATCATACATGATACGACATTCTATTACAATCAAATTGAGTATTTAACACTCATATAATATACCAACTAAGTATTATACTACACAATCATTTACCTGTCCAATTCGGACTGATATCTACAATAGACATTTAGATCTTTAGTGAAAGTAATATGCTTTCCTGTTCCTTGATCTTTATCGAGAACTTCAACTAACTTGCACTATCTGAAAATATTTGTTTTAAGCAAGAGTGAGCACGACGGCTCAGCAAGTTTAACAGTTACACATAACACATTTCATGCTTCACATATAATACATTCACTGCCATTTATACTTACGTCATGTTTTTCATTCATTTCAGTTTATGTCATACTGCTCATGCATCACATATAACATCTAGCATTTCATGCTTCATACTTACACATATTTTACATGTAGACATGCATCATACTTTTCACATATCACATTTACCATCAATATATTTTTATGTTAATAATTTAACATCATATTATAGCATGTTAAAGCACATAGGAGCAAGTTCTGAAAAACTTGTCTGGTCGCTTCTACCATTTACGCATATTTGCGTAATTTGCTCAACCTACAATTTATATAACAAATTGACATAATCATTAGCTACCAGGACTTTTAATTAGTCTTAACTTAAGACCTTAACTTTAAATTATTAACTCTTTAGTTGTCCGATAAACGAACCCTTAAGTTCCGGACAAAAATCCTAGCCCAACAAACCAAGTTGGACATGTCGGTAAACTTAACCAACTTATTAATATTATTAATTATTTAATAATATTTTAATTCCTTATTAATATTATTAACCATTTAATAATATTTTAATCACTTATTAATATTATTAACCATTTAATAATATTTTACTTACTTATTAATATTATTAATCATTTAATAATATTTTAATCACTTATTAATATTATTAATCATTTAATAATATTTTAATCACATATTAATATTATTAACCATTTAATAATATTTTAATCACATATTAATATTATTAACCATTTAATAATATTTTAATCACTCATTAATATTATTAACCATTTAATAATATTTTAATCATTCATTAATATTATTAATCATTTAATAATATTTTAATCACTCACTAATATTATTAACCATGTAATGATATTTTAATCATTTACAAATGTTATTCATCGTTCAATAACTTTTTAATCATATACTAATATTATTGATCATTTAATAATATTTTAATAATCTTCAAATAATACCAATAGTTAACTTTTTAATTGTGTTAACTTTAGTCTTTATTTTAAACATTTAGTTACCAATTAATGATTAATGGATTTCATATATATTGGTTTAATAACCAAAAAATTCATTTTACACTTATTTCAACTTAAATTTTCATAAAAAACTCGACCCGGACCGACCCGACTCGACCCGGACCGACCCGACCCGGAGCTGGAAAAATCTGCTTAGCAGATTGTTCTGACGCAGCTGCGTCAGTCCTGACGCGGCTGCGTCAGCCATTTTGTCCGAAAGTCAACTATTTGACTGCTCGACCCTCCGACGCTCCGACAGCCATAACTTCTTCATTTTAAAACATTTTGGGGTGATTCTTGAGTCCATTCTCATCAGAATTTCCCCCTCTACAATTTCTCTTTAGATCACAAATCCAAATTCCGAACGGAACTAGACTAACAACGGCTCACAAGGACAAAGTAAAAACTAAAATCACAAATCCTTGATTTTAAAGGTTCAAACTTGAATAAAATAAACTCTATACATTCAAATGACACCAACTTAGTGTTGTTGTCTTCCTAACTTCTTCTTTTACAATATTTCATGGTTCAATCATATTTTTGAAAACGTTTGACACGAAATTTAAAGATTGAACCACTTAGGATTTTACCGGTAATCACAATATGGAATTTTCTTCCATTTATTTGCATACCACTCATACCAATACATGATTTAAACCTATCAAACCATGAATCTACCTATATATCATAGATTTAGACTTCTAGAGCATCAAAATAACTTTTGATCGGTTAAAAATATATTTTCGACCGTTTAAAACTTATATAAATTATAAAAATGAACTAAGGAAGAGATAGAGCACTTTTGAACCTCTTGGACATAGATGCTCTTCTTCTTCTTGATATTATCTTGCTAAGGACTCCTCCTTGACTATTCTCTAGCACTTTTTCTTGGTGGATCTTCAATCTCACTAAGTTTACTTCATTTTCTCTCAAAGAACTCTCTATTTTCTCTCTAGCATTTCTAGACAAATGGCTAACCAACACAAACCATTGGTGCACCACTCTATATATAGCACTCCCTTAATCCTCATCAACATCCCCTAATCAACTAACATAGGTGAATTAAAGGGTTAATCCATGCTTACTATTTTAGTGAATGACTACTTGATGGACTTGGTGACCAACACTTAACCCACATGTGGTTAACTCTCATAAGACCTATGGTTAAAGTACTACACTTAACCTTGGTCACTTAAAACTCAACCTTAGTTAGGGCTCATCTTATTTATATATCTCACAACAACTAACCACAATGTGGTTAATTCTCTACATTAAAATGACCTAGGTTGGTTCACTCACCCAACCATGGTCTAAACTCATCAATTAAACATACACACATCTTCCACCAAATAACCCAAGTAGGGTTAATTCTCTACAATCAATTATACATATATATTCAATATATTTATATAATTACTAACACTTAACTCTAGCATTGGTTAATGTTTTATTTTTATTACCACTTAGGGTTAACAAATAACCCAACAATGGTTAGTCCTCTACAACATAAATTCATAAGAATTGACCATCTTCATTGACTAGGGTTGGTGAACCACCACTTGGTTAATTCATTTAACCAACATTGGTTAACTCTCTACCAATTCATATACTTTCAACATATATATCTCTACATATTCACCAATAACCTTTTATTTAAATTACATCATAGCTTGAATTGACCAATTTAAATTGAATACAAGCAACATACATTTTTCCATCACTTAACCAACATATGGTTAAATCTTTACATTATACATATATAGTATATATGTATATATTTTGACTAATTAATTGCTTCTATGACATGAATTTTAGCTAGAGTGTGGTTATTACATTGAGTAACTTAGAAGCAACCACTTGGCAATATTCTCCCATCTTTTAACTCATGTATAGTTAACCTACTAACACAACATGTGACCTAGGGTTGACATTATAACCCACCTTGGTCAATTATCTACATTATGTATATATATTAATACATTTCCCAACATCTAACTCAAGTGGAGTTAACTCTCTACAATCATGTAACCCATGGTTACTAATTCTTATCTCGGTGAATTATATACATACATAATTGTATTTATAATATTCTTCCTACAACTAACCCATGCATAGTTAAATCTTTAATTTATTTACTACCTAGGGTTACTCAATTAACTCATCCATAGTTAATTCTCATCATCACATTCATTCACCTAGCAATTAACCAATGTTTGGCCAATACTCTCTCTTGTCTACCAACTAGGGTTATTCAATTAACCCTACATTAGTTAATTCTCTACACTTAACAATACTTGAATTTATTCTCCCAACATATTGACCAATATTTGACATTTAAATTTGGACTCAATATTTGGGCTACTAGTTTATTTTGCATTGGGCTCCCTTATTTAATTATTTGGGCTACCCAACACAACTCACACATCTTTATAACTTGGGCTAGGTAATTAATTTAATTGGACTACCACCACATTATATACAATACTTGCCAATATTATTTAATTGATCTTATATTAATTACCTCTTGGACTATTAATTAACATAACACTTGGGCTTAATATTTAATTACCCACTTCATACCAATATTCTCATATTGGGCTAACATCTATAATCCTTTTGGGCTAGTCCACTAGTAGTAATTAAATTACTTGAACTCTATACAACAACTTAATAATTAAATTAATTACTTCTTAATATTGTCATTCTAGGCAATATTCCACTTCTCTACTTGTTACTCATAACTTTAATTCATGACTTAAATAATTAACTCAATTAATTCTATTACATGACTTTCCTCTTTAATCCACACTTAAACTAATTAATCATATTAGTTTTATTGAGTATTTAATTTACTTCACACATCATCTTGTTTGATTAACAAACTTAACTCTAGGTATATATATAAATATTAATATAAACACCTTCACTTCTCAATTGAATTTATTTCCTTAATAAATTCTCTACACGCATCATTACAATAGTTCCACATTTAATTTCTAACAAATAAATTATGTTAAAAAAAAAATGTTCACCTATTTTCTATACATCTTACTTCTCAAATTCTAGGTTTTAAATATTAACCTTTAATTAAATCAATTAAGATCTTATATAAAATCTTGAAAATATCTGGGATATTACATTCACCCCTTCTTATAAGAATTTCGTCCCCGAAATTTCATCATACTCATTTCTAACAAATTTTCATCTCTGAATATATATCTTCACTCATCACATTCTATGACCACCATTTTCTAGGAAGTTCATACTTTTCACAATTCCAGAACAATGGAATATCTTGCAGAAGAATAAATTGAAAATCAATATCTTACAAAAGAATAAATTGAAAATCAAAATATTCATTAAAACTTTCATACTATTCTGAGGGGTCATAAAGACTGTGAACATACTGCGAGAATGTTTATCAATCACAAAGACTGAAAACATACCACAATGGTTTCGTACGCTAGGTGATCAGCCTATCGTACTCTAGCGCTGTGCACAACGACTTCTCTCGGGGTCGAACTCTTTGGATTTACCAACCCATATCAGCATGCCACCACTGTTGGGCGCCCCCTCGCGGGTTCTTTATTCATGGCTCTGACATATCCCCCATTATGGGGTTGTTCACCTCAGACTTACTACAAAATTCCGCTCCAGAATAAGTTGGATTGGAAAATTAAACTTGAGTCATTTCTGACCAAAAAGTGTCTAGTCAAAATAAATGACATAGACTCACATCATTGAACTGTTCGTATATTACGATTCAAAAATTATTTCAGATTAGTTAAAGTACTAAAATTCATTTATAGGACTTCATGATACCGCACCGTTGCAACAGCGCGTTGAGGATTCCGTCTTTTTCATCTCCGCACCATGGCTTTAATGGCGTGTGATGATTTTATAAATACATTTTGATATTTTCAAATCAATTTGTCTAGCCGAAACAATTAGCATAGACTCTTTTTAAACGTTTCAAAATACTGAAAATTATTTTATGACTTTGTCATATTACATCATACCATAGTGGGCTTAAAAATACATCCAACACTAGGTTACTCTGCATTGATGACTCCATCGTTTATCATATCATCACAAGTAACGATGGACTTCTCCACACCTCGTGTTACTGTGACTTAATAATAAAACAAGAAAATTCATTTGTCTTTTCAAAAGCACAACAGTGCGAATTTAGCACGATTTTAAGAATTTCAAAGTCTAGCATAGCTAGAAGATTTGGAATATCCTAAAACCTCAAAACACCTCAAATTTTTCCTCCACATTCTTTTCCAGCTTAATAATTATATATAGTATAGCTTTAATCTTGCTACTTAACTCTACCCATACTCACTGTTCATCAAACTTACCACGTATTTGGGCTCAGGAACTTACCACAATCATATGGTTTGAGGAGCTTGTCCTAGTCAGGCCAAAGTCGCCCATTCGCTGAGGGGTTCCACCATACGATTATGAGTCACAAACTTACCATACGTGTCGGTTCTCAGAACACGAACTTATCTTAACATTCTCTACCTATCTGTTATATACATGAGAAAAGAATCACCTTCTCAACATACATATAACAAATAGCGCGTCATCAGATTTCAATCGATTATCACTATAGGAAGCTAAGTGGTTGTCAAACCAAACACAATCTCCTGCCCATACAAGAAATTGGTCAACTCGGCCACTAATCAATATAGGAAGTCAAGCGGTCGTTAAACCAAGAACAAATACATCAGTTTTCCAACTGTTCAACACTGTAAGGAAACACGTGCCACCAGTGCATATCTTTCTTCTTCGATACACACTGATCGTGCAAGTTTCGCAGCAGCATCTCCTAAATTGGTTCGCTGACATATCATAGCCCCCGCCCATACAAGGGTTCGTTCAACTCAACCACTATATTAATATAGGAAGCTAAGCGGTTCTAAAACCAAGCACAGATTCCCTGCCCATACAAGGAATCGTACAACTCAGCCACTAATATGAGTCCTCAATTAAAAACCCACAAACCACTAATTTTTCTTAACTGAATACGAAATCTCTTCATTCATATTTTAGCACATCTGCCTCATTACGAGTTCATCTCCCTAGATCATTTCATGACCTTATTAGCATTTTCTTTATGCTTCTCAAAATTTTATGATAAGATATCTTATATCATTTATTCAAATTAGGTACAACATGACCCTTTTTCATTTCTCTTATATCTTTTAAAATCCATAACTGGATAATCTTCTATATATGAATTTTCCAAATTCATCTTTTATTACTTAAACTCTTCCGAAGTTTATTCATTTATCATTTTACTTATTTTCCACTACGGTTATAGCCTAAGGTACTCTTACCTAAGGTTTATAACCTATCAGCTCTGATACCAACTTGTGACGACCCCGAATCCGGGTCCCCCGAACCTCGAACTCGGTTCATCACATGTACTACCTTTTCCTTATTGTTCATGAATTACAACAATATTATAATTGCTAAATAATCATTTATTTACAATTTTACAACATCTCTTTCTATTCCAGAATCGAAATCTTTATACATTCCTAGTATGTCTCAATATCATACATGATACAACATTCTATTACAATCAAATTGAGTATTTAACACTCATATAATATACCAACTAAGTATTATACTACACAATCATTTACCTATCCAATTCGGACTGATATCTACAATAGACATTTAGATCTTTAGTGAAAGTAATATGCTTTCCTGTTCCTTGATCTTTATCGAGAACTTCAACTAACTTGCACTATCTGAAAATATTTGTTTTAAGCAAGAGTGAGCACGACGGCTCAGCAAGTTTAACAGTTACACATAACACATTTCATGCTTCACATATAATACATTCACTGCCATTTATACTTACGTCATGTTTTTCATTCATTTCAGTCTATGCCATACTGCTCATGCATCACATATAACATCTAGCATTTCATGCTTCATACTTACACATATTTTACATGTAGACATGCATCATACTTTTCACATATCACATTTACCATCAATATATTTTTATGTTAATAATTTAACATCACATTATAGCATGTTAAAGCACATAGGAGCAAGTTCTGAAAAACTTGCCTGGTCGCTTCTACCATTTACGCATATTTGCGTAATTTGCTCAACCTACAATTTATATAACAAATTGACATAATCATTAGCTACCAGGACTTTTAATTAGTCTTAACTTAAGACCTTAACTTTAAATTATTAACTCTTTAGTTGTCCGATAAACGAACCCTTAAGTTCCGGACAAAAATCCTAGCCCAACAAACCAAGTTGGACATGTCGGTAAACTTAACCAACTTATTAATATTATTAATTATTTAATAATATTTTAATTCCTTATTAATATTATTAACCATTTAATAATATTTTAATCACTTATTAATATTATTAACCATTTAATAATATTTTACTTACTTATTAATATTATTAATCATTTAATAATATTTTAATCACTTATTAATATTATTAATCATTTAATAATATTTTAATCACATATTAATATTATTAACCATTTAATAATATTTTACTCACATATTAATATTATTAACCATTTAATAATATTTTAATCACATATTAATATTATTAACCATTTAATAATATTTTAATCACTCATTAATATTATTAACCATTTAATAATATTTTAATCATTCATTAATATTATTAATCATTTAATAATATTTTAATCACTCACTAATATTATTAACCATGTAATGATATTTTAATCATTTACAAATGTTATTCATCGTTCAATAACTTTTTAATCATATACTAATATTATTGATCATTTAATAATATTTTAATAATCTTCAAATAATACCAATAGTTAACTTTTTAATTGTGTTAACTTTAGTCTTTATTTTAAACATTTAGTTACCAATTAATGATTAATGGATTTCATATATATTGGTTTAATAACCAAAACATTCATTTTACACTTATTTCAACTTAAATTTTCATAAAAAACTCGACCCGGACCGACCCGACTCGACCGGGACCGACCCGACCCGACCCGGAGCTGGAAAAATCTGCTTAGCAGATTGTTCTGACGCGGCTGCGTCAGCCATTTTGTCCGAAAGTCAACTATTTGACTGCTCGACCCTCCGACGCTCCGACAGCCATAACTTCTTCATTTTAAAACATTTTGGGTTGATTATTGAGTCCATTCTCATAAGAATTTCCCCCTCTACAATTTCTCTTTAGATCACAAATCCAAATTCCGAACGGAACTAGACTAAAAACGGCTCACAAGGACAAAGTGAAAACTAAAATCACAAATCCTTGATTTTAAAGGTTCAAACTTGAATAAAATAAACTCTATACATTCAAATGACACCAACTTAGTGTTGTTGTCTTCCTAAGTTCTTCTTTTACAATATTTCATGGTTCAATCATATTTTTGAAAACGTTTGACACGAAATTTAAAGATTGAACCACTTAGGATTTTACCGGTAATCACAATATGGAATTTTCTTCCATTTATTTGCATACCACTCATACCAATACATGATTTAAACCTATCAAACCATGAATCTACCTATATATCATAGATTTAGACTTCTAGAGCATCAAAATAACTTTTGATCGGTTAAAAATATATTTTCGACCGTTTAAAACTTATATAAATTATAAAAATGAACTAAGGAAGAGATAGAGCACTTTTGAACCTCTTGGACATGGATGCTCTTCTTCTTCTTGATATTATCTTGCTAAGGACTCCTCCTTGACTATTCTCTAGCACTTTTTCTTGGTGGATCTTCAATCTCACTAAGTTTACTTCATTTTCTCTCAAAGAACTCTCTATTTTCTCTCTAGCATTTCTAGACAAATGGCTAACCAACACAAACCATTGGTGCACCACTCTATATATAGCACTCCCTTAATCCTCATCAACATCCCCTAATCAACTAACATAGGTGAATTAAAGGGTTAATCCATGCTTACTATTTTAGTGAATGACTACTTGATGGACTTGGTGATTGACCAAGTGATTGACCACCATGAATGACAAGTTTGATTGACTAGGGTGGTTGGGTAGTTGGTGAACAATTCACCCAACACTTAACCCACATGTGGTTAACTCTCATAAGACCTATGGTTAAAGTACTACACTTAACCTTGGTCACTTAAAACTCAACCTTAGTTAGGGCTCATCTTATTTATATATCTCACAACAACTAATCACAATGTGGTTAATTCTCTACATTAAAATGACCTAGGTTGGTTCACTCACCCAACCATGGTCTAAACTCATCAATTAAACATACACACATCTTCCACCAAATAACCCAAGTAGGGTTAATTCTCTACAATCAATTATACATATATATTCAATATATTTATATAATTACTAACACTTAACTCTAGCATTGGTTAATGTTTTATTTTTATTACCACTTAGGGTTAACAAATAACCCAACAATGGTTAGTCCTCTACAACATAAATTCATAAGAATTGACCATCTTCATTGACTAGGGTTGGTGAACCACCACTTGGTTAATTCATTTAACCAACATTGGTTAACTCTCTACCAATTCATATACTTTCAACATATATATCTCTATATATTCACCAATAACCTTTTATTTAAATTACATCATAGCTTGAATTGACCAATTTAAATTGAATACAAGCAACATACATTTTTCCATCACTTAACCAACATATGGTTAAATCTTTACATTATACATATATAGTATATATGTATATATTTTGACTAATTAATTGCTTCTATGACATGAATTTTAGCTAGAGTGTGGTTATTACATTGAGTAACTTAGAAGCAACCACTTGGCAATATTCTCCCATCTTTTAACTCATGTATAGTTAACCTACTAACACAACATGTGACCTAGGGTTGACATTATAACCCACCTTGGTCAATTATCTACATTATGTATATATATTAATACATTTCCCAACATCTAACTCAAGTGGAGTTAACTCTCTACAATCATGTAACCCATGGTTACTAATTCTTATCTCGGTGAATTATATACATACATAATTGTATTTATAATATTCTTCCTACAACTAACCCATGCATAGTTAAATCTTTAATTTATTTACTACCTAGGGTTACTCAATTAACTCATCTATAGTTAATTCTCATCATCACATTCATTCACCTAGCAATTAACCAATGTTTGGCCAATACTCTCTCTTGTCTACCAACTAGGGTTATTCAATTAACCCTACATTAGTTAATTCTCTACACTTAACAATACTTGAATTTATTCTCCCAACATATTGACCAATATTTGACTTTTAAATTTGGACTCAATATTTGGGCTACTAGTTTATTTTGCATTGGGCTCCCTTATTTAATTATTTGGGCTACCCAACACAACTCACACATCTTTATAACTTGGGCTAGGTAATTAATTTAATTGGACTACCACCACATTATATACAATACTTGCCAATATTATTTAATTGATCTTATATTAATTACCTCTTGGACTATTAATTAACATAACACTTGGGCTTAATATTTAATTACCCACTTCATACCAATATTCTCATATTGGGCTAACATCTATAATCCTTTTGGGCTAGTCCACTAGTAGTAATTAAATTACTTGGACTCTATACAACAACTTAATAATTAAATTAATTACTTCTTAATATTGTCATTCTAGGCAATATTCCACTTCTCTACTTGTTACTCATAACTTTAATTCATGACTTAAATAATTAACTCAATTAATTCTATTACATGACTTTCCTCTTTAATCCACACTTAAACTAATTAATCATATTAGTTTTATTGAGTATTTAATTTACTTCACACATCATCTTGTTTGATTAACAAACTTAACTCTAGGTATATATATAAATATTAATATAAACACCTTCACTTCTCAATTGAATTTATTTCCTTAATAAATTCTCTACACGCATCATTACAATAGTTCCACATTTAATTTCTAACAAATAAATTATGTTAAAAAAAAAATGTTCACCTATTTTCTATACATCTTACTTCTCAAATTCTAGGTTTTAAATATTAACCTTTAATTAAATCAATTAAGATCTTATATAAAATCTTGAAAATATCTGGGATATTACAAGATAAGTATTTCAAACTTTTATGTTTTTTTTAACAACTCATTGTACAACTGACTACACATCAACAAAATTCATATTTTTTCATTAGAAATACAACCGCTCACTGTATAGTAGGCATTCTCTCATTCACAGGCATTTGCTTAATTAAATTGTTCAAACTACCTTATGCTATTAGTGTTGTCATCATAAAAAAGGGGGAGATTGTTGAACATTACATATTTGATTTGTTGATAAGAATTAAGTTGATAAAATGCATTCAATAGTAGAGTTGTAAAGTCCTTTGATTGTTTATGATGTATAAGGACTTAGTTAGAAAATATCAAATCTGTTAGGTTGATCTTGTGTTGTATTTCTTCAATCAGTCTGATCGTAGAGTGACTTTAAGACTCAACGATTCAGTCTGATTGTAGAATGGACTCTACGATTCCGTACAAGGAAGACTCGACGACTAAGTCTGTTCATAAACCAGCTCTACGACCAAGGAAGAAGCCCAATCGTAGAACGAACTTTATGACCAAAGCAAGCAACCGTAGAATGGACTCTACAACCAACAGAGTGGCCGTAGAGTAAACTTTACAATATCAAGGAAAATTGTCTTATCACAGAACAAACACTACAACAAGAATGATCATAGAATTAATCGTAGAGATTTGTTGAGCAAAAGCAAGTGTCATTAAAGTAATACTACGACTCTCCTTAGCTACATGATATACAGACTAGAACCTAAACATCTGATGGTTCTTCTCTTGTACTAAAAGACAGAAGCAACTTTGTTAAGAAGAACAGTCTACATTGATGTGACAGATGAACCTCTGCCAAGAGCTTAAAGTCATAAATGGCAGAGGATTGACCAAAGCGTGCTAAGCGACAGAGTGAAGATTTCAAGGTAGCGCTAAAGTCAGAAGACTGTATCCTATCAGCCATATTTTATGGAAGACCAAACACCTCTATGAAAGTTGGTAGAAACCTACAATTGACATGTCTTGTCCCAAGGAAAAAAGAAACACCTTTTATGAACAGTGTTAGCAGGTCAATTAATACCTCGTCAGAGCATTAATGAGCTAAATGAAGATAATATTCAGCAGCTCTACATTGTGAGGTAATGGGCAGAAACTGGAGCATTGGGCATATTTCAAATGGGAAGAAATCTGAAGCTCCTATATGAGACGCCCAGATTTGAAAAAGAAAAAAATGACACACAAGAAAAAAAAAAGGATACGCAAGAGTTCAAAAAGATCAAACGAAAAGTATCTTGCTTCGCTACCAAGTTCTTTAGAAACTTATGCTAAACGCAACTTCGTAGCACACCCAAACCAACACTACTCACGAGAAGAGTTCTTAGTGAACTAGAGTATCCAAGTCTACTAGACTTGCAGAGTTCTTAGTGAACTAAAGTTCCAAGACTGTTGGTCTTGAATGAATCTTAGTGATTTAGAAATTGTAAGAGTATCCTTAGTAGATTTGCTGCTCGAAGAGCAGAATAGTTGAGTAGTCTTGTGAACTCTGAACCACTTAAAACTTGGTGTCTTTCATCTTGTGTCTATTAACTGCTATAACTTCTATATAACTGCTTGTTGAATTATTACATCAAGAAGGGTAAATAAATCATATTCCGCTGTACTAAATTAATTGATTAATAATTCATTCTCTCTTAAAATAAAGAAAAGAAGAAGTTTTAAAGAATCTATTCAACCCCTCCCCCCTTCTAGATATCTTTCGTGTCATTGGGAACTAACAAATTATTTTTCAAAAATCAGAACATCTCACCCCAGCGAGATGTTTTACACTAAACATCTTACTGGCCCCAAGATATTCTCGGCTGAACCTCGCCCCAACGCCGACTAATTTCGCCTTCAGCGAAGTCCTTACAGTTGCACTGCGCCCCGACGTAGTGTTTAGTTCAAAACATCTCACCCCGACGCAGTACTGTAGAATTTGAAAAAAAAATTTCTTTCCAATTTTCATGCTATTTTTAGCCCATTTTTACAAAACTTGATCCCAACACATGATTCAACACATATAACATATATATGACTTGCATGGGATTTCAAAAACATTAAAAGTTTTCAAACGATTCGATTTTTCCATAAATTTCATTTTAGGTGCCGATGAACGTTTTTAAACGTTTAAAATTCACATTTATCGTCATAATCACCAAATGACTTCCAAATTGACACTAACACTTGTATTTACATAAAACTTAGTTATTTAGCTTCATTTTACCCTCAATTATCCAAAATGGTCAAAAATCACACTTTTATAGAAATTTTGCCAACTTTACAAAATTCTCCTTTAACCCTTACTTGAGTTCTTTAACTCTATACATCATATACATTAACACAACCTTATTTACACACTTAGAATAATCACATAACATCTATGTGTACCATCTAAAGCACTTTACAGATTATAATTTGGTTTACATGCAAAGTATAGCTTAATATTGTATACTTTTATAAACAAGTCTTGCTTTTAAACCATTAATGAACCTATGATGCTATCTAACATAAAAATATACATGATTCTTACATGATCATCCCTTCAAACTAGGTTTTCACCAAAACTATAACACTTAGGGTTTCTCAATAAACCATTTAAGTAACACATAACTCACATAAATCTTACTTCTAGCCACAAATATATGCATGGCTTCACATGTACTTGAATTTATAAATGCTAAGTTTTAAAGAAAAAACTCTTTTATACATTCTTTGAACTCTTCTCCTTCTTACTATAAACCTTTTTAGGGTTAGATTCTCCACTTTGACGGCTAGATTTCCTTCTCTTGCTCACTTTTTATAAGATTCTCTCAAGCCCTAGCTCTTCTCTTCTTTCTCTCTTTACACTTAGCAACTTGGAGATAAGAAATGAAGATGAACAGTGATAATATCCTAGTTATACTTACTAAATAGATACATACATAATTTGTATGTAATAATCTAACACCTAACCCATCTTTGGTTAGCTTAACCCATGCATGGTAAGGCCATTTAAGATATTTCACATTACCAAGTAAGGACATAATGGGCATTACACCAATCTAGGATACCATGATTATTCTTTAAATTGACAAGGGTAACATGGTCTTTTCTCACAAAATCTGGATATCTTATTTATTAATAAATCCTTTTTAATTCCTTTTTGATCCAATTGAAATCCACTTTGATCCAATTTAATTTCACTAGATTTGAAAATTATTCAACCGTAACAAAACCCGTAACTTGCTTGTCCCAAAATAATTGTCACATTTCAAAATTTTAATTTCATTAATTAATTATAACATTTACAACATTGACAAATTCTATGCTATTACATTTTTCCCTCCTTATAAGGATTCTGTCCCTGGAATCACTATTATAAGGTTACACAAACTAGTTTTGATAATTCTTTTTCATTCTTTCCTTTAGCTCCCACCTTTCTTCCTCATCATTATGGTTTCTCCGTACTAAATTTACAGAAGGTATTACCTTATACCTTAAAATTTACTCCTTACTGTCAATAATTTGAACAGGAGTTTCCTCATACATTAAGTCGTTTTCGATTTAGATAGGTTCATATTCGATTACATGCTTGTAGTCTGGCTTATACGGCCTCAATACAAATACGTGAAATATGTTGTGTATATGCTCTAACTCTTGAGGTAATGCCATAACATAGACTACATCTCCTATCCTTTTCAGCACTTCAAATGGTCCAATGAATCTTGGACTCAACTTTCCTTTCTTTTCAAATCTTATCTTCCCTTTTCAAGGAGATACCTTCAAAAATACATAGAACCCTACTTCAAATTCTCTTTTATATCAATGCAAGTCTACATATTTCTTATGTCTGTCTTGTGCTGCTACGAGCCTTGATCTTATCACCTTGACAATCTCAGTAGTCTGTTGTATTATTTCTGGTCCCAAAAGCTTATGTTCTCCTATCTCGACCCAACACAGAGGTGTTCTGCGCTTTCTTCCATACAAGGCTTTATAAGGAGGCATACCAATACTCACATGATAACTATTATTATACGCGAATTCAACTAACGACAAATGGTCATCCCAACTACCCTTAAAGTCCATCACGCATGCTCTTAGCATATCCTCTAACATCTGAATTGTTCGTTCACTCTGCCCGTCTGTTTGAGAATGATACGCCGTACTCAACCTCAACTACATGCCCATACGCTCTTGGAAACTCTTTTAAAAATTTGATGTGAATCGCGGATCTCGATTTGAAACAATCAATACCAAAAGTTCATGTCCAAACACAATCTCCTTCACATAGAGCTTAGCTAATTGATCCAGGTTGAATTTGACCTTGATCACTAAGAAATGTGCAGATTTCGTCAGTCGATCCACTATCACCCATATCGCATCATAAACCTTCTGCATAGTTGGAAGTCCCACCACAAAATCCATTGTAATGTGCTTCCACTTCCATTCTGGAATTTCTAATGGTTGTAGTAGCCCACTAGGTCTCTGATGTTTTGCCTTAACTCTTTGACAAAGTCAGGCATTTACTAACGCATTTGGCCACGTCTTTCTTCATGTTGGGCCACCAAAAATATTGACGAAGATTTTGATACATCTTCGTGCTATTCGGATGAATTAAATACTTTGAATTGTGCACTTCCTGTAAAATTTATTCCTTCAATTCGGATACCATTGGCACCCATACTCTTCATTCGAATATGAGTAATCCATTCTTATCTACCTTGAATTTTGTTTCTTGCCTATCGGATAAACATTTCCTGATTTGATTGCATTCTTGATTTTGAATTTGAGCTTCCTTCACTTTATCTAACAACGTTGGATGAGCTTCTACAACATATAACTTTTCTTCCGACTCCATCGGATACGTTACTTCTATTTTCATTCTTTTCATTTCTCTGATTAGTTCTTCTTGAGTAGTTATCATTTCCAACCTTTCCTACTTAAGGCGTCGACCACAACATTAGCTTTTTCTTGATGGTATAGAAGCTCACAATCATAATCTTTAATTAATTCTAACCATCTCCTTTGCCTTGTATTCAAATCCTTCTAATTGAAAATATACTTCAGACTTTTATAATCTGTGTATATTTCACACTTCTTTCTATACATGTATTGTCTCCATATCTTCAAGGCAAAAACTATTGTTGTCAATTCTAAATTATGGGTAGGATACCCTTTCTTATAGTCTTTAAGTTGCCTTGATGTGTACGTTATGACCTTGTTGTGCTGCATCAACACACAACTAAGTCCTTTATGCGAAACGTCAATGTACACTACAAACCCTCCCGTATTATCAGGCAATGATAACACAGGCGCTTCACTTAACCTTTTCTTGAGTTCTGTGAAACTCTCTTCACACTTGTCCGTCCATATAAACTTCACAGCTTTCCTCGTTAAATTAGTTAGAGGTCCCAACAACTTCCAGAAATCTTTAATAAATCTTTTATAAATCCTACTAGTCCAAGAAAACTCCGCACCTCTGTATGTGTTTTCGATTGTTCCCAGTTGATTACTACCTCTACTTTCGCTGGATCAACTGATATCCCTTGTTAGTCAATCACATGCCCCAAAAATTGCACTTTTTTCAACCAAAATTCACATTTCAAAAATTTTGGATACAATTTTGCTTCTCTCAACTTCTCTAACACTATTCTCAAATGTTCAGTATGATCCTTCCAATTCTTTGAATAAATCAAAATATCATCGATGAACACTACCATGAACTTGTCTAAATATTGCTTGAATACTCTATTCATCAAATCCATAAATGCAGCTGGTGTATTCGTTAAACCAAAAGACATCACCAGAAACTCGTAATTACCATAACGAGTCCTAAATACTGTCTTAGGTACATTTTCAGGTCTCACATTCAGTGGTGATAACCGCTTCTCAAGTCTATCTTTGAGAAATATCTTGCTCCCTGTAGTTGATCAAACAAATCATCGATCCTTGGTAACGGGTACTTGTTTTTAATTGTTACTTTGTTCAACTTTCTGTAGTCGATACAAAGCCTCAATGATCCATCATTCTTCTTCACAAATAACATTGGGGCTCCCCAATGAGACACACTTGGTTGGATATACTTATTGTCTAACAACTTTTACAGCTGAACCATCAATTCTTTCAACTCAACTGAAGCCATTCTATATGGTGCCTTCGAAATTGGCACCGTTCTTGGTATAAGATCTATAACAAATTTGATTTCCCTATCCGGCGGAAGCCTCAGCAATTCATCTGGAAATATGTTCGCATACTCCTTTACTACATGTATCCAACCCATTTCTAATCCTACTCTCTGTGGATCAACCATAGAGCCAAATATCCTATGCACTATTTTCTTAACAACTTTTTGGCCTGTATCATCGACATATAACAAGATTGCCTAGGCGATTTGCTACCATAAAATACTACCTTAGACTTGACAGGAGTCTGAAGGTTCACACATTTCTTTTGGCAGTCAATCACTGCCTCGTGGTTATACAACCAATCTATTCCAAGTATTAAATCAAACTTTCCAAACATAATATGAATTAAATCAACTGTTAATTTATGTCATCTTATTGTCAGACAGCAATCTCGATGAATATTCTCCACCTAAATTACTTCTTTATTTGCTACTTCTATATTTAGCACATTTTTTAACTTTACTTGCGGTAATTTTAATCTCTTAGCAAACTCATCAAATACAAAGGAACAGGTAGCACTCGAATCAAATAATACATAAGCGTTTATATTATTAATAGAAATGATACCTGATACCACGTCTTTTGATGTCACTACATCCTGTACTGTCATATTGAAGGTACGTGCTGTCAGTCTCCTCGGATGAGTAGGTCCGCCAATTGCCAGCTTCCCACTATTATTCCCTTTACTTCCACTTCCTCCATTAGCTTTCTTCTTTGAGCAATCTTTAATTTATGCCCTAATTCTCCATAATGGAAACATCTCTTGCTTGCCTTCAGAATTGGACAATTCGGTGCAATGTGCCTTTCTTGACCGCACCTAAAGCAGAAGTTATTTCCTTTCAAACATACTCCCGAGTGTCCCTTCCCACAAGTGGCACATGGTTCCATTTCTCTTCTTTGGTTCTCCTTGATTGTTTCTAGATGTATTGCTGTTGTTGTTATTCCACTTCCATTTATTAGAGTTACTCCCCCCACTACTTCATTCTCTATTGGCACCATTACCTCTCTTTCCACGTTGTTCTTGCTTGTACTTGGTCAAAGCATCATTGCCTCCTTCAGCTAAAATAGCTTTCTCTAATACTCTAGTAAATGTCCTAATTTGGAACATTGAAACCTTGCTGTAAATCTACGACTTTAACCCGCGTTCAAATCATTTCACCTTTCTTTATTCCGTGTCCTCTTGATGTAGAGAAAATCTTGCTAACTCGTTGAATTTAGCCGAATACTCGGCTGTTGGTTTGTAAAAGTTATAGACATTCAATCAAATTGCATAAAATAACGGAAGTATGGTAAAATTAAATTTAAAATTTTATAAACCATAATCCATGATTGACCTTTATGCGCAACTATTAATTAATAAAGAAGAAGATAGATATATACCCTTGTAGAACTTAAAGCTTCAACGGGTATAAGTGTTAGGGTTTCGACACAGTGAAAACAACGGAATTTAAAAAAAATTCCGAAACCCTAAAACAGGATCCATGCGAAAACAGATTAATCAGAGGTTTAGATTATTTTACCGATTATCCGAGATGGATATGAGACGATGGAATTCTGGAATGGCTTTGAATCTTCAACGCAATCCAGCGACTGCGTCTCTACGGTATCCACACGAACGCTCTGCGAATCGTCCCACGATCTGCAGCAAAAGGAACCGCGGTACTAGCCACCAAGATCTGGATTTTCGAATTATTTTTCTCTCTAGCCTCTTTCTGAAGGCGGCTAGGATTTTAGTTTTGTTCCTTACGTGATTAAGACTACTGATATATCATATATATAGTAGTTAATAAGAATTAACCAAAACCTAATTTAATTAGAAAAATAAAATCCGAATTTATATCTATTATATATTAATTAAGTCTAACTTAATTAATATACATATATATAAATTATCCTATTAATTTAAATTTGTAATTTTAAATACTATCAATCATATTAATATATTTAAATACTTACAATTTAAATTAATTCCTTTTTAAATACGTTCTAAGTGTGTGACCCTATAGGTTATTATTATGTTGGCAATAATTTTAAAATCATATTATAAAATTATAAACAGTGAGCGGCATCTAGTAATGCATCACTGCTACCTAAATAATAATAAGATCGGTGATTCGATGCAACCTTTTTGTGACCAATGTTTCAATGCAATTTAATCCTTTTAACCTTGACATCCTAGATTAAACTCGAGGCATGGAAAGTGTCATACTCTTCATAATTTAATCTGAGTTTTCTTGATCAATGAGTAAACTATATGAAACAAATCAATATTTGAGCATGGCCATGCATTTCATAGTCCTACTCAATCAAGAGGCATATGGATATCACCCCTAATATATAGGAGGGTTAAATTCCATCTAGATCACTCATATTCCTCACACGATTCATGATGTACCCAATAATCACCTTTATTGTCCACCCTATTAAAGGTGACATTTGATGATATCAAAGTACATAAATTCTCGTGTAATAATATAGTGATCTCAGGTCAGAGGATCATTACATCATTGTCACTATGAGAATTTCTTATGACACTTTGCATAATGCTCCACGTAGAATTCTCATGGTGGGTCAGTCCAGTACATTGTTCTCTAACATGTACTTATGCATTGACTCAAATATCTCATATATTTATGACCAATGAGATTTGGCCATCAGTCAATCCATATACTAGTCTCAATGCACCATTGTTGTCCCATTAACAATGATACTCGACTAGGGACATTTAAGAGCAATGATACTAATTGTAATTATATAATCTCATGTTCAAGTCACATACTTAAAGCTATATAATTCGTATCATTATTCTAAGGGTTTTTATTATGTTAACATTTATATAACGCAGTAAATGAAATCATAATAAAATAATCCATTTATTCAATCAAATATAATATCAAAATGTTAAGCAATTACATCAAATAATTAGCCTCTAGGGCATCAACTCTAACAATAAGTTCAACTCCAAGTTCTTCACGTTCTCCTTGAATTTCACCGATTGAATTTCAATGATCAACGTTAGTCACCCAAGTGCTTGGCCTCTAGAGGTGATCCACCAAAGAATAATAATAATTTAAGAAGTGAGTGATGGCAAATCCTAATTTTCTCTCTCTCTCTCTCTAGAGAGTATGTGAGTACTCTCCCAAAACTTATGAAAATGTATGTGTGTAACCTTAATCCATAATAAGACTTCTCTTATTTATAGATTTAGTTAACCCTCCTAACAACTTTAGGAATAGGAATTTTAATTAAACTCATAATCTAATTAAGAACTTAATTAATTTAATATAATAATTATAATTTCTAAACCATTTAGGAACTTAATTATTAATTATAAGAGTACTCTTATTAATTAATTCTGAAACCATTTAGGAACTAAATAATAATGATAATAGTAATAATAATAATAATAATAATAAGATTCCTTTTATTAATTTATAATTAGTATTTTCAAAATACTAAATAATAAATATTAAGCTATTTAATTTATTTTATCCCCATAGTATAAATTAAATATACTTAATTCATTATTACAATTATGTCATTTACTTTTTAAATAATTATTTTTCTTTTGCGGTGTGGCCCTTTAGGTTCTCCATATTAAACCGGTTATAGAATAAATTAATTAGAACTATTCTAATCTTATTTATATAAATAAATTAAACTATTTAATTTATTTAAATAAATAATATTTATTCTATAATAAGGGTAAGCCCCCTTAGCGATCAACGACTTTTTAGATAATGTAAATTTCAATATTTAATCATAAAAGAACTTATTAAGTGAATAGTTACCGTACAATTTAATCATTTTACCTTACAACGTCTCAATCAAATATAAGACATGGTATAACTTTCAAATATTATTTTATTTGATTATATGCATTTCGATCCTCAAATGAATAACTCTAAGTAATGTAAATTAGAAACTACTTTCTAATTTCCATTCTGCCTTGGCCTAGGACTAATGAGTTATCATTTATCGAATCACATATGACATTATCTTCTTTTACTAAAAGTGGTAGATTCTTTGTTGATCATTCACATCTCTCCATATATGACTTATTATATCCGATCATACCCTTTGATACACCTTAAAGGTTTTAAGGAATATGTCAAAATATAATTTATCATACACAAGATACTATGATGATCTCAAGTCCAATGATCACTTGTACTGCTATCACAAAAGGAACTCTTATTGACAGACAAGTAAGACTCCATTAGGTGTTTCTTGAGCGAGTCACGTTCAGTAAACTTATTCTCTATTAAGCACCTACATACTTGCTTTAGTATCTCTACACAAATGATTATAAGATCAATCATCCTCTTCGTAAGAGCAAGCATAGTATGTACTAATCTATCCAGATTAACTAATCCCCATTTTAGTGATCCCACGATTAGGAACAATTTTAATTTTAGCTATCTTGAATTTAGATCTCATTAGCATGATCATCATCATGATTCTAAAAGCATTGCTCAATAACTATGAGTTTATCACAATTAATATCATCTATTAAATATGGATAAAGAAAATGTCTTTGTATAAATAAACTTTTATTAATAAATTATTAAGATTACAAAGTACATGCTAAATCATATCAAATATGAATGACCTGTGTGCATACTACTTTCAACGACCACAGTCATATTTCCTTATTTTAATTCAAAAAATTGTACTTCCATCATGTCTTGGGTTACTGGAGGAAAGTAAGTCTCGAAAAATAATTCTTTGAATCTTTCCCACGATTCAACTCCTGTTCCCAATCTTCCTTTATTGGTACCCCACAAATAATTGACTTTTCCTTTCATGAAATCACTTGTAATTGGTGCAGTACGGTTTCATTTGGTGCAGTTTCAAAATCAATTGAACATATACAAAAAAATTAGGACTAAAAAATATAGACACCAAAAGAATCACCTAATTTTTAAGTGCAGGATAAATGTGTATAGAAGTTATTAGAATAGTTACTTAAGAAGAAGTAAAACAAGACTACAATAAATAGTTGTTTATAACTTTAAAATAGATAGTGTAATGCTAATATAAGAATACCATCACTATTGAATTTATTCATCTTCATCCACGTTGTAATGAAACTTTGTAATTGCAAAAATATTATTGACAATCAAATAATAAGAAACTTCATTAGTTAAGTAAAATTCACAATTAAAAGTTTTCAAAGCTATAATTAATAGTCATACGATAGCCAAGAGTAGAAGTTAAAGCTATGCTAACAAAAAATAGAAGAAAAATATAATAAATACTATGTAATTTAAATATATATAAAAAAAAACAAAATGACGTCATTTTTGGCATTATTAGTGTTGTGATGTGGACCGAAACTAAAATTAAACCGCAAATGCATTTTTTAAACCTTTCTAAAATTGTTATATATGCCGGAACCGTTGATACGATTTTATTGGTGCGGTTTAGTAAATTTTTGGTGCAATTTTGAGGCCAAATTTGGTTTAGTAAGTATGCACATCAGGCCAGTCTACCCTACCCAAAAAACCTGGTCAACTTCATGCAAGGCTGGGCCTCTAGACCTGGCCAATCCGAACCAGTATAGATTAGTATTTGAACTTTACAATTTGGACTGCTCAAGGTGAACTTTGGGCCGGGCTTCATGTTTTTGATTAAAAAAAGCAACTACCTATGGAAAAAGGTTGACATATTCCAACGAAACAATCTTGTATGGGATCCATGCCGTATGATATTTGTTCCTATTGAGTATATTTTATCTTTGACACTTTGTCTCAATTCATACACACACCTACAAAACTAAAAGACACAAGTTTGGGGTTTGAAACCCAAACCATACATCAAATCACTTGTAATTGGTGCAATACGGTTTCACTTGGTGTGGTTTCAAAATCAATTGAACATATACAAAAAAATTAGGACTAAAAAAATATAGACACTGAACGAATCACCTAATTTTTAAGTGCAGGATAAATGTGTATAGAAGTTATTAGAATAATTACTTAAGAAGAAATAAAACAAGACTACAATAAATAGTTGTTTATAACTTTAAAATAGATAGTGTATTGCTAATACAAGAATACCATCACTATTGAATTTATTCATCTTCATCCACTTTGTAATGAAATTCTTTAATTGCAAAAATATTATTGACAATCAAATAATAAGAAACTTCATTAATTAAGTAAAATTCACAATTAAAAGTTTTTAAAAATACAATTAATAGTCATATGATAACCAAGAGTAGAAGTTAATGTTACGCTAACAAAAAATAGGAGAAAAATATAATAAATACCATGTACTTTAAAAAGAAAAAAAATCAAAAAGACGTCGTTTTTGGCATTATTAGTGCCATGTTGTGGACCGCAGAAACTAAAATTAAACCGCAAACGCGTTTTTTCAACCTTTCTAAAATTGTCATATACGCCAGAACCGTTGGTATAATTTTATTGGTGCAGTTTGGTAAATTTTTGGTGTGATTTTGAGGCCAAATTCGGTTTAGTAAGTATGCACATCAGACTGATCTGCCTTGCCCAAAAAACCTGGTCGACTTCATGCAAGGCTGGGCCTCTAGACCTTGCCAATCCGGACCAGTCCAGATTAGTTTTTGAGCTTTACAATTTGGACTGCTCAAGGTGAACTTTGGGCCAGGCTTCATGTTTTTGATTAAAAAAAAAACAACTACCTATGGAAAAAGGTTGACATATTCCAACGGAACTATCTTGTGTGGGATCCATGCCGTATGATATTTGTTCCTGTTGAGTATATTTTATTGTCTCAGTTCATACACACGCCTACAAAACTAAAAGGCACAAGTTTAAGTCAAATAATATAGTCCCATTAAGTGTATCTTGGAAATTGGAAGGGGCAGATGGAAAAATGGAAAACAGTACAAAGCTTAAGAAAAGAGTGAAGGGAAATGATATACATGTAATAGGGTGGTCTAATTCTATAATCTTATATATCTTATTAATCTCATGTGTTGATATAAGTCGCTAATTCATATGTTGATGTACGATTTTCGAAATACATAACAAGACTCGAAGAAATATATTGATAAAAAAGTGCGTAATGGATGATTAAGAAAGCACATTTGAAGTGTTAGGCCACTCAATTTCTATAGTTCTATAGATTGTCAACTTGACTGTCTAAAACGAACTGTTGGAATCCAAATCTGCAAATAACAACCCCAAGGAGGCAGAACTTCATCAAGTTAGTTTGAGCAATAACAGTATAATACACTAAAATAGAATCATCCCATCCTTTGTACTGCTATATTATTCAAAATGGCAAAGCCTGAAGTACTAATATCCGACGATCTAACATAGCCAAGTTCCCAAAATTTATAGCAAATAAGAGGACACAAATTCTCTTACATGCTACATACTGCTGAACATTAGATTAGATCCTTAAAAAACAGAAAGTTATAAGGGGAAAAGGAAGCAGCTAGAGAATCAGGAATCATCAAAATTAGGACACTTAGTTGTGTGTACATTATGGTATTAATCTCAGGGAACACTATTTGCACATATAATCTTTATATTTTTCCATAAATCCTCTTTCACATGAGAGCATAGTAGGTCTAACTTTTATGTGAAAAAAGGAGCTTCGTGAAAATAACAAAAAACACTTGTGCAAATATCATTTCCATCTTAATTTCTCCTTACCCTCAATCCTTCATTGATTCTTATGTATCATTCCATACAGTAAATGTAGGAGCTCCATGACAAACTGTCATGCTGTTAGTGTTCGGGGCAAGAGCTGGAACAGCCGTAGGAATCCAGTTGTTACAAGTTGAACCCTGATCATAAACACTAGAAGGCTTCACAGATCCATTAAAAGATTGCTGCGAAAGATAGCACAAATTCCTCGGGTTATAAGGATCCGTTGCTCCGTATGGATTTTCGGAGTTGCTTTCTCCAAATCCAGGATTTTGATTCCCTTCTTGAGCAAGAATTGTACCCATTGGAACCCCATAACCACCAGTACTATTGCCATACATTACAGAATTAGATCCCGAGCTATGCTCCAAAGACGAAGAATCCAAGTTAATAAGATTATGCAGTACAGAAGGCTGGAAAAAGTTTTGGGTATTGTTTGCCAATTGAAGTTGATGAAGATTTTGATAGCTTTGCCCTGAAGTATCTGTGTCAGGGATTTCTTGTTTGCACCATAGCCTTTGGTGAGTGCCATAAGGGAAGTTCATGGGCAGTTGCTGAGCTTGTTGGAACGCGATATTAGGCCAGTTATTATGGTGTGAAGTGCCGTAGCTGGGGATTCCATCGGTTAGGTGTGATGTAAGACTATTGTTTCGGGTTGTTAGTGTGTTTAGTGTCATTTCAGCTTGCTCGGCCTCTTTTAGACGCTTAGCGGCGCCACCAATTGGCAAAGTGCTGCTCTCAAGTATGGTTTTGACATCGTATCGGTTTATTTCAAAGTTTGTCACTGCGTTTAGGCCGCGGAATTTGATGGCTGCAATGTCATAGGCTTCGGCTGCTTCCTCTTGTGTGCCTGCATATTTTACAATAATGAAATGTAAGAGTGAGAATTTAGAATATTTAGTTATTAATTACTGTTGCAACAAACTTTGGCCAAATACGGAAATCAATGAAACACAAGATTTACGTAGAAAACCTAAATTTGGAAGCATCACATGTGAGAGGAAGAAAATATCACTATATCAAAGTGTTAATAAATTCAATTCGTGAAGAAAACCCTCACATCCTAAAATCCAAATACACCCAAACTGTTTCTCTCTATGAAGGTGGCTAAAAATTGAGAAGAAAATAATATAGAAACCCTAGCTACAATAGCGTATATACAAAAACATAGGTCCAAAGTAAAATTACTAAAATGCAAAATTGTAACTTCAGTTTATAAACATATGAAGTCTTCATCCATGAATTCAGACATTAGCCAAAACCTCCCTCGAGGTACAGTTAGAAGAGGAAATATGTCTCATATGGGTCAGTTGCACCAATAATTATACATTACAGGGACAATTCATCATTAATAATTGACCTTAATGGAGGGGTTTACTAATTAATTTAAACTCAATGACAAAAAATCTCACCGACATAAACACAAGGGACAATTAATTTTGTATTCTACTCTAATGGGATTAGGGCTGTTTGTTTGACCTGATCAACGGTAATACGTATCTGAACTCGAATCAAGAAGAACATTCGTACTGTCATGTTCAAGGCAGTTTGACTTTCTTTACAATTAATTACGTTAAACAAAATTTAATGCAACCTAATTTGAATTAATGGCCTGGACGTAGGTATTAAGTATCAAAAAGAAGTTGCTTACTGAAGGTTCCCAAGTAAAGATCTTTGTTCCCAGCAACTCTTCCTATTCTTGCTTGCCATCTTCCATGTTGGTGGTGCCTATGACCAAATAAAAATTTGAAGCGAAATTAGTAACACTACATTTTAACTATTCATGCACAAGAATTTGGTGTCAGTGTTATTATACATTCTCATTAGATCTTTGCAAATTAAATAAACTACATTGGTTATATGATCATTAGTAATTTCTTAGTTCATTGGACCATGTGATCATCTCTTGTTCAATGTTGTTCTAGTTTGACTTCTTTGTTCGTTTTCTTTAAGCTTTATTCATGGTAGTACATTTGAAGACTAAAATGTAATTAAATTGTTCCATGAATTTATTATAACTCGTGGTACATTTAGTACTTAGTACAAAACTATAATTTCTAGGTTAATTATACCTTAAAAGATATAGTTTTGCACTCTTTGAGAGAGGGATCGATTTACTTTGTTAACTAGCCAAATTCAAGGACAAAAATATCACACAAGCAAAAATACAAAGAGAGTTTTGCATTTATCTACTTTAATCCCCTCGAGCAACCCTAGTGAGCAATTTTGATAGAAATATACAATTTCCACGCTAGTGGAAGAGAAACCACTGCTTCCTTAACACGCGTACCTAATTCTAAACCCCATAAGCAATATAGATTAATTGAATATTGCTTTCTTTGTCATTTCTTTTGGATAATGTAGTAGTAGACTATAAGCAGAAGCAATATTCCCTCAAGAACATTGAAATTGTAGCACTATTCGTTCAAGAACATTGCTATTGTAGCAATATTCCCTCGAGAAATTTGCATATTGTTTAGCAGCCTATTTGGTGCATAATCATTGCAGTTTTATGCACTCATTTAGCAGTCCAAGTCCGAATAAATTTCGCTAGTCAATTCATTTCGCCATTGTATGAACACAAGTTGTGTCATTTATTGTCTTAAATATTCAAGTACCAACCAAAAACAGCATGAGAGAAAGAGAGAAGATGAGAATGGTAGATCGGTGATGCGATTTAATATCATCTATTTCATCAGTACCTGGTCACTCCTCTGTAAATGGATGCGCCTCGAGAAAACCCACTACTCTTTCTGGAAAAGAAAATGTTAACATTATGATTATTATCATCAAATTTATAAGGCTTATAAGCTTTTGATACACTAATCTTATGTTTTGATTGAGGAAATAGAATGAGTGGAGGAATGAAATAAAGAAAGAAACGGAACGGAACGGAGAGTGGAATGATTCATGAGTCATTCTATATCATCCCTCAAGGCCTCAAGGAATAATATTTATAAATTTGAGAGTGATGAGTATGGTTTATTTCATTTCAATGGACCAAGCACAATTTTTTCCATTTCATATGAACGAGTCATTTCATTCTCACCTTCATTTCTCGATCCAATCCAAACGTAACATAACAATTAGTAATTTTAGAGAATAAACCGTACTGTTTAATGTTTAAGACATTGAACCTTAAAATTTATGAATTTTGAGACATAAAACCTTATATATGGTCACCGGAAACTGACATAGCTTCATATATTGAGACTGCCACGAAATTTTTTAATGATTGTAAGGTTTTATGTCTCAAAATTCAGAAACTTTAATGTTTAATGCCTTAAAACTTAAACACTAATGTTATGTTTGGATTGAAGTAATGAAATAAGTAAATGAATAAAATAAAAAAAAAAGAATGGAATAGAGAGTGGAATGATTCATTCTATTTAAGTTAGAATAAGTCATTCTATACTCTTCCCCAAAGACTAAAATTCATAAATTGGGAGGGATGCATATAGGAATGATCCATTTCATTCCCACTTTCATTCTTTTAATCCAAACGTAGCATAAAACTCACTTCTAAAATTAGGAAAGTTACATGGTCAAAGTAATTTTAAGCCAATTTGCAAATTCATATTTGGGAAAGCTTCATTAATGTGTTTGTGCTAAACCAATGTACCTTCTTAAGGATGCAACGTACTCCTGCCTGGTCATGTGTTTCATTTCCTCGACCTCTTTTTCATAGTTGCTAATCTAAAAAAAAAAAATTCAAAAGAACAAGATTACTTAAGAAAGAATAATTTTGGGAATTGTTATTAATTTCCATAAGAAAATTTTGATATTTCCACAAAGTCTTTTTTACTCACATAAATGTAGGTCCTATTTATTATTTATGTGAAAGAAATCTCGTGGAACTATCAATTTTTTTTGTTAAAATATCAATTTTAATATATATATTTTTTGTTGATGAAAAAAGTGCATGTTCGCCGGTTCATTTAAAATTATGTAAATCAGAAACCTACAGGGAAATTTGTAGTGGTGGTGGTACCCCAGTATTTTAGTGCTGCTAAATCATAAGACCTAGCAGCTTTATCTTCCTTGTCATAACCTCCTACATTCATACAATGATATACAAATTAGATATATCAGGAGGAGAAAAAGAGGGAATATGAAAAAAGTTGAACTAACATTATTATTGGGCTAGAACAACAGACTCCAAGCGATTTAAAATAAACAGTTTATTTAGATAGTATAAAAACGAGTTGCATTAATATAGCATAGTTACATTTCAGACAGGTGTTATACAATTGCAACTTTCATTTCAATAAATACAACCTGTTTCTATAAGATTATCCATTTAAACAGTTTGTAATTCAAATTCGAAAGGAGAAAGGAGACCAAAAAAACGGAACAAGAATATGCGAGGAGTTTTTGCAAAAAGGAACAAGAATATGCGAGTCGTTTTTGCTTACCCAAATAAACTGCAAAGAGAATGAGTTGAGCCCCATACAAAAAAAAAAGAAAAAAAAAGAAACATAAGTTAATTAATGCAAGATCAAAAAATTTAATACGATTAAGAATGAACTAAAACGATGCTGATATACTAAGCAATACCTTGTCTTCCCTTACGAGTTTGTCCTTCTCTTCTACAACTATTATCCCACAAATGAGCTTCATATCTTCCTGTCCATCTATGCCTGCACCAAAAAAAAATCCAAGAAAATCAGCTCATGCATATATATATAGAGTGGGAAATATGTTTCTCAAAAATTAAAGATTTGATTGAACCCAAAGAAAAAACGATTACACATTTACTAGGGGCATATATACCAAGAAAGACTTAAATGTTAAAAACTCTTCCTAGTCGTGTCAGCTGTGCGATGTTTTCGTCTTTTGACTCATTAGTAAATGAGTCCCTCAAAATGCAATTAATAGTTTCAGTGCAATAGTGACTTAAAATATATAATTTTGCACTATTAATTCTATCATGGAACACTAGTTTGCCATTTTTATAAAATCTCATATCTCTATAAAATAATAATCCTATAATACAATTTTACATTGGAAAAATTGATATTTCCACACATGATCCCTTTTATACAAATAATGAGTGATTCCAACATTTATATAAAAGAGATTTGTGGGAAAATATTATTTTTTCAATTAAAAATATCATTTTCCCTTTAGATTTTAGTGCGCAAGAAAATTCCCAAAAAGAAATATAAAAAATAAGCAGGAACAAACCTAGTTACACCACGGTAGATAGAAGTTCTCTGTCCAAATGTATCAATAGATTTCCTCGGCACCGCCTCAATTGCACCGGTAGTTTGACTATGACTTGCTTCCAATATCTGCCTCTTATTATTATTATCTGACGACGAACTCTCTCCACCTCCACCACCTCTACCACCACAGTCACCGCCGCTTGACGCCGCCAACAACGACAACGGAGAACTCGACTGTGAACCCGTGCTCATCGATAGCGACAGCGTCTGCACTGTACCATTTAGGGTTCCAACATTGTTCTCCGGCTGTGGCGGTGGAGCCGGGTTGTTCCTCAACCAGTTCTTCATCATAGAAAGTCCAACGCCACCACCTCCGCCGGTGGTGGTTTCCGCCGCCTCTGTCGGTAGCTGCAACGAGCAGTTTTGGTACATGTAATGATGATCCCCATTTGTTATTCCGAGGAAATTTTCTAGCTTTGGACCGGAATGACTAGTACATGAACTACTACTACCCAAAAGCATAGACAGCTCTGAAGTAGTGGTTGTCTTGTAGTTGGTACTTGAGTTCCAATCTACAAGAAAAAAAAATTAAGGAAGAAAAAAACGATTAAAGAAAACCACATAATGAAGTTAACCACTATGAATTTAGAGAATTTTTTCTTTTTAAACTACTATGAGCATGTTTGTTTGCAGATTTGGATTACAAGGGGGGGAAAAATTAAAAAATATACATAATGTCATAAAACACTATGAGTGTGTTTGCAAGACTGAATTACAAAGAATTATTAATTTTTTTAGAATTGACAATTCAAACTAGAGATAGCAAAATAAATACAGTAAGCCCGGTTTCATACTCTAATATTTGAAACAAACATTCTCTATATATTTAAATGGAGATATAAAATTTCTAGGGTTTAAAGAACTTTAGGGTTTTGTTTAGGCTAATTACCTTCTAGATTATTGTTTGTGTTGAATGATTCTAGTAAGCCAAAAGGGGCAGCTTGGAGGTTTAGAGAAGAAAGGGTTGAACCAAAGCATTCATGACCGGAGACGACGTCGGTGATTTCATCGGAGTTGAAATCTTGAGGAGGGTGTTGTGGGGAGAGAGAAAAACCTAACCAGTTCATGGAATTATTAGCCATCGTAAGTATCTCTCTTTGTGTGTGTGTCTATATATATATATATAATCGTAAGTATCTCTCTTTGTGTGTGTGTGTGTGTGTGTCTCTCTCTCTCTCTATATATATATATATATATAATCCATATATATATATAATCCATAACAAACAATTAAGTACTTGTTATAAAGCAAAATATGGCAAATAATATATATACCATCCATCATAGGGATCCACTATTGAAATTGAAAAATTAAAATTCGTTGTTCGCTACTAATAATAGCAGATAACTACACCATCTACAATTATTAGTCATTGATAAATTAGTAGCATACTACTTTAACCTCTTTTAATGTGTGCATATGGGCAATAATCCATAACTAGTACTTGTTATGAAGTAAAATATGACAAATAACATATATACCATCCATCATAGGGATCTTCGACTGAGATTAAAAAATTAAAATTCATCGTCCGTTACTAATAGTAGCAAATGATTAAATTATCTATTACTAATAGTAGCAGTCGATGGTGGGCTACATCCGTTAATATTAGTGGTGGATGGTTTACGTCTCCTAATATTAGTAGCAGACGTTGAAATTTTTTAATTCTTTCTTTATTACTATTATTAGCGGATGACCTTTTTACAATTTTAATTTAGGCCGTTGGTTAATATATTGGATGCTAATGATGGTATTTGTTCTCTCTTGTTTTATAATAAGTAGTTGTTATATATATATATATATATATAAGAAGATTTGAGAATTTAGTAGTTTATGCATAAAGTATACACAGAGAGAGAGAGAGAGGCAAAAAGTATAAGTAGTTTGAAGGGAAAATTATTTAGTGCTCCTAGGGCATTGCCACGTGGTACTTCAGGCAATCACATGCTGTCATTTCAGCATATGTAATGGATTCAAATATAAAAGGTACACTACACATGCTGAAATGACAACATTTGATTGACTTTGGACACCACGTGGCAATGCCTCAGAAGTACTGAATAACTTCTCAGTTTGAAGGGTGAAGAAGAGGAAAGGTCTAACAATTGAAAGGGGAAAATTTAGTACGAGTAGTTTTCATTTATTTTAAGAAAAAATGAAGATTTATGACAAAACTATGGATTTGTCCACTGAAGTTGGCACGTTTTACTTAATACACCATCAAACTTTTAATTTTTAAAATTATCACATTAAACTAATCAAAATAAAATAAAATTGGACAACATCTATTATTTATTTATGTGGCAGCATGAAAAAATAAAATAAATTAAAATATAAATATATGGCAAATAAAATAATAAAATAACTTGAAATAATGACAGCTTAAGCCCGTTGCCGGCTACTGCCGTTTAACCCAAACCCATCACCGACTATTCTTTTTCTTCTCTTTCCTCACTGTCGTTCAACCCAAAATCAGTAAATCACAGCATCTCACCAAAACTAAAAGTTCTTTTGATCATCCGTAAAATTCATCCTAACCCTCATAGTGATGGTTCAAATTTGATGCAAGTTCTGCATCACTGCTACTTCCAATAACAAGCAAGATGAAATCCTAAGAAAACCCCCGATTTCTTTTTGCTAAATTACCTTTAAATTTGAGAGGATGGGGATCAGATATGTGTCCTCATAATTGGATTTGGTCTGAAAAGTAAACTTATATGAATTTTTTATGATGTCGGTAGATGATGGAGGTGATCGGAAGTGATGGTGAAGGTAGGCGGAGGAGGAGAGTCTCCGATGGGCATCGAAAAATTAGTGTCTCTTTTTTGCTCCGCTCTGGTGTGGCAAAAGAACCACCAGTCCAAGATTCTATATTCCAATCTCTGTCACTCCAAGCTTGCTTTGGAGGCCTTCACTGATCCTCTTGCTCAAACGTCAGGAAGAGGGAAGAGGAAAGGAATGAAAGGGATAGAGAAAGGGAGGAGCAAAACGTTGCAAGAATTGTTCATTTATTATTTTATTTAAAATTATTTATTGTAATTTTTCAAGTTTATTTTAATTTTATATGTATTTTTAAAAAATTAATTTTAATTTTATTTTATATTTTTAAAAATTATAATTTTATTTAAAATTATTTTATTGTAATTTTTCATGTTTATTTTAATTTTATTTGTATTTTTTAAATTTAATTTAATTTTAATTTTATATTTTAAAAAAATATTATTTTATTTAAAACTCTTTTACTGTATTTTTTTTAAGTTTATTAGTATTTTTAAAATTTCATTTTAATTTTATTTTATATTTTTAAAAATTATTATTTTATTTTAAATTCTTTTATTGTAATTTTTCAAGTTTATTTTTATTTTATTTGTATTTTTTAATTTTTTTTTATTTTAATTTTATATTTTGATTTTTTTTTATTTTAAATTATTTTATTATAATTTTTTAAGTTTATTTTTATTTATTTGTATTTTTTAAATTTAATTTTAATTTTATTTAGAGCTACTGAATTAAAGTCATGCCATTTTTTTTTAATTTACATTTTAAATTCATTTTATAAGACCAAGCCAAGTGTAGCTAGCCACGACATTTTTACATTTTTTTTTCCTATTTTTTTTTGCCTTCTGCGTATGAAAATATTTAAATAAATTTAACATATGTCCAGTCTTATTAACAGAATGGTTTAATTTCAAAATTTTAATTAATTTAATGTGATAATTTAAAAAATAAAAAATTCAATAGTGTATTTAGTAAAACATGCCAATTTCAGTGGACAAATCCATAGTTTTGCCGAAGATTTATATGAACTCTTTCTCTCTCTATCATAAATAGGGTGCCCCTTTAATTAATTCAAAGAGAAGTCATAGCTCTGATCCCAAAACAAAACGGGTTAAATAACTTTTTCATCATTGTACTCGACCCCAATTTACAAATGCATCATTTGAACTGTTTTTTTTTCTTATAATCGCATTATTGAACTGTAATTTTTTTACAAAATGTTACAAATTTCATCCAACTCATTTGACTTTTGGCGAAAAGATGCATGTGTATGCCACATGAGAAAGAGAAAGTTGACACATCACTTCTTTGTTTGTGTGGCTTGACAATATGGAAAAGTTGTAATTTTTTATATATAAAAATTGATTAAAAATAAAATGTTGATAAAAAATTAAATTTATTAAAATATGTTTCTTAACTTTAACTATACTTACTTAAAGCTTTTTTGATTTTATTTATAATTAAATTTATTGGATATATATTTAGCAAAAATGAAAAGAGGCAATATTGGAATAATATTTTGGCATAGTTGTGTATGTAGCTCGAAACTTCTTGGTTAGTTAATTTCATCCAAAAATAGCTAGGCAAGTAGCTTAGTTAGGCGAGTTGAGCTTTATCTTCAAGCCACCGAGGAAGAGTTTGTTTACAAAAAATGAGTCTAAATTTATTTTAAGAGATTAATACGACAACACATGGCTCTTAGATATATAAATCTTTCACCATGCGATTTCGTAATCTAAAAACAAAGTTGCAAATTCTCCTTTGGAGTACTTTTGACCATATCCTAGCTTGATTCTATTTGCTTTTATTGATTTACTTATTTAAACATTAAAAATCATGTCATGAGAACGAACTTATGCTACGTTTGAATCGAAAGAATATAATGAATGGAGGAAGGAAAAAAGATAGGAATAAAATAGAGAGTAAAACGATTCATTTCAGTCTAGTTGGAATGAGTAATTCCATACTAAAGAATAAAATTCATAAATATGGGAGGAATGAGAGTGATTCATTTCATTCCAATGTGGCAACTAAACACATTTTTTTTTTCATTCCATAAGAATGAGTTATTACATTCTCATATTCATTCATTCAATCCAAATGTTGGGTTAGAGATTAACTCATGAAAGAAGTTAGATTTTTTTTTCCCAAAAGACCTAAGATATAATATTGTAAAATTATAAATAATTTAATGATTCCTAATACTTTGTCGATCTAACACTACAAGAAAAGCGCTTAATCCCGACGGAATTAACATCGACGGAATGAATTCAGTCGTAAATATGTTATTTTCGACGGAATATTCTGTCGAATTTAATTCCGGCGGGAATAATTTATAACCGACCGAATTCCGTCGAGAATATACAGGATGTTTTGGCGGCAAAGTTCCCGCCACCGCGAAAGTTATATTCGACGGAATAATATTAATGTCGACGGAATTTCAGTCGAACATATAATTAAAACCGACGAAATATTGCCGACAGAATTCCGTCGAAAATAATGTTTTAAATTGCAGTGCTTCAGCCCGATCAGTTCATTTATGCTTCTTCATTCTTTAATTTCTTCCACCGCTCTCTCTCTCTCTCTCTCTCTCTCTCTCTCTCTCTCTCTCTCTCTCTCATTTCCCCTCCGACCCACCAGCTCCGGCGCCGGTGTACGTTGCTTCTCCTCCGCCCCGTCCGAGTGTATAAGGTTTGTGTGTGTGTGTGTGTGTGTGTGTGTGTGTGTGTGTGTATTAATTTTCTGCTGCATCTTGATTAAATATATATGTATATATTGTTGTTGAAATTGCGATTATTGTAATTGAAATTATGATTATTTGCTGAAATTGAGATTATTGATGCTCTGAAAATTGGGATTATTGATGCTCTGAAAATTTTTGTGTGCTGAAATTGGGATTATGGATATTCTGAAATTGAGATATTGTTGCTGAAATTGGGATATTGTTGCTGAAATTGGGATATTATTGCTGAAAATTATCCTTTAGATTTATTTTGTGCAATTCCAATTTCTGTTAGTGTATGTATAACATGTTTATTGTGTTGAAAACAATCTCTCTTTCCTGTTTCCTTTATTTTGTGCAACATGGATCGTAGGAAGTTCCCAAAAATGGCTAACCCATTTTTGCAAGGTATCCACTACATATTTTTTTTTATAAAAAAACTAAAAGTTATTTCCGACGGAAATAATTCCGTCGGAAAAAAGTTATTTCCCACGGAATTTCCGTCGGAAATAACTTTTAGTTTTCCGACTGAATTTTTGATGGAATTAATCCCGATGTGCTTAGTTACGACAGAATTGCTGATCGAATTTTCCGTCGAAGATAAGGTAATTCTGACGAAATTTGCTTATTTCCGACGGAAAATTCCGTCGGAGATAAGCTTTTTTCTTGTAGTGCAAATTTTATTGATAATTTTATACTTTCTAGTTGAAATAAAATCTATATAATAAAACAGAGCGGCTCAAATCCCAAGGTATCAACATCCAACGGCCTCAAATTAATTTAGGCTTCAACATCCAACAGTCTAAAATTATTTAGGGCTTCAACATTCAACGGTCACTAATCTATCACTCATTTCCCCCCAAATTCAACAACTTTTTTTCAAAAATCTATCCACTCACATTTTCCTCACAAATCAAACTCACCAAATAATAATAATAATAATAATAATAATAATAATAATAATAATAATAATAATAATAATATATCACCAATTTCATCTCACTATCGACCCTTTCGTGTGTGTGTGAAACAATATACCAAGCCATTTGAACTTCCACTTCAATGCATGACTCTGCAATGCTCAATAAAAGATATTTAATCATATACAACATTTTATTACCCCTGTATACACTTGTTTTTGCATTTTTTTAATTAATATACGAGTGCGTTTTACGCTTCATCTCGCTATTTCTATTATTTTCTCGCTTATTCTTGACTTGTGCAATATTTATTTTTATTAGGCTTTTCAATGTCACCCATGTAACGAACTTTCCACCAGTGACTCCCAAACCGGACAACTTTAGGGCACTAAGTGTAGATACATTCCTAAGGGCTTACTTGTTTGAATGACAAAGGCCACAAAAAAAAAAAACAAAAAAAAACTAGCCAAGTGTTGCTCATATTTGTCTAATTTTCTTTATATATCTTTTTCTTTTCTTTTCTTTTTTTAGAAAACTACGATAGACATCGAAGCAATTATTCATTAATTCTTGCTCTTTTTAACTTTTCGTGTTCCAACAAGTAATAGAGGTTACCAATATCCTAATTGAGCATCTCATTCAATTATTAAATCTCAATCCAACCAGCTTAACAAATTGATTACGTGCATTCAAAACCAACAGATCTCAAGTTCAATAAAGCTAGCAACAGTTAAAATCTCGAACTAGCAACCCTTGTCCGTCTCACTATCATTTCAAACCTTTTGACATAAGTTGGACAATCCCAAATCTTAATATACTTAAGACATGGTTTCCTCCCTGTCCATAACTCATATGGAGTCTTAGGGATGGATTTTTAAGGTATCTTATTTAGTAGATATGCTGTCATTTCTAGGGTATAACCCAGAAAGTTACTAGAAATTTGGTAAAACTCATCATGGATCATCACCATGTCCATTGTGAGAGAATGTCATTTCTCTTGAGATGATCTAGAAACTTAGTGCTTAAGTATTTTATTTTTGATCTAATCGAAGAACTTTAATACTTCTGGTCATTTATTTCTATACTTCACTTTTGAATTCTTTGAATATTTCAATCGATTTGGATTTGTATTTTATCAAATACAATTATCGAAATCTAAAACCAATTGTGAAAGTAATGAATGAATATAATTCTCTTGTATTTGTTGTCATAGGTCTCACACACAACTGTGTGTACCAACTCTACAACTCTCTCTCCATGTCCATTAAATGAGGATTTAGTCATGTTACCCATGTGAAAAGATTCACAAGTTGTATTTAATTCATAATAAGAAAGCTCTATAAATCCCATCTTTTACAACTTATTTACTCTTGTTTCAATAACATGACTAAGTTAACAGTGCTGCATGAAGGCATGATTCATATTATCTCTTTGCCTTTAGTTTGTTCAATTTGATTTTTTTTCATATAAGTCAAGTATGCAAAGTCCATCAAGTAATCAACTAATTCTAAATAAAACATTATCATTACAAATAGAACAACAGTTGTTCTTTATTATAATGTCAAAACCTTCCTTGTCAACATATAGAACAATAATAATGTTTCTAAGAACTGAACGTAGTAATAACTTACTAACTTAATAGACTTGTGTGTATGCAATGTTAAATTATAAGTTCTTATGACTAATGTAGCAACCTTTGCTCCATTCCCACGCATAACATTACTTGTCATTTGTTTAGCCTTCTACTTCTACTTAGTCTCTACAATGACTTGCATATGTGAGACCACTAGCCGGTATCTAACCTACGAAGAACTTGACTTGTAGAAAGTTTTATTTTATTATGAACAAATCTATATCTGCAGTAGATGCTTCACCAAGCTTCTTCTGCATAACTACTGCAAGATACTCCTTGCAGTTCCTCTTCCAGTGTCCCAACTTATTGTAATGAAAGCAAACTTATTTGCCCTTTGGATCACTTTTATTTATGTCATTTATTTAATGCCTTTCTTTTGCCTTCTACCTTTTCTGACTCCTCAGAAACACTTTTGACCCTCTTTCACTTCTTTGGAAGATTTATCTACTAGTAAGACTTGATTTTTATTGGAAGGA
This sequence comes from Hedera helix, assembly GCA_947179155.2. Lineage (NCBI taxonomy): Eukaryota > Viridiplantae > Streptophyta > Magnoliopsida > Apiales > Araliaceae > Hedera > Hedera helix. Next base: position 9,928,296 of record OX359279.1, read on the forward strand.
AAATGACTCTCAACTGTCTTCAACATGTTAAGCAAATCAAGTAAACTGATGTCTTGCTTATTATGTTGAATTTCACAACAAATTATGAATAGGAGTCAATGAGTGACCACAAGATCAAATCTTGACTCAACTCTCTATCCTTGACAAAACCCAGTTGTCCTAATTAAACAATCCAATTGATCATGTTTAGAACACGTGTCTATACTGTAGTGCCATCGATTATTATAGATCGAAATAGCTCTTTACATATCTTATATCTAACTGGTCTACTTTGTTCACCATTCAAATCATAAAGGTGTAGCAATATAGTAGACGCATCCATTTTCTCGTGTTGACGTTGTAACTTGATAATTATGAATGCGAGCATAATGTATTGAGCCACAGTTGCATCATCTTGCCCCTTCATAAGTAGCAATCTCTTCCTCACAGGTATTGTCTACAACATTTGCAGGGACAAGCAAATTAAGGACATATGCTAGCTTTTCAGCATTGAGAACTATTCTCAAATTTCTTTAATCAATTCAAATAATTTGGTTCGATTAACTTGTTAACATCCAATATGTTATGCATTGTTAGTGAATTAACATAGCATAATTCTTTAAGTAATTTTTAACAACATTAATATGCATTCATTTTATTAATCACTAAGTTAATTAGGTTTTTATTTAAAATGGTGTCTCCCATTATTTTTGTCAAACTAAATTAAGCTCAATATATAGTTCGACAAATATAATTAAAGATTTGCTATTAAGAATAAGGATCCTATTTCAAATATATATAGTCTTGTGTGACACAACAAACTATATATAAATAAATAGGTAGACAACTTTCTTCAATTACATTATCATGTAACTCCTTGTATTTTGCCTCTTAGATTATTATAATCATGTGTGACACATCCGAATCAAAATTATCCAAGTTAAGTGTGACCTAGAATTTTCATATAAGTGAAGAGAAAAATACTATACTTATGTGACATAATAAAAGAGTAATGTTCAATTCCTTACTTTATAAACTTCTATTATGTAATAAAACAACATCTCAAATAATTCATATAAGCCTTGTGTGACACAATAAATGCATATTGATTATTTGATGCTCTGTCATTTATCATACAAGAAGGCCACGTTCACTATTCCAAATATCTTTGAACGTTATAACTTAACATATTTTGTTTATGGGGTTTGTTATTAATTGTCTCATCTTGTTTAATGCACATGAACACATATATATAAAACACGCGTCATATTATTTAACATGCGAAACATGTTTGATAATATATAATATATACTTAATTAGCATACACATATAAAGTAATATATTCTAATTGGATTGATTATGGACTTTTATTCTAGTTTAGTTCACTAGAACCACCAAGTGAACCAAAAGGTCAAACCTAGGGTGCAAGAATAAATATAAATGTAACTATTACATTTATAACCCGGGCTCCATTACGAACGGGTCTTTAAGCGCTCCTTGTTCCTTTGCTCTAATTCTTCAAATAATTCTATCTAATTCATATTACAAATAATTTTCATAAAATAAAAACCTTGATCAGCAGTCAAGAGAAAATACATAAGAGGAAGATATAATTTACATCAGAAAAATTAGAAAAGACGAGGTAAGCAAACCATTTTTATAAAAACTCATTCATTCATGAACATACAATCAAATTGCATAATAACAGTGGAAACATGGTAAAATAATATTTTAAAATTTTACAAACCATAACTAGGATCGACTTTTATGCACAATTATTAATTAAATAAAAATGTGTTAGAGAATTATACCCTTATAGAGACTAGCTTCCATAGGTACGAGTTCAACTCCAATTCATTCGCGATTTTCTCCAAATCCACCGATTAGATTCCTTATATCAACATTAGCTATCTAAATATGTAGCCTCTAAAGCTGATCAACCAAGGAAAGTATGGATTCAAGAAGTGGGTGGTGGTAAACCCTAGTTTTCTCTCTCTTCTAATTCCTTAGATGTAGATAATATGTGAGTAACCTCTCAAATCTTATGGAAGTGTATGTAACCCTAATCTATAATAAAAATCATCTTATTTATAGATATAGACAACCTTCCTAAACTATTTAGGAGTAGATTTTTAATTAAACTCCTAATCTAATTAGGAACTAATATGAGAGTACTCTTATTAATTAATTCCTAAAACATTTAGGAACTAAATAATAATAGTAATAATAATAATAATAATAATAATAATAATAATAATAATAATAATAAGACTCCTCTTATTAATTTATAGTTAGTATTTTCAAAGTACTAAATAATAAATATTAAGCTATTTAATTTATTCTATCACCATAGTATAAATTAAATATATTTAATCTATTATTACAATTATGCCAGTTCAAATTGAATACGTGTCTGATACAGATTTACATGATGGTGATGGATCAGATCCAGAGAGTGTTGAGTAGAAGGAGGAACCCCCTTATCTTGATATTGAAGAACTTCATCTCAGGACATCTATAAAAGTATGTGTGCCATCAGTCGAGTATCCTTCTTCTGAATATCTTTTAGTTACTGAAGAGGGGGAGCCAGAGAATTTTTAGAAAGTCAAGACTTATAAAAATAAAAGTAAATGGCTAAGAGCAATGCGAGATAAGAATCACACGTATGAGTTGACTACACTTCCGAAGGCTAAGAAAACATTAAAGAATAAATGGGTGTTCAAGTTGAAAAAAGATGGTGAAAAACTAGTGAAGTACAAGGCTTGGTTGGTCATCAAGGGTTTTTCTAAAAATTTGTTTATGCATTTATGTTGATTTGAATTTAATAATGATATGATGACATGAGCTTAATGTATATGTTTATAAAAGAAAAATAAGTATTATTATAAAGTCTTTAAGATATAATCATTATAAAAGGACTTAAGGATTAAATGTGTTAGGTTGATCCAAATAATAGAGATAGGACTTGTTATAGAAGAAACAATCCAAAGATCGTAGAGCAGAAGACTTAGTTACTCTGAAATCATATAGTGAACTAAGGAGGTTTGGTAGTGTCATCAAACAAAAAGAGAAGGTAATCCAAGATCATAGAGTGAAGTTGAGTAACTTCAAGATCATAGAGTGATATCAAGATCGTAGAGCGACTCTAGATAAAAAGCCAGAACGTAAAGTCACCAGAATTATATAATGGAATATTAGAGGATTGACTTTATAATCTTAAACAATCAAGATCTTTGAGTGCAACTCCTGACTGTGATCGTAGAGTGTAACTCCTGACTTGAGATCGTATAGTGCAACTCCTAACTTGATATCATAGAGTGCAACTCTTGACATGTCAGTGACCGTTCTGATCGGAAGCTTCTTCAGCATACCTCCACCCTGAATATCCTTGAAGTGTGTTGACGGAAAAGGGAATGTCCAATCAAGCAGCAATTCCAACCGCTATATTTCAAAACAACAGTTTGCCATAACACGCATATAGTAACTTGACATAGTTGACAAACATGGGCTGCTACAACAGACTATAAAGTCAGAGGATGTCAATGTTCAACTCAAGTGGTAAAAAGGCAATTTCCAATAGGCATTTTTTAAGAAAAAATCTATAAATAGATTTTAGCTTCATACTTCAAAAGCATTAAAGATAATTGAATCGATTGATTACAAGAATAAAAAGCAAAGCATACAAGTCTAAGAGCTCAAAGCCTTGGATCTAAAAACTACTCTATGTTTTTGAGAAATTGATCATCGTTGCTAAGTCTTTTGAAGAAGAGCATACCATAGCTTAGCAGCACCCCAAAAATAAATAAATCAACACCAGTTAGATCTCTTAGTAGTATTTGAAAGGCAAGACTTAGTGACTTGCTTGATTATGTGAGAATCATTTGTCTTAGTGAGGTTTAAGTCTATGTAACTTATCAAGTCTTACTGACTTGTGTGATACTTAGTGGATTTCATTGTTATAATTGGTTCAGAGAAAACCTGGTTTAAGTGACCTTATCCTTAGTGGATCATCTCTTCTCGGTGGAGTGGAAGAGAGGACTAGGAGTAGTTTAAACTCCGAACCTCTTAAAAATCACTATTTTCTTTATTACTTTACATAGCTGCCATATCAATTGTTATATCAATGGCAATATACTGCCATATCAACCACAACACTAAATGAGATTTGTCTCCACACTCTTTATCACTAAATTCATAGATAAGGTCTTCAATATATCATTGAAATGGTTTTTATAAATCACAATATTCCGATGTGCATAACTGAAATAAGTTAAGTGATAAATTATTAGGTAAATAATTTTAATTTGTGACTTTAACAAAAAGGATCTATTAAACTCCCCTTCTAGATCTCTTTATGCTCTATGGAAATAACAATTGGTATTAGAGCCTCATTATCATTGAACTAACTTTACTGCTTGAGTTGATACTAATAGTACACAACAAAACTAGCTTTAAGCTTAGTAGTGAAAACAAGTCACCACTTTGTAATAAAGATAAATTCTTTAATTGAAAAGTTCGAATGCAAGCATATATGGATGCCATTGATGATGAGCTTTTTGATGCAGTGCTTAACTGTCCATATATTCCTATAAAGATAGCTCAATCCATTGAAGATCCTAACAAAGTTTGATGTCACGCAAAAGGCAGAATGAACTGATGATGAGAAGAAGTTGGTGGCACTTGACAAAAGGGCTAAGAACATCATGTTCAAAACTCTAGAAGATGAGTTATTCGAAAATATGGTCAACTACAGGGCCGCCAAAAAGGTGTGGGAAGCTCTCCCTGTAATGCATGAAGGAACTGAAGAAGTAAGAGGAAACAAACAATCTCTACTCACTCAACAGTATGAGATGTTCTAACATATACCCGGTGAAGACATCACATTAACCTATAAGAGATTCAACATCCTGTTTAACTCTCTAAGGGCCTTTAAGAAGATCTATCCAAAGAAAAATGTCAACATCAAGTTTATAATAGCCCTGCCCAGCAAATGGAATGCAAAGACCACTACCATCAGAGAATTGAAGAATCTTTATGAAATGACTTTATAACAGCTGTATGGAAACTTTCTCACCTATGGGCTTAAATTAAATCAAATGGTTGAGACAACATCTACAATAGAAGCAAGAAGGAAAGATAAATGTGTTGCTCTCAAAACTACAAAAGCCCTTCCAAGACCCCTATATAGGAAGAAAGTGAATCAAAAGATGAAGATGAATATATTACTCTCCTTGCCAAAAGACTCAGAAAGTTTATGAAGAAAGGCAGGAGCAGTACCAATAAACATTTCAACAACTACAAAATCAACAAGAAGTACTATGCTAAAGACCTGTGCAACAACTATAAAAAGTGAGGATATTTCATTGCTGATTATAAGAAGCCTATCACAGAGGAGTTGAAGAAAGAGTATTTCAAGAAGGATAAAAAGAATTACCCAATGAAATTCTATAAAAAAAAGGACGGAGGACTAGTTACTGAGGGTTCCTAGAGTGCAACAGAAAGTGACTCAAACTCTGAGTCTAGTGAAGATAAAGGACCTCACAAAGCCAACCTCTACCTTATAACCGCTGAAGAAATAAAGAAGATTATTATTGATACTCAAGAAATTGATATTAGTGAGGTATACTTTAACTCTCCTAATATTGATATACATGACTTAAGAACTGCTTTATGTGATATAATAATTGATCTGCATAAATACATGAAGTGGTTCAAGGTACTCTCAAGAGACCATTCTCTACTTTAAGCAGATAAAGAAAGAGTACAACTTGAGTTGAAAATAATTTAAGAAAACACTTCTTTATCATAACTTGAAGTTGATAATAACACCTTGTGATCTACTATTGAGTAGTCAGCACTGAGAAAGTCTACTCTAGTCTCCAGGATTGAGGAGCTAGAGAAAATAGTCTTAACATGACATAGGTCTTCGTCTTCCATGGACTCCCTTATCACGAGTCAGAGATCGAGTTCTAATAGATCAGGTTTGGAATTTAAGGAATCTCCCTCAAGTCAGAGTGTAGGAACAAACATTGAGACTAACAACAACATTGCTTCTACTTTCCATAGAAGCATTGTGTTTATGAAATCAACATAAGTCGCGGAACCAATTATTCAAAGCACTACACTTTTTGTTGATCTTATTATTATTCTAGAAAATAATAGATCTCATACTAGACTCAATTTTAAGAAATTGTAGAGTACGACCAACATTACGACCAAACCTCGAAGGATCGTGGAGATAGTGAAAACTTACTTTACGAACCAACCCAGTAAACATCGTAGAGTTACCTTTCACTCACGAACTCCCAAAATCGTATAGAAGTATGGCAGCAGAAATAGTATGAGCCAAGAAGAAAGACTAAGAGTTTAATTGCCCCACAGATATCTCAAAAGAGAAGGCTTTCAGTCGCACACACAAGCATCCAATATATAAAATGCTATACTTGTCATAATTATGGACATATTGCTCCAATGTCTAGTTTTAATGCTTATTTTGTGAATAATAGACCCAAAATAAGAAAAATCTAGGTTCCAAAGAAAACTGACCAATCCGGACCCAAACAAGTATAGGTACCAAAATGAATCTAATTTTTAAATACAGGAAAGGAGCTCCACTAACTCAACGTGGTATCTAAATAATAGATACTCAAGACACATGCCATAAAATCGAGCTCTCTTGTCAAGCTTCATAGAGAAGGATGGTTCAACTATTATTTTTGGATACCGGATGATAGGAAATGGTGATGTCACATTTAAGAAAGTTGCTTATACTGATGGATTACAACACAACCTGTTAAGCATCAGCCAGCTATGCGACAAGGTACACGAAGTAATCTTCCTCAACAATCAATGTGAAGTCAGAGATATGAAAATAAATTTCATAAAGCTAATTGTGACAAGAGATTGGTAATGTTTATATGGTGGATCTAGTAAAGCTGAGCTTAATTACAATAGCTTGCTTCTTTGCTAAAGCTTCAAAAGACATAAGTTGGTTATGGCACAGAAGGCTCTCCCACCTCAACTTCAAGAACATGTCCAAGTTAGTTGTTAAATATCTAGTCTCTGGACTACCTAAGTTGACCTTCATCAAAGATATACCATGCAAAACTTGTAAGCTAGGGAAGTAAACAAGAGTCTCATTCAAGAACAAGGCAGACAACTCTAATAATAGGAACTTGTAACTTCTGCATATAGATCTTTTTGGGCCTATATCCACTGTTAGCCTTGGAGGAAAAAATTACACTTTGGTCATAGTAGATGACCACATCATATTTATATGGGTATTCTTTTTGGTTTATAAGGATGAAACCAACTCTAATTTAATCAGATTTTTCAAGATGGTTAAGAATGAGAAATATGAGACAATCATGGCTATAAGAAGTGACCACGACAGAGAATTTGATTTTTTTTAGGTAAACCAGTTATGTGAAGACAATGGAATGCATCATAACTTATTTGCACTAAGGACTCCACAAAAGAATGGTGTATTAGAAAGGAAGAACGAAATTCTAATCAAAGATAGAAGGACACTTTTAGCAGCAACAAGGATGCCTGAATATTTCTAGGTTGAAGTTGTCAACATTGCCTGCTATACTTATAATCGATCTCTTATTAACTCTACATTTATGAAGACACCCTATGAACTTTGGAAGGGAAGGAGACCCAATCTGGATTACATGCACATCTTCGGCTGTACATGTTACATCCTCATCAACGATAAGTGTTATCTGACTAAATTTTAAACTAAGTCAGATGAAGGTATATTTCTTTTCTATTATGATATTAGCAAAGTTTATCGTGTATTCAATAAAAGATTGTTAACTGTTGAAGTTTCTATGCATATAATATTTGATGAAACTAACAATCTAAAGCCAAGTAAGGTTGTCATATTTGATGAGCGTATAGATTAGGTAGACACTACGATCAACCACCCTACGATCGTAGAGTCAGAATTAGAAAATGTTGAGCAGGTGGATGTTGGTCGTTTTATATAACGATAATAACGCGCAAGTGCACACGATCAACAAGTAATATAGAAGTAAATCGAGTGTCGAACCTATGCCTTGTAACTTCTCAAAAAGAATTTCATATCAACTTGATTATATTTAAATAATCACACGTAAAAATTATAAAGAAAATTAACTTAAAACTAAATTTCAAATTTAACACAAAAACTGAATATCAGATGTTTAAAATTTAAGACTACAATATCCCCAATTACATCACATAAACCTATCCTCTATATTTTCAATTATAAAATCCATTAAAGTTATTGACCAGGAATTCATGAATAGTTATTAGATCTTTTCCAATGATCACATAAAAATATTCACCTCAATTACCTTGCTATATTCCTATGCAAAATAAGAGAAACAAACACATTAAAATCCAATTCCCGAACATGTCACATGCAGTATATGGATATATTCCTATTCCATATACAAACCTAGTTATTCAATTCACCAAATAACCAAAAATACATGCTATCACATTTGAATCTAACCCTAGATTTTATCTTCCGAATTCATCTAGGATATCCCACTAATTGTTGGCCAAACAATTATCAATCACTCACAAAACATGATAGATAACTCTAAATGAATACATAATTGAAGAATAATAGATATTTAATTCATATTAGTAATAGGTTCAATTGTAGTCTTAATGGATAAATTAGTTCATAATGAAATCAAAAACCAAGAACATCAAAATCATCATCTTAGATTATAAAACTGAGAAAAGGAAGAGAAAAGAAACACTCTAAACAGGATTTCTTGTCTTCTTAATCCTCCATCTTGATCTCCTTGAGTGGCTCATTGATCCTCCGAGTCTTCTATTATGATCTCCAGTCTACGTTAAAAAGCCCCTTTCTACAGCCTCCTTGAGTCTACTTATAATCCCTTCCAAAAATTAGGTTTATTTACGTCTAAACCCTAGTAAAAGCCAACCAAATTCGTCCAACTATAAAACTGGGTCGACACACCTATTGTTTTGAATGCCCAGGTGCTCGTTTGAAAGCCCCGACTCTCAACTTTGACTTATTTACCAAAATGCCACTGCTTCTTCAAAAATTCCAAATTTATCCCTCCTTTGCACTTCATACAAAACAACATAAAAACTAGATAAAATGCACTAAAAATACTTAGGAATAACAACATACCAAGTCCAAAAGTGCCCAATTCGTAGGTATAATTCTCACTCATCAAATACACCCAAACTTAAGCATTTGCTTGTCCCAAGCAAAACAAAAGAAATAATTGAAAGAAAAAAATGCATGCAAGCTAGACACATGTTAACCTACACAACTCGAGCACGAATCAACATAATCAACCAAAAATTAGCCTTAAAGGTTCATAACAATAACCCAAATAAACTTCAAATTCATGCATCTTTCAAGACTTAACATATCACCAATCTCATTTAATTTTCAACCTTTATTGTGTGTGTGTGTGATCAATACATTAACTCAATCATAACTCAGCCAAATTCATGAATCTCAATGCTCAATGAAAGATATTACTCAGATATTACAATGCCCCTCTATAATGTATTTTTCACATGATTTACTTTATTTGCGAGTGCGTTTTACGCTCCATGTCGTATATATTTTCTTTTCTTGGCATGTGTAATGTTCATTTTTATTAGGCTATTCAGCGCCACCCATGTAGCGAACTTTCCACCAATGACTCCCAAACCAGTTGGTTTTAGGGCATTAAGTGTAAAGACACTCCTAAGGGCTTACTTGTTCGAGTAAATAAGGCCACAAAAACAAACTAGCCAAACTTTGCTTATATCCATCTCTGCATTAATACACATTATATAAATTTTTCTTTTCTTGATAGACATTAAAGCAATTCTATTTTTGAAACATGCTCCATAGAGGTTTGTAATATCCTTCATAAGCATCACATTCATTAAACTTAACCTAATTCTTAATCCAAACAACACACTGAATGTGCATTCTAAAACCAAGGGTTTCCAATAAAACGAAATGGGCAAACAGTCAAGAGTCAAATTATGCAATCATTATCCATTTTATCCAAGTTACTAATTATAAATCCAATTTCTATCATTGGCCAACCATCAAGGTTTACACATCAACGCATTGCTTAAGTTTTCCTTAATGCAATGAAACTTTTTGTTGTTTTTGTTGTTGTTGTTATTTTTTTTTTGTTTTTTTATAACTCTAAATGATATGCAAAATATACGAACTATATGCACCCCCAAACTTAAGCACGACAATGTCCTCATGGAGTAAAAGATTGAAAATTGAAACCGAGGACTTCCTTGATTAGGTCAATCGTCATGATCGACCTCGTCATCACTGTCGACTGCATCTTCAGTGCCTTCCTCTTCAGTGTTGGAGTTGGAAGGCGGGTATAGTGACAAAACTTTCGGCGGAGGGATTTCAAATGGATCTGTAGATGGGTACAACTTGGTGAACATTTCTACCATTGCCATATTGAAACTGGTGTTGTATGTGTGCATCTCGGATTGGCGTTTAGCAAGGCGAGTGTTTTGACGATCGATCTGTCTCTGCAACTTCAGAACCCGTTTATTCACGTTATTCAATAATGAACCCTCAGAAGACTCTACCTCAGGAGGGTCAACCATGGGCTCTTCCTTAGCTTGTGGTTCGGTTGGATGCATAATAAATCCCAGCCCTCTTGGATCGGACTCACCGCCCTCCCACACCTTATATCGGACAATCAATGAATGGTCTAGCGACGGCATCGAATGTAATATTGGTTCATCCCTTACACACTTGACACCTGCCTGCTGACATAACCCACAGATTAAGGATGGGTGGGGTAGTCCTCCTTGGGTTCCTTTTTCAATAGCTCGGAGGATCGACTGCTTGATCACCCCGCCAACATCAATATCCTTGCCTTGCATGAGACAATAAAGTAATACCGCCCTTTCTTTAATGACGTCGCTTACATGTGTGGATGACATTAATTTAGCACAGATAAAGGCATACCATGCCTTGCCATAATGACTTAATGACGACAACGAAAACTGCATGGCTTCCTTCTCCTTCACCTTTCATCGCGTGCCTGGTTTGCACAGCTCTTGAATGATTTGGTCATAATCAGGGCCATGTTCCACATATTCAGCATACTCGTCTTTTTCTAAAGCTGGTAGATTGTAATATTGATTGATAGCCTCATTGTTGAAGGATACTATCTTGCCTCGTACATGAACATTACAATGGATGTGCTCCTTTGCATTGGCATAGAACTCCTTAATGAGTGGGATCACAACTGGGTCCGGTTATTCTGTAAACTTAAACCAATCCCTCTCGGCAATCATCACAGCAACATCACCATCTTAGGTTTCCTCCGGCCGTAATCCACATTCTGGAATGATCGTTTTGTTGGCTAATCTGATGAAACGATCATGAGCTTCTACACTTGTAAATTTTTTCTTGTCATAGCGCTTGGAGTGTGTTAATGACGACCCTTCACCGCGTTGACGCTTAGACGACATATCTGTTTCCTTGAATGCAGGGGCTTCCATGTTATGTGTATTTGGAACGCCGAGGCATCGAAAGCAGATTTTGTGGAGGATGGTGGACGCCGGGGCGTTCGGGGTTGCTGGTCTCCACTGCTTTGGAAGCCGAGGCGTTAAGCCCTGGCCTGTTATGGGCTCCGGGGCTTTCAGACCAGCATGTAAAAATTGAATTTTTTTTCTCCTTTTCCAACTTGCATGCTAGCCTCAATTTAAGCACCTCATTTGAACTGAAAGCACAAATGAAATCATGACTTAATCTCCCATCAAGAATAATGAATAACTGACAATACTAAAAACTCAATATTCTATGAATTGAATTGAATGGAAATGAATATAAAGGAACAAAAAAAAATATTTGGGTTGCCTCCCAGTAGCGCTTGGTTTATAGTCGTCAGCCCGACTATGTTTTTCTGCTAGGCCCATGCATCCACCAAGTTGACCGAGGTCCGATGCCGATCAACATCACCACCTTGATAGTGCTTGAGTCGTTGGCCGTTGACCTTGAAAGTACACTTTGAATTAGGTTCCTCAACCTCGATTGCTCCATGAGGAAATACTGAGGTAATAACATATGGTTCCGACCACCTTAACTTTAGTTTTCCCGAGAAGGGTTTCAGTCTAGAGTTGAATAATAAAACCGCCTGCCTTGATTCGAAATTCCGTTCAAGAATACGTTTGTCATGCCACCTTTTGACTTTTTCCTTATAGAGCTTAGCATTCTCGTATGCTTGATGACGGAATTCGTCCATTTCATTCACTTGTAACAATCACTTTTCCCCCGATGCTTGCATATCAAAGTTCAACTTACGAACAGCCCAATAGGCACTATGCTCTAACTCCATCGGTAGATGGCATGCCTTCATAGACCATTTTTGTACGGTGACATCCTTATCGGGTTCTTGTAGGCTGTCCAATATGCCCATAAAGCGTCATCTAACTTCCTTGCCTAATCTTTCCGTGACGGATTAACAACTTTCTGCAATATCCGTTTTACCTATCGGTTAGACACCTTGACTTGGCCACTTATTTGGGGATGATAGACCGTAGCAATTTTGTGTGTGACCCCATACGTAGCAAGAAGGGCGATAAAGTACTTATTACAGAAATGTGTTCCTCCGTCGCTAATTATTGCTCTTAGTGTACCAAACCGGGTGAATATGCTTCTTCGCAGAAAGTTTAGCACCACCCTGGCATCGTTCGTTGGCAGTGCAGCTGCCTCAACCCATTTCGACACATAATCCACCACCACCAAAATGTATTGATTGTTAAAAGATGATGGGAATGGGCCCATGAAGTCAATGCCCTATACATCAAAAATCTCCACTTCTAAGATACTATTAAGAGGCATCTCATGTCTTTTTGAGATATTGCCGACCCTTTGACATCGATCACGCTTTGATGCGAAAAGATGGGAGTCCTTGAATAACGTCCGCCAATAGAATCCTGATTGAAGCATTTTTACTGCCGTTCTATCTCCCCCATAGTCTGATGCGTGACAATGCATCAGTATGCTCTCGACCTCTTCCCGTGGAGCACATCTTTGTAACATTTGATCCGCACAAGTTTTAAACAAAAATGGTTCATCCCATAGATATTGCTTTACATCATGAATGAACTTCTTTCTTTATTGGGAACTCAAGTTTGGAGGAAGTACATGGCTTACAATGTAATTGACGTAGTCAGCATACCATGACACCTCCTTGGTGATTAAAAATAGTTGCTCATCTGGAAATGATTCATTAATCACCAACCCATCTCCTTTTTGATTGTTCGAGTTTTCAAGTTAGGAGAGATGATCAGCCACCTGATTTTCTGTACCCTTTTTGTCTTAGATTTCAAGGTCGAATTCTTGCAACAGAAGCACCCATCAGATCAAGCGTGGCTTTGCATCCTTCTTCGAAATAAGGTACTTGATTGCCGAGTGATCAGTAAAGACTATAACCTTTGTTCCAATCAGATACACTCTAAACTTATCGAATGTAAACACCACAGCTAGTAACTCCTTTTTAGTTGTGGTGTAGTTCAGTTGTGCATCTAAGAATGTCTTGCTAGAGTAGTAAATGACGTGGAATACCTTATCCTTGTGTTAGCCTAGAACTGCACCAACCGCATAGTCACTTGCATCACACATTAACTCAAATGGCATGGCCCAATCTGGAGCAGTAATCACCGGAGCTGATACCAACTTTGTCTTAAGCACCTCAAAGGCATTGAAACATGCTTGATCAAATTTGAATGGGACATCCTTCTCAAGGAGGTTACACAGGGGTTTTGAAATTTTAGAGAAATCCTTAATGAAATGCCGATAAAACCCTTCATGGCCAAGAAAACTCCTAATTCCTTTCACAGATGTGGGTGGGGGTAACTTCTCAATTGTTGAAATTTTGGCTTTGTCCACTTCTATTCCTGTTTCAACGACCTTGTGACCCAAAATAATTCCTTCACGCACCATGAAGTGCCATTTTTCCCAGTTTAGCACTAAGTTGGTCTCCACACATCTTTTCAATACTAGTGTCAAATTTTCGAGGCAACGATCAAAGCTATCACCAAACACGGGGAAGTCGTCCATGAGCACTTCTAAATTATGCTCAACCATGTCTAAGAAGTTCGCCATCATACTCCTCTGAAATGTGGCTAGAGCGTTGCATAAACCAAAAGACATCCGACGGAATGCGAAGGTTCCGTAGGGGCAAGTAAATGTAGTCTCTTCTTGATCTAACGACTCATATTGCTTTTTCAATTTGTGGAATAAGGGTCACACATTTAATAGCTGCACAAATTCCATCGTACTAGGAATATCCATAGTCTCAAAACTGACTAAAGCTGCTTTAAGTGGGTCTGTCAGGCAATTTTCGATGAATACTTCCTCCACTGATTCTTCATTGAGATCCACCCTAAAACAATCATCGGCTTCCTTCGGAAATTTCATGGCTTTGAACACACTAAAAGTGACTTCCTGATCTTGAACCCTCATCGTCGGTTCACCTTTCTACACATCAATTAATGTTCTTCCTGTGGCGAGGAATGGCCTTCCAAGTATGATCGGGATCTCCTTGTCTTCTTCGAAATCCAGCACTACGAAATCTGTTGGAAAAATTAATTTGTCGACCTTCACTAAGATATCCTCCACTATGCCTTTCGGGTATGTCAAAGACTTGTCTGCCAGTTGCAAGGTCACATTTGTTGGCTTAGCTTCTTTTAAACCAATTGCTTGTAGACTGAAAATGGCATCAAGTTAATGCTAGCCCCCAGATCACAAAGGGCTCTCCCATAAAACTGATTCTCGATCGTGCATGGTATCGTAAAGCTACCTGGGCCTTAAGCTTTAGAGGTAACTTTTTCTGCAAAATGGCACTGCACTCTTCTGTCAAAGAAACTATTTCAAAATCCCCCAATTTTCTCTTCTTCGACAAAATCTTTTTCATAAATTTAACATAACTCGGCATCTGCTTTAGGGCCTCGGCAAACGGGATATTGATATGAAGTTTCTTGAACACTTCTAAAAATTTTGCAAACTGCTTGTCTAATCTTGTTTTCTGAAATCTTTGTGGAAAGGGGACCGGAGGTATGTTAGGTCTTTGGATGTCCCCTTCACTCTGCGTAGCTAATTTCTTCCCTTCTTCTCTCCTTTCACTTGCACCAACCTTACTGTCTGCCTTATCACACTGGTTCTCTTCCTCTGCTGATTGCTTAGGATTTTTATCCGCGACTATATCAGGTAATTCTTTTCCACTCCGTAATGTAACCTCTTTGCAATGCTCATTTCCTTCCCGCTTAGGATTGACCTCCGTGTCGCTTGGCAACGCTCCATAAGGACGGTTGTTCAAGGCATTTGCAATCTGTCCCATTTGATTCTCTAGATTCCGAATAGCAATTGATTGGCTTTTCATATTCATATCCATTTCCTTCATTCTTGAATCTATACCTGCCATGAATTTACCTAAGAGATCCTCCAAATAAGAATTCTTTTCTGGCTGCTGTGTTTGCGGTTGTTAATATCCTGGTGGATATGGCTTCCTTAGAGCTAGCTGTTGCGTTTGATTTTCCCTCCAAGAGAAATTAGGGTGATTCCTCCACCTAGGATTGTAATTATTTGAATTATTTCCCTGTTGTTGCCAGTTATAACTACCAACAAACTGCACTGACTCTGCATTGATAGCGCACTCATCAGCTGCGTGATCTCCTACACATAACTCAGAAACCATAGATGCATTCTGCATCGGTTTGACCGCCATTATGTCCATTTTCTTTGACAAAGAAGCAACTTGTGCAGCCAAGGCCATGATAGCATCCACTTCATGAATTCCCGCTGCTCTAGGTTTGGTAGCTTCTACTGATGGCCATTGATAGTTGTTGGTGGCCATAGTTTCCAGTGGCTTGTATGCCTCATCATAATGTTTCCCCATTAATGCACCTCCTGCTGCTGCATTTATACTCGTTCTAGTGGCACTAGCTTACCCGTTATAAAAAGTTTGTACTAACAACCATTGTGGAATTCCATGGTGCGGGCACTTCCGTAACAAATCCTTGAACCACTCCCTGACTTCATATAGGCTTTCCGAATCAAACTGAGAGAATGCTGTAATGTCATTCCTCAATTTCGATGTTTTGGCTGGCAAAAAGAATTTAGCTAGAAACTTCTGTGCAAGATCCTCCCATGTAGTAATTGACCCCTGGGGCAAAGAATGAAGCCACCTTTTCGCCTTATCACGGAGTGTGAAAGGGAAAAGTCTAAGTCTAATTGCGTCCTCAGAAACTTCATTATATTTGAATGTGTCATAGATTTCCATAAAACTAGCAAGGTGCTCGCTTGGATCATCATTCGGTAAACCCCCAAATTGAATCGAGTTTTATATCATTTGCAAAGTTCCAGGCTTGATCTCAAAGTGTTTTTGCTTGTATGGCTGGCCTCTGAATATTCGACTGAATTTTAGTCACTAGAGGCATTGCGTAATCTTTTAACGCCTTTTGTTCGTCGTCTTCCATCTTTTCCGGAACCGCTACTTCCTTACAATATAGTCTCAAGTTGCGGAACTTCCTTTCGATCTTGTCCTCGTATGGAACTGGTTCCTGACCTTTAGATCTCGTGTGCATACACGAATTATGAGTACCTAGCTTTAATTCCGGGAAAACTTAGTTTTACGTACATTAGTGGAAATTGTGGCTTTGGTGACTACGTAATTTGTGTAACCAAGATAGGCAAGCCAACACTTAGTGCACTTTTGAGTCTAAGATCGATGATTTGCAACTGTAGACTTGAACGGATGAAAGCCTGCAAAAGCAAAAGAAAACTGTAAATTAAAAACGTTTAAATTAAAACCAAATTGATTGTAACTACTATTGAAATAATTACTAAACACAGTCGCCAAAAACTTGTTGGTCGTTTTATATAACGATAATAACGCGCAAGTGTACACGGTCAACAAGTAATATAGAAGTAAATCCAGTGTCGAACCCACAGATATCTATGCCTTGTAACTTCTCAAAAAGAATTTCATATCAACTTGATTATATTTAAACAATCACACATGAAGAATATAAAGAAAATTAACTTAAAACTAAATTTCAAATTTAACACAAAAATTGAATATCAAATGTTTAAAACTTAAGACTACAATATCCCCAATTACATCACATAAACCTATCCTCTATATTTTCAATTATAAAATCCATTAAAGTTATTGACCAGGAATTCATGAATAGTTATTAGATCTTTTCCAATGATCACATAAAAATATTCACCTCAATTACCTTGCTATATTCCTATGCAAAATAAGAGAAACAAACATATTAAAATCCAATTCCCAAACATGTCACATGCAGTATATAGATATATTCCTATTCCATATACAAACCTAGTTATTCAATTCACCAAATAACCAATAATACATGCTATCACATCCCTAGACTTCATCTTCCGAATTCGTTTAGGATATCCCACTAATTGTTGGCCAAACAATTATCAATCACTCACAAAACATGATAGATAACTCTAAATGAATACATAATTGAAGAATAATAGATATTTAATTCATACTAGTAATAGGTTCAATTGTAGTCTTAATGGATAAATTAGTTCATAACGAAATCAAAAACCAAGAACATCAAAATCATCATCTTAGATTACAAAACTGAGAAAAGGAAGAGAAAAGAAACACTCTAAACAGGATTTCTTGTCTTCTCAATCCTCCATCTTGATCTCCTTGAGTGGCTCCTTGATCCTCCGAGTCTTCTATTGTGATCTTCAGTCTACGTTAAAAAGCCCCTCTCTACAGCCTCCTTGAGTCTACTTATAATCCTCTTCCAAAAATTAGGTTTATTTACGTCTAAACCCTACTAAAAGCCAACCAAATTCGTCCAACTATAAAACTGGGCCGACGCACCTATTGTTTTGAATGCCCCAACGCTCATTTGAAAGCCTCGGCTCTCAACTTTGACTTATTTACCAAAATGCCACTGTTCTTCAGAAATTTCAAATTTATCCCTCCTTTGCACTTCCTACAAAACAACATAAAAACTAGATAAAATGCACTAAAAATACTTAGGAATAACAACATACCAAGTCCAAAAGTGCCCGATTCGTAGGTATAATTCTCACTCATCAGTGAACCCTACGATTCTAAACACAACGATCGTATAGTCAAACAAAGAAATCGTAGAGCTAATTATTTAAGATATGTGTATTCTAGAAATTGAAGATCCTTCAACCTAAAAACCTGCAGAATCGAATATAGAATTTTTCAAACAAGAAGACACAAGGACATATGTTTTACCTGGAAGAAGATGGGTAAGGGATCACACACAAGATCTTATTATTGGTGATCCAATAGTAAGAGTTAGAACAAGATTTTTAGCCTAAAATGAATATTTCTATTTGAGATTCCTCTCTCAAATAGAACCTGAGCAGATGATGATGCTCTACAAGATTCAAGCTGGATAGAAGAAATACAATATGAGTTGAACTAGTTTGAAAGAATCAAAGTCTAGAGATTGGTTCCTAGGCCAAGGGATCATCAAGTAATTGGCACCAATTGGGTCTTTAGGAACACAAGTAATAAGGTCAGACTGGTGGTAAAGTGTTATTCACAAGAAGAATGAATTGATTATGTCAAAACCTATGCATCAGTAGCAAGATTAAAAGCTATTAGGATGCTCCTTGCCTTTGCAACCCACATGAAGTTTAGAGTATTTAAGATGGATGTTAAGAGTTTTTTCTTGAATAGTGAACTTCAAAAAGAGGTGTATGTTGAACAACCTCCAGATTTTGGAGATCTAACTTACTCTAATTTTATTAATAAGTTACATAAAGCACTTTATTATTTAAAATAAGCACCTAGAGCATAATATGCGATACTAACTGATTTTTTTATTAAAAAAGAATTTAGTAGAGTTAGTGTGACATCCCAGGATTTTACAGAAATTCCAAAAGAGGATTATGATTAATTAAGTTAGGGTTAGTGGTAAAACCTAGTGTTGACTGGCAAAATGTATTAAGGATTGATTAAATTAAATTATTATATGATCAATGTGTTAAAGAGGGACCTATGTGGTCGAATATAGAAAGATGAGTTAAGTTAGAGAATTATGGAAATGAGAAAGTATAATGAAAAGGAATCAGTGTAGGACATTATTATGTTAGCAGATAACAGATTGAATGTATAAATATGCGTATGCGTATGTAAATTGAGTTTAAGTTATGAGAATTAAGAACGAGTTTAATGAATGGGCCTGGAGAGGCAAAGATATGAGAATGACGAGAAAAGGTAAGTCTATATGTGTAGTGAAGAAGGAACCGTATGATTAAATCGATTTATTAAGGATTTATGGAATATTAAGTGTATGATGTGTGTGTATATGTATATGTATATATATATATATATATATATATATATATATATATATATATGGAATTTGTTAAGGAAGTTGATAGCAATTGATTGTTATAAGATAATCATGATATGACGTGTAAAGACAAAAAGGTAATACTCTTAATGTGAGTATAAGGGATGTATATTGCATATGTGTTGAGAATTGGTATTATGTGTGCTAAATAAATAAGCAAAAGGATGTAAAGATTATAAATCATCAATATAAGTTTTAGAGGAATAAAGGATGGTGGATTTTGGTAATCCGGTAGGGGTTCGCTTCTCGAGGAAGCGGTTTATGGAAAAAGTGAGTAATCAGACTATTTGAGATATTGGGAATTAATGTGTGAATTATGGAACCGAGAAAGTTCCTAGAGAATTAAGTATGAAATGATATGCAAATTGTAATTATTATAAATGATTATAATTGAGGAATAAAATTAGTATTTGAAAATGTGATAAGTCCTATGGGACAAGCCAATTATGAGGTAATCAATGATGGAAAAAAATTCAAGCATGATGAAGCGAGTTTAGATCAAAATAAGGATTTAGTTGGATAGAAAATAAGCAAAGTATGAATTTTAAAGGAATTAATGTCTAGATTTTTAGACAAAAGTCCAAAATGCCCTTGATAATTGAAATAAGGACCATGGTATCCTTTTGGTGAGAAATTACAAAGGTATCCTTAGCTAAACAAGTGAAAAGTCTTAAGTGCCCTAACCATGCATGATTAAACTAACCCTCTATGGTTAGTTATTGGAGATTAAGGTATTATATATGTATATATGAAAGTTGTATGCAGACTTGTTCATTTTCTTTCTTCTTTCGAAAGTTCTAGCTAAAAGTGTTTCAAGAGAGAAAAGAGAAGGAAATGTTAGGGTTGTGCAAGAAAAGCTCAAGAAATCCCAAGTAGGTGATCAAGAGAAGGATTATAAGCCATGAAGGTGGAGAATCAACCTTAAGAAGGTTCATATCAAGGAATAGGAGACCTACAAGAAGGTATATGCATGTTTAAGTTATCAAAGGTTATCTTTTATGAGTTTTTATGTAAGAGTAAGAGAAGTCATGCATGAATTAATGGCTAGATGTAAAGATTATGTGAGTTATGTGTTTTATATGTTAATTATGTTATGAAAGCCTAAGTTCAAGTTGGTTAGACCAAAGGTAGTGTACTATTCTTGTATATTTTCAAGCTAAGGAACATGATTCATGGAGGATCATATGTTATATGTTGAAAGTTTTTATGGAAACCTAGTTTGAGAGATTAATCATATATGAAGCATGCATAATTTCATGCTAGATAGCTTCAAAGAGTCATAAATGGAAGAGAAGCATGTTTTGTTAAGGAAATTTTAATATCAAGCTATAAATTATGATTTAAGGCATGATTATGTGTTTTATGTTGTTAATTGTGATAAAAACCTAGTTATAAAGGTTGAATATGTTTGATTCATGTAATATTTCATATTAGATTACTTTAAAGGTTCATGAAAGGTTGAAATAACATGTTTGTTTAAGGAAGTTATAATATTAGGCTATATTTCTCATGTAAACCAAATTGTAATCTGTAAAGTGCATTAGAATGTGCAGTTAGAAGTTTTAAGGACTTATAAAGTTGTTATATAGACATGTGGTAGTCTATGTGGCGTTTGAAGATTAAAGTGTTAAGTAGAGTTAAGTTTTGGAAAATGAAAGTTTTCAAAAGTTAGTGAAAATCCAACTTATAGGTGATTTTTGGCAATTTTGAGTAATTGAAGGTCAAATGAGGCCAAACACTTAAGTTTTATGAAAATATACAGGTTAAAGTCGATTTGGTAATCAACATAATCAAATTTGATTAAAAAGGCGATTCGAACGATCGAAATCGATCGTTTCGAATCGAAATGGATTTTAACGGACAATTGTCGCCTTGTGGGAAGTTTTATCATTTTGGAAGTTTAGACATGTCGTACATGACGTATGTGAGCTATGTCAAGTGTCAGAACGAAGTTTTAAAGCAAATGGCCAAAAATCACAAAGTTGCAAAAGTTGGTTTTTAAAGTTCAGAAAAATTTATAAGTATAATTTGAACAGCCCTCCTACGGTGTAGTTTTGCAATGATTTCGAGAAGCCAAATGGGGCAATAGGAAATTTTATAAAATACTATGTAGTAAGGTCTAGATGTGTGTGACGCCCTGAGATCTCACATGCCTTAATTCTGTCCATTTATATCTGGATAACATAAACATTAACTTTAAACCACATTAACTAGAATCTCGTGCGTTAAAACTTAAACTTTGTCTTTGAAACTATTTAGTTTGACCATAATGTGGTCCATATATTTTTTTTTCTTACATTCCTTACCTGTCTCAGGATCGTAATGCTCACTTAACATTCATTAGCACTTAGGTCAAACATTTATAAATTGTGATCTAGTCTATCTCATTTCATAATCATATATATTTTATGATTTAACATAATCTGTAAATAAAATTTCACCATGACCTATTATACATGGCCCTGTTTAACTATACATGTTCTGTACGTATTCCTGTTTACACACAGTCATTCATCATATCTATATCATATATCACCATGTCTGCTTTTAACTAATCCATACATATGAGTTTAGTACATTTAAAACTCTACCTACCATACAACACAAACTTTGCCTCATTACAATCTCTACTTTGAATAATACATACATGTACATTTACCTATAGGAATTTACAAACCATACATATTCTTATACCATCTAGATTTATCATTTAAAAACAACTATTACATAACTCACATTTATACAAATTTACATGCCACAATTTTTTCTAATGCTTGTCCATACATTCACTTCCGTTACCTTAGCTGAACCAAATCATCTGGCCTTCTCATGCTTTACCTAAAAAAGTTAGTTTATAGCAAGAATGAGCATAAAGCTCAGCAAGTTAATCAGCTAACACTTTTCATGCTCACAATTTATAATATGCATCAACATCCTTTACCTTAACATACAATGCTTAATGTCACGTAATTCATTTAGCACTTAAACCACATATTTGCACATAAGGCACATTCAACTCATATACCATCACATAGCTCACTTATAATATCTAATACACTTAAGTCTGAAAAACTTGTTTGGTCTACATTATTTTACTTAACCTTTATTGCATTGCTTGGCCATTCTATCATTCTCTGCCTTGGTTTGCCACATCGAGCATTATCTCTAAATATACAATCTATATTCATCAATATAGGATCATAGCTTATATAACTTATCAAACTTAATCCATAATTGCATAACCATTAATCTCTATTCATATCACATTTGATGTATTATATCTTACATAAGTTAATAATACATCCAAGCTCGTTCCCGACTTTTACAAACCCCAAGCATGGTTTGGCTTAGCTTTAGGCATGTTATGTTATGCCATTTGTCATTCCATTATACCTTAACATCCTTTATTTTGATCATTCTTTATCTATTTAGGGTTTACATAACATATTCTTATCATTCCATATCAAAATATAGCTTTTTGGAAGCTTAAAAAAAATAAAATTCAAACACAGAGCAATTTCGCCCCAGCGCCGCCAGAGCTCGCTGGCCGCGAAATTGGCTCAGCCGTGAGTAGTACATTTGGCCCCAGCGCAATCTTTAGTACAAAACATGGCGCCGGGGCGCAGTGTTCAGAAATGGAATTTCTGATTTTTGCACTACCTTTGCCGATTTTTAACTCTTTCATCTTACATCCAAATAAGCTCAAATTTGGACACCTTACTACCTAGTATTTTACAAAAATACTACTTGCCTCATTTGGATTCTGAAAAATAGAGATACACTAGCCCTTAGGAGGGCTGTTCAACACAATTCCAGACTTCAAATTTTTTTCAACTTCAAAACCAACTTTTACCAACTTTGTGATTTTTGGCCACAAGATTTAAAAATTCAATCCAACACTAGATAAAGCTCATATAGGTCAAATATGACATGTCTAGACCTTCGAATCAACTTAACTTCACACGAGGCGAGTTTTGTCCGTAAAAATCCGTTTAGGGTCGAAACGATCGATTTCGATCGTTCGAAACTCATTTTCATTCAAATTTTCATCCGTTGATTCCCAAATCAACCTAAACACATGTAATAACATAAATTTAGGTCATTTAACTTCATTCCACCTTTAACTCTTTAAAATTGCCAAAAATCACCCTTAAGGTTAAATTTTCAATAAAATTTCCAAACTTTTCATTTTCAACACTTATGCTATTCTTGGTCCCTTATTGCAATACTTGATTCTAACTCACCATTTACCACATATAACACATATTTGACTTTTATGGGCCTTCAAAACCTTTAAACCTTTTCAAATAAACTTATTTTTCAAAATAAACTGATTTAGGCGTCGGCGAACGTTTTAAAACGTTTAAAATCTTCAATTGTCGCCATAGATGCCAACTAACTTCCAAATCAACACCAACACATGTATTTATGAAAAACTTAGTTGATTGGCCTCATTAAACCATTAATTAACCAAAATGGCTAAAAATTCACATGTTGGTAGGATTTTTACCAACTTCACAAAACATAACTCTTAAACCACATTTGAATCCTTGAACTCTATATCAACATACATTCGTATATACTCGTTTAGAAACTTCATTCACTTGTATAACTTCTATAGGCATCTCCTAATGCACTTTACAGATTATAACGTAGTCTATACATAAAGTATAGCCTAATATTGTATTTCCTTCGCAAAACATGTTCTTTCAACCTTTCATGCATCTTGTAGTCTATTTAACATGAACACACACATGATTTCTTCATGATAAACCTTCTAGTCTAGGTTTTCATCAAATTTAACAACATATTACACATGATCATCTCTTAAATTATAATTTATAGCTTCAAAACATACATGAATAGTTTATCAACTTTGCTCAACCAACTTTCAAGCCTAGGGTTTCAACATAAACCAACATAAAACACATATACTCACATAATCTTTACATCTAGCCATTAATTCATGCATGCCTAGTCTTAAACTTGAATTTAAACTCATAAACTTCAAATTTTAAAATAAGAACATGGTTATACCTTCCTTAACTCTTCTCTCCTCTTGCTATTAAACTTGCTAGTGTTGAATCTTCACTTTGATGATTGATAATCCTTCTCTTGATCACTTTTCCAACAATTTCTTAAGCTTCTAGTCTAAACCGTAGCTTCTCTCCTTCCGTTCTCTCTTTAGCCAACTAACTTGGATGAAAAATGAGCATACTTGACTTAATACTTACATATATTGTATATGACACTCCAACAACTAACCATGCATTGGTTAGTTTAACTATGCATGGTTAGGGTCTCTTTAGACATCTCACTTGACCAAGTAAGGGCATAGTGGTCATTAAGCAAAATGGGACACCATAGTCATTTTCCAACTTGTGAAGGGCACTTTGGTCTTTGGTCCATTTCCTAGAGAAATTTACATTCACAATAATCCATAAATTGCTTATTTCTACTTCAATTCAAATCCATTTTGATTTCAACTTGTTTCATTAAGTTTGAATTTAATTCCATCATTAAATACTCCACAATTGGCTTGTCCTATAACACTTGTCACACGTTGAAAATTGAATTTCATTACATAATAATCATTATCCATAATAATTGCCAATTTGCATGTTATTAACTTCATAATTTTCCTACGAACCGTCTCGATTCCATATTTCATAAACTTTACTTTCCGACATCTCAACTAGTCGTCATACTCACTTTTTCCCTAAATCACTTTATCGGGAAGCGAACCTCAACCGAATTACCAAATTCCGTTGTCCTTTATCATTTTAAACTCATAATATCATTATTACGATTTTTACGTCATTCCACTTATTTATATAACACACATAATGTTAATCCTCAGCATACATAATATCGACATTCCTTTTACGTACTTTCAGGGTATCACATTTTATATCTATATATCATAACAAATGATTTTCTTCTTAAGTCCATAAATATCAATTTCTTATTAACTCCACAACATTCAAAGATCGTCAATCTTATTATTCCTTTAATCTCTATCTCGAATCATTCTTTTTCTATCATATCAAATATACATATTCACATATTTGATCAACCACATAGATCACTTATATCACATAGATCACATAATAATTCACATTTAATCTCTCTTACAACTTTCTGTCATTCAATGCTAGGTTTTAACTAATAACATTTACTTAATTAACCATAATCCTCATTTGGAATTCTGTTAAATCCTGGGGTGTCACATGTGTGCCAAATTTGGTGTGAATTGGATGTGTGGTTAAGGAGTTAAAAATTAGCAAAACAGGGGTAAAAATCAAAGTGTGCTTAAGTAGAGGACTGCGCCGGTGCGCTGTCATTTACACTAAACACTGCGCCGGGGTGCAATGTCACTGTTCATCGGCCGAGTGCTTTTCGCGGCCAGCAAAGTCTGAAAGAAGAAACATGGCGCCGGGGCGAGGTTACTGTAGCACTGAAAAATTTTAAAATGCCCAAAAAGCTATGTTTTGATATAAAATGATAGAGATGGGTTGTGCAAACCCTAGATAGATAAAGACTGACCAATATAAAGGGTGTCAAGGTATAATAAAATAAGAAGTGGCATAATGTAACATGCCTAAAGCTAAGTCAAATCAAGTTATAAATTATTAAGACATGTCGGTAACGAGTTAGGCTGTATTACTAACCTACATAAGGTGTAATACATCAAAAGTGAAATGAATAGAGATTGATGATTAAGAGGTTATGAATT
Organism: Hedera helix; assembly: GCA_947179155.2. Taxonomy (NCBI): domain Eukaryota; kingdom Viridiplantae; phylum Streptophyta; class Magnoliopsida; order Apiales; family Araliaceae; genus Hedera; species Hedera helix. The sequence continues at coordinate 9,954,427 of OX359279.1, forward strand.
AATTGTGACAAGTTATATGAAGTTTTATGATCCTATATTGATAAATAGGTTATGTGTTTACAAATAAAGTTCGGACTAGCAACCCGATGCGAGGAAAGATAAAAGGCCAAGCGAGGCGGTACATGTTAAGTGTAACTAAAGCATACCAGGCAAGTTTTCAGACTAAAATGTACTATTGTTCTAAATGAACTATGTGGTAGTAAAGAAATTTGAAACGTGCCTATGTGCAATTATGTGATTTAATTTTTAAGTGCAATACGTGACTATAGCATAGTATGTTAAGGTAGAGAAAGCATGACGCATATTATAAACTACGAGCATGAAATGTGTTATCTGAATTACTTGCTGAGCCTATGTGCTCACTCTTGCTATGAACTAACATTTTAAGTAAAAGTACATGAAGGCCGGAGGTTCCGGTGCAGCTAAGGTAAAAGAACGTGGGTATCTAGATAAGCATAGAGGACATTTGATATATGTAAATTTATGTAGAAGCAATTATTTACCAGTTTGGTTTTAATTGTTAAATCTAGAAGATAGAAACTAATGTATATGATTTGTATGATTAGAGAATGAAAAGTGGATGTATGTATTATCCAAAAAAAAAAATGATACATGTGATAAACTTGTATGTATGGTACAGAGATATGTAAAAAGATATTTTTGAGCAGGAACAGATATATATAAATAAGGCCATATATGGATAGTTCATGGCGAAATTTTAATTACAGGTTATGTAAATCATGAATATATATTTGATTATGAAATGGAATAGACTCTATCGCAATTAATAAGTGTCGACCTAAATACTAGTGAATAGTAAAGTGAACGTTGCAATCCTGAGACGGATAATGAATGAAAGATAAAGTTTTGATAAAAAAAAATTGTGGACCGCATTATGGTCAACTAAAGGTTATAAAGGTTAAAGATTAAGTTTTAACGCACGAGATTCCGGTTAATATAGGTTTAAGGTTAATGATTATGTTATCCAGAGAAAATCGAATATAATTAAGGAAGGTCGGGATCTCAGGGCGTTACAGTTAGAGTAAACACAACACTCTTTCTTAAGAAGCATAAGGATAAAATATTGTTAGTACAAATTTATATAGATGATATAATCTTTGGTTCTACTGACAAAAAGCTATATGAGAGAAGTATAGTGATTTGGGGGCATCACAATGTTCAAGTGAGAGAGAGCTCTTAATGTGATGAATTCACTTATGAGGGGGAGATTGTTAGGATATCACAAATGAATTGGAGTTTCACATCAGATAAATAATGAAAGAGTGAATGATTAATATATATGAATGGACCCAAGACCTAATGACTTAAGATTTTGAGTCAAGTTAGGTTCCAAACATGTATGCTAATAATTTGTGTACGTGCAAGTGACGCGCAAGCTCCCTAATCCTCCTCCAACAAATTAGATAAATTCGAGTAGGATTTCCATATTAACATTAAAATGGATGGGATATTAACGAGTCAACCCTATGGATAGTTACTCAAAGCTAGGTCTGAAAACAAAATCAAGTGGTTTGTTCAAAAGTCAATGAGGTTTTATTATAGTGATTAAAATTGAGGAACTGTGACCTTTAAGTCTTAGGTTTGATGTTCACCTTAGGTGAGTTTATTTCTTCATTTATGTTAAACTTATTTTCTCTTTTATTTGAGGCTTGAATTTGATTATGAAATTATATTGTATTCTCTAAAGGGGGAGGCTTTTAAAAAAAAAAAGTTCTGAAAATGAAATCAAGTGGTTTAAAATTGGGACGTTTGAGATCGATTTGAAAATTTTTAGCGAAACACTGATTCGATACTAAAATGATTCAAATTCGAATCTATTATAATATTCGAACACTTATACGAGTTGAATATTAATCATCTGCTCTTTGCTCATTTAAGAGATTAATTTTTTTTTACATCACTAATTCTTACTCGATACAAATTCATTGATCCTAACTTGCATACAATATCAAGTATACCTGATCAATTTAATAAATAGTATTTAACAATTAATTTTTTTTACATATTTTAAGAAATGAAAGGAATTTTTATGTTTTTCGTAAGAGTCAAACAACTTGATTCCAAGTAGGGCCCTGCGTGTCATCTCATGCACCATACCAAGCCCATGAGAAATGCAACCTGAAGGTTGACCGGTGTGGCCAATAAATTCCTGGCTTTCATGCAGCTCCATGCAGAACACGAGTGAGTAGCAATACTCTTTCAGATTATTAGCATCCCAACTTTCCAGTCTTTTTTTCAGTTTTGTAGGGTCCGCCCCGTTTACATTATTATTCTAAATGCATGCTTCTGTCATTCTGTGTGTGAGAGAGTACTAGATTCATGGAACTCTTTAACTCAAATTAATTAATAAAAAAAAAAAATTAGTGCACGTGAATATGATGAGTAAGACGTGATTCAATTAAGGAGTGATTATTAATTAATAATTGAATAACTATAATTCATAAAAAAAATAATTATAAGTGAGTAATAATGAAGATTTTGAAGGAATATTTAATTAGGTCTAAAGATAGTCTGTTTTAATATTAGATTAGATTTATAAAATAAGTCTAAGTTTAATATACAAAGACATCAAATTCTTTAATTCAAAATTAATTAATAATGAGAAGAATTGATCTAACTTATTATATACTTGATTCTTTGTCAAAGTACTAGATACATGACAACATATATATTCAAACATTTTTAATTAGTCATGTCTTTTTCTCGCTATAAAACAAATGGCTATTTTCACTAATTATTCTGTTAGAATAAACTAAATTCCTTGAAAAATAAATTTCGCAGAACATAATTTCGTGGAAATTAAGGCGTTTTCTTATAATCCGGGTCTGTTCATGGTTTTATATAAGTTATGTGACATGTTCTTGGCATTAGAGAAATTGAGTTCTTTATTATTCATATATATTATCCAGGTTGCTTTTTAATTTAGGTTTCAGAAAGAAATACAGATTAAAAAATATAATTAATTTTAATTTAATTAATTAATTTGAGTGTAACATGTTCATATTATCGTTCTAAAATTAACTGGAAAGATGAAATATAAACACATTACTAGTTAATAATTAGCGATAATATGAAAACTAAGTCACTAATTTGCCTTAAAAATTTATAAATGATGAATAAAATAAACAAATCTTTCTCTCTTAAAGAATTAAATAAAAAAAAACAATGGGAGTAATTTTTTAAAAGAAAATGTCATACTTCTAATATAATACCACTATTAAAAAAGCATGTGCTGATGTGCTTTATAAAAGTAAAATCTTATATTCAATTTTACCAATAACCTTAGAAGGAGGTTGTTGATAATCAATATTTGTTAGAAAAAAATATAGATTTAATAATATTATACATTTTTAGTGATTTATTGTTCAGATAACATAATTATTATTATTAAGGTTTATTTATAGGCAAAAACTTAGTAAGACGTAATTAAAATGGTTTATATAGTATTTAAGGCCCTCTTATCCTTTATTTATTTTATAATTTCTTGGTGGGACTTTTGAGATTCATCCCCCGCATATTCAGGTTAATTACAAGATCACCACAGGAACTGGTTCATCCATTAGGAAACACATCATAATTAGTAGGTTATCAATTACACTGTTAATTTCTGAGTTTTAAAATGGATGACATTCAATATCTTGTTACTGAATTGTGAATAAAAAAGAATAAAAAAATGGACGATAATAGATGAATTTGGACTTATAATTAAATAATTTTTTTATAATTTTTATTATACTCTCTACATTAAAAACAGGCTAAAATTAATACGATGATAAAAGAGTAATCTATAACTAAAACTTACATGATTTTTTTTTCTTCTCTTTTTTTTTTCATTTTTTAAAAAAAATTAGTAACAACGTGAAAGAAAACTTGTAAGTTTTTTTTTTATCTTTTATTTTTATCCTAATTCAAGTTTTACATTATTTTTTTCCATCCAAAACTCAGAAACATAGTGTTGGACTGCAATTTTAGGGGCTATGTTTACTTGCAAAAAAAATAGTTGAGATATGGCTATTTACACTAATTTATTACTATTTTGGACTATTTATCCCTTTATTAGTCCATTGTTAAATCTCATGAATTATATTTAGTCATTTATGAGGTCATTTGATGAGTGATTATCATCCCTAGTAGAAATTAAAGATGATATTATGTAAGCTCCTTTGAGGTATCAAATATAATTAAAAATAATCAAAAATAGTACAAAGATTAAGTAAAGGACTATAATTATGAGATAAAATAATCCAAAATACTGATAATTAATTAGTACAAATAGTCCATATATTCCATCCACATATCATTTTTGAAAACAAACATATACAGCCCTAGATACATTAACATGTATATATATGTATACAAATAATGAACTTAATTTAGATGGGTGTTAATTAGGGTTCTACTAGCTAGTGGCGTATAGGCAGAGCGGCGATAATAGACAGAAAAGCGGATAACAAGCAGGAGGAAATGGTGGATGCCTAGCTAGCTAACTAGGTTCACGAATGATGAACGAACGTATTGCTGACCGGTGGTGTCTGATCCAAGACCGCCACGGCCGGTGTCACCCCGAGGTTCGTGGGTCTGGTTTAGGAATTGATAATAAAATAAGATAGACAACGGGTTGATAGTGGCAAACCCTGATGCATGGGAGTGAACAACGTTGCCTCTAGGAAGAGTAAAACCAAGCATTCAAAGTTACTCTATATAGTAATACTATATTGTCACAATACATACAAAAGTTACATTATAAAATTTTGGTCTATTTTTGGGTGACATCTGAAACAACTGATACAACTTTATATTTGGATAAGGATAATGTTAAGGGTAAACTTCAGGTTCCAATTATAACTCCACATATATTTTGGGGTCAAATACGCCATTAACTCTAAATTTTGATATCAAATGTGTCTTAAAAAATATAATGGTGAATAAAATAAATAATAATTTATGACATAATCAATTACTAAAATTTACTTATCAAATATAATGATAACACTTCAATAGAGATACTATTTGAGATTAAAAAAACTAGTAAGTGTTGAGATTAGACTTGACTATTTAGACTGATCATTTACCATTACCTTGACAAACCCAACCGATCTCGATTCTAACAGGACTTGATTTTCAAATCCTATATAGTTAGGGTCGAGTATAAGATATATTCACCAGACCACGACCAAGCCCCCAAACACAATCTGTTTTTATACTCCCCCATTTAAAAATATAGGACTATTACCGATTTATTTAAAATCAATTTAGATAGTTTCCAACTCAAAATTGACATCAATTTTATTAATTTTAGTCAATACAATGACGACTTTGTAAACTATTTAAAAAAATACTATTTATCGTAAGATTTATTATTTCATAATTATTAATAAATCATATTAATCTTAAGTTTAAAAATATCTCATATTAATTTTGAGAAATCAATAATAATCTTATAATTAAAAACAGATAAGATGTATATATAAGGATTAATCTATAGTCAAAGCTAAATAGAAGATATTATCCATTCAAACCATTTATAACCGTCTGCAAAAAGTTTAAATTGTCCAAATTAACCACCTTCTGCGTAATAATTATAGAATATATTTATATACACATCTGAAGTGTACATACAAAGGCGCACAAAACCAAAATAATAAAAAATGTTATAAAGAGGAGAGAGAATTTTTTTACTATTATTTTACTTTTATATGTCCTTGAATATACACTTTGAATATGTACATAAATATAATACTTGTCGGGTCTCCACCTCGAGGAATTAATTATGATGATAACAAATAGGTCATTAGGAAAAGAAAATAGAAAATATATAATATCCTCTCCATATGTTTATCTCTTATATTCTATATGTTTTTAAAATTGCATATTTTCTTACATTGGCCAAAAAATTTCAAACTATTTAATTTTATTTTTCAATTGACCTTGATAATTTTAATATCAAGTGTTAGAAAAATAAATTCAAATAGCAATATCTTCTAAGGCAATAAAAGAGGTCAAAAATAAAAGTGCTCACAAGTTTTCAAATACATAGTTTTGAAAAACTTAAAGTTTTTCTTAGTGTTGTTTCTGAGTTTTTAATATAAAAAAATAGAATTTTTTTTTTTTAAAAAATTCTTATGTTTCTAAGTTTCAATGAAAAGAAAAGAAAAGAAAAATATCACTTTACCCTTCTATTACATGTGATATATCAATTATAGTTATAACTATTGAAATATGAGTCAAAAATATGCAAGATACAAATTTAATTAAAGTCATATTCGATATTCAAATATAAATATCCAAATCAATGTTAAACAAAAAATAATTTTACAAAGTCATTGTCATATTATACTCAAAAGTCATCAAATATCATTTGTATTATTAATACTAAATCGATTATTCATCAAATTCTTGCATAGATACGGCACCTAATTAACTCCAGAACCTCTTTGAGTATACCAACTGAAATAACTTCTGCATCCATCTGCAGACAAGAGAAATTTAAAGTGAAAAAAGTTACAATCAATTCACAAAACATAAATCTAGCTCTAGATAAACTCCCACTACAAGAAAATCGTATATTTTTTACGGAAATATTTTCGTCGACATTAAGTTATTTCCGACTGAATATTTCGTCGGAAATAATTTCAGTCGAAAATATGCCAATTATAGTGAATTATAGTAGCGCCAAAGCTTCCCGCTTGCAAAAAATATTTTCGACTGAAATTTGATCGGAAATAAGCTTCAATTCAATCGAAAATACACCAATTATAGCGAATTATAGTGGCGCCAAAGTTCCCGCCTGCAGAAATATATTTTCGAAGGAATTTCCGACGGAAATAATCTTGAATTCTGTCATAAATAAACATATGTTCTTTAAAGACCGAACCAGTAGCAGCTTCATTCTATTTCAGTTTCATTCTATTTCAAGTAGCAGCTTCATTTTCTCTCTCTCTCTCTCTCTCACACACACACACACACGCATACATATATATTGGGAATGTTATATTTGTGATTTTGTGAAGATTTTTCTAATTGTTCATCTACTTTTGAAATGGTGCAACTGTGCAAGCAAGTTGTTTGATAAAGTGCTGAAGTGAAGAAAAAGTCATGGATTGCTACTAAATTTGAGGAGACCCAAGTTCCCCTCCTTTTAGATCTCTAAGTATGTCTTCTAGTATACAAAATCTTGATCAATTTTGTTATGCATATGTTGTGTTTGTTAAAATGTGTGAATGTATGTTTTGTAAAGGTGGAGGAGACAAGTATTGCGGGTAAGCATACTCCTCTCTTTATTGCAGGTAAGCATTTTGTAAGATTTTCTCAAACAATATAAGAAACCTACAAATTGTAATTGAAATTTGTAATTTTCACTAACAATATCAAAAAGCCATAAATTATAATTCAATTTTGTTCACTAATTATTGATTTATGTATGTTATGTTGATTACAGATTGTAGGTTTTTGTGTTACCTTCCTTCGGTAATAGCCATTGCCACAATGCTACTTATATTCAATAGCTTAGAGCCTTGTGTTGATTGTTCATATGACTGGTAATTTTTTTTTTAAAAAAAAGTAAAGTTATTTTCGACGGAATTTTCCGTGGGAAATAATTTATTTCCGATGGAAATTCCGTGGAAAATAACTTATTTTCGACGGAAATTCCGTCAGAAATAACATAATATTTTCGACTGAATTTGCGACGGAATTAATCCCGATGTGCTTATTTACGATTGAATTTTTAACCGAATTTTCCGTCGGGAATAATCTTATTCCGACAGAATAAGGTTATTTCCGACGAAAAATTCCGTTGGAGATAAACTTTTTTCTTATAGTTTCCTCTCATCATATCATTATAGTTTAATAGAAATAATAGGCTGAACATCATACAACATACAGTTTAGTAAATACTATATGTTCCCGTGCCAACATATATACCTGCTCGAAGAATTCAACAAAGTCAATCGCGGTTGATGAAGTCGGCAGTCTTGAAGACAGAAAAAAGTCTCTCTCTCAACCTAAGTTAGTAAATACATACTGTAAATTGAGAATAATATGAAAATTATAAAAATATTATTTATTCTTTTTTTTTTTCATTTAAATCAGGCCAATTTTTGATAAAAAAAAAAATTAACAGAAAAAGTGACCAAGTATTCTATTCATTTATTTTCTTTTTCATTTATTAAAAAACTTAGAAACATAATAATTGGACAAAAAACTTAAATTTTTCAATCATTTCTTCTTCTTTTTTTCTGTCCATTTTAAAACTTAGAAACAACTAGCCAATTTGAATTTGAAATTGCCAAAAGGAAATCTATGGTTTTAGTAGGCATACAAGCTATAAACTAGTTAATTTCAAAATATGCTTACTAGTTTGCAAGTCGGATAGGGGAATGTAAACTCAGCTAATCTCCATATTTTCATTATTAATTGAACCATAAACTTGACCATTGGAGCAATGCATGCCCACCACCTTAAACTAACTAATGCTTTAAGAAACAAGGGACAAACCATCACCACTAAGAAAATGGCCGGCACCTTGGTTGCCTTTTAAAATCCAATCTTGGCACTTCATTTCAAAAATAAGATGATCCAAATCTTTGATTAATTTTTGAACCATCTTATCCTCATTTGGATTTTCCTATAAATAACTTACTCCTCCTTTCATTTTAATTCACCAATTCACTTACAAAAAATCTCAAGAGCTCGATTCTTTGTTGTCTACAATTTTCTAAGCTTATTAAAACTCTCTTTCTCTCTTCCAAGTCCGAATTTCTAGAGTTGCTAGTGAAGAAAAAATTGGTCTCAGTTTTGGAGATAAGTTTTAATTGGTTGCATTTATTATTATCTTCTAATTGCTTAGTTTGAAATATTGTTATACTTGATTATATATTCTCATATTTCATCTAGCCTCTATTTATACAAATACTGAATACAAGTTACTTGTGCTTGAAGGCAATAAAGAATTCTCTTATGTTTAAGAGTAACAAAACCTTTAACTAGGCCAATGACCTGATTGAAATTAATTTTTATAAATATAAAAAAATAAATTTTCTACACTTGGGTCATTGAGAGAATATCGTTAACACTCCAAAATTAATCATTACTTTAACTCTATAAATTCAAAATTCAGTATAATGACAAACAAGGGTCGATCCCACAGAGAGAGAAATTGTTTTCAATCTATCCTAATGTTTCTAGCAATAATTATAAGCAGATAATAAAGAATGGGGGTTTTAAATTAATTATCATTAACTAAATAACAAAAGTAAATTAATAAGATTAACCACTAAATTAAAAACTTTAGTTCTTTAGTTCAATTTCACCCTTATAATTAATAATTCAATCAATCAGAATATATTTCTATCCTTCTATGAAACTAATAACCCTAGGCAACAATAAGCTCTACTACCTAAAATTTTCCTTAATTTCAATCTAACAAAACAAACACTTCATAAGATTCTATCCATAATACAACCTAGAACAAGCTCTCTAAATTTAATATAACGGAAGCATTAATCACAAGAAAATTAGATTATTTTAAGCAACAATCTCATAAGCTCGAACTGTTTAATTTACATCATAATAACCATAGCAATAGATAAAAGCTTAACCACAATCATCTGTCAGTATTTACTACTAATGATTTGGAACAATATCAATTACACGTAATATAATTCCTAAATCTAGTAATTGATAATAAGTCGAGCAATCTAACGAGCTCTAATCAAATCAATCAAATTTAATATAAAATAAGCAATTGAAACAAATTATCACAAATAACTTCATATAAGGAAGAATAAATAATATTAATGAATTGATTTAACCATTAATTGCAATCGGGTTTGAAATCCCCTAAAACTGAATTAAAGAATTTAGTTTGCATACTCTGAATAGTAATCTCTATGAATGAATGAATGAATGTAAAAGTATCCCCTAATTATGTCTAACATCCTCTATTTATAGTTAAATAAACAATCCCTAGCTTAGAAGGAATTAAAATACAATTAGGAATCAAAATAACTCCAAAAATCTGCTCACAGTTGGCTTCTTTCATGCTTCCTAAAAGAGTCAACACGCTTTTGACCAATTGACCCTCCCGTGCAGCTACTTCGCTGAACCACGCAACTGCACCACAACGTACTGATTTTCTTTCTAGGTACTCACGCAGTCGCGCCAACTCCCCACGCAAATGCCTGAGATGCCGAGTAGCTGCGCCACTTACCCATGCAGATGCGCCATTAGCTACTGCTTTCAGCCTTAATCGTTTAACACACCAGCACAGTTGCTTTATTTCCTCACGTAGCTGTGCCACTTCCTTTCCATGCATGGCGCGGTTGACCTGCTATGTTGCCTTAATTACAAATCTGCCATCACGAGTTATTTATTTACCGTTTTGCCATTTTCTTTCTTTTTCCTATAAATTCAAATTAAAACAAATAATTAGTTTAATTAGGCACAACATAATTAACAGATAAGAATTAAGGAATAAAAATATAATAAAATGTATTCCCATTAGTCATCCCAAACACGAGGGCGTGATTAGAGATTTTTTCTTTCTAAGGAATAATTATTTGTGGGACTTCAAAGTCAGTGATCAACTGAGGAAGAATTGCTAGCTAGATCAAATATATTGAAATATATATTTGAGTTAAACAATTTTCAGTTGTTTATATCAAGTATATTATTACCTACCATATTTGTTATACTTAATATATGTTTGCAAGTATTTGATCTTAATTGATTTATCTGTTATAGTTGCTCTTTCATATAAAAGTTATTACCATTTTTATACATATTTGAACTTGATTGACATATATATATATATATATATATATATATATATATATATATATATATATATATATATATATATATATATATATATATATAAGAATATACACACATATATAAAAGTTATTTAAACTTTTATATAATTGCGCATAAATTATATATCTACTTGCACAGAAGAATATCATATATGAACATAATTGATATATCTGCTTACACGAGAAACGTATCACTCACATATAAAAGCAATTAAACTTTATATATATTTATCTGATCTTAAACTTCTATCTGCTTATTTGAGAAGTACAAAATATAAAAGTTATTATAGGTGAGAAATTTCGTACCTTGCTAGGGTTAGGGTTTCGTATTGATCGAGGAGACCAGAAATTCGTGAATTGTATAGAATCGATCGGGTGATTGAAGAGGGGAGAAGAACAGGTAAGCAACTACTCGAGTAACACAAGGCAGAACTCTCGAGGTCTCGGCGTAATTGCTAGTGTCCAATAAACTATCGTGTGTTTGGGGTCTCGAGGGAATTCAAGTCCGACTTTGAGGGTCCAAGAGTATTCTCGAGTGTCTCAAGTCAGGAGAGAATTCTAAGTCACCAACAAGTTCAGATAGGATACAAGTTCCTCATAAAATGAGGGAGGTATCTATAGAGTTCCCTGACAAGGGGCATGTGCCAGGCATGTGACTCTAGGAAAAATTTTAGAAATACCCTTATTAATAGAAAAATTCTCAGAATACCCCTGGTTACCCGAGTAATGCGCGCTCATATTGTCCCGTTCTTCTAGCCACCAATCCAATCCCTCAATCGATTTCCAAATTGAACTGCCCCATGAGTCTTCTACCTTGAAATTAGTGAAGACACCCCTCAAGTCTCATTTTCAAGATTCTTGTTGTTCAATCCAAAAAATTACACCTAAACTTTACCATCGAAAAACCCTGAAGAACCTCAGCACGGTGCAGACAGGGCCAACCCTATGGGGCCAACCCTAGGGGTCAAACCCTAAGGGGGCCTAACCATAGAATGGCCTAACCCTAGGGGGTCCTAAGGGTCCCTTAGGGTTTTTTGTTTCGTCTTTATTCATTTTCTCATTTTGTCCTTGTTCCATTTCGGTAATTCAAATCAAGTTTAATCAAGCAATCATTATCGGACATTTTCATTAAGGGTGGCCCACCTAAAAGGACAAATCCTAGGAGGTTGAACCCTAGCAAACTAAACCCTAGGGTTTCCCCTTTTTCCAGTTTTGATTGTTCATTCGTTATCTATTTGTCCGTTGTTTATTATTCGTTGTTCATTTATTTCAGATTTGTTCGTCTTAGTTCATTTAATTCATTAGGTTAAATGTAAATCCTAATTTCTATTTGGGTTTATATTTTGTCCACGTGAGTCACGCGTTCAAAGTGGCGATCATGCACACAAGCTAAGTCTTCAAATATTTTTTGAACATTCCTTGCGTTAAATTCCTTATAAGCATCAAAATCGAATTTGAGAACATGTAAAAACCCTAGGGTCGAACCCTAGGTAAAGAACCTTAAGGTCAAACCCTAGGCGCAATTCGTGCCCTAGGTCCGAACCTTAGGAGGTTGCCACGGCTAGGGGCCCTTGTTAGGGTTTTGTGTGTTTTTTCCTTCCTCATTCCCTTATTTCCTAATTTCTTTTGGAAACTAAAACAAGGAAATCCCAATCTTGTAGCCTTTTAGAAATAAGCTTCATACTACTTAATTTTGGAAACTAAATCCTTCCTTTTTGGTTTAGGAAAGGTAAATCATTCCCTTTCGATTTAGGAAAGGAAATTGAATCCAATTTTTATTTCGAATTTCCATAACACTAGCACTTGGGGTTCTATAAATAGAGGACCCAAGTATTTCACAACTCTTCATCCCAAGAGCTTTGTAGTTTTCTCTCTTTCCCAATTCTTTCTTTCTTTGTTCAAGGAGAAATCACGAGATCAAGCCAAAGTTTTGCAAGCCAAGCAAGGAATCAAGGTAACGGTTCATCACCATTAGGGGTCGAACCCTAAGTGACACACTCCATAGTGGTCGAACCCCAGGGGGCAGTTAAACCCTAAGGGTTCTTCTTGCCCTCATTCATTTTTTTTCCTTTTCCCTTCTCTTGTTTTCTTGGATAGTTTTTTGTATTTGAATCCTTTTTTTATGGTTGTTTCTTCTTCGTTTGAGGTGTTTTCTAGTTTTTCTTTTCTAAGCCACTTCACCCTAACGGGATCTTAGCTTTCTAAAGAAAGATTACCTTTTCATAATGAAGGAATATCTGGGTCAAACAACCAATGCAATCGCAAGGATTTAAAAAAGGTAAAATTGGATCATCCCCTTAGATGGTCGAACCCTAGGGTGGTCGAACCCTAGGGGGAGGGTGAACCCTAGGGGGTTTTGATTCCTCCCTTCATGCGTTTTTGTTTATTCATTCGGGTGATTTTCTCATGTTCGATTTTTTACTTTTCAGGTGTCCTTAATCTCTCTTTCCTCGGTCTAAGACTACTCATTTGAGTGTCAAACTTAGTTCATGTCGGGTTTTGTTAAAGAGAAGTTTTCTTCAAGCGACCTTGTCAAAATTCATATTGGTAAGCTGATAATAAGATTTTTATATCTATTTATTACGTATTTTATGTTTAATTATTTGTGAGTTTTTAAGTCTTTTTAGTATTTTAGGTAATTTATTTAATTTTATGTATTTTAAAGTTAATTCTGTAGGAAAATTGTTGTCTAATGGCAAAATGGCAAATAATGGACACCCGATGGCAATTCTGTAATTAACTTGAACAATGTTTGGCGCGCCATACGCAAAAGAGGAATCAATACCACCAGCAAAGGGAACGACGCCGTCTGGATGAAGCAATGGATCAACTGAGCTCGCGCCATGCGCGTGGCCGACCAGGAGGGAAAAACGTACGCTCAATGCGCGGTGGACAATAACAGCAAGGATAAGGCGTGTGACCAACAAATCCTGTTGGTAGCTTAATTACTTTATAGTGGGACCCGCCACCAAGCTTATTTGCATTCCTTTTTCTAGCAATATGCACATGGCCAGCAAAGTGAAAATAAAGGATTTATTAAATCCTTATTAGTTCTGGAAAAGGAAAATAAAATTAGGAAATTTTATTTATTAATTTATTTTAATTGTATTTCAAATCCTATTAGGGTTAGAAAAAATTATGTATCTATAAATAGAGGCTTTGAGACATAATTAGGGGATTCCCTTACACATAATTCTTATTCTTTTTCTATTATGAATAGTTAAATTATTGTTCTTGGATTAAATTAGTGGAAGCCAACAAAATTTATGCATTATGAGCTCTAATTTCTTTTAATTGTTTAATTTATATTTTGAATATTGAATATTATTTTTTTTCTTAATTTTTATGATTGATTTGTTTAATTGCTAGGTCGCATACTAGTTTATTATTCAAATTAATCTACTGTTATTTGTGAAGCAACTAAGATTAATAATTATTTTACAGATCAAATGATTATTATATCTTAGGAAGAGTGTTCATTTAAATTAAATTCAAACGTGTGGCTTGTGTTGTTTCAACGAACTCTCCAAATCTTAAATCTGCTATTAAATTAAATCTTTAGCATATGTTGGATGTTATTTTATGGTAAGGGTCATTTAGATCGCGTGTATCTACTTAACTAAATTTAAGGAGAGAAGAGGAAAATTATTTCACCTGAGAGTAGTTATTCCTATGGTGAATATTTAAAATATTTATTGATTTATGTTTGCATCAATGATCAGTGTAAATTTCTAATGGTGGATGTTAATATAATCCAAGGTTTATTCTTTTTATTTAATTCATTAATTTATTCTGCATATTATTTTTATTTTTATTTTTTATTATTTCTTTTAATAACCCCCCCCCCCCCCAAAAAAAATTTAGTTTACATTACATAAAATTAAATTAATCATTCTCTATGGAATCGACTCTTACTTACACTACTACATTAATATTTTTTCAAAGTAAGATTTTATTTTTGGGTGTCTACGACAATGCATCAAAATTTTAGTGCTGTTGTCGGGGAGTGATTCTAATTTTTTATTGTGCTTTTGTGAACTTCATTTTCATTTAGTAATTTCTCTTAGATTTTATTTTTTTCTATTTTTTTCTAGTTTAATTGAGTTATGCAAGTTAAGATTGGAAGTCATGGCTGATTATGTTGAGGAGGTAGAAAATTCTTTTCTTAAGCAACAACTTTTGAATCTAACTTCTATTGTTTATCAAATGGTTGTAGGTAATGCGCAATCGGTGAGAATTTGTGGATTTGTTCGATGTTAGGACATCCAACTAATATGTGCCCAATACTTCAAGAAGAGTCCTATGAACAAGTGAATGCACGAGTGATTTTTCTGGTCAGCCACAAACGAGATATGATCCATATTCAAACATATATAATTCAGGATAAAGGGATCGTCATAATTTCAGTTATGGGAATCCACTACTAAATTCGCCCACAAATCAGAACTTTTCAAGTTATCAACAATACAGACAACTATATCCCCAACAACAACATGACCAATCATCTAATTCTAATATGTCTTTAGTGGATATGTTTAAATTACTTGAAATTCACATTTTGCATTATTAAGAGGAAATAAGGAAAAATATTCAGGACATGAGGGCTAATATCCAAAGTTTACATAATCAAATAGGCCAAATGACAACCGCAATTAATCAATTAGATGAGAAAGGTTTTGAGCAATTACCCCTCAAATAGTGGAGACTCCAACGGAGAATACAAGTGCAGTTGTGTTGAGAAGTGGTAACTATGTAGAAAATCCAGAAAAGATAGCCCTTACATCGCACAAGCAATAGGAAGCGGATAACATTAATATAGAAGTAGACAATGTTAATGTAGTCACTAATGTTTTTTGTGTTGATGACATACCTAAGGTGGTGGAAGTTGTTGAGGAAACAAATAAGGAGAATTTGGAAGTTGCGATTACCAATAGTTTGGGATTAGATAAGGAAGAAGAAATTGAGTAAAATCAAGATCGGAAGGAGGCTATAGCTGCATTACATTCTTTGCCAATGACTTTGGATAAATATGCAGAATTTTCCATTCCATTACATGTTACTAGCAAGAAATCTCTACTGTTTATTTTGCAGAATTTTATTCCAGATTTAAAAACCTTTTCCCAATCATCTCAACGACTTATTTCTTGAAGAGGGAGTAAAACATTCATATCAACCTCAAGGGAGATTGAACCAACCTATAAAGAATAACGTGATGGATGGGGTACTCAAAATTCATGAAGTTGGAGTGACTTGATGTTTTAGCCTGCTGTCGAGCCAATGACAATAAACAAAGGTGCTGCTTGGGAGGCAACCCAAGGAAAGTATAATTATTTTAGTTATTTGTGCCTTTTTTTTTTTTTTGCATTTTATTTTACATTAGGCACAATGTAAATTTTAAGTGTGGAGGAAGAGATTTAGGATATTTTTTTATTTTTAGGGAATTTTTTTAAAAATTTGAATTTTGTGGGTATATTTGCTATAAACCCTCACAAGACACAACTCGTTCTTTTGGGGTAACCTTTGTGATTTAAAGGCTTGTTGCATATGCTAAGTGTAACCGTATTTTTCTACGAAAATGAGATAGTTTTTTTTTTTGGATGTGTCACTGGAACAATGAGTTAATTATATATTAAATTTTTAGCCAATGATAGAATTTTAATTTTTAGTTAATAACTTTTGGAAAAGGAATAAAAAAATTCGTAGTCTAAATTTTGATTATTTGTTAGTTATTACTTTGTTTAAGATCTTTTAAATTTTTATGCACTCATATCCATTTGTTTGAGCTAGTTTTAATTTAAGGGAAGTTTATATAGTTAAATGCTTACGGAATATATATTTAAGCTCTATATATTATTTGATAATGATTTAAAGTGAAATCCAAGGCAAAATATTATTTGGAATAGATGATTTATGTAATATTTCTAGGATTTTTTTTAACTGGAAAGAAAAATTATATGGTGGGTTGAGATGGAGTGTAAAATGCACTTACTCATAAACACATGAAAAGTGAGAGGGAGCGTAAAATGCATTCACTGGTGAGATGGAGCATAAAATGCACTCACCGAAAGAGAGAGAAAAAGATGGTAAGAAAAAAAATAGGATGAAGCATGAAATGGACCCATTAAAAAAATATGGAAAATATTTATTAAAAAAATCGATATTATTAATCCTAGTGTGCTTAATTGTTTCAAAGCCTTTTGATCTTCTAATTTATATTTGTCTGTATTAGTAAAAAGTGATGTGAAAAATAAGTATATAGAGTTGTGTTGTATATCTTTTATAAGGTAATTAATGAAAACTTATTTGAGTTTTGATTAGTTCTATGCATTTGGATTCACACACACACGAAGGGTCTTGAATAAAGTGAGATTGATAATATGCCAAAAATTTTGTCTTTGCATGATTTTGAAATTTTCTTAGAATTATTATTTTTAAAATCTTTGAGACTAATATTGAAATTCATATTGATTGTTGCTTGGGTTAGCTGGTTTATTTAGTTGACTATAATTTTTATAATTTTTATTCTTGTTTTACTTGAGGACTAGTAAATATTTATGTGTGAGGGTATTTGATAAGTAGATTTTTATATCTATTTATTACTTATTTTATTCTTAATTATTTGTGAGCTTGTAAGTATTTTTAGTGTTTTAGGTAATTTATTTAATTTCATACATTTTAATTATTTTTATGTATTTTAAATTATATTTTCTAGGAAAATTGAAGTCTAATGGCAAAATGGTAAATAAGGGACATCCGGTGGCAATTATGTAATTAACTTAAACAATGTTTGGCGTGCCATGCACAGAAGAGGAATCAACAACACTAGCAAAGGGAACGACGCTATTTGGATGAAGCAATGGATCAACTGAGCTCGCGCTATCCGCGTGGGTGACTAGGAGGGAAAAACGCACGCGTAATGTGCGTTGGCCAATTGCAGTAAGGATAAGGCGCGTGACCAGCAGATCCCGTTGGCAGCTCATCGGAATTTATGCACTGTAAGATCTATTTTGTTTTAATTGTTCAATTTATATTTTGAGTATTGAATATTAGTATGTTCTTAATTTTTTTGATTGATTTGTTTAATTGCTAGGACGTGTACTACTTTATTATTCAAATTAATCTACTACTATTTGTGAAGCAACTAAGATTAATAATTATTTTGCATATCAAAAGATTATTATATCTTAGTAAGAATGTTAATCTAAATTAAATGCAAACGTGTGTCTTGTGTTGTTTAGTTCAATAATCTCTTCAATTCTTAAATCTACTATAAAATTGAATCTATAGCACGTGTCGGAGGTTTTTTTGTAGTAAGGGTCATTTAGATCACATGTATCTACTTAACTAAAATTAAGGAGAGATGAGAAAAATTATTTCACCTATGAGTAGTTATTCCTACAGTAAATATTTATTGATTTATGTTTGCGTCAATGATTAGTGTAAATTTCTAGTGGTGGATGTTAATCTAATCCAAGGTTTATTCTTTTTATTTAATTCGTTAATTTATTTTGCATATTGTTTTTATTTTTAATTTATATTATTTAAATTATTTCTTTTAATTAAAAATCCACCAATTTTAGTTTACATCACATAAAATTAAATTAATTATTCTCTGTGGGATCGACTCTTACTTACACTACTACATTAATATTTTTTCAAAGTAAGATTTTATTTTTGGGTAACTGCACCAACGCACCAAAATTTTTGCGCTGTTGTTGGGGAATGATTCTAATTTATTTTTGTGTTTTTGTGAACTTCATTTTAATTTAGTAATTTTTCTTGAACTTTATTTTTTCTAATTTTTCTTAGTTTAATTGAGTTGTGCAGGTTAAGAATAGAAGTCGTATCTGATTATGTTGAGGAGGTAGAAATTTCTTTTCTTAAGAAACAACTTGCAAATCTAATTTCTATTGCTTATCAAATGGCTATAGGTAATGCGCAACCAGTGAGAATTTGTGGGATTTATTCGATGGTAGGATATTTAACTAATATGTGCCCAATACTTCAAAAGGAATCCTATGAACAAGTGAATGTAGCGGGTGGTTTTTCTGGTCAGCCAAAAAAGAGATATGATCCATATTCAAACACGTTTAATTTAGGATGGAGGGAGCGTCATAATTTCAACTATGGGAATCTACTAATGAATCCGCCCATAAATCAGAACTTTCCAAGTTATCAATAATACAAACAGTTATATCTCTGACAACAACATGGCCAATCATTTAGTCCTGATATGTCTTTAAATGATATGCTTAAATTACTTGAAATTCACACTTTGCATTATCAACGGGAAATAAGGAAAAATATTCAGGACAAGAGGGCCAGTATGCAAAGTTTAAATAATCAAATGGATAAAATGACAACTGCAATTAATCAATTAGATGAGGAAAGTTCTGAGCAATTACCCTCTCAAACAGTGGAGAATCCAATAGAGAATACAAGTACAATCATGTTGAGAAGTGGTAACGAGGTAGAAAATCCAGAAAAGACGACCCTAACATCGCATAAGTAAGAAGAAATAGACAACATCAATACAAAAGCAGACAATGTTGATGTATACGATAATGTTCTATGTGTTGATGACCTAAGGTGGCAGAAGTTGTTGAGGAAACAAATAAAGAGAATTTGGAAGTTGCGATTACCAACAGTTTGGGATTAGAGAATGAAGTAGAAATTAAGCAAAATCAAGATCCAAAGGAGGCTATGGTTGCATTACATTCTTTGTCAATGACTCTGGATAAGTATGCAGAATTTTGCATTCCATTACCTATTACTAACAAGAAATCTCTACTGTCTAGTTTGCAGATTTTCATTCCAGATTTGAAACATTTTCCCAATCATCTCAACGACTTATTTCTTGAAGAGGAAGTAAGACATGCATATCAACCTCAATGGAGATTGAACTTACCTATGAAGAATAATATGATGGATGGGGTATTCAAAATTCATGAAGTTGGAGTGACGTGATATTTTAGTCTATTGTCGAGCCAATGACAATAAACAAATGCGCTGTTTGGGAGGCAACTCAATGGGTGTATAATTATTTTTTTTATTTTAGTTATTTTTCCTTTTTCTTTGAATTTCATTTTACGTTAGGGACAATGTAAATTTTAAATATCAGGGAAGGGATTTAGGATATTTTTAATTTTTAGGGAATTTTTAAATTTTTTTGAATTTTGTGAGTATATTCACTGTAAACATTCACGAGACACAACTCGTCCACTTGGGGTAACGTTGGGATTTAAAGGTTTTTTGCATATGCTAAGCGTAACCGTGTTTTTCTACGAAAATGGGGTAGTTTTTTTTAGAATGTATCACTGGAGCAATGAGTTAATTAGATTTCAAATTTTTAGCTAATGATAGAATTTTAATTTTTAGTTATAACTTTTAGAAAATAGATAATTTTTTGCTTAGTCTAAATTTTTATTATTTGTTAGTTATTACTTTGTTTGAGATTCTTTAACTTTTTATGCACTCATATGCATTTGTTTGAGCTAGTTTTAATTTATGGAAAGTTTATATGGTTAAATATTTATGGAAGATATATTTGAGCTCTATATCTTATTTGATCATTATTTAAAATAAAATATAAGGAAAACTATAATTAGGAATAGATGATTTAAGTAATTTTCTAGGATTTTTTTTTTAAAAGGAAAGAAAAATTTTGTGGTGGGTTAAGATGGAGCGTAAAATGCACTCACTCATAAACACATGAAAATCAAAGGGAGCATAAAACGCACTCACTAGTGAAATGAAGCATAAAATGCACTAACTAAGAGGAAAAAAAAATGTAGTAACAAAAAAAAAATGGGATGGAGCATAAAATGCACCAATTAAAAAAAATAAAATAAAAATATATTTGAAAAAATTGATATTAATAATCCTAATGTACTTAATTATTTCAAAGCCTTTTGATATTCTAGTTTATATTTGTTTGTATCAGTAAAAAGTGATGTGAAAAATATGTATATAAAGTTGTATTGTATATCTTTTATAAGGTAATTAATGACCTAAATTTATCTTAGCTTTGATTAATTCTATGCATTTGGATTCACACACAAATTAAGGGTCTTAAATAATGTAAGATTGATAATATGTTAAAATTTAAGTCTTTGCATAATTTTGAAATTTTCTTTGAGTTTTTTTTTTTTTGTTGAAATCTTTGAGACTAATGCTGAAATTCATATTTATTGTTGCTTAGATTAGTTGGTTTATTTGGTTTAATATAATTTTTATAATTTTTATTCTTATTTTGCTTGAGGACAAGTAAAGATTTATGTGTGAGAGTATTTGTTAAGTAAATTTTTATATCTATTTATTAATTATTTTATACTTAATTATTTATGTGTTTGTAAGTATTTTTTGTGTTTTAGGTAATTTATTTAATTTTATGCATTTTTATGTACCTTAAATTTTATTTTGTAAGAAAATTGAAGTCTACTGGCAAAATGGTAAATAATGGACATCTGGTGGCAATTCTATAATTAACTTAAACAATGTTTAGTGCGCCATGCGCTGAAGAGGAATCAACAACACTAGCAAAGGGAACGACGCCGTCTAGATGAAGCAATGGATCAGTTGAGCTTGCGCCATACGCGTGGACGGCCCAGAGGGAAAAATGCACGCGCAATGCATGGTGGCCAATTGCAGCAAGGATAAGGCGTGTGGTCAGTAAATCCCGTTAACAGCTTAATTACTTTATAGCGGGACCCACCACCACAGTTATTTGCATTCCTTTTTTTGGCAATATGCACATGGCCTGCAAAGTGAATAATAAAGGATTTATTACATCTTTACTAGTTTTGGAAAAGAAAAATAAAATTAGAATGTTATTTATTAATTTATTTTAATTGTATTTGAAATCCTATTAGGTTTAGAAAAAATTATGTATCTATAAATAGAGGTTTTGAGACACAACTAGGGGATTCTCTTGTACATAATTCTTATTATTCTTCTTTTATGAGTAGTTAAATTATTGTTCTTAGATTAAATTAGTGGAAGCCATTGGAGTTTATGCACTGTGTGATCTAATTTATTTTAATTGTTCAATTTATATTTTGAGTATTGAATATTATTTTGTTCTTAATTTTTATGATCGATTTGTTTAATTACTAGGACGTATACTAGTTTATTATTCAAATTAATATACTGCTATTTGTAAAGCAACTAAGATTAATAATTATTTTACAGATCAAAAGATTATTTTATCTTAGTAAGAATGTTCATCTAAATTAAATGCAAATGCGTGATTTGTGTTATTTAGTTCATTGATCTCTCCAATTCTTAAATCTGCTATTAAATTGAATTTTTAGCACGCGTCAGAGGTTATTTTGCAGAAAGGGTCATTTAGATCGCGTGTATCTCCTTAACTAAAATTAAGGAGAGAGGAGAAAAATTATTCCACCTGCGAGTAGTTATTCCTACGGTGAATATTTAAAATATTTATTAATTCATGTTTGTGTCAATGATTAATGTAAATTTCTAATAGTGGATGTTAATCTAATCCAATGTTTATTCTTCTTATTTAATTCGTTAATTTATTCTGCATATTATTTTTATTTTTAATTTGTATTATTTATTTTAATTAGAAAATCCCAATTTTAGTTTACATTACAAAAAATTGAATTAATCATTCTCTATGGGATCGACTCTTACTTACATTACTACAATAATATTTTTTTAAAATAAGATTTTATTTTTGGGTACATGCGACAGCAAATCATAAGCTCTTTGTTTTAATTGCTTTCTTTCCACATAATACTTATGTCAAGTGTTCATTATCACAGACCAATTTTAACAAATTACCGTTACATGCTTTTGGACAATCAAAGAAATATAAGATCATGCTTCTTAACATGATGTCCATTAATATATATATATATATATATATATATATATATATATATATATATACACACACACACACACTAGCAGATTAACCATTTAATATTCATTTTGGAAAGAGAGACACTTTCAATATAGAAGGAGGTGTATTAATTAAGTATTATATTTACCAAATATCTCCATAAAAAAATTAGTAATAATTAAAACCCAACTTTAAAACTATTCCCATATTAATTTTGAAAGCCCAAATAATTATTTTCTTAATTAATTGATTACTTCCATGATTATTGAAAACCCAAATAATATGATTAATTGATATAAAAATATGAAAATAAATTAGCTCAATTAATTAATGGAAAGTCAAATCAATAGAAATCTCAATTCTAAAATTTATGGTAATAGATTTTATTTAGAAAGTATCTATTAAAATCTATTTTCAAAGTAACTCAACTTATTATGGGAAAAACTAATTAATAAGTTTTTCAAAATTGATTTGATAGATATATATTAATTGGGCCAATCAATTATGAAAATATGAAAATTGATTTGTTCAATCAATTAAATAATTTATGGAAAACTCAATTAATTAAGATAATATGGAAAGCTTAAGCTAATAATGAACATCCCACAAATCTTGTTCCCATAAATAAATCTCATTTTATCCAACATAATTGATTTGACAGATGTATATATTAATTAGCTCAATCAATTATGAATTTATGAAAAACTCAATTTTATAAAGAGCATCCCTTTGATTTAGTCTCGGTCAACAAATTTATTTTAACAAGGAAAGTTCAATTACTTTAATTAAAAAGATAACTCAATCCCAAAATAAGACAATAGATTTTTAAAAAGATCTTTCTAGTAAATCAATTTTCAATTTATTCATTTAATTATGAAAATGATAATCAATCAACTTTTCAAAAATAGATATAATTTTTTTTTATCCATGTAAGTTTTGAAAGCTCAATTATTTATTTTCGAAATTATTATCATGATTAATATAATGCAATGCAATCCTAGAGCTTTGATTGAGACATAAATAAAGTTGGGATCTTACATGATATCTTAGAAGCCACTTTTCAATCTTCAAGAAATCTATCCAAGTAGCTCCAATCCAGTTTACGTATTCAATTTGTTGCATGACATGGCCTTAATTGCTTGATCCAGTTTTGCTAATCAGGATGTTGGATTTAGTCACAATTCCATTTTAGCTATCTAGGATGCTGTATTCAGTGTAGTAATTCAGTTCTCGATCTAGTTTGTTGTTGGTTTGTAAAAATATGACATACATACAATCTAATTGTAATAGCGCAACGAAAGTAAACAAAATCAGATTTTAGAATTTTACAAGCCAATAACCAAGATCTTTCTTATGCAACTATTATTAATTGTAAAAGAATAAAAGATTTATACCCTAGTAGAACTTAAAACTTCCACAGATACAAGTTTAACTCCAAGTTCTTCGCATTCTCCTTGAATTTCATTAATTGAATTTCAATGATCAACGTTAGTCACCCAAGAGGTGATCCACCAAGGAATAATATTAATTCAAGAAGTGGGTGATGGTAAACTCTAGTTTTCTCTCTTTAGAGAATCTGTGAGTACTTTTCCAAAACTTGTGAAAGTATATGTAACCTTAATCCATAATATGATTCCTCTTATTTATAGATATAGTCAGCCCTCCTAACACCTTTAGGAATAGAATTTTTAATTAAACTCATAATCTAATTACAAACTTAATTAATTTAATATAATAATTACAATTCCTAAACAATTTAGGAACTGAATAATAATAATAATAATAATAATAATAATAATAATAATAATAATAATAATAATAATAATAATAATAATAATAATAATAATAATAAGACTCCTCTTATTAATTTATAATTAGTATTTCTAAAATACTAAATAATAAATATTAAGCTATTTAATTTATTCTATCAAAATAGTATAAATTAAAGCTTTTAATTTATTTAAATAAATCATATTTATTCTTACAATAAGGGTAAGCCCCCTTAGCAATCAACGACTTTCTAAATAATATAGATTTCAACATTTAATCACAAAAGAACCTATTTAGGGAATAGTTACTATACAATTCAATCCTTCTAACTTACAATGTCTCAATCAAATATAAAATATGGTATTACTGTCAAGTCTTAATTTATTTGATTATATGCATTTTAATTCTCAAATGAATAACTCTAATTAATGTAAATTAGAAATTACTTTCTAATTTTTATTC
This sequence comes from Hedera helix, assembly GCA_947179155.2. NCBI lineage: Eukaryota > Viridiplantae > Streptophyta > Magnoliopsida > Apiales > Araliaceae > Hedera > Hedera helix. The sequence goes on from OX359279.1 coordinate 9,979,360, forward strand.
TAACTTAGCCAAAGGCTACAGAGTTGTCATTTATTAAATCGCATAGGACATTTCTCTTCTTTTAGTAGAAGTGGTAGATTCTTTGTTGATCATTCACCTATCTCCATGTACAACTTATTATACCCGAACATACCCTTTGATACATCTTTAACGTTTTAAGAAATATATCAAAATATAATTCAACATACTCAAGATTCTATGATAATTTCGAGTCTAAGGATCACTTATACTACTATGACAAAAGGAACTCATTTTGACAAGTAAGTAAGACTCCATTAGGTGAGGGAGTCACATTCAATGAATTTATTCTCTAACAAGCACCTAAATACTTGTTTTAGTGTCCCTACACAAATGATTATGAGATCAATCATCCTCTTTATAAGAGCAAGCATAGTATGTACTAATCTATTCAAATTCACTAATCCTTTTTTTTCATAATCCCACGATTATGAACAATTTTAGTTTTAAGCTATCAAGAATTTAGATCTCATTAATATGATCATCATCATAGTTCTAAAAGCATTACTAAAAAACTGTGGCTTTATTAATATTAATATGAAAATTAGCATAGATAAGAAACGCCTTTAAATAAAAGAATTCTTTTATTAATAAACGAATAAGATTATAAAGTACATGCTACATCATATAAAATATGATTGACTTATGTGCATACTACTTTCATTTGCTGCATTGCACATTTTAACCTACTGTATATATCTTATCACACAATTTCAAGGTTTTAGTACAAAAATAATGTCATTATCAAAACAAGATAACGGAGTGTGACCAAGTCAATAATCTCCCCCTTTTTGATAATGACAACACAATAAACAATGCTCCCCCTAAAACCATGCCACATATAATTTACAGAGATAACAATTATATGATATATAAAATGTGCAACAATATAACATCATAATAATCCAATTATCTCTCCCCCTTTGTCATCATTCAAAAAGAATAAATAGATCTCATCATAGTAGATTATGCTACTAAGTTTAAATTCCAAATTAAAATTTAAATATAATTATCCCTCCCTCTTTGTCATCATTCAAAAAAAATAAAGAGAGAAAATCAATTAACTAACATGTTTCAAAATATCCAAGTACCATCAATATACATATATCCATTAAGCATTGGCAAAGTACCATGAAAATTAAATTAAGTCTAGATCAAGTCCAATTTTGTATCGCCCATTTTTATGCATCTAATTAAAAAGGAAAATTAAAAATGTATATTGCTCCACCTAAAACCATGCAATATCTATCAAAGTATATTTTAGAGCTCCAAACCCTCAGCCTATAATAACAGAACATAATCAAAGTGCATAGCAATATGTAGCCAAGCTCAGTACTAAATGATCATAGTTTCAAAATATGTTAGGAAACATATATCTATCATGCAAATGATTAGTAGATTTAATTATGCACAAGTAAATTATTTAAGCACTTAACCAATATGTTTTAATTTTAATATAGCCCTGTATCCTAACAATATGCATATAAGTAGGCCAAGGAAGTCTCACCCTTTGTTTACATCACCAAAGATCATGTTTCTTATGTCGAAAAGGATTTGAGTTTGGAAGTTCTTCATTTTTCTCATATGATTCAGCTTCCTAATTCTCCAATTCAATTTGTTGATTTGCTAATCTGAGCTGATTTGCTATAACCAGTGTACTGGATATTGGATTTATTGTATCCACTTAGCTATTTTGAGCAGTCTATTTTGCTGAATTAGCATCCAGTCAACTGTTTTTAGTATTTTGGTTTACTGGATTTACTGTAGTTTCTAGATGTCTTTCATCTCTTTCATTTTTTAGAAAAAACCTGCAAAAAATATTTTATCTTTTTGGTACCCATATATTTTTTGGTTTACTTTGGTTAGTCACATGCAAATCACTTTTCTTAATCCAAACCTTCTTAATTTTCTTTTTACAATTAAAGTCTAAATACCCTTTAATGTCACAATTTTTGCAAGAGGTAAAAGAAGAGCAATAGTTTGATTTAAAATGTGATTTAGATTTTAACATTTTTACGTTATTCTTTTTATGTGTTGAGTTATAACTAATTCCTTATTTTTCAAAACTAGGCCTTTGTTTACCCAACATGGTAATTAAATTTTCTTCCCCTTGAACTAATTTAGTCAATTATAATTTTAATGATTTTATTTCGTCATGTAATTCATTAGTTGAAGTATTTTCAATATGAGTATTATCATTAAAAACATCAATAAAAGATCTCTCTTTTTTATTTCATTTATTAATTTTTTATTATCATTATTCAAGTGATTTACTTGGTCAGAAAGAATTTTATTATCATTTTTAGCAATTAAAATCTTTTCCTCTTGTGATGATATCTCTTTTTCAATTTTTTTTGTTTTCATCTATTAATATATCAACTTCGTTCATTAATGTATTTATCAAATCTTTTAAGTTCATATTCTTTTCTCATAATTTTCTATTTTCTTGTTTCAAGAGATTATAATAAAAAATGGTTACCTCACTTGATTCATCACTTGATTCGTTATCAATTCTCATGAAGCACACTTGAGCTACTTCATCATTTGCATCAACTTCTACGTCAGACTCATCATCACTCCAAGTAACAACAGCTTTGTTCTTTTTGCCTTTTAATTTGAAGTAGTCTTTTTGGAAGTGACTTGGCTGCCCGCATTCGAAACAAGTATCTTCATTTTGCTTTCCTTTGAACTTGGTTGAAGCTATCGCATTCTTTCTTTTGTTCTTTCTTTGAATCAGCCCTTTGAGTTTCCTTGAGATCATTTTAATTTTCTCATCCATGTCATCATCTAGCTCTTATTCATTTCCTGCACAAGAGCTATTATTTTCTTTCTAAGAGTTTCCTCCTCTTCATCATATCTTCTTAATTGATATTCATATTCTCTTAATTCTCCAAATAATGTTAGAGTATCCATAACATAAATATTAGAAGAATCTTGAAGAATAGTTACTTTGGATGCAACGCTTTTCGGCATAGCCCGTGGTAACTTACGATTGATTTCACTTTGAGGAATTAATTTGTCAAGTAGCTTCAAGGAATTCTTGAGTACTAGGAACCTTGTTTGTTCCATCGTGATAGTTTCATCTTTTTCAAGCGTGAACATCTCGTAGTCATGCATGACTATACTTAGCTTTAATTCCCTTACTTTTGAGATTCCTTCATGACTCACATTTAAAGTATCGCAAATCTCTTTGGCCATGCTAGATGATGAGACTTTGTTTATTTCAGATTGCACTATCCCACTAAGTAGAGTGTTCATTGCCTTTAAATCATAGGATATTATTTACACCTCGGTTGAATCTATTTTCAATCATGTCTTTGGTGGACAATCATTCGTTCATGGAATCACCGAACCATTCTCTATGACCCACCATTGCCAATGATCTCTTTTGAGATAGATCCTTGTGCCAAATTTTCAAAAGTTATAATTTTCAACTCCGAGTAACAATGTAGGTCTAGATGTTGATTGCCCTTCTTAAAAGTAGTTCCCTACCTGTGCCATTGCAGAATCTTTCCCTTCAAGTCACCTTTAAGACCAAGATAAATAAAGCCAAGATTTGATAGCAAATGAAATATACGTAGGCACACTTATTAAGGGGTTGAATAAGTGTGGAGTAAATAGTGTCTAATTTTTACAAATCAATAAAACAGTTAACAACACAGTTTGTTAGATTATGAAAACATTTTATTGTATTAGAGATTTAACTTATTGGATATAAGAACAGTATAATGGATTACTAATTCAACTTGCTATATATTCAATGTAGTGATCAAATAGGAAACTGTTTTACAATTGTTAATCAAATGACTTATATAAACTAAGATAATTAATTTTCTAATGTAAATAAATGTTTTACATATTCAGAATGAGTTTATATATAGTATGCAATGAACAATACAAATGAAAAAACTAATCACATGTACACAAGGAATTTTTACGTGGTTCGGCCCCTAGCCTCTATTCTAGTGGCCTAATCCAAGTTCAATACTAACTAGTATTTGAGACACTTTTATTTATCAACTTGGTTTATAATTAAACCCCTTTACAACTCAAGTTCCCACAAACTTTGAGGACCAATTCTCCCTGAGCACCTTTGCTCAGCTTGTGCAAACTTGTGTACCCTTTGAGTTCCTCTACTCGCCGAGCTTCTTAGCTCACTTGGAACTTGATTATAAAAACCCATAATCCAAATCGGATTACATATCAAATACTTTAAAAATGATATAAATAATAACACAAAGAACTATTATCAAAGCAATAAATATATCACAATTCAAAACTCAATTCTATATGCAGTGATCAAGTTATAATGAAAAGATATCACCTATTTAAGCACAAGTATTAAAGCTAAAAATAACAGTATAAGCAGTGTAGGACAGTATCTTTTATAATTCTTCACAATTTAAAAACTTAAAATAGCTCTTTTTGAATTGTTTATGAAGAAAGAGAATTTTCAGAATGTATGCTTGTTGTAGTTTGTGTATTGTATCTCTCATTTATTTAAGCCAAGAGAACTTTTTTATAATAGATAGAACCTTTGTTAATTAGGATCTATTTGACCGTTGCCATATAGAAGGTAAATAGCTTGAATTAATGAATAGAATCATTTGACTACTAAATCATTTACCCATACATGCATTTTGGTCATCCACTAATTTCCAGCCAATCATGGTGCTAAAAAAAGATCAAATCAACTGATTACCAACTTTAATTATGGAATGAAGTGTATCAAATAAATCAATCCACTTCTTTTGCTAATTGATTCCCACTAATGTTACCTTTATTAATTGAATATGTTTAGGACAACAATAATGCCAACAAAGATAATGGAATCACGTGAATCAATAAAATCTTTACTAACATGGATAATCAAGGATATTTCTTTAATAATTGATTTCCAAACAAATTACAGTTACATGCTATTGGACAATCAAGGAAATATAAGATCATGCTTCTTAAAATAATATCCATTAATATATATATATATATATACACACACACACACACTAGCAGATTAACCATTTAATATTCATTATGGAAATAGAGACACTTTCAATATAGAAGGAGGTATATTAATTAAGTATTCTAGTTACCAAACATCTCCATAAAAAAATTAGTAATAATTAAAAATCAACTTTAAAACTATTCCTATATTAATTTTGAAAGCCCAAATAATTATTTTCATAATTAATTGATTACTTCCATGATTATTGAAAACCCAAATAATATGATTAATTGATATGAAAATATGAAAATAAATTAATTCAATTAATTTATGGAAAGTCAAATCAATAGAAATCCCAATTCTAAAATTTATGGTAATAGATTTTATTTAGAAAGTATCTATTAAAATCTATTTTTAAATTAACTCATCTTATTATGGGAAGAACTAATTAATAAGTTTTTCAAAATTGATTTGATAGATATTGTAATGACAATGAATTTTAGACCACATTGTAATTTATAACTAAGTATTAATGAAGTGAATTGTCGTGTGAATTAATTGTACATCTATGTGATTGAATGTGTGAACACATTTGTGTTTATAGATTCATTTATTAAATGTGTCATATAAAAAGGAATAATGAATTGATGGATTAATTAAGCAAGTCCAAGTCATTGATTGAGCTAGGGTTCGTAGCTAAATTAAATCTTGTATTAAATTAACTAGAAGAAAGAAAGTATAATTGGATTATATGATTAATCCAAGTGAGTTATTAAATTAAGCTCAAATGATTTTAAACTAGTAGCTCAAAGTGAATTTCTAGTGAGAAATAAATGAACCATAAAATGGTGAATTAATTTAAGCATAACTAGTAGCCTAATTCTAATTAATTGTCTAACCCATTTGAATTTAATTTGTGTAGCCCAATCTTAAGTCCAATTGGAATTAATTGGTAGCCCAAACAAAGTGAAACAAAGAGCCCAAAGGAATTAATGCAAGTAATATTCATATATGTGTGTGTGCACGTGCACGTGCACGTGCACGCACGCACGTGCGTGCGTGCGTACGTGTGTCTAAGCAAATAAAATAAATCAAAAATTAAGGGAATTTGTGTGAGGGTTGCCAGCCAAAAGGTGGCCCCATAGGGGGTGCATTTCTCCAAGCAATCCCCATTTTACTCCCACAAAACCCTAGTTCTTGAAACCCTCCCCAATGCAACCCGGTTCCTTATTTTATGGATCTTGTTTTTGGGGAGAGGATTGCAAGTATTAGTAGAATTACATAGATATACTTGGTTGTATGTATATTTGAAGGGGTGCTATAAATAGAACACCTTATTTCTTTTGTTGGGGTTAGTCATTTTGTTTAGTGCACCAAGTAAAGAAATAGGGAGGGAGTTAAGAGAATTTAGAAGAATACACTAAGTGTTAGTGTGTATGAGGCTTGAAACTAAAAGATCCAATAGAGATTTTTAGTGAGGGTTTCGGCTTTTAAGCAAGAGTAAAGTTGTATGTCTTCTAGTTTCACAACTTACTTTGGAAAAAAGAGAAAGAAAGTCTCTAGATCGTCAAGGTTTAAAACTTTCCTATCCCTTATATCTATAGTTTTCTTTTAGTTATGATTTTATTATTGGTTTTCCATAGTTAGTTGTGTGAGAACTTTATGTTGTGGAACCATGTAGGGTTCGAAGATATAAGAGAAGAGCTTTGATGGAGAAAATATGTATATATGTGTATTATAAATTTTCTATGGTCAAAAATGTATTTTAGTAGTAGAAAATGTATTTTTATGGTTCAAAACCTATTTTAAAGATCTATGATTTAGATCTATAATATATATGTAGATCTATGGTTAAACGTGCTTAATATGTAATATCCCAAATAGTTCTAAAATTATTAAAAATAATCTTAAAAATATTAAATTAAGGGTTAAGAATTAAAACATAATTTTATGAAGAGAATACTTAAGAATTTGATTTCTCAGGTATACATTAGAGTAAATACGACTTGCAATTACAAATCGTGGATGAATAGAGGTTAAACATTTAAACCTAATCTATGTGTTATATGATTGGATTATGCATCAATATGTGTTATATGTTTTCGATATGTTAGATTTTGTGTTTTGGTTCAAGTATGCAACCTTAATACTTGATAAAATCTTAAGAAACTCAGTTAGGGTTAAAACCTAACAGGTTAAAACCTAAACCCTAAGGATTATAACCTAAAAATTAATATGCATGTGAAATTCGTCTTACATCTTTTTAGGACTTTTCGTATTTCATGAAATAGTGTTTAAACGGGGTAAATATGCATCACATGAAATAATAAAAAAATTGAGAAAAATATGAAAAACACGATTCCCGAGAAAATATTTTTCGTCGTTTTGACTATTCTATTCGTCGTTTTAACATTTCGTATTTCACGACATAGCATTTATACGAGGTATAGATGTCAAGGAGCCAATAATATTTTTCCCGAGAAAAAGGTAAAAAATATTATTCACGTGAAAATCGTCTTTCATTTTTTTGAAATTTCACATTCTTGATTAGCGTTTTTACGGAAAATAAATACATTTTGACCAATAATTTTTTTACCAAAAATAATTTTCGGAGATTACTATTCGCGAATACGGGACAAATACGAAAAGAATATGAAGAATAATATAAGTTTACTATAATGTATAGTATAAGAATTATACGAAAGATTATACAAGATTAATACGAGGTATAATACTAGCAGAATACGATGTATAATACGAAAGAAATATGTATAAATACTTATGTATTATACTATATAACTAATTAGTTAAAATAAATTAGTTTGTAACTGTGAATCCAAGTGTATTGCTTTCGACCAATCACATTCGAGTATAACAATCCATGTGTTATGTTATTGACCAATAAGAGTCGACCAAGACAAAACCAAGTTGGAGTAACTAAACTAGAAAAACTAGCACGATTACAGCAACCAGAAACTGAAATGGACCATTCAAATTCAAGGAAAACTAACTAGCAATCCAAGTGAATAATTTTTGACCAATCGTAGAAGATGATGATGTAAGCATGATGTGACCTGACATAAGACTCAAAGAAGCACAAAGATGATGTCATTGTGATATCATGATGATGTCGCTTGGTGGAGAAATAGTAAGGAAACTTTAGGTTATTAAAGTGTAATTAACCAAGGTACCAAAGTGAAATTAACCACATTTTCCTAGCCTATAAATAGTCCATTAGCCATTCACTATTTTCTACTATTCAAGAAATATTTCAAGAGCAAAAATACTCTATAGTTATAATCTTAGAGCTATTATGAGCGAAAAGTATATTTCAAGTATCGAAATCTTGCGTAAAATATGTTAAAGCTACTCTAGTGGTTATTATATTCATTTTTCTTTTTTTGTTTACTATAAATGTACTTTTATAACAGTTATAACCAAATTATTTTAGATATATAGTACAAAAGTCCTATTTATAAGCAGTTATAATGTCCGATTTATTTCTATTATAAAGAAAAATACTCATTTTACAAGCAGTTACTGTGTTTATTTTTTTTCAAGTGTTTAGTAAGAATATTCATTTTATAAGCAGTTATAATGCTTAAATTATTTTAAATACAGTACATGAATATTCATTTTACAAGCAATTATCATGCTCAATTCATTTTCAAATATAGTAGAAGAAATTCTATTTATAAACGGATATAATGTCCGATTTTATTCCATGTACAAAGAATAAAAGATCAAAAGCATTAGTTGTTATTATGTTCAATTTAATTTGAATATTCTTAAGTAATACATGATGTCCTAGCCTGATATGCTTGTGACTTCAAGTTGAAATCAATCAAAGTAATGAACAATGAAACTAGTCTTGAATGTCTAATTTATGTTCATATGTTAGTGAAGCAAGAAAAATATAAATAAACTAGTTATTAGTAACTAGAGTCGTAATAGGACTAATGATTATATCAACCTCACATACCTTGTAGGCCGTATGATTAAACGTATAAATCAAGTTAAAGTGTATTATCAAATCAAGGCAAGTTTTCTAACTCTTATGTGTTATGTTTATAAGTTATACACATGTTTTATATGCTTTATGTGACAACACGATATAAATTGTTGAAATGAAAGTTATTTGTGATATTGAATTGAGAAATATGTTAAGTTAAAGCATGTTAAAATTTATATGAAAGCATAAACTGTGTATGTGTTATTTGTTAGAATTATTGAGCCGACGTGGCCATTCTTGCAAATAAAATTTATTTGCAGTTAAAGAATATTGATAAAATGGTCATGAATGTAAAGAAGAAGTGTAGACTAGGTTTCATGCTTTATTTACTTGTATTTGTAAAGTCATAATGACTGTTGCAATATAAACAAGCAAACCATGTAACCGAATATTATATGAATAATATCATGTTATTATCATCAAAAGAATGTTATGTCTTTAAATTTGATATAACGTAGAATTGTTAAAGATTAAAAAAATGCTAATAAAGAACTATAAATCTGAATTAGGATATTAAATAACATTGTGAGTGCTGTAAGAATTCGAGACAGAATCACTGATGAAGAAGGCAAATTTACCATAATATTCCTCGATTCCAAGTACGAATGTGTTATTAATATTCTGAATTTTAGATAAATAGGAAATATCGTTATAAAGAGATATCTCTATGAAGATATGTATTCAAGTGAAAATGTTGAATAATATGGTATGTTATGTAAGAAAAGGAATATGGCCACGGATAAAGATACAAATATTTATCGCAAAATTCTTCTGTTCCAAGAACCATCCTATTATTAATGTTGTGAACCTTGGATATATAAAAGCATAAAATGTCTAAATCTTAATATTAAAAATTGATCAGTATATATGGTGTTATCCATATATACAGATGAATTACATGTTGATACTTGTAGAAAAGGATGAGATCGAAACTAAGTTAAGATCTAGGGATTAAGTAAAAGAAATTTTTAAAAATTGTCTGAAACAGACTAGTACAACCAATATGATTATGGGATCATTAGTTAAGTTGGTATCTCTATGGAGTTTAACGCACAAAGTCCGCTGTAACGAGTACGGGGATTTTGGGGGCGTTACATAATATGTGTTTTCATATATTGGGTATGTGGTTAAATGTAAGAAAAGTGCATATTTACACTTTTCGGTAAAAACCCTAACTTATGTGTCGTGTTGTAAGTTATGGATGTTATTTTTGTGAATTATATGGCTTGAAAGATAGCTCTAGAAGTTCAAAAAATAACCCAATTTGAATATTTAAAAAATGTGGTGAAATGTGCAAGTTATAGTCTTTGTGGCAAAACATGTCATTTTTTAAATCCTAGTCGATCGATCCTAAATTTTATGTCAAAAATGTGATCAATCCATGAAATATTAAAGAACATTAAGTTATGAAGATAACAAATTAAATTTGGTGTCTTATGGATGTGTGTAACAAGTTCCATTAAAGTTTGAATCAAGTAACAAAGTTGAAAAAAGTAGGTCATAAGTAGATTTTAAGTCTATTTATTAGGTATTTTATACTTAATTATTTGTGAATTTTTAAGTATTTTTAGTATTTTAGATAATTTATTTTATTTTATGCATTTTTTTATTAATTTTAGTATTTTTATATTATTTTTATTTATTTTTAATCTTATTTTGTAGGAAAAACAAAATGGGTGGTAGAACTGTAAATAAGCAAGCAAAACTGTCATTCCGCGCCAAGCGCGCTAAGTTATGAAGGCGTCAAGAGTAGCACGACGCCGTTTGGCGCTTTAGTGGGAAACAACCTGATTGCGCATTGCGCGGGGATTGGGGCGGTCAACAAGGTTACGCGCCATGCGCGAATCATCAACAAAGAAGGAAAAAGAATCAGCGCATGGATGGAAGCTTCTTTCTTCTTACTTTAATCCTACATGGGTCCCACTCCTCCACATCATTCTTTAAATCAGCAGTTTTGCAGTCAACGGTTCCATCCAACGATAAATTAAGGAGTTCCAATTACAATTTGGAAAAGAAAAATAAATAGGAATTTTTATATTTATTATTTTGTATTTTAAATCCTATTAAGATTTGAAAATTATAATTCCTATTAGGGTTAGGAGAATTATATAGTCTATAAATAGAGGGTTTGAATCACAATGTAATATATAACTTTTACTAGAAAAAAAATTCTCTTTTATTCTTTGGGGCTTTTCAAAGCTATGTGTGGCTAAACTATTTTTCTTGGTTTAAGTAATTGAAGGCATCAAGATTTATACACTGTGAGATCTAATTTATTTTAATTGTTTAATTTATATTTTGAGTATTGGATATTCTTCTGTGCTTTATTTTATGATTTATTTGTTTAATTGCTAGGAGCACTACTAATTTATTATTCATATTAATCTACTGCTATTTGTGAAACGACTAAGATTAATAATTGTTTTGCAGATCAAAATATTATTTTATCTTAAGAAGAATGTTCATCTAAATTAAATGCAAATGCGTGACTTGTGTTGTTTAGTTCAACGATTTTTCTAATTCTTAAAGCTACTATTAAATTAAATCTTTAGCACGTGCCGGATGTTATTTAGTAGTAAGGGTAATTTAGAACGTGTGTGTCTACTTAACTAAAATTAAGGAGAGAGGAGAAAAATTATTTCACCTACAAGTAGTTATTCCTACGGTGAATGTTCAAAATATTAATTGATTTATTTTTTGCATCAATGAGCAGTTGTAAATTTTTTATAGTGGATATTAACTTAAACCAAGATTTTTTCTTCTTATTTGTTTTATTAAATTACTTACATATTTACTTTAGTTAATTTTATTCAAATTATTTCTTTAATTCAAAAACCCCCTAATTTTGGTTTGCAAAAACATAAAATTAAATGAATCACTCTCTGTGGGATCGACTCTTACTTGCACTACTACATTAATATTTTTCTAAAGTGAGATTTTATTTTTAGGTGCCTGCAACAGCACACCAAATTTTGGTGCCATTGCCGGGGATTGATTTATTTACTTTTGTTTTTTTTTTTGGTGATCTTTATTTTGTTTTCTTAATTTTTCATAGTTATTTTTCCTAGTTTATTTGAGTTTCATTAATTGTTTATGACCATAACTCGTTCTACTAATCAAAGTGATTTGTGGTTTGATCCAAAAATTGAGAAAACTTTGTATGGATTAAGGAAAGAAGGTCAGACAAATCTTGAAGAAAAGGACATCATGGTTGGCAATCGAACTTTGAAGGAACTTGTGACCCCAGATTTGAACCAACAACATTTATGCATAACTTTTCTTAATTTAGATATTAATACTTCCTTTGAATTAAAGTCTGGTCTAATACATTTTTTGCCTACTTTTCATGGCCTTGCAGGTGAAGATCCTCACAAACACTTATAAGAATTTCATGTGATATACATGAGCATGAAACTTCCCGGAGTTACTGAAGAGCAAATCAAATTAAGAACTTTTCCATTCTCTCTGAAAGATTTAGCTAATGATTGGCTCTACTATTTTCCCTCCGGAAGTATAACCACATGGGAATAAGTGAAGAGATTATTCTTGGAAAAATATTTCGCAGCTTCAAGGGAAGCCAGCATAAGAAAAGAAATTTGGGGTGTGAGGTAGAACCATGGAGAGTCCCTATACGAGTATTGAGAACGTTTTAAGAAATTGTGTGCAAGTTGTCCCCACCATCAAATCAGCGAGCAACTTATTATCCAATATTTCTATGAAGGACTTATGTCTACTAATAGAAGCATGATTGATGTTGCTAGTGGAGGAGCTTTGGTGGACTAAACTCCCGAAGCTGCAAGGAACTTGATTGCAAACATGGCGGCTAATTCCCAATAATTCGGCACTAGGCTTAATTTTTCATCCAAGAATGTAAATGAGGTAGAAATTTCTTCACTTAAAGAATAAATTGCTAGTCTGACTCTCCCTGTTCGTCAAATGACTGTAGGTAATACACAACAAGTGAAAGCTTGCGGAATTTTTACGGTAGTAGGACATCCAACAGATATGTGCCCTACTCTTCAAGAGGAGTTCTATGAACAAGTGAATGCAGCAGGTGGTTTCCCTGGTCAACCACAAAGGAGGTATGATCCTTACTCGAACACGTACAACTCGGGTTGGAAAGATCATCCTAATTTCGGCTATGGAAATCTACAAGTGAATCAACCCATAAATCAGAACTTTTTAAGTTACCAACAATACAAGCAGTCATATCCTAGCAAACAACAGGGCTAATCATCTAATTCTAATATTTCTTTAGAGGATATAGTTAAACAACTTAGCACTAACACTTTACAATTTCAACAAAAAATGAAGGCAAATATGCTGAATTTGGAAACGCGGATGGGACAAATGGTAACTGTAATTAGCCGACTAGAGGCGCACGGTTCTGGAAAATTATCCTCTCAAATGGTAGTGAATCCAAAAGAAAACGCAAGTGCAATCACTTTGAGAAATGGTAAAGAGATCAAAACTCCAAAAAAGACAGAGTCTGCACAAAAAGAGCAATGCAAAGAAGAAGTAGATAATAAGGAAGCAGACGACAGTACGGAGGACGAAAATGTTCTAGGCGACAATGGTACCCCTAAGCATAAATTTCCACCTCTCTCTGATTATAAACCAGTACCCTCTTTTCCTATTGCTTTAACCGAAAAAAGAAAATATGAAAAAGATTCAGATTTTTATAAAAAATTTCGTAAATGTGAGGTAAATATTCCATTGTTAGATGCTATTAAGCAAGTATCTCGTTTTGCTAGATTTCTGAAAGAATTTGTACACACAAAAGAAAACAAGCACTCAGAAGATATGAAAAGGTAAAAGTTGGAAAGAATATGTCTGCAGTAATTCAAAGAAAACTCCCTACTAAATGTCAAGATCCAGGAATGTTAGACTTAGGAGCATCTATTAATGTCATGCCATATTCTATATATGCTTCTTTGAAACTTAAACCTTTGAATAAAACTGGTACTGTGATTCAGTTGGCTGATAGATCTAACGCTTATCCTAAGGGTATAGTGGAGGATGTTCTTGTGCAAGTAAATAATTTGATTTTTTCTACTGATTTTTATGTGCTTGATACGGAGAATGGTGATCAAAATGCTCATATTTTGCTAGGAAGACCCTTCTTAAAGACATCCAAAACTAAGATAAATGTTCATAGTGGTACACTTACAATGGAATTTGATGGCGAGGTTGTGAAGTTTAATATTTATGATGCCATGAAATATCCTAATGATGATAATCCTGTTTATTCTATTGATGTGATTGACTCATTAGCACAGGAAGTTTTTGAACTTGATGGAAATGATAAGTTAGAAACGACAATCAGTTAGAATCTTGAGGAGGAAAAAGAGTTAGCATTGACTACAGAATTAAAGGATGTTATTGCAACCTTAAATGATTCTCCAAAAGAAGGTAATGTTCCTTATATTGATCTACTAGTTTCTAACGAGGACTCTTTACCATCTGTTTTGCAATCACCCACTCTAGAATTAAAGCCCCTTCCTGATTATCTCAAGTATATTTTCCTTGGAGAAGAAAAGACATTATCGATGATCATCTCCAATAAACTTAGTACATCACAAGAAGAACAACCCGTGCGAGTTCTAAAGGAGCATAAGAAGGCCATTGGTTGGACGATTTCTGATATTAAGAGAATAAGCCCGTCGACATGCATGCATCGTATATTAGTTGAAGAAGGAGCGAAACCCACTCGTCAATCGCAAAGAAGACTAAATCCGCCCATAATGGATGTTGTGAAAAAAGAATTTCAAAAGCTTCTTGAAGGTGGCATGATTTACCCTATTTCGGATAGTAGTTGGGTTAGCCCAGTTTAAGTAGTTCCTAAAAAATCGGGAATAACTGTGGTGAAAAATCAGAATGATGAGTTAATTCCCACCTGTGTTCAAAATGGGTGGTGGGTTTGTATAAATTATAGAAAATTAAATGCTATAACCCAAAAAGACCACTTCCCTTTATCTTTTATTGATCAAATGCTTGAACGATTAGCTGGTCATTCTTACTATTGTTTTCTTGATGGTTATTCAGGTTATTTCCAAATTGCAATTGCTTTGGAGGATTAAGAGAAGACGACGTTTACATGCCCATTTGGAACTTTTGCATATCGCCACATGCCGTTTGGACTTTGCAACGCCCCAGCTACTTTTCAACGATGTATGGTTAGTATATTTTCAAATTATATTGAGCATATCATAGAAGTTTTTATGAACGATTTCACGGTTCATGGAGATTCTATTGATAGTTGTTTGCACAACCTTACACTTGTTCTTCAAAGATGCATAGAAACTAACCTTGTACTAAATTTTGAAAAATGTCATTTTATGGTCGAACAAGGTATAGTTTTAGGTCATGTTGTTTCGTTTAAGGGAATTGAAGTAGATAAAGTAAAAATTAATATTATTCAATCTCTACCTTATCCCACTAGTGTGCGGGAAGTGCGTTCTTTTCTTGGACATGCAGGTTTCAATCGGAGATTCATAAAGGACTTTTCCAAGATAGCCTCACCTCTATGCAAGCTATTACAAAAGGATACGGATTTCAATTTTGACAAGGAGTATAAGAAAGCGTTTGATAAGTTGAAGAAATTATTGACTTCTACTCCAGTTATCCAACCCCCGAATTGGGACGTGCCTTTTGAGATTATGTGTGATGCAAGTGATTATGCAGTAGGAACTGTTTTGGGTCAAAAAGTTTGGAAAGCATCTCATGCTATTTATTATGCTTCGAGGACTTTGAACGATGCCCAGAAAAATTACTCAATCACTAAAAAAGAACTCTTAGCTGTTGTTTTTGCTTTAGAAAAATTTTGATCTTATTTGCTTGGTACTAAAGTTGTTGTTTATTTTGATTATGCAGCTCTTTGTTATTTGATAACAAAGAAAGAGGAAAAACCAAGGTTGATAAGATGGACACTTCTCTTAAGTGAATTCGATTTGGAGATCAAAGACAAAAAAAGGGACTAGGAATAGTGTTGCAAATCACTTAAGTCGTATGGCGAATGTGAAAGATAAGCTTCCTCTATAAGAGACGTTTCCTGATGAACAATTGTTCTCTACATAGAAAAAATTACCTTGGTATGCAAATATTGTCAATTATTGGGTTACTAACATTTTGCCTCCTGATTTGTCTAAAGCTCAGGGGATAAAATTAAAAGTGATGCAAAGTACTATGTGTGGCATGATCCCTACTTATGGAAGCATTGTGCAGACCAAGTGATTAGAAGGTGTGTTCCTGAAACTAAAATTAATTATATTCTCACTTTTTGTCATTCATATGCTTGTGGAGGTCAATTTGGATCTAAGAAGACAGCGAGAAAAGTGCTTGACTGTGATTTTTATTTGTCATCTCTATTCCAAGATTTGTATTTGTTCTGCAAGTCGTGTTGTAATTGTCAAAAGATATGTAATATATCCCAACGAAATAAGATGTTGCAAACTCCCATACTATTTTTTGAAATCTTTGATGTTTGGGGCATTGATTTTATGAGACCATTTCCTGTATCTTTCGGTAATGTTTATATTTTACTTGCTGACGATTATGTTTCAAAATGGGTGGAAGTCAAGGCCACAAGGACCAACAATTCTAAAGTGGTTGTAAATTTTCTCCGTACTAATATATTTTCCAGGTTTGGAGTTCCTAGAGCTCTAATAAGTGATTGAGGCACTCATTTTTGCAATCGAATTGTAGAAGCTTTGTTAAGAAAAATACCATGTCACTCATAAGGTGTCAACTACATACCATCCGTAAAATAATGGACAAGAGAAAGTGTCAAATAGAGAAATTAAGTCCATTCTTGAAAAGACAGTAAATTCGAGTAGAAAAGATTAGAATTTACGATTTGATAATGCTTTATGGGCATATAGGACAACTTATAAGACACCTATTGATATGTCACCTTACAAATTAGTATTTGGAAAACCATGTCACTTACCTATTGAGCTAGAACATAAGGCTTATTGGGCTATTAAGAGTTTCAAGATGAAGATGAGTGAAAGTGGAGAGCATAGGAAGTTGTAATTACAAGAGTTAGAGGAAATTCGCAATGATGCTTATGAAAGTGCAAGAATTTAAAAGAAAAAGACAAAGGCTTTTCATGACAAGATAATTTCTAGGAAAAAATTTACAATTGGTCAAAAAGTCCTTTTATATCAATCTCAACTTCGGTTGTTTCCAGGTAAGTTATGTTCTCGTTGGATTGGACCTTTTGTTGTTACTAATGTTTTTTCTCATGGTGCAGTTGAAATTCAAAGTTTGAAAACTTCTAAAGTACTCAAGGTGAATGGTCATAGACTCAAGCATTTTCATGAGAATTTTAAAAAAGAAGACGTGACTAATTTGGACGTTGAGAATCCAATTTTTACTACTTGAAAAATAAAGCATATTGTCAAGCCAATGACAATAAACAAAGGCGCTGCTTGGGAGGCAACCCAGGGGGAGTATAATTTTCTTTCTTTTTATTTTTGCATTTATAGTTTAGTTATTTATGCATTTTTCTTTGCCTTTTACTTTACATTAGGGACAATGTAAATTTTAAGTGTTAGGGAAGGGATTTGGGATTTTTTCTATTTTTTAGGGAATTTTAAAAAATTTTGAATTTTTGTATTTTGTGGGTATATTCACTGCAAACCCTCACGAGACAAAACTAGTCCACTTGGGGTAACCTTGGGATTTAAAGTTCACGTGCCAAGTGTAAACGTGTTTTTCTACGAAAATGGGGTAATTTTTTATTTTATTTTTCGGATAAGTCACTTGAGCAACGAGTTAAGTGAATTTTAATTTTTTAGCCAATGATAAAAAAATTGATTTTTATTTAATAACTCTTCAAAAAATGATAATTTTTTGCTTAATCTGAATTTTGACTTATTATTGGTTATTACTTTGTTGGAGATTCTTAATTTTTATGTACTTATATTCATTTGTTTGAGCTAGTTTTAATTTAGAGAAAGTTTATATGGTTAAATTCTTATGAAAGATATTTTTGGGCTTTATATCTTATTTGATCATTATGTGAAGTGAAATATAAAACAAAATATAATTTGAAATAGATGATTTAGGTAATTTTTTTAGAATTATTATTGAAGGTTAAAATTATGTGGCGGGTTGAGATGGAGCGTAAAACACGCTCACTCATAAACACGTGAAAAAATGAGATGGAACATAAAATGCACTCACCAAATGAAAAAAAAAAGGAAAGAAAAAATGGGATGGATCATAAAATGCACCCATTTAAAATAAAAAAATAAAAAAATATTTGAAAAAGTAATATTAATAATCCTAGTGTATATAATTGTTTAAAAACCTTTTGATCTTCTAGTTATATTTGCCTGTATTAGCTGAAAGTGATGTGAAAAATAATCATAAAGAGTTTTGTTGTATATATTTTATACGTTAATTAATAACCTAAATTTATCTGAGTTTTGATTAGTTTGATATATTTGGATTCACATACACACGAAATGTCTCAGTTAAAGTAAAATTACATTGATTTGTTGCTCGAGTAAGTTGTTTGGTTATTAGTTTTAATTTTTATTCTTGTTTTGCTTAAGGACAAACAAGGAGTTAAGTATGGAGGTATTTGATAAGCATATTTTATGTCTATTTATTAGGTAGTTTATACTTAATTATTTGTGAGTTTTTAAGTATTTTTAGAGTTTTAGATAATTTATTTGATTGTATGCATTTTTATTAATTTTAGTATTTTTATATTATTTTTAATCTTATTTTGTAGAAAAAACAAAATGGGTCTTAGAACTATAAATAAGCAAGCAAAACAGTCATTCCGCGTCAGGCGCACTAAGTCATGAAAGCGTCAAGAGTAGCACGACGCTGTTTGGCGCTTTAGTGGGAAACAGCCTAATCACGCATTGAGCGGGGACTGGGGCAGTCTGCAAGGTTAAGTGCCATGCGCGGATCATCAACAAAGAAGCAAAAAGAATCAGCGCGTGGATGGCAGCTTCTTTCTTCTTACTTTAATCCCATGTGGGTCCCACTCCTCCACATCATTCTTTAAATCAGCAGCTTTGTAGTCAACGGTTCCATCCAACAATAAATTAAGGAGTTCCAATTACAATTTGGAAAAGAAAAATAAATATGAATTTTTATATTTATTATTTTGTATTTTAAATCCTATTAAGATTTGAAAATTATAATTCCTATTAGGGTTAGGAGTATTATATAGTTTATAAATAGAGGGCTTGATACACAATGTAATATACAACTTTTACTAGGAAAAAAAAATTCTCTTTTATTCTTTGGTGCTTTTCTGTGTGGCTAAACTATTTTTCTCGGTTTAAGTGATTGAAGCCATCAAAATTTATACACTATGAGATCTAATTTATTTTAATTGTTTAATTTATATTTTGAGTATTGGATATTCTTCTATACTTAATTTTATGATTGGTTTGTTTAATTGCTTGGAGCGCTACTAGTTTATTATTCACATTAACCTACTGCTATTTGTGAAACGACTAAGATTAATAATTATTTTGCAGATTAAAATATTATTTTATCTTAGAAAAAATGTTCATCTAAATTAAATGCAAATACGTGGATTGTGTTGTTTAGTTTAACGATTTCTTTAATTCTTAAAGCTACTATTAAATTAAATATTTATCACGTGCCGGAGATTATTTAGTAGTAAGGGTAATTTAGAACGCGTGTGTCTACTTAACTAAAATTAATAAGAGAGGAGAAAAATTACTCCACCTACGAGTAGTTATTCCTACGATGAATGTTCAAAATATTAATTGATTTATTTTTGCATCAATGAGTAGTTGTAAATTTTTTATGGTGGATATTAACTTAAACCAAGTTTTTTTCTTCCTATTTATTTCATTAAATTACTTGCATATTGACTTTAGTTAATTTTATTCAAATTATTTCTTTAATTCAAAAATCCCATAATTTTGGTTTACGAAAACATAAAATTAAATTAATCATTCTCTGTGGGATCGACTCTTACTTGCACTACTACATTAATATTTTTCTAAAGTAAGATTTTATTTTTAGGTGTCTGCGACAGCACCCCAGTAGGGTTTGTTTTACTGATTGATTGTCGTAACGCTGGGTTACACCGCCGCAGTGATGAAACGTTCTACCCGGGACTGCTATGGCGATGGTTTCTATCGTTGTAGTGGTGATCCAGTTTATTTGAAGAAAAAAATGAATTATTTATTAACTGGGTCGGGTTGGGTCTGTGTGACACCCCCAAATTCAGGTACTTGTACCTCGACCTTGGTGTTCACAAATCTGTACATCCATACACCTTTAAACAATATAATATACTAATGCGGAATGAAATAAACATATATTATTTATAGAAAGGTTCACTACATATCCCAAGGTTCGTAACCTTAATAAAATACATCACGGATTTAAATATATAAAAGATGGTTCGTGTTACATGTCATCATAGATAAACAAAAATATATTCTTAGGCAATAAATCCCAAAGCATCTAGGGTTTCAGCTTTCCTTTACCTTTATCAACCTTCGAACTCTTAGGTTTAACTGCAATATATTTCATGACATAGCAAGATTGAGCAACTAGCTTGCTGAACAAGTTTTAATGGAATAAATATAAGGAATGTCATGAATGAATAAAAATGAATAACTCAAAGGATTTAGAAACAATAATATCATTGGTATAATTAAAGCTCAAATGATAAAAGATAATTGATTATTTAAATGTTGAGTGGTCAAACAGACCATGAACATTTGCTTGAAGGATCAATCACTTGATATACCCCCTTAGGTTATAATCTCAGAACTGTACTTTAGGGGATCAGCCTCTCGTACACTATGTATATGCATAACATTTAATTCTATTTGTATCATGTATCTGATACTTAGGTTACTCCCCATTCAGGGTTGTTCTTCTCAGTCTAGGAATCCGTACCACTACGGTTTGGATAGCTTTTAAAATTTAACATGTATATGTCTAGCTGAACAAAGGCATAGACTTTATCTCTAAACAGATCATGAGGTCAAACACTTTGAGTATTTCATGATTTAATAATAGAACATGTAATTCAACTACACTATGTACGAATGACAATAATCTCGATGTGGAATAATTTACAACATTAAACCACTTAGCATATAGTAAAGAAAGATAACTCAAGTTTGAGTTAAGGAACTTGCCTGGTTGTCGAATTACGGCTAAATGCTTAATATAATTCGCTTTCGGAAGACCTAACATTGATAAGTCAGTCTACCGATTAGTATAACACATAATTGCTCACTTAAACATTTAAGTTTATTATTTACTTCTCGTTTAATTACCTAAAATTATCACATAACACAAACATATTATTGACTTGGTTAATCTACCTAATTTGATTCTAAGTAATTCACTTAACTGTCAAATATTACTTCTCTCTAAGTAATATTAATTAAAACATCCCTCGCTTAACTATTTAAACTATTAAACAATTTATTTCAATTGTTTTAGTACCTCATTTATCATTGTTATAATAAATGATAACTATTATTAATTGTTATTACACAATAAATAATTCCTTATTTATCATTAATTGATAATTAAATGATAAATAATTAACTTACTTATTTTAATCTTCTTGAATCCTTATTTAACATCAATTAAATACTAATAAATCAATTAATTATCCTTACCTATTATTTAATCTTAATTAAATAATAAATAATTTATTAACTTAATCCTTATTTAATTATTATTTAAAGTTAATTAAATAATAATTAATTAATCAATTACCCTTACTTATTATTTCATTTTAATTAAATAATAAATAAATAATTTATTAATTCAATCCTCATTTAATTATTATTTAATGTTAATTAAATAATAATTAATTAATCAATTACCCTTACTTACTATTTAATCTTTATTAAATAATAAATAATTAATCCTTTAATTTAATCCTCATTTAATTATCATTTAATAATAATTAATTGCTTAATTATCTTTATTTATTATTTAAATAATAAATAATTAATTTATAAATTTTATCTTTCTTTAATTATTATTTAATATTAATTAAATAATAATTTGTTAATTACTTATCTTTATTTACTATTTAATTCTCAATTAAATAATAAAAAATTAATTTATTCACTTTATATTTCTTATATTATTATTAAATACTTAAATCACATATTTATTATTTAATAATAATTTATTAGTAATTTTATCTAATTACTAACTAATTAATAGTTAATTAGTGTACTCTTTACACCATAAATACTATTAAAAATAATTAATTTCTTAATTAATCATACTTATAATTTAATATTACTTAAATTATAAGTAATTAGTAGTTTTATGATTTTTCAGAAATTAAAAATATTAATTTAGCATTTTTCGTTTAATTAGTAAGGTTTAATCAACCATTAATTCTAATAAATGTCAGATGACATAAAATTTCAGATTTAAAATTTTTATAATATTTTTTATAAAATTACAAGCATTTTCTCTTTTGGAACCAACCCAAGAACCGGCCTAAAAATGCCCGAACTGCCCCCACCAAAGAAAATGAAAAAACAGGAAAAAACCGAACAGGTCGGTTTATTTCTTAAAATAGGCAAAATGTTTTTTATGATTTCCGGATTTGGGGTCTTCCATGAAAACTTGAATATCTTGAGTTCTATAACTCCGATTGAGGTCTATTAGGTATCGATGGATTCCTATCTTTCCGAACTACAAGATTCCATTATCAAACATGAAATTTGGAGTTGTTTTGGTCAATGAAATTAGCTCCAAACCGGACTGTGACGCACAACCCTAAAATCAGTGGGGTATTTTGGTAGAAAATTCATATCTTGCTCATTTTAAATCGGATTTTAGTCATTCAACTTGGAGAATCTTCATATTTTATGTATATATCACTAAAATTTGACAGATCATGAATCCGTCTTACGGATTATGCACAGTAATTCCGGTAAGGGGCTGCTATGTTTTAGGTTACGTTATTTTCGTCGGTAAAAATTTATTCAGCGAGTTTGATGAAATTTTTCAACATAAACACATATAAAACTCCATGATAAATCCATGTAACCCTATATCTACCAATCTAGCATGGATCTATCCATTTAGACTTTGAAAATAAGTTTTCTAACATAGAAATCACATAATATACCAATTGAAGCATTAAACTAGAGTTTTGAGCAATTTATACCTTTTGCTCCTAATAGCTTGTTTCCGTTGCTTCCCAAAATAGGAGATGAAGCTAGATGGCATCCCCAAGAACCCTCTTTGCTGCCTAGACTCCCCCCCACACACAAATCTTCTTGGTATTTTAATTTCCTCTCAAGAACCCTAAAGTTTCTTCTCTCTTGCTTTCTAGTTTCTCTCTTTTTCTCTCTAGCAAAGACTTAGAAAATGACCAACTCTTGCAAGAGTTGACCAAGTCTTATATTTATAGAGGTAACTAAATTTTATTTAGGCTACCTTAATCATCCAACAACTAGTTAATCAAGCTCTTAATTTGGGTCAAAACAAGATCCATTTTTTAGGGGATTTGATGGAGCATGGGGAAGGCTTAGCATGGGAGTGATTTAAGGGCCTTGAGCATTGCACCATTTTTTATTTTCTCCCCCCATATTGCCGGCACCTACTCCCCTTTTCCCATGATTTGATGTTCTTTTTAGTTATCAATTGACTATGTATATATATATATATATATATATATATATATATATATATATATATATATATATATATCAACCAGCTTGTAAACTTTGACTAATTTTTGACTTGTTCGAGCTATTGTTTGGGCTATTGGAATTTAATTTCTTGGGCTAACAATTTAAATACACTTGGGCTCCTAATTAAATTCATTTGGGCTCCCATCATTACTTCATTGGGTTATTAAATTATTTCCATGAGCTAGGTATTTAATCTATACCTTTAAATCACATAATATTAATTAGTATTCCAAAATTTACCCTAGCATGTTTAATGCTATATTTAGGGTCATAAGTATCAAATGTCCTAGTTGGATAAATTAAATCATCATATTAGGCTCTTGTTGGAATTTTATTTACTCTACCATGCATTGGTTTAATTATAAACCCTAATGTTTTTAATTGGGACATCGGTTTAGGGTTTTGATCTTATCGTTATCGATATTATTATTTCTAGGTTAGTCACTTGGTTCAACAATTTCACCGAGTGAACTTACCTTTAATTCCAACCTTATACACATTGATATGATTATTCATGAATGCAAAATAAAATAAATTTTTAATTCCATTTCATTGATTAATACGACATCAATTATAATGGAAATAGGTCGTAATATTTGCGGTCATTACAGTCTGTGAGTCCAATATGGATTAGAAATTTGTCAAATTCAATAATATTACTATGGGACCTAATTAATGTAATTAAAATATTGTAAGTGTTTAATTAATAAGTTAAATTAATAAAATATTATTAAACGATTAATAATAAATGAATAAAATATTATTAAATAATTAATAATATTATAAAATAAATAAAATATTATTAAATGAATAATAATATTAGTAAATGAATACGATAGTATTAAATGATTAATAATATTAGTAAGTGATTAATGTATTATTAAATAGTTAAAATATTAGTAAGTGATTAATAATATTAGCAAATGACTTAAATATTATTACTTGATTAATAATATTAGATAAGAGTTTAAAGAATATTAAATGATTAATATTGGTTTCAAATGATTAAAATATTACCAAAGAATGATAATATTTTTAAGTGTTCAATATGTTATTATATG
The DNA here is from genome assembly GCA_947179155.2 of Hedera helix. Taxonomy (NCBI): domain Eukaryota; kingdom Viridiplantae; phylum Streptophyta; class Magnoliopsida; order Apiales; family Araliaceae; genus Hedera; species Hedera helix. The sequence continues at coordinate 10,004,095 of OX359279.1, forward strand.
TATAATTATGTGACATACTAATTGGAAGATGATCCACATTATTAATGTTAGGTCTGTTCAAGTGAAGTAGATTAAATTGTGTAAGTAGTGGTCAACAATTGAGGCAAGTTTCCTATACCCAGACTTGTATTTATTTTACAAGGCGCCTAAATCATTTAATTATTGAAAATTAACCCACATCGATATTACTGTTACTATTCGCAATTGTGTGCACTTAAAGACCGTTTTAATTATTGAACTGTGGAACATTTAAGTTATGTTATTCATGAACTGTTTAATAAATAATATCTACTAATTGTTCAACTAGACCTTGTATGTATAAATTCAATCATTTGAATATTCTTAAAGTTTATCCAAATAAATAGTTGGTGCGGACTCTTATAATAAGACTGAGAACGAACAACCCTAATAAGGGAATTATTATCAAAAAACCAACCATTACGCAAGATATCTGAATGTTATGAATATACATAAGATACAAGAGGTTGAACCCCTCGAATACCAAAATAATAAAAGGGTCAAATGAATGTCTGATTTACTTTAATATTAGTTTATGGTCCTTAGTGGCCACTCAGCAGTAAAGACTCAATCATTTCTTTTAATTGAAACTATTCTCGTTTGATCACAATTATGTATATTGTTGAAACCTTAGATAATATTCTTATTTAATCATATCATTCTTGTATTCATTGTTTACTTAAACTTGTTGAGCAAACTAATTGTTCACTCTTGTTATATATATCATGATATTTTTCAAATAAGCCCAAAAACTATAAGAAGAACAAGGGCAAAGGAAAAGTCCAAGATTAGATTAATATGCATGCTAGTTATTTCAGTAACTTTGTAATTTGCTTATGTAAACCCTTTTGATCAATTAAGACATATGTTTTGTATTAACTTAAAGTTGTTAGACCTTGGAATTTGTAGAACCTTATTGTAATGAACAATTATGTTTATATATTTCGCTTTAGTTTATAGAATATGTTTGGGGATGATGGATTATGAGCACCAAACTCGAGGTTATGGAACCCAAATTTTGGGGCGCCACAGGTTGGTATCAAAGTTGTAGGTTATAAAACTTTAGGTTGCGAAACCTTAATATATAACCTTAGACGAGTCAACTCACATCGAGTTTTAGGAGATGGATTTTTGAAAATTCATCAAATCGAGTTGTAACACAATAGAATATACTTTTATTTCATCAATGAATATATTTTATTAAAATACTGACGTCGTCTTATTTGTCTGTTGTGATTGTAGGATACTTGAGGTTGGACAAACTAGTCACATAGTAGAGGAGGAGTTTATTGATATCTATGTGGATCGCTTGGGAGTTTTATTTCCTTGAAAACCTTAAATGTCACCTTTTCACCTTGGACTTGCATAATTAACTCTCCTTTTTACACGTCAATAAGCATTCTCCCAATAGCTAAAAATGGTCGCCCAAGAATGATAGGTATGTCTTTGTCTTTCTCATAATTCAAAACAATAAAATCCGCTAGGAAGATAAATTATCTACCCTGACTAACACATCTTCAACAATACCCCTCAGATAAGTGATTGTCCTATCTGCCAATTGTAAGGTAACATTTGTAGGCTTCGCTTCATTCAACCTAAGCTTTTTATATACAGATAACAGCATTAAGTTTATGCTTGCTCCCAAATCGCACAATGCTTTCCCAAAATATTGATTTATAATGGTGCGTGAAATTGTGAAACTACCCGGATCCTTGAGCAACGCTGCATTCCTCTGTAAGTGCCACTATTTCAAAGTCACCTAGCTTCTTTTTATTGGACAAAATATTCTTCATAAACTTTACGTAGCTAGGCATTTATTCTAAGACATCTGCAAACAGGATGTTGATATGAAGTTTTTTAAATATCTTTAGAAATTTTGAGAATTGTTTGTCAAGTTTCAATTTCTGAAGTCTTTGTGGAAATGGTACAGGTGCCACAATCTAATTCTATTTTGGATTCACAACATGCTCTGTATCTTTATGTTCATGCGGCCCATTATGACTATTCTCCTTTTTTGCTTCACTATCATCATCGACCTTTGGATTTTTCCTTTTTGAATTTTTATCCTTATGTAATTTCTTATCACTCCGAAGTATGATGGCATTACATTTCTCTTTTCCATCTCTTATTGGATTTATCATTGTATCACTCGGTAAAGCACCTTGAGGCCGACTATGCATGGCACTAGCAAGCTGTCCCATTTGGTTTTTGATGTTACTCACTGATGATTCTAGACTGTTCATTCTAACCTCATTTTGCGATATGTATTTCATAACAATTTCCTCAAAATTTGATGTCTTTTTCCGGCTGTGGTGGAGGTTAACTCTGAAAACGCGGTTGATATAATGATCTTAGAGCAAAAGATTGTGTTTGATTGTTGCTCCATGAATAACTTGGCTGATTTCTCACCCTTTGATGATAGTAATTAGCATTAATCCTTTGTTGTTGCTAATTATAGTTTGCCACATACTAGACCGATAATGCATTTATTAGGCATTGATTAATTGAATGGTTCCTAGCACATAGATCATAAATCATTACCACAGGTTGATTAGGCTGTCCAGTCTTCACAAGTGTTTCTACCATCTTCATTAGTGTTGCCATTTGCTCAACCATTGCAAAAACTATATCATTCTCAATCCTCCCAACTGCCTTTGGCCGATTCACTCTTGAAGAACGCCATTGGTAATCATTTACTGCCATGGTTTCCAACAGGTCATAGGCCTCATCCAAATTCTTCGCCATCAAAGCACCACCTGCAGCTGCATTAATAATAGTCCTTGTTGTACTGAATAACCCATTGTAGAATGTTTGAACTTGTAGCCCCTAGGGTATTCCATGGTGTAGATATCTCCGCAATAAATCTTTAAAGCGCTCACACACCTCGTACAAAGATTCTAAATCATGCTGCATGAATGAAGTGATGTCATTCCTCATTTTTGCAGTCTTCGCTGATGAAAAGAACTTCACTAGAAACTTTTAAGCCAAGTTGTTCCAAGTAGTGATGGACCCCGGAGGAAGTGAATGTAACTAACTCTTCGCCTTGCCCCTAAGTGTGAAAGGGAACAAACGAAGTCTTACAGCATCATCCAAAACTCCATTATACTTGAAGGTATCACATATCTCTAAAAAGCTCATGAGACGATCATTCGGATCATCGTTGGGTAAAGCCCCAAACTGCACTGAATTTTGGATCATCTGTATCGTGCCTGACTTGATCTCAAAACTTGTGGCATTAATTGTAGGCCTATGGATGCTCGATTGAATTTTAGTGACTTGCAGCATCACATATTCTCGCAGCAATTTTCGATCTTCGTTCGTCATTTTAACCTGAAAAGGAAGCAAAAATAAAAACAAAAAATAAAATAAAATTAAAACATTTAAATTAAAACTAATTTGATTAAAATTAATATTAAAAAAATTATTAAATTAATTCCCCGGCATCGGCGCCAAAAACTTGTTGGGTATTTTCTATATGAATATATGCGTGCAAGTATACACGGTCAATAAGTAATATACTAGTAAGTAGAGTATCGTTCCCACAGAGAATTAAATAATAACAATTACCAAATACTAATTTTATATCAAGTTAACTTTATTTAAACAATCGCAATTAACTTATTAAGTAAAATCTAATTAAAATTAACAACTAAATTAATAACAAGGATTAAATCAGATTTTAAATACTTAAGATTATAATTTCTCTCAATACTTCATTTAAATCTCATCAATTCCTTTTTAATAAATTAAGTATATAGAATTATTAACCAAGAATTCTTTATAGTATTTATACGTATCTTCCAATGACATATAAATAAATCCTTATAAATCTGACCCTAAGGGAACAGAACTGGAGATGAACACTCTAATTAATTAAATCACTATATTCCTATGTGAAATATGTTAATTAGAATATTAAATTCAGATTCTCTTTATGGCTGCAAAAGATACATAGGTATATTCCTATCCTATATACTAATCCTATATAATAATCATATAAACCCTTTAAGATTCTATGAACAAATGCTATCATATCTAGATCAAAATCTATATAAAATTGGGAGATGAAGTATAATTATATATACTTCATCTCCCAATTTTATATAGATTATCCCAATAATTATCTGCAATTAATTATTTAGCACATTAATGCTTATAAATATTTAGCACATATTTAAATCCAATCTATAATCCATTTGTTAACTTTATATAGACTAACATGTTAATTATTGCAATTAATTAATACTTTTATGTGCAAAATATGATAAACACTTCATATATAATCATACATAATCAAAAAGGAAGTGAATTAATATAAAATAGACATTGGGTTCCATTGCAATCTCAATGTAAAATTAGCCCATAACTAAAGAACAAAACACATTCATACTATTAGATATCATCCCAAGAATAAAAATAATTAAAAGAAAAGATTTAGAGAGATAAGATCTTAGTCTTGAAGGTAAAAGATAGTCAATATATAGATATAAAATCCACTTATTAGCCAGGGCGTACGATACTGAACTCTTCATAATTCAAGGAGTACCACTTTCAAGGATGAGCTATAGAAAATACTGTAGGATTGACAGGAGTTAAACTAAAGAAATTTTCATTCAGTTGTTGAAATTTGTGCTCACTAAGTGACTTGGTTGAAGACCCTTGCTCTCCATATGAAATTTGCATTTCACTTTATTCTACTTCAACCTCCTCTCTAATAAAATATGATGCACCCTCAAATGATGGTTTAGGTATATCTCCCTAGGTGTTAAGGATATAAATATCTACCAAGCCTGATGAAAAAGGTATCTCTACATCTTCCCTTTCCTGATACTCCTTATCCCCTCTCATCGGCATCATATATGGCATATTAATGGTCGCATCCCTCTTTCATCAAAACGTATTTATAAGGCATGTTGAACTTGAAGCATTTATCCAAAAGGGACTTTGCGCTCTCATCTTGTAATTTAAATTATAAAAATAAAAAAACATTAACATTAATAAATATGAAAGAATATATATATATATATATATATATATATCTATATATATATATATATATATATATATTCCAAAAAGACATAAATAATTAACTTGCTTACCATGTTAACTAGGTGATGTTGCTTATATACAGACCGAGTCATAAGAAGTGTCAGGATCCCCTTCGCATTAAGGCCTATACATACATTTACGCATAATAGTATTATACTACTTCTTATATGTTTCAATTCTGAGGCCTCCAAGATCTGGCCCTAAAAATGCTTCATGTAAAGGTCTCAATGAGCAATATACACTTACCTCAAGACTATGTAATCGTCAACATCGAATCTATGTTGCTTGGACTTTCTAAGCTCGTTATGATTTTCGGTCAGAGATGTTATCCCTTATAAATACCCATACTGCCACATGACCCAGTCCGGCATTTGAAATTCTACAATATCAAAGTGACTCAAAGGAATTTGAGTAGATCCTGTGACATCCGAGATTTTTACAAGGATTTTAAATAAGAATTTGATTATTTAAGTAAAGGCTAGAAGATTAAAACCTGGGCTAAAAGGCTATGATGTATTAATAGGTGATTAAATATAATTATGATTTAATCAATGTGCTAAAGAGACCTATGTGGTTGAATGGAAGTAAAACGTATTAAAGGTTAAGGACGAAAAATAATTAATGTAGGATGTTGTGATGTGTCAGCAGGTAATAACTTGAATGTATGAACATGTGTATATGTATATATTTGATACATATATTTGAGTTGAGAAGGAAAGAAGAGTTTAAAGCTAAGGAATAAATGATTAAAGGGATGATATGTGAATATTTGGAGTTTATTAAGAAATTAATATAATTTATTTGAATAAGGTATATATTTATGCGAATCATGAATATGGAAGGTAATACCCTGAGAATGTGTATAAAGAATGTAGTATGCAGGTATAGTGCAAATTTGGCACCGGGGTGTTATGTAAATAAGTAAAGGGCGTAAAGTTGTAATGGATGTATTACGAGCTTAAAAAGGACAAAGGACGATGGATTTTGGTAATCCGGTCGAGGTTCGCTTCTTGAGGAAGCGGGTTATGGAAAAGATGAGCAATTCGATTATATTGAGACACTGGAAAGTGAAATTGATTGAATGAGAACCAAAAGGGTTAGTAGATAATAGAGAGTGCAATGTTATGCAAATTTACAATTATTATGGATAATTATTATTAATTAGTGAAATATAATTGTCAAGTGTGATAAGTGATATGGGGCAAGACAAGTATAGATTAATTTGATGTCGAATAAAGTTCAAGTATAATGAAACAAGTTTAGATCAAATGAACTTGACTTGGTGCAAAATTGAGCAAATTATGAATTAAAGAGAATAAATTCTCTAGATTTGTAGGCTAAAGACCATGTTGCCCTTAGCAAATAATGGAATGACACTTGTGTCCTAGAAGGGTGTAATAACTAAAATAACCTTTGTTTGTCAAGTGAAATGACATAAATACCTTTAACCATACTAGAGTTAAACTAACTATCCATGGTTAGTTGTTGGAGATTTATATATGCATATATGTATGTATTAAGCTAGCAAAGTTCATTTCTTTGTCAAGTTTCCAGCAATTTTGAAAGCCAAGAGAGAAAAAGGGGTAGGTTTGAAGAAAATTCAAAAGAGTTGCTGAAAAATAGTTCAAGAGTAGCAAATATAACCATCAAAGTAGTGAATCAAGCTTTAGCAAGTTTTGTTGTAAAGAGAAGAAGAGCCACAAGAAAGGTATACTGATGTTTAAGCTTTAAAACTCATCTATTATGTGCTTAAATTCAAGTTCAAGTATAGCCATGCATGAATCATTGAATTATAAGGGTTGATTGTGAAGCTTTTATGAGTTTATGTATGTTATGTTTGAAATTTGATGGAACCCTAGGCTTGAAAGTTGTGTTACAAAGTTGATGGACTATTCATGTATGTTTTTGAAGCTAGAACTCATGATTTAAGGAAGAATGTGTGTTAAATGTTGTTGGTTTTCATGAAAACCTAGTTGAAGAGGATGAACATTTTTAAAGTATGTGAAATTTCATGTTAAATAGAATTCAAGATACATTGAAGGTTCAAGAATATGAGTTGATGTGAAAAGATTACAATATTAGGCTATATTTTCTATATAAACCAAATTGTAATATGTAAAGTGCGTTAGAAGATACGTATAGAAGTTATACGAATTTACAAAATTGTTAAATGTATATGTGTTAAGGTATATGTGCGTGAGTGCGCAAAGATTCAAAGAGGGTTTAAGAGTTGCATTTTATTAAGTTAGCAAAAGTGCCACCAATATGGGATTTTTGGCCATTTTGAATAAATAAAGGTCAAATGAGACCAAATAGCTAAGTTGTATGTAAATACATGTGTTTGAGTTGATTTGGGAGTCGTTTGGCGTTTATGGCGACAATTGTGGATTTTAAACGTTTTAAAACGTTCGTCGATGCCTAAAAAGAGTTATTTGGAAAAATGAATTCATTTGAAAAGTTTTAAACGTTTTGAAGGCCCATGTAAGTCAAATATGTGTTATGTGTATTAAATGAGGTGTTAGAATCAAGTTTTGTAAAAAGGGGCCAAAAATAGCATAAGTTTTGGAAATGAAAAGTTCATAAAATTTGATGGAAATACAACTAAGAGGTGATTTTTGGAAATTGTGAAGAATTAAAGATGAAATGAATTCAAATGGCCCAGTTTTATATTATTACATGTGTTTAGGTTGATTTGAGAATCAACGGATGAGAATTAGAATGAAAATAAGTTTTGAACGATCAAAATCGATCGTTTCGACCCTAAACGGACTTTTATCGACAAAACCCGTCTCGGGTATAATTTTATGGTTTGAAAGGCCTAGACACATCTTATATGACGTATGTGAGCTATGTCAAGTGTTTAAATTGAGTTTTGAAGCTTATGGCCAAAAATCACAAAGTTGGAAAAATTGGAATTTAAAGTTAGAAAAATTTTCTAAGTGTTGAAAAGTGTTGAACAGCCCTCCTACGGGCTAGTTTTGTAATGATTTTGAGTAGACAAATGTGTCAAGTAAACATTTTGTAAAATACTAGGTAGTAATACCTAGCTATGGTCCAAATTTGAGCTTAATTAGATGTAAGACGAATGAGTTAAAAATCAGCAAAGGTAGTGCAAAAATCAAAAATGTTGATTCTGAACATTGCGCCTAAGTGCAATGTTTTGTACTAAACATTGCGTCGAGACCAAATGTACTGTTCATGGCCAAGAACATTTCGCGGCCAGCGAGCTCTGATGGCACCGGGGCTAGATTTCTGTGCATTTGAAAAAAATTAAGCTTCCAAAAAGTTATATTTTGATATGGCATGATAGAAAGGAGTTATATAAACCCTAAATAGATAAAGAATGACCAATATAAAGGGTGTTAAGGTATAATGGGATGATGAATGGCATAATATATTATGCCTAAAGCTAAGCCAAATCATGTTAAAGGTTATGAAAAAGGTTAGAACCGAGCCAAGGTGTATTATTAACCTATATAAGGTATTAAACACCAAACGTGAAATGATTAAAGACGAATGGTCGGATATTTATGAGTTAAGTTTAACAAATTATATAAAGTTTTATGATCCTATATTGATGTTTATAGATTGTATGCTTACAAATAAGGTTCGAACTAGCAAACCGAGGCAAAGAAAGATAAAAAGCCTAAGCAAGGTAGTACAGGTTAAGTAAATAAAAGTGTATAGGCAAGTTATTCAGACTTAAATGAAATAAATGTTCTGTGTAAACTATGTGATAGTAAATGAATTGAAATGTGCCCTATGTGCAACTATGTGGTTTAATTGCTAAATGAATTACGTAACATTAAGCATAACATGTTAAGGTAAAGGATGCATGACGCATATTATAAATTGTGAGCATGAAAGGTGCTATCTAATTAACTTACTGAGCTTTATACTCATTCTTGCTATGAATTAACATTTCAGGTAAAGTACGAGAATGTCGAAGGTTCCGGTGCAGCTAAGGTAAAAGAATGTTAAATGCATAAATAAGCGTGAAGGATATTTGTAATTTGTGAAACATGTAAATGAGTTAGATAAATGTAAATTTGTAAGGGTAATAAGGGATGTAGGGTTTGTAAATCCATATAGTTAAATGTGCATGTATGTATTACTTAAAGTAGAGGAGATAATGAGGCAAGATGATTGTATTATTGTTATAAGACGAGTATGCTATATAATGAAACTCGCACGTATGGTACAGATGTATGTAAACAGGAACAAGGATGGAATAGATGTTAGCAAGCAGAGTTGTGTATGTGTAGATTAATGATGAAAATTTATTCACAGGTTATGTTATGTAAATCATAATATATATGATTCTGATTATTATAATAGACTGGTCACAATGAATAAATATTTGACCTAAGTTCTAATGAATAGTAAGTAGTAAGTGAATGTTACGATCCTGAGGCAGGTATTGATAGTAAGTTTTAATATATATATATATATATATATATATATATATATATATATATACCGCATTATGGTCAAATAAATGGTTTTAAAGGTTAAAGGTTATGTTTTAACGCACGAGATTCCAGTTAATGTGGTTTAAAGTTAATGATTATCTTATCCAGACATAATTAGACTTAGTTAAGGGAATGTGGGATCTCGGTGCGTTACGGTTGGTATTAGAGCCATATAACGAAGAGCCCCGAGCCTCTCGCTAGTGACGTCCTAGGAAAAGGGAATGCACCAAAGCCAGACTCTCCATAGGGGACGCCTACAGTACAGGTGGCAAACTGATAGGTACCAATGTAAGGTGCTGTCCCAAGTAAGGTTGAAAAGTCGAGTGAAGGATAAACGTTACAGTTGGTATCAGAGTAGTTGGGTTATAGACCTTAGGTAATAGTACCTTAGGCTATGACTTTTGTGAGAAAGAAGGAAATAGTAAAGAAACTCTAGATGAGTTGAGTCAATAAGAAATGAATTTTGGGAATTCAGGACTAAGAAATGATAAAGATATCTTAAGATAAGATAATGAGAAAGGGCAAAAGGGCCATGAGATCCTAGGCAATCACAAATATAAAGGGACTCTTAATAAGTTGTGAACAGTAAGATATGAATTAATGAAATTCATATCAGATCAAGGAGAGGTAACAGAAAAGTTGAGTAAAGGATAGTGAGGAATGTTAGGGTATGTGGGATTTTTCATTGAGGACTCATGGTAGTGGCTGAGTTGTGCATTTCCTTGTATGGGCGAGGATTTGTACTTGGTTTCACGACCACTTAGCTTCTTATCGTGATAATCAGTGGAGGTCCAGTGTCTCAGTATCGGTTATGTATGTTGAGAAGGTAATTCTTTTATTCTATATGTGCCTGATACATGGAAGAGAGAAAAAGTAAGGTTAGTTACGTGTTCTAAAAACTCAAGCGTATGGTAAGTTCGTGACTCGTGATTATATGGTGGAGCCCCTCAGTGAATGGGCGACTTTAGCAGTCAGGACAAGCTTCTTAAGCCATATGATTGTGGTAAGTTCCTGAGCCCAAGTGCGTGGCAAGTTTGATGAACAGTGGAGGATTAGAAAATAGAGCTATAAGTTGAGAGAAATAGTTCTTAGATATTGGCTAAGATTAAGGAAATAAGAAAGAGATAGAGATTATAAGAAATGTTTAAAGGGGTAAAGGAAAAGCAAATAAAATAGGAGATTATTAGGATTGGGTAACCAATCTACTCTTCTAGCTATGCTAGATCATTAAAGTTTTAAAATGTTCTTATTCTCGCATGTTGGTGCATTAAAAATATTTTCTTCAAATGTCGAACTAAAGTTTTTAATTCCGTGGTTCATGGGTCTATGCTAATTGATTCAGCTAGACCAAAGTTATTTAAAAATTTCAAAATGTATTTATGAAATCATTGTCACGCTGTTAAATGTGGTGTGGAATGACAAAATGTCGAAATTCTCAACGTACTTCTATGACGGTATAGTATTAAGAGGTCTTAAAAGACTGAATTCTCAACGTATTGCTGAGATAATGCGATATTATGAAACATTTAAAAGAGTTTTTCTTTTCAGTTTATGAAAATGGGTTCAAATTGTGAACCAATAATATTTCAAGTTTCAAGTTACAATATATGAACAGTTTAATGATGTGAGTCTATGTTATTTCTTTCGGCTAGACCATTCTGTTAAAGAAATGAGTAAATGTTTTTGGAATCCATAAATGGATAAAAGGAAAATGTTTTAAAGTCTGAGGCGAACAACCCTGAAAAGGGGATATGGTATAGGGGTTGGTTAACGTGGTTCAACCCAAAAAGTAAAGGAAAAAGGGTACAATAGGCTGATCATCTAGCGTACCAATGGGCCAAGGGAAGAATAGTGACGTCTTTGCGTCGTAACTCATGTTCCTGGTCTTTATGACCCGTGGATATTCTCAGTCTATGTGATTGTTAATATTCTTAATGTGTTCATGGTCTTTGTGACCCCTCAACAAGAAAAGTAAAAGTTTTGTTTTGAAAGGAAAAGGTTTTATGTTTATGGAAAAGTTATTCTTATTAATTCATAATGCCTCACAATTATTGAACAATTGTGGAGATTCCTGAAAGACATTCCAATTTTTTGGAATAAATGTTAAAAAGGGGTAAGCTGGGTAGAGAGAGCAGAGAATGTAAAGGTTAGTGAAAACCTAGCTAAGATGAATAGCTGCAAAGAGATATGTATGTTTTTAATTGAACGAGGAACGGGTACACAGCAATTTCGAAGATGAATTTTTTTGAAGGCAGGGTGAATGTGATATCCCATATTTTTACAAGGATTTTAAATAAGAATTTTATTATTTAAGTAAAGGTTAGAAGATTAAAACCTGGGCTAGAAGGCTATGATGTATTAATAGGTGATTAAATATAATTATGATTTAATCAATGTGCTAAAGAGACCTATGTTGTTGAATGGAAGTAAAACGTATTAAAGGTTAAGGACGGAAAATAATTAATGTAGGACGCTATGATGTGTCAGCATGTAATAACTTGAATGTATGAATATGTGTATATGTATGTATTTGAGTTGTGAAGGAAAGAGGAGTTTAAAGCTAGGGAATAAAGGATTAAAGGGATGATATGTGAATATTTGGAGTTTATTAAGAAATTGATATAATTTATTTGAATAAGGTATGTACTTATGCGAATCATAAATATGGAAGGTATTACCCCGAGAATGTGTAGAAAGAATGTAGTATGCAAGTATGGTGAAAATTTGGCACTAGGGTGTTATGTAAATATGTAAAGGGGCGTAAAGTTGTAATGGATGTATTACAAGCTTAAAAAGGACGAAGGACGATGGATTTTGGTAATCCAGTTGAGGTTCGCTTCTTGAGGAAGCGGTTTATGGAAAAATTGAGCAATTCAATTATATTGAGATATTAGAAAGCGAAATTGATTGAAGGAGAACCGAAAGGGTTAGTAGATAATTGATACAATTATTATGGATAATTATTATTAATTAGTGAAATATAATTGTCAAGTGTGATAAGTGATATGGGACAAACCATGTAAGACCCCGAATTTTATGAAATATAAAATTTAATTTTTCTTCATATATATTTTTCATGAAACAGTAAGTGGTTAAATTGACGAAATTGAAAGTTAAGGATGTTATGTGCAAATTTTATTTTGACGGACAATATTCGTTTTGTCGGGGAATATTCGGGCCGTACAACGGCGCCGAAATAACAAATTATTTGTGGACCCCACAACGGAATATTTGTCGGATATAGAAAACGACAGAAGTAACCTTTTTAAATAAAAATAGTCAACGGTGTTAACTGTTAAAATACCGGTGACAAAAGAATAGTAGCATACGGTAATTTATGGTATTTTACTGTAGCATGCGGTACTCTACAGTAGCACACGGTATTGCACAGTGTCTCATATTATTGACATCGTAACTGTTACGCATCATTTCATCAATAATTGTCACTGCATAATATTTTATATTATCAATTCAATTATTGTTGCTACACAGTATTTTGCATTATTGATTCAATAATTGTCATTACACTGTATTTCATATCATCGAGTCAATAATTGTTGGTGCACTGTAGTTTAAAATTATTGAATCTAATAATTGTCACAGTAGCAAATACACTATAATTTATATTATTAAATTAATAAAAATATGTAACGTGTTTCTTACATTATTGTGGTAACATTATTTTATATGTTGGACTCACAGGAAGAATAAATAAATAAATAAAAAATAAAATAATTAATTTTACTATTTAAAATAGTAACGTGAATAGTGACGTGAATAGTGACGTGAATAGTGACGTGAATAGTAAGAAACATGTGGGACCCATTGTGGGGCCCACATGAAATGTGAGAAATGTGAGAATTTGCTGAAGAGTTGGTGGAGGCTGCGCAGCAGCCTCTGCTGAATTTTTTTCTGTTCACCTACCACGCATAGTAACTTATTTTCTCCTATAAATAGCTTGCTCAGCTGAATAGAAAAATCACACCTAAAACATAAAATTTTTCTATAAGAATTTTATGAGTTTTCTCTGAGAATAGTAAGGTTATTTTGAGAGTTTGAAAGCCAAAAGGAGTGCAGAAATTTTTCAAGTTAGTGTTTTATTAAAGAGTAGTAATTTCATAAATTCCTATTTTTCACGGTATTCACAAATCTTCCTTTAGAAGACTCTTCTTTGAGAAGATTCATTTTTAAAAGCTTTCTTTGGAAGATTTATTTTGGAATATTATTTTAAAAACTATTTTAATGTTGTTATATTATACTACAAAAATTATGTTAAATATATATAATTTTGATAGTTCATAATATACGAGTTATCATACACTTTGAAATTTATATGTGGTAATTACTAATTATATTAAATATATAGGTTGATCAATCTCATTTAAATCAATATCCAGTCACGTGTTAAGGTAAGGGGTATCATTCTTTTCATCATCATAAATGGATATTATTTTCTTTCTTACTTGAAGGGATTATCATTCTTTGATTCTCGAAAATAATATCGTTTCTTTCTTGTGTCATTTACTTCCATGTATTAAATTGTGGGAATAACCTTACGGCGCGGTTTACCGCCTGTTGGTGAATAACCTTTTGTATTCATTCCTTGTTAATCTTTGAGAATAACCTTACGGTGCGGATTATCGCCTGTTTGGTGAATAACTCTTCGTATTCAAATTGATGGGAATAACCTTACGGCGCGGATTATCGCATGTTTGGTGAATAACTCTTCGTATACAAATTGATGGGAATAACCTTACGGCGCGGATTACCGCCTGTTGGTGAATAACCCTTTTTATTTGTCTCGTGTGGAAATAATTTGTCTACACGAATTATCACTTGACACTTTTATTCCATATTCGTAAGTGATATCATTTTCCTTTATACTCATAAGGGATACCATCTTTTTCATCTTCCATTATTCAAACTTACTATGGTAAGGGATATTAATTTCCTTCACCTTTTGTTAATCAAACCTGCTACGGTAAGGGATATTATTTTCTTTCATACACCTAAATCGAAACTTATTATGGAACTATTGCTTCTATAATTCCTGAAAATATTATATGTTCCATAATAGTTGAATTTCATTATTTCAACTGAACCTTCCTATTTTCTGAACATTTCTATTGAACTATAATCGTTATTCTGAACTGTGGAGCTTGAATATCATTTTTAAATTTCACTTCACATCATGTTGGCAATTTGGACATTATTTGAATCTGCACAAAGTAAACTTCCGATACTTATTGTTTATCCTGTTCTTCTGTTCATCATTTGTATCACTGTTATTTGTATTAATCATCAAGAATCAAGCTGTTGTGAATATCTGTGGCCGGGGGCACAGATGTGATATAATTGTTGAACAGATGATAGGTTAAAGGTGATATACTAGGTTAGAGGCGATACATCTGTTCGGTGTCTTTTATGGCACGTGGTGAATGTTCTCTTTGGCCCGTAGTGCAAAGATGAACTGTTGATTGGTATGATTATGACCAAAGGCTGAATCTGGTATAATCATGATCGTTGGTGTTATATTGAATGTCTTTGGCCCGTAGTGCAAAGATGAACTGTTGATTGGTATGATTATGACCAAAGGTTGAATCTGGTATAATCATGACCGTTGGTGTTATATTAAATGTCTTTGGCCCGTAGTGCAAATATGAACTGTTGATCTGCATGATTATGATCAGGAACTGTGAATTTTTATTATCATGACTAATGGTATTTCAGATGATAAAAGTTGATGATATTTTTACAAAAAAGAGAAGCGAGTGGACATTATAGTCTGCATTATTCTTCTAATAGATTGCTCATTCCGCTGCTATTATTGATCTGAACGTTGTTTAAGAATTTAACTACAGTTTTTGATATAAACCTTGTAGTCTATTGTATTCTATCAAGAACTCAACTGTTGAAGGCTAATGATAATTTATTCGTCATTATCTTAGTCATGATATTTCTTACTGGGCTATTTGAGCTCACCCTTTCTTTTGTTCCATTACAGGAGATGAAAACGTAACAGGGTTTAGCTGGGGAATGGAGTGAGAGTCTGAGGAATAGCTGTCGTAGTCTTCACATGTTGTAAAATAGTGTGGCAATAATAGTGAAGACTTAGTTGTGTATTATTATACACTGTATTGTTGTACGTTGTGCTTTGTTGTAATAATTTTGTTGTAGTCTTTTGACGACTCAAGTTTGGGCTGTGTGGGCTCAGATTTGGGGGCGTCACAGTTGGTATCAGAGCTTAGGGATATGGTCTTTAATGGAGATCTGGGGTTAGAATTAGGAGGGGAGAGACGAATAGAATCGGTCACTAGTGTGTCCCACCTAAATTAGATTTTATTATCTAATGAGTTGATTTGAATATAGGGACATGAAGTGATGTGTCAGTTTGTTTGAACTAACAATTATTTTGTGACCACAGTTAAGTATGGCATCTGGAAATCAGGAGGTTAACTATGGAATGACCGAAACAAATGTAGCTGCAAAACAAGAGGCAACAAATAATCTTCTTACAAACTCAGAGTTGAATCATTTGCCTAAGGCAAAAATTATGCGTGTTCTATCCAGTAAGGATGAAGGTGAAAGTTCTGCTGCAGTCGTTCCAGATCCATTATTAGAAGCAATTAAAGGAAGTAATGAACTTGCGGAAATTATTGCCTTTAATCTACTCACTAATTGGGAGAGTCATATCACCTGGTTATGCTCTATAACAAAGGACCAGAATATATGGACGTTTCATATAAGTCTTTGGGATTTATGGTGTTCCAGTTATGATTTTCAAGATTATTTAAAAATGATGTTTCTATACTTTTGGGCGCTACAATTTAGAGGAATTCAGGTAAAGTTAGTCACTATCGTGGAAACTGCAGTCTATCGAAAATACTATTCTTATAGAAATCATTGGTACGTTACCACTGATGAAGTTGAGGAATCCGAGAAACAGTTCGTTAGAGAATTATTTAGTGGTATTCCCATGGTTGAAATACGTGAAGATCCGAATGAAGTGCTCAGGATTCGATTTGACGATAACAGTCAAGAAACCGAATGAGGTGATAACCGGTAAGCTATTCATAAATTCTCGTGAAGTCTACGCTTTGTTAGATACTGGCTCTACCCATTCTTTTATCTCACCTGCATGTGCTCAGCGTTTAAACTTAACTCCTGAAAATTTGGACTTTGACTTATCAGTTGAAACCCCATTAGGAGAAATGACCATTACATCTACTGTCTACAAATCTTGTCTAGTTCAAATCAACAACCTCACATTACCTGTTGACCTTATTTCTTTGGAAATGCATGAATTTGATATGATTTTAGGAATTGATTGGTTGACTACCCATCATTCTAAAATTGATTGTTTTCATAAGATTTTTAGTTTTCATATTCCAAATCAACCTGTCATGCAAATTCAAGCAACCAAACCATTGAAATCTATAACTGTTATTTCTAGCCACAAAACCATTCGTTTATTGAAAAACGGATATCAAGCCTTTTTAGCTCATGTCACTGATTTGAACAAAAATACGTCAAACTTGAATGATATTTCCATTGTTAATGAGTTTTCTGACTTTTTCCTGAGTAACTTCCTGGCTTACCCCAAATCGAGAAATTGAATTCTGTATCGATCTTGAACCCGACACTAAGCCCATTTTTAAAGTCTCATACCAAATGACTCCCATAGAACGCCAAGAGATTGAAAGTTTAATTATTAAATATCGGTATCATTCGTTCTAGTACAAAACTTATATCGAGCGAGGAATGTGAGAAAAGATCAAAAAACTCAATAGGAGACTTATTTCAGCTCCTATTCTGACCATACCATCAGGATCACGAGAATTTGTCATATATAGCGATGCTTCAGACAAAGGTCTAGGTTGTGTCCTTATGCAACATGGAAAGGTTATAGCCTATGCCTCTCGACAACTCAAAGATTATGAGAAAAATTATCCTACTCATGATCTAGAGTTGGCAGCAGTTGTTTTCGCGTTGAAGATCTGGAGACACTACTTGTACGGAGAAAAGGTGGATATCTATACGAATCATAAAAGTCTCAAGTATTTCTTCACCCAGAAGGAACTCAACATGCGACAATGACGTTGGCTTGAGCTGTTGAAGGATTATGACCACACAATCCAGTATCACCCGGGAAAGGCGAACGTTGTAGCTGACGCTTTGAGCAGAAGATCTTATGCGAGTACAAGTGCACTGCTGACAAAATAGAAGCGTATTCTGTACGACTTGCAAAAGATGGAGATAGAGCTAAAGACACCAGGGACCCACTCGAAGATTGCTCACGTGCGAGTAGAACCGGCTTTAATCGATAAAATTAAAGCTGCTCAAGCTACCGATCCGGAACTGATAAACATGATAAAGAAAGTACAAGAAGGTGCCATTCCCGAAGCAAGAATCGACGAGAAAGGAATACTTCGAGTCAACTCTCGACTCTGTGTTCCTAACGATCCTGAATTAAAGCATAAAATCATGATGGAGGCACACAACACGCCGTTTGCAATCCACCCAGGAGGTACCAAGATGTATCGAGATCTTCGACATACATTTTGGTGGAACAATATGAAAAGAGAGATTGCAGAGTTTATCTCAAGGTGCCTAACTTGTCAACGTGTCAAGGCAGAGCATCAAGTACCTAAGGGTCCATTACAACCACTTGAGGTTCCCAAATGGAAGTGGGAACACATCAATATGGATTTCGTGACGGGTCTTCCCAAAGTTTCTCAAGGCTTAGATGCAATTTGGGTCATCGTAGATAGATTGACCAAATCCGCTCATTTCTTGCCTATACGAGAAAACTTTTCACTTGAACGTCTTGCCGGTATGTACATAAATGAGATCGTGAGATTGCATGGCATGCCAGTTTCCATAGTTTCTGATCGAGATCCTAGATTCACTTCACGCTTTTGGATCAGTCTATAAAAAGCTATGAGCACTGAGCTACGATTCAGTTCTGCATACCATCCTCAGACGGACGGACAATCAGAAAGGACGATCCAAACCCTCGAAGATCTTTTGAGACTTTGCGTACTAGATTTCAAAGGAAGTTGGGATAAGTACTTGCCATTGGTGGAATTTTCTTACAACAACAGTTACCAAGCAAGTATAGGCATGGCTCCATTCGAGGCTTTATATGGACGCTGTGACGACCCCAAATTCGGGTTCCTTGAACCTCGGATTCGGTTCAACACGAGTACAACATTTTCCTTATTGTTCATGAATTACAACACTATTATAATTGGTAAATAACCATTTATTTACAATTTTACAACATCTCTTTCTATTCCAGAATCGAAATCTTTATACATTCCTAGTATGTCTTAATATCATACATGATACGACATTCTATTACAATCAACTTATGTATTTAACACTCATATAACATACCAACTAAGTTTTATGATACACAATCATTTACCTGTCCAATTCGGACTGATATCTACAATAGATATTTAGATCTTCAATGGAAGTAATATATTTTCCTGTTCCTTGTTCTTTATCGAGAACTTCAGGTAACTAGCCTTATCTGAAATTGTTGGTTTAGGCAAGAGTGAGCACGACGGCTCAGCAAGTTCAACAGCTACACATAACACATTACATGCTTCACATAAAATTTACAATTTATACTAACATCATGTTTTTCATGCATTTCAGTTTATGACATACTGCTCATGCATATCATGCCTTGCATTTAATCTATGCTTCATGTCTAACCTCTATCATGACATATAGTTCAATGCAGAACAATTGTCTTAAATCAACTACCGCATATCAACAGTTCAAATCAACTTATTGCACAAAGGCACATTAAAATATCTTTGCACATAACCACGTATGAGCACATCTCAGTTTAATAACAAACTTATAATTCATGCACATAATACAACACGTTCTGAAAAACTTGTCTGGACTTGTATAACCAGCTTACGTTAATCTTTCACGTTCCTTGCACCACCTACACGGTATGTGAGATCAACGGTACACAATATCAGTCAAAGTTTGACTCAATACTAAATCTTATTTTAAAGATATTTATTTCTTCTTATCATCCCCTTTATTTAATAAGGTTAATTTCATATTTTAGTCTCTCTTTGACTTGACTCAGTGTTTCATATTCAACACCATAAATCTTTTGTTCGAAACTATGCAATTCTGACATTTATTAATGTCACTGCATTAAAACTTGGACCCTATATTTATTTAGGTCGATCCACCAGTTAATCACTAATGGACCATACCCTTGGTTTAACTTAATCACATCATTTATCTCGATACCTATCATAATATTATCCACCTTGGATAATATTTTAAATTTTACTATCAATTAGTAATAACTTATAATGTTATTTAATTGTTAAATAACACTTTAAATAATCATTACTATTATTAATTTATTTTTAATAATAGTTTACCTTAATCATTATTATTAATCTTTTAATAATAATTTAATTGCTTGCTAATATTATTACCCTTTAATAATATTTTAATTGACTTCTCATTATTATCAATCATTTTAATAATAATTTAATTGTTCATCAATATTATCAATCATTTAATAATATTTGAAATCCTCACGTATCATTAGTAATTATTTAATAACGATTCAACCCTTAACTATTATTACCCAATAGTTAATTACTTGTTAAACAATATTATTAATTCTTTAATAATATTCTAAATCTTTATTTATCATTATTATTTATTTAATAATGATTTAACTCTTAACTATTATTATTTAATAGTTAATTAAATGCTAAATAATATTATTAATCCTTTAATAATATTTTAAATTAATTACATATCATTATTAATTATTGAATAATGATTTAATTCTTAACTATTATCATTTAATAGTTAGTCAATAATATTATCAATATATTTTAATTACTTAATAATCTTCTTTCGATTAAGTAATAATTTATTCCACTTAATTACCATTTAATTATTATTTAATATGAATTAAATAATAATTAATTAACTAATTATCCGAACTCATTATTTAATATTAATTAAATAATAATTAATTAATTAATTAACCTTACTTATTATTTAATATTAATTAAATAATAAATAATTAGTTTATTAACCTTAATTATCCTTTAATTATTATTTAATATTAATTAAATAATAATTAATTACTTAATTAACCTTACTTATTATTTAATATTAATTAAATAATAAATAATTAGCTTTCTAACTTTAATATTCTTTAATTATTATTTAATATTAATTTAAATAATAATTAATTATTTATTTAACTCTACTTATTATTTAAGTGCAATTAAATAATAAATAACTAACTTATTCATCTTAACATCCTTTAATTATTATTTAATATTCATTAAATCATAATTAATTAATTACATAACTTCATATATTATTTAATATTTATTAAATAATATTTAATTAGATTATTAGCCTATTTATACACTAATAAATAGCTAATATATAGTGAATCACTCCAATAATTTCAAATTTTACTTTATAACACTTAACTAGCATGCCAATAGGTTAACTATTATTTTTCTGAAATTAAAAATAATTTTTTCATAATTATTAGCAATTTAGTAAGCTTTAATCCACCATTAATTCTAATAAATACCAAATTACAAAAAAATTCGGATTTTAAATTTTGATAATTTTCTTTATAAAATTATAAGCATTTTCTCTTTTGGAACCAACCCAAGAACCGGCCTAAAAATGCCCGAACCGGCCCTACCTAGAAATCATGAAAAACCGAAAAAAACCGAACCGGCCGGTTTTTTTAAAAAAATAGGCAGATTACTTTTATGCTTTTTCAGACTTGGGGTCTTCGACGGGAACTTGAATAAAATGAAATCCACAAGTCCGATTGAGGCCTATTTGGTATCGATGGATTCGTAACTTCCCGAACTACATTTTTCTGTTATCAAACATCAAATTTGGATTTGTTTTGGTCACAGAAATTGGCTCTAAACCGGACTGTTGTGCACAGCCCTAAAACAGTGGGTGTGTTTTGGTTGAAAAATCATAACTTGCTCATTTTAAATCGGATCGAAGTGATTCCACTTGGAGAATCTTCATATCCCACACATCTAACACCAGAAATTTACGGATCATGAATCCGACTTACGGATCATGCCCAGAAATTTCGGGAGTGGCTGCCATGATTTTGGTTACTTGGTTTTCGTCGGTAAAAACTTATTTGATGATTTTGATGAAATCTTTCCACATAAATACACCCAAAAATTCATATTAAACCCATGTAACCCTAGATATATCAATCTAGCATGTTTCTACCTTTTTATATTTTGAAAATTAGTTTTCTACCAAAGAAATTACATAGTACCCAAAGAACAATACCAAGCTAGAATGTTTTATACCTTTTGTTGATTATCCTCTTTGTTAGAACTTTGAAAAGACTTGGATGGTCAATCTTCTTACATAGATAGATTCCTCTTGATGAGACCTCCATCTTTAAACCTTGCTTCTTCTTCATCCAATCATCCAAGCATCAAGAATCTTGTTTCTCTTCCATGGCTTCTCTCTTTTCTCTCTAGCTCTCCTCTCTTCTACTTGGAGAAATGAAGAAGAAAAGAAACAAATGAAATGATCTAAGTCTCCTTCACTCTCACTCTCTCTATCTATTGTAGAGACTTAACCCAATGTGGTTTAATTTTGCTAGCAACTAACCTTAGGTTAGTTCTTATCTCATTTAACATTAGCTTTGTCCACACCTTTTCCCATCACTTAACCAACATATGGTTAAATCTCTACATTATACATATATATTATATATCTATACACTTTGACTAACATTACTTGCAACCATCAAAACTTGGCTTGATTTAAGGGAATGGACTTGGTTGATTGACTAAAATGTGACATCTATCAAGCTTGAGTCTAGGCTTCCTTTTGAGTGTAAATAAAGCAACAAGCAAGCAAAATCTACACTCTTTTCACCAAGTGGGCCCCAAAATTCGGGATTTGCTCTAATATTACACCAATTTGGCTTTATTTTTATATCCTATATCATTATATAAGTATCCATATATATATACACCAATGTATATATATTGACCACAACTTTGACTATCATTTGGCTCCACATTGGATCAATTTAATATTTCTATTGGGCTCGTCAATTAAATTTGTTTGGGCTCAATTTAATTACTACATTGGGCTAATATTAAATACCCTATGTTACATTTAATTAAACAAGTATTGGGCTTGGTTAATTATTACATAAATCCATGTTCAAATTAAATTATATGGACTACTAGGTTAAATTAATTTGACCTAGTTTAATACCTCAATTGGACTTATAATATAATCCAATTAGATTTGCTATAATTAATTCTACCACATTGGGTTACTTAATTAACCCATCCACGGTTAATTCTTAACCCCACATTTATTTATCTAGCAATTAACCAATGATTGGTTAATGTTATCTCTCTTGTCAACCAACTAGGGTTACTCAATTAACTAGACACTAGTTAATTCTCTACACTCAATCAATACTTGAAATGCTTCTCCCAACCATTGACCCTCATTTGACTTTTAATGGTTTGGGCTACATAACTTACTTTTTATTGGCTCTCTTATTTAGTTACCCATTTCATGCAAATATCTCCATATTGGGCTTACATCTATAACAACTTATTAATTAAGTAAATTACTTAATTAATTAACTTCTTAATATTGTCCGTCAATGCAATATTTCACTTCCCTACTTGTTACTCATAACCTTAATTCATAACTTATATAATTAATTCAATTAATTATATTACATGACTTTTCTTTTTAATCCATACTAAAACTAATTAATTTATTAGTTTTATTAAGTATTTAATTTACTTCACACATCATCTTGTTTGACTAACAAACTCAACTATAGGTGTATATATATAAATATTAATATATTCACCTTCACTTCTCAATTGAATTTCTTTCTTAAATAAATTACCTACATGCATCATTAAAATATTCTCACATTTAATTTCTAACAAATAATTTATGTTAAAAAAAAAATGTTTACCCATTTTCTACACATCTTCCTTCTCACCTTCTAGGTTTAAACCTTAACCTTTAATAAAATCAATTAAGATATTATTTAAAATCTTGGAAATATCTGGGATATTACATTCACCCCTTCTTATAAGAATTTCGTCCCCGAAATTTCATCATACTCATTTCTACCAGTTTTTCATCACTGAGAATATCTCTTTACTCATCGAATTCTATGACCACCCTTTTCTAGGAAGTTCATACTTTTCACAATTCCAGAACAATGGAATATCTTGCAGAAGAATAAATTGAAAATCAATATCTTACAAAAGAATAAATTGAAAATCAAAATATTCATTAAAACTTTCATACTATTCTGAGGAGTCATAAAGACTACGAACATACTGCGAGAATGTTTATCAATCACAATGACTGAAAACATACCACAATGGTTTCGTACGCTAGGTGATCAGCCTATCGTACTCTAGCGCTGTGCACAACGACTTCTGTTGGGGTCGAACTCTTTGGATTTACCAACCCATATCAGCATGCCACCACTGTTGGGCGCCCCCTCGCGGGTTCTTTATTCATGGCTCTGACATATCCCCCATTATGGGGTTGTTCACCTCAGACTTACTACAAAATTCCGCTCCAGCATACGTTGGATTGGAAAATAAAACTTGAGTCATTTCTGACCAAAAGTGTCCAGTCAAAATAAATGACATAGACTCACATCATTAGACTGTTCATATATTACGAACTGAAAATCATTTCAGATTAAAACAACTGAAATACATTTTTAGGACTTCATGATACCGCACCGTTGCAACAGCGCGTTGAGGATTCCGTCTTTTTCATCTCTGCACCATGGCTTTAATTGCGTGTGATGATTTTATAAATACATTTTGATATTTTTAAATCAATTTGTCTAGCCGAAACAATTAGCATAGACTCTTCTTTACACGTTTCAAAATACTGAAAATCATTTTGACTTTGTCATATTACATCGTACCATAGTGGGCTTAAAAATACATCCAACACTAGGTTACTCTGCATTGATGACTCCATCGTTTATCATCTCTGCACTAAATGCATTAATGATTATGAAAACACACTTTGACATTTTCAAAAGCACAAAAGTGCGAATTTAGCACGATTTTAAGAATTTCAAAGTCTAGCATAGCTAG
The DNA here is from genome assembly GCA_947179155.2 of Hedera helix. Classification (NCBI taxonomy): domain Eukaryota; kingdom Viridiplantae; phylum Streptophyta; class Magnoliopsida; order Apiales; family Araliaceae; genus Hedera; species Hedera helix. The sequence continues at coordinate 10,028,822 of OX359279.1, forward strand.
AAGATTTGGAATATCCTAAAACCTCAAAACACCTCAAATTTTTCCTCCACATTCTTTTCCAGCTTAATAACTATATCTAGTATAGCCTTAACCTGACTACTTAACTCTATCCATACTCACTGTTCATCAAACTCACCACGTATTTGGGTTCAGGAACTTACCACAATCATATGGTTTGAGGAACTTGTCCTAGTCAGGCCAAAGTCGCCCATTCGCTGAGGGGTTCCACCACATAACTATGAGTCACGAACTTTCCATGCGTGTCGGTTCTCAGAACACGAACTTAACTTAACATCCTCTACCTATTCATTATACATGAGAAAAGAATCACCTTTTCAACATTCATATAACAAATAGCGCGATACCAGGTTTCAATCGATTATCACTATAGGAAGCTAAGTGGTCGTCAAACCAAACACAATCTCCCGCCCATACAAGAAATTGGTCAACTCAGCCACTAATCAATATAGAAAGTTAAGCGGTCGTTAAACCAAGAACAAATACATCAGTTTCCCAACTCTTCAACACTGTAAGGAACACCTGCCATCAGTGCATACGTTTATTCTACGATACACACTGATCGTGCCAAGTTTCGCAGCAGCATCTCCCAAATTGGTTCGCTGACATATCATAGCCCCCGCCCATACAAGGGTTCGTTCAACTCAACCACTATATTAATATAGGAAGCTAAGCGGTTCTAAAACCAAGCACAAATCCATACAAGGAATCGTACAGCTCAACCACTAATATGAGTCCTCAATTAAAAACCCCCAAACCTCTAATTTTTCTTAACTGAATACGAATTCTATCCATTCATATTTTAGCACATTTGCCTCATTACGAGTTCATCTCTCTAGATCATTTCATGACCTTATTAGCATTTTCTTTATGCTTCTCAAAATCTTATCAAAAAATATTTTTCTATCATTTCTTCAAATTAGGTACAACGTGACCTTTTTCATTTCTCTTATAGCTTCTCAAATCCATCTTTGGATAATCTTCTATATATGAATTTTCCAAATTCACCTTTTATTACTTAAACTCTTCCGGAGTTTATTCATTTATCATTTTACTTATCTTCTACACGGTTATAGCCTAAGGTACTCTTACCTAAGGTTTATAACCTATCAGCTCTGATACCAACTTGTGACGACCCCAAATCCGGGTTCCTTGAACCTCGGATTCGGTTCAACACGAGTACAACATTTTCCTTATTGTTCATGAATTACAACACTATTATAATTGGTAAATAACCATTTATTTACAATTTTACAACATCTCTTTCTATTCCAGAATCGAAATCTTTATACATTCCTAGTATGTCTTAATATCATACATGATACGACATTCTATTACAATCAACTTATGTATTTAACACTCATATAACATACCAACTAAGTTTTATGATACACAATCATTTACCTGTCCAATTCGGACTGATATCTACAATAGATATTTAGATCTTCAATGGAAGTAATATATTTTCCTGTTCCTTGTTCTTTATCGAGAACTTCAGGTAACTAGCCTTATCTGAAATTGTTGGTTTAGGCAAGAGTGAGCACGACGGCTCAGCAAGTTCAACAGCTACACATAACACATTACATGCTTCACATAAAATTTATAATTTATACTAACATCATGTTTTTCATGCATTTCAGTTTATGACATACTGCTCATGCATATCATGCCTTGCATTTAATCTATGCTTCATGTCTAACCTCTATCATGACATATAGTTCAATGCAGAACAATTGTCTTAAATCAACTACCGCATATCAACAGTTCAAATCAACTTATTGGACAAAGGCACATTAAAATATCTTTGCACATAACCACGTATGAGCACATCTCAGTTTAATAACAAACTTATAATTCATGCACATAATACAACACGTTCTGAAAAACTTGCCTGGACTTGTATAACCAGCTTACGTTAATCTTTCACGTTCCTTGCACCACCTACACGGTATGTGAGATCAACGGTACACAATATCAGTCAAAGTTTGACTCAATACTAAATCTTATTTTAAAGATATTTATTTCTTCTTATCATCCCCTTTATTTAATAAGGTTAATTTCATATTTTAGTCTCTCTTTGACTTGACTCAGTGTTTCATATTCAACACCATAAATCTTTTGTTCGAAACTATGCAATTCTGACATTTATTAATGTCACTGCATTAAAACTTGGACCCTATATTTATTTAGGTCGATCCACCAGTTAATCACTAATGGACCATACCCTTGGTTTAACTTAATCACATCATTTATCTCGATACCTATCATAATATTATCCACCTTGGATAATATTTTAAATTTTACTATCAATTAGTAATAACTTATAATGTTATTTAATTGTTAAATAACACTTTAAATAATCATTACTATTATTAATTTATTTTTAATAATAGTTTACCTTAATCATTATTATTAATCTTTTAATAATAATTTAATTGCTTGCTAATATTATTACCCTTTAATAATATTTTAATTGACTTCTCATTATTATCAATCATTTTAATAATAATTTAATTGTTCATCAATATTATCAATCATTTAATAATATTTGAAATCCTCACGTATCATTAGTAATTATTTAATAACGATTCAACCCTTAACTATTATTACCCAATAGTTAATTACTTGTTAAACAATATTATTAATTCTTTAATAATATTCTAAATCTTTATTTATCATTATTATTTATTTAATAATGATTTAACTCTTAACTATTATTATTTAATAGTTAATTAAATGCTAAATAATATTATTAATCCTTTAATAATATTTTAAATTAATTACATATCATTATTAATTATTGAATAATGATTTAATTCTTAACTATTATCATTTAATAGTTAGTCAATAATATTATCAATATATTTTAATTACTTAATAATCTTCTTTCGATTAAGTAATAATTTATTCCACTTAATTACCATTTAATTATTATTTAATATGAATTAAATAATAATTAATTAACTAATTATCCGAACTCATTATTTAATATTAATTAAATAATAATTAATTAATTAATTAACCTTACTTATTATTTAATATTAATTAAATAATAAATAATTAGTTTATTAACCTTAATTATCCTTTAATTATTATTTAATATTAATTAAATAATAATTAATTACTTAATTAACCTTACTTATTATTTAATATTAATTAAATAATAAATAATTAGCTTTCTAACTTTAATATTCTTTAATTATTATTTAATATTAATTTAAATAATAATTAATTATTTATTTAACTCTACTTATTATTTAAGTGCAATTAAATAATAAATAACTAACTTATTCATCTTAACATCCTTTAATTATTATTTAATATTCATTAAATCATAATTAATTAATTACATAACTTCATATATTATTTAATATTTATTAAATAATATTTAATTAGATTATTAGCCTATTTATACACTAATAAATAGCTAATATATAGTGAATCACTCCAATAATTTCAAATTTTACTTTATAACACTTAACTAGCATGCCAATAGGTTAACTATTATTTTTCTGAAATTAAAAATAATTTTTTCATAATTATTAGCAATTTAGTAAGCTTTAATCCACCATTAATTCTAATAAATACCAAATTACAAAAAAATTCGGATTTTAAATTTTGATAATTTTCTTTATAAAATTATAAGCATTTTCTCTTTTGGAACCAACCCAAGAACCGGCCTAAAAATGCCCGAACCGGCCCTACCTAGAAATCATGAAAAACCGAAAAAAACCGAACCGGCCGGTTTTTTTAAAAAAATAGGCAGATTACTTTTATGCTTTTTCAGACTTGGGGTCTTCGACGGGAACTTGAATAAAATGAAATCCACAAGTCCGATTGAGGCCTATTTGGTATCGATGGATTCGTAACTTCCCGAACTACATTTTTCTGTTATCAAACATCAAATTTGGATTTGTTTTGGTCACAGAAATTGGCTCTAAACCGGACTGTTGTGCACAGCCCTAAAACAGTGGGTGTGTTTTGGTTGAAAAATCATAACTTGCTCATTTTAAATCGGATAGAAGTGATTCCACTTGGAGAATCTTCATATCCCACACATCTAACACCAGAAATTTACGGATCATGAATCCGACTTACGGATCATGCCCAGAAATTTCGGGAGTGGCTGCCATGATTTTGGTTACTTGGTTTTCGTCGGTAAAAACTTATTTGATGATTTTGATGAAATCTTTCCACATAAATACACCCAAAAATTCATATTAAACCCATGTAACCCTAGATATATCAATCTAGCATGTTTCTACCTTTTTATATTTTGAAAATTAGTTTTCTACCAAAGAAATTACATAGTACCCAAAGAACAATACCAAGCTAGAATGTTTTATACCTTTTGTTGATTATCCTCTTTGTTAGAACTTTGAAAAGACTTGGATGATCAATCTTCTTACATAGATAGATTCCTCTTGATGAGACCTCCATCTTTAAACCTTGCTTCTTCTTCATCCAATCATCCAAGCATCAAGAATCTTGTTTCTCTTCCATGGCTTCTCTCTTTTCTCTCTAGCTCTCCTCTCTTCTACTTGGAGAAATGAAGAAGAAAAGAAACAAATGAAATGATCTAAGTCTCCTTCACTCTCACTCTCTCTATCTATTGTAGAGACTTAACCCAATGTGGTTTAATTTTGCTAGCAACTAACCTTAGGTTAGTTCTTATCTCATTTAACATTAGCTTTGTCCACACCTTTTCCCATCACTTAACCAACATATGGTTAAATCTCTACATTATACATATATATTATATATCTATACACTTTGACTAACATTACTTGCAACCATCAAAACTTGGCTTGATTTAAGGGAATGGACTTGGTTGATTGACTAAAATGTGACATCTATCAAGCTTGAGTCTAGGCTTCCTTTTGAGTGTAAATAAAGCAACAAGCAAGCAAAATCTACACTCTTTTCACCAAGTGGGCCCCAAAATTCGGGATTTGCTCTAATATTACACCAATTTGGCTTTATTTTTATATCCTATATCATTATATAAGTATCCATATATATATACACCAATGTATATATATTGACCACAACTTTGACTATCATTTGGCTCCACATTGGATCAATTTAATATTTCTATTGGGCTCGTCAATTAAATTTGTTTGGGCTCAATTTAATTACTACATTGGGCTAATATTAAATACCCTATGTTACATTTAATTAAACAAGTATTGGGCTTGGTTAATTATTACATAAATCCATGTTCAAATTAAATTATATGGACTACTAGGTTAAATTAATTTGACCTAGTTTAATACCTCAATTGGACTTATAATATAATCCAATTAGATTTGCTATAATTAATTCTACCACATTGGGTTACTTAATTAACCCATCCAAAGTTAATTCTTAACCCCACATTTATTTATCTAGCAATTAACCAATGATTGGTTAATGTTATCTCTCTTGTCAACCAACTAGGGTTACTCAATTAACTAGACACTAGTTAATTCTCTACACTCAATCAATACTTGAAATGCTTCTCCCAACCATTGACCCTCATTTGACTTTTAATGGTTTGGGCTACATAACTTACTTTTTATTGGCTCTCTTATTTAGTTACCCATTTCATGCAAATATCTCCATATTGGGCTTACATCTATAACAACTTATTAATTAAGTAAATTACTTAATTAATTAACTTCTTAATATTGTCCGTCAATGCAATATTTCACTTCCCTACTTGTTACTCATAACCTTAATTCATAACTTATATAATTAATTCAATTAATTATATTACATGACTTTTCTTTTTAATCCATACTAAAACTAATTAATTTATTAGTTTTATTAAGTATTTAATTTACTTCACACATCATCTTGTTTGACTAACAAACTCAACTATAGGTGTATATATATAAATATTAATATATTCACCTTCACTTCTCAATTGAATTTCTTTCTTAAATAAATTACCTACATGCATCATTAAAATATTCTCACATTTAATTTCTAACAAATAATTTATGTTAAAAAAAAAATGTTTACCCATTTTCTACACATCTTCCTTCTCACCTTCTAGGTTTAAACCTTAACCTTTAATAAAATCAATTAAGATATTATTTAAAATCTTGGAAATATCTGGGATATTACATTCACCCCTTCTTATAAGAATTTCGTCCCCGAAATTTCATCATACTCATTTCTACCAGTTTTTCATCACTGAGAATATCTCTTTACTCATCGAATTCTATGACCACCCTTTTCTAGGAAGTTCATACTTTTCACAATTCCAGAACAATGGAATATCTTGCAGAAGAATAAATTGAAAATCAATATCTTACAAAAGAATAAATTGAAAATCAAAATATTCATTAAAACTTTCATACTATTCTGAGGAGTCATAAAGACTACGAACATACTGCGAGAATGTTTATCAATCACAATGACTGAAAACATACCACAATGGTTTCGTACGCTAGGTGATCAGCCTATCGTACTCTAGCGCTGTGCACAACGACTTCTGTTGGGGTCGAACTCTTTGGATTTACCAACCCATATCAGCATGCCACCACTGTTGGGCGCCCCCTCGCGGGTTCTTTATTCATGGCTCTGACATATCCCCCATTATGGGGTTGTTCACCTCAGACTTACTACAAAATTCCGCTCCAGCATACGTTGGATTGGAAAATAAAACTTGAGTCATTTCTGACCAAAAGTGTCCAGTCAAAATAAATGACATAGACTCACATCATTAGACTGTTCATATATTACGAACTGAAAATCATTTCAGATTAAAACAACTGAAATACATTTTTAGGACTTCATGATACCGCACCGTTGCAACAGCGCGTTGAGGATTCCGTCTTTTTCATCTCTGCACCATGGCTTTAATTGCGTGTGATGATTTTATAAATACATTTTGATATTTTTAAATCAATTTGTCTAGCCGAAACAATTAGCATAGACTCTTCTTTACACGTTTCAAAATACTGAAAATCATTTTGACTTTGTCATATTACATCGTACCATAGTGGGCTTAAAAATACATCCAACACTAGGTTACTCTGCATTGATGACTCCATCGTTTATCATCTCTGCACTAAATGCATTAATGATTATGAAAACACACTTTGACATTTTCAAAAGCACAAAAGTGCGAATTTAGCACGATTTTAAGAATTTCAAAGTCTAGCATAGCTAGAAGATTTGGAATATCCTAAAACCTCAAAACACCTCAAATTTTTCCTCCACATTCTTTTCCAGCTTAATAACTATATCTAGTATAGCCTTAACCTGACTACTTAACTCTATCCATACTCACTGTTCATCAAACTCACCACGTATTTGGGTTCAGGAACTTACCACAATCATATGGTTTGAGGAACTTGTCCTAGTCAGGCCAAAGTCGCCCATTCGCTGAGGGGTTCCACCACATAACTATGAGTCACGAACTTTCCATGCGTGTCGGTTCTCAGAACACGAACTTAACTTAACATCCTCTACCTATTCATTATACATGAGAAAAGAATCACCTTTTCAACATTCATATAACAAATAGCGCGATACCAGGTTTCAATCGATTATCACTATAGGAAGCTAAGTGGTCGTCAAACCAAACACAATCTCCCGCCCATACAAGAAATTGGTCAACTCAGCCACTAATCAATATAGAAAGTTAAGCGGTCGTTAAACCAAGAACAAATACATCAGTTTCCCAACTCTTCAACACTGTAAGGAACACCTGCCATCAGTGCATACGTTTATTCTACGATACACACTGATCGTGCCAAGTTTCGCAGCAGCATCTCCCAAATTGGTTCGCTGACATATCATAGCCCCCGCCCATACAAGGGTTCGTTCAACTCAACCACTATATTAATATAGGAAGCTAAGCGGTTCTAAAACCAAGCACAAATCCATACAAGGAATCGTACAGCTCAACCACTAATATGAGTCCTCAATTAAAAACCCCCAAACCTCTAATTTTTCTTAACTGAATACGAATTCTATCCATTCATATTTTAGCACATTTGCCTCATTACGAGTTCATCTCTCTAGATCATTTCATGACCTTATTAGCATTTTCTTTATGCTTCTCAAAATCTTATCAAAAAATATTTTTCTATCATTTCTTCAAATTAGGTACAACGTGACCTTTTTCATTTCTCTTATAGCTTCTCAAATCCATCTTTGGATAATCTTCTATATATGAATTTTCCAAATTCACCTTTTATTACTTAAACTCTTCCGGAGTTTATTCATTTATCATTTTACTTATCTTCTACACGGTTATAGCCTAAGGTACTCTTACCTAAGGTTTATAACCTATCAGCTCTGATACCAACTTGTGACGACCCCAAATCCGGGTTCCTTGAACCTCGGATTCGGTTCAACACGAGTACAACATTTTCCTTATTGTTCATGAATTACAACACTATTATAATTGGTAAATAACCATTTATTTACAATTTTACAACATCTCTTTCTATTCCAGAATCGAAATCTTTATACATTCCTAGTATGTCTTAATATCATACATGATACGACATTCTATTACAATCAACTTATGTATTTAACACTCATATAACATACCAACTAAGTTTTATGATACACAATCATTTACCTGTCCAATTCGGACTGATATCTACAATAGATACTTAGATCTTCAATGGAAGTAATATATTTTCCTGTTCCTTGTTCTTTATCGAGAACTTCAGGTAACTAGCCTTATCTGAAATTGTTGGTTTAGGCAAGAGTGAGCACGACGGCTCAGCAAGTTCAACAGCTACACATAACACATTACATGCTTCACATAAAATTTATAATTTATACTAACATCATGTTTTTCATGCATTTCAGTTTATGACATACTGCTCATGCATATCATGCCTTGCATTTAATCTATGCTTCATGTCTAACCTCTATCATGACATATAGTTCAATGCAGAACAATTGTCTTAAATCAACTACCGCATATCAACAGTTCAAATCAACTTATTGGACAAAGGCACATTAAAATATCTTTGCACATAACCACGTATGAGCACATCTCAGTTTAATAACAAACTTATAATTCATGCACATAATACAACACGTTCTGAAAAACTTGCCTGGACTTGTATAACCAGCTTACGTTAATCTTTCACGTTCCTTGCACCACCTACACGGTATGTGAGATCAACGGTACACAATATCAGTCAAAGTTTGACTCAATACTAAATCTTATTTTAAAGATATTTATTTCTTCTTATCATCCCCTTTATTTAATAAGGTTAATTTCATATTTTAGTCTCTCTTTGACTTGACTCAGTGTTTCATATTCAACACCATAAATCTTTTGTTCGAAACTATGCAATTCTGACATTTATTAATGTCACTGCATTAAAACTTGGACCCTATATTTATTTAGGTCGATCCACCAATTAATCACTAATGGACCATACCCTTGGTTTAACTTAATCACATCATTTATCTCGATACCTATCATAATATTATCCACCTTGGATAATATTTTAAATTTTACTATCAATTAGTAATAACTTATAATGTTATTTAATTGTTAAATAACACTTTAAATAATCATTACTATTATTAATTTATTTTTAATAATAGTTTACCTTAATCATTATTATTAATCTTTTAATAATAATTTAATTGCTTGCTAATATTATTACCCTTTAATAATATTTTAATTGACTTCTCATTATTATCAATCATTTTAATAATAATTTAATTGTTCATCAATATTATCAATCATTTAATAATATTTGAAATCCTCACGTATCATTAGTAATTATTTAATAACGATTCAACCCTTAACTATTATTACCCAATAGTTAATTACTTGTTAAACAATATTATTAATTCTTTAATAATATTCTAAATCTTTATTTATCATTATTATTTATTTAATAATGATTTAACTCTTAACTATTATTATTTAATAGTTAATTAAATGCTAAATAATATTATTAATCCTTTAATAATATTTTAAATTAATTACATATCATTATTAATTATTGAATAATGATTTAATTCTTAACTATTATCATTTAATAGTTAGTCAATAATATTATCAATATATTTTAATTACTTAATAATCTTCTTTCGATTAAGTAATAATTTATTCCACTTAATTACCATTTAATTATTATTTAATATGAATTAAATAATAATTAATTAACTAATTATCCGAACTCATTATTTAATATTAATTAAATAATAATTAATTAATTAATTAACCTTACTTATTATTTAATATTAATTAAATAATAAATAATTAGTTTATTAACCTTAATTATCCTTTAATTATTATTTAATATTAATTAAATAATAATTAATTACTTAATTAACCTTACTTATTATTTAATATTAATTAAATAATAAATAATTAGCTTTCTAACTTTAATATTCTTTAATTATTATTTAATATTAATTTAAATAATAATTAATTATTTATTTAACTCTACTTATTATTTAAGTGCAATTAAATAATAAATAACTAACTTATTCATCTTAACATCCTTTAATTATTATTTAATATTCATTAAATCATAATTAATTAATTACATAACTTCATATATTATTTAATATTTATTAAATAATATTTAATTAGATTATTAGCCTATTTATACACTAATAAATAGCTAATATATAGTGAATCACTCCAATAATTTCAAATTTTACTTTATAACACTTAACTAGCATGCCAATAGGTTAACTATTATTTTTCTGAAATTAAAAATAATTTTTTCATAATTATTAGCAATTTAGTAAGCTTTAATCCACCATTAATTCTAATAAATACCAAATTACAAAAAAATTCGGATTTTAAATTTTGATAATTTTCTTTATAAAATTATAAGCATTTTCTCTTTTGGAACCAACCCAAGAACCGGCCTAAAAATGCCCGAACCGGCCCTACCTAGAAATCATGAAAAACCGAAAAAAACCGAACCGGCCGGTTTTTTTAAAAAAATAGGCAGATTACTTTTATGCTTTTTCAGACTTGGGGTCTTCGACGGGAACTTGAATAAAATGAAATCCACAAGTCCGATTGAGGCCTATTTGGTATCGATGGATTCGTAACTTCCCGAACTACATTTTTCTGTTATCAAACATCAAATTTGGATTTGTTTTGGTCACAGAAATTGGCTCTAAACCGGACTGTTGTGCACAGCCCTAAAACAGTGGGTGTGTTTTGGTTGAAAAATCATAACTTGCTCATTTTAAATCGGATCGAAGTGATTCCACTTGGAGAATCTTCATATCCCACACATCTAACACCAGAAATTTACGGATCATGAATCCGACTTACGGATCATGCCCAGAAATTTCGGGAGTGGCTGCCATGATTTTGGTTACTTGGTTTTCGTCGGTAAAAACTTATTTGATGATTTTGATGAAATCTTTCCACATAAATACACCCAAAAATTCATATTAAACCCATGTAACCCTAGATATATCAATCTAGCATGTTTCTACCTTTTTATATTTTGAAAATTAGTTTTCTACCAAAGAAATTACATAGTACCCAAAGAACAATACCAAGCTAGAATGTTTTATACCTTTTGTTGATTATCCTCTTTGTTAGAACTTTGAAAAGACTTGGATGGTCAATCTTCTTACATAGATAGATTCCTCTTGATGAGACCTCCATCTTTAAACCTTGTTTCTTCTTCATCCAATCATCCAAGCATCAAGAATCTTGTTTCTCTTCCATGGCTTCTCTCTTTTCTCTCTAGCTCTCCTCTCTTCTACTTGGAGAAATGAAGAAGAAAAGAAACAAATGAAATGATCTAAGTCTCCTTCACTCTCACTCTCTCTATCTATTGTAGAGACTTAACCCAATGTGGTTTAATTTTGCTAGCAACTAACCTTAGGTTAGTTCTTATCTCATTTAACATTAGCTTTGTCCACACCTTTTCCCATCACTTAACCAACATATGGTTAAATCTCTACATTATACATATATATTATATATCTATACACTTTGACTAACATTACTTGCAACCATCAAAACTTGGCTTGATTTAAGGGAATGGACTTGGTTGATTGACTAAAATGTGACATCTATCAAGCTTGAGTCTAGGCTTCCTTTTGAGTGTAAATAAAGCAACAAGCAAGCAAAATCTACACTCTTTTCACCAAGTGGGCCCCAAAATTCGGGATTTGCTCTAATATTACACCAATTTGGCTTTATTTTTATATCCTATATCATTATATAAGTATCCATATATATATACACCAATGTATATATATTGACCACAACTTTGACTATCATTTGGCTCCACATTGGATCAATTTAATATTTCTATTGGGCTCGTCAATTAAATTTGTTTGGGCTCAATTTAATTACTACATTGGGCTAATATTAAATACCCTATGTTACATTTAATTAAACAAGTATTGGGCTTGGTTAATTATTACATAAATCCATGTTCAAATTAAATTATATGGACTACTAGGTTAAATTAATTTGACCTAGTTTAATACCTCAATTGGACTTATAATATAATCCAATTAGATTTGCTATAATTAATTCTACCGCATTGGGTTACTTAATTAACCCATCCACGGTTAATTCTTAACCCCACATTTATTTATCTAGCAATTAACCAATGATTGGTTAATGTTATCTCTCTTGTCAACCAACTAGGGTTACTCAATTAACTAGACACTAGTTAATTCTCTACACTCAATCAATATTTGAAATGCTTCTCCCAACCATTGACCCTCATTTGACTTTTAATGGTTTGGGCTACATAACTTACTTTTTATTGGCTCTCTTATTTAGTTACCCATTTCATGCAAATATCTCCATATTGGGCTTACATCTATAACAACTTATTAATTAAGTAAATTACTTAATTAATTAACTTCTTAATATTGTCCGTCAAGGCAATATTTCACTTCCTTACTTGTTACTCATAACCTTAATTCATAACTTATATAATTAATTCAATTAATTATATTACATGACTTTTCTTTTTAATCCATACTAAAACTAATTAATTTATTAGTTTTATTAAGTATTTAATTTACTTCACACATCCTCTTGTTTGACTAACAAACTCAACTATAGGTGTATATATATAAATATTAATATATTCACCTTCACTTCTCAATTGAATTTCTTTCTTAAATAAATTATCTACATGCATCATTAAAATATTCTCACATTTAATTTCTAACAAATAATTTATGTTAAAAAAAAATGTTTACCCATTTTCTACACATCTTCCTTCTCACCTTCTAGGTTTAAACCTTAACCTTTAATAAAATCAATTAAGATATTATTTAAAATCTTGGAAATATCTGGGATATTACAGACGCAAGTGTCGCTCTCCAGTATGCTGGAATGAGGTAGTAGAAGCAAAACTGTTGGGACCCGAGTTAGTACGCTTGACAACAGAAAATATCCAAATGATCCGACAACGAATACAGACCGCACAAGAACGACAAAAGAGTTATGCTGATCTTCATCGGAGAGACGAAAGTTTCAACGTCGGAGATCATGTATTCTTACTTGTTTCTCCATGGAAAGAAGTTACGAGATTCGGAAAGAGAGGAAAGATTAACCTTCGATTTATTGGTCAATTTGAAATCCTCGATCGAATAGGAACCGTAATCTACAGACTAGCCCTACCACCAAGTATGTCTCGCATCCATAACGTTTTTCACATATCTATGTTACGTAAATATGTGAAGGACCCAAACCACGTCATTGAGTTAGAAGCAGACGTTATAGCAGATGATTTAACATACGAGGAGGTACCTGTTAAGATCCTAGATAAGAAGGAGCAGATTTTACGCTCAAAGGTTATACCTTAAGTTAAGATTTTATGGAGGAACCAAGCTATTGAGGAAATGACCTGGAGCTAGAATCCGAGATGAAATCTAAATATCCTTACCTCTTCGAAATGCCAGGTACGTCAATTTCGGGGACGAAATTTCATAAGGAGGGGAGGTTGTAAGACCCCGAATTTTATGAAATATAAAATTTAATTTTTCTTCATATATATTTTTCATGAAACAGTAAGTGGTTAAATTGACGAAATTGAAAGTTAAGGATGTTATGTGCAAATTTTATTTTGACGGACAATATTCGTTTTGTCGGGGAATATTCGGGCCGTACAACGGCGCCGAAATAACAAATTATTTGTGGACCCCACAACGGAATATTTGTCGGATATAGAAAACGACAGAAGTAACCTTTTTAAATAAAAATAGTCAACGGTGTTAACTGTTAAAATACCGGTGACAAAAGAATAGTAGCATACGGTAATTTATGGTATTTTACTGTAGCATGCGGTACTCTACAGTAGCACACGGTATTGCACAGTGTCTCATATTATTGACATCGTAACTGTTACGCATCATTTCATCAATAATTGTCACTGCATAATATTTTATATTATCAATTCAATTATTGTTGCTACACAGTATTTTGCATTATTGATTCAATAATTGTCATTACACTGTATTTCATATCATCGAGTCAATAATTGTTGGTGCACTGTAGTTTAAAATTATTGAATCTAATAATTGTCACAGTAGCAAATACACTATAATTTATATTATTAAATTAATAAAAATATGTAACGTGTTTCTTACATTATTGTGGTAACATTATTTTATATGTTGGACTCACAGGAAGAATAAATAAATAAATAAAAAATAAAATAATTAATTTTACTATTTGAAATAGTAACGTGAATAGTGACGTGAATAGTGACGTGAATAGTACGTGAATAGTAAGAAACATGTGGGACCCATTGTGGGGCCCACATGAAATGTGAGAAATGTGAGAATTTGCTGAAGAGTTGGTGGAGGCTGCGCAGCAGCCTCTGCTGAATTTTTTTCTGTTCACCTACCACGCATAGTAACTTATTTTCTCCTATAAATAGCTTGCTCAGCTGAATAGAAAAATCACACCTAAAACATAAAATTTTTCTATAAAAATTTTATGAGTTTTCTCTGAGAATAGTAAGGTTATTTTGAGAGTTTGAAAGCCAAAAGGAGTGCAGGAATTTTTCAAGTTAGTGTTTTATTAAAGAGTAGTAATTTCATAAATTCCTATTTTTCACGGTATTCACAAATCTTCCTTTAGAAGACTCTTCTTTGAGAAGATTCATTTTTAAAAGCTTTCTTTGGAAGATTTATTTTGGAATATTATTTTAAAAACTATTTTAAAGTTGTTATATTATACTACAAAAATTATGTTAAATATATATAATTTTGATAGTTCATAATATACGAGTTATCATACACTTTGAAATTTATATGTGGTAATTACTAATTATATTAAATATATAGGTTGATCAATCTCATTTAAATCAATATCCAGTCACGTGTTAAGGTAAGGGGTATCATTCTTTTCATCATCATAAATGGATATTATTTTCTTTCTTACTTGAAGGGATTATCATTCTTTGATTCTCGAAAATAATATCGTTTCTTTCTTGTGTCATTTACTTCCATGTATTAAATTGTGGGAATAACCTTACGGCGCGGTTTACCGCCTGTTGGTGAATAACCTTTTGTATTCATTCCTTGTTAATCTTTGAGAATAACCTTACGGTGCGGATTATCGCCTGTTTGGTGAATAACTCTTCGTATTCAAATTGATGGGAATAACCTTACGGCGCGGATTATCGCATGTTTGGTGAATAACTCTTCGTATACAAATTGATGGGAATAACCTTACGGCGCGGATTACCGCCTGTTGGTGAATAACCCTTTTTATTTGTCTCGTGTGGAAATAATTTGTCTACACGAATTATCACTTGACACTTTTATTCCATATTCGTAAGTGATATCATTTTCCTTTATACTCATAAGGGATACCATCTTTTTCATCTTCCATTATTCAAACTTACTATGGTAAGGGATATTAATTTCCTTCACCTTTTGTTAATCAAACCTGCTACGGTAAGGGATATTATTTTCTTTCATACACCTAAATCGAAACTTATTATGGAACTATTGCTTCTATAATTCCTGAAAATATTATATGTTCCATAATAGTTGAATTTCATTATTTCAACTGAACCTTCCTATTTTCTGAACATTTCTATTGAACTATAATCGTTATTCTGAACTGTGGAGCTTGAATATCATTTTTAAATTTCACTTCACATCATGTTGGCAATTTGGACATTATTTGAATCTGCACAAAGTAAACTTCCGATACTTATTGTTTATCCTGTTCTTCTGTTCATCATTTGTATCACTGTTATTTGTATTAATCATCAAGAATCAAGCTGTTGTGAATATCTGTGGCCGGGGGCACAGATGTGATATAATTGTTGAACAGATGATAGGTTAAAGGCGATATACTAGGTTAAAGGCGATACATCTGTTCGGTGTCTTTTATGGCACGTGGTGAATGTTCTCTTTGGCCCGTAGTGCAAAGATGAACTGTTGATTGGTATGATTATGACCAAAGGCTGAATCTGGTATAATCATGATCGTTGGTGCTATATTGAATGTCTTTGGCCCGTAGTGCAAAGATGAACTGTTGATTGGTATGATTATGACCAAAGGCTGAATCTGGTATAATCATGACCGTTGGTGTTATATTAAATGTCTTTGGCCCGTAGTGCAAATATGAACTGTTGATCTGCATGATTATGATCAGGAACTGTGAATTTTTATTATCATGACTAATGGTATTTCAGATGATAAAAGTTGATGATATTTTTACAAAAAAGAGAAGCGAGTGGACATTATAGTCTGCATTATTCTTCTAATAGATTGCTCATTCCGCTGCTATTATTGATCTGAACGTTGTTTAAGAATTTAACTACAGTTTTTGATATAAACCTTGTAGTCTATTGTATTCTATCAAGAACTCAACTGTTGAAGGCTAATGATAATTTATTCGTCATTATCTTAGTCATGATATTTCTTACTGGGCTATTTGAGCTCACCCTTTCTTTTGTTCCATTATAGGAGATGAAAACGTAACAGGGTTTAGCTGGGGAATGGAGTGAGAGTCTGAGGAATAGCTGTCGTAGTCTTCACATGTTGTAAAATAGTGTGGCAATAATAGTGAAGACTTAGTTGTGTATTATTATACACTGTATTGTTGTACGTTGTGCTTTGTTGTAATAATTTTGTTGTAGTCTTTTGACGACTCAAGTTTGGGCTGTGTGGGCTCAGATTTGGGGGCGTCACAAACCAAGTATGGATTATTTTAATGTGGAATAAAGTTCAAGTATATAAAACAAGTTTAGATCAAATGAACTTGAATTGGTGCAAAATTGAGCAAATTATGAATTAAAGAGAATAAATTCTCTAGATTCTTAGGCTAAAAACCATGTTGCCCTTAGCAAGTAATGGAATGACAATTGTGTCCTAGAAGGGTGTAATGACTAAAATAACATTTGTTAGTCAAGTGAAATGACATAAATACCCTTAACCATACTAGAGTTAAACTAACCATTCATGGTTAGTTGTAAGAGATTTATATATGCATATATGTATGTATTAAGCTAGCAAAGTTCATTTCTTTGTCAAGTTTCCAATAATTTTGAAAGCCAAGAGAGAAAAGAGAGAAAAAGGGGTAGGGTTTGAAGAAAATTGAAGAGAGTTGCTGAAAAAGAGTTCAAGAGTAGCAAAGATAGCCATCAAAGTAGTGAATCAAGCTCTAGCAAGCTTTGTTGTAAAGAGAAGAAGAGCCACAAGAAAGGTATAATGATGTTTAAGCTTTAAAACTCATCTATTATGTGCTTAAGTTCAAGTTCAAGTATAGCCATGCATGAATCATTGAATTATAAGGGTTGATTGTGAAGTTTTTGTGAGTTTATGTGTGTTATGTTTGAAATTTGATGGAACCCTAGGCTTGAAAGTTGTGTTACAAAGTTGATGGACTATTCATGTATGTTTTTTAAGTTAAAACTCATGATTTAAGGAAGAATGTGTGTTAAATGTTGTTGGTTTTGACGAAAACCTAGATGAAGAGGATGAACATGTTTAAAGTATATGAAATTTCATGTTAAATAGCATTCAAGATGTATTGAAGGTTCAAGAATATGAGTTGATGTGAAAAGATTACAATATTAGGCTATATTTTCTATATAAACCAAATTGTAATTTGTAAAGCACGTTAGAAGGTACATATAGAAGTAATACGAATTTACAAAGTTGTTAAATGTATATGTGTTAAGGTATATGTGCGTGAGTGCAAATATTCAAATAGGGTTCAAGAGTTGCATTCTATTAAATTAGCAAAAGTGCCACCAATATGGGATTTTTTGGCCATTTTGTATAAATAAAGGTCAAATGAGACCAAATAGCTAAGCTGTATGTAAATACATGTGTTTGAGTTGATTTGGGAGTCGTTTCGCGTTTATGGCGACAATTATGGATTTTAAACGTTTTAAAACGTTCGCCGATGCCTAAAAGGAGTTATTTGGAAAAATAAATTCATTTGAAAAATTTTAAACGTTTTGAAGGCCCGTGTAAGTCAAATATGTGTTATGTGTATTAAATGAGGTGTTAGAATCAAGTTTTGTAAAAAGGTGCCAATAATAGCATAAGTTTTGGAAATGAAAAGTTCATAAAATTCGATGAAAATGTAACTAAGAGGTGATTTTTGGCAATTGTGAAGAATTAAAGGTGAAATGAATTCAAATGTCCTAGTTTTATGTTATTACACGTGTTTAGATTGATTTGAGAATCAACAAATGAGAATTAGAATGAAAATGTGTTTCGAACGATCTAAATCGATCGTTTCAACCCTAAACGAACATTTATGGACAAAACCCGCCTTGAGTATAATTTTATGGTTTGAAAGGCCTAGACACATCTTATATGACGTATGTGAGCTATGTCAAGTGTTGGAATTGAGTTTTGAAGCTTATGGCCAAAAATCACAAAGTTAAAAAAATTGGAATTTAAAGTTAGAAAAATTTTCTAAGTGTTGAAAAGTGTTGAACAACCCTCCTACGGGCTAGTTTTGAAATGATTTTGAGTAGCCAAATATGCTATGTAAACTTTTTTTAAAATACTAGGTAGTAAGACCTAGCTATGGCCCAAATTTGAGCTTAATTGGATGTAAGACGAATGAGTTAAAAATCAGCAAAGGTAGTGCAAAAATCAAAAATGTTGATTCTGAACATTGCGTCGGGGCCAAATGTATTGTTCATAGCCGAGAACATTTCGTGGCCAACGAGCTATGATGCCGTCGGGGCGAGATTTCCATGCATTTGAAAAAAAATAAGCTTCCAAAAAGTTATATTTTTATATGGGATGATAGAAACGAGTTATATAAACCCTAAATAGATAAAGAATGGCCAATATAAAGGGTGTTAAGGTATAATCTACGAGCAGAACCAGAAGCTGATTTAGAGGAACTCAGACAGGAAGGTACCAGGACAGACGTCCCTAGCAGAATAAAATGGACCAAAGACCACACTCAAGATCTAATTATTGGAGATCCAAACAGGAATCAAGACAAGAGCTGCAACTTCGAATGAATGCTTTTACCTAAGCTTTCTCTCTCAAGAGGAACCCAAGAAGATCGAAGAGGCCTTAGGAGATTCAAGTTAGATAGAGGCCATATAAGAGGAGCTAAATCAATTTGAAAGAAGCAAGGTTTAGAGATTAGTTGCCAGGCCTCAGCATAAACCAGTCATTGGCACCAAATGAGTTTTCAGAAATAAGATGGATGAAAATGGTGTGATAACGAGAAACAAAGCAAGACTGGTGGCCAAAGGTTACTCTTAAGAAGAAGGAATTGACTGCGATGAAACGTATGCTCTAGTTGCCAGGTTGGAAGCCATAAGGATCTTCCTTGCCCATGCTGCACACATGAAGTTCAAAGTCTTCCAAATGGATGTTAAGAGTGCCTTTCTAAATGGAGAACTTCAAGAAGAAGTCTACGTGGAATAACCTCCAGGTTTTATCAATCCAACCTTTTCAAATTATGTTTATAAATTAGATAAAGCACTATATGGTCTAAAACAAACACCTAGAGCATGGTATGAAACATTAACTAACTTTCTCATTGAAAAAGGATTCACTAGAGGAAGAGTATATACTACCTTATTTTTGAGAAAACATAAGGATAAAACACTGCTAGTTCAAATTTATGTAGATGATTTCATATTCGGTTCTTCTGATGAAAAGTTATGTGAAAGATTTGCCAAGCTTATGCAGAGCAAGTTTGAAATGAGTATGATGGGAGAACTCAACTTCTTCCTTGGACTACAAGTAAAGCAGACTAATGAAGGCATATTCATTAGTCAAGCCAAATACATCAAAGACTTATTAAAGAAATATGGCATGGAACCTGCATCTATCATGAAAACTCCTATGCCACCTGCCACCAAGCTCGACAAAGATGAAAATGGTAAATCCATTGAAATCACTCAGTACAGAGGTATGATAGGCTCACTATTATATCTTACCACTGGCCGACCAGATATAATGTTTGATACATGTATATGTGCTAGGTTTCAGGCTAACCCCAAAGAGTCTCATCTATTAGCTATGAAAAGAATTTTCAAATATCTTAAAGGAACTCCAAATTTAGGATTATGGTATCCCAATGAGTCCTTCTATGATCTTATGGGATATTCAGATGCTGACTATGCAGGATGCAAAATAGACAGAAAGAGCACAAATGGAACTTGCCAGATGCTTGGCAACAGACTTGTCTCTTGATTTAGTAAAAAGCATAACTCAGTATCCACATCAACTGCAGAAGCTGAATATATAGCTGCAGGCAGTTGCTGTACATAAATCCTATGGATGAAGACTCAGCTTGCAAACTATGGGTTTGAGCTTAATTCTATTCCTATATATTGTGATAATACTAGTGCAATTGCTATAACTCATAATCATGTTATGCATTCAAGAACTAAGCACATAGATATAAGGTATCATTTCATTAGGGATCATGTACAAAATATATCACTTCACTACATCCCAACTGAAAATCAACTAGCAGATGTGTTTACAAAACCTTTAGATGAATCAAGATTTAATAAACTTATAAGTGAGTTAGAAATGCTAAATCTAAACCCTTAATACATATTATGTTTTGTTTGGAATATACTAACTCTGCAGGAAGAAAAGTGAGCAAGGAAAATAAGTAAAAGACAAATTTGTGGAATACACTCAACGATCATCAAACGAAGGATCGCAGAGTACGCTTAAGTTTGTAAAGCTAACTCAACGAACATCAACAAAAGAATCGAAGGGTCAAGAAGGATCATAAAGCTCTAGGGGCAAAAAGGTCATCAACCAACTGAAATGCTCCTATCAGAACATGACACACATCTCAGCAAACATAGAGGGAAGTTTTAAATACTTTAAAAACTGCACGTCGTTTATTTCTTCAAATCAAAAATCTATCATTCCTATCTATCTCTCTCAATCCAAAACCCTAAGTTTTCAATACTCAGATAAATCGTTCCTATTGTTTCAGAAAAACTATCAAATGACACCTGCTCAAGTCATTTCTGGAAACGAGCTTAACTTCGAAGCCTTCACAACGGCAGATAAGCAGTTCAAAAGAAATAATCCAGTTACTAGAAAAGGCTGGTCTGCGAGAGGCTCTGGGAACAAATACAAGGATTCTATCAAAGTTTATTAGGGAGTTTTACATCAATGGATCCTATGCAAACGGAACTCTAACCACTACTGTAAAAGGGGTACAGCTCAACCTCACTGGGAAAGAATTTAACCTAGGCCTAGGATTCAAGCAAGGAGGCCTCACATATCTAAATATGGTGAATACCGAAGAAGGCCTGAAAAGAATGCACCACCAAAAGAATCCAGGACTGAAAGGTTTGAAGAAGAAAGAATTTCCTCAGAAATATGAGTTCCTGGCAGATGTGATTGATAAATGCCTCCTCTACAAAGACTCGGCTCATGACTCAGTCAGTGAGGTACAGCTGAAATTGATGACAGCTATAGTCAAGAAGATAAACATCAACTATGGCTCTTTGCTGTTGGAATGGATAGGGAACTGGGTCCAAAATGCGAAAAAATTAAAGGGGACCAGAAAAATGTTCTATGGGAGATTCATCAGCATTCTCCTTAGATCATCTTTGGGGGATCTGATTGAGCTTGATGAAGGAGAAGCCCTAAATACTAACAAGAGAATAACCCAAAGAATCTTTGACAACTGGAGGAGAAATCCAGTTGAAAATAGAAAACTATCCCGGTCAGGGGATAGTGAAGGAACGCAGAGTGGGGCATGACCATCTCTATTGAAGAACACTCCTGCAGAAGAAGAATCTCAGGAAGTCAGCAAGCAATCTCAGAGTCTCATTAGAAAGAGGAAAGGAAAGAAAGCCCTTGAGATTGAAGAACCTCAAGGCTCATCAAATGAGGCTCCTGATGCTGCTCCTGAAGGAAAGGCTACATCAGAGGATGAAGATTCCGATCTGCGACGAGAAACTAGCAGTAAGTTTGAAGCTAAAGAGGCCACTCCCAAAGAGCCAAGAAGAAAGAGAAGAAGGCTAGTAAAATTAGCCGACAAAGACTCAGTAGCTAAGGGGGAGCTGCTTGAAAAATTTGTCATTGCTCCAGTTGTAAAGGAGTCATCTAAAGCAGCTGAGCCTATGGATCCTCAAACTGAGGGGGAGCCACCAGTAGTTTTTGAGTCAGTAGGTGCTCTTGTTGAGGGGGAGACTCACGAAGACTCTTCAGTCCCTTCAGCCACAATGAATAATGATGAAGAGGATGACATCGAAATAGTGGTCGTCGGAAGAAATGAGCAAAGGCATCTTAACTACAACTGCCTGCTGAAATTTTTGCCACTGATGCCATTCCACCGAGCTCTGGTGCACAATGCGTGGGATCAGGTCTTCTAGACTTTCAAAGCATACCCAAATGTGGTGATTATTGCTCAAGGCTATCCTTAGAACCTATTTTTTGCCCAGAAGCTCATTTCATGCAGCCCCTTTTCACATTCTTTAGGGCAAAAGGTACATTTTATCCCTCTAGCCCTCATTCAAATTCATACACCCTCACGAATGTTCAATAAATTTGAGGAGTCCTTAAATACCAACTCTGCATCAAGCTCTACGATCAACACTTCCCCGATCGTAGAGTCCCCACCTTCTACGACTGGTGGTCAGGAAAGTCTAAATAATCAAAACGTAAAGTGCCCTCCAGACTCTCCCGAAAGTCTACCTACTCCGCAAACATTGCCTCCGGCTCCCTCTTCAAGACTTCTTTTAACCTTCGAGGATATTCCCTCCACCTCTGGTCACGAATACTTTCACATTCCAAGCTCTACGGCTGACCAGGGACAACCATCTCAACTCCTCCAGGAAATTCTGGACAAGGTATCTCGGCTTCCTACAACTGAGGGCCTAACTGACTTGACAAGCCATATCCATACAGAGATACAGAAAGACCTGGCATCTAAATCCCACAATATTCAACAAAGAATGGACGATGTCATTGAGGCTGCCAACGATCTCTCTAACAGCTTGAATAAACAATTCTCCACAAGGTTAAGGCAGTTAACGGCAGCAGTCTCTGAAAATCTCCAAGAAAGGGATAAAAAAAATTTGGAAGCATTGAACAAACATCAGAAGGCTGTCGTCGTTCTTCAAGAAACCAATGACAAATCTATCACTCTCCTTAGTAATGAGATCATTGCCTTAAAGAATTCTCTCACAGAGCAAGAACATCGATCAAATGACACTTTGTCATTGGTGGAGCAGAAACAAATAATGGTTGACGAACGACTCCAAGCACACCAAGATGATGTTGCTGCCACTAAAACTCAACTTCAAGAAATTATTCAGGGCATACAGCAACTTTCAAAACAGGTAGCAACCATTAATGATGCCAACAAGGGGGAGAAGAAACTGAGCACAACAGAACAAACAAGAATGAGCTCAGACCACACCAGAAGAGGAAGAGCACCTCAAGGGATGAGGATGGTTCAAACATCAATACATCCTCCTAGATTCAAAGCAGTACCATCTCATCCCAGACAGGATGAGACAGCAAGACCTTCTTCCTCAACTGTGAGGCCATCTAGCTCACAAGAATGGTTCCAAATTAAAGAAGACGAAATCTTGCTGAGGGAAGAAGAACTGAGAAAAGCAGACGAAGAAAGGAGAGCACTCTTCAGGCAGAGGGAAGAAGAAAGTAGAAGACCTCCTAGCAGAAGGAGATAAGTTTTTTTTTTTTGTTATTGTTTTGTTTTCTCAATTGTATCAACTGACTAAAACATCAATAAAATTCATATTTTCACTAGAAAATACAGCTGCTCACTGTATGATTAGACATTCAATTACTCATATGCATTTTGCCTATTTAATGTGTTTAAAACACTATCTGTTATTTATGTTGTCATCATCAAATAGGGGGAGATTATTGAACATTGAATGGTTAAATTTGATGATAAGAAATAATGTACAAGGGTTGTATTAGATAAGATCAAAACTGTTAGGTTGATCTCCTGATATAAATGTATAAAAGTCTTTTGTGTTGTACTAAGACTTAGATAGATCAAAACTATTAGGTTGATCTTTTGTTGTAATATAATCGTAGAATGGACTCTATGATTTCAGTCAAGAAGACTCTACGATTAAACAGACTCTACGATCAAGATAACCAATCGTAGAACGGACTCTACGATTTTGGCCAAGAAGGCTCTACGACCAATAGACTTTGTTTTAAGCGAGAAACTATAAAACGAACTCTACGATCAACAATCTAACAGTTGAGTAAACTCTACGATGACAATAAGAGATGATCCTTTATAGATCAATCATGACAGCAAGGATATTCGTAGAGTTGATCATGGGGGGTCGTTGAGCAAAAAGGCAAAAGACATCACGACTCTCAGTTCAGAAGTTATTCCGTTCAAGAATTCAATCTTTATTGACATAATCAAAAAGCCTCTGCAAATCGATCAAAGTCAAAAAAGTCGGGAGACTGACCCAAACGCACTATACAACAGAAAGAAGACTTTCAAGGCAGAAAAGTCAGAGGACTGTTTCCTATCAGTCCTATAGTATGGAAGGACCAATCGACTCTATGAAAGTTGGTAGGAACCTATGACTGACGTATCTGTCCCCAAGGAAAAAGAAAACAACATTCCTAACAGGTCAGATCAAATAAAATTTCATCAGAGCATTAATGATCTATATTAATATAATATACAGCAGCTCTCCTCTGTGAGGTAACGGAAAGAAACAAAAGCTCAAGCAGATGTTCCAACGGGAAAAAAACTGAAGCCTTCACTTTTTAAATACCAAGATCGGCAAAAGAAAAGGGAAGGGAATTACACAAGAAAAATACGTAAGAAGTTGAAAAAGATCAAACTGATAAGAAAGCTTGCATTGCTACTAAGTCCTTCGAAAACTCAAGCTAAAAGCAACTTAGGAGCACATCTAAATCTACATCACTCCAGGAGAGTTCTTTGTGAACTAGAGTATCCAAGTCTGTTAGACTTGTAGAGTTCTTAGTGAACTAGAGTTCCAAGACTGTTGGTCTTGAAGGAGTCTTAGTGATTCTGAAATTGTATAAGTATCCTTAGTGGATTTGCTGCTGGAAGAGCAGAACAGTGGAGTATGAGTCTTGTGAGCTCTGAACCACTTAAAACCTGGAGTCTTTCTCATTGTGTCTTTTAAATTGCTATATCTGTCATATATTTGCTTGTTGAATTTTTACTTTAACATATCAAGAGAGGGGTAACTAAATCGTATTCCGTTGTGTTAAACTTATTGATTAGGTATTAAGTAAAGCAAGATCGTTAAAGAAAAAGAAATTTTTAAAAGTATCTATTCAACCCCCCCCCCCCTTCTAGATATCTATCGTGTCATTGGGAACTAACATAAATTTTATCATTAATCTATACATACATAACTCTGCTTGTTTACGCCTGTTCCATCCTTGTTCCTGTTTACATACATCTGTACCATACGTGCGAGTTTCATTATATAACATACTCGTCTTACAACAATAGTACAATCATCTTGCCTCACTATCTCCTCTACTTTAAGTAATACATACATACACATTTAACTATATGGATTTACAAACCCTACATCCCTTATTACCCTTACAAATTTACATTTATTTGGCTCACTTACACGTTACACAAATTACAAATATCTTTCATGCTTATTTATGCATTTAACATTCTTTTACCTTAGCTGCACTGGAACCTCCGGCATTCTCGTACTTTACCTGAAATGTTAGTTCATAGCAAGATTGAGCATAAAGCTCAGCAAATTAATCAGATAACACATTTTATGCTCACAGTTCATAATATGCGTCATGCAACCTTTATATTAACATGTTATGCTTAATGTTACGTAATTCATTTAGCAATTAAACCACATAGTTGCACATAGGGCACATTTCAATTCATTTACTATCACATAATTCACATAGAACATTTATTTCATTTAAGTCTGAATAACTTGCATGCACGCTTTTATTTACTTAACTTGTACTGCCTCGCTTGGGCTTTTTATCCTTCCTTGCCTCAGTTTGCTAGCTTGAACCTTATCTGTAAGCATACGATCTATAAACATCAATATAGGATCATAAAACTTTATATAACTTGTTAAACTTAACTCATAAATATTCGACCATTCGACTCTAATCATTTCACGTTTGGTGTATTATTATATTGGTTAATAATACATCCTAGCTCATTTCTAACCTTTTTCATAACCTTTAACATGATTTGGCTTAGCTTTAGGCATGATATATTATGCCATTCATCATCCAATGTCTGGTGTGGTGTGCTCTACGATTTCCTCTACTTGTTCAACAATTTCTGTTGCTGGTTCTGTGGTCGTAGAGTCAGACTCTACGATTTTGGGTTCTTCGATCGTTGAGCTTGTGTCTGATGACTCGTTGAATGGTGATCTTTTCTTTTCAGGATCTGATTCATCGAATGTGACATGGATGGAGGTTTCAACAGTTAATGACTCCTTGTTGAACACCCTGAATGCCCTGCTATCTGTTGCATATCCAAGGAAGATTCCTTCATCTGATTTTGGCTTAAATTTGGTTAGATGCTTCTTGCCATTATTGAGTACGTAGCATAGGCAACCAAACGCATGGAAATAACTTATGTTTAGCTTTCTTCCTTTCCATAATTCGTACGGAGTCTTCTTCAATGTTGAGTGTATGAGTGACCTGTTTTGAGTGTAACATGCAGTACTAATGACTTCAGCCCAGAAATATTCAGGGAGATAGGCTGTTGCTAAAAAGGTTTTTCCTGCTTCAATAAGAGTCCTATTCTTCGTTTCTGCTACTCCATTTTGTTGAGGCGTCCTTGGGGCTGAGAAGTTGTGATTTATTCCATTTTCTTCACATAACAGGTCCATATCTGAGAAATCAAACTCTCGTCCATGATCACTTCTGATGGCCTTGATCTTTTCACCCTTTTCATTCATGATTAGTCTAAAGAGCTTGATAAGATGTGAAATGATTTCATCTTTAGAGCTTAGAAAAGATACTCACGTATATCTAGTGTAGTCATCTACTACCACTAGAGAGTATCTCTTTCCTCCGAGGCTAGTCGTTGAGACTGATCCGAATAAATCCATGTGAAGTAATTGAAGAGCCCTATCATTTGAGTTTACTGATTTGCTCTGGAATGATGTCTTTGTTTGCTTTCCAAACTGACAAGCTTTGCAGGATTTTTCTTTGATAAAATTTAACTTTGGCAATCCTTTTACTAGATCTTTGGAGGCAAGCTTTGAAATACTCTTGAAGTTAAGATGAGATAACCTCCTGTGCCAGAGCCAGCACATATCTTCAGAGGCTTTAGCAAGAAAATAGACAATTTGTTCTGAATTTAATTGAGCAAGATTGACCACATAGACATTTCCTTCTCGAACTCCTTCTAGCTTTAGAGAGTTAGTTTTCAAATCTCTAACTTGGCATTGGTTGTTGAGGAAGGTGACTTGATGTCCTTTGTCACAGAGTTGACTGATACTTAGCAAGTTGTGCTTTAGTCCCTCAACATACGCCACTTTACTGAAAGATATTGCTCCATTTCCAGTTGAGCCATAACCTCTGGTTTTCCCAGAGTTGTTGTCTCCAAAAATGACAACAGGTCCATCTTTTTCCTTAAATTCTGATAGAAGAGTCTTGTCTCCTGTCATGTGCCTTGAGCATCCACTGTCAAGATACCAGATGGATCTCTTTACCTGCATAACAAATCAATCTTCATTTTGGTACCCATATTTGTTTGGGTCCAGCTTTGTTAGTACCTTTTGGGACCCAAATCTGTTTGACTTTAGATCCTTGCAGTCTATTATATCTTGACAAATATTGATCATTTTTATGATGGTGCCTATGATTGATATGATGTTGACGATGATATGTGTGCATTTGTGAATTCTTATTTGTCCAGGACTTGTATGGATTATGATTTCTCATAGTCTTTTAATTTTGCTGATCTACATTCTGCTTCCATACTACTCTACGATTCTCATGATTCGTAGAGTGAGTTTTGCTTGACTTATTTTTCAATTTTCTGAACCCCAGACCCGTGCGAGCTTTATTTTCTAAAAAGATAGCAGGTTTAGCAGAATGTGGATTGCTGGGAGATAAAGAATCTGAGGATTTGATGAACGCAATTCCTTTATTAAGATTAAAGGATTTGCCTTCATTTATTTCCATTGACTTCTCCATATTGGGCTTTAAGAATGAATTCTCAAATCCTAATCCTGATCTATCAGTCGCATCTCTTTGACTTGAGATCAAGGTGTCCATAGACGTGCTAGACTTGTTCCATATAAAAATTGTCTTTTCTAGTTCCTAAATCTTGGAGACTAGTGAAGACTCTTTATGAGTGCTTAATTTATTTATCTCTTTTAGTCTTTCATTCTCAGTCTCAAGATTAGAGTAAAGTTTTGCAGTTTGAAATGAAGCTTCTAATTCTATGCTTATTTTTTCTTTATCCTCTTTTAGATGAGAGTAGTCTTTAGATAACCTTCTAAACATTTTCATGTATTTGTGTAATTCTACCATTAAGTCATGCATGCCTTCTCTAAGATCATCAATGCTTAATTCAGGAGAGTAGAAATCAAATACCTCATCTATGTTGAATTCCTTTTTCCTGCTTCCTTCTTCGTTTGCCATTAAGCACAGGTTGGCCTTCTGTGGCTCTTCATCGTCACGTGACTCAGAATTTAGTTCTTCTTCTGAGTCACTGCAGGAACCTTCAGCTATGAGGCTTTTGTCTTTCTTCTTTTGTTTGTGGAAGCTCTTGAATTCTCTTTTTGGATTTGCTCTCGTTTTGTCCCTCCTCAACTCTTCTCTTAAGGGTTTTGGACATTTAGCAATGAAGTGACCTGGCTTTTTGCAATTATAACAAAGGTCATTTGGTTGTTCTTTGTTGTTCTTGCTTCTGAACTTCTGAGGTCTGTTCCTGTTGATGAATCTTTTAAAATGTTTGACTAGCATGGCAGCTCCTTCATCATCATTTGATTCATCCTTGTCAGAGTCAGAGATATCCTTGTGATTGCTTCTGTGAGTTGAGGTTGAGGCTTTAAGAGCAATGTTTTTCTCCTTCTTTCTTTCCCCAGATAGATTCTCTGCTCTTTGATTTAGCTCCAACTCATAGGTCAGAAGATTTCCATATAACTGTTGTACAGTCATCTCGTGCAGGTTCTTTGACTCTCAGATGGCTGTGGTTTTGGCATCCCATTTGCTTGACAAAGATCTCATGAATTTAATGATAAGATCTCTGTTTGGATAGATTTTTCCATAAGATCTGAGAGAGTTTAGTAGTAAGTTAAATCTCTCGTAGGTGGTTGTAATGTTTTCACCTAAGATGTGGGTGAACATTTCATACTGCTGAACAAGCAGTGATTGCTTATTTTCTCTGACTTCTTCTGTTCCTTCATGCATGATCAACAGAGTTTGCCAGACTTCTTGAGCTGTTTTACAGTTGACAACGTTCTCAAATAGATCATCATCCAGAGATTGAAATAAGATATTCTTAGCCCTTTTGCCTCTTTGAACATCCTTCTTTTCATTTTCTGTCCATTCGTCTCTTTTCTTGGCTACTAGCTTGCTTGGATCTTCAGTTGATAGTGCAAGCTTCATTGGTATGATCAGCCCATTTAGCACTGTCTTGAACAGTTCATCATCTATAGCATCCATGTAAGTCTACATACGAACTTTCCAGTTAGCAAATTTTTCTTTATTACACATAGGTGGTCTGTTACCTCCACCGAGTTCTGATTCGTTCTTGTTGAGTGTCATTTGATCTACTCAAGCTTGTAAGGCTTTAGATGCGAGAATCTGCTCTGATACCAATTGTTAGTTCCCAATGACACAATAGATATCTAGAAGAGGGGTTGAATAGATACTTTTAAAAATTTCTTTTTCTTTAACGATCTTGCTTTACTTAATACCTAATCAATAAGTTTAACATAGCGGAATACGATTTAGTTACCCCTCTCTTGATATGTTAAAGTAAAAATTCAACAAGCAAATATATGGTAGATATAGCAATTTAAAAGACACAATAAGAAAGACTCCAGGTTTTAAGTGGTTCAGAGCTCACAAGACTCCTACTCCACTGTTCTGCTCTTCCAGCAGAAAATCCACTAAGGATACTTTTACAATTTCAGAATCACTAAGACTCCTTCAAGACCAGCAGTCTTGGAACTCTAGTTCACTAAGAACTCTACAAGTCTAACAAACTTGGATACTCTAGTTCATAAAGAACTCTCCTGGAGTGATGTAGATTTGGATGTGCTACTAAGTTGCTTTGAGCTTGAGTTTTCGAAGGACTTAGTAGCAATGCAAGCTTTCTTATTAGTTTGATCTTTTTCAACTTCTTGCGTATTTTTCTTGTGTAATTCCCTTCCCTTTTCTTTTGACGATCTAGGTATTTAAAAAGTGAGGGCTTTAGTTTTCTTCCTGTTGGAACATCTGCTTAAGCTTTTGTTTCTTTCCGTTACCTCACAGAGGAGAGCTGTTGTATATTATATTAATATAGCTCATTAATGCTCTGATGAGATTTTATTAGATCTGACCTGTTAGTCCATGGAAGGTTGTTTTCTTTTTCCTTGGGGACAGATACGTCAGTCATAGGTTCCTACCAACTTTCATAGAGTCGTTTGGTCCTTCTATACTATAGGACTGATAAGACACAGTCCTATGACTTTTCTGCCTTGAAAGTCTTCTTTCTGTTGTATAGTGCGCTTGGGTCAGTCCCCTGACTTTTCTGACTTTGATCGATTTGCAGAGGCTTTTTGATTATGTCAATAAAGATTGAATTCTTGAACGGAATAGCTTCTGAACTGAGAGTCGTGATGTCTCTTGCCTTTTTGCTCAACGACCCCCCATGATCAACTCTACGAATATCCTTGCTGTCGTGATTGATCTGTAAAGGATCATCTCTTATTGTCATCGTAGAGTTTACTCAACTGTTAGATTGTTGATCGTAGAGTTCGTTTTATAGTTTCTCGCTTAAAACAAAGTCTATTGGTCGTAGAGCCTTCTTGGCCAAAATCATAGAGTCCGTTCTACGATTAGTTGTCTTGATCGTATAGTCTGTTTAATCGTAGAGTCTTCTTGACTGAAATCGTAGAGTCCATTCTACGTTATATTACAACAAAAGATCAACCTAATAGTTTTGATCTATCTAAGTCTTAGTACAACACAAAAGACTTTTATACATTTATATCAGGAGATCAACCTAACAGTTTTGATCTTATCTAATACAGCCCTTGTACATTATTTCTTATCATCAAATTTAACCATTCAATGTTCAACAATTTATTCACAGTTTATGTTATGTAAATCATAATATATATGATTCTGATTATTGTAATAGACTAGGTCACAATGAATAAATATTTGACCTAAGTTCTAATGAATAGTAAATGAATGTTACGATCTTAAGGCAGGTATTGATAGTAAGTTTTATATATATATATATATATATATGGACCGCATTATGGTCAAATAAATGGTTTTAAAGGTTAAAGGTTATGTTTTAACGCACGAGATTCTAGTTAATGTGGTTTAAAGTTAATGATTATCTTATCCAGACATAATTGGACTTAATTAAGGGAATGTGGGATCTCGGTGCGTTATAGATCCCACCAACCTGTCATCAAAATTTAAACTTGTCATAACATCGTCCCATCTCATGTAAGGCCGCCAAACTATCTTCCATGTAAGCTGTCTATCTAACTCCCCATGGTAGAATGATAGATGGTGATGGAGAGTATCTCGTTTATTAGGATATTTATGATTAGAGGAATATGCCCATGCCTTTTCTCTAGATAACCAAAGTTTATAATCTTTCTTAGGGTTAGGCCTTTTAACTAATAGCCGCTCGTATGCCCAAATATGTAATATTATGACACACACATTGATAAACTTATTACCTATTCTAGTGGTTGTATACAAAATCTGATATAAGTAGCTCATTAAATCCACACCCCAAACATACGTTGGATAATCATTTATATTAGTTACAAACTACATATACTTAAGGTGTACAGTATGTTTCAACCTCGTTGGGAACAATGTTTCCCCGCACAACTAGATGATGTATGTTTTTGTGTGTCAGTCAACCTCATTACTTGCTTTCTTATGGCATTTAGAAAAAATTTCATGCAACCAAACTAACAAAAGTCTCATATTCGTAAACAACGGCTAACCCAAAATATTCCTTAAAATAGGTTATAAGATAGTGTCAAATAGGAGACAAGTTAAGGATTTTTCCAACACCGGCAACCCAAATATAAAATACACATCCTCTAATGTAATGGTTATCTCCCCACAATTTAAATGAAAGGTATTTGTCTCCGGTTGCCTTCTTTTAACTAGGACAGTCACAAGACTTATATTGTTTTTTGTAACAACAATCAGATGAGTAAAGACTCCAAACCCATACCTATGTTTTTTGGGCATTTGCTAATTCACATTGGTCGTATGTTATTGCAATAATTTGGGTTAACATAAGTTTACCCCTATCCTTACCCTCGCATACATCCTCTGACATATGATTTTTTTATCATGCAGGAAATTATTATCAATTGGTACGGGGTTCTAATTCTCCATATTTGACCTAAAAAGAATAAAATAAATACAAATAAATATTTTTCAATCAAAATTATAAAAAAAATTAACCACAATCCTTAGTAACTATTGTATGTGTGTGTGTGTGTGTGTGTATTCTAATTATTTTTTAATAAATTAACAATATATACTAAATTTACTTTTTCAAAAAAAATTCAACATAAAATTCATAAAAATTTCAATAAAAAAAGATTTTCTAAAGAAGTTATTCGGTAAAAAAATTCTTACTTGGGCTTTATGTGAAATAACCAGTTAAGAAAATAATTTTGGTGTAGATAGACAGCTCCTCCTAATCTACTTTGTCTTCTTCTTCTTTTCAGCTAACAACAACAGTAAACGCAAGTTTGCTGTTTTTGAAAATCTTATTTTGGTTTTAATTTGGTCAAGCCACTGGAGAAAGTAGCGGTATGGTACGATGCCATTTTCAGTTTTCTCACTGCCTGACACTAGAAGGAGTAACGGCTAGGAGTAACTAAAACTACGTCGTTTTCAATAGAAGGTAGGAGTCAATAAAATAGAAGTTACGTCGTTTTGGGAGTCAATAAAATAGAAGCTACGTCGTTTTCACTCATTCCTCTCTACTAGAAGGAGTAGCAGTTAGGATTCAATAATTGGCTACTGCTAACTATCGATGCCTACCGCTAGTTGTCGCTAGCTATTTATGTCTACTGTTAGCTATCGCCCGATGCTTGTCTAGACTTGTTATTAAAAGGAATAATGGCTAGGCTTACTAAGATTGCCACCAGAAGCACTAGCGACGCTTGCTGCCTTCCTTCACTCTTTCTAGCAGCAGGTGTAAAGAAGTGCCCATTATAGGCTGTTAAATCTACCTATTAAGGGCTTAAGATATATTTTGTTGTAATAGTGCTTATAGCAACCATTTGTTATGGATCATTCCTATATATAAATATATAGGGGTCGCATCCATGGCATACATTTGCTAGGAGTATTGTTGTAGCAACCAATACAGAGGGCAAATTGTCAGTGAAAACCCTTTCCGCAAGAGTCTCTAACAACAGGCTAAAAAAAATTAATGCTTGCCGATAGAGGTAATAGCGGCACGCATTAAAAAAAATTTGGCCTGCCACTAAGGGGCTCTAGTGGTATGGACTTTTTTAAGCCAATTTATGTTTGCTACAACAATACTCCCAACAAACGTTATATATATAATATTTTCAAAATTAAAATTTATAAAATTTAATAAAAATTACGAAACATTTAGATAGTATGATATTTATTATCACATTATTAGAACTAAATATATTTATGCCAATTTTAAGTATAAAAATGTGTCAAATTAATTTTTTAAAATAATAATAATTTTATATTTTAGAATAACAAAAAGACATAAAGTGACGTGAGTAATAATACATATATATAATTGGGTGAGTTATCACATAAAACGGTATTGTTTTGTTATTGAATATATTAAAAATACACTTCTTTCTATGTTGTGTATTAAAAAATATTTTATAATTTTCGAAAATAGTATTATTTTGTGAGACAATGCACGTAACAACGTAAGGTGTTTCTTATATCACTATATCCTCTAAAAGAAATATAATATACTTCATTCGTCCAGGTTTATTTGACCTAATTTTTTTTAAGTTTGTCTAAATTAATCTATTTATTCTCTTTCTATTTTAATATTATTATTGACCTTATTTTTTCAATACTACCCTCATTTAACTTTATAAAAATAATTATTGAAAACTACATAACATATATTGAAAAGAATAACACTATTAACTTTGACATTAGAAGTACAGCCATACTCTATTTTTCTCCTCTCTCTATCTCTCTCCTCTATTTTATTATTTCAAGAAAAGATAGTAGATTAATCAAAATTAAAAACTATATAATAATAATATAACATTTAAGATGGGGAATTTAGAAATAAAAAAAAAATTGTTGATTAATAGACGTGTATTTCTAAACTAGCATGACTAAATTTAGATAGAGAGAGTATATAATTATAGAGACTAATTTATAATTTCTACCCCAAATTTTTTCCCGAAATTCGATTTGCACCCTTAAACTTTTTTTGAATTAAATGCATCCTAAAGTTAATCCTAGAACACTATGTGCACACTCTGGTCTTTTTTTTCCAAGTTTTTACCAGAACTTTGATGACATCATAAAGGCATAGGTAAAAGAGTCGTATCACCTCAACTATCTCCTCTTTCTCTCTCCTCTGTTTTTTTATACATTATTCAACCTCTTTCTTCCTCTTTCTCCAATTTTCTCTACTCCTCCGCTGCCTCCGATATTAACCCCACCAAGACATACATATCCCATCCATTCCTCACGTTAATATTGTCTCACAAGCTCCTCCACTTCATTCTTCACACTAATATTGTCTCTCTCAATACAATTTTATCTGGATTTTTCAAGTCTCGCCTGGTCAATGTAGGACTTAGATTCTTTGAATCTACACCTCAAACAGACTGTCAATAATGGAAAATTATAATATCTGGTTTAATCCATAACCAAAAACTAAAACAAGTGTTAACTCATTTCATCAAAATGTTGTATTGTTCTATTAGGTCAGATAGTTTCACTTATTCAATTGTAATACCTTGTTGTGATTTGGGTTTTGGTCAACAGGTTCATGGAGAGGTTATTAAGGTATGTTCGGATTCGGATGCATATCTTGGGACTAATCTTATTAAAATGTATGCTGAAGTAGGTGGTATGAAGGTGACACGAAAGGTGTTTGATGAAATGACTAGTAGAGATTTGATTATGTGGAATGTTATGATTTCATGTTATTCGAAGTGTTGAATGGGTAATGAGAGTGAATGGGTAATGAGAGTTTAGAGTTGTTCCAAGATCTTGATAGAGAAGGGGGTCTTTCATATAAATATACTTATGCTATAATTTTGAATGAATTTGTAGCTCGTGCATAGTTTATGAAGCCATGTCTTTTCTAGAGATGCTCTCATAGTTCTACTTGGCTGCTACGGATCCTAACACTCTATTTTTAAGTTTTAAAAAGGACAGAAAAGAAAATAAATGAACGAAAAACTTAAGTTTTATGTCCAATTCTTGTGTTTCTAAGTATTTTAACAAACGGAAAAAAAAATTGATAGAAAACTTGGCAATTTTTCTTGCCAAAGTTTTCCATCCAAAATTGACAAGATTTGGACGAAAAAAATGGGATAAATAATATTTTTATAATTCCTATATTACCCTCAACTTTCAATATAATAAATTTTAAATTACAACTCATATCTCCAATTTTTTTTATTACGTATCTACTAAACCTAAGATGATAAAGAGAAAGAGACTTCTCTATGCCGCGAAACTTCTCTGTGCCGTGAACATCATCTGCTACTTCTTTTTCTCTAATAAGCTTACACACACGCGCACACACTCTCCTAGAAGAACAACATCTGCTACTTCTTTTTCTTCATTGGAAAAGTTGCCTTAAAACTATTCGTTATTAACTGTTATCGGAATTCCAATTAATTATCCAATCATATTTGGTTAGCTTCCAAGGGCCAAATCTTACAACTACTATAGGAAACATATATGAGATCAAACAAGAGTAAAATAGCTTTAATTAATTTGTATTACTATCACATAATAAAATGCTACAAGGTATTGAACTGTGATATCTAAAATTCTTCCCAAAAAATAAAACAACTTCCATCAATGTTGCAATTACCAAGCTTTTAGATGCTTCCTTCAATTGCCATGTTTCGAGTCCAGATTGAAAGCTGCAAAATGTAGAACAATCTTTAAGTTGAACACCATGTTCAAAACTATAGAAAAATTTTCCCCTAGCCATAATAACTTAAATGGGAAAGGTACCAATCAATACACTTTTCCACTACCCATTGACGAGTTAAAAGCAAAACGCTAGCAATAAAATGCCGACTTCTCATTGCAGCTCCCAACTTCTCCACTACCCATTGAGGCTGGATTGTGTAATTATTTGCATATTTTTGATTCATGGTTCATTGGTTATAATTATAATAAGAAGGGTAAATTTATAAAAGTTATATTTTTCTTTTCTTTTCATTGGAACTTAGAAACGTAAAAAAATAAAAAAAATAAATTTTCTATTCTTTTCTATTAAAAACTCAGAAACAACACAAAGAAAAACTTTAAGTTTTTTATTCTTTTCTTTTCTGTTCTGATTTAAGTTTTCTATTCTTTTCTTTTCCGTTCAAAACTCAAAAACAGCGCGTAAGAGAGATCAAGAACCCTAAGAGAGAGAGTAAGATTGGCGAAGAAGATGGGTAGAATATGTATTGTTATATATTTTTTTATAAGTTATATTAATAAAACTTCAAGGTTTGTCCTTTTTACCCCTTATTTTTAAGGGTTCCAGCAAAGATTTGACCATAAAATCTAATGGATGTTATATTTTATTACCTCAGTTTAAGTTTAGGGTGCATTTACTCAAAAAAAGTTTAAGGGTGCAAATTGATTTTCTAGAAAAAAATTGGTGTGCAAATTGTAAATTAGTCTAATTATAGAGGGAGAATGTAGAGAGAGAAACTAAGTGCACGGTGGTGGGGAGTGAGATATGCGTTGGAGAAATCAGCGGAGCACCCGTGCCTCCTTGGAAACAAATACATGACAAGTGAATGAATATTATTAATTGATTTGGCAATCCCCCCTCTAGCTGCACGGTCTTACATGCAAATTGTGCAATTCAACTCTGCCCGGCCCAAAAAATAAATACTTCCAAGAAAAAAGCTACTATTAATATAAATTTAAAAAATGTTATAATTGAGGAACCCAAAAAGGATCCATGCCAAGCCATGCCCACCCATGATATCCTACGATATATAAAACCTTCTTTTTCCCTCTTCCCCTAATGTATAGTAAAGAAAATCAGCATGTTTACTGCTAATTAGTATCCTCATAGATTCATTTTGCAGCTTTATAGTTTATTTATATACTAAAGTTTTTAAATGTAAAAGAGGGTAAAAAAGTTCGTAAATATTGAAATAATAAAAATATTACTGTTAGAGTAAATGTATATTTAACGATACTTTATAATTATTTTAACTATAATTAACACTTTAAACAATAAGTATTATTTTGATAATATCATTTTTGCTCTAAAAATATCAATAAACAAAAAAAGCTAGACAAGTAGCTAATAATGAATGGATTTCGAATACTAGGTCTTGATGATTGGCCTTAAAAAATATATGCCTTGTTGATTATAGCTATTTAATAAATACTTTATAAATATTATTTTCATAAATGTGTTTAATATTTACACTAATACCCTTCCAACATGGTGTTGTGACCCATTCCACACTCTTGTTAGACGATACTTTGTAAAAATTAAAATTGCTTGTAAAAATAATAACTTTGGTATGTACGGATCAGTCACCACTTTTGCACCTATCAAAGTAATTAGGAATATATATATATATATGTATGTATGTATGTATGTATGTATATTTATATGTATGTATTTAATGAAAATACATTTTAATTAAATACTAGAATTCATTTCCAGTCCTTGGATTTATTCACATAAGAGAAAAAATCTAATGAGAAAGAATCTTGATTCTAACCCTAATTTTTGAGTCAAGATTGTAGTTTGTTTGTACTAAAGATATTATGAGACTCACTCCTTCAAGGAAAGAGTACATATATAGTACAAATGAAACAAACTAAACAATAAAATGAAGCAAAACACAAAAAAGCTAAAGAAAAAAAGAAGCATTAATACAGTGTGAGTGTGTGTGTGTGTGTGTGAGAGAGAGAGAGAGGGGCGTGGGGGGGGGGGGGGGGGGGGGGGGGGGCGGGATTTTAGATTATCAAGGTAAGTAATAATAATAAATTGAAGAAAAAGGAAAGGCCCATGCGTGTCTGCGTCTCAAATATCTGGAAAACGAAATCATCTCGTAAGCTTCTAACAAGATGTCCTAGGAATGCTCATTCCTCTCTTTCTCGGTCATTGATCAACTTATATATTCAAAACCCTAGACTACACAGTGTTTGGGATTTTAACTTCTTTTTTGACTCTTGGACCATTCAAACCTCTCTACTACTACTATTTAACTATACTACTCTCTTCATTTCATTAAAAAATATATATTTTATTTATAAATATTAAAATATATTTTATTTTTTTTATTCTTAAAAATAATAAATTGCTTTTTTAATAGTTTCGACATAATAATTCAATAACTAATAATTAATGACAAAGTTGAAAACATTACATTATTTTATAATAATGTCAAGAAAAATAAATACGCAAAAGAAGAGCTGCATTAATTTATTGGAATTCTACGTTGATTGGAACTCTATATTATATGGCCTAAGTTGATCTTCCTTGCTGGCCTGTTTATTTGATGCATTAATTGAAGATCCGGGTAAAGTTATATCACATAAATTTATCGGCAAGTTTTATATATAATTTTTTATTATATTAGTTATAACGGAAGCTGCATTTTTAACATTAACACTTTGTTTCTTTGTTTGTGATCCAACACAAATACAATGTTTCTTATATCCAATGGAACAAAAATCTAACTTATCGATGATAAGTTATGTGACAATTATACTCTAAGTAGATCTACAAACTTAATACTAAGTTTATTTTTATCAAGTTTTTCTTCTATCAGCTTGCTTTTTATTATGGTGATCTCATGAGATTGGGTATGCCATAAATTATGATTAAAATATTCTATCTTATGTCATTTAAAAAAAAAAATTGAGACCCCTAATAACTTTTTTTACTATTGGCAGTAAATACTCTTAACTAAGGGTAAAACAGTAAATGCCCTCAAATGGGACATGTTTTAATTGGATCAATACTCTAAGGCTGTGTTTGTTTGCAAAAAATATACTTGAAATTGGACTATTTGTATTAATTTAACATTATTTCGGACTATTTTATCCCATAAAAGGGGATTAATAGTCCTATAGACTTTTTTTTTTTTTATCATTCCTAAGGTTATTTATGTGGGAATTATATAATCCCATGAAAAAATTGGGATTAATAGTCCCCTTCATTTTAAGCTATTAAATAATTTTATAGGACTAATAGTCCAACATTAAGGGATTAATAATCTCTCATCAATGGATTAAATAATGCAAAGTGATATTAAATTAAAATAAATAGCTCAATCTCAAGTATATTTTTTACAAATAAATATAGCCTAAAAGTAATAATCTTCTTTGGATACATAGTTTCCTTTTGAGTTTAAAGTGTTGATATTAACAGGAAATAATTTGTTTAATTTTTAACTTTTACCATCATTTTATTTTTTTAAATAATTTTAATTCTTAAAAAGATATTAACATTGTTTAACTTTAAAATTTTAAAAAAAAATGTAGAAATTGTAAAACAAGAATTGTAATCATACACTCGACAGTAAAGTTGCATAACATTGTTCACAGAAGGATTAAAGTTTATTAGCAAGGTTTGGGCCGATGGCTGTAATCACCTACGTGGACCATGTTGTCATGATATATTATGATTAAGTTTTGGGCTTTTTGAGGTAATTAGCATTACAAAGCTTTTGGTAGTCAATGAATATCTTAATTTGATAGGTAAAATTGAGACAGATGTTGTGTGTAGCTTTTAAGAGTTTTTAAGTGGGTTATGCAGGATTATGACAAGTCTGAGGTAGTTAAATGCATTATTTATACTTTCTAAAATGATGATTTTAAAGAAAAAAATTACTTTTTCTAACACATCCCTAATATTTGCTTAAAAGTTGAAAGAGTTATACTAAGTATTGCGGCATTTTTCAACTAAATTATAGTTGCAGAACACACCAAAATATGGGATCAAAACGAATTATAAGAATGGTCCACCATGTCATATTTATTCAAAATAATTATAATTAATATTATTTCATATAATTTGCAATAAAAGATTGAATACATAAAATTGCAATATATATTATTTTTCCAAGATGAAATATAATAATGGAGACATAATAGTATTTAATTTACCTAGTATATAAGTAGTGACATGTTAAAAATTTTTATATCACTTCATAATTTACTAGTCTATTAGCCCGTGCGAGATGGGCCTTATTTGGTTGTTATTTTATAATTTTTTCAATTATTCAATAATTTTTATGTATAGTTAGTTGTTATTAAATATGTAATAAATAATAGCATAACAATTTGTAAAATTTAAAATAATGAAGATAAAAATAACAGTAATTGTTCAAATATATAATAACAGTAAATTTTTATTTTGTATTGAGTGTAAATTTGTTAAAATCCATGATTAAATGTGATTTTTGATTAGATGCATTTATGAAATTCTAAAAACGAACAAACATAAATTTCTTATCAATGTATTCATGAAACTCAAAAGACGAATAGACATGAAATGTCTTACCCACGTCTCTGTATTTTTCAAGTTTTATTCTCTTATTTATACAATTGGAAATATATTATTAAGTTAATTTAAAATTTTTATGTATTCATAAAAATTAAAAGACAAAGAGACATGAATATCTTATCAATGGTAAAATTTCTGCACCTATCATTAATAATTAAAAAAAAAAAAAATTAATCCAACTAAATATTTAATACTACCAAATTAACTCCGTTAAATAATATAAATTATTATCAAATTAACTCGATTCTTCCTCCAATTAATTGAAAAGTACTCTCAAGTTTTATTTTTAAATATAGGCATTGATAGTCAAAATTATAACTGAATCTGATTTGAAACGATCTGAAAAGATATATATATTGAAAAGGAGGGAGCATAACAAAGAAGAGAATAATGCACACGCACAGACCACCATTTTAGAAAGATGTACAACACAACAAAAGGCTTAAATTTCAAGCATAATCGAATCCCAGTGCAGTTTTTTTTTTTTTTTTTTTTTTCCTCCAAATGCCCCCCCAAAAGGCCAAAAACCAATTTTATGAATCATACAATTATAAGAGTTGGCAAAGCCACAACAATATATAACATAGGAACAATTATAAACATGCTTTCATGCAAACATAGATTGATGCATAATCATGATTTATAAGATGTTTATCCTCTCAACTCCAAACCAGAATTTCAGATTAAAGTAGTAACATTAGTATGATATACAAATTTTCAGAATTTAGGTCTCTCCGGTTCAACTAAGACTAGAATTCTGGCATTTCTAGGGGAATCAAGATTGAGAAAAGTAAGTTTTCCAATTACGCTACAAGTAGAGTGTCATATATTCTTCTGAGGACATATTTTTACACGAATTACTTTGAACAATTGCCATATACATCATGGTCCTTTAAATTTACAAGACGTAAATTTTGTCCAATAATATTTCCTTAACCAGGAACATAATTTACACTAGTCCGACAGAACGTCCATAACTTTAGAAGTCTTTGAACGGGTGCAAACCTTCTCACCAATTTCTAACCATTTTTGCAGAAGCTCAAACACTTTTTCATCTCGCAGCAGTTCCCTGTGACTACCGGCAACCCCTACTCTTTCCACAGCTTCAAATCCATCAGCCTGTGGGATGCATATAAAAGGATGATGACATAAATTCAAATGCCAGGAAAAGTAATATACAAGATTTCCCAACTTTCAATAAAAATGATGAATTTTCCTTTAACATTGTGTTACTAAATTTTAAAATGGATGGAAAGGAAAAGAAAAACCAAAAACTTAGGTTTTCAATCCAATCCTCTTGTTATTGAGTTTTTTTAACAAATAAAAGAAAAGAAAATGACGGAAAACTTGGTCACTCTTCTTACCAAAGTTTTCCATCTAAAAATGGACGGATTTGGATGGAAAATTCAATAACATAAGCAATTTTTAAATAATCCCTATTATACCCTTTATATTATAAACATAACAAAACTATTAAAATAGTATTTTTAAATCTAAACCTTAAGCTTTCCTTCCTTTTCCTTTATAAACTCAATAACAATATTAAGTTCTCTATTCCTTTCTTTTCTATTCAAATTTAAGTATTCCATTCTTTTCTTTTTGTTAAAAACTCAAAAACATAGTGCAAGGGATAAAAAGCCTTACTTCCACTTTCATGGGCCTTAGGGAACATATAATTGAAAATGAATTTTCACCACCTTTAAATTAAACAAGCTTAATGACAAAAAAAATTTCCAACTCTAAAAGCTTGTGTGAAATCCTTATGTATACTACAATCAACTATCTTTTGCACAGGTACACTCGTCACCTTACAGTCTTCATATCTCTTATATTTTTATTAGCTTTTTCGTATCAAAGCATAACTTATTATTCACCCCATTTGTGCCGCTTAGAACTAGGGGCGAGTGCAATGCGGTGCGATGCGGTTACAAGCACTATCCACAACCACATTATCAAATTTGGCAACCACATTATCAAATTTGACAACCACAACTATACAATAGCTTACGGTTGCAGTTGTGGTTACTTGGAGTTGCTGTGCGGATGCGGTTACAAAACCACTTTCAAACACAACTATACAATAGCTTACGGTTGCAGTTGTGGTTACTTGGAGTTGCTGTGCGGATGCGGTTACAAAACCACTTTCGAACAGAAGAAACATAATCACAACATAAATTGTAAACAATTGATTGATAATACTGTAAAAATATAAAATTATGTAGCATATAAGATAGAGAAATTAAATATCCATTCGATATAACAACAAAAATGTTGCATAATCATGCCAGAAAACACACCGACCTCCATGCACATGAACCATCTTTCAAGTGCCCTTGTTATAGGCTTTAGCCAAATTAAAGATTTTTGTTGCATTTAAATAAGAAAATTTAATACCTTCATGGCCATATAAATAAAATGATAATAAAATAATTAAAAATGTACTTAAATAGTAGACATGAAAATAGTATGTGCTAGATGTATTAGTTGTAAAATTTA
Source organism: Hedera helix (assembly GCA_947179155.2). Lineage (NCBI taxonomy): Eukaryota > Viridiplantae > Streptophyta > Magnoliopsida > Apiales > Araliaceae > Hedera > Hedera helix. The sequence goes on from OX359279.1 coordinate 10,072,698, forward strand.
ATAGTTGCAAAATGCGTATATTAGTCTAATACTTACTAGGTACTATGGTGTTAAGAAACAAATTAAACTCCAAACTCACAATGCTTCCTATTTTCCATACCACACTGCCTAATCACTAAAAAACTACCCTCTTTGATAACTATTGCTTCTACATCATTGTGCCTATTAGAATTTAGTGCATGATATTAATTTAGATAAAACTCTACAACATAAAAGGTTACTTGAATGTTAGTTCATGTTTATTATATATAATAAATGTTAAAATATTAATTTTTACATGCGGTGCGGTATGGTGCAGTTGCTATAAGTATCCGCAACCGCATCCACAAATGTGAGGTTATTAAAAATAAAAACAGTACCACATAATTGCACCGTATCCGCATCCGCAATTGTGTGGTTGTGATGCGGTTACGATTATAAATGTGGTTACTTGTTCTCCCCTACTTAGAACATCCTTCTGTTACAAATAATAAGTTTGTAAACTTTAACCACAAGTTCACTTTCTTGGACATGTATGTCTAGTTGTCAATAACTTCATCATTATATTCTTCACTTGCATACCTTAAATGAAAAACATCTTTTCTGATCTCTTTTTTGGTTTCCTTAATTTTCAACCTCTTCCGAACTTCTTATGTTACTCTGTAACTTCATTTCACTTTTCCACTCATTTAAAATAGTAATCATAGTTCTTCTTGTATGATATAGGGCTGAAAGGTCTACACTTAAGGAAGTTCTTATCAAGATTAATAATAACTGCTTGCAGCAGTTAACAAATTACATTACTAGAAATAAAGAAGATTAGCTTGGAATTTCTACGAGTCTCACCTAAAAATATTTAATGGAGTCTCACCATCAAAAGAAGAGTATATCTGCTCCTCGTTTCAATGGTCATCTTCATCATATTATGTCTTCATAAACTACCCCTTAACTAATTAAATACATATAAAGCTGGGATATCACTAGCAAGGTTTTTTTTTCTTCTTTTTTTTTTTCAATTTATTTAAATAAGGTTCTCTCTAACAAGCTTAGGTAACTGGTGAGGCATGCATGCTACGTTAAGTCATTCATACAGCCTATGTTGAATGGACTCCGATGGAGTGCAGGTTGGACACGGTATTTTGAAGAATCTGACACAAGTACTCGTCAATTTTGCCAATTTTTTATCCTAAAATAAAATATTCAATACCCATACACTTGTCCGAGCGTCGAATGTTGGACCCAAGTAATTTATGGCAAAGTGAAGAGTCAGTGGAACATAGTATACAGCCGAAAGTCTGTTATCATAACTTTTGCCCACTTCTCATCCAAGGAAAATATATAATAAAAGCAAAAGCATGTAATATAATATATGCACCACGAGATGAACGTCACATAATTAAGTTTAAGTTAGTCGATAATGATTCTTCCCACCAATCCCCTTTATCTAGGTATCTACATCAAGCATCTTCGTGGTGTTTATATTACCGGTAATATGCTTGATCGAGACAAACTTACTTTCCATGTTGCTGAATAGTAAATGAAAGGTTAAAAATAGCACCTTCGCAGATTCAGCAGGAACAGTTCCATCTCCATCCACGTATGAGTACAGCGGCTAGAAGAATGAAACAAATGAAACATGTTAGAAACAAATTATACATACTGTTTCCCGATCAAGCAAGGCATCTAGGTCAAATTTGGCAATTGGTGTGTTTGGGAACACAGACTAGAGTAGTCTCGCGAGGGTCAGCGGATGATGGGTAACCATATCAGTTGTTCAAGATGACATTTGATCACTAACCAATCATGCTATGACTTGAATATTGATCAAATATGAAATATCATTAACCTTAGCCCATGTTCGTTTGCAATGATAATGCATGGGATTTGACTATTTTTACTTGTTATACTGATTAAGAACTTTTTTATCCTTGGATTAGTCCTAAAATGCCAATCCATGGACGATATTAAATTATTTCTCCCCCTATGATCATTTGATACCTCAAAATAGGGAACTATTTAATCCCACTCCTACTTGGGATTATATAATCCTTCATAAATGACCTTAGAAATTTAAAAAAAAAAAATAGTCCATGAGATTGTCATCGTAGAACTAATTCAAGGATATAAAATATTTAAGGGTAAAAATAGTGGTTACAGGGATTAACGTACTATAAACAAGTACAAATAGTCCAATCTCATTCAACTAAATTACAAACAAACATAGCCTTAAGTAATAATTACTTGAAAGTTCAAAAATCAATAGGACACATTATAGAACTTTCAGACCTAGAAGGTGACAAACTAAGTTGCCTCTTATGGCACATCAACTTATTTGAGTGTACAGCTGAAATTAAACCACTTACCATTGTGTGACATACCTCAGACAACTCCTCAACTGGAGAAGTCTCAGAACCATAGCTGCAAAAAAAAGAAGCATTAAATTAAATTTATGTACATATTAGATCGATGTCTTTCAATTTACAACCCTAGTGCAACTTTAAAAAGACTTGCTGTACTTCACTACTGTACCAGAATAAACTAAATTGCATCAGACCAAAATGACATGCAGAACATTCTTTATGGTGTTGGTATCTAGTTTTATATACAAACAACTTCCACTGAAGTTTACGAACAACGTACTCAATGCTGGTGGGTTCTTTTTTAATGGGATTCAAATAAAATTCATTATACGAGTAATCAAAGGTGACAAGTGGTTGGAATTAAGGATCTTAATTTGAGAATCTGAAAGGGGACTACGTTGTTGAAGTCTTGAAAGGGACTATAAAACCTGTAATTTGTCAAAAGGCCTCTATCTTCTAGGAAATATCGCTGATATGTTGATTAGTAATCAGAAAGTAATTATAGTTTGATTTGTTGGTAGAGGACTATAGGATTAGACAAGAATGAAGAGCTAGTGTAAAACGACCCGGTAGCATCAACTTGGGTCATCTTAGCCCACCACAAGTCTATCCAAAAAGTTATAACTGTTGGTGCTATTGGTAGTACTAGTAAGTCCTATCACAAACTAATCATGCCCATATGTTCCGGTGTGGAACTAGGGTATCACAATCTCCCCCATTAATTTTTTAACATCCTTGACATACTCAATTTAATTACTTGTAGCCCAAGAATTTTCGCTCTAACCCTAGTTGGATAATACCAATAGTCTTCGGGTTCCCACCTCTAACACCTCGCCTTTGTGGGATGATACAAACTGCCTCCCATCTCCAACAAACCAATCAGATGACCCAATTTGAGTTTTCGAGAGTAGACTCTGATACCATTTATAAAACTCCAAACCCATATCCAAGTTCAAAACAAATTAAGGCACAGTGTCCCAATAGCATCAACTTGGGTCATCTTGGGCTACCACAAACCCATCCAAAAGGTCATGATTATTAGTACTATTAGTAGCAATATTAAGCCTAATACAAACATTAATCAAGCCCTCATATTCCAATGTGGGATTGGAGCATAACAAAAAGGATCCGAGTGTAGAAGGTTATACGCTGAACAACCTCTAGTAGATGGTGTCAAGTGAATTCTAGAATAACTTATTTCACGCAATGAAATCTGAACTCACAATGTGCAGAGATACTGAACCGACAATCAACTAGCAAGGATGATTATGAGATTCAGATTAATGTTATCACTTATCTATATGATAAAGTCAAAATGGAATTGAAGAAAATAAGCAGTTGTACAAATTCTACTGGCTATGGCAGAAAAAGAGAATCTAAGTATGGAAATATACTCCCTCTTTCCCAAAATGTGAATCCCAATTTAGAAAACCATGCATCTTATAAAAATTTGCTATTTATCGTTAAATTCCTAACCCAATTTAAATAACAATATTGATATTGAATGAAAGAAAGGGTTCAAACATTTTGTGTTGGGGGGAAAAATTGGAACACTGATACTGTTTAGCCTACTTTTAGACAGAAGACTATCATTTTATGCTTAAAAATAAAACCGGATTCTAATATTGAGATGGAGAGGTATTTCTCAGGTGGCTAAAGCAAGGGCCTCTCTCTCTACCGCTAAACTTCAGAAATACTTCTACAAAAAACATGATAGAAATTGCAATTCAGGGAGTAGTAGGACTTTCTAAACCAGTTATGCCTATTTGCTACCAAAAAATTCTCTAATACGAATCCATATCGTTTCACAGTGAAAAAGCATATATCATGCATGCTTCAATATCTAGGATAATAAAAAATAAAAAAAATCATCCTGACCAGATGATTTACAAATGTACGGGAAAGTCATTCATACATACCAAACATCAAAAGGTGTGTCACATGATGTTCCAAAAATGTTATAGAATGAGACCCCTTTGGGTAGTTGCACACTATTGAGAATTTGGCGAGTTTCAGCAGCCCATTTAAGAATAGCAAAGTTGAAAGGTAGAGCTACTGTTTTCCCATCAAATTTTAGCTGCAAAAAATATATGAATTAAGTTAAGCCATGAACATTACCTTTATAGCACACGCTACTCTATGAAATGCTAGAAGGGAAAAGGAAAATCTGAGCACAAAAAGAATAGAACCAATGCGTTTTCATTTTGGAAAATGATATACATTGTAAATGTTTACGTCGACTTTTTTATTGCTAGTTACGTGGATAAGTATTAGTGGTGACCCTTTTGGAGAGATGTGTAATAAGGGGCCCTCTTATAATTCTATCAAATCCCATATATTGATATATTTTGCAATTGTAATTCAGCACAAATTTGTCGCAATACATAGCAAGACTATTTGATTTTTTAGGAAAATTTGAGGAGTTCTAGAATGAAATAATTGACTAACAAATATTACACGTAATCTTTCTACAAGCACTAAGTTTGCAATCATAGGTAAGAAAAAGTTATAGATTCTTTTACAAAAAAACACGACTTCCGGTAGTTACTTCATTCATCCATTTTGACAACACACCAGTAGACAGTAGTTACCCCCTTTCAAAATGAAATCCTTCAGAAACGGATCTGCATTTGAGCCAACAATACTCAACTTTCACTAAATTCTACACATGTTGGTTATAGTTTGTTTGGTTCTAAATGACAAGATATAACAGCATAACTGATGTACTTCAGAGATAGGATTTTTTTTTTTGGGAACCAGTTGTTGTTGGTTCTTGTGATAAACAGGTTCAGGGATATAGTAGGTTATAGTGTGGTTGTAAATGGACCGAAAGCCCAGTATGACTTTCAAAAGGATAATGACATCAAAGCGAAAAGATTTGAGCTTTGGTTTGAATGAGGAGCTGCTACTTCTAAAATATTTATGAAACCTCCCACCAAATCCATATCCAAACGCACACAAACAAATGTGCATATACAAAGAAAGAAGCAGAAGCAAAAGATAACACGAAGACACAAGACACGTGTCCTCCTCATACCTGAACTTACAATAGAAGTGTTGCATACTCTGCAACTCTTATCTAGCACGTATGACTTAGCAAGATAAGAGAGCACAATCTTATATTAATAGTGTCCTTACTATCAATAGAAATTATTTTCTTTTCTTTTCTTTTCTTTACTTTTTTTTTCCTTTTTTTTTTTTGGTATTACCCGTAAGATTATAAGTTGGACTCTTCTTGTGTTCTAGTTGTTTCTTCACTTTCCTTCTTTCCTTAGGCTGGGAAATTTCAAACGAAATCCATGACAACATGCACGTACTTCAATTAATGGCTAATATTACATAAACCATAAGAACTATATAATGTTAGTTTTCTATTGAAACCAATGACCAACTCGAGTATCTACTAAAATTCTTTATCAGTACACTCAATTGACTAAATTAGCTGAACCAAACCCAAATTGACGCATAGGACAGTGCAGCCATAAGCATGTAATTGCTACATGAAGTACCGATAAATCCACAACAGACTTTTATATTTTTCACAACAAAAGTGTCGCTATAGATGTATAACAACGGTTAAACCGTCGCTATATACTCTACATGTGGGTCCTACGTGTGGAAATATCAAAATCTGTTGTGAAAATATTAATTTCTTAAATCTAACTAGGCTTCTGTTACTCTGTATTAGTTGATGTTGATGACAGGAGACTTTTAAGGATTTAAAATACATGCTAGAGTTGTTTAGGTCCTTCAAAGTGTGACCATTATCTCGGATTAATTGATATTTTGGTCACTGTACTAGAGTTCGATTTTCATTTTGATTATTAAAACTTGTTTTCTTACATTCGCATTACTGTACTAATAAAAATATTTCAGTTAAGTAATTTCATAATTTTCCATCTAAATAATTAATAGTGATGTTTACCTAGCTAACGTTTAAGATGATGTGGACTAATAAAATTGTACATATGGATAACAAGCAAAAAAAATTAATATTTTTAAACGCTTACCTAGGAAACATAAAAATAAAAATCATTCTTAAACAACGACAAAAACAAAAATTAAAAGGCAAAGCATCAATCATTCAAAAAAAAGAGCATCTTTAGTATTTTCAAATCCCCGACCACTAACGTGTCCCCCGCATCCACCGGCTCGTCCCCTGCTTCCATCAGCTCATATCTCGCCTTAACCACTGCATAATAGTGGTGGTGGAGACAGTGTCGCTCTCCTTCTAATTGTATGAATATATATATATATATATATATATATATATATATATATAGAGAGAGAGAGAGAGAGAGAAGGGGGGGGGGGGGGAGATCTGGCCATTGACACACCTTTGTTATCTTATCCGATCAAAAGCTTTGTGCCCCAAGTGTACTGTATACCTATCTTATGAATTGTAAATCAATTATTCTTACAAAAGCTTTACACAAACCCTAGCTAGCACAAATAAGATATTCAATTGTTACCCTAGCTTGTTGAATGAATGTTTGGGAGTTTTCAGTTGAGATGAAATTCAATCGGGGTAGTTGGGGCCAATGGTTGGGAGAAGTGGGTGGTGGTGATGGATGAATAACAATTTTTGAGTTTCTTAAATGGTAGTTGAGGGTGGTTTCTTCAATATTCTTTTTCGTTTCTTTTACTTTCTTTTTTACTCTTTTTTTTTTTTTTGTCTTATATTTAAGTATCCACATAGGTAATGTTTTTTTGTAAAAAAAAGGGGCACTATAAGTCCACTTCATGCTTACATCACTCAGACGTTAGCCATGTTGGATAGACGCTTAATTAATTGGACGGAAAATTATAAAAGCACTCGATTGAAAATTTAATTAGTTTGATTATACGATTGTAAGAAAAAAGTTTTAGTAACCAAAATGAAAATTGGTCCTTAGTACAGTAACCAAAATATCAATTAGCCCACATTATCTCAGTACACTATTATGCAAATTAAACATAAGGATCAAAAAATAAAGTTAATACCTCATTATTCCTCAATGCTTCTTCAAATAGAGAAACACTGTCATTTATGCTGTAAGTCTCCAATTTGGCTAAAGCTTCCTCATCCGTTAATTGTTTCTGCCAGACCAATATTTCAGGTTGCTTTTTCCATTTGAATTCCGGATTTGGCAACATCTCGTAGATTGATGGGCACTCCACCAGCTACATAAGGGACGGATTTTAAGTTATTACTCATTTTATAATGCATATAAGAAATGAAAATTCTTCGATGCATTTTAGAATTTTAACTCCAGAACTGCCAGCTGACATATTCGTAGGTAACAAAGGTGAATAAGCCAAGTCTAGGTTGGATGTTTTTTCTACGTTGAGTTTTAACTTTTTTTATCCTACTGATATTTCCCCTATTTTTGAGGTGCATATGAGTGGACTTTTCGTGAAAAGAAAACGGTAAACAAATAGAGATGATACAATGCGAAATTTCATAGTCTGGAAACAAGTTGAATAATTCATGAGCCTAAAAATTGGAAGTCAACTGCCAAATCTTCATAAAGGATTCACATCATTGAACAACCTAGGCCTGTATCCACTGTAAGTCATGCATCCTAAACATCTCTCAACCTCAATCCAGTAAGTGCCGAATCCTAAGCAAACTTCTCTAGCATTCCATGCTAGCGGACAAAGTTTTCTTATGTCAAAATATATAAATTTATTCTACATTGATTAAATACTACGATCTTTATGTTAAGAATGTTGCTATATATGAAAAAAAAAAAATCATTTTGATATTAAATATTAACGTATGTGAATACATGTGATAGGAGGGTGTAAAGGACCAACATATTAGTCTTCTATTTAATCGCTTACCATTCTAGATTAGTTGCAATCGATATTCAACATAAAATTAGTCAACATATAAATCATTTCCTTATTTTGATAATCACATTGAGCATTTAGAATAATTAACCATATTTGAAACAAACTCAATCCTGTTATTTCATTAAGAGTACAGCAATCTGCTTCAATATCACAAATTAGGAATATATAGGAATAATCTTATTGATGAACTCTGTATTAACTATTATATCATATAGGGCCAACAAATGAGTTGATAGTTTATATTACAGAAACTCGGCATTGCATTTTAGAGAGAAGAAAAAGAGAGGATACCGTGACTTGAACCCATCCACAGGGTAATAACGCATTCAAAGTTTGGTTAACTCTGCATTGTAGTGGTAGCATCAAGAAATTGAGAATTTTCTAAAGGGGTTATGCCAAAGACCTTTTGGTGGACTCTCTTGGCTAATTATATAAGCAAACATATACTCTGAATGTTTGTAGGGGCAATTGCCCATAACTTGTCCCACTTTGCATCCTTTCTGACCCAAGGTTGATGTTTATGGGATGATTGCGTGATCAGTGTTACCTAGAATGCGGTTCATTTCAGTTTCGAAGAACCTATACTAGAAAGCTACATATGCTAAAATCAATACACTAGGGTACCTTTATATGAATGCTTATAGTTAGAAATTCTATTAGAATCTAAAATTAATAAACCCAAGTTTCATAGAAGATTTTGAAATGAATCAACAAGTTGATTGCTTTATAAAACTTTAGTATAGATGTAATGTTTGGGCTTTCAAAATTAAGTTAGAATATATTGATATTTGTGCAATTATAGCTAAACCAACAAATAATTTTTTTATGGTAGAATAAATTTAGAGTCTGTGCGGTGGGTCAATAAGAGTATCTGGTAACTCGGGGCGTGATGCCTAATTTCTTCTTCTTTCTTGATTCTCTGCTTGTTTGACCTGTGCTACTGGACCTGATATTTACTCTTTTGGACCCGAAATTTCGTGGTTATCAAAACCCAGTAATTATTTAAACTTTAGCAGCCTAAAAGAAACAACAGAGCCCCCAAGACTATTGTTACAGATACTGTTCACCATACCCAAAACAGCCTTAACAATGCCCCTGGACATAGTCATTCAATCCAATTACAGTTCACAGTAACCAGAACGCTTCTAAATTTCCCCTATCCATCCTCATTCAAGCATTAAATAATCTCTACCCTTTTAGTAAACCTTAAATTCCAACACATAAGTTGCTCTTTAGCGTGCTGCTCTAAATCAACTTTGGCATCTAAGCATGAAAGACTGTTCCCTCAGCTCTTCATACCAATAAATTTCTATAATAGAGAAATTACCAGTTGATGCATCGACCACCGTGACACAAAAAAGAAGCTTTCTAAGCCGTCAACAAACTGCAACCCAGTTAAGAGTGAATCATTGATGCATCCAGGTGCACCTGTTGAGCATATACCAGTAATTAAGCATGCTTTAATATCACTTGTGTAAAAGATACTATCAGGAAACAGGTGAATGCATACAAGATTTTGCAGAGTCAAATTTTTTGTAAAGCATGAAATTCATGTCAATAATTAATGCTCAACTCACTGGATATACTCTGGTTCATTGAAACTTTTTCCACTTTATCCATGTGGAGATATAATATAATTATTTTTGGAGATTATAAACATGTGCAAAAGACAAGTATTTTTCTTTGGGATTGTAACTGTAAAATGCAAATAATTCTATACACATTGAAAGTTTGACGGCTAACATTGGGGGGGGGGGGGGGGGGGGGGGGGGGGGGGGGGGGGGGGGGGTAGGGGTAAATGGTTAACACTAGCAAACCCTTTTCTAGAATATCCCCTTTTTCGATAAAATTTTCTCCTTTCCAGTAAAATTCTGCTTCCTCGTAATACAGGGCTGACTTGCCTCACTAGCTAATAGGTAGCTCTGTCTATGTGAGCGTACCTTAAACAAATAATAAAAATAAATAGAAACAGTTTAAGGGCCTGCCATTCACAAATGTTGCTCTCAAATATATATTTGAAAATGGGGAACTGTTCAACCTGAACTAAAAGCATCCACAAATGCTGCTGTCTATTCATCTGTTCTTCTTTTTCACTTCTACATATTTGCCGGGAAGGTAGGCAAAATTTAGTGAATTCACAAGTATTATCTGATCTAACTCTGGAACTGTTCTGATAATTAATAAATAAACTCTTCTTTGTTCTCCTTTATGCTAATAGTTATAATGACTTCATGCATGAAATATGCTATATTAATTACCACTTAGAATTTAGAAGTTATCCTCCCGAAGGGTTTGGAAGAGAACATATGATAAAACAGATGACTGGGAAAGGTTTAATGTTCACTTCCTCTTTTTTTCAATCTAAAACATAAGATGAATAAGAGAGGTTTTTATATTGAAAATCAAATTAAAATATTTTCTTTTAGAAATTGAGTAAATAGTCATTTTCTAAAAGCATAACTCTCCTTTGAAAGCCAATCATTTTTTCAATAATCTTTCAACTCATTAAAAACTGCTTTCAAAAAGATCTTCACTAAGCATGAATATAAGAAAGTTTTCCATGAACCAATTCCCACTTAAACTATTTATTTAATTCTTGATAAACTTCAAGAAATTGACAGAACTATGTATGCAAGCAACTTATAGCAATGTCATATGGTAACCAATTATCAGAATACCTGTCTTGTGAATCATAAAACGAGAGGATTTTCCTAGATATGCTCGAGTGGTTGAATACTTCAATAATATTTTTCAACCAAGTGACCATAGCTCCTTTATTTGATTTTTGGATAAATACCAAGTAATCATAATACTTAAGAGAGTCATAAAAAGAAAACATGAGGCTAGCAATTACCTTGAAAAGGGCAAGCAATGGTGATCCACTTATTAACATACTCGGTAAATACCTGTGGAGAGTTACATGAAGTGACATGCATTTCATAGAACATTTGGAATTTATAACTTCCATATATGTTTTATATAACTCAAATCTTACGAGCCAAGAGGATAAGTATACTGACATCTTTATGGAGTGAAATAAAACAAGATACTAGCAATCCACCCATGGAGTGAGAAATTATGTTGACTTTTCTTCCTCCAGAAGCCTTATATGCAGTTTCCAACTTTACTTTTAGTTCATCCATAGACTTGTCAATTCTGCCAGAAATACATCATAATCGGGTGCATCTCTTAGACCCTTCTAACTTATAAACAAGATCATGGATGCATTAATTTGTGCATATTTTGAATATGAAACAATTAACTAAGGATCACTATGTTAAAATTAGCTTCAAGAATTTATGAATCAGCCGAAAGGAAATTACCTATTGCTTTGCCTGAAGTCATAACCAAATCCAAACAATGTGGTTCCTTTCTTATATCCACATCCAACAAGCATATCAATCATATCGTGAAAATGGTATACATCAGTCAGATGCATACATTTTACAAACTGCAATAACAAGACATGTGGACGTAAGTGACCTGTTTCAAAATGAAAACTCAAGTTTGGGTTTTGATTGACATTGCATATGCATTAAACAATAAATAAATTAAAAGATACAACAAATGAAGCTTCAAAACATGAAACAGGTGGCGTGCAATGTGAAGCACTTAATCATAAATAATAGAAACAATTTAGACAAAACTACCAAACATACAAAAGAGGGATCTAAGATATCAATTGCATGAAGTCCATAATCATCTTGAGGGACTGCAATTTTAATGCTATCATCCAACGATTCTGTATAACCTGAAAAACCAAAAATAAACAAATATATCAGCATAAATTGACTAACTAAACCAAGTAAAGACAACACAAAACAACATGTAATTAATATTTATAACAGACCTACACAGCTGAAAATCAAGCTAAGCCTATAAACAAACTTGAGCATGATATTTACTGTTGGGCCACCGGTCAATAATTGCTCACGCTTTTAGAGTAACTAGCAACTTAACAAAACATTAAAGCTGTAAATTTGAAACACCTTGACATCAAGTTCCAAAATTTCTAGGTCCAAATTAAGTTATTAAAGTTAACTAGTATGTTTGCGCACAACATCATAAACCCGATCCCGGAATAAAGCTCAATCCGCTATCCAAGAATACCAGTGGGTCATCTTTACCACCACATACCCACCCAAAAGTCATGACAGATTATGATACTCATGGTAGTAGAGTTGAAACCTTGTAATCTAACCTACTTGTTCCAATGTGAAATTGGTGTATCACAATCACCCTACTTAAACTCTGACGTCATCGTCAAGCTAATAACAATCTCATAGTCCATAGTAAAAGAATCACAATCCCCAAGAGAAGTATGGACTCCAAACCTACCACATAACGAGAGATCACCACTCTGATACCAATTGACAGTTGTCATGACTTGACCCAAATCAAATTCAGAAAAAGACTCTGCTTGTTATCCAAGAACTTGGGTCATCTTGGCCCACCATAGATTCACCAACATGTTTTAACGAGTTGGTAACCTTGGTAACAAGATTGAGGTATTATAAACAGTTCAGTCCTTTATAAGTAGTTCAGTCCTTCATAAACAGTTCAGTTCACCCACATATTCTTCTGTGGAATGGGATATTTACAATCTCCGACTTAAATCTTTGACCTCCTTGCACAATCAAATCACAGTATATAGTCGCATGATCACAATCTCTAGGGATGTGTAAGGGGTATGTGGGCTCCAAACCAACCACACTACAAGGGCCACTGATCTGATACTATTTGAAAAGACCCGAGCATAACTTATATTCCAGAATAAAGTTCAATCCAATGCGAACAAATACCAATTGCGTCATCTTGGCCCATCATTTAGGGTTGTGCAACAAAACTGGGAAATTCGGTTTTTTCCCAATACTGAGTGAACAGAACCAACCGGTATTAAATACCGATGCATTGGTATCCTGATTTTAAAGTTAGATTTTTACCGTATTTTACCAAATTTATCGATGTATGTTAAATATAAAAGTACATTTATAAAATATCCTTCTCTCTCTATTCATTTACTAACTTTTCTCTCTATCCACTCAATACTAACTTTACCCTTCTCTAATTATCCAGTAACTTTATTTTTTTCTCTGTACTTGTATCTATCACCTTCTTTCCATGTACTGTCATCTCTCTCTTCTCATGCACACCCCTCTCTTGTACACCCATGTCTCTCTCTTCTCACACACAATGGATCTCACACAAAATTGTTTCTCTTACTCTCTTTTTTATCTTTACTTATGCACAACTCATACACAATGATCACTTTATGTTATCCCTCACGAACGAACGAACTGACAAAGACACCCAAGATCTTATTTTTTGCAAAGCACTCAAAGATTGTGGCAAGTTGAACAAGTGGTAGCACCTTCTTCTTCTACAAATGTTGTTCCTTTTTAAAGCTTAAGTTGTGATCTGTATACTTGATCTTTTAGATCTAGTTTTGGGTTGGATTTCTTTGATTTGGCACAATTTTTTGTTGAAATATGCAGCACCTGTTTGTAGGTTTGGATGAATTTGGGTTGGATAATCTTATATGATGCACCTATTTGACTAATTTATTTACACAATTAATTTTATAAAGTATGTAAAAAAGAGAAATTCGGTAAAAAATAGGTATATATTGGTACCGAACCGGCCCATACTGGTATGGGATACTAGTAATTCGGTATCAGTTTCGGCATTCATTTTTTAATATAATTGTTCGGTATGGTATGGACCGGTTCAGTATGGTTTTTTAGCAATAAACACCTGTACCAGCATTGGCCCACCCGAATATCATGACAAGAGTAGTGGAGTTGAGCCTTAATACATGACAGTCAACCCAAGTGTTCCGATGTGAAACTGGGTATCACACCATCCCCCAAGTGAACCAAGAATGTTAGGACTTAAATTCACCTTAAACTAGTCTTTCATTTATATTGAGGGGTTTCATTAGAGAACCATCTTCTTCTTATAGACTATTTCATTAGAAACTAAAGTAACATAGGGGGTGTTCGGGACCAACTTATAAGTTGGTCAACCCAACTTATAAGTTGGTTTTTAATATTTAGTGTTCAAGAATGACTTATATGCCAACTTATAAGTTGACTTATTAGTCAAAAAAATAAGTAAGTTTTACTTACTTATTTTTTTTTGACTTATAAGTCATTTTTTAAGTTTTGGTCAAACCTATTGAAATGTCCATTTTGCCCTCTTTTATTTTAACATGTTCTTTTGAGTGAAGGTTATTTTAGTAATCTTTACATTTTAGTCTAACTTATAAATCATTATTAGTCGAACACATCCACGACTATTAGTTATAATTCCCGACTTATAAGTAAAAGTGATGCCGAACACTTTAACTTATAAATCTACTAAAATTTTAACTTATAAATCTACTAAAATTTTAACTTTAAATCAAAAAAAAACGTTGGCCCCGCACAGGAGTCACCACTTAAAAACTTTCTATTACTCCTTCTGCCTCAATCAAATCAAGGGTCAATCTTTGCTTTGAAAATTTATTTACTGACCATCAACAGATGCAAATATTACCAAAAAACATGAACCACCATGAATAATAATGATCATTGCAATGACCTTTGTAAAAATAGTAGGACTCACCACTTTTATATCGTAAGTTCCACTATTTTTACAAAGTCATTACTCGTAGCATTTTCCCAATAATAATTTACTTCAATACCACAACAAAAATTGCTTCTCTGAGCTTAAATTAACATGGCAAGACTTAAAAATCTAGCTCACATATGAAAAACAGATGAAAAAGTGCAGTGAAAATGCAAACCCACAACAGAAAATAAGAAAGAACCTGTTTTAGGATTATAGAGTGACCAGGCCGCCTTCTTGAACTCCAAATCAGCAAGGAGGATCCGAACCCATACCCGGCTCTCGAACTCAATCCCGAACCATTTCTTTTTAGCATTAAGAATGGACCCTCCGATGCCGGAGATAAGGAGGACCGGGTCTCGATCGGCGTCTTCGCCGGTCGTGTTGGAGCCCCGACCGTCAAAGCAACAGAAGAAACCACCCGCCATTATTAGTTTGGAGTCTAGTCGGGTCGGGTCAGGATGCTTATAAAAAATGACCTGCAGCGTAGTGAACTGGTTTGTGGTAGTTACGCTTCGGTGAGCTTTATTTATAGGTGGTGGAGTACAATAAGAATTTGCCCGGCGGTCCTTAGATTGTAAGTTATCTATATTTTGTTCCCCCATATCTTAGTTTCTTTTTCCAGCTATTTACATGAATTATATAAAATACTAGTCAATGAAGGAAAATGGACTGAGCGAGAAAGATCTCTTACTCTTATTATAAGATCATGATTATATACGTATATAAACGATAAAGAGAATAATCTTCTCCTTAATAGTATTTTAAAATACAGATGCATTCATAATTATTGTTCTTGAAATTTTTTATTTTATTTTATAGAAAAATTAACTATGTTATGTATGTTATAATTGATAACATTATATAATAGTTGTATATGACACCAATAATATTAGAATATATAAATAGATACTATTGAATTGCTTTGTGAATTAGAGTTTTATTTAAGTTTTTTCAAATAAAAATAAGAAGTGAAACTTCTTAATATATGCTTCAACAGAAATGTTTTGAAATATACATAGAGTCAAACTTGGAATCATTTAGAGACTTTACAAAATGATATCAATATTACGTTCCTTCAGTGGCTTTTACAATATAGCTCTACGTTTAGTCTTTTGCTAAACAATTTCATAGTTAACTTTACTAAACAAACTTCTCTTTTAATTTGCGATCTTAGAGCTATTTAGTTTTTACTCGACGAAATAGAATAGGTCTTCAGGTAGTCTTCAACTATACGAACTTACAAGGCTATTCTACGATCATGGATGTACCTAATTAATAAGTTAGATGCCTAACTAATTCCTTTTATAATAATTATCATAAAGATTTTACAAAATTTACTTGTTACAAATATGATTTAATCTCAGTCATCTTCAAATTAAACGGGGGCAACATAATGCATGTACTAACAAATAATTATGACAAACAAAAACTCTTCTTCACTTAGATGGATAAATTTTTACAAAGTTTTTATAGTTTAAACTAAAAAAAACTACAAGAATTTATCTCGCATAGTAGCTCATCGCTTCTTCCTCAAAATTAGTTGTTCCTACAACCTAAGAAATGTTCTTCTTATAAACTTGATCTAGAAACCCAAAGTCTTTTCTATCCTCACAAATACGCTATAGGTCCAACTTCAAGTTGACCTCTCTAAGATTTTATTCTTGGACTAGAATCACTCTATTTCTTGCAGATCTTAAGAATAAGCAGACTTAGAAAATCCTTTGTTAAAAGGTTTGTTTTAAAAAATATGTTTCCAATATAAGTAGATATATTTTTAAGTACAATACAATGATTGATTCACACATATAAGTTGTTTATATTTCAATCAATAATGTTCACTATTAAATACATATTACAAGTTTGCGAATATGTCAATTTGAAGTTCAGTTCTTGTAATAAATGTAATTTCAAATAAGTATGATGATTTATGTAAATATGCTTAAATAATTAAAATTTAACTCTAACCAGTCAAGTAAAAGATTTATCTCTTTAAAATGATACTTGAATAGTTAATATGAGCAATAAAGCTAATTGAGTATTTCAATTGATATTTCCTTTGAGAAAAGTTACTCCTCATATATATATATATATATATATATATATATATATATATATATATATATATATATATATATATATATATATATATATTTTACATTAACCACTGTGTTAGGACAAATGCATATTTAATTTCGTTAGGAGAAATGCATATTTAAGTTGAAGATGATAAGATAGTGTATATTTGTAACCAATAACTTTTGTAAAGTCCTTAAAAGTGTAATTGATGTAAAAGGACTTAGAGTAGAAAATCAAGCATGTTAGGTTAATCTTTTGAATGAATTGAATGTATAGACTATAGGAAGTTAAATGATCTTAAAGATGTTCAAAGATCATAAGGCAAGTCAAGATCGTAAAGTCTGCTATGACTTCGTAAGGAAAAATAAAGATCGCAGAGTTTACTCAAAGGTAGTTAGGCAAGTCAAAATCGTAGAGTTTGCTCAAAAATCGTAAGACAAAATGAAGATCGTAGAGCTTGTGGATCGTAAAGTCTGGAGATCGTAGAGCTTGTGGATTGTAGAGTAGATCGTAGAGCTCACAAATCGTAGAGTTAGCTAACTCAGATACTCTACAATCGCCATGAAACTTTACGATTAGGAAAATTGTAGAGTATGTCAGCTCTGACATTGGACTAACCATGGGAATACTTGCAAAGTGAAGATTCCAAGATAGTTGTTAATCATCCTAGGTTTAAAATGAAGATCAAATCGAAGTGTATCTAACAACTAGTTTGGTGAAGTGACATTATCCACGTGGTTGTAGCAGTCTGATGTGACATATCAAAGCTAAAAGCAAGCTGGCACATCCTCAATAAAAGTCACTAGCAGAGATCTTTTAGGATCGGAGCATTAAATGAGCAACGACAACTTTCCAACGAAAAAATCTTGAGGTCTTCTATAAAAGGACACGAAGATTCAATCCAAAGAAGAAGAATCACGAATTACAATCCGAATTGCTACTCAGATTTCAAGAACTCTACTATACAAAAAAGAACAACTTATTCTGCTGCTAAGTCATTCTTCACTGGACTAAAAACAACTTAGCAACACCTCAAAATCACTTATTCTCTTTGGTCTTAGTGACCTTCTTGTAACCAAGTCTGAATGACTTGAAGAGTTCTTTATGAACTAGTCTGAGTGACAAATACCGAGTCTCATCCTTAGTGGATTCCCTACTCGAAAAGTAGAAGAGTGGATTAAGAGATCTTTGTGCTTTGAACCACTTAAAATCTCTATGTCTCTTTTTTACTACATTTTCATTTTTGCATTATCTTTTATATTTATTTGTGACTTAATTCCATAAGCGAACTAAATTCAGAATTGACAATTTCCTTAAATCTTTGAAGGGGTTTTTCAAACTAATATTCTGCTATACATAATCAAATCAACTTGATTAATTTATAATCTAGTAATACTTCCTTAAAAGAAAAAGTTATATAATACTTGGTCTAGTGGCCGCACGACTAACTTAAGTGCGTCTTTGCAAGTGCACCCTTCGTCAATACGATAGTGTGCAAATACAGAGTCCTACTATGTATTTCAATAAATTTGTATTGATTATAATTGCAAAACATATCAATAAATAGGATTTGATTGAATTATAAGTGAGCCCCACTTATTGCACATCTCTCCAAAAGGGTTACTATTAATGCTTAACCATATAACGGACAATTAAAAAGTCGACGTAAATATTTGCAATATATATCATTTTTTGTAAATGTATATACTTTATAACTCTCCTTTTCAATTATTGATATAATAAAAATTTGTCGACTAGAATGAGCTTGAATAATTAAATAAGTTCGCCTTTAGGACGCCCTTTTAAATAATTGACGGAAGAGACGAGTATACACTTCTTAGAGTTTTTCCTTGTAAATTTTATCAATCTTAATAGATCAAAAAGCTTGATCACTAAATTAAATGATATACTTTATAAATATATGGAAAACAAGCAAGTATATCAAAATCAAATTATAGAGCTAGTGATGAATTTAGAGATAAAAAAATGTAAGCTTTTTTACGATTGTATAACTAAACAATATTTTAATTTTTTATAAAAGCACTTTTGTTAAAAACTCCACATCTAGAAGTATTTTATCTCTCTACACCATACTGCAGTCCGCACACCTCCTCCAAAACTGGCACTAAATTAGAGTTATATTTCTAAAATTACGACTTTTAAGGATTTTTTTTCATATATATCCTTAATATTTGGGGTTTGTCTCAAAGTATGTGTTACCATTAAATTGGTTAGATAAATATCATATGATTAACTATGTCATAAAATATCATTAGAATATTTAATATCATGTCATTTGAAATCAAAACTTTGATACCCGTAATGTTACCCTAATATTTGTTAGAAAGATAGTAATAATGGTATGATAGCATTACATTTAACCATAAATTGGTAATAGCATAATAGAAAATTAATGTCGCTTTATAATTTAAGCTTAAAAATATATTTCTAATTTTGAAACAAAGTAAAAAATAAAATACATCTCTTATTTTGGAATGAACCAAGAAAAAATATATATCTTTAATTTTTGAGCGAAAGAGGATATTTTTCCCCCTATATTAAGTTTCATAAGCATTTTTTTTCTGATATATCTCTCTCTCTTTTGTGCTCTTTCAAAATTAATTATTTGTCTACTAATTCCACATCAATTGTTTACCATTAAACTAAAAAGTTTATGTTCCTTTTTCAAGATTGATATAATAAACATAAGTTATCAATAAGAATGTGACACGTGGCATACCAAAAAGATGTACAAATGAGATAAATATCTATACAGATAATTATAATATTTATCATTAGATAATTATTGAAGATACGTATCTAATGTGATAAGCATAATACAGAAACCCTAATCAATTAGGGTTAGGACTTTATGAGTATAAATAAGGGGAAAATAATTGAGGTATATACAATATAACTCATATGCTCTCTTTCCCAGAGACCAACCCCTCCGGATCAGTTTTTTATTTAAAGCCTCTCATTCTATTAGAATTTTTTTTCATTGGCCGATAAAAAGGATAGAGTAAAAAAAGGGAGAAACCTCTCAACCAATGGGTTGGTGCTAGACGCATCCATCTTATTGTCACTTTCATTCTTGTCTTGCTTACCTTCTGCATTGGCTGATGGAGATTGTAATGCCGGATGAATGGAACTTTCGCCACTTTCCCAACCAGAATAAAATGTGTTGAACATTGCATGTTTAATTTGATGATAAGAATTAAGATTATTAAATGGATTTATTAGCAAAATTGTAAAGACCTTTGATTTTGTATAATGTACAAGGACTTAGCTAGATAAGATCAAAGCTGTTAGGTTGATCTTTTGATATAAATTTATTGAATTGTAAAGTCCTTTGTGATGTACAAAGACTTATATTTAAATAGATCAAAACTGTTAGGTTGATCTTATGTTATAAGCTAATCGTAGAATGAACTCTACGATTATGCTCAAGGAAGACTACGAACAACAGACTTTATGACCAAAGCGAGCAACCGCAGAACAGACTCTACGACTTCACGCCAAGAAGACTGAATGACTTAATATAATCGTAGAGTAGACTCTACGACTATGCTCAAGACAGACTCTACGACCAAAGCAAGCAACCGTAGAACGGACTCTACGACCAACAGAGTAACAGTAGAGTAAACTCTACGATGTCAATGAGAGATGATCTATTGCAGAACAATCACAACAGCAAGAATATTCGTAGAGTTGATCATGGAGGGTCATTGAGCAAAAAGGCAAGAGACATTACGATCAGAACCTTGAACTAAAAGATCAGAAGCTATTTCGTTTAAAGGTACAATCTGTATTGATGTGACAGAAGAGCTTCTGCTAATCGATCAAAGTCAGAAAAGTCAATGAACTGACCCAATCGCACTATGCAACAGAGAGAAGACTTTCGAGGCAGTAAAGTCAGAGGATTGTGTCCTATAAGTCCTAATGTGGAAGGACCAAACGACTCTATAAAAGTTGGTAGAAACCTACGACTGACATGACTGTCCCCAAGGAAAAAGAAAACACCTTTTGTGGACTAAAATAGCAGATCAATTAATACCTCATCAGAGCTTTTAATAAGCTATATTAATATAATATTCAGAAGCTCCCCTCTATGAGGTAATGTGAAGAAACTGACGCAAAAAGCAGACACTCCAGCGGGAAGAAGACAGAAGCTCTCATATAAAGCTCCCAGATCTGAAGAAGAAAAGAAGGCGAGAAAAACACAAGAAAGAGAGAAATACGCAAGAATTCAAAAAGATCAAAACTTAAAGAGGAGTCTTGCCTCACTACTGAGTTCTTCAGAAACATATGTTAAACGCAACTCAATAATACACCCAAATCATAGCTATTCACGTTAAAAGTTCTTAGTGAACTAGAGTATCTAAGTCTACTGGACTTGAAGAGTTCTTAGTGAACTAGAGTTCCAAAACTGTTGGTCTTGAAGGAATCTAAGTGATTCAGAAATTGTAAAAGTATCCTCAGTGGATTTGCTGTTTGAAGAGCAGAACAGTGGAGTAGGAGTCTTGTGAACTCTGAACCACTTAAAATCTCGTGTTGTTTATCTTGTGTGTTTTAACTACTATATCTGCTATATAATTGATTGCTAAATTATTACTTTTACAAAACAAGAAGGGGCAATTAAATCACATTCCACTGTGTTAAACTTATTGATTAAGTATTCATTATATCTTCAAAGGAAGAAGTAAAAGATAAAAAGTTTTAAAGAATCTATTCAACCCTCCCTTCTAGATATCTTTCGTGTCATTGAGAACTAACAGAATGCAACTCTATCCAATTGAAAACCTTGAATCTACTCGAGCGATGATTCAGAGATACCCCAGTATGTGGGTCCAACGACATTATAACAAAGTTTATCTAAAACGCACGAGGGATATTTTAATTATGTTTTAATAAAGAAAACTTCTTATCTTTTATCATTAAAATAAAAGTGTATTAATATATTTGAGGGAATATTCTATGATTAATTTAATCATCATACATATATTTGAGACCTAAAGTTAAAAACCCATTCACCTTTACTTTTATCTTTGTGTGAAATTTCAACTACTTTTTTTTTTGCCAAGACTTCCAACAATTTTTCTTAGAAATCTTAAAATGTGAATAGAAGTTAACCTCATGCTTGGGCCTGCCGTAGTTCCATTTTTTATTTTTATTTTTATATAATTTTTAGCCTTACTTTACAGGTTATACTTTAAGCATGTATATATGATTTTATTCTTTTTATTTTATGTAATTGTACTTCTTGCACTCTTTTTTTTTTCAAGTACGGTGAGTTCTCAGTTTCTCCAACTTTAAAATAAGAAGAAACAAAAAAGTTTTCACCACTTTCCTTGAATGTAAACGGATTTATACTTATATAAGATTATATTCTATTGTTTTTCATTCTTAATTTGTTGTTGCCCTCTAGACATGCACAGTAGGTCGGACTGGTCCGGCTTGGCCTGGGCTTGGTAGGTTTTGGTCGTTGACCAGGCCAGGCCAGACTTTGACTTTTGGGCCTGTAGGCCGGGCGAGGCTTTAGGTCAGGTCAGGTCAGGTCAGTCCTTAGGGCGGGCCAGACCAGTCCAGTCCTTGGGCCGGGCCGGGCCAGGTCAGGCCTAAAAATTTAATCAACTAATTTTTAATGTGAAATATAAATATTAAATAAACTAACTACTATATTAATTAAATGTATTGACAAAAAATTAAAAATGAGTAATTAATCAATAATAAATAATGAGTCGGTTAAAAATATTTTGCTTCAAAATATTTTTAAAATGTCTTCAAAATTCAAATCTTAAAAAAATGTATCTTCCTATCTTCAAAAAATATCTCTTCGTTATATCTTCAAAAAACATATCTTCAATTTAAAAAAAAAACATATATCTTCAATATTCATGGATGTGCAATTTCGTCAGTTTTTACTCCAACTTCGAGATCTTCAGAGCTATCTTGATTGTCTATTACATCTTGTACTCTTCTTTGTGCGGCAAGATAATCTCTATAACAAATGCATATCTCCAACGATTCTAGGCAAAGTCTACTTCTCCTTTCATCCAATACCCTACCAGGTAAAAAAAAATATTGATGAATTTATTTATCTAACTTTTAAAAAAAATTAATCTTGAAAATTTGAGTAGTATATTTTTAGATAATTTATAATTATATTGAATCAATTTTAAATTTAAATATATTTTAAAATTAATTTTAGAATACCCAAATTAATTAATTCTATTTTGAAACTGAAAAAGTTGTACAGCATTAACTGGATTTGTCAACCAATTGTGATTAGTACAATGAACAGAAAAGCCAAACAAAGTTTTTCAAAGTTTATTATCTCCCTATAATGAACCATTTCTTCATTTCATCCGTCTTTTTGTTGTTTATATATATCAAGTTATAGTTTATAGTTAAAACGAATTAGCTAGGCTGAGCAGGCTTGGCCGGGCCGGGCCGGGCCAGGCCGGACTTTTTCGTAGGTCGGGCCAGGCCGGACTTTTTCGTAGGCCGGGCCAGGCCGGACTTTTTCGTAGGCCGGGTCAGGCCAAACTTTTTCATAGGTTGGGTCAGGCCGGGCTTTTTCGTAGGCCGGACTTTTACGTTAAAATAGCAGCCTGTTCAAAGACTGTAGGCCGGACTGGCCCGGTCTGGGCTTTGACCGGGCTCAGGCCAGGCCAGGCCGACCTGTGGGCCGTAGGCTTTTTGTGCATCCCTATTGCCCTCTATTCTAAAATGAGTCGAACATGATAATTTTTTAGTGATAATTTAAGAAATTTTTAATTAAAAATTCATATGAAATTATTTAATTCTAAAAACAACAATTAAGATAATATATTATATTTTGTAGTTGATTTGTAATAGTTATTTTTATTGATCATGAGTGTTCAAAATTCTAAGAATAATCCACTAATTTTATGAGTACACATTCTTCCTACAAAAACCACGCAACCAGCGAATTGAAACATAGTTCATCTCAAAATTAACAAAATTTGATCATGTGATGGGGGTTTACAATACTTATAATAATTTGAACTAAAATCAAGTAAATAACTAACTCATTCTTTTGAAGTTAAAATTTAAAAACCAACTTAAAAATTATAATATATATATATATATATATGTATAGAAAAATTATCCACAACAACCAGTTGCTGGGAGTAATTAACCAAAATTGATCTGCCAAAAGAGATAGTAGCGGCATGGCCAAATAACGTGTAAACTGGTTTGTCGCAAGATAGAGAAGCGGCATGACCAATTTCAAGTATAAAATGGCATGTCGCAAGAGGGAGTAACAACATGACCTACCGCAAAAAGGAGTAGTGGCATGACTAATTCACAACAAAAAAGCCTTTCTGCATTTAGCACACACCAACGGTCTTCGGTATTTGGCATACAACCGAAAGGTAGATTCAGGCAGTCGACCAATTACCTGTAGAGCATTTAATGTTATATATATAACACATGGCTATAGTGTTTAACCAGAGTACTAAAGTACTTGGTCGAAGAGCAGTCTCATGTGATCGACTAGCCACCTGCAGAACTAACATTTAATGCTAAATGCATGACACATGGCTCCATTGCAAATAGGCGACTGCATCAGAGGTTGGTGAGGATATTTTTTATCAGTCACCACAAATGACAAGAAATATAATCAGAAATCGTGACTTTGTCATGTGCCATTAACATCAAACCTCTCCTATAAATAGTCATCGGTATTATGTAAGAAGGTAACGATTCTCTCTTTCTATCTAACTCTTAAAATTGTCATCGTTAATATTTTTACTTGTGTATGTACTCACTCTCAAGTCGGAGACATTTTCCCAACGACAATCTCGAATCACCGAATTATTCCTTTGCGCATGTCCAAAGTTCCATGAAAAGAAACATTAACATCATGACATAAACTACGTGTAACAAAACATTTAAAATTTAAAATGAAAATTGGGATAAATATATAATTAGGCAAAATATAGGCCCTCCAAGTTTCAAAGAAGGAGAGAGAATGCATGTATGAAACTACGAATTAAAAGGCACCGGTTGTTGGTTGGCTTGTTGTCTTTTTCTTCTCGGGTTCAAGTAATCGCGTACGGACAAGAACACGTGTGTTGCCATAGAATCACGGAAGGCGGCACGTTTTTCGCATCTAGATTTCTCCTTTTGACTTGTGCCAATAGAGTTGCCGAATGGATATGGTACAGAGCTATGTATATTCTGGCAATTGTCTAGAGAGTACCCAGTCAGCCTAGGACCTAAGTATTGTCAAATTTTATGTCGATTTATAATTGTGGTATAAATTAATACATAAAAATGAATAATATTATAAAATTAAATTATTAAATTATTTATTTAATTAAAAAAATTATAATTAATAGTTATTTATGTAATTACAAGTGAAAATATTATTTATAAAATCGTAATATACATCATTTTCTTAAGTTAGAACTCCCTCTCTCCTATAAAAATGTCCCAAACTATTTTTTTTACATAATTTAAAAAATTTAATTACATTATTTTTAAATGTGAATTCTTTTACTAAATTAATACTCTAACTAAATTAAAATTCATTAAAAATTGAAACTTGATCATTATGAATAATAATACTAATAAATTAATTACTATATTATTATCATAAATAAATTAAAATTCATAAAAATTGAATTTCAAAATTCTAATCAGATTGGTATTTTAAGTAAATTATTTATTTAATTCGTTAATACAACTAAATCTTACTATATAATTTTAGTATTTACCTGATTAAAAATTTATTTATATAAGAACTATCTTGTGAGTTTTAATAACTCTACACGAAATGAAATTGATTATCTTAATATTTGAGTGAATAAACTTACATTATATATTTCAATTAATTACTCTAAAAAAATTTAATAATTCAATAATTGGTTTGGGAAATCTTGATTGAATATATCTATATCACATTTAACTAAATATCTTAATAATTAACTAAATAAATCTGATTTAATTATATTTATATTATTCATGAGTTTCTTTATTAAATTCATATTCTAACTACATTAAATTTATTAAAATTTAAAAATTTATTAAATCACATGGTTTAATTGTTTTAGAACATAATTGTTGGAAAATTAGTTGAATAAATATAGTGAATCTATTATTAAATAATTGTCGTAATTAAATTAAATTGTATTAAAACTTGAATTCTATAGTTCTATTTTGATTAAATTTAATAAATTGAACATTGAAAATAATATAACTTCAACATGATCTTCTTCTTCTTTTTTTTTTTTCTCTTTTTTCATTTTTTTTTTATATTGTTCCATGGCGAAGTCCAAGTTGAATCACATACGCAAGGATTGGTGGAGTGGGGGCTGTGGAGCATCCAAACAGCATATACTTGTGGTCCTTCGCGCGTATAAAAAAACGAAACTGATATTTTTGTATGGAAAACTAAGATGTTCGTTTGGTAATTTTTATTTTATTTTATTTTAATATGTTTTATTTTATTTACTTTTATCAGTAAAAATAAGATAATGTTTTTTAATAATTATATTTACGTATTAATTTAATTTAATTTTATAAATAGATAGAGTTTAAACTTTTCTTATTAACAAGATTGGATATTATTAGAGTTGAAATGATTCTTTGTGCTGCCAAAATTGATTTTTTTTTTCAAAGTATAAACAGTTACCAAGCACTATTTTTTATTTTTTATTTCAAAAAAATAAAAGTAAAAACAAAAATTTTAAAATAAAAACAATTACCAAACGGAATATTTTCATATGATTTTTTTACACGTAAATATAGGACTCACTTTTTATTCATGTGAGAGATTACAAATATTATTTTATTATGTGAAAATATTAATTCTTTAAAATAATATTAAAGTATTTGTATATAATTTATTTGTAATAAATAAAAGGCTCGAGAGGTGAGAGATACCCTCACCTGAGCTGTTAACCAAAATATTATTTTGAAAAACTATCAAATACCTTTTATATACAACATGTGAGAATATATATATATATATATATATATAGAGAGAGAGAGAGAGAGAGAGCCGTTCCGGAACATACCCTCTTAAACAACATACCTAACATACCCCCTTTAGCGACGGACCCGGCGACGGTTTGGTCCGTCGCCATAGGTTCGTCCGTCGCTAAATGTTTTAGAGACGGATTTTGTTGTCCGTCTCTAAAACATTTAGCGACGGACGAACCTATGGCGACGGACCAAACCGTCGCCGGATCCGTCGCTAAAGGGGGTATGTTAGGTATGTTGTTTAAGAGGGTATGTTCTTGATCCATTCTATATATATATATACACACACACACACACACACAATAACTCATTACATTATATGCGGTGACGTTTAACTCTCTTTTTAGCATATTATAAATTTTAGTTTTTAACTTTTTTATTACGAT
The DNA here is from genome assembly GCA_947179155.2 of Hedera helix. Lineage (NCBI taxonomy): Eukaryota > Viridiplantae > Streptophyta > Magnoliopsida > Apiales > Araliaceae > Hedera > Hedera helix. The sequence goes on from OX359279.1 coordinate 10,099,966, forward strand.
TCATGGTAAAAAAGAAGAAGAAGAAGGTATTTATATATAAAGCGTGAACACCTGTTTAGTCTCATTGATCTAATTATGTTTATTTTCAAAATTCAGTCCCTAAATTTAGAAGGTTTCATATTTTACCCTACAATTTTAGCAATACTTGTTCTATCTTCAAAATTAAATTTTTAATTCTTAAACTTAATTATAAACAAAATATAAATTACACAGGCAACGCATGTATCCGTCTCCTATCCTAGTATCATTCAAGCGTGTTAGTATTCAAAAATTGAATAAGACTCTTGTAGGAGTGTGATTAACACTTTTTATATGGGATGAAGGCAATATATAATCTAAAATCTGCCAAAAAAAATTAACAAAACATTTTTAAAGCTGGTTCTAAATGTACGTACTGAGTCCAAAAATATATACTATTATACAAAAAATGCTAAATCGTGTAAATTCTTAGGAAATAGCAAACACATTCTTGGTCATTTATTGTGCTATACCAATTTAATATTGATTTACAAAATTCTTGAAGTATAATACTACCTCCTGAAGGATTAAACTTAATTAATTAAATATTTATTAATTTTGATGATAACAAAAAATTTAATGAGCATATTAGAAAATTTAAGTTAGAATTCTCTCTTTAGGAATTCATAATGCATTACACTATCTCCTAATTGATCTTATGCATCTAGTTATTACTCTAATCTTCACTTATATTTTACTATAAGTATTTTTTTATAAAAATACTTTCAAAACCTATTTAATTTCTATCTATCTATTTTTAAGGTTTTCCAAACTGTTTTAAATTTTATTAAATAGACCCTAACAAATAAAGTTAATGGTCAATAGCGTTTATCTCAAAAATTAATATTTCCAAAGGCAAAGTATTTGGCTAGAAAAACTATTTTCAGCTAAAGTTTAGAATTTAGTCCAAAGTAAACTAAATGATTATATTTCTTGATTGGACTGAAGTAAGCTATCAAGTATCTTAATATGTGGCAAATAAAACTCTTCAATTCAAACTACATATTCGGCCACTTGGAATCACCTAAAGTACTATCTCATTTTTTAAAATATGTGGCAATTGAAGTTAGCTAGTGAAGTAAAAATGTGGCAATTAAAGTATGCTAAAATGTGGCAAAGGAACTCTTCCGTTTTTCTTATTACATATCCGGCCACTTGGAATGAAAAAGGAGGAATGCTTTATCTCCTAAAAGTACAATCTCACTTTTACCAAATTGATTTCTATCCATTCCATTTAAAAATTTAATAGCTAATCTTAACCCTTTATTCCAATCAAGTTTTGCTATAAAGACCTACCTATTCTCTTCATTTTCCCTTAATCTAGCCAAAGTATATTTGCCCACATTTTATGAGTTTACCAAGCTTTTATCTCTCTCTATAAACTTTCAAAATAAGATTCAAGAAATGGGTTTCTAAAAAGTGATATTCAAGAGCTAAGTTCTTCACTTGGTTGTTTATATATATATATATATATATATATATATATATATATATATATATATATATATATATATGGACTGATCCATAGCATGTATTTGATATGAATCCTTATAAGGCATATAACATTTATACCTTTTAAAACAAAAGTAACAGCTAGGATTTGAGACTGAAAATCAACGTCCGCTACTATTCGTAGCGGACTGTAAAAAAAACTTGTAGCGGACGCTAATCAGAATAAGAGTTTTGCTATATTTAGGGTTTATTAATCAGGGTTTAGGGTTTATAAATTAGGGTTTATGGTTTATTAATTCTTTTTTAACTGGGCTTAGGGTTTATTAACTTCTTATTAATAAACCATAAACCTTGGTTAATAAAACCTAAATCTGAATTAATAAACCCTAAACCATAATTAATAAACCCTCAATTCTAGTTAATAAACACTAAACCTGATTTATAAATCTCAATTATTAAACCATAAATTCTAGTTAATAAATCCTAAACCCTAGTTATTAAAGCCAAACCCTTATTCTAATTAGCATCCGCTACTATTAGTAGCATATATTTTTTTACAATCTGCTACTAATAGTTGTACTGGACGTTTCTAATCTTGGTCATTACTTTTGTATTAAAGGTTATAGATGGTGTATACACTATAAGTATTCATAGCAAATACATGCTATGGATCATTCATATATATATATATGGAGACTGATACATTGACAATATTGTAAAAAGTCATCTATCCTTACAATATATCTTAGTCGTTTATCCTCGGATCTAATGGTTAGAAACTCTCCCGTCAGCAGTTTAATATCCAGTATATTGCAGTTTAATACTACAGACAAAAAAATTATTCAAAACACCCCTCCTCAAGTTTTAATATAATCATTATCTGCAATTTAATACTGCGGATGTTGTTTACCGTTCGCAGTATTAAATTACGGACCTGAGTATTTATATTAGATTGCGTTTGTCTCTCAAGTCTACTTCTTCTTCATCCCACTTTATATCTCCTTCAAAACTTTTAGTTGGATTTCCTCCTCCCCCATAACCAAACTCATTAATTCTTTTTAATTGCTCTAATCAAATGAATTAGCCATTTTTACATAATTGTATTAATTTATAATTAGGTGTTGATGCACCCACCATTTCTTCATGTTTAATGGTGGATGATAAATTTAGGCATTGGTCTTTTCATAATTTTCTTCCAAAACAAATTGGGTCTCTATTGTTATGGTTTCATTTTGACAAAATTCTTAAAAAATATAATGGGTATGTTGCGGTAGTTTTGTTGCTATTGATTTTAGTTTTTCAGCTAAAATCTTTGTTGATGATAATAAGCCTTTTTTCCAACTCAAAAATTGTGGATTGCATTTTTTTTTCCAGACGGAGGAAGGCTAGTTCATCTCTCCCTTCTTGCATAACTTTTATTGATTTTTTTTCTTTTCTGGGTTGTGGGATTTTTTGTCAGATTTGTTCTTTTATCAGTTCTTCTCTTTTATGGTGGTAGATTTTATTTCTTGATAAATTGTTGAATTTTGATAATGATTAAGCATTTAAGCTTCCTCTATCTCCATTTATTTATGACAAATCATCGTTTACAGTATTAAACTACAGACTCAGAGTATTTTGTACAATTTTTAAACGGCGTCGTTTTAATAAAAATATCATCCGCAGTATTAAACTTAGAGCCTATTTTTTTTTAAAGGTTTTTCAAGCTCAGCAGTATTAAACTGCAGAGCCTTTTTCTTTTTTCTTTTTTAAGTTTTTTGCGGATGGCTTTTCTTTAAATACAGGCTCTGCAATTTAATACTGCAGACCTCATACTTTTATGTTGTTGTTGGGTCAAGGCATCCCAACTTACATTGGGTAAAGTTTAATTGTTGGCTCAAGGCATCCCAACATCCATTCAAGCAAAAGTAATTATTGAGAATTACCACACTCTTTACCATTTTTTGAAGAAGTAATGATTGAATTCTTGATATTTTTCATCAAGAAAACAAAACCCAAAATCTCAATTTTAGTTTTTAATCTTCAAGATGGAAGATAGCACAAGGACAACGATTGAGCTCATCAAGCCTGTTTTCCTCAAGGTTGGAATCCCCATGGCTGGTTTCGTCTTTGCTAGAGTATTCACGGCTCGAAAAAGAACAAGTTGGCAAGATTTAACGACTGAATTTCATGTAAATTCCCTTAAAATTACTAATTCTCCTAATCTGTGTAAATATGAAGATAATTTTCATAGTCTTGATATGGAGGATGAACATATTTTGACAAACTCCCATTATGATATAAATTCATTAAAAAGTTTGCAAGCTCAAGAAATGGTAATAGAATTCATAAATGGAGGCAGAGAACAAGAGATTTGAAGGCATGGCAATAGAATTCATGAAATTACTAGAGCAGCTTTAATTTTTTAGATTGGAAAATGGGGTGCTTCATAAGAGGATAAGAAGGATTTTGAGGAAAGTAGAACAACGGTCTTATGTTATATGTGAGCAAAATTTGCAGACTGAAGATGGTAAAACAAAGATTTTGCAGAATCATGAAGAACTAGAAAGAATAGCATATAAAGTCAGCGTCTTGGAAAGTAAAGAAAGCTAAAGACAGTAGAAAAGAGAGAGAAATAGAATGAGAGTATGATGTCTCATCCACAGTATTAAACTGCGGAGCCAACAATAAGCTGCGCAGTTTAATACTGTAAAGCTTGAAAACTTTAAAAAAAAGGCTTTGCGGCATTAAACTGCGGACAGTAAAGGGTATTTTGGACAATTACTCCCGTTCACAGTTTAATTATGCGGAATACCCAATATTAAACTGCGGACGGGAGTAATATTAACCATACGACCTAAGAATAAACGACTGAGATCTGTTGTAAGGATAGATGATTTTTTACTACGTTGTCAATGAATCAATTCCCTACACACACACACACACACATTACTTTTTATTCACAAGTATACACACACTTATTTAAATTATAGACAGTTGATTTATAAAGTAAAGTAGTATTATGGAATCAAAGTGATTTTTACTTCAAAAATATCAATAAAAAGTGTCCATTGTCTAATGGAAGCTATAAAAGAGTATCTTGAGCAATTGCATTAATCGGATTCATTGATATTCCCGATATGGTAGATACTTGTTTGCCTAATTTTTAATAAGAATTTGCATGTTAGTATACGTAACCCACAAGTAATAAAGTGATTAAGTCGAGTATCGAACCCACAAAGAATTAAAAATAATTAATACCAAATACTAATTTAATATCAAATTAATTTTAATTAAACAATCGCAATTAAATTTTAAAATAAAACTAATTAAAATTACTAACTAAATTAATTTAAATTGTAAGGATTAAATTAGATTTAAAATACTTAATATTATAATTTTTCCCAATGCTTCATTTAAATTTCCTTACCCTCTTTTTAATTAATTAATTACATATAATTGTTAACTGAGAATTCTTAACTATTTATTAACCTTTATCAAAAATTAATAAAGATATATATTTCAGTTATGTTGCTATGTTCATGCAAAACACTTAAAATAGATTCATCAAGTATAAACTTCCAATAAAGTTACATGTGATGTATAAATATATTCATCCTATACACTGTCATGTAATTCCTCCTAAAAAGAATGAACAAATTCACATGTTATAATATTCGAATCTAAACCTGTAATCCACTTTTGATTTCATATAGATTATCTAATTAATTATTGCGCAAATAATTATACATGACCACACAAAATATGATAAATAATTCATATATAATCATCAATAATTAAAAAAGAAAATAAATTAATTTAAACTATGCATTGGGTTCAATTGCAATATCAATTAAATTAGCCCATAACTAAATAATAAATTATCCACAAAAAATTTCACATCTCAAAATTACAAAAATAAAAGAGAAAAAAAAGAATCAAATCTATATTTTGATATTCGTTTGTCACTCAAATCACAATCCTCATTTTTTAAGCTCCGTTTTTAATTCTCGAATCATTTTTCTTGAATATTTGTTTCTAATTCTACTCTTAACTATGTTAACCTAATACTAATATATGTTAATGTATTATAATATATGTTAATGTGCTATGACCAAGTCTCTAATAGTGTATTTATAGGACTACAATAATAATCTTAATCAAAATTGGAATTAAAAATCAATTAGGAACAAAAAATAACTAAAAATACCGGATTTGCTTTAACGCGCCCAACCAAACGCGTCCCTGTCGTTGACCAAGTCAGCACAACTGTGTGCATGGCGCGCATGCCCTTTTCCTTTTACTGAACAAATCACCAAACGACAACGTTTTTCTACTTGCATGCTACTTACCAGCATCCGCGTATGGCGTATAACTTATTACTCCCATGACATGCCAAACGACATCGTCTCCAATGCCCGTTGCAGTTAACCTGTGTGCCAAGCGCACCTGGAATTCTCTACTGAAATTACGAACATGCCACTGGTCAATAACTTCTCTTTAATTATAGGTTTTCCATTCCTCCAATTTTCCTACAAAGTTAAATATTAATTAATTAAAAATTAATAAAAATAATATAAAAATAACAATAATAATAATAATGTATAATAATAAATAAAACACCTAAATTACTAAAAATACTTAAAAACTCGCAAATAATTAAGCCTAAAAATACTCAATAAATAAGTATAAAAGCCTATTATCAAATACCCCTAAACTTAAATATTTGTTTGCCCGAAAAATAGAAAATAAAAACTAAAGCTTTACTAAATCAACAAAAATTGCTCAAGTAATGAATCAATATGAATTTTAACTTTGGCCTCAAAGATTTTTAAAATGATAACTCATTTTTTTTTAAATTATGCAAAGCCCAAAAAATTTAACATATTTATTAATCTTACTTTACTCAAGACTCTTCGTGTGTGTGTGTGAATCCAAATGTATCAAACTAGTTATAACTCAAAGAAATTCATGCAATTAAATGCCACTTTTCACACCACTCTTCGCTAATAAAGGCAAATATAAATTAAATGATCAAAATGTTTTTTTCCTCCACATTACGTACACTAGAATCATCATTTTTAAGTTCATCACATCCTTTTTTAAATATATTATTATATTTTTTCTTCATTCATTATAGGTGAGTGCATTTTATGCTCTGTCTCACTTTTTTTTTATACTCACGAGTGTGTTTTACGCTCTATCCCATTTTCTTCACATGTTTATGAGTGAGTGTGTTTTACACTGTATCTCAACTCACCATATGACTATTAATTCAACTTGAAAATGATCAATTGTTCAAACAATCCTAGAATAATTTGCCTAAATCATTTTTTCTAAATTATATTATATCTTATTTCACTTCAAGTTATGATCAAATAAATTATAGAATTCATAAATATCTATCATAAGTAATTAACCATATAAATCTTCTCTAAATTAAAATTAACTCAACATAAATGAATATGAGTACATAATATTTACAGGATCTCAAATAAAATAAAAACTAACAAATAAACAAAATTTAGACTAACAAAAATTTATCAATTTTTCAAAAGTTATTAAATAAAACCAAACTTTTTATTATTACAATAAATTTAATTCAATTAACTCATTATCCAAGTGACTCTACCTAAAAACTAAGTTATCCCATTTTCATAGGAAATACGATTGCACTTAGCATGTGCAATAAACCTTTAAACCGCAAGTGGAGTTGTTGTGTCTCGTGAGGATTTTCAGTAAATTTACCCACAAAATTATAAAAATTTAAACAAAAATAAATCCTAAAAAAAAAAAAATCGTTCAAAATTTACCCAAACCCTCAAACTTAGAAACATATATTGTCCTTAATGTATAAAATAAAGAAAAATAAGAACAAAAGACTTCCCTGAATATGTAGCATTTTTCTTACTCATCTGCTAAGTTTGAAGTATATTGGAAAAACCTAAAATGAAATAAAAAAAATTATTAAAACAAATAATAATATAAAAAAAACTAAAATCTACAACTAAAAAGAAAAAAAAAATTCTATTGAAAATAAAAAACTAAAACTAAAACTTGGATTGCCTTGCAATAAGAGCTTGTTTTAAAGTCTCAGCCCAACTACTCCTTTTTCCTTTAATCAAGCTCAATTGTAAAAATTATTTTGTCATGCCTCCTTTTTATTTTCTCTTTGATTTTCGTGGCATTATTAAAAAATTGCGGATCACCATAAATTTGAATTCATCCAAGTTATCAAAGTCTTTAACAAAGTCAACCCGATAGTAATTCTCATAATTTTGATTTTGTTGCACGGAAGGCACAATCGAATTTTTCTTAGTACCATCTGAATCCCAAGCTTGATCATTTTCATGAAAGTAGTATGCACACAAGTTAATCATGTTTGATATGATGTAGCATGTACTTTGTAATCGTATTAATTTATTAATAAAAGTTTATTTATACAAATGCATTTTCTTTATTCATATTTAATAGATGACATTAATTGTGATAAATCCATAGTTGTTGAGCAATGGTTTTAGAATCATGATGATGATCATGCTAATGAGATCTAAATTCAAAATAGCTCAAAACTGAAATTGTTTATAATCGTGGGATTACTAAAATGAGGATTAGTGAATTCAGATAGATTAGTACATATTATGCTTGTTCTTATGAAGAGGATACTCGATCTCATAATCATTTGTGTAGAGACACTAAAACAAGTATGTAGGTGCTCATTAGATAATAAGTTTACTGAATGTGAATCGCTAAAGAAACACCTAATAGAGTTTTACTTGCCTATCAATAGGAGTTCTTTTTGTGATAATAGTATAAGTGATCATTGGGCTTAAGATCATCATAGTATCTTGTGTATGATGAATTATATTTTGACATATTTCTTAAAATCTTTAGGGTGTATCAAAGGGTATGTTCAGATATAATAAGTTATATATAGAGATAGGTGAATGATCAACAAATAATCTATCACTTCTAGTAAAAGAAAAGAATATCCTATGCGATTCGATAAATGACAACTCAGTAGTTGTGAGAACCCGAATTTTTGAATTTCCTTAATAAAATTAAATAAAAAATTAATTAACAGAATTATCAAGTTTATTAAATTATTGGTGAATTATATGTGATTTAAAGTGAGTGAAGGAATTTAATTGGTAAATTAAATATGTACCAAGATGGTGATGAATTGTGTGGATTTAAAATAAATGAAAAAGTAAATAAATTGTTTAGAAACAATTTATGAAGAATAAGAGAAATTATATATAAAGATACAATATATTGTACAATAAAATTATTATGGAAGTACATAAATTATTATGTAAATGGTGTTATGTGGAAATGTGAGGAATATGAAATATATATGTGTGTGTGTATATATATATATATTTGATAATCATAAATTTCATTAATTATGAAAATTAAAGGATTAATAAATAAATTAATCCGAAAATTATGAAAAGTTAATGAGAGAGTTGGTAAAATTATAACTGTGGATTTTAGATTTAATCAAGAATTTTGGAAGAAGTTTAGAAAATTAATTGAGAGGAAATGTAATTATATAAATTATATAATAATAAATTATATAATTTGTATAAGGAAATTAAAGTGACATATGAAAGAAATTATAATTACATAAAAATAATTATATAATTTATATAAGTGGATTAAATTAATGAGAGAATTGGTAAATGTATAATTTCTGATTATATGATTAACTGATAATTATGGAAAATTTTAGAATGGAGAATATAATTATATAAATTATATAAGATTAAATTATATAATTTATATAAGAAATAAATGTAAATAGTAAGGAAATAAGAAAATAAATGAGAAAAAGGAAGGTTTTAATTTATTAAAAATTATATTTATGTATAATTGCATTTTTATGACGTTTATGAAGGATAATATTTTTGAAACGTGAACATGTTAGTGTAATATGTTGTTCAAATGACGAAGTGAAAAATTATGAAAAATAATTTTTATAAGTTATATTATTTATTTTATGATTTTTGGAGGTATAAATTACCTCATATAATTACATGCATGGCGATATGCGTGTACAAAATTTGTCAAGTAAAGTACCCAAAAGAGGTATTAAAATTAATTATAAATCACTGTCGACGCCGGGATTTTCGTCGTCTCGTTTTTTAATATAAAAAGCCATTTTCCAATTTTAGCCTTTTGAATTAAATGTGATTTTGAAAAGGGTCGGCTTAATGTCGACGGGGTTCGAAATGTCGATTATATAATGAGCCAATTGACCAGAGTCGCCAGTTGGTATATTTGAAATGGATGTACCAACTCATCCGGATTTAGTTTTCGTAATCGCTGGCTCATATGTGACTCCGATTAATTGGTCCGCAACCCGAGATTCATAGAGTTCGGGGGCTTGCTTAAGCGAGGGGAAGGTGTTAGGCACCCCCCGACTTCCGTGAAACACGGTTACCGCTATCTTGATGTTTTCCTATCCTTTTAAATCCTAAAATGTGTGAGTTGCGTGTGTGTGCATGTGTGCCTAGGTGAATGCTTGTGGTGAATTTTGTTTGGATTTTTGTATGGCAAATGTGCTTTATCTGGAAAGTGTTTTAACGTCTTTTGACCCAAATGACGAGGTTTTGCCTTTTTTATAAGAAAGATTGATTTTTAATTTCGAAAACTTTTGAGGATTTTTTATTAGATGTCATTTTTAGAAAACAAACAATTTTAAACTTTTGTCAAATAGGAATCGAGACTATACATTGCCTTCTAACAGTTAATATAAATAAAACGAGGGCAACTTCTAGAACTCTTTAACCCTATACACAAAGTTTAATGAAAACACTTATTTATTTACAAAATCGTTTTTTATGACGTTTTAAAAACCAATTAAAACCTATTCATCAATCATGGATTAAAGTTCGCCAAAACACTTAACCTTTAGACCTCGTGACTCTAATATCCTGAAATTGATCATTTTTTACAAAATCTTCATTATTTGCCTTATTTAAAAAACCATTTTTTGTGTCGTAAATTAAACAAGCACTCACAACGTGTCGGGGCTATCCACGGGCATGTAAGCCATCCAGACAACCTCAAACACCCACAATCACATATTTTATTATTATTACGGGGCCTTAACCCGAACACGACTTGGTATCGCTTTAAGGCCGGATATTACAAAATACACATCCATGGACCCTATACCATGATTACATACACCAAAATGTCCATCATCGGGATTTGACCGCGAGGATCTCCTCCCTAGGCTCACATTTACCCAAATCATGGCACAACCAACCCTAAACCAAATCTAACGAGATTTAACATTGCTATCACATTACATAACCCAAATATCACAACTTAATCACTAAAACTATCCATTACCACAACGAACGAGATATCACCGTACGGATGTCATCGGGGCGTTAGGAGGAGTTACTTTCCGATGGAAACCTCGCTAACAACCCCTAATCCACGGATCCTTTATCAACATAACAACATATTACATCACATAACCCAAAACATAAGCTATATTAACAATACAAGCGATAGAATACCAAAAAGACAATCTTTTCACCTTGCAAAACACGGATTCAAGCTTTTATATCACGAAATGGATACACCACAAGATTACTAAGCTAAATAGCACAACAATGTGGATCTAGTGCTTGGATCTAACAGCAAAACAACCTTTCTCTCTCTTCCCCCGCGAGCTCTCTCTCTCCTCTTTTTCTTTTTTTTTTTCTTTTTTTTTCTTCTCTCTCCCGTTCTCGGGTTGAAGATGGCGATCTATAGTGCTTCAGCAGGCAGCCGCAGATACATCTGCGGCCAGCCGCAGATGCATCTGCGGCTGCCTGCTGTGGCCGTCTCCTCGGCTGCCGTGTGCCGCCCTCGAGCCACGCGAACGTCTTTTTGTCGGCAGCCGCGACTGCATCCGCGACTGTCCGGCGCATTTTTCTCGAATTTCGTGTCACGCGGTATTAATTTGCCAATTTCTGCTGTATTATTTTGGAAAGCTGTTCTTTGATACCTGAATCAATTCTGGGAATGGTTTCCCGACGTCGAGACCCCACCCTAATGCTGTAATTGCAGTGTCCTTGGCCCTTTTTGACGATTCGCATCGGGTTCTGTCTGGATGGCCCGTAGGCCTCGCCTCAGATGCCTCAATTCTCGTTTTGCGTTTGACAGCCTTGATCGTAAGCCGTGGTGGGAACTGCATTTTGGCGCCCACCTCTCCTTGTCGTATATTGGGTCACTTGACGATTTTGCCCTCCTGTCAGGGTTAGTAGAGAAATGCAAAATTTGGGTGTCTACAATCACGATATGAGTTTTGGTGAATTAAAATAAATATTTTATATTTATTATATAAAATATTTATTACACGAAATAATTACGTAATGTATTAAATTATTAATAATGCATGAAATTTTTACTATCCAAGTTTGCTAAGTCAGTGGAGGCGTGGGATAAGTCGGTGGAATTGTGATTACTTTCCAAAATAATTAAGTGGTTGGAGTATAAAAGAAAAGGAAAGTAAGAAAAGAGAAAGAAAAAAAAAAGGAAAACAAACTCTCTCCTTTTCTCCTTCTTCTCCCACCCGAGAATCTCCACCACCATCGGAAAACACCATAGCCGCCAAGAAGGTAGAAGTGTGGTGCCATCAAAGGGCATGACAAGCTTCAAGGAAGGTATAAAAATAATTATTTAAATTATTTATGTATATTTTGTGGTAAAATAATTTTGTGAAAAAATAGGAAATAATTATAATAATTATTCTAAATAATTTATGGATGTAAATATATGAATTATGTCATGTTTGGAGCAACTAAGCGTGAAAAATTTGAGCAAAAATGGTGAATTTTTGGAAAAGTTGATGCACTGTTCGGTTGGGAAGGAAGAAAAATTTTCTGGGTAAGGCCGCGCAATGCGCGGCTGCTGATTTTAAGAAACGCAGGCTCAAAACGACGTCGTTTTGGGACCGCACGGAAGAAGCAGCCGTGCCATGTGCGGAGGCTTCTGGAAGCGGCAGGAAATGATGCCTTTTTGGCGCCGACAGCGAGGGACCGCGCGCAATGCGCGGTCGGCAACACTGGAAATTACCAGCGTGCCCCTGCCCTTGTCAAGAAATACCGAACGTGTCCCTGACCCTCGGCCAATTACAGAAATGCCCCTGGACTTTCCGGACAATTCCGGTTATGTCCCTAAGGGCGCGAAAATTACCAAAATGCCCCCAGAAAGTGATTTTAATGAAATAAATGTTTAAGAATTATTTAAAAATTATAGAAAATTATGGAAAAATATTAAAAATATAGAAATGATGTTTGAGAATTAAATTTAATATTTTTGTAAAAATATTAAATATTAGGGATTAATATTTAAATATTTTAAATATTAATCTAATGAGTTTAAATGTTAGAAAATAATTAAATAAATTTTTTGGGACAACCAGATATGTTAAAATTTGTCCGATGAGCCAGGTTGTCCGAAGTGAAGGAGTTGATATTAAGTTATATTAATATTTAAAGGACGAGGTTAATATAATTAACTATATAAATTAACAATTGGCCTAGAGATGATAGTAATTAAGTAAATTAATATCATAAAGAAATGAATAATTATTATTTGATTATTTTATGATCATAGATTGATCGAGTAAAGGGTATGAACTACCAATTAAATAGTTGGATTTTCAGGCAAGTTCTTCAGTCCTTTAATATTAAATGTTGTCTGTTATGATATGCTAATACTTGGTTAAATACATATAAATTATGTGTTATGTGATACGTGGATAATATGACAATTATGTGTACTGTGTGCAATGATGTGAGATATATTGCTATAGTAAAAGCACAAACACATGATGTATGACACACACCGAGCATGTTAAGGTATGTGCTATGTGAAGCATAAACTGTTGAACTTGCTAAGTCATTGTGCTCATTACTTGCTTAATAAATATTTTTGCAGGAAAAAAATAAATTTCAAGAATTTCGTATTATGTAGAGACAGTTTACCATGGAAGGTTGTGACGGTTATTATATTTTTATTATTATAAATCAATGTGAATAAATTGCCAAGTTTACTTTGATATGCTATATCTACAGATAAGTGGATCTGCATATAATGAGTATAGTTTAAATTGTGAACTGTAATTGTTCAACATGATTATTATAATAGAGACTATTATATGTTTGATGATGAATCATGAAACAAAGAATATTTGTATAGATATGAATGATATTAAAATTTGAATGCCGAGCTTTACGATAATGGTATTGAAAGAAAAAGTAAAGGTTGCGATCCAGGGACTAGGATCAAGAAATGAAATTTTTAAATGATAAAATATTTAATACAATGATTGAATTGAGAAAAAGAAAAATTTATACGAGAATTTTGATAATTGATGATTTTAAAATCAATTAATAGATCAATTAAGGTGATTAAAGATTTATTAACGAACCGAAATTTGGACGTAAGAAAGATAATGTTTAATAAATATGAAATTTTATATAATAAAGTGGGTCGAATTTCGGGGTCGTTACTGTGACGACCCCGAATCCGGGTCCCTCGAACCTCGAACTCGGTTCATCACAGGTACAACCTTTTCCTTATTGTTCATGAATTACAACAATATTATAATTGATAAATAACCATTTATTTACAATTTTACAACATCTCTTTCTATTCCAGAATCGAAATCTTTATTCATTCCTAGTATGTCTTAGTATCATACATGATACGACATTCTATTACAATCAACTTGTGTATTTAACACTCATATAACATACCAACTAAGTTTTATGCTACACAATTATTTACCTGTCCAATTCGGACTGATATCTACAATAGATATTTAGATCTTCAATGGAAGTAATACGTTTTCCTGTTCCTTGTTCTTTATTGAGAACTTCAAGTAACTAGCCTTATCTGAAAATGTTGGTTTAGGCAAGAGTGAGCACGACGGCTCAGCAAGTTTAACAGTTTCACATAACACATTGCATGCTTCATATTTTAAACATACTATGCATTTTATACTTACATCATGTTTCTCAGGCATTTCATACAATAACCAACTAGCATTTAGCAAATCCTGCTTCATTCTTGTACATATTTTTCATGTAATCATACTTCATGCGTTTCACATATCACAAAATCATCATTAGATTATTTTCTCAACAATTAAATATCACATGGCAGCATGTTAATCCACATAGGAGCAAGTTCTGAAAAACTTGCCTGGTTTGCTTCTACCAGTTACGCTTATTTGCGTCTCTCGTTCAACCTACAATTTATATAGGAAAAATTGAAATAATCATTAGATATAATGACTATTACTTAGTCTTAACTTAAGACCTTAACTTCAAATTATTAACTATTTAGTTGTCCGACGAATGAACCTATACGTTCCGGACAAACCCTAGCCCAAATCTAGTTGGACATGTCGGGTACACTTAACCAACTTACGCATTCACTATACATTCATCGTACGACTTACTTTTAATAAGTTGTTTAAAATTTAGTCACAAACGGACTATTTACCTTGGTTTAATTCGATTAAACTTTCTTATCTTACATAACTTAATGATTTGGACATTTAATAATGTACCAAATACCTCAAAATATTATCTATCTTTGATAATATACAACTACATTCAAATATTATTAACCATTTAATAATATTTTAATCACTTATTAATATTATTAACCATTTAATAATATTATAATCTCTCATTAATATTATTAACCATTTAATAATATTTTAATCTCTTATTAATATTATTAATCATTTAATAATATTTTAATCACTTCTTAATATTATTAACCATTTAATAATATTTTAATCACTTATTAATATTATTAACCATTTAATAATATTTTAATCACTTATTAATATTATTAATCATTTAATAATATTTTAATTATTTATTAATATTATTAATTATTTAATAATATTTTAATCACTTATTAATGTCATTAATTATTTAATAACATTTTACTCACATATTAATATTATTAACCATTTAATAATATTTTAATCACTTATTAATATTATTAATTATTTAATAATATTTTACTCACATATTAATATTATTAACCATTTAATAATATTTTAATCACTTATTAATATTATTAACCATTTAATAATATTTTAATCACTTATTAATATTATTAACCATTTAATAATATTTTACTCACTTATTAATATTATTAACCATTTAATAATATTTTACTCACTTATTAATATTATTAATCATTTAATAATATTTTAATAATCTTCAAATAATACCAATAGTTAACTTTTTAACTGTGTTAACTTTTAGTCTTTATTTTAAATATTTAGCTACCAATTAATTACTAATAAATCTTCATATATTGGTTTAATATTCAAAACCATTCATTTTATACTTATTTCAACTTAAATTTTCATAAAAACTCCGACCCGGATCGACCCGACCCGACCCGGACCGACCCGACCCGACCCGGACCAATTCTGCTCCCAAGAACAGCGGGCTAGAGCGCCTAGGCGCTTGGTAGGCGCTCAGTAGGCGCTCGGCCATTTTTCAGAAAGCCCTAATTTGGACTGCCCGACCCTCTGTCGCTCCGACAGCCATAACTTTCTCATTTTTTATCCGTTTTGAGTGATTCAAGCGCTCACGCGTCCGTAACTTCTTTATCTACAACTTCTATTCAGATCACACATCCAAATTCCAACCGGAACTGGACTCAAAATGGATCACAATGACAGACTGAAAATTAAGTTCACACTTTCTTGCTCCAATTAGTTCTACCTTGTTCATTAACACTCATTTTGAGTTCAAATTCGTAACATAGATTGTTAAACTCATATTTTACAAAACAATAAGCTTTAATTCTCTTTCCAAACATTTCATAACCCATATTATGATCTAATCAACTAGGGTTTTAAAACAACATCATCAATATTTTGATTTCTTAACTTTTCTAGCACAACATGTGATCTACTAAACTTTACCAACATAAAACTTTATTAAGTCATAAATCTAGGATTAAACTCATGGATCTTTAATATTCTCAACCATACAAGGTGGTTATCTATGAAAACACAAAATCAAACCTAGGGTTTTCATTAAAACACTTTAGATCGTTAATCTCTTCACTAATCTTTCATCATTATGTGATCTACCCACATTTCTACCATCAACTTCATATTATATCCATGGAACCACCATGATCCATCATCAAGATATCATAATCTACCACAACAACACTAGATCTAACTATAACATAAATAGATCTAGAGCTTTAGAGGTTAAAACTTTCATACCTTCCAAGAAGTCTTCTCTTTTCATTAGATCCTTCAAGTTCCTCTTGATCTCCTTCCAAAATAGTTTCTTGAGAATGGCTAGTACTCTCTTCCATTAAAGATTTCTTCAAGCTCTCTCTCTCTCTCTCTTTCCTCTCTTCTACTTAGAGAAATGAAGAAGAAATGAAATGATCCAAGTCTCCTTCACTCTCTCTATCTATTGTAGAGACTTAACTCAATGTAGTTTAATTTTTTTTGCTAGCAACTAACCTTAGGTTAGTTCTTATCTCATTTAGTCTTGTCTTTGACCACACATTTTCCCATCCTTTAACCAACCTATGGTTAACTCTCTACATTATACATATATATTATATATGTATACACTTTGACCAATCAATTGTTTCTATGACATGAATTTTAGCCAGAGTGTGGGTATTACATTGAGTAACTTAGAAGCAATCTTCCTCCAACACTTAACTAATGTGTAGTTAAAGCTCTTACTCTTGTAACCTATGTTGACTTAACTATCAACCATGGTCCAAGCTCATCTATTGGTCATACACACATCTTCCAACAATTAACCATAATGTGGTTAACTTACTAACACATCAAGTATACATATATATCCAATATATTTATATATTTACTAACACTTAACTCTAGCATTGGTTAAGATTTTATTTAATTACCACTTAGGGTTAACAACTAACCCAACAATGGTTAATTCTCTACAAACATAAATTCATAAGAATTGACCATCTTCATTTACTAGGGTTGGTGAACCACCCATTGGTTAATTCATTTAACCAACATTGGTTAATTCTCTACCAATTCATATACTTACAACATATATATCTCTATATATTCACCATCAATTCCTACTAATCAACTAGTGTTGGTGAATTTAAGGGTTAATCAAGCTTACTATAGCTTGAATGACCAATTGAGTGACATTTTGATTGACCCATTGAATGACTAGGGTTGGTGGGTAGTTTTTAAGACATTTTACACTCCAAATTCACCAACAAGCAACCTTTCATGTGGGACCCCCTCCAAAATTCGGGATTCCTCTTTTATTACATCAATTTAGCTTTATTTTTACATCTTATATCATTATATAAGTATTCATATATATATATACACCAATGTATATATATTGACCACCACTTTGACTTCCATTTGGGCTCCACATTGGATCAAATTAATATTTCTATTGGGCTCATCAATTAAATTTGTTTGGGCTCAATTTAATTATTACATTGGGCTAATATTAAATACCCTATGTTACATTTAATTAAAACAAGCATTGGGCTTGATTAATTATTACATAAATCAATGTTCAAATTAAATTATATGAACTACTAGGTTAATTAATTTGACCTAGTTTAATACCTCATTTGGACTTATAATATAATCCAATTAGATTTGCTATAATTAATTCTACCACATTGGGTTACTTCATTAACTCATCCATAGTTAATTCTCAACACCACCTTTATTTACCTAGCAATTAACCAATGATTGGTTAATGCTCTCTCTTGTCTACCAACTAGGGTTATTCAATTAACCCTATACTAGTTAATTCTCTACACTCAATCAATACTTGAAATGCTTCTCCCAACCATTGACCATCATTTGACTTTTAATGGTTTGGGCTACATAACTTACTTTTTATTGGGCTCTCTTATTTAATTACCCACTTCATGTAAATATTCCCATATTGGCTAACACATGTAATCATTTTGGGCTAGTCCACTAGTAGTAATTAAATTACTTGGACTCTATACCACAACATAATAATTAAGTTAATTACTTAATTAATTATCTTCATAATTCTAGACAACCATTCTAGTTGTTCTATAACTTTAACTCTTAACTAATATAATTAACTTAATTAATTATATTTCATGACTTTCCTTCTTACTCTAAGTTTAAACTAATTAATTTATTAGTTTAATTGAGTACTTAATTTACTTCACACATCATCTTGTTTGTCTAACAAACTCAACTATAGGTGTATATATATATAAATATTAATATAACCACCTTCACTTCTCAATTGAATTTATTTCCTTAATAAATTCTCTACATGCAACATTAAAATCTTCCCACATTTAATTTCTAACAAATACCTTATGTTAAAAAAAAATGTTTACCCATATTCTACACATCTCACTTCTCAAACTCTAGGTTTAAACCATAACCTTTAATTGATTATTTAAAATCTTATTTACAAATCTTGTAAATATCTGGGATATTACATTCACCCATTCTTATAAGAATTTCGTCCCCGAAATTATCTCATACGCATTTCTACCCATTTTTTCATCACTGAGAATATCTCTTTACTCATCAAATTCTATGACCACCTTTTTCTAGGAAGTTCATACTTTTCACAATTCCAGAACAATGGAATATCTTGCAGAAGAATAAATTGAAAATCAATATCTTACCGAAGAATAAATTGAAAATCAAAATATTCATTAAAACTTTCATACTATGCTGAGGGGTCATCAAGACCGTGAACATGGAATTAACTGAATTCCGAATAAATAGTATTTATCCCTGTAAATACTTACAAACAGAGTGTTTATCAATCACAAAGACTGAAAACATTCCATAGGTGTACGCTAGGTGATCAGCCTATTGTACTTCTGCGTTGTGCACAACGACTTCCCACAGGGTTGAACTCTTTGGATTTACCAGCCCATATTTTGTTATATCAGCATGCCACCACTCTTGGGCGCCCTCTCGCGGGTTCTTTATACATGGCTCTGACATATCCCCCATTATGGGGTTGTTCACCTCAGACTTACTACAACATTCCGCTCCAGCATACGTTGGATTGGAAAATAAAACTTGAGTCATTTCTGACCAAAAGTGTCCAGTCAAAATAAATGACAAAGACTCCCATCATTGAACTGTTCATATATTACGATTCAAAAATCATTTCAGATTAGTTAAAATAACTAAAATTCATTTTTAGGACTTCATGATACCGCACCGTTGCAACAGTACGTTGAGGATTCCGTCTTTTTCATCTCTGCACCATGGCTTTAATGGCGTGTGATGATTTTATAAATACATTTTGATATTTTCAAATCAATTTGTCTAGCCGAAACAATTAGCATAGGCTCTTCTTTAAACGTCTTAAAATACTGAAAATCATTTTATGACTTTGTCATACTACATCATACCATAGGTGGCTTTAAACATCCAACACTAGGCTACTCCGCATTGATGACTCCGTCGTTTATCATCTCTGCACTAAATGCATTAATGATTTCAAAAATACATTTGTCTTTTCAAAAGCACAAAAGTGCGAATTTGGCACGATTTTTAAGAATTTCAAAGTCTAGCATAGCTAGAAGATTTGGAATATCCTAAAACCTCAAAATACCTCAAATTTCTCCTCCATATTCTTTTCCAGCTTAATAATTATATCTATTATAGCTTTAACCTTGTTACTTAAATCTACCTATACTCACTGTTCGTTAAACTTACCACACATTATGAGTTCAGGAACTTACCATAAGAATATGGGTTTAAGAACTTGTCCTAGCAATACGTAGTCCAAGAACAAATCACGGACTGTCCATATGCTGAGGGGTTCAAAAATATATCATACGATTATGAGTCACGAACTTACCATAAGTATGAGTTTTAAGAACACGCACTTACCTTAACATCCTCTACCTATCCGTTATACACATGAGAAAAGAATCACCTTTTCAACATACATATAACGAATAACGCGACACCAGGTTTAAATCGATTATCACTATAGGAAGCTAAGTGGTTGTCAAACCAAACACAATCTCCTGCCCATACAAGAAATTGGTCAACTCGGCCACTAATCAATATAGGAAGTCAAGCGGTCGTTAAACCAAGAACAAGTCCCCTGCCCATACAAAGAACTGTTCAACTCAACTACTATATTAATATAGGAAGCTAAGTGACTCGAAAACCAAGCACAAATTTTGTGCCCATACAAGAAATTGTACAACTCAGCCACTAATATGAGTCCTCAATTAAAAACCTACAATCTTCTAATTTTTTTCTTAACTGAATATGAATTCTTTCCATTCATATTTTAGCACATCTGCCTCATTACGAGTTCATCTCACTAGATCATTTTATGATCTTCTTAGCATTTTCTTTATGCTTCTCAAAATCTTACCATAAGATATTTTCTATCATTTCTTCAAATTAGGTACAACATGACCTTTTTCATTCCTCTTATATCTTCTCAAATCCATCTTTGGATAATCTTATGAATTTCCAAATTCATCTTTTATTACTTAAACTCTTCCTGAGTTTATTCATTTTACCATTTTACTTATCTTCTACACGGTTATAGCCTAAGGTACTCTTACCTAAGGTTTTTAACCTATCAGCTCTGATACCAACTTGTGACGACCCCGAATCCGGGTCCCTCGAACCTCGAACTCGGTTCATCACAGGTACAACCTTTTCCTTATTGTTCATGAATTACAACAATATTATAATTGATAAATAACCATTTATTTACAATTTTACAACATCTCTTTCTATTCCAGAATCGAAATCTTTATTCATTCCTAGTATGTCTTAGTATCATACATGATACGACATTCTATTACAATCAACTTGTGTATTTAACACTCATATAACATACCAACTAAGTTTTATGCTACACAATTATTTACCTGTCCAATTCGGACTGATATCTACAATAGATATTTAGATCTTCAATGGAAGTAATACGTTTTCCTGTTCCTTGTTCTTTATTGAGAACTTCAAGTAACTAGCCTTATCTGAAAATGTTGGTTTAGGCAAGAGTGAGCACGACGGCTCAGCAAGTTTAACAGTTTCACATAACACATTGCATGCTTCATATTTTAAACATACTATGCATTTTATACTTACATCATGTTTCTCAGGCATTTCATACAATAACCAACTAGCATTTAGCAAATCCTGCTTCATTCTTGTACATATTTTTCATGTAATCATACTTCATGCGTTTCACATATCACAAAATCATCATTAGATTATTTTCTCAACAATTAAATATCACATGGCAGCATGTTAATCCACATAGGAGCAAGTTCTGAAAAACTTGCCTGGTTTGCTTCTACCAGTTACGCTTATTTGCGTCTCTCGTTCAACCTACAATTTATATAGGAAAAATTGAAATAATCATTAGATATAATGACTATTACTTAGTCTTAACTTAAGACCTTAACTTCAAATTATTAACTATTTAGTTGTCCGACGAATGAACCTATACGTTCCGGACAAACCCTAGCCCAAATCTAGTTGGACATGTCGGGTACACTTAACCAACTTACGCATTCACTATACATTCATCGTACGACTTACTTTTAATAAGTTGTTTAAAATTTAGTCACAAACGGACTATTTACCTTGGTTTAATTCGATTAAACTTTCTTATCTTACATAACTTAATGATTTGGACATTTAATAATGTACCAAATACCTCAAAATATTATCTATCTTTGATAATATACAACTACATTCAAATATTATTAACCATTTAATAATATTTTAATCACTTATTAATATTATTAACCATTTAATAATATTATAATCTCTCATTAATATTATTAACCATTTAATAATATTTTAATCTCTTATTAATATTATTAATCATTTAATAATATTTTAATCACTTCTTAATATTATTAACCATTTAATAATATTTTAATCACTTATTAATATTATTAACCATTTAATAATATTTTAATCACTTATTAATATTATTAATCATTTAATAATATTTTAATTATTTATTAATATTATTAATTATTTAATAATATTTTAATCACTTATTAATGTCATTAATTATTTAATAACATTTTACTCACATATTAATATTATTAACCATTTAATAATATTTTAATCACTTATTAATATTATTAATTATTTAATAATATTTTACTCACATATTAATATTATTAACCATTTAATAATATTTTAATCACTTATTAATATTATTAACCATTTAATAATATTTTAATCACTTATTAATATTATTAACCATTTAATAATATTTTACTCACTTATTAATATTATTAACCATTTAATAATATTTTACTCACTTATTAATATTATTAATCATTTAATAATATTTTAATAATCTTCAAATAATACCAATAGTTAACTTTTTAACTGTGTTAACTTTTAGTCTTTATTTTAAATATTTAGCTACCAATTAATTACTAATAAATCTTCATATATTGGTTTAATATTCAAAACCATTCATTTTATACTTATTTCAACTTAAATTTTCATAAAAACTCCGACCCGGATCGACCCGACCCGACCCGGACCGACCCGACCCGACCCGGACCAATTCTGCTCCCAAGAACAGCGGGCTAGAGCGCCTAGGCGCTTGGTAGGCGCTCAGTAGGCGCTCGGCCATTTTTCAGAAAGCCCTAATTTGGACTGCCCGACCCTCTGTCGCTCCGACAGCCATAACTTTCTCATTTTTTATCCGTTTTGAGTGATTCAAGCGCTCACGCGTCCGTAACTTCTTTATCTACAACTTCTATTCAGATCACACATCCAAATTCCAACCGGAACTGGACTCAAAATGGATCACAATGACAGACTGAAAATTAAGTTCACACTTTCTTGCTCCAATTAGTTCTACCTTGTTCATTAACACTCATTTTGAGTTCAAATTCGTAACATAGATTGTTAAACTCATATTTTACAAAACAATAAGCTTTAATTCTCTTTCCAAACATTTCATAACCCATATTATGATCTAATCAACTAGGGTTTTAAAACAACATCATCAATATTTTGATTTCTTAACTTTTCTAGCACAACATGTGATCTACTAAACTTTACCAACATAAAACTTTATTAAGTCATAAATCTAGGATTAAACTCATGGATCTTTAATATTCTCAACCATACAAGGTGGTTATCTATGAAAACACAAAATCAAACCTAGGGTTTTCATTAAAACACTTTAGATCGTTAATCTCTTCACTAATCTTTCATCATTATGTGATCTACCCACATTTCTACCATCAACTTCATATTATATCCATGGAACCACCATGATCCATCATCAAGATATCATAATCTACCACAACAACACTAGATCTAACTATAACATAAATAGATCTAGAGCTTTAGAGGTTAAAACTTTCATACCTTCCAAGAAGTCTTCTCTTTTCATTAGATCCTTCAAGTTCCTCTTGATCTCCTTCCAAAATAGTTTCTTGAGAATGGCTAGTACTCTCTTCCATTAAAGATTTCTTCAAGCTCTCTCTCTTTCCTCTCTTCTACTTAGAGAAATGAAGAAGAAATGAAATGATCCAAGTCTCCTTCACTCTCTCTATCTATTGTAGAGACTTAACTCAATGTAGTTTAATTTTTTTTGCTAGCAACTAACCTTAGGTTAGTTCTTATCTCATTTAGTCTTGTCTTTGACCACACATTTTCCCATCCTTTAACCAACCTATGGTTAACTCTCTACATTATACATATATATTATATATGTATACACTTTGACCAATCAATTGTTTCTATGACATGAATTTTAGCCAGAGTGTGGGTATTACATTGAGTAACTTAGAAGCAATCTTCCTCCAACACTTAACTAATGTGTAGTTAAAGCTCTTACTCTTGTAACCTATGTTGACTTAACTATCAACCATGGTCCAAGCTCATCTATTGGTCATACACACATCTTCCAACAATTAACCATAATGTGGTTAACTTACTAACACATCAAGTATACATATATATCCAATATATTTATATATTTACTAACACTTAACTCTAGCATTGGTTAAGATTTTATTTAATTACCACTTAGGGTTAACAACTAACCCAACAATGGTTAATTCTCTACAAACATAAATTCATAAGAATTGACCATCTTCATTTACTAGGGTTGGTGAACCACCCATTGGTTAATTCATTTAACCAACATTGGTTAATTCTCTACCAATTCATATACTTACAACATATATATCTCTATATATTCACCATCAATTCCTACTAATCAACTAGTGTTGGTGAATTTAAGGGTTAATCAAGCTTACTATAGCTTGAATGACCAATTGAGTGACATTTTGATTGACCCATTGAATGACTAGGGTTGGTGGGTAGTTTTTAAGACATTTTACACTCCAAATTCACCAACAAGCAACCTTTCATGTGGGACCCCCTCCAAAATTCGGGATTCCTCTTTTATTACATCAATTTAGCTTTATTTTTACATCTTATATCATTATATAAGTATTCATATATATATACACCAATGTATATATATTGACCACCACTTTGACTTCCATTTGGGCTCCACATTGGATCAAATTAATATTTCTATTGGGCTCATCAATTAAATTTGTTTGGGCTCAATTTAATTATTACATTGGGCTAATATTAAATACCCTATGTTACATTTAATTAAAACAAGCATTGGGCTTGATTAATTATTACATAAATCAATGTTCAAATTAAATTATATGAACTACTAGGTTAATTAATTTGACCTAGTTTAATACCTCATTTGGACTTATAATATAATCCAATTAGATTTGCTATAATTAATTCTACCACATTGGGTTACTTCATTAACTCATCCATAGTTAATTCTCAACACCACCTTTATTTACCTAGCAATTAACCAATGATTGGTTAATGCTCTCTCTTGTCTACCAACTAGGGTTATTCAATTAACCCTATACTAGTTAATTCTCTACACTCAATCAATACTTGAAATGCTTCTCCCAACCATTGACCATCATTTGACTTTTAATGGTTTGGGCTACATAACTTACTTTTTATTGGGCTCTCTTATTTAATTACCCACTTCATGTAAATATTCCCATATTGGCTAACACATGTAATCATTTTGGGCTAGTCCACTAGTAGTAATTAAATTACTTGGACTCTATACCACAACATAATAATTAAGTTAATTACTTAATTAATTATCTTCATAATTCTAGACAACCATTCTAGTTGTTCTATAACTTTAACTCTTAACTAATATAATTAACTTAATTAATTATATTTCATGACTTTCCTTCTTACTCTAAGTTTAAACTAATTAATTTATTAGTTTAATTGAGTACTTAATTTACTTCACACATCATCTTGTTTGTCTAACAAACTCAACTATAGGTGTATATATATATAAATATTAATATAACCACCTTCACTTCTCAATTGAATTTATTTCCTTAATAAATTCTCTACATGCAACATTAAAATCTTCCCACATTTAATTTCTAACAAATACCTTATGTTAAAAAAAAATGTTTACCCATATTCTACACATCTCACTTCTCAAACTCTAGGTTTAAACCATAACCTTTAATTGATTATTTAAAATCTTATTTACAAATCTTGTAAATATCTGGGATATTACAGTTACAGTAGTCCTTGGCCAAGGCAGAATGAAAATTAGAAAGTAGTTTTTGATTTATATTAATTAGAGTTATTCATTTGAGAATCGAAATGCATATAATCAAATATAATAAAACTTGACAGTAATACCATGTCTTATATTTGATTGAGACATTGTGAGGTGGAAATATTGAATTGTACGGTAACTATTCGCTGAATAGATTCTTTTGTGATTAAATGTTAAAATCTATATTATCTGAAATGTCGTTGATCGCTAAGGGGGCTTGTCCTTATTATGGAATAAATATTATTTATTTAAATAAATTAAATAGTTTAATTTATTTATATAAATAATATTAGGATAGTTCTAATTAATTTATTATATAATTGGTTTAATATGGAGAACCTAAAGGGTCACACCGCAAAAAAAAAAAAAAAAAAATTTAAGAAGTAAATGACATAATTATAATAATGAATTAAGTATATTTAATTTATACTATGTGAATAAAATACATTAAATAGCTTAATATTTATTATTTAGTATTTTAGAAATACTAATTATAAATTAATAAGAGGAGTTTTATTATTATTATTATTACTACTATCATTATTATTTAGTTCATAAATGGTTTAAGAATTAATTAATAAGAGTACTCTCATAAATGATAATTAAGATCCTAATGTTTTAGGAATTGTAATTATTATATTAAATTAATTAAGTTCCTAATTTGATTAGGAGTTTAATTAAAAATCCTATTCCCAAAGGTGTTAGGATGGTTGACTATATCTATAAATAAGAGAAGTCTTATTTTGGATTGAGATTATAAACACTTCCATAAGTTTTGGAAGAATACTCACAAGTTCTATAGGTCTAAGAAATTAGAAGAGAGAGAAAATTAGGGTTTGACATCACCCACTTCTTGAATCTTTATTCTTCCTTGGTGGATCACCTCTAGATGCCAAACACTTGGGTGACTAACGTTGATCAAATGAATCTAATCGGTGGAATTCAAGAAGAACACGAAAAAATTGGAGTTGAACACGTGTCTGTGAAAAACTAGAATCTACAAGGGTATAATTCTCTATCTCCTTCTTGTTAATTAATAGTTATGTATAATGGTCAATCCTGGATTATGATTTGTAGTAAAAAAATTAAATTCTGATTTACCATGCTTCTGCTACTTATATGTAATTTTATTGCATGCTTATAGATATTACAAACCAACATTGGCATCAAGAGCTAAACTTTATGAGAATTATTAATTGTTTAGATTCCGTATACATATGGGTATGTGTTTAGAATAATTTATTTGACATAATTTGTTGTATAAAATCATGGCTTTTGAAAATCAATTGCAAAAATTGTGTTTTGGAACAAGAAACAGAAAAATCGCATTTTTCTACAAAAATCGCGAACTGGACAGAACCCTTCACCGCCGTAGCAGTAGTAACCACCGACGCAGCAGTGACACCCTACCGTCGCAACGGTGTCCCTCACTGCCACAACGGTCAACCTCTCAAGTTGGATAAGTTTTGAGCAATTTTTGTTCAGTTTTTCAGTAATAAAATAAAAGGTTTATTTTATGATTTTATAATTAAAATAAAAGGTTTATTTTAATTTTGAAATTGGATTTCATGCAATTTTAATTACCCATTAAATCATATTAATGCATATATGGAATGGTTTAAAATTTCATGAGATGAATATTATTTATTTATATATATATATATATATGATAATAAATGGGATTGACTATGGACTATTGACCAATGTGTGATTGGATGTGGATGCATGAATGAATGAGTTTTATAAATGGAGTCTACATACCTCGTCTTTCTAATTTTTCTTATGTATAATTTTATCTACCTTCTATATACTTTCCCTTGACTGTTGATTAAAGTTTCTATTTATTGTAAATAGTTTGTAAAAGGATTAGTTAGAATTATTTTGAAGAATTAGAGTCAAGAAGTAAGGAACGCATGAAGACTCGTTGGTAAAAGAGCCCGGGTTATTGAATGTAATAGTTATATTCAATATATTTATTTTTACACCCTAAGTTTGACCTTTTGACTTGGTGGCTCTAGTGAACCAAACTAAAATAAAAGTTTATAATCAATCCAAGTAGAATATAGTATTTTATATGTGCATGCTTAATATATATTATCCAAACATGCTTTGCATATTAAATAATATGATGCGTATTGTAACGACCCCGAAATTCGACAAACCTTAGTACCTTAAATTTCATAATTATTATCCATTATTTTCCTTACGTCCAAATTTCGGTTCGTTAATAAATCTTTAATCACTTCATGTAATCCATTAATTGACTCTACAGTCATCAATTACCATATTTTTCAGTATAAATTTTTCTCTTTTCTCTATCATTGTATTAAAATATTTGACATTTGAAACTTATTGTCTCGATCCTAGTCCCTGGATCACAACCTTTACTCTTTCCTTCTATTATAAGTATCACAACGCTCAACATTCACAATTTAATATTGTTCATATCCATTCAAATATTCTTTATTTCATAATTTATGATTAGACATATAATAGTCTTTTTCATAACAACTACTTTAAACAATCACAGTTCACATTTTAATTCTACTCGTCCTATCCGGACCAAAATTATATGTATACACGAAACATCAATATAAACTTTGCAATTTACCACATTGAATATAACAGTTTCATTTACAACCTTCTAAGTTGATCCATCTCTAACATAATTCGATATTCTTGAAATTTACATCTTTACCTGCAAAAATGTATATTATACAAGTAATGAGCACAACGGCTCAGCAAGTTCAATAGTTTACACCTTTCATGCATCATGTAGCACATAGCATAACATGCTCTGTGTGTCATACATTGATAAGTAGGTTTTATACCTACTATTTCGATGCCAACTTGCTTTAACTTTCGCTTGTTCTCATTAGTTTTTATTACTTTTCATGCTTTTATGTCTCTTTTGTAGGTTTCATGCTCCTTAGCTCTTTATTGGCATTTTCCGTCTTTTTGGGGACAAACCGGCGTGTTTCGGACTAGAACTTGTGCGGGGAGGAAGAATTGCAGTTTTTGGGACAAAAGTGGTGCAATGCGGGAGTGATATGCGCGATGATCGAATGCAGCAGAAAAGATGGCACAGATTCTAAGATTGGTGCACGGCGCAGCTGCGCCGAAATCCTTCACAAACACTGCGCAGCTGCGCAGTAGCTCTTCAGGCTGCCTGACTGGTGCACGGCGCAGCTGCGCCGAATTCTTTCACATTTTCTGCGCAGCTGCGCAGTCCCTCTGCTGAGTCTTTGACTGCCGTGAGGCGCAGCTGCGCCCCATTTCAGTACAATCACGGCGCAGCTGCACCGGTCCTTCGCTCCAAAATCCGAGAAGACTTATTTTAAACGGGTCAATCACAAACTCTTGCTACAGTGATCGCGAAGGAGCAGCTTGAGGCTATATATATCAGTAGTATCAGTCCAAGCCACATATAGAAGAGAATAGATAGAAAAGCTAGGTCAAAAGGAAGAAGAGAGAGTGCATTGTTCATTTCCATTCTTTGTTTTCTTTGTTCTCTCTTGTTCCTTGTGATTTAGCTAGGGTAGTTTAGCTTAGAGCTGGGCATTGGAAGTTTGAAGCATTGTGTCAACCTTGTAACTCCGGATTTGAAGAAGATAAACCGAGCTTTGCATTTCTTAACTTTGTTTTCTCTTTCTTTTCAATTGTTGCTTCAATGTATGAACATATGTGGATGATGGTTGTTATTTCTATTATGAACTAACTTCTCTTATGGGATTATAATGAAACCTAGGGTTTAGTTCAATTTGTATGCTTCCTTGTTTTGGCTAAATGATTATGTATGGATTGTCTATTGTGGTTTATTTTAATTGTTTAAATGCTTGATCATCATTTACCTTGTTAACTCACACGGAACCGAGATGGGGAGTGTGAGTTTAGAACCGACCATGTTAGCTTGTGTTCATGATTTCACATGACGTTGGATTGCATGATTAGTGCTAAGGATAGACATATACCGAAGCACCACACGTAGTCTTCTGAAAACCTGTGCTTAAACCCGTTTTTCTCTAGGTCACATAGACATATAGTGATTTAATTAACTTGGGTGTTCTTTCCCGTTCTGTTGCCTTTTAGGTCGGATCTGGGTTGGATATGGGTATGATGCAACGAGAGTTGGTCATACTTTAGTTTCGTGTTTTCGACTAACAATCCGAAATAATCAGTTAGGTTTAACAGGAAGTAGCACAGTTGAATGACACCCTATGTGAAGTTATAATCCCATGCCTCATTTGTCTGCTTAAATCGTTTATTAATTATTTGTCTTTAATTTTCACAACTTAGATTTAATTCACAATTACTTAATTTACTTGACCACTGTTTAAAGAAACCAAAATAGTTATAAAACTGCTGCATGATAGTGTAATAGCTAACCATAGTCCTCGTGGGAACGATACTTTACTTACTTTATATTACTTGTTGACCACGTGCACTTGCGTGTAAGTGTTGATTTGTCATACGCACGGTTTGACACCCAACATACATCACGTGTTGTGCTTTTACTAAAGCAATATATCTAACATGTCTCATATCTAATTCAGATTAGCATTTACGAAAAGTAAACATTAATTAAATTCACATATGGTCACATTATTGCACCAAGTACACATCATGGTCATATTATCCACAGATCACATAACACATAATTTTATACTCATTTGATCAAGAATTAACATATCATAACAGATAAACATTTAACATCAAAGTACTGAAGAACTTGCTTGGATTGTGGAGTTAATAAATAAATACATATTCTATAATGCTTCTCTTACAACCTATGATCATAAAATAATCAATTAATAAGTATTTATCCTCTCACGATAATAATTTAATTAATTAATTTAATCTCCGGGCCAATTATCAAATAATATGGTTAATTATATTAACATCGTTCCTTAATATATTAATTTAACTTAATATAAAACACATTTAAGGCGGACAACCCAACTCATCGGATAAAATTTAGCATATTTGGTTGTCCGGATTTTCATTTAATCATTTTCTAACTTTTAAACTTATTAGATTAATATTTAAAATATTTAAATATTAATCCCCAATATTTAATATTTTTACAAAAATATTAAATTTAATGCCCACATATCCTTTCTATATTTTTAGAAATTTTCTATAATTTTTAAACAATTTTTAAACATTTATTTAATTAAAAACTATTTTTTTGGGGCATTTTCGTAATTTTTGCGACTTTAGGGACATATTTGGCATTTCCCGGAAAGGCAAGGGACATAATCGTAATTTTTCAAGGCCAGGGACATGCTTGACATTAACGGAAAAGCTCAGAGGCACGCTGGTAATTTCCCAGCGTTGCCGTCGGCCGCGCATTGCGCACGACCTTCTCTGTCGACGCCAAACAGCGTCGTTTCCCCTGCCATTCCCGTAGCCCCGCGCATGGCGCGGGTTCCTTTCCTTCTCTCCCCCAAACGACGCCGTTTCATCCTTGCGACCGAAAAAAAATTTGGCCGCCGCGCCATGCGCAGGTGGCCATAATTTTTTTTTTCCTTCTTCTTTCTACAGCTTAACAGTAGCCACCCCAACATTTTTTTACACCATTTTTGTTCACAATTTCACAACATAATACATCTAAAAATCACATAATTCATAAATATACGTCCAAAAATTATTTAGAATAATTATTCTAATTATTTACTATTTTTTTCACAAAATTATTTTACCACCAAAAATATCAAAATAAATCAAACAATTAAATTTTATACCTTCCTCAAGCCAAAACTTCCTTTGAAGCTTGTTCTTTTCTCATCTCTTGGTGGTAATGAAACTCTCGGTTAGTGGTGGTGGTGGTGGTAGTGATGGTGGCGATGTGAGGAAGAAAAGAATGGAAAGAGAGAGTTTTTTTTATTTTTTTTTATTTTTGACTTGCTTTCCTTTATAATAACCAACAATGTATTAACAAATTTTTGGACACTCATCAATTCCATCGATTTAATCATGCCACCGACATTGGCTATTTCGGATAAATAACATGAAAAATTAAGGATTTAATACATTACGTAATTATTTTGTGTAATAAATATTTTATATAATGTATATAAAATATTTATTTTAATTCCCCAAAATTCATAACATGATTTATAAATTATATTTATACCTTTTTCAGGTACTTTATATGATAAATTTTGTACACATATAATGACATGTATGTAATTATATGAGGTAATTTATACCTCCAAAATTCAAAAAATAATTCATATAACATATAAAAATTATTTTTCATACTTTTTCACTTCGTTACTTGGACAACACGTTATACCAACATCTTTACGTTTCTAAAATATTATCCTTCATAAAAATCATAAAAACTTCATTATACATAAACATAATTTTTAATAATTTAAAACATTCATTCTCTTCATTCATTTTTCACTTCTTTACTATTTATATTAACTTTCTTATATAAATTATATAATTTATTATTATATAATTTTTATAATTACATTCTCCTATTTAATAATTTCCAATATTCCTCCATAATTATTGATTAATTATATAATCAATAATTATACATTTATTTACTCTCTCATTAATTTCATCCTCTTATATACAATCATTCTTATATAATTTATATAATTATTACTCCATTAATATTTTACTTTAATTTTCTTATATAAATTATATACTTTGTTAGTATATAATTTATAAAATTACTTCCTCCTTTTAACAATTTTTAAACCTTCACCATAATTATTGATTAATTATATAATCAATATTTTTAATTTTACTAACTTCTTCATTAAGTTTTCATAAATTTGGATTAATTTAATTATTAATCCCTTTATTTCCATAATTAATGGAATTTATAATTATCAATTAAACATACACATTTATATATATATATATATATATATATATATATATATATACATATCTAATTTCTATATCTCGCAATACCACATCACACTATTTAAATAATAATTTCTGCACCTCTATAATCATTTAATTGTATAATTTTATTGTACCATTACATGAAATTTCTTTTATTATTAATAAATTATTTTTAAACAATTTATTTACTTTTCAAATACAATTTTATTACCATCTTTGTACAAATTTAATTTACCAGTTAAATTTTCTTTACACACTTTAAATTATTCACATCATAAATAATTTAAACAACTTTGATAATATTGTTAATTAAATTCTTATTTAATTTTATTAAGTAAAATCTGAAAATTTGGGTCCTCACACGTATTTTATATATATATGTGCATGCGTGCTAAACAAGATGAGACAATTAATAACATACTCCTCAAGGCAAATTATATTAAGTTGTAACATTCAAAGATATTTGGAATATTCAACGTCGTCTCCTAGCATAATAAAACGATAGAGTATCAAATACTCAATATAAGTTTGTTGTGCACACACAAGGCTTATATCGATTATTTGAGATGTTGTTTTATCACATTGGATGCTTATAAAGGAATTGAACAATACTATTTTATTGTGTACACATAAGAAAAATATTTTTCTTTTCACTTATATGGAAGTGCTAGGTTGGACTTAACTTTAGAAAATTTTGATTTGGATGTGCACACATATGATCATAATAATATAAGAGGCAAAATAAAAGTAATTACATGTTGATGTAATTGACAATGAGTTGTCTCCCTATTGAATAAACTATAGTTTCTTGTGCACACACAAGGCTATATTTATATCGATAGGATCCTTATCTCACTAGCAAATCTTTAACTAGATTTGCCAAACTGCATAAAGAGGGTAATATAGTTTGATAAGAAATAGTAATTACCAATTTAAAACAATCCTAATTTATTTTGGTAATTAATTAAATGAATAAATGCTAAAATATTTTCTATTTTCACATGCATAATTTTATAAATGTCAAACTCACTATCATTGCGTAGCATACTTGATACTACAAGTTGACTAGACTGAATTACAAGGACTGGTTAAGGAATTTGAGAATTGTTCTCACTGCTGAAAAACTTTTCTATATCTTAAATTCGTTTGTCCCTGCAACTCTTACAGAAAATGCCTCTGAGGAAGAAGTTGCTACTTTTAAGAAGTGGGAAGATGATGTAGTTGTGGCTCAATGCATCATGCTCGCATCCATGACTAACGAGTTTTAGCGTCAGCACGAAAAGATGGATGCTCCTACTATACTGCTGCACCTTAAAAAACTTTATGGTGTGCAAAGTAGGACTACTAGATATCAGATATCTAAGGAGTTCTTCCGATCTCGGATGACCGAGGGCACTGCCGTTGAGACTCGTGTCCTCAATATAATCAATCTGATTAAATAACTTAGATAATTAGGGTTTGTGATGGATGGGGAATTGAATCAAGATCTGATCTTTCAGTCACTCCCTGACACCTCCTCATAATTTGTTGTGAATTTTTACATGAATAAGTTGTACGTCAGCTTGCCCTAGTTACTGAACATGTTGAAAACTGCGGAGGGTCACTTCCTATCTAAGCAGAACGCAGTCTTATTGGTAGATTATTCTTCTAAGAAAAGGAAGAGGCCCAAGGGAACTTCTTAAAAGAAGAAATCAAAGAAGGATAAGGGTAAGGCAAAAGAAAAGGATAATAAGAAGGTAGATCCAGATAGCAAAGGAATGTGCTTCCATTGCAACAAGCTGAGTCACTGGAAAAGAAACTACAAAGAGTATATTGTAAGTTTAAAGCAGAAGAAGCTTGGAGAAGCTTTAACTTCAGATCAAGGTTTATTCATGATTGAAATAAATCTTTTTGTAAGTCAAAGTTCTACTTGGGTATTAGATGTCGGTTGTGGTTCTCACATATGTAATACTATACAGGGACTAAGCAGAAGTAGAAAGCTAAACAAAGATGAAGTCATCGTGCGCGTAAAGAATGAAGCAAAGGTTGTTGTATTAGCCGTATGAACTTATTGTTTAGCATTTCTTACTAGCAAATCCATCAGTTTAAATAATTTTTATTATGTTCCAGTACTTATTAGAAATATTATTTATATTCCTATGTTAGACAATGATGATTTTCACATTATAGTTAAGAATAATAGTTGTTCTATTTATAATGATAATGTTTTATATGGTACTGGTAAATTGCACAATGGACTTTACTTACATGAAAATATATTACAAATTGAACAAACTAAGAAAAGAAAAAGAGATAATGTAAATTATATTTTTATATGGCACTGTAGACTAGGTCATATTAATAAAACTAGATTAAACAAGTTGCATAAAGATGAACTTTTAGAGTTATCTGATTACAAATCATATCCAACTTGTGAATCTTGTCTCATGGGTAAAATGACTAAATCTCCCTTTAGTGAAAAAGGAGAAAGAGTTACAGAGTTGTTATAGTTGGTACACACAGATGTATGTGGGCTGTGACAACACATGTACTAGGAGAGTGTTCATATTTTATTATTTTCACTGATGATCATTCAAGATTTGGATACATGTATTTGATAAAATAAAAGTCTTCATCGTTTTAAAAGTTCAAAGAATTCAGAAGTAAAGTAGAAAAATAAAATGACAAAAGTATTAAAATTCTTCAATCGGATCGAGGTGGTAAATACTTAAGCAATGAGTTTCTCAATTATCTAAAAAAATTGGTATAATCTCACAATGAACTCCACCAGGTACACCATAATTGAATGGTGTATTTGAAAGGAGAAATCGAACATTGTTAGATATGGTTCGTTCTATGATGAGTTTTACAGATCTTTCAATTTTATTATGGGGTTATGCCCTAAAAACGGCTACATATCTACTTAACAAGATACCTTCTAAATCTTTCCTAAAGACTCCATATGAGTTATGGACAGTAAGGAAACCAAGTCTTAAGCATGTTAAGATTTGGGGTTGTCCAACTTATGTCAAAAAGTTTAAGAATTATAAGCTAGAGACACGATCCGGCAAGTGCAAATTTATGAGTTATCCTAAAGAAAGTTTAGGATATTATTCCTATCATCCAACTGATGAACATGTGTTTGTTGCAAAATATACTTTTTTCTTAGAAAATGAGTTTATCCTCTAAGAGGTCAGTAGGAGTAAAATAAAGCTTGAAGAAGTTCAAGAACCAAAAAATACTATGGTCAAAATGAGGTACCTAACTAAGTAACACAACCTATTCATAAATCAAGAAGGGTACCGAAGATACCTGAGATGTATAGATTCATAATGGAAGATGATGATGAGGTACGCATTATAGATGATGATGATCTATGGACTTACGAAAAGACAATGAGTAGTAAAGACTCAGAAAAATGGCTAGCAGCCATGAAATCCGAGATGGACTCAATGTATAAGAACCAAGTATGGACTTTGGTTACTCCACCTGAGGGCATTAAGCCTATTAGGTGCAAATGATTTTTTAAGAGAAAGACTGGAGCAGACGACAAGGTAGAGACCTATAAGGCCCTACTGGTTGCCAAAGGTTTCAGATAAATACAATGTATTGACTATGATGAAATCTTCTCACTAATAGCGATGCTCAAGTCCATTTGAATTTTGCTTGTAATTGCAGCTTATCATGACTATGAGATCTGACAATTGGACGTGAAAACAGCCTTCCTCAATGGAAAACTAGAAGCGGATGTATATATGATACAACTATAAGAGTTTTGTTTTAAAGGTTGGAAAAAATCAGGTCTGTAAGCTACAACAATCTATATATGGATTGAAGTAAGCTTCTCGAAGATGGAACATCCGTTTTAATGAGATAATCAAATAGCTTAATTTTATTAAAAACGAGGATGAACCATGTGTATACAAGAAGGTTAGTGGGAGCACTGTTACATTCCTAGTATTATATGTTGATGATATATTACTGATAGGGAATGATGTTCCAATACTACAGTCGATTAAGATTTGGTTATCTAAACACTTCTCCATGAAGGACTTGGGAGAAACATCCTATATTTTGGGCATAAAGATCTATAGAGATAGATCTAAAATGATGTTTGGTTTGTCCCATGGAACGCACATTGATTCAATGCTAAAGAAGTTTAGCATGGAAGATTCCAAGAAAGGGCACATGTCGATGGGTCCTGGAATACACCTCTTTAATAAGCAGACCCCAAAGACACTTGAAGAGAGAGACCGTATGAATAAGATTCCTTTTGCCTCAGCAATAAGGTCTATCATGTACGGGATGATATGTATAAGACCTAATGTTACTTATACACTTAGTGTAATAAGCAGATATCAGTCTAATCTTGGAGAAGAATACTTGAAGGTAGTGAAAAATATCATAAACTACTTAAGAAGAACTAAGGATATATTTCTTATCTACAGTGGGTTTGATTTGAAACTAGAGGGCTATACAGACTCAACTTTTCAAACTGACCGACATGACAGTAAATGTATTTCGGGTTATGTGTTTACCCTAAACGATGGCACAGTGAGCTAAAAAAGTTCAAAGTAACAAACAGTTGTTGATTTAGTGATAGAGGTAGAGTTCATAGCTGCAAGTGAAGCTACAAATGAGGCTATTTGGATGAAGAAGTTCATTACTGAACTTGGAGTGGTTCCTAGCATTTAAGGACCAATGCCTTTATTTTGTGACAACACAGGAGTTGTTGCACAAGCCAAGGAACTCAGGTCTCATCAGAAATTCAAACATGTGTTGCGACAGTTTCATTTGATTAGAGAAATAATTTAAAGAAGAGATGTTACCTTTGAGCGTGTCGACTCTCTTGACAACATAACATATCTATTTACTAAAGTTTTAACTTAAAAGCAGTTTGATCGTCACTTAGAGAAGATGAGTATTAGATACCATGACGATTGACTTTAGTGAAAGTGGGAGATTGAAAATACTATGCACACAAACCAATCATATGTGATATGATGTAGGATATACTTTGTAATCTTATTCATTTATTAATAAAAATTTATTTATACAAAGGCATTTTTTTTATCCATATTTAATATATGACATTACTTGTGATAAACCCATAGTTGTTGTGTAATACTTTTAGAATCATGATGATGATCATGCTAATGAGATTTAAATTCAAGATAGCCCAAAACTAAAATTGTTCATAATCGCGGGATTACTAAAATAGGGATTAGTGAATCTGAATAGATTAGCACATATTATACTTGCTCTTATGATGATGATGATTGATCTCATAATCATTTGTATAGAAACATTAAAATAAGTATGTAGGTTCTTATTAGAGAATAAGTTCACTGAATGTGACTCGCTCAAGAAACATCTAATGGAGTCTTACTTGTCTGTTAATAGGAATTCATTTTGTGATAGTAGTACAAGTGATCCTCGGACTTGAGATCATTATAGTATCTTATGTATGATGAATTATATTTTGACATATTTCTTTAGACCTTTAAGGTGTATCAAATGGTATGTTCGGATATAATAAGTTGTACATGGAGATAGGTGAATGATTAACAAAGAATCTACCACTTCTAGTAAAAAAATAGAATGTCCTATGCGATTCGATAATGACAACTCAGTAGTCCTTGGCCAAGGTAGAATGAAAATTAAAAAGTAGTTTCTAATTTATATTAATTAGAATTATTCATTTGAGAATCGAAATGCATATAATCAAATATAATACGACTTTACAGTAATACTATGTCTTATATTTGATTGGAACATTGTGAGGTAGAATGATTGAATTGTACAATAATTATTCGCTGAATAGGTTCTTTTGTGATTAAATGTTTAAATTTATATTATCTGAAAATTCGTATATTGCTAAAGGGGCTTACCCTATGGAATAAATATTATTTATTTAAATAAATTAAATAATTTAATTTATTTATATAAATAAGATTAAAATAGTTCTAATTAATTTATTTTATAACCAGTTTAATATGGAGAACTTAAAGGGTCACACCGCAAAAGACAAATAATTATTTAAGAAGTAAATGACATAATTATAATAATAAATTAAATATATTTAATTTATACTATGTGGATAGAATAAATTAAATAGCCTAATATTTATTATTTAGTATTTTAGAAATACTAATTATAAATTAATAAGAGGAGTCTTATTATTATTATTATTACTACTATAATTATTATTTAGTTCCTAAATGGTTTAAGAATTAATTAATAAAAGTACTCTCATAAATTATAATTAAGATCCTAAATGATTTAAAAATTGTGATTATTATATTAAATTAATTAAGTTCCTAATTAGATTAGGAGTTTAATTAAAAACTCTATTTCTAAAGGTGTTAGGATGGTTAACTATATCTATAAATAAAAGAAATCTTATTATGGATTGGGGTTACATACACTTCCATAAGTTTTGGGAGAGTACTCACAAGTTCTCTAGATCAAAAAAATTAGAAGAAAGAGAAAATTAGAGTTTATCATCACCTATTTCTTGAATCCTTATTCTTCCTTGGTGGATCACATCTAGAGGCCAAACACTTGGGTGGCTAACGTTGATCAAAAGAATCTAATCGGTGGAATTCAAGAAGAACATGAAAGAATTGGAGTTGAACACGCACCTATGAAAAGTTAGAATCTATAAGTGTATAATTCTCTATCTCCTTATTGTTAATTAATAGTTATGTTTAATGGTCGATCCTGGATTATAGTTTGTAGTAAAAATTTGAAATTCTGATTTACCATGCTTCCGCTGCCTATATGTAATTTGATTGCATGTTCATAGATATTACAAACCAACACCTCATTCTTCTCTTCCTCTTCCTAAACCTTGCTCATCTTATACACAACCATATCATCATCTTCCCCATCCGAACGAGACATCTTGAAATTGACTTTTTTAGCCTCGTGAATGTGACGTCCCCAAATTCGAGTCCCTCGAACCTCGGGTTCGGTGCTCACTATTCATCACTTGATAAACATCTATAAACTAAATCTTCAATAGCTCGCGAAAAATATACATAAATTTATTACAAAACGTACCATCAATCCCAGGTTCCACTAACATTAATACATCACCATTACCTTATAATACAAAAGGTTTACAACATGAAAATAAAAACTAATTACTTCTACTCGTTCATATTTCCTTTGTCTTTGTACTCCTTAGATCATTCGGCTTAACTGAAAAATAGTTCATGATATAATAAGGGTGAGCAACTACTTTGCTCAGTAAGTTTAAATACACAATAAAGGATATATCATGAATGAAAAAGAATTAACTCTTAGAACTTCAACAATATACAATAATTATGAAGACAATCAACTTTGAATAACTACTTTCAATTGATTTAACATATTGCTTCATCATGTTGAAAGGTCACAAGACTGTGAACATCTGTTTTGAGTATTTATAGTACCCTATAGACATAAGACTGTGATTTCATTTTGAATATTAACAACTATTTTAATTGTAATATCCGAAGATGAGTACTATAGGTGATTAACATATCGTACATTTATATTTTGCACATTATAACCATCCAATTTCGTTTTGATTAGGATTATTCCATCCGACTGTAATTTTATCCTCTCATAATGATTTGTTCATTTCAGCTTTTTCCATTAGATTTCGCACCACAACAATATGGTTTATACTAGCTTTATCAATATTCAGGTTTATGAATTTAATACATGCATAGTCTAGCCAAACAATTGGCATAGATCTTTCTCCTTAAATAGTTCATAATAAGAACAATCAGAATAACTCATGCAATATCAAGCTGAAACAAATAGCATAGATATTTCTCTTTAAATAATTCATAACGTGATCAGTCATGCAAATACACATAAGTGTGATTATCAATAATAACATAGATGTGAAATAACTCTTAATAATTATTTCAACATGCATTTCGAAACTAATTTCAACTTCTAGATACTTATCATAATAAAAATAAGTATATGAAATAAGTTTGAGTCTCAGAATAACTTGTTAAATAAATACAAGTTAAGGTTTAAAGAACTTACCTGTTCCGTTGACTACTGTTATTC
Source organism: Hedera helix (assembly GCA_947179155.2). Taxonomy (NCBI): domain Eukaryota; kingdom Viridiplantae; phylum Streptophyta; class Magnoliopsida; order Apiales; family Araliaceae; genus Hedera; species Hedera helix. The sequence goes on from OX359279.1 coordinate 10,141,050, forward strand.
AACTTAAAATAACTTTCTTTGGATGACCTAACATTCAACAACATTGATCTTCCAATTAGCATATCACGTACAGGTTTATTTTACATTAATAATCTTACCATATATGCCTTAAATCATATGACACTTAATCATAACCTTAAAACACTTAATAATATTATTAATCTTTGATAATATTTTAATCACATAACTATCACTTAATCGCATCATACTATTATCACCTTTGATAATATAATACCCACAAACAAATATTATTAATTGTTTAATAATATTTTAACCATTTATGAATATTATTTCAATAATATTTCATTTAGTCATCAATATTGTTAATTATCTAATAATCCTCTTAATCTCTTAATTATTTCAAACACTTAATAACATTTTTAATAATTAAATAATGTCTTATACTCTTTCCAAGCACATAATATCTTAATTATTTAGAAATATTATTAACAATTTAATAATATTTTACCCTCTTAATAATATTATTAATCCCTTAATAATATTTTAATCCTTTGTTAATATTATTAATCACTTAATAATATTCTATTAGCTTATTAATATTATTAACTATTTAATAATATTTTATTCACTTATTAATATTTTAACCATTTAATAATATTTTAATCACTTATTAATATTATTAACCATTTAATAATATTTTAATCATTTATTAATATTATTAACCATTTAATAATATTTTAATCTCTTATTAATATTATTAATTATTTTATAATATTTTAATCATTTATTAATATTTTAACCATTTAATAATATTTTAATAACTTATTAATATTAGTAACCATTTAATAATATTTTAATCATTGACTAATGTCTTTAATTATTTAATAATATTTTTCTCATGTACTAATGTGATTACTCATTTAATAACCTTTTAATCATTTACTAATGTTATTAATTATTTAATAACCTTTTAGTTACCTACTAATATTATTAATCCTTTAACAATATTTTAATAATCTTTAAACCATACAAATAGTTAACTTTTTAATTGTGTTAACCTTAATCTTTATTTTAAACATTTAACTACCAATTGGTCACTCATAGACTCTAAATATATTAGTTTATTATATAAACACCTTCATTTTACACTTATTTCAACTTAATTTTCTAAAAAAAACTTGACCTGGACCGACCTGACTCGACCCGGATAGCAAAAATATGTTTCTAGCAGTGTGTTCCACCGCTGCGGTGGTGGTTTCCACCGCTGCGACAGTTACAAAATTTTAGAAACCCTAATTGGAGGACTATCCGACCCTCATTCACTAAAACTGCCATAACTTCTTCATTTCAAAATAATTTGGGGTGATTTTTGAGTCCATACTCTTCATAATTTTCTCCTCTACAACTTCTCTTTAGATTATTGATCTAAATTCCAAACAAAACTAGAATCAAAACTGCTCACAAAGACAAGATGAAAACTAACATCACAAATCCTTGGTTTTATTAGTTCAAACTTGAATAAAATAAAATCTACACATTCATATGACACCAACTCAGTGTTGTTATCTTTCTAACTTCTTGTTTTACAATATTTCATGGTTCAATCACATATTTAAAAATGTTTTGACATGAAATTTTAGATCAAACCATCTAGGGTTTCCAAATCGACCTCCTTTAGTAAAATGACCATAACTTGTTTATTTCTTCATATTTTTTAATCGTTCAAGTTGGGTTAACTCCATAACTCATAGACCTATCATTCAAGATTCATAGATCATAAAAATAACTTATATATCGCAAATCACAAATCATTAACCTAGACATTTAACTAGAATTTGTAAAACTAAGCATGCTTATACAACTATTCATTCCGTCATCATCCATACAAAACATGTTAGAATACAAATCTAGCATATTTAATCATCAACATTCATAAATATTCAAGTTCTAACACCACATAGGTTTTTTATTTTCACATACAAAACTAAATAAAAAAAACTAAGGCTCAAAGAAACTTTTAAACCTTTAATGGAGACCTCTTCATGAAAATGGTTAGAACTCTTCCTTGATCTTCTTGAACTATTCGAGAATGACTAACACCTTTAGTAAATTAGCTCTTAAACTCACAAGGATAACTCTTATTTTTCTCTAGAGCTTCTCTCACTAAAACACTTGAACTAGCTAGCAAATGACCAACCTTTGCTAGCTCTTTCTCTCTTCTCTATATATAGAACTTAGGTAAGCTCACTTAACTCCCTTAATCATCTAATGTTGGTCAATTAACTCCATGATTCATGCTTACTATTCTCATAAATGACTAGCTTGATTGACCATCTTGAATGACCAATATGAATGACATACATCAAAACTTAAAATAAGCAACCAATGAAATAATTTTCACACCCCATGGGGGCCCCACCCCAACGGCCATTTGGCCTTTTTCTTCTCCATTTTTGATTTTATTTTTATCTTATATAATCACACACACACACACACACACACACACACACACACACATATATATATATATATATATATATATATATATATATATATATATATATATATATATATATATATATATATATATATATATATATATATATATATTGACCAATATTTAGACTATGATATGGGCTCCCCTTTGGGTAATTTAAATAAATTCAATGTGGGCTTTTAGATTAATTTTGTTTGGGCTCCCTCATTGATTCACATTGGACTACTTCATTTATCTATTTAAGTCATCAACACTTGGGCTCCCAACAATTAAATCAATTGGGCTAACTATGTCACTTGAAATAAAACAAGTATTGGATAGTTAAAATTAATTTGGACTCACCATATATTTTATATATGGTTCACTAATTAAATCATATAAGGCTACTACATTGGGCTTATAAAATAAACGCATTAGTTTAATTACATAATCCAATTAGACTTGCTATTTATAAGTTCATTGGACTACTTAATTAAGTTAGTCTACAAAACACTAACACTTAATATATCCTGAGTTTATTTTATTAACATAATAACACTGATACATACTAGTACCTCAACTTGATACCATAAATTTTCAAACAGTATCTACCACCACTCCGGCGATGAGGACCACCACTGCGACGATAGTTCTGATTTTCAAATTCTAGGGAATTTCACCGCGGCGTTGGTGAAACCTACCGCTGCGACGGTAGTGCTGATTTTTCAAAACCCTAAATCACATTAATATAAGTATTTCGACTTCATTAAATTTAATTAACTCCTTTTTATCATAAACTTGAGTTTATAATATAGTTACCCAAACACATACAATTATTCTCGCATTGAGATATCTTTATTAAGTCATTTATTTTTTCATTCTCATTAATCATACAAGTAATTCACTTGTTCACTATATATCTTTTTATTTGCCATTCAAGGCCAACATTCAAACTTTATATTTTCATCACATAAGCTTTTCTTGCATTTCTTTTCCTTCTTTAGTTAATTCAAATAAATTTAATTAACTAACTTACTACATCTCATCATACATCATAAACACATACTTCATACATCATATTTTATCATGAATAAATAAATAAATAAAAATTTAGTTCGTAATTTTTCGGGTTACTACAGTGAAACTTCTTGCCATTTTCTAATGTAACTACCTCACATTGTTCCCTACCTTTCAATTGAACCATCCTATTTACGTGAACCTTTCTATTGAACTGTAACCGTTATTCTGAACTGTGGATCTTGAGTATCATTTTTAAATTTCACTCCACATCATGTTGACAATTTGGACAATATTTGAATCTGCACAAAGTAAACTTCTGATACTTATTGTTTATCCTGTTTCTTCTGTTCATCATTTATGTCATTCTAATCATCCAAAATCAAGTTGTTGTGAATATCTGTGGCCGGGGGCACAGATGTGATATAATTGTTGAACAGATGATAGGTTAAAGGCGATATAATAGGTTAAAGGCGATACATCTGTTCGGTGTCTTTTATGGCACGTGGTGAATGTTCTCTTTGGCCCGTAGCGCAAAGATGAACTGTTGTTTGGTATGATTATGACCAAAGGCTGAATCTGGTATAATCATGATCGTTGGTGTTATATTGAATGTCTTTGACCCGTAGTGCAAAGATGAACTGCTGATCTCCATGATTATGATCAGGAACTGTGAATTGTATTATCTTGACTAATGGTATTTCAGATGATAAAAGTTGATGATGTTTTTCCTAAAAAGAGAAGCGAGTGGACACTATAGTCTGCATTATTCTTCTAATAGATTGCTTATTCCGCTGCTACTATTGATCTGAACATTGTTTAAGAATTTAACTGCAGTTTTTGATATAAACCTTGTAGTCTATTGTATTCTATCAAGAACTCAACTGTTGAAGGCTAATGATAATTTATTCGTCATTATCATAGTCATGATATTCTTTACTGGGCTTTTTGAGCTCACCCTTTCTTTTGTTCCATTGTTTTTCAACAGGAGATGGAAACGTAGTTGGGTCTAGCCGGGGAATAGAGTGAGAGTCTGAGGAATAGCTATCGTAGTCTTCACGCGTTGTAAAATAGTGTGATAATAAAGTGAAGACTTAGTTGTGTATTATTATACACTGTATTGTTGAATGTTGTTCTACCTTATAATAATTTTGTTGTAGTCTTTTGACGACTCAAGTTTAGGCTATATGAGCCCAGATTTAGGGGCGTCACAGTTGGCATCAGAGCTTAGGGATATGGTCTTTAATGGAGATTTGGGGTTAGAACTAGGAGGGGAGAGACGAATAGAATTAATCACTAGTGTGTCCTACCTAAATTAGATTTTGTTATCTAATGAATCGATTTGAATGTAGGTACATGAAGAGATGAATCAGTTTGTTTGAACTAACAATTATTTTGTGACAACAGTTTAGTATGGCATCTGGAAATCAAGAGGTTAATTATGGAATACCTGAAGCGAATGTAGCCGAGAATCAAGAGGCCCCAAACAATCCTCCTGCCAACTCAGGAAATAATGTTCCTGATAACATGATGAACGATGGATTCTTTAGGAATTTCATGCAGTTCATACAGAATCAAGCAAGAGGAAATCCAGTCAATAATAACGGTAGAAACGCTGGTAATTTGAGGATGGTCACTGTCAAGCAATTTAAAGAATTGGGACCACCTGAATTCCACGGGAAGCCTGACCCACTCAAAGCGGAGGCATGGCTGAAGCAGACGACAAAAATACTTGATGTCTTACAATGCGCTGATGATCAGAAGGTGTCATTCGCCACTTTTATGTTACGAGGTGAGGCGGACCATTGGTGGGAAGCGGTAAAATGCATCAACCCTTCAGCACTCGAAATGTTTTGGACATAATTCGAAGAACTGTTTAACGAGAAGTATTTTCCAGAAAGAATCCGCCATATGAAAGAGGTGGAATTCATTAAGCTGGAGCAGGGAAACATGACAGTCTCCCAATATGAAGCTAAGTTTGCCGAGTTATCTCGTTTTTCCACCCATCTAGTGGATGACGAAGCACGAATGAGTCGGATGTTCCTAAGAGGTTTGAGATTCAAAATTCGTCAACAACTTAGCTCTCATAAATTTAGTTTGTATTCAGATGTTGTGGATATGGCTCAAAGGGTGGAGCAAACAGATGAAACATTGCAGCCAAGAGTTAATGATCAGCATAGAGAAAGGAATGACAACAACCACAGGAACGAGAACCATCGAGGAGGTAATCAACACTTCGGTGGTAATTCCACATCAAATAACAGAATAGGAGAATCCAGTGGGAACAATTTCAAAAGAAAGAGATTCCATAATAATTATGGAAGGGCACCAGCACTGACCCCAGTTTCAAGGGGAGAAGATCAACCACCAGTGAGATGCTATAGGTGTGGTCAGGAAGGTCACGTCAGTCCAAACTGTACACAGCAGTCTAAAAAGTGCTACAGTTGTGGGAAAGAGGGTCATCTTGCGCGGTTTTGTCCTGCCACAAAATCAAGTCTAGCTGCAATGATGATACCAAAAGCTAGCGCGGATAAAGGAAAATCTGTAGTTCAAGGGAGAGCTTTTGTTGTGACATCCCAAATGGCACGAAACTCGAACGAGGTGATAACCGGTAAGCTATTCATAAATTCTCGTGAAGTCTACGTTTTGTTAAATACTGGCTCTACCCATTCTTTTATCTCACCTGTATGTGCTCAGTGTTTAAACTTAACTCCTGAAAATTTGGACTTTGACTTATCAGTTGAAACCCCATTAGGAGAAATGACCATTACATCTACTGTCTATAAATCTTGCCTAGTTCAAATCAACAACCTCACATTACCTGTTGACCTTATTTCTTTGGAGATGCATGAATTTGATGTGATTTTAGGAATTGATTGGTTGACTACCCATCATGCTAAAATTGATTTTTTTCATAAGATTATTAGTTTTCATATTCCTAATCAACCTGTCATGCAAATTCAAGCAACTAAACCATTGAAATCTATAACTGTTATTTCTAGTCATAAAGTCATTCGTTTATTGAAAAACGGATGTCAAGCCTTTTTAGCTCATATCACTGATTTGAACAAAAATACGTCAAACTTGAATAATATTCCCATTGTTAATGAGTTTCCTGACGTTTTTCCTGAAGAACTTCTTGGCTTACCCCCAAACCGTGAAATTGAATTTTGTATTGATCTTAAACCCGGTACCAAGCCCATTTCCAAAGCTCCATACCGAATGGCTCCCATTGAACTTCAAGAGTTAAAAGTCCAACTACAGGAATTGTTGGATACCGGTTTCATTCGTCCGAGTGCATCACCTTGGGGTGCTCCTGTTCTATTTGTGAAGAAGAAAGACGGGAGTATGAGATTGTGCATTGACTACCGAGAATTGAATCATGTCACCATCAAAAACAGATACCCGTTACCTCGGATTGATGACATGTTTGATTAATTGCAAGGTGCTCAACATTTCTCAAAGATTGATCTCCGTTCTGGATATCATCAGTTAAAGGTTAAAGCTGAGGACATTCCAAAGACTGCTTTCAGAACTCGTTATGGGCATTATGAGTTCTTAGTCATGCCTTTTGGACTAACTAATGCTCCTGCAGCTTTCATGGACATGATGAACCAGATATTCAAAGAACATTTGGATCATTTTGTAGTTGTCTTTATTGATGACATTCTCATATACTCCAAGAGTCGTGAGGATCATGAACAACACCTGAGATTAATACTTCAAAAGCTATGTGAGAACAAATTGTATGCCAAGCTAAAGAAGTGTGAGTTTTGGCTTGAGGAAGTCACGTTCCTTGGGCATGTGATTTCCAGTAAGGGAATATCAATTGATCCTGCAAAGATCGAAGCGATATTAAATTGGGAGCAACCTCGGTCAATAACTGAAGTGCGAAATTTTCTGGGCTTAGCTGGTTATTATCGGATATTTGTTGAAGGATTTTCTCGAATCGCCACTCCATTAACTCAGTTGACTCGGAAAAGTACAAAATTCGTATGGAACGAGGAATGTGAGAAAAGTTTTCAAGAACTCAAGAAGAGACTTATTTCAGCTCCTGTTCTGACCATACCATCAGGATCAGGAGAATTTGTTATCTACAGCGACGCTTCAGGCAAAGGTCTAGGCTGTGTCCTTATGCAACATGGAAAGGTTATAGCCTATGCCTCTCGACAACTCAAAGATTATGAGAAAAATTATGCTACTCATGATCTAAAGTTGGCAGCAGTCGTTTTCGCGTTGAAGATATGGAGACACTACTTGTACGGAGAAAAAGTGGATATCTATACGGATGATAAAAGTCTCAAATATTTCTTCACCCAGAAGGAACTCAACATGCGACAACGACGTTGGCTTGAGCTGTTGAAGGATTATGACCACACAATCCAGTATCACCCGGGAAAGGTGAACGTTGTAGCTGACGCTTTGAGCAGAAGATCTTATGCAAGTACAAGTGCACTGCTAACAACACAAAAGCGTATTTTATACGACTTGCAAAAGATGGGGATAGAGCTAAAAACGCCAATGACCCACTTGAAGATTGTGCACGTACGAGTAGAACCAACTTTAATCGATAAAATTAAAGCTGCTCAAGCTACTGATCCGGAGCTAATGAATATGATGAAGAAAGTACAAGAAGGTGTTATTCCTGAGGCAAGAATCGACGAGAAAGGAATACTTAGAGTTAACTCTCGGCTCTGTGTTCCTAACGATCCTGAATTGAAGCATAAAATCATGATGGAGGCACACAACACGCCGTTTGCAATCCACCTAGGGAGTACCAAGATGTATCGAGATCTTCGACATACATTTTGGTGGAACAATATGAAAAGGGAGATTGCAGAGTTTATCTCAAGGTGCCTAACTTGTCAACGTGTCAAGGCAAAGCATCAAGTACCTAAGGGTCCATTACAACCACTTGAGGTTCTTGAATGGAAGTGGGAACACATCAATAAGGATTTCGTGACGGGTCTTCCCAAAGTTTCTCAAGGCTTAGATGCAATTTGGGTCATCGTAGATAGATTGACCAAATCCGCACATTTCTTGCCTATACGAGAAAACTTTTCACTTGAACGTCTTGCCGGTATGTACATAAATGAGATCGTGAGATTGCATGGCATGCCAGTTTCCATAGTTTCTGATCGAGATCCTAGATTCACTTCACGCTTTTGGATCAGTCTACAAAAAGCTATGGGCACTGAACTACGTTTTAGTTCTGCATATCATCCTCAAATGGACGAACAATCGGAAAGGACGATCCAGACCCTCGAAGATCTTTTGAGACTTTGTGTACTAGACTTCAAAGGAAGTTGGGATAAGTACTTGCCATTAGTGGAATTTTCTTACAACAACAGTTACCAAGCAAGCATAGGCATGACTCCATTCGAGGCTTTGTATGGAAGGAAGTGTCGCTCTCCAATATGTTGGAATGAGGTAGGAGAAGCAAAATTGTTGGGACCCGAGTTGGTACGCTTGACAACAAAAAAGATCCAAATGATCCGACAACGAATACAGACCGCACAAGAACGACAAAAGAGTTATGCTGATCTTCATCGGAGAGACGAAAGTTTTAACGTCGGAGATCATGTATTCTTACGTGTTTCTCCATGGAAAGGGGTTACAAGATTCGGAAAGAGAGGAAATGTCAACCCTCGATTTATTGGCCCATTTGAAATTCTCGATCGAATAGGAACCGTAGCCTATAGACTAGCCCTACCACCAAGTATGTCTCGCATCCATAACGTTTTTCACATATCTATGTTACGTAAATATGCGAAGGACCCAAACCACGTCATTGAGTTAGAACCAGACGTTATAGCAGAGGATTTAACGTACGAGGAGGTACCTGTTAAGATCCTAGATAAGAAGGAGCAAATCCCACGCTCAAAGGTTATACCTCAAGTTAAGGTTTTATGGAGGAACCAAGATACTGAGGAAATGACCTGGGAGCTAGAATATAAAATGAAATCTAAGTATCTTTACCTCTTCGATATGTCAGGTATGTCAATTTCGGGGACGAAATTTCATAAGGAGGGGAGGTTGTAAGACCCCGAATTTTATGAAATATAAAATTTAAATTTTTCTTCATATATATTTTCATGGAACAGTAAGTGGTTAAATTGATAAAGTTAAAAGTTAAGGATGTTATGTGTAAATTATATTATGTCGGACAATATTCTTTTGGTCGGGAAATATTCGTTCTGTCGGGAAATATTCGTACGACGGCGCCGTACGAACCAATCATTGGTGGACCCCACAAAGAATAATTGTCGGATATAGAAAATGACATAAACAATTTTTAATTGGTCAATGGTACTATTACTTTTAATCGTTAAAATATCCGGTGGTAAAAAAATAGTAATATACGGTATTACAAGTAACACACGGTATTGCACAGTAGCACACGGTATTGCACAGTAGCACACGGCATTGCACAGTGTTTCATATTATTAAACTGATAAAGTGGTTATCGTACAATATTTGACTTTATTGTCACATGCACAATAATTCATGTTATTAAATTGATAATTGTCACAGTAGCATATGCACGGTAATTCACATTATTGAATCAATAATTGTCATGACACAGTAACGTATTCCTTCCTTTACATGCTTTCTGCATTATTGTTCTCTCTACTATGATGTTATTTAAACAGTTATATTTCATTAATTAATTGACTTGATATCTAACTCAGAAAGCCAACTACACTGTATTTATAACAATTAGTCATAATAATGAATATGTATGAATTATTGTTGAATAATTGAATTGATAAAGTTATTTGTTTATAATATAAAGTTAGGTGATATAAAATGAATGGTATAGATTAAAGACAATATAGAATTTGAAATGGATGATGTAGATTAAAAGATGATATTTAAATGAATGGTTTAGATTAAAGAAATCTTAAAAGATGAAATGAATGGTATAGATTAAACATTATCTTGAAATGAACGGTTTGGATTAAATTAGGAAATCTTGGTTATGATAAGATTTTTGGCTATAAATAAAGGCCTTAATTTAAGGATTTTTCATAAACTTTCTTACTTGTTCTTTCTTTCTCTCTCTAAATACTTCTTGTGAAAGTTCTCTCTAAGTGTGCTTAAGTCATCTTGAGTATTTGTGAAGATCTATAAGTGTACGTGTACTGTTCAAGTTAATCAACCTCATTTAAATCAATATCCAGTCACGTGTTAAGGTAAAGGATTATCATTATTTGATTCTCAAAAATAATATCGTTTCTTCCTTACTCGTAAGATGTGCCTTTTATTTCCATGTATTAAATTATGGGAATAACCTTACGGCGCGGATTACCGCCTGTTGGTGAATAACCTTTCGTATTCATTCCTTATTAATCTCTGAGAATAACCTTACTGCGCGGATTACCGCCTGTTTGGTGAATGACTCTTCGTATTCAATTTTTATTAAATTGTGGGAATAACCTTACGGTGCGGATTACCGCATGTTGGTGAATAACCTTTTGTATTCATTCCTTATTAATCTCTGAGAATAACCTTACTGCGCGGATTACCGCATGTTTGGTGAATTACTCTTTGTATTTATTTCTTATTTGTCTCTTGTGGAAATAATTTGTCTACACGAATTATCACATGACACTTTTATAGCATATTCGTTTATAATATCATTTTCTTTCATATTCGTAATTGATATTATTTTTCTGTATACTCATAAGGGATACCATCTTTTTCATCTTCCATTATTCAAACTTACTATGGTAAGGGATATTAATTTCCTTCACCTTTTGTTAATCAAACTTGCTACGGTAAGGGATATTATTTTCTTTCATACACCTAAATCGAAACTTATTATGGAACTATTGCTTCTATAATTCTTGAAAATATTATATGTTCCATAATAGTTGCACTTCATCATTTCAATTGAACCATCCTATTTACGTGAACCTTTCTATTGAACTGTAACCGTTATTCTGAACTGTGGATCTTGAGTATCATTTTTAAATTTCACTCCACATCATGTTGACAATTTGGATAATATTTGAATCTGCACAAAGTAAACTTCTGATACTTATTGTTTATCCTGTTTCTTCTGTTCATCATTTATGTCATTATAATCATCCAAAATCAAGTTGTTGTGAATATCTGTGGCCGGGGGCACAGATGTGATATAATTGTTGAACAGATGATAGGTTAAAGGCGATATAATAGGTTAAAGGCGATACATCTGTTCGGTGTCTTTTATGGCACGTGGTGAATGTTCTCTTTGGCCCGTAGCGCAAAGATGAACTGTTGTTTGGTATGATTATGACCAAAGGCTGAATCTGGTATAATCATGATCGTTGGTGTTATATTGAATGTCTTTGACCCGTAGTGCAAAGATGAACTGCTGATCTCCATGATTATGATCAGGAACTGTGAATTGTATTATCTTGACTAATGGTATTTCAGATGATAAAAGTTGATGATGTTTTTCCTAAAAAGATAAGCGAGTGGACACTATAGTCTGCATTATTCTTCTAATAGATTGCTTATTCCACTGCTATTATTGATCTGAACATTGTTTAAGAATTTAACTGCAGTTTTTGATATAAACCTTGTAGTCTATTGTAATCTATCAAGAACTCAACTGTTGAAGGCTAATGATAATTTATTCGTCATTATCTTAGTTATGATATTCTTTACTGTGCTATTTGTGCTCGCCCTTTCTTTTGTTCCATTGTTTTTCAACAGGAGATGGAAACGTAGCTGGGTCTAGCCGGGGAATAGAGTGAGAGTCTGAGGAATAGCTATCGTAGTCTTCACGCGTTGTAAAATAGTGTGATAATAATAGTGAAGACTTAGTTGTGTATTATTATACACTGTATTGTTGAACGTTGTTCTACCTTATAATAATTTTGTTGTAGTCTTTTGACGACTCAAGTTTGGGCTGTATGAGCCCAGATTTGGGGGCGTCACAACTAGGTAAAATATTACGAAGGCAATTATTGACTAAATTGACAAGTTGTTCCCTCTAAATCTCCATATTTTGTACTGATTTTTCATTGCTTTTAATGCTCATCTCAGATCACTCTATGCCTTTAGTAACGATTTCCTCCAAATTTAATTTTTTCTCTTGTTGCGGTGGAGGTTGATACGAAACTTCATACGATTGAGGTTGATATAAAAATTCTAATGGGTATGAAATTTCTAGAGCAAAAACTTCTTGATTATTCATTCTTATCTAAGTTTGCTCTAAAAATCTATCAAGAATTTTCTCCAAATTAGATTTTTATTCTTGTTGCGGTGGAGGTTAGTATTGAAAATCCTGATGATATGATATTTCTGAAGCATAAAATTGGTCTTGATTGTTGTTATTTCATGAATAATTCGGATAATCCTATTAGGGGTGCACACAAAACCGACCAAAATCGAAAAATCAACCAAACCGTTACTATTTCAAACCGAAAAATGTAAAATCGAAAAAATCAAACACTATAAAACTAAAAAATCGAGACTAGTTCAGCCGGTTTGGTTTGGCTTCTCAAAAAATCGAAACCGACCAAACTGATTGAACAATTTAAAATTATAATATAATTTATATGCCTTCCTAATAAATATTTATTTTATATAATTATATATTTATTATATGCCTTTATTGTGACAAATTTGCAAAATTTCTATCATAGTGAGTGAGTTAGGTGATTTTTGTTTTTCGGATTTAAAGAACTTCTATTATAATTAGTAGTTATTGAGTTAGTGATTTATTATTTGTTATGAAAAATTGGCAATATAATAAATATCAAATTATCAATTACGAAATCGAATAAACTGATAATCGATTACGATGAAAAAATTTGGGCGGTTTTGATTTTTAATTTTTTATAACCGACTTAAATGGTTTGGTTTTTTTTTTTTTCCAAAAAATCGACCGTGTGCACCCCTAAATCCTACCAACTCGGATGATAATAATTTGGGCTGTAACTATATTGCCGTTGATTGTAGGTATTCTGAATAGATTGATTTTCAAGAGCGTTAATTTATCTTTCAAGCTCCGCAAACTGTGCATTCCATTAGTCAGATATTTCTGCCACACTTGGTTGAATCATCCTCTCATAAGACCATTGATAATTAAATGCATTCATCGTACTGGAAAAGAAAAATCAAATCAAATAAAAAATAAATAAATAAAAATATACAAGTTTAAATTAAAACTAATTTAGCTAAAATTAATATTGACAAAAAATATTAAATTAATTTCCCGGCAACGGAGCCAAAAACTTGTTTGCCTAATTTTTAATAGGAATTTACACGCAAATATACGCATCCCACAAGTAATAAAGTGATTAAGTCAAGTGTCGAACTCATAGAGAATTAAACATAATTAATACCAAATACTAATTTAATATCAAATTAATTTTAATTAAACAATCGCAATTAAAGTATAAAATAAAACTAATTAAAATTACTAACTAAATTAATTTAAATAGAAAGAATTAAATCAGATTAAAAATACTTAATATTACAATTTCCTTAAATTATTCATTTAAATCTCTTTACCTTCTTTTTAATTAATTAATTACATAAAATTGTTAATTGAGAATACTTAAATATTTATTAACCTTTATCAAAAATTAATAAAAAGGCATATTTCAGTTATCTTGTTATGTTCATACAAAACATTTAAAATAGATTCATCAAGTATAAACTTTCTATAAAGTTACATGTGTCGTATAGATATATTCATCATATACATTATTATGCAATTTATCCTAAAAATAATAAACAAATTCACATGTTATTATATCTGAATCTAAACCTATAATCCATTTTTAATTTCATATAGATTATCTTATTAATTATTGCACAAATAATTATACATGAACGTACAAAATATGATAAACAATTCATATATAATTATCAATAATTAAATAATAATAATAATTTAAGCTACACATTGGTTTTAATTGCAATATCAATTAAATTAGCCTATAACTAAATAATAAATTATCCACAAACACTTTCACATCTCAAAATTACAAAAATAAAAGAGAAAGAAAAGAATCAAATCTGTGTTTTGATATCCGTCTATCACTCGGATCATAGTCCTCAATTCCCAAGCTCCGTCTTTAATTCTCGAATCATTCTCTTTGAATATTTATTTATAATTCTACTTCTAACTATGGTAATCTAATATTAATATATGTTAAGGTATTATAATGTATGTTAATGTGCTGAGAACAAGTCTTTAATAGTGTATTTATAGGACTACAATAATAATTCTAATCAAAATTGGAATTAAAAATCAATTAGGAAAAAAAAAACTAAATATCCTGGATCTGCTTTAGCACGCCCAGCCAAACGCGTCCCTATCGTTGACCAAGTCAGCACAACTGCGCTGTGCGCATATGGCGCGCGTGCCCTTTCCTTTTGCTGAACAAATTACCAAACGACAACGTTTTTCTATTTGCATGTTGCTTACCAGCGTTCGCGCATGGCGCGGAACCTACTACTCCCATAACACGCCAAACGACGTCGTCTCCAATGCACGCTGCAGCTGTCCCGTGTGCCATGCGCGCCTAAAATCCTTCTACTGAAATTACAAACATGCCACCGGTTAGTAACTTCACTTTAATTACAGGTTTGCCATTCCTTCAATTTTTCTACAAAGTTAAATATAAATTAATTAAAAATCAATAAAAATAACAAATAATAATAATAATAATGCATAATAATAAATAAAACACCTAAATTACTAAAAATACTTAAAAACTTGCAAATAATTAAGCCTACAAATACTCAATAAATAAGTATAAAAACCTATTATCAATAATATCACACATACAATCATACTCAATTTGTTTGATTTGAAAGAGGATCTTCTATAATTTCAAATGCAAGAGGTTATGTCTTAGCCTATTTGATAGAACTTTTTTTGTCTAATAACTAATAATCACTCATCCAAAACTAAAATAATTGAAGGACCCTTCTGACTAAACAAAAAATATGTAATTGTACTCATAGTTATTTATTTATTTATTTTGCTTCATCCAATATTGCTCGCGTGGGTACTCCCTCTAAGGAGGAACGCTCTCTTACCGATGTATTTTTTCATCTAAAAATTCCGGCTGATCGCTGAGCCCCATTCATCTTTGCAAATACTAGTTTAACGTTGGGGGGTAGTGATTTAATAGTAGCGGGTGGCAAAGTTTGGATCTCACCTTATAAAAGTATTTTATATAAACCAAACTGATCTTGTATTAAATTATTTATATTTATTGTGGTAATTGGTTTAATTGTCTTATATTTAATTTACAAGAACTAAAACTTCAAAGTTATAATTCTTTTTCTTATAATTTGTATACTTGACATAACTGTGCCATAACACTTTAAATCTACTAATGTAAGAAGCATTCAGTGAACAACAAACAAATATGGAACAAAAGGGTAGACTTAAGTAGAGTGAGTTAGGAATTAAGTATTTTTTGTTCCAAGACTAATAGTATAGAAAGGCCAAAAGAGTTGGGTTTTCTAAATAAGTGAGGAAAATGAAAGACATCTAGTTTTAAGGCCAATCAAAAGAGGAATACAAGTGCCTTGAAAAGGAAATGAATATGCTTTACTCGAGGATACTAGGGTAAAAGTCCTAAAATAGAAACAAATTGGTATAAAGGTTTATCGACCTACATAAATAATTTAAGTTTTTATTAGTGGAAAATTTTTAAATCTTGGAGAGGAGTTTGAAAACTGAAATAGGTGTATACACCTATTAGGGGTATATATAGCAAAATAGGATATATCACTATGTTCACTGTTTAACATTTCTCTATGCCTATATCTTTACTTTATTCGAAACAATATTTTGACAAATTTCCATAGGAACTTAGATATAATTTTTTTCAAAGAGTCAAGATTTTTAAAATGTCAATTAATATATTCAAGTCCTTTCCCTTCTAGATTAATTCGGACCTTATTACTTCCATTCTAAAATATAATATCATTATTAATTTTATGAAGTTAATTTAATATATTTTTAAATTTAAAATTGACACAAATTCATTTATTTTTAATCAATATAATAATAAATATTATAAACAAATAAAAATAACTATTAATTATAAGATTCATTATTTTTTAATTTTTAATAAATTTTATCAATTTTAAATTAATTTTTAAAAGTCAATAATAATTTTATAATTTAAAACATAGGGAGCATTTTCTTATATGAAAATAATGTTTTATTATTTACTCAAGTGAAAAACTAAGCATCCAATTTGTCGCATTGCGACGATTTTGTCATTCAATCTCTCTAATTCTTTTTTTTTTCTATAGCAAGAAGGAGAATTAATTTTAAAACAAAATCTAAAATGGATTTTGAATTTTGTAAAGTACATTGACGTTCATCCTAATTACATATTTTGGATTTAAGTGTGTTTGATTATATCTTAATACATCTTGAGAGTCCACCTCTTAATATATCTCAATGTGGTACTCTAAATAATTTAGATTTAATTTTGTATCTTAATGATTTAGAGGTATTCAAATATTTTTTTTTATCCCAATTTCAAATATTAAAATGTATTAAGATGTGATCTATTAAAATGTATTAAGATGCAATCAAACATAAAAGATTCATAAATCAAAGGCAAAACAAACAAAAACAATTCTTCATTCTTTGTTTTGATGTAAACTTATGATTTAATGACCAAAAAAATTAATAAACTCTTATCAAACTAACAAAAAATCAAAAAATTATTTTTTTTTGGCACCAAATTCATTGAATTTTCAAACAATTGTCAAAATACCTAAACTTGGCTATATAAGTTAAGTTGTACAAATAATTTGGTCAAATTTTGGATATTTTTGGTATTTGTTTGAAGATTTCAATAATTTTAATGCAATAAATAAATAAATAAATGGTATAATTTTTGATAACTCGACAATAGTTGAATGGTTTCTTAGTCTAAACTAAATGACTTGTTCAAAATACTGTTACCATTTACAACTGTTTAGTGGCATGTTGTTGGAACACTGATGCTCCTTTTACAGTCTCAACATAAAGAATAAATCATATTTTTTCTAATCTTTCGTTTTATTTATATATAAAAATAAAATAAAATAAAGGTTAAAAGAGTTTATATTTTATAAATAAGTAGGGTCCTACTTTATATGCTTAAAAAAATAAATTAATGAGTAAAAAAATTAAATACATATGGCAACAAATTAACGACAAAATAATTGTAAATACCGACATGAGTATACATGAGATATAAGATAATTAAAAATGATTCTATTCTAATTTAATAATCACAATTAAATTTTTTCATAGATTTATTGACATATAAATTATTTTTTAAAAATAAAATAATCCAAATTCATGGTATAGATTCTCGTTTGTGTCTAGAATCTACGGATAAAGTCTCCATGACATACACATTAATCAGATATTTTAATATTCACATCTTTATTAATTTATATATTTAATTTATTTAATTAATATATTTTATTTGATCAAGTAAAGGATAATTATTTCAGTTTTTAAATATTAAAAAAGACTCTAGGAGGATTATCATGAAAAAATTGAAATCAATTTGGAGATGAAGGGATAAGAAAAAAAAATGACTAAGTTCAATATATTTTAAATTAAATGATAATTTATTTTTTTTATATATAGGACTTTTGTTTTAGAGAAAGGGAGGAAGTATTTTTCTTTTATTCTCCTTCACATCCGGCTAAGGAGATATTAAGATATTTTCTTTCTGCAAGCAGCTTTAGGCTGTAGGAAATTTAGAATCAGGGAGTATATATTGTTAATCATTAAATGTCACATTCTTTATTAATTTAATAAAGTTATTTTCAATTATTCTTCTATTAATTTTTATTTTATTTTATACAATTAATATTAGTAGTTAAAATTTATTTTTTTCTTTATTATGAATTTCATGGTCAACTAAATTTTTTACACTTAGGATACATATTAATATTTTTTTTCTATTCCGATATTAATACCTAATTGTTTACTCTTTTATTTTTGCATTCGCGCAAAATTCATTGTGACTCTTATATTAATTATGAGGTTTTGACATTCCTCCAATTTTCCTACAAAGTTAAATATAAATTAATTAAAAATCAATAAAAATAATATAAAAATAACAAAAATAATAATAATGCATAATAATAAATAAAATACCTAAATTATTAAAAATACTTAAAAACTCATAAATAATTAAGCCTAAAACTACTCAATAAATAAGTATAAAACCTATTATCAATAGTATAGACATTGTGCACTTGCAGTACATAACTTATATTTGTTCATATTAATTATATGTGAATCATTATTATTTTTAATGGGAAGGAAAAACTAAAATTTAAAATTAATTTAGGAAAAAAAGAACCTAATTATTATGTTAGTATTAGTGAATTCAAGTTCCTAGGTAATTTTTTTCATTACTAGTTTTCGGTATTAATTTTAAATTTGTATTATTTAGTTAATTAATCATCTCTACCATTTTTATTTCTAATTTGCCTGTAATATAAATTAAGAATTTGATAATTAGTTTAGTCTCTGTGGTTCGACTTGTACTTGTCAGCTTTATAATAGACATTGTGCACCTGCAGTACATAATTTTATCACAAGTTTTTGGCACCGTTGCCAATGATTAGTTTTAATTATTTATTTCTTAATTTTTATTTCTTCGGATTGGTTTTTAACACTAATATTATTTTTATTATTAGTTTTAATTTTTCAGGATTATTGAAGTAGATCGAAGAAGCGAAAATATAAAGATTTTGTTGTTGCGCTTTTCCTAGTACTTCGTATTTCTATATATTTTTAAAAAAAATTAAAAAAACGAAGTTTATTATATATTGTTCTTTTTTGATAGTCTACTAAAAGGAGCTTAGGAAAGAACAAAATATAATTCAAGTAGAATTATATATTGTATTTTAATCATATTTAAAGTGGGGTATATGAAAATATGCATTGTTATTTGCAAAACTATTTTCGTTAAGTATTACATCGATAAAAAGTAAAACTATTTAATGCTTTATAAGCATGAGTGAAATAATTTAATTTACTTATGGTACTAAAGCAAAGGCTTTGATCGGGTCATAATGATTTGGTGCAAAACACCACCCGCTCGCGCCCGTGCCCGTTTCCGTTACCCGAGACTCAGGGCCAGGTGCTGTCGCATCGCAAAGTCGCATTGGCGCTTTAAGCAACAGCTGAAACTGAATTGTGAGCAATTCAATTTATGTTAAAGAATTAATTATGTAACAGTTGCTTTGAATAGATTACATATTTCAGCTTTAGAAAACTAAAAGTTCTCTTTACAGCTTTTTCTTCTATATATTTTCAACCTTTACAAAGCAGTAAAAATAGAGTTTTCATTCGTGAGTTGATATCACATTGAAAATATATAGGCTTGACATATATCCTAGAGGTATATTGCCAGTAGCTTTTAGCAAACCTTAGTGGTAAATGGCAATAAACACCTTAAAAACATGGACAACCCGTGTCAAACCATTCTGTTCTAATTTTTCGATTGTGAGATTTTACGAGCTTACTGTATAACTTATAAGATTTTGAACTTTGTTTGCTCAAGAGTAATGAACTGAACGTTGGAGACTTGGAACTTGAAATGAACTGAATTGGGACTGAGATGGAGTTGTTGTAAACTCCCACTAACAATTCACCAAACAGCTCACTCACCAAATTAATGCCATGTGTAACTCTCACAAAGTTGTAGCCTGACACCACACAATCCACTAAGTCATTAACTTAACTTAGCATTCTTAGTACCAATATACATAATATAGATATACATGTATTACCTATATGCATACCTAGTATATCCATATATAATATAATACATATATACATTATATACAAATATACATATAAGAAAAAATATATATACACAACTGTGTAGTGCACAGTTGTCTATGATGACGATTCAACCGTCGCCATAAATATTTCTGGTCTATGACGACGGTTGAACCGTCGTTGTAACCCAAAAAAATCGTCGTCATTATGCGACTGTACACTACACAGCTGTGTATATACATATAACTAATATATATGTGTGTGTGTGTGTGTATTACTCAATACATGTATTATAATAAAATCATAATTTAATCATTTATACATTTTTAATTATATATAAATTCTTTTTATTGAAAATGAAAATTAATTCATTTACAAAATTAACACTTTTAATGTAACGAATCACTATTTTAAAATAATTAATATTTACATCATTAATTATTTTAAATAACTCATTTAAATAATATAATTAAATTGAATTACTTTATCCATTCCATAAATTGTTTTCAAACAATTACATTATATATTAAATATGTTTATTTAATATTTTTAACCATTATTCGTTTATTAATTTAATTTACTAATTTGGTTTCAATATTCATATTGAACCTCATTTCATAATTAATACGTTCCCGTTTGACATAATATTTATTACACATTAGGCCATTATTCATGTCACACTGAATTATTGTAACATAATACCATTATTATAATTGGCTAAATAAATTCCTTTGTTTAATTATTTAAATTAAATATATTAATCCACTAATTTTTAATAAGTGCATTAATCACATTATTAAAGAAATTTAATTCATCATCATTGATTGCCACATAAGGCTCGTCAAAGTATATTAATTCATAACATCAACTTTCATTCCCACAAATTAATTAATATTAATCCACTTAACTCAATAAAAAAAAATATTTATATATATTTGATTACAACTCATCCACGTAACATCTTTTGAATAAAAATTCATAATATTAAATGAAAATTTTATTTATAAATTTTCATAATATTCTCAAATATTACATTAATAATGCTCCAACTGCTCCACGCATAGGCTATGGCAACCAAATGGCTTGAGTGGACTTCACGGACACCCTTCCCTTATAATAAACCTTATAAAAAAATTTAAAGTGTCAGCAATAAACATCAGGTATGCTTGAAGAGTCATGATGTATATTCCCTGAGTATACCAATTTAGTTAATTACCTTGCATCACGCATTGAGTGTTAAGAGTGTCTTGCCCATATTAACTAAGTGTCAAGTCAAGTTTTAATATGTTGTTTGGTCATTTTGCATGCCGAGGTTTTGTCAACTCAATAAGGGGCTAACGCACGGCCTCATACCTAGAATTGACTTGACTTTAATATGTGATTAACTAATGTTGCTGTGTAATAAGATGTGGCTATTGAAGTATAAAATTAATAAATTCTGATATTTAACATTTTTTGTTGTCTCAAAATTACACTTTAATATGTGATTAACCAATTCTTTCCGATGTCTCAAAATTAGTAGTTTTATCAATTTAAGATGAAATTGGGATCGACTTACTAGTAGTAGTGGTGGTGTGGAAGATATTGTATTTTCTTATTTGTTTTCTAATTTTGTTTGTTGATCCATTTGATTTTGATTTTTGATTTTTGATTTTTTTTAATTTTTAATTTTTCTTTTATTATTTTATATTTTATATTTTATTTGTATTGTTCTAATTAGTTTTTAATGGATTTTATACATCTTAACTAAAAATAATTTATTTTTCTTGGCAGATGTCACATTGTCTAACACATGAATATTGTTCCATGATGTAGTGGTTAGCACTCTGGACTTTGAATCTAGTGACCTGGGTTCAACTCCCTGTGGGACCTATATATATATTGTTTAAAACCCCAGCTATTCTACATTCTTATAAGAATAAGTAACGGGACCACGAATCTTAGAAAGGCTGGTCCGGGCTGGAGAGATTAGTCCGATTGTGGTTGAAAAACTCCACATTATCAAAAAAAAAAAAAAGGTTTAATGTCGAATCAATTTTTTATTATTCTTGTAACCCATTTAAATATACTAGAATATTAACGCACGAGTTATTTTTAAAATGACATATTTTATTTTTATATATAAATCAAATTAATAATTATATATATTTTCTATATACATGCATTAATAGATCCTTGAGAACAATAAAATAATAGGATACAATAAGGTTAATACTATGAATAGAACATATATTGTATCAGTAAAGGGGCTATGCAACTTTTCTATATACTAAATACTAGGGAGACTCTTGAGTGATGAATTCGAGATTAATTTGTGACCAAATAAAATTATTCGGTTAATTTATAAAAATAGAGCTAGCCGACTCAATGGGAGGTTTTTAATTGTCTTGTTATATTTAGTACATTGATTATGAGTATAGGTGTCAAAAAATTATTTTCATTTATTTAATTAAAAATAAACCTAAAATTTAATGACTTTTTTTTTATCATTAATAAGTCAAAATTATAAGTACCCTTTAGTTAAAGAACGCATTGAAAATTTAGGGTTTGGATTCCAGGCAATTGTAAATAAATTGTTTATATAAGTTGTCTATAAAAATAAGTTGCACTTTTTATAAGAAGAAAATTATTTTTTTATATACAAATCAAACTACGTGTTATATAAAATATACCCTCAACGTTCTTAAAAGAATATTCTTAATTATACAATACTTTATTCGCAAAAAAAAAAAAAATCAAAAAATACACAAATTAAATATAAAATAATTAAGTTTAAAGACTAATTTGTCTTCAAAAGTATACTAAAATAGAGTCTATTAAGTTTAAAAGAAACATTTATTAGTGTGCAATACAATCCATTTGGTCTATGTACTCATAGTTTGAATTCATTTTAGTCCTTATAAATTTTATTTTTTTTTGCAAAAATGTCCTTACACTATTTTTAAAGTATTATTTTACTCCTCAAACGCTACAACCTCATTAAAAAATATGACATGACACTAAAAAAGAAAAAAAAAATACTGAGGTGTAATTTTTTTAGCTTCAAATATGTGTGACTAAGGACAATAATATATTTTACTATATCATTATTCTCAAATGGTTATTAATCTCTGTGAAAATCAGATTTCTCACTTTAATCAATAAAGATGATCGTAGTTAATTTGCAAAAATTAAATTTTAACTTCTTTCATAAGTTTTTTTTTTATTTCTATAATAAATTTTTTATAATTAGTAATAATTCTTAAGCAGTTTTCTCGGGCTATTGCACTAATTAAAATAAAACAAAACTACTATCAATCTTGAGAATTTTAAAAACTAGGAAAAAAGAGTAAATTAGATTTTTTTATTATTTGAAATTTATAAAAGACATTATTATTCTTAATCTCATATGCATGAGATTAAAAGAATTTCATCTCATCATTTTCTTTTAATGTCGTGTCATTATTTTTAACGAGGTGACAGCGTTAAAAATTAAAGTAATACTCCAAAAAATAATGTAGAAAGATTTTTCAAAAAAAAAAAAACACAGGCTAAAATGAAACTAAATCAGAAATACTTATCAAATTACTTACATGAGTTCTAAACTAAAATCAAATCAAATCATAAAGATAGGGATCACTTCCTTTTTTAAATATACTAATCTATTACAATAATATATCCTAACTAATAGAAAAATATCTAGGTGAGAAAGCATAACTTAGAGTCTTCAACTGCCATTTAGAATTTTTTTTTTTTTTTTTTTTGGCAGTTTAAGCGGAATTTTAATATCGGCAAGAATTTTTTTTTTTTTTTGGCAGTTTAAGCGGAATTTTAATATCGGCAAGAATAATTCACAAGATCTTATGAATTTAAAGCCTTTTGAATAATTATTTTATTATTGAGACTTGGTGACTTTTAAATATTTGTTGTTTTTTTTAAAACTTTTTTTCATAATTTAGTATCAACAAAATTTAAAATTTATATTAATAAAAATTAATCATACCGAATCAAGTGGTCATAGGTTAATCTGTAAAACTTGAACTTGGGTCAGGGGCTAACTTATTTTGATAGACCAACTCCACCCCTAAATTATCCTTTTTAGCCGCACTTGTCAAAAGTTGTTGGCCACCATCATTATTCTTTAATAATAGTACAATTAAAGTAGGACGAATTTCTTCAACTCGAAGGAAATATATTACACGTCAATACATATGCGGAATATTAGATGGAGTCTATGTATCTACTTATATGGATTCTATTACCAATTGTTGGCTCTTTAAATTTTAAACTACATTGAAATTGTAAGCTCACAACATCTTTCTCTCTCTCTCTCCGGAAACTGTAAGTTGATGCTGAGGGATTATATGCTTTTTTCAATTGTGTATTTGCATATTTTCAGTGATACACTTGATCTTTTTCTCTGTTTTGAACATTATATGTTGAGTGTATGAATTTCAAACTCACCATTTCTTCTCTTCTTGTAGAAATAGAAAAATATCTGATGGATACTACTGATATGCCATTCAATGGAATTGCCCAAGAAGTCTGCTCTGACCCTCTCTCTTTTGCTAGGAGGTACCTTTTTTCTTTATTATTTTATTTTTTAAGGGTCACTCTCTGTTTATTCAATAAAATTATGTTTATTTTAATTTTTGTTTTTTTAAGAATTAAAATTTCATATAGGCTGTGTTTGTTTGCAAAGATGATGGGGGAGATATGGCTATTTGTGTTAATTTATTATCATTCCAGACTATTTTATCCTATAATTAGTCTGTTATTTAATCATTTCAAAGGCCTTTTGACGAGGAATTATAATCCCAGTAGAAAATGGTATTACATAATTCTCTTTAAAGCTATTAAATGACCTTACAAATGATCAAAAATTATCTAAATATTAAAAACGGACTAATCATGATGAGATAAGATAGTTGAGAGTTGTATTAAATTAGTATAGATAGTGCTATTCCATTCATCATTTTTACAAATAAGCGTAGCCATAGTGTATACCTAAGGAATGTTAGGATTATGACAATCATTACTAAAGTACTTATGTTGGACAAAATTATAAAGATTTCAATGACGGTTATGATCTTAGTACTGCTTGTGTATACGTTGCGAGTGTGTCAAATTTAAGTTCTTTATTTAAAGGGTCACTCTGTTTATTCAACAAAATTAAGTTTTTTGTTTGTTTGTTTGTTTTGGTAGTTATCAGCTAGAAGCACTGGATAGAGCAATAAAACAGAACACAATTGTGTTTTTGGAAACAGGTTCAGGGAAGACCCTTATTGCCGTAATGCTTCTGCGCAGTTATACAAACCTTCTGCGCAAGCCATCACAATTTATAGCTGTTTTCTTAGTACCCCAAGTGGTTTTGGTCACCCAAGTATGTGAAATTTACCATTTTTATTTATTTATTTTAATTTCTGAATTCTAAAATTCATTCAGTTTGATTGCATTTTGTTATTTTATAATTTTATTTCATTTTTATCTATTTTTATTCAAACTTACTTGTTTGCTTATCTTTACTAGCAAGCTGAAGTTGTAAAAATGCACACCGACTTGAAGGTGGGCAAGTGTTGGGGAGGAATGGGCGTGGACTATCGGGATGCTGCCAGTTGGAAGCAGCAACAGGATGAATATGAGGTAATCCAAATTTCCGTTTCACTTTATATGATTATTGTGAACTGAAAGAGAGAATTTACTTATCTTACAAAGGTTTACACAGGCTCTTCTTATAGAAGAGAATACAAGCACAAAATCAGCCTAATCAGTTAAAATAGGAAACATAATTAACTGGCCTAACTACTTCCTATTTTACAGCAATGTCAATCACCTAATTACAACTAATATTCACAGCTATCACATAATTACAGCTAATATTTACAGCTAATATACCTCCTAATATCCGGAAGTAATATAGCCAAATCTTTCCTTTTTCAACACTCCCTCTCAAGCTGGTTTGAAGATAACTTCCATACCCAGCTTGCCAATTAACTTGTCAAACTGTCTTGTAGGAAGTCCCTTTGTAAGCACATCTGCAACTTGTTCAGTAGTAGGAGCGTATGGCATGCAGATAATTCCATTTTCTATTTTTTCCTTGATAAAGTGTTTGTCAACCTCCACATGTTTTGTTCTGTCATGAAGCACTGGATTGTGAGCAATTGAAAATAGCATCTTTATTATCACAATATACCTTCATGGGCACATGTTTAGGTATCTTCAATTCTTCCAATAGTCTCTTAATCCACTACACCTCACAAACTCCATGAGCAATTGATCTGAACTCAGCTTTTGCACTACTTCTTGCTACCACATTCTGCTTCTTACTCATCCAGGCGACGAGATTACCTCCGACAAACATGCAGTAGCCAGAAGTTGACCATCTATCAACAGTACTTCCAGCCCAATCAGCATCAGTGTAGGCTTTAAGTTGCAGCTGCCCACGGTTTTTGAACAATAGACCTCTTCCAGAGGTGCCTTTTAAGTATCTAAGAATTCTATTGACTGCATCAAAGTGTTCTTGTCCAGGTGCATGCATAAACTGATTGACCATGCTAACTGCAAAGGCTATATCTGGTCGTGTATGTGACCAATAGATTAGTCTTCCAACAAGTCTTTGATATTGCTCTTTCTTAAGAACATCTTCTGCTCTAGAAGGTTGTAGTTTCAGATTTGGCTCAATGGGTGTTTCGACTGGTTTACATCCAAGTAGACCCGTCTCAATTAGCAAATCAAGAACGTATTTACGTTGATTCCCAAATATACCTTCTTTCGATCTAGCAAACTCTATGCCAAGAAAGTATTTTAAAGCACCCAAATCCTTGATTTCAAAGTCAGCTGCAAGTCTTCTTTTTAGTCTCTTCAATTCTTCATCATTATCACCTGTCAAGAGTATATCATCCACATAAACAATTAAAATTGCTACCTTGCCATTTTTACCATGTTTGTAGAACATGGTATGGTCAGCTTGACTTTGACAGTAGCCACAATTCTTCACAGCTCTCCCAAATTTCTCAAACCGTGCTCTAGGAGACTGTTTGAGGCCATATAAAGATTTTTTTAGCCTGCAGACTTGGTTCGGTCCCAGTTTTCCTTCAAATCCAGGTGGCAAATTCATAAAGACCTCTTCCTCCAGATCTCCATTCAAAAAAGCATTTTTAACATTTAACTGGTGTAATGGCCAATTATAATTCACAACCATAGATAACAGAATTCTAATTGAGTTTATCTTGGCTACTGGAGCAAAGGTCTCCTGATAATCAATTTCGTAAGTCTGGATAAACCCTTTTGCTACAAGTCTCGCCTTATACCTCTCTATGCTTCCATCAGCTTTACATTTCATAGTAAAGACCCACTTGCAGCCTACTGTCTTCTTCTCTCTAGGCAAATCCACTAACTCCCAAGTACCACTTTTTTTAAGAGCATTCATCTCCTCCATCACTGCTAATTTCTAATTTGGATCATTAAGGGCTTCCTGAATGTTTCTCGGGACAAGGAAGTGTAAATTTTTTGAAGTAAATGCCCTATATGTATGTGAGAGTTTTTCATAAGAAAGATAGTTGGCAATAGGATATTTGGGATTTTTGGTGCAAGTTCGGGTTCCTTTCCTAACAGCTATAGGGATGTCAAGATTAGATGGTTCTTGAATAGGAGAAATAATAGAAGGAATAATTGAAACTAAAGATGAAGTAGGAATAGAACTACATGTGATAGCTCGAGATCCAGTTCCCGAAGGTTGAGATTGATCATTTCCAAGATGAATAGGCTGGCTTTTACCTTGTTTATGAAACCTTCTCAAAAAATAAACCTGAGGCTCATCATTGTTAGGTTTGTTTATGCCAAGTTGTAGTGATTCTCCCTCTGTTTCAGATACAGTAATACTTGGCACTATAAGCTTGGGATTTCCTTCATTTTTTTCATTTTCATTATAATGTTCCTGACTTTGTTTTTGGGGAATAACAGTAGGGTAAGAAGTATAAGTTGTGTTTAAAATCACATTGGGTAAAGGAGTTGGAGATAAATCCCAAAAATTGTCTTCCACTACCTTCTTCTCCCCCTAAAGAGAATTTTTTTCAAAAAAAGTTTTAGTTTCAAAAAAGGAGGCATCCATACTCGCATAAATTTTTCATGTGTGGATTATAACACTTATATCCCTTTTTATTACATGCATACCCAATGAAAACACATTTTTTAGCCCGAGGATCAAGTTTAGACTGAGTATTGTTAGGTATACAAACAAAAACAGTGCACCCAAAAATCTTTATTGGTAGATCCGAGTAAAGTCTTGAGAAGGGATTTTTTTTTAAAACATTCTAGTGCTGTGCTATATTTTAAAACACTTGTAGGCATTATGTTAATCAAATAGCATGCTGTTAAAACAACTTCTCCCCAAAGATATTTTGGAATATTCATATAAAACATAATAGCACGAGCCACTTCAAGTAAATGTTTATTTTTTCGTTCAGCAATTCCATTTTGTTGAGGAGTATCCACATAAGTAGATTGGTGATGAATCCCCTTTTCCTTTACAAAACTTCCCAATATTTCATTAAAATACTCGGTTCCATTATCAGTATGTAAGATGCTGATTTTTGTTTGAAACTGAGTTTCAACCATAGTATAAAAATCTTTAAAAAGTTTTTCAACTTCAGATTTTTCATGCATTAAAAAAACCCAACATAAACGGGTATGATCATCTATAAATGTAACAAACCATTTTTTTCTAGAGATAGTAGTGACTCTTGAAGGTCCCCAAACATCACTATGTATTAAATAAAATGGTTTTGAAGCAGTGTAAGATTTTGGTAAATAAGTAGTATGATGACTCTTAGATAAAACACAACTTTCACAATAAAATGATGAACAATTCAACCCCTTAAATAAAGCTGGAAACAAATGTTTAAGATATGGAAAACTAGGATGTCCTAGCCTCAAATGTCACAGCATTACTTGTTCATAAACATAATTTAAACTAACACTACTAAGTCCTCGAGCCTTGTTATTAACGGAGAAAGCATCATCAAAATAGTAAAGTCCATCTATTATCTTAGCACTGCCAATCTTCTTCCCAGAGTTCCAGTCCTGAAATTCACAGTGAGAATCACAGAAAATTACACGACAATTAGATTCTTTAGATAGTTTACTGACAGACAAAAGGTTGCAGGCTAGTTTAGGAACATGAAGAGCAGATTTAAGATTTATGTTCTCAGATAATTTTATCAAACCTTTTCCGGTAATAGGTGAGAAACTACCATCTGCAATTCTAATTTTTTCAAATCCAGAACATGGTGAATATGTGCTAAAGAGATTTGAAAGACTTGTCATATGATCAGAAGCTCCAGAATCAATGATCCAAGGAGCAAAATTTAAGTAACAAGAAAGGGCATTAAGTGCACTACCTGTTTGTGCAAGAGAAGTACTAGGAATACTAGGTTTTGAATTGGATTTCAACAGTTTCAGGAGGTGAGCCATCTGTTCTTTGCTGAATGGACTTGTCTCTACTTTATTTGCAATGGGAATTGAGCGGCAATTTCTGTCCCCAGATTTGCTGCTTCTCGAATTTGCTGGTTTTCCATGAATTTTCCAGCAAGTTTCTCTCGTGTGGCGCGGTTTATTGTAGTAGTCACACTAGACCCGCGACTTCTCTTCAGGTGTCCGCTGAAAGCTGGCTGCCAGCTGGCTGCCTTATTAGCAGTAGCTTCGTCAGCAGCAAAGGCAGAACCTTCAATAGGTCCACTTGTATTCCTTTTTCCCAACATTACGTGTCTACGACTCTCTTCTCTTCTAACCTCGGCAAACACCTCGCCAATTAGAGGCAGTGAACTTTTGCCAATGATCCGTCCTCAAACTTCATCAAATTCCACACTGAGTCCAGCAAGGAATTTGTAAATACGATGAGCCTCAACGGTCTTTTTGTTGTGACTAGCAGCTTCAGTAGATTTCCATTCATAATCACTGAACAAATCCAAGTCTTGCCATAGATGCTTCAAGGAATTGAAATACTTGGTGACAGAGTCTTCTCCTTGCCGAATCTCGCCAAGTTTTATAGTCAATTCATATTCTTGCGATTGATTTCCCAAATCTGAGTATATCTGATTCACGTTTTCCCAAAGCTCTTTAGCCGTGGAATAACACATATAGTTGGAGCTAATTTCCTCTTCCATTGAGTTCACAAGCCAGGTCATCATCATCGAGTTTTCTGCATCCCAGATCGCATATGCAGGTTCCTCTGGTGTTGGCGTTTTCTTATCCCCTGTCAGGTACCCAATTTTTCCTCTTCCTCTGATATACATCCGTACAGACTGGGACCATCGTAAAAAATTATCGCCATTAAGGCGTATGGTAGTATTCTGAATTGAGTGGGAATCGGTATTAGGACAGGGTGTTTGGTTGAGTTGCAACAAGTGCGGTAGAAATAGAGGACTCGTCACACATGGTAGCTTATCGGAAGAAGGGAGAAAAATATGCAGAAACAAAGAGAGAATTTTTATCTCTGAATTTTCTTAGGGCAGCTCTGATACCATGTGAACTGAAAGAGAGAATTTACTTATCTTACAAAGGTTTACACAGGCTCTTCTTATAGAAGAGAATACAAGCACAAAATCAGCCTAATCAGTTAAAATAGGAAACATAATTAACTGGCCTAACTACTTCCTATTTTACAGCAATTTCAATCACCTAATTACAGCTAATATTCACAGCTATCACATAATTACAGCTAATATTTACAGCTAATATATCTCCTAATATCCGGAAGTAATATAGCCAAATCTTTCCTTTTTCAACAATTATTTACTATATACAGTTTGAGTAAAATATTCAACAGATAGGGGGGGGGGGGAATCTGTATGTCATAGATTTTTCACCCCTTAATATGATTACTAGTCCTATTGAGCACACACTACGTGCGTGCGATTTAAAAGTTGTTAAGTAGTTTTTTATGTAACTTCTCGTGTCAGTTAATTGTAGGGAAATAATTTAGGGATGAGAGAGAATTAAAAGATAAAATAGGAAATGGACAATGTCATAAAATATTTCTTTTATCATAAAATTGTTAAACAGCTTCACCAAAGAGCGGTTATCTTTATTTTTCTTCCTCTCCCTTAATAATATGGATGATTCACTATGCAATCCTTATTTATGACAAATGATGCTTTTGTTTTGTTTCAAAAGGTTCCTAGAACAAATAGAGAAATTCAATTGTAACTGGCATGAAACTTCCTTTTCTATTTACATTAAAAACTCTGGAATAAACATTGAGCTCTTTTTTTTTTCCTTTTCAGAAATCTGTATATTTCGTCTCTCTTGTATGTTGAAGGCTAGAAGAAATAAGATTATTTCTTGTTACTTGGAGTTGTTCCTTTCACTTTCTTGGTAGTTTCTGCATAGTGCTAATTAAACTGAGCTTTTATGCTCAAATTAATTTTTTTGATTAACCCCCCCCCCCCCCCCCCCCCCCCCAAGTTAATATTTACTTTTTTTTTATTTTGTATTTATGGGTTGTTTATGGTTCATCAACTCTTATTGTTTATGTTTTAGGTGCTTGTCATGACACCGGATATCTTACTTGTTGCCTTAACACACGGGTTTTTGAATCTCGATATGATAAAGATTCTAATATTCGATGAATGCCATAATGCTAGAGGTAGACACCCCTATGCTTGCATTATGATGGTGAGTAAATTTATGCTCTATTATCAATTACCACATAATTTGCCATGGTCTTTTAGTCTTCTCATAAGATATTTAATCCTGTGAGAGATAAAGAATAGTGACAAAGATGTTTATTATATCATAGAAATGTACATAGGAGAGCTCTTTATGTATAGATAGAGCTGCAGCTACATATGGAAAACAAATCAATGAATCCCCGTAATTATCTAGAATTATCCTGGAATCCCTATGATTATGCCTCTAGAATAATCCTAGAATCCCTATAATTATGTCCGATAATTATGCCTCCAAACTTATCCTAGAATCCTCTTAACAACTCCATTGACACCAAAGGTTTTAGACCAGTTTACCGAAAAAATGCTATGCTTTGATGAGCATCAGATGTCTTGAGACGTAACAATCATAAGGACTGAATCTACGTTAACTTTTTCATTTTCCTAGTCAAAGGTATATGTGCAAAATTGGTTTACAACTTTCTAACTGTGAATCTGTAGTTTCCACTAACTGAAACCATTCACTGAATTCACTCGTCAATAATAGAATATTTAAATATAATTTTGGCATGTCTTAAAATCCATGCCACACATGCTAAAGAAGTGTTTCAATAATTGTGGGACGCAAGTAGTATATAGTTTAATTGTAAGTCCATGTCTCTTCTTATTTCTGGTCAAATAGATTACAATCTGAAGGAATTATATGCATTGACAGGAATTTTATCACCCTCAGTTGAACTTCAATAACTCACAGCTTCCTAGAATATTTGGGATGACTGCTTCCCCTGTTAAGGCTGAAGGTGTGTAAGAATTAAAATAAAGGTTTTCTTAATCATATTTTAAAGTTAGTTGCTCTTAATGTCATTGAGTTTTTCCAATGAAATTAAATAGCTGAATTTATTAATGGGTTTCTTCTGAATTAGGTTCAAGCTCTGAATTGGCCTACTGGCAACAGATTTACGAACTCGAGAACCTAATGCATTCAAAGGTTCCTTATAATTATTCATTCCCTTTGTTAATATATTTTATTACTGTGTCTTAAATTTCTTTGTTTCTCCCTCCGTCCCAAAAAAATGACTGAAGTACAATTTTTTTTTGTCCCACAATAGATGTCTAAAGTACATAATTCAAATCCATAATGTTATATGAAGTCTATTTTACCCTCAAAAGTATATTCAAGTATGAATCACTATATTTGGGAATAAGGAAAAATCTTTAATTTAATTACTCAGGGTCCATGATGGATAAAATGGGAACTTTTTTATCCTCTCTCCTTAACTTCTGTTTTTCTTAAATTGGGTGCAAAATGTACTTGAGACATCTTTGGACACTAAATTCTACTCAAGAAATATTAATAATTCATATTCCTCTGCTCTTATATTTTCTGTAGTCAGGTTTAATTAACTGGAGAACTGTTTTAGCCAGAAAGAATAAAGAACAAAACAACAAAAGAATAAAGAAGTAGAGCTGAAAGATTTCTGCTACAATATATAAAAATATGCAAATCCTACATTCTTACTTATCAGTTAAATCATGTACACATTCTCAGCCATGTGAAAAACTAGGGTTGGGGTTTACCAGTATTTTACTTGGTATTACTACATAACATTTATTACCTGTAGGCAAGCATAGAAGCTTATGTGTAAGCATCGGTTAGTGTTGTGTACTTAAATTGCATTTATTACCTGTAGGTGTTCATCAAAAAGCGTATGTGTAAGCATTGCTTAGTGTCGCTGTGTATTGTCAGTGGTTCTTTTCATGTGTTTATTGTGTTTTCTTCATGATTCTATTTATGGATTTTTCATCTATAATAAGCTGGAAATTGTATGCTAAATGCAAACCTAAAACTCCTTGTCTATAAGATTGACATTATATTTGATGGATTTAGGTTCTATGTTGAGTTTTCAATCCCATTTTATACTAATTATTCACTATCAGTGTTGGAAATTGTAGTATAGTATGCTTCCAAACCTTGTTAAAACGCATCCACGTAACATGATATACATCCCAATTTCTATTCTTATAAGGATCCTAGTAACCTAGTCTGCCACCATTCTTACACATCATTCCAATTCCAATTGCAATCCATCTTCAATATTAATGTTAATTTTAAAAGCCTAGATTCCTTCACTGTGTATCCATCCGTCCATATACATCCTAAATGTTAAATAAAATAACGATCATGTTTTCCTTCCTGCTCAACCAACTCTAGCCCTGAATCTCAATTTTGCCTCTTGCCTGATAAACCAGAACTAGACCGATATGAAAATTATATTGGATGATTTTTGTTCGTGGGATGAATTGCTCTGCGAAGTCAAAATTTGTCTAATATAAGGCTTAGTGTTCTAAAAATTATTAGGTGGACCTACCTAGCTGAGGGGGTGCCTAGCACCTAGACTTTCTAGACAGTGCATTGATATTTTCCTAGGCAGAGTAGGCATTTTCTTAAATGGTCTCAGTTATTTATTTTTCTACTGCATATACTTGTTATAGTATATAAAACATATAGTATATAAAACATATTTTCCTTGTGCTGTTACCATGTATCTGTTGTTGGTTGGTATGGATAATAGTATTTGAGACTGGCAAACAATTGGATTTTTGAACCAGTTGGTTAATGATATTGGTGCATCCGAAACTTCTTGCTGAGGAGTTCTCATCTAGCTATGGGATTTAAAATTTCTCTCTTCTAGCGTGTTTGATATTTTGAGTTCTACCCTAACGGCATGATACTTTTAATTTTCATAATTCAATCAATAATTTTTTTTAACCAATATAGATTTCCCTTTTGGTGTAGGTGTATACATGCGATTGTGAATCTGTGATAGCAGAGTACTTCCCATTTTCGACTCCAAAGCTCAAGAGTTACAGACACATGGATATCTGCTCTCCCTTATTTCAAAATTTAGAAAATGATTTGAATACTTTGAAAGAAAAGGTGCTGCATAATCTTTCGAGAATATATGTTGTATTTTCATGCAATTTCTTTGTCTCCGTGTTCTGTATGCTGCGCAGTGATATGGCTATACTTGGCCTCACTGACACAAGAATTCTTTTGAATTCCACGTTGTATATAGTACCCCTTAAAGTTGGTAGAAGTAAAAACTGAAACATAGTCACTTCTGAAATTTTATGTGGATTTCTCAGTGTGTTTAATTGTGACAGCTTCAAAACACACTGAATGGTGGATATATTTATTCGTCATCATGTTGTTTCTAAAAATTCAGATCCTATCTCGTCAGGCTTTCACGTTATGTTTTATTCTGCAATATCGTGAATTGAATTCTGGTTTGATTCTCTTCTGAATCTGTAGAAGAACGATGGTCTATTAGTGTTAATTGAACTTCTTGTCAAACTATAATGTTGGTTTGTGATTATAAGGCACAAATATTTAGCTAACCGAAAATATAGTATAAGATTGTGCCAAGTTAAATCTATGTTTCAGCACAAATATTGATAACATTATACGCTTTGTGTTTGTATCGCTGATACAAATTAGGAGTTAGACTTGCTATATTTATGTAAATATTTTTACATCGTAACAAAAATATTTATTCCCTTCATGTTGTTTGACTTTATATGTACTTGTACCAGCATGAATCCTCAATGGGAGAAGCAAATCTCTCAGCATCTGTAGTGGAATCTGCAAAAGGAAAAATATCTAAATTATCTTCGACCTTTTCGTTTTGTTCAAGTGAACTGGGAGTTTGGTTGGCGTTCAAGGTAATTAGTTACCCTTTTGGTTTTTCTAAATTTATAGTTTAAAATGATGCATTAGGCAGCAACAAAATCTGTGCTTGTAACAGGCAGCAGAGGCAGAGACTTTGTGTGACCAAAACAAAATATTTTCATGTGGAAAACTGGATGTGTGCAGTGAGACGATTGTCAGAAATTTCATTTTTGATGCATTTAAGGTTTTCTCCAGTTATATACCTTCAGGTATGTTTTTTCTCCTGATTTAAGAAATAAAGAAACTGAATTTTCTAGTCTAGATTTCTCTGCCTCTATTCGCTTGCTCTAATTTCCCCCCTTTTTCTTTTCTTCTTTAGATCCTGATTGGTCAATTGGTGGTGACATGGGAGCTAATGTGGCGGATGGGTTTCTTTCAACAAAAGTCGCCTGTCTTATTGAATCTCTTCTTGAATACAGGTTATTAGATCCTACATGATTAGTCTATACTTGTTTGGAGCTTTTTGTATTGCCGAAATGAATTTATGCCTTTGTTCTGGTGGAAGTAAACTATAACAATTCACTATAACAATACTTGTTTTGAACTTCACCTAGTATGTCTTGGGAATCTAATGCACAGAAAGTTGTAAAACTACAATCAAGTTTCCACTAGTATGTGACTGGTGCTATATTACTCTATGATTCTTAAATCCTAAATCCTAAATCTTAAATCGTCTTTCTCCTTTTGAAATTGAATTTTATTCTGTGACAGGGATTTACATGTAGGAAGTATAGACAGAGGTTGGTTAGAGGTTTTCCGGTGCCTTTTTTTACCAAAAGAATATATTCAGAGGTAGGATAGGGATTTACAAGGATTTTCTTCTTTTTAACCGTTGTTCAGGATAGTAAGTCAGATACAAGTTGTCCTCCTCTATCTTACATGTTTCACTACTACAATTGTAAACATTTCTTGATGCAGCAGCACTGGTCGTAAAGGAAAGATACTGCTAACTTGTCTTTTGACTTCATACTGCTTGCTTTAAATGTAGCAACTTTTGTATTACAACACACCAATGAATGGTTTTCTATATGCTATTGGTATAATTGCTCAAGATTCTAGCTAAAGACACTCAATGTGGCAAATTGTTCTTTCCTTTCCATTTCTTAATTCTTTTTACTGATCTTAATTAGACAGTTTGTTTCACGTAGAACAAATTGCATAATGAAAATATGTTATGTGCATGTTTGAGACTATGGGACTAAGAAGAAGGGGTGCTTCAGATTGATGACAACTGCGCATAATGCGTGCTGAGGGTGTGGGGTGGGGGTTGGGTTGGGCTGCACGGGGTGCGGAAATTTCCGTATCCCCCATTTTTATTCAGGATGTGCCAGGGTGCGTTTGGGGATTCATTGATGACAATTTTGTAAATATGGACCAGCAAGGCAAAAAGAAAAAGGGTAAGAGGGAAGAATTAGCGTTCACATTGGCTACTTTGTAGAGAAGAATGAAACATCATAGGCTGCGATTTATAGGCGACTCCTCCCATCGGCGATACGCTATCTCTTTGTTTTCTCATTGGTATGCTTCTTTATCCAGAGGGTACTTTGGTAAATTTTCTTTTACTGTTTTCTTCTCACCTCTCTCTCTCTCTCTCTCTCTCTCTCTCTCTCTCTGTAACAGTTATTCTATCGAGAAGGAAATACGGAATTGGGTTAGGTTCTTTTATATAAGTAGCAAAGAGTGGGGAGTTAAATAAGTTTTTCCACTTCCATTTGGACTCTACAAATATAAGTGAAACAATATTGGTAAATAAAAATATCTTAAATGGTGTTTGATCCAAGTTAAACAAATGACTTACTTTTCAATATATTTATATATTTAATAATTAAAAGTGTCTTATTCCCGCTGCACCCAATTCTCTATTTTTTAAGATTTGACGACCCATCGTATTTGCACCCGTGTATCGTATATGACGTGTTTTTTTTTTTTATGTGGATAAGTAAGTTTGGCCCCTAAGTGTGGGGATTCGAACAAGCTAGGAAGCACAATCTATGACACACGACATGACATTTTCTCAAACTGTAGGATTTAATTTTATGTATATTTTTAATAAATATAAATGTATATATAATTTTAGTTA
The DNA here is from genome assembly GCA_947179155.2 of Hedera helix. Taxonomy (NCBI): domain Eukaryota; kingdom Viridiplantae; phylum Streptophyta; class Magnoliopsida; order Apiales; family Araliaceae; genus Hedera; species Hedera helix. The sequence goes on from OX359279.1 coordinate 10,178,739, forward strand.
AAGCATGCTAAAATCAAACAAAATATTAAGGAACTTTTATATTTTAACATCTCGTATTCTAATAACAAATAAGTTTATAACATACAACTAGTGTTAAGAAATCAAGCACACACAAACACACTAAAATAAACACCCACACACACAATTGTCAACTGTGTGAGATATAAAATAATGACACTAAATTTACGTGGAAGACCCAACTAGGAAAAACCACGGGGAGAGATGTCAGAAATCCACTATAAAAAAATTATATGGAAATACAACTCTCTCTGGATATTCCATCATGAACTCAACAATCGATGAGGTGAATTATGTTCAAGCAATACTTGAACTTCTCTGGAGGAATTGACTTTGTAAGCATATCTACAGCATTCTCCTTCTTGTGAAATTTTAAAAAAATTTCAATATATGGCGAATCCAAGCCAAGGTAGAGATTGTTGACAAATTGGCTTGAATTCCTTGGATAACGTGTATCACTTGCATGAGTTTTGTATTCATGTGTGGTGCAGACCAAGTTGAAGAAGAAGCTTGGCATGTCTATGGGTCTAGCATAACAGTTCAATGAAATTGTGGCTTGCAGTTTACACTCTTTTGTCAAAATTGCATCTGGAAATAAAGGCAGGCCACTGAAAGTTGCCTTAATTTATTAGGCTGAAATTTTCCTATAAATCGAAGGCATTGTAAGAGCAAAGATACACACAAAACACATAAAAGCTCAGAGAGCATAACATAACAAATTACTCGGTAGAGTAATATTATAGTAAAATTTGCTGACTGGATTGTTATCCAATAGGATAGTACCACTGTTGTAGGGTGTAAAAGTATCAAATCAATCCCTGTGAGGGCACATATGAAAAGAATAATTTGAATCTAAGTACCAATCTGTTAAGTTGCAACTGTCTCTAACAGATACGAGACCACCTTATGAAGCTTTATTTTCTATCATTATGTATAGCTCTCCGTCGCTGTTGTCATCCGCTTACTCTATAACATTAGTAGAATTTTCAATCTATTTACTTTTCTTGTTCTCCTTTTGTATGATGGACACTGATTTTTGAAGTGGCATTTCTTGTGACAATGATGATACTCAACTTGTGACTTGTCCTTCTTTCCTAATCTCGATTGAGATCGTTCTCGTTCTTTGTCAGAATACTTCTTTCCGACTATGATTCCTACCACATCCATCAGAGGATGCAAAATAATTTTCTCCTTAATCTTTGGAAGTGGTACCCCTAAACTTGTCCTAGCAGTCCTACAAGGAGACTAGTCTAAAGAGTTGAATACAAATCTGGTAGAGACGCAATAAGCAATAAGTCTTTATCTTTATAATCCAGCTTTACATCTATACTAGTCAACTGGGTCACTAATCTATTAAACTCATTAATATGATTGGTCAAATCTGAACCTTCTTCCATCCGAAGTCTGTGCAATTCCTTCTTCAAATATAACTAATTTAAACTTTCTCTACTTTCTCCCACAAGTCCTTCGTAGAAGTGTCTGTCAACACCTGATATTTAATGTCCGGTGCCAAACTCAATTTGATGGTCGTCATCGCCTTTGCTTCAAGATCTATCCATTTCTCTTGTTTCATAGTCATGGGTTTCTTATCTTTTCCCTCTAGTGCCTTAGATAATCCTTGTTGAACCTATATTCCCTTCACACTACTTTGCCAATCCTAAAGTTCGACTTTCCGGCAAACGGAACAACCTCGTACATCGTACTCGTCTTTGTCACCTTCATATCTGTGACTTGCGAGATTTCTCTTAAATAGATTGCGCCAATTGAAGTGTAAGTTGAGTGGGAGTCTCTCCAAGCTTTTACAATGGTGACTAATTAAATAGCCACCGTTTTTAAAGGCGTTTCCTTTTAATCCATTTTCCTAGACACCAATGACCTGAACATGGCTTTGATACCAATTGTTGAGAAATCAAGCACACAATCTCACTAAGATAAACACACACACACAACTGTATGAGATAAAATAATGACACAAAATTAATGTGAAAAATTCAACTGGGAAAGATGTTAGAAGTCCACTATAATAAAAACTATCTAAAGAACACAGCTCCCTTGCTCACTATTTCTCTCAATGAGAAATAACTCCAAAACTCTCACAACATTCACTAAAATTTTACTCTCACTCGTAGTTATCAGAATAGTACGAATATGATGTGATATAGAGATAATTAGATAGTATTGCAGATGAATCAAAAATAACACCGTATCATACGATTCAGTTATGATACGATACATATCTTACGATACGATACAATATACGATACTTTTTAAAGCTAACAACCGACTTAAAAAAGTTTTTATGTAGATCCAAAAGAGTATAAGCAAAACTTTTGAGCCTTTTATTTCAAATGAAGAGATTTTTTAGCGTTAACATATTCTATATTGCTTGATGAGTCTTTAATCGCTTTTTAGAGTTTCATATCTTCTTCTACAGAATGTTGATTTATTTTTCTCATGTCACTTTTCACAAGTAAAAACATAAATCTTCTCTTGTTAATTTGAATTATTCTCGTTACTTTAGAGTTTAAAGGTGAATTTGTATTTTTGTTTTCTTTTGTTACTCTATAAAGTTACTAAAATAATATCTAATAAATTAATTTAGAATATTTTGACTACTATTTAACTTTAAAATAAATTTTGGTCATAATAATAATTACTTGACTTCTTTAATACATAGGCAAGCTAATATGCTTAATTGTCCAATAAATAATGTGTTTTATATATTTAAATATATATTACCACATTTTTTCTTTTGTTTCAATATCGTACGATACACGATACGTTTTCAATACACGATACGATTTGACAACTATGCTCTCACCGAGTAACTTGCTATGTTATGCTCTTTGAACTTTTGTGTGTCTTTGCTATTAAAATGCCTTCTATTTATAGGCAAATTTCAGCCTAATAAATTAAGCCAACTTTCGGTGGTCTACCTTTATTCTAGGACACAGTTTTGATGAAAGAGTGTAAACTGCAAGACACAATTTCACTAAACAATAGTTGTTATGCTAGATCCATAAACATGCCAAGCTGCTAACTTTTTCAACTTGGTCTGCACCACACATGATGACAAAACTCATGCATGTGATATCACGCTATCCAAGGAATTCAAGCCAATTTGTCAACACTAAAGAGAGAACCATATTTAAGAAAGACATATTTTCACTTCTCTACTTATAAATGTTCATATCAGTAGAGAAGTTGAAATCTGTATTTGATCCTTTTAATTATATAGTCGATTTTTAATTAAATACTAATGGTAGAGAAAAAATATCCAAGCAAATCAGTAAATTTGGCATATATAACTTCGGAAATCAGTAAGTTATCAACAAACCCACATCAAAATTCACCATAGAAACTTGATGAGATTTTATATATTTTTATAGATGTATATATATTGATATAATTAGTAAGTTATATCTTCAAAGTTTAAGTTCTATGAAAATACTAGCACATATGATAATGTATCTTGAAGTAAGTATGCGAATCCGACACGTATCCTGCAAGGATAAGTCAACCTCCGAGAAGTTTCCATGCTTCAGAGAGAACAAGCGACCTTGAAGTTATTCCTCAAGGCCTCTGCCATTTTTCTCAGCCCTAGAGATTTTTTTGTTGTTGTTGATAAGACTGAAACTTCATGATATTTTTTGTTGTTGTTGACAAGACTGAAACTTTATGATATAATCACTCCAAATCTCTTATTAGTTTCCTTACATAATTATCCATATAGGGAACTGAAGGATTTGAGGTGTATCGTATTTGTGGAAAGGGTTATAACAGCCACTGTTCTTTGCACTCTTTTGAGCGAGTTGCTTCCAAGTCTAAGCGGATGGAAAACAGAATATATAGCAGGCCACAATACTGGTCTGCAGGCGCAGAGTAGGACAAAACAGAACAAAATTGTTGAAGAATTTCGCAAGGGAACGGTATTATTTCTATATACAATTCTCTTCAAGTTACATATATAAATGATTACTAGATTAGGTGCTTAAATGTTGCATTGAGAAAATGTGGCAGGTGAACATAATTGTTGCCACATCAATTCTTGAAGAAGGGTTGGATGTTCAGAGTTGCAATCTTGTCGTCAGATTTGACGAATCAGCTACTGTTTGTAGTTTTATGCAGTCCCGAGGTCGGGCTCGAATGCAGAACTCAGATTTTTTATTATTGGTGAAAAGGTTTGTTTCATTTTGTAATAATCTGATTGACAATATCATATTATTTTGTAATTATCTGATTGGTAATGCTCCCTCCATACAAAAAAGAGTCCCATTTGCAAAATTTACCTAACTTTAAGGATGTATTTTTGTTTTGTTCCATGTTTAGCCCTAAATTTATCGAGTGTTTAGTTTAGCAGTGCTGGCAGACGATAATGGTTAACTAGGGGACATTATGCCATTTTATACTACCTTGAAAAAATATGAGACTTCTTTTTGGAACAAAAAAAGAAAAGAAGGCAAATGGGACTTTTATTTATTTATTTTTATGTGGAACAGAGGGATTATCATAATATGGGTTGCCAAGGTAGCTGGTTTCTCAACTTCACCTTATCACAATTTTGCATGAACTATTATAGGCTTTTAAATGATTGTCTTTTAAGTACTTTCTGATTTATCTTTTGTTTCTGGCCTCCATTTGATTTGGAATTGCACAATGTTAATCAAATAGGATTAAAAGAAATAATTCATTATTCTTTACTTATCAAAAATTAAAAACTTTCTTCTTAATGTTTCCTAGCTGTAATATACTTGACAAAAAATGAAAAAGAAAATATTATGGTCAATGGGGTAGTAATTGTAGTTTCCTCTTTTTGCTGAACTTATAGTGGGGATACTTCTACACTCACTCGAGTAAATAACTACCTTGCTAGTGGAAACATAATGAGGCAGGAGTCCTTAAGCCATGCTTCCCTTCCTTGTCAGCCGTTTGATACTGAACTCTGTAATGAATTGTTTTACCGGGTGGACACTACAGGAGCAAGTGTAACTCTGAGTTCTAGCGTGCCTTTGATTTACTTCTATTGCTCTCAGCTACCTTCTGATGGGTTTGTTCTCAATACTCTCAAACTTCAACATCTGCCAAGCAATTTCTATTTTTTGTCTTTCATGTCACTTTATCTTATTTTCTTATTTGTAAGTGTATTTACTCTCTTTTCTTTTATTACTTTTTGTTTTCTTTGGTTATTCGTAGGTATTTCAAACCCTCTCCCAGGTTTGATATTGATAAGGAGTTGGAAACTTGCGTATTATATTTTCCCAAAAACTGTTCATTGCCTAGTGTTTCTGTTCATGGAAATATCAAAATGCTGAAGCAGCTTGCATGCCTCGAAGCATGCAAGCAACTGCACAAATTGGGATCTTTAACTGATCATCTTGTACCAGATACAGTTGAAGAAACTGATGCGAAAGAATTGGGTAATCGATGTTGTCTAATTTGTGAAGTTCTTTCCACTTCTAACTATTTAGTTCCATAAAATTATCAATTGATTGAAACTGTGTTTCTGACTTTATGACAATTTGTTATCTTATTTTGCTTCTTATGGTTGATAATATTAAAAATGCACAGGCTGTGAAGCTTATGTTGACGAACATGAAAATTATGCCCCACCAGAACTGGTTAGTCAAGGTCTGAATGATTCTACGAAGTCATACTATTGCTATTTGATTGAGTTAGAAAGGAACTTTGATTATGATATCCCACTTCATAACCTTGTGCTTGCTGTGAGGACTGAACTTAATCTCGATGGCGCCAACTTGACTTTTGGCTTAGAAGCTGATAGGGGCGATTTGACAGTTCATATGAAATATGTTGAAGTTATTGATGTTACTTCTGAACAGGTGATGTATCTTAGTGTATGGGTTTAATTACTAATGCTATTATGACATGGATCATTAAATTACTCCCTCCATTCCAAAATTAGATATATATTTCTAAAAAGATATCTCTTAAGGACAATTTTTATGTTCTCAATTGTACCCTTTATATTAGCTTACAGTTTAGGAGTAGTAGTGTGATGCTAGAAATGATAGTAAAAAAGTAATGGCAAATTAGGAAAATCATGTTATAGTCCTTAGTAGAAATGTCTCCCTAACTTTTGAACGGACTCAAAAAGGAAATGTATCTCTAATTTTGGAATGTAGGGAGTAAATAACAAGTATTCTTTTTGCTGATAATCAAACTCTATGTTGCCAGGTTCTTTTGTGTCAGAAGTTTCAAGTTACGATTTTCAGAGTTCTTCTTGATAAGAATTTGAATAAGTTGAAGGAAACGTTAGATGTATTTGATTCAAAGAACAATGCAGTTTTTGACTATCTCCTGCTCCCATCTACTGGCCTGCAGCAGCAGCCATTAATTGACTGGAGATGTGTTAGGTCTGTGCTGTTTACTGGCGAAAATTTCTGCAATGATGATCACACAGGCTGTTTGTCTCCCAAAGGTCTAGATAATGTCGTGCACACGGAAAAAGGTTTGGTCTGCAGGTGCAATTTAGAGAATTCTTTGGTGTGCACACCTCATAATGGTAAAATATACTGCATAAGTTCCACTTTGTATGGCTTGGATGGAAATTCTCTTTTGAAATTGAAGGGTGGAGAGGCTATTACCTACAAGAAATACTTTGAAAATCGGTTTGTGGGTTTTTTTTATGTGCTTTCCGCATTTATTGAAGCTTTGTACTTCATTGAGTAATTCATTTTTATTATATATTAAAAATTATCTTTTACTGTGATGCAAATTACAGGCATGGCATTGACTTGCATTTTGAACGAGAAGAGTTTCTTGAAGGACGACAAGTTTTTCCAGTGAAAAATAACCTCAAGAAGTGTATAAGACAGCAGGAGAGAGGTTGGATTGATTGCTTACTCTCATTTTTTATTTTTTATTTTTTATTTTTTCTAGTTGTTATTCATGGTTTACATTATTCATATGCACATATATATCTTAGCCTTCTAGGTAAAAACAAATAAACTATTCTGAATCTTGTACCCATTGCCAAATGATGGGTGGTTTGACTGAATATAGAACTGACATTGGACAATTTTTGGACACGACTTCTCTTAGAACTGATACTGGTTTACCATCTTGTATTTCAAGTTTACCATTTCTTCCCTTAATATTTCTTCCCTTTGATAAAATCCCTTAATATTTCTTCCCTTTGATAAAATATTATTGCTTTTGAAATGCTGTTAACTTTCACCAAATATAACTATCTGTGATATTCAATAATTAATGGAAGTAGCAGAGACAATCTTATGAGGATCTGGACTACGGTATAAGATTCCTTGGAACCAAGCTTCAAAATTCTTAGATTTATACCATCATTTACAAGCATTTAGAAGATTGGTCCAATGCTTTGTCGTATACTGCTAATTTTAATTAATAAGAGATCTGTTCCTGTCTAGTTAGTACATATTTGTTTTAATTTTTAAGAACTAATATTTTTTTGTAATTGCAGAACATAGAAATACATCTGTGGAATTGCCTCCTGAACTTTGTTCCATTATCATGTCTCCGATTTCTGTCTCCACCTTTTATTCGTTTTCATTTGCTCCATCTATCATGCATCGAATCGAGTCTTTGCTTATTGCTAGCAGCTTGAAAAAGATGCACTTGGGTTGCTGCATGCAAAATGATATTCCAACCATCAAGGTATCTATCCTTGCTATTCCATTACACCGAGAAGTATATAACTCTTGACTTCAATATGATGCAAGTTTGTCATTAAAGTTATAAAGGATCCTTGTGTTTTGAAGTGCCATATACTCGCCGTCTAATTTATTTTAGTTGCTAGCAATTAGTTAATGGATAAGGGTACCTTTTCCAGGTCTGTCATTGCATTGAGCATATGGGAACTTTTTCCATTGAGAATTTTACTTCCATGTTTGAAATTCTTAGTGTCTATTTGTGAAATATTGTTGGTATTTGTTGTATTATTTTTTTGGAGTCATTGAAAAGAAGCTTTAAGGAAAGGTGGAAATGCTATTGCATGAAAAAGTATCTGAATGACCCTTTATCCATTATATTATCAACTACAAATCAAGTACAAAACAGGACACTTGTATTCATGAGTGTACAGAGAGCTTGTGAGAAAGGGAGAAAATGAGGAGCCATAGCCCTAGTGGAGGGGAAATTAAAAGGGGGGGAAAAACTAAACTTAAGGAGTTTACCATTTAATCCCTACATGATATACACCGGGTTATGAAGGGGAGTTTTCTTTTTTGCTTGGTACAAATGGCCAGATGAGAAGCAAGCAGTAGGATTATACTTAAATCGTTGGCACACCAAAGTTTGGAATTGTACTAAACCTGACAATTCCCTTAATTGAGTAGATACGCGAATGAAATTCAAAGGTGAATTACAGTTAAATATTAGCATTGTCTTCAGCTGCAGGTTCCTTTTATGGTTAAAAGACTCTGTCAGACAGCGTTACATATTAGTTTGGCGCTGATGGAGATTATCAATAAACAAATACCCATTCTATTCCTGTTGTCCTTTTTGACAGGGAATGTCAAGCAGAATCAATTTGTGCATGAACAAATATATAATTGCTTTATATACAAATTTTTCTTTTTATTGTACTTAATAATACTTCTCTCTTTCATTGTTTTAATTTGTTTAGCAATATTCCTGCTCTTTAATTAAATTATGTTAACTGATAATTTAACTGATTCAAATTGTGTAGTTAAATTGATATTGTAATCTCTGTTGTTGGATGTTGTCTTTGACTTTCCGAGGTTAACTTGTCCTTGCCCTTTGTAATAGGTGCTAGAAGCAATTACTACGAAGAAATGCGAAGAAAATTTTCACTTGGAATACCTGGAGACTCTTGGAGATTCATTTCTGAAGTATGCTGCTTCTCAGCAGTTGTTTAAAACATATCAGAACAAACATGAGGGCGTTCTTACTGCCAGAAAAGAGAGAATAATTTCCAATGCTAACCTATGCAAGCTTGGGTGCAGTCGCAAACTCTCGGTAAATGATTTCAACCCTTTTAGTTGGACAGAGTACAATATAATGTTTATAAGTAAAAACTCTATATTGCATTGGCTTAATGTTTTTGAATTAGTGAATCCGCCGCATTTGTTGTTTGTAATTTATTTTTTGGAATTTTTTTGCTGCATTTAAATGCCTTTTGTTAAGCTTGGTTAGTATCTGTTTATCTGATATAACCTTTTGTTAATTTAACAAAAGGCTATGTTTTAAATTTAAATTCATGGTTTATCTGATGTCTTACAAAATATATAAATATTCTGTTATGTTACTTACTCTTAAGGCCTGCAGGGGTTAATGTGATCGAGTGGTTTCAATTATTTCAAGTCATATCCTAATATTTGAAGGACTTGCATGGTCAATTAGTCATAACCCTCCGTCCAAAAATGACTGCCATTTGTGATTATTTTTTGTTGTTGTCAAATTGACTGTTTCTAGAATTAATAATTAAGCATAAATAATACATTTTTGAAATGTTAAAAATTAGTTTTAGTAGTAAATCGTACCTATCTTCTTATGCTTATAATCCCTTCACTTATATTTTGTCGGAGAAAGTACAAAAGTTAATTCTAAAAATGGTCAATTTGACAATAGAAGTCAAAACTGGGCAGTTATTTTGGGACTTTGGGAGTATTTCAGTACTCAGTATTACACGTAGTATCTTTTCTTCCAAACTTTACTGGTCTTGAGTCAAAATTATAATTTAAAAACAAACTTTTCAATACTCAAAATGATGTTTTATGTTTTAAAATTATAATTATAATTTAAAACTATTATTATTATTATTATTATTATTATTATTACTACTACTACTACTACTACTACTATTATTTTTATTAATAATCTGTTATCATTTTTAGGGCTTTATACGGAATGAACCTTTCAATCCTAAGACGTGGATCATTCCTGGTGACCATTCTAAGGCACTGGCTGAAGAGTCACTTTCTACTACAACAAAAGTATTTACTAAAGGAAGAAGGAAGCTCAAAATTAAAGTCGTAGCTGATGTTGTTGAGGCACTAATTGGTGCATTTCTTAGCCATTGTGGTGAATTAGCAGCCTTATCATTTATGGATTGGCTTGGAATAAAGGTGGATTTTCTCCATGTACCATATGTGAGGGACTTTTCAGTACAGCCAGAGGAGCTTGTTAACGTCGGATGCCTGGAATCCATACTAAACTATACGTTTCGTGATGCTTCTCTGCTAGTCGAAGCCCTGACTCATGGTTCATACATGCTACCTCAAATTTCACAATGCTATCAGGTAAGAGTTCTGCAACGTATTGCGAAAGTTTTTTGTCAAATTAAAATTGCAAAATACATTGATACATGGGATTGGTAAGGATTGGTTACATCTCTTTAAAAAAGTTGTCAATAATATTTATTCACGTATCTGGCAACAAAAAACGTCAATAGTTAAATTTGCATTATATATCATTTCCATCAGGTAATGTGGATAAAATCTGAAACTTAAATGTTATCAGTGTTTTTTGTCAAATATTCCATGAATAGATCAATTACATGTTGCAGTCTGTATTTCACCTATTTTAACATGATGCATGATTAATTCATAATTTCTAAACTACTAGTTCAAAAAATTTCATATTGCATATCTCAAATTGTCAATTAGTTGATATTATAATATATTTAATCATCTTGAATTTGAATACAAATAGAAAAGAATTATATTTTAGTCTCCTTCATTTAGTCTATGAAGCACAGACACTTCTCGGAAACCGACGTATCTGTGTCGGGTACGTGTCGGACACTGATACTCCACGAACACTTCTAGATATGTAGCGCATATTTCTAGATATGTTATGATAGGTGCTAGTATTTTTATTAAACTTAAACTTTGAAGTTAATCTCTTGCTTATGTTTTTTTTTTATTCTCTTGCTTATGGTTATGTAAATATAATTTACTTATTATATCGATATATGTATGTCTAAAAACATATATATAATTCAACAATTAAATCTATTTATAATGCTTTATTAACAATTAAAGTATTTATACATTTATATTTATAAATGATATATAATTCAATGTATCACCCAATGTATCATATCTAGATTTTTGGGAAAATGTTGTGTCCTCAACGGGATCGTGTTGAATCTGTATCTCGTGTTTGTATACATGTTTCCTAGAGTATAGTACTCAACAGGGCTTATTGTTGTTGTCAAGCTTAATTACGCAGGTTTTAGTGTAATTAGCTACTACCAATTATATTCCACATTTATTGAACTCTATTGTAGATTCACTTTTTTCTCTGTATTTATAATGGAAAAAGTACAACATAAATGTTGCTTCCATTTCATCAGTTACATATGACAGGAATACATTCTACATTGAATTTCAATATCAAGATTTCTTACTTTGCACTGTTCTGCAGCGTCTTGAATTTCTTGGAGATTCGGTGCTGGATTATCTCATAACCATGCATCTATACCAAAACTATCCGGGAATATCTCCTGGATTGATAACCGATATGAGGTCAAATTCTGTGAACAACGATTGTTATGCCCTATCTGCAATTAAGGTTGGATTGCACAAACACATTCTCCATTGCTCACAAGAACTTGACAGGGATATAGTTTCAACTGCTCAAAATTTCGATCATTTATCCTTGGGATCAACTTTTGGATGGGAATCCGACAACTCTTTCCCTAAGGTTAGTGTTCCATGTATGCTGATGTAATAAAAATATGTAACTACAAGTGCACAGTGTCAAATTGAAAAACTGGCAAATACAAGTCGTACACAGAGAATAAATTAATTTTTCAACATCCTTAACATGTATTTCAGACGAATTAGAAATAAAGATGGAGAATTCATTAGCTAAAATTAAACTAATAACTAATTAAACTAATTAGACGATTAAAATTAATAATGAGGAAGCAATCTAGGAATCCGAATCCTTTAAACAATAAACATAACAAGTAATCCAATATTCTATTTTTATAACTCAAATTACTTCGCTAGTTTGGTGTACATAATTTGGAAAGTAAATCAATTAAGTTCAAAATTAAATTAACTATAAATTTGTTCTCTCTTCTCTTTAATTTAGTAATTTTATAATTAAATTGGGCAAGCATATACTATAAAAATTTAAGAATTAACTATAACTCGTCAAAACTTCTTCGAGTAAGTATGAATTATGAAAAACTTTTGTCTTAACAATAATCTATCAAAATCTCTTAATTAATTTTAAATCACATAAAAATTATAAAACGAAAGTATTTCAATAACAAAACATTAAGGTGAAATCAATTAAACATTAAAGCATAAATAATGAAAGAGATGGAAAAATATTGTCATGAATAATTATTGAATTTCATCTTCATCCTAGATTAAAGAATTTAGTTAGACATTAAAATAAATAAAACAACTAAGATAAAGAAGAACATTAAACAATAAATTAAAAGAACAAAATTCCCTTTATTAAGTAATTTAATCTACTACTACTCATAACCTAAACTAATACATAATTCTCTATCTTCAATACTCAAGGTACAATGAACTTGGACAATTTTTCTCACCCCATCTACCTATTGTCGGATGTCAATTGTTGCTCTCTTTCTTGAGATTGCAATCCCTATCGAGTCGGGAAGGAATGAGTAATGGGTCGGGGAATCAGGCATTGGTCCTCTTGGATCCGGTAGGAGCGGGAGTAGGTAAGTGAGTCTCGATCCAGTGAAGAAAAGAGAATTTAGTTGAAATCAAACTCCTTATCTCTATATTCCAAGTATTCCTTTGTTGCACGTCTCTTTCTTGGAGTCCAAACAAAAATCAACTAGGAAGCTTCGAGAACTCCCTTTTCAACTCAATTTCATCCATTTATTTAATTCCTACAAAACAAAATAAAACTAATTAATCAAATTAATAAAAGTATTAAAATGAAAAAAATTAAATAATTAATAATGTATGAATTATGGACCTATGACATGCTAATAGAAGTTTATAATATGTTCGTTTTAATCTTCTTGTACAATTAGCTTTGATTGATAAATATCCCCTTGAATAATTTTATGTGTACAAACTATACACAAAATGTTGTGTACCAACGATAGTACCCATGTATTGCATACAAATAAAGATGTAAAAAAAATAAATTAAGATAGGTTCCGCCTCATATTCTCTCTTTTTTCATACTGTTTGTGCACAATTTTTTGTATGTAATTTGTCTATAGCATTGCTCATATTCCCTTTGTCCCATAAATGATGTCTTAAGCGGTGTTCTAACAAATCGTTAGGCCGACATAGGTGGCGGAAGGGGCCTCTAGCTCCTATGTCACCTAGGCAATGCCTAGGCGTTTTTCTAGGCGGACTACGAGTTTTCTTAGGCGATCTCATTTATTCGTTTTTCTATTGTACATACTACATACTTGTTATACTATAAAAACATATAATAAATGTAATTTTTTAAATTTTATATGAAACATTATCAAAAAAAATAATCTTTTAAGGTTTAACAAATTCATTTTAAGTATTATAGAGCTTCAAAGTAGAGGTCTGATTCTGCCTAGGCAAGTATTTAGGCGCCTAGTTAAATCTAGGTGATAGAGAACCGTTTAGGGCCTAAGCGAAGATTAATCGGATTTAAGCGAGGATTTTTAGAATACTGGTCTTTAAGTACATCTTTCACACAATTAAGAAAAATCAAAGTACAGGAGAGAGAAGAGAGAAGTAATACATTTCAATTTTATCCACAGTGGACCCCACATACGATCATAAGATTATCTTTTTTTTCTAAAAAGAGTGGACCCTACTTAAGTACCTTGAAGTAAAACGATCTCTCTATAACATTTGAATTTGAATTGTGCACTGACATCTTTTCAAGGACAATTTTATTTACTTTAGACATCTGTTGTGGGACGGAGAGAGTAGATTTTAATATAGGACTCTACTCAAATTTGAAATGAGATTGAAGATTTATGGACCATTTGGTATGAAGGGATTGAGGGCGTAAATAAATGATCATTCCGACCAACAATTCCTTTCCGACGTTTGGTATGTTAAGTTTGGTTGAAATGACCATTTTGACGGAATCGTATTTCCTTTATAAATTGGAATTACGATTCCTTACCTCCCTAAGGAATCGCGATTCCAATGAATAAATGAATGAGAAAGAAATATTAAGACAAAAATGCCCTTGCCCATATATATATATATATATATATATATATATATATATATATATATATATATATATATATAATGTATATTATTATACATTAAATATATTTAATATATACGATACTATATATAATATGAGATTTTTTAATATGTATTCTGTTTATATTATATTATAATATATAATAGAATAATATATAATATAATATATGTTATAGATAAAATATATATAAATATATTATATTATATATATAATAGATATCATATTATGTTTTTTAAAATGTATTATATTTGTTTTATATTATATTATAATTATATACATAAATATATAGAATATCTAATTTAACATATAATATTATATGTATTAGTATACATTATATTTACTTTATATTAGTATAATATTATAATATTATATATTAATATAGTATTATAATATTAATATGTATTATACATTTTGGATTATTATATCCAGTATATAGTTAGTTATTTAGTTAGTTAGTTAGTTAGTTATTTAGTTAGTTATCCAGTATATAGTTAGTTATTTAGTTAGTTAGTTATAATATTAATATGTATTATATATTGTAGTTTATTTCATTCCAATATAATTTTTAACGTACTAAATGCATGAATAAAGAATTTGATTTTGATTCCATTATGATCTGATTTCGAAACGATTCCGTTCAACCAAACGGCCCGTTAGTCTTGGACAAAATTAATATATCATTTACATTCTCTGCTTTCTTTGAACTTCAATAGAACTCAGGTGTCAACGGTTTAGAATTGTTAGTGAGCAAGTGCATCTGTAATATATTGCTTGAGCACTTATTTATGTTAGAAAATTTACTGTAACTCAAATTAAAATTTTACGTTTACCAATTAAGGGGAAATAAAAAAAAGTAAATCTGCAATGATAAATAACCTATTATTCCCAGCAAACTTTCTTATTCTTCTTTTTATTTTTTTCAGTATGATATAAATCTGCTGATTTTCTTAAATTAATGCTTTTACGAGCTTGGAACATAGACAAGGAATAGCAGAAATCGACATAAACATCTATGTTTAGTTATCTATTTGGGCAAATTTTATTATTTGTTTGAAGCCAGCAATACTCGTTGATATGGACTTGGGAGGGGGAAAAGAATAATAATTTTTCAAAATATTTTTATGTGCTCGTGTCTTTTACACATGCACACAAGTCCTTCGGTCATGGCATTCATTTTGATTACTCCCTCCGTTTCATAAAAATGTCTCGAGTACATTTTTCACGCAATTTAAGAAAAAGAAAAGTTGCGGAGAGGATAAAAAAAGTTATCATTTTACCGTTATTGACCCCCAAGTACATTAAAATTTCTTCATTTTTTCCAAAAATAGTGATCCCTACTTTAATACTTTCAAGAGTAAAATAGACTTTAGATAACATTTTGGTTTCATATTATGTACTCTAGGCAAAATCGTTTTGTAATACAGTCATCTTTTACAAGACGGGCAATATTTTCTAAGTCAACCTCAATTCCTAGTTTTCTTATCTAAATATGTATCTGATATTTCTCTTATATGCTACAGGTATTTGGAGATGTTATAGAATCACTGGCAGGAGCAATTCTTGTTGATTCTGGTTACAATAAGGATATTGTTTTCAAGAGCATAATTCCTCTTTTGCAGCCTCTGGTTTCGCCAGAGACAGTCAGGCTCCAACCAGCAAGAGAACTGAATGAATTATGCCAGAAGGAGCACTATGTGAGGCGAAAGACTGTTGTATCTCGTGATAACGATAACGGTGTGACAAGAGTTACAGTAGAGGTTGAAGCCAATGGTATGATTCATAAAGAGTCGCGCACTGCATCAGATAAGGAAATGGCTAAAAAACTTGCTGCCAAAGCTGTTATAAAGTCCTTGAAAGAGAACATGTCCGCTGGAAAGGTGGGGTAAAACGTCCCGGTGCCCTTGCCCCTGCCCCACCCTATCCCTCCCCTCGGCTCCTTGTCAGAACTACGCCCGCCTAGGAAGAGGAGCTATTGTTTGATTGAGGGTGTGAGTGTGCGAGTGTGGGATGCCGTCTAAAATCACGTGACCCGAAATCAAGGATTCAAGAGTTGGGAAGATGTTAGTCACCTAACTAATCACATGACCAAAATCAAGGATTCAAATAAGTTGGGAAGGTGCTAGTCACCTGCCTCGTCCTCGAAAACTAGGTCTCATTATCTTGCTAAAAATGTTCCCTTACTATTGTTGTGGATAAAATTATGCCCTCAGTGCGTGATGTATTGGACTTGTAGTCGACTGGAGAAATAGAACTCTCATTTAATTGGGAAGAATAAGAAAATCTAAGGATCAAGGGTTGATTTTAAGGCGTGTCCTTGAATTAACTTTGCGTTTAAGATTATGAAAAATATTGGGGCCAAAGTAACCGCCTGTATAGGTAAAATTTTGTGGCGCACTAATTCTTCCGGATTTTGTTTATTAAAAAAATAATCACAATCACTGCAATTTTTAATAGTTGCTAGGAATATATATATATATATATATAAGTACTTATTTTCAATTACTTATATTTTAGTTAATTATTTATTTTCTTAATTATATTCAATTGTGAGGTCCCTTTTCCAAAGTATTCCTCTGCATTATTCATATTATCATACTTGTTTTTATACTCTGATTTTTCCGCCTTTATGGTTAGTTAGCTTCCGCCTGGTGTGTGTATATATATATATATATATAATACACACCCATTCTAAAATCTCAGAATTTTGAGTTTTGCCTATCCTTATAGACAATTATCTCTTCCCTCAAAAACACCTATGATGATCCTATCATCTCTCACTAGTCTTAAAATTTCTACATATTGGTGTAATATTCAACAAATAAACACAAGACTAAACTAGAACCCACATATTTCCGTTAAATAATGGATGTTGCCATGTTGGACTCTTGTATAAATAATATTCCTATTGCATTAGGTTTATTTTCAAACAAGACTCCTTTCTTGTAGTACTTCTTTCCCATCCTACAAACTTCCAAGGATCTGAGCAGCATTTTTACAATACCAACCAACTAGTAAACAATGCACCAACTTATTAAACAAACATGATCCACAAATGACCCCAAGTTACCAAACACAAGAATGCACCATGATACCTAAAAATATTAGGGCTAGTCTCTTCATTAGTTCCCAAACTATAGCTATTTTTCATATTTGGTCCCCTAAATATTTATTTCCCATATTTCATCCTCAGACTTCATAATTTCTGCAATCTCAATCCCACTTTACGAAAGCAGAGCAATTAAAGGGGACTAAGCATATAAAATACTTATGATCGAGGACTAAACCTATAAAAAAAATTACACTTCAGGGACTAAATATGTGAAGTTGATATATTTTGGGGACGAACATGAAAAAGTAAATAGTTTGTTGACGAAATACGCAAAAAATAATAATTAAAGGACTAAATGTAAAAAAACAGGTATAATTTGGGGACTAGCTAAGAAGTTATCCCAAAATATTATTACCATTACCAATTTCAACAAAAATGTAGTAGGAATTCAAAACGGAGAAGAATATACGAATGACAAACATATTTTAAAAGATCTTGATTTCCAAGAACTATGTTACCAAATGTAGCAAGTACACCTCACACTATCCATTTCACAAAAACTTGACATCATTACACAACTGTATCAGAATAAGTTGCTGTCAAAAGATTACACAAAAATATTGATAGTTCTAACTGCAGATTTAATATTTCCTTCTACAATGTCCTTGCACCAGTATCTGGATGTACATGGGATAGAACAAAGAAAAAGAGATCACGTGATTTTCACAAGAGGATGTTATAAAAATAGACAAACTCAAGATATCTAGAGAATTGCACTTTTAGAAAAGAAAAACAGTACCAATATTTAACGAGCTTGTAGGTTTACCTGCAAGTAGAAAGCAGCCATGCCATGCTGCCGGAATCACTGCGTTCTATTTACTATGCCTTCTTTTTGCCAAAGAGTAAACTTAGCGAGTATGTGTTGCCCTTCTGTGTAGCTGTTTCTACTCGTTTTGCCCCAATCTATAGCGATATATATATTTAAGCAAAAAAAAAAACAGTCAAGTTAACATGAAATGCAGAAATTGAAAAGCAGGAGACTTAGAAAACACCAGCTTAGGAGTACCTCCAACTATCACAAGCAGAAAACATGCAAGTAGAGTAACAACTAATTTACATTTCTGTAAAGAAAGGAATAGAATGTACAACTGGGATTTAGCTCCCCTCAAATACACCTTCCCCTCCAATTTCATCCCATACACCAAAATTTTAATTTTTTATCAAGTATAACTGAAATCAAAACCTATCATTTGATTTATTATATTGAGTTGTATCATTACTCCAAAAATACAAGGTAATCCGACACTTTCCATCATTTGATGAATATGAGCATTTTTTTCGTACAAATGGTTAAAAAATTCACACTAATTTTTAACGGTCAAAATGCATTCAATGATTCTAAACTTTTTGTAGAATAGATCTCATTATTATGAAGTATCTACTAACATAGTTGTGTCATTACTAACAAAAATACTAAGAAAAAGTGGTGTATTGGATGAAATTTGAGGGAAAGTGCAATGGAGGGGAGCCAAAGCCGTACAATAGTCTAGATTACCCTAGAAAATATTCCTTTTTGTTGCAATACCGGAAGGGAAAGAGCTTATTTGGGTGATTAAGGTTTGACCCAAAGCATTATTTGAAGCTAATTCTATTAACTTGTAGCCGAGATGGCCTACTTTCTTGTAGAGTGTATGGATAGATTCTATACCCCTGTACCTCGTATTATAAAATAAATAAACAGGAGATGCTCTTAACTCCTTTTTCCCCCCTTTTTTCTAAGACACCACTACCATCCCCTAACTCAAATTTAATTGGTATATACTCTATGTAGACACATACTAAAAGCAATTAGATGCCATCTAATACTCCATCTGAATAGATGCATTCATTCAGATTTAACATATTTGGCATATTGAAAGAAATAGCTATTCCAATAAAGAACGAGAGACCAAAGGAAAACATAGAATATATGCTGGGACATCAATTTTTGCCCAAAAAAAGAACTCATTAAATTAAAACATAACAAGTGTGCCTTCAAGTGACTCCCAGATCATGCTATTTCTTTTGATAGTGTGCCTTGATGATGTTATTAAAAATCTGCACAACCATATAATTCATTCATCTTCATTATTTTTTTTTTTTTTTTTTTTATTTCAATTAACTTTTGTAGGTATAACATACATAACTCCGTCTATTTCAAAGCCAGGATTCCAGAGATTGACATGAATGGTTTTAATATTACCTTATCCGTGAATCAATAGCCAACAGTTGGTATGTACTGAACCAAGCACATAAGAGCAAGCACAACTAGCTTTTAGATGTGTTGGTAGATATTCTAGAGGGATTCTATGATATTATTCTATTGCATGATTAGGGGAATTGCATAAATAAGGGATGATTTATTTATTTTTCAAATGTATTGCAGCTCTAAGCCTATATAAAGGCTCTCTATTGTACATTGTATAAAATATAAAACATCTTCCATTCACAGTAGGGTGAAAATGGGTTTACACAATCAAAGTGAATCTTGATGGATCTCTTGCTCGCTTAAAGACTCAACTGGTTGCCAAAGGGTACGCTCAGATTTATGGTGTTGACTATTTTGAGACATTTTCTCCCATTGCAAAAATGACTTCTGTTCGTTTGTTGATTTCTCTAGCAACTTCTTATCACTGGCCCTTGCATCAGTTAGACGTTAAAATGCAATTCTCCATGGAGATTTATACGAGGTTGTGTACATAAAGCAACCTCTAGGGTTCGTTGCTCAGGGGGAGTCTGGTTTGGTATGTAAGTTAAAGAAATCTTTGTATGGATTGAAACAGTCTCCACAAGCATGGTTTGGCAGATTTGCAGAGGTGGTTCTTGAGTTTGGTCTATCAAGACGTGCAAGTGATCATTCGATGTTTCATTAGGAGACTTCAATAGGGTGAATCTTACTGGTTGTGTATGTCGATGATATTGTAATTACAGGAGATGACAGAGAAAGTATTAGTGCCTTAAAGTCCTTAATGCAAAAGTTTGACACTATGGATTTGGGAAAGCTACGATATTTTTTGGGGATTGAAGTGGCACAATCAAGCAAGGGTATATTCTTGTTCCAAAGAAAGTATAACCTAGATCTTTTGGAGGAGACTGGCTTATTAGGAAGTCAATCAGCTAATACATCCATCGATACTAGTTAGAAGTTAACAACAAAAGGAGATTTCTTGGAAAATCCAAAAAGGTATAGGAGACTTGTGGACAAACTTAATTACTTTACGGTCACACGGCCAGATATTGCCTTCCATTTTAGCGTGTTTAGTCAATTTTTATCCTCTCCTAGGTCCTCACATTGGGATGTCATTTTGAGAATATTGAAGTATCTCAAGGGTGCTCCAGGTCGTGGATTAGTATTTCATGATTATGGACATAATAGAGTGGAAGGATTCTCAGATGCAGATTGGGCAAGGTTTCCATCAGACGAGATCTACTATAGGGTATTTTGTATTCGTTGGAGGAAATCTTGTGGTATGAAAGAGTAAGAAACAAACTGTTGTGTCTACGTCCAGTGCGGAATTAGAAAATAGAGCAATGAGCTCATGTTTCGCGTGAATTGATTTGGTTTAAGCATTTGTTAACAAAAATGGGATTCAAGAAGTTGGTACCTATGCAACTTTGGTGTGATAATGAGATAGCTCTTTATATTGCTTCTAATCCAGCGTTTCATGAAAGAACTAGACATTGAAGTTGATCGTCACTTTGTTCGTGAAAAAATACAAGAAGAAATTATATCCACAAGTCATGTTAAGACTGGCGACCAACTTACTGATGTGTTTACCAAAGCCTTAGGAGCTACTAGAATTACATATATTTGTAACAAGCTGGGCATGATTGATAAACATGCTCCAGCTTGAGGGGGAGTGTTGGTAGATATTTTAGAAGGATTCTAGGATGATATTACTCTATTGCATGATTAGGGGGAATTGCATGCATAATTAGGGGGATTGCATAAATAAGGGATGATTGATTTACTTTCCAAATGTATTACAGTTCTAAGCCTATATAAAGGCTCTCTATTGCACATTTACAAAATATAAAACATCTTTCCTTCTCTCTTTCTCAACAAGATGTATACTCGACATACATAACTCAATATATTTCAAATCCTTGAATCCGACAAATAATGTTAGCAAATATTCCAAAGATCGACATAAGTTGGTTTTATTGTTACCTTATCCATGAGCCAATAGCCAACACTTGGCATGTATTGAACCAAGTACATTACAGCAAGCACAGGCTGCAAGAAATTTTAAATTGTCATATACCAAATATATATATGCTAAAACGAGTATGTAAACTAAAATAGAAGTCACGGATCTACTTCAAGAACAGATGGCATGGCTCTAAGGACACTTGGATCAAGACCAACATTAATTTAAGCAAAAAATAAAAGGGAAAATCACACATCTTTTGAACCTTAAATAAAAATAAATAAATAAATAAAAGTCATAGTGGGTTCATAAAGCCTCCAAGTCAACCAGAGCTCAATAAACAGTGTTTCTTTCTCAAATAAAACTCTCATTTGAACTCAGGAGTATAGCTTAACCAACTGCCTTGAACTCCAACCCCAACCCCGTTCTTTTGGATAAACCTTACACTAGAAGCAGTAAAGTCAAGTTTACGGCACAGAGGCCAAGCTCAACTCAACTACGCCTTTTATCCCAAACTATAGATAAGAAAGGCTGCAAAATCCCATATGACAATGAAAATATAGAAAGAGAATAAGAGACATAAATAAAAGGGAAAAAAACAATATTAGACACACACACACAAAAAAAAAAAGTAAATAAAATAACTAATGCAAGAAAAGGAAAAATTAAATTATAAACACAAGTCTATAAACATATAACGGACAAACATAGATATTAAAAGCAAAAAAATAAAATGAAAAGGAGCGAGAAAGGGGGAAAAACATAAAACACAACAAAAGAAGATGTAACACCCTACTCAGACTAATAAATGAATTGAATTTATCTACTCGATCCTACCATAGGCCATGTCCTTAATTATATACAGCTCCTAGTCTCTGAACTAATATCCCCCAAAAGTAATTTTGGGTCTATTTGTCCCTCTTCTCATATCTCCCTCCTGATACTCCTATTTTCACTAGAGCAAAAGTAGTAAAATAGCCCCTCTTCCCAGATATTCAAAATGTGTTTCAGTTAATGTAGTACTAAATAATTTCTTGAAGCATGTCTTTATTGTCTTCATTAAAAAAGACTTGAAAACCTGAAGCAGCTTTAAAGTTTTGAAAGTAATTTTAGAATCACATTGCATACAAGGACAGTAAGGATATTAATTTATACATAATAGCCCAAATCCATTTAAATATTCTTAAATACATATACTTTTGGCTACATTACATATATATTGGATTTTGACCTTAACCAATACATATATATATATATATATATATATATATATATATATATCAAGGTTCTAAAAGGCGTTAGGCTGGAGGCGGGCGGCCGGGGGGGGCCTAGCGCCTAGGGGGCCTAGGCGGGGCCTGGGCGGGGCCTAGGCGGGATTTTTTATTTTATACCAATTTTAATATTTTATCTTACATTTATCCTAACAAAATAATAATATAAAGGAAAACAATCTATAATAAAGATAATAAAGGCATTTGCTTAAAGCTCAAACACATATCCATGTTGCTAATGTCAAAGTTCAAACAAAAACACGCAATTGTTTAAAGTTCAAACACAAGCAAATAATAAAAAATACAAACTAATAGTCCTCATCTCCATATACCTCTATATCTCTCTATAACTCTTTTTTTTCTATATTCTTCCAAGATAATGTCCCCATCGGGCTCACACTCGTACTCCTCATTTCCCTCTTCCGTATCATTTTCAGACAAAAAAAAAAAATCATGGAGTTTTCTTACTCTAACATTTCTATTATTTCTCTTAGGCTCTAGCACGCTATCCGCTTCGGATGCTTCACCAATCGCTTCCCAAGTAAGGCCCGAACAGCCTTCAACTTCTTCATCTATTCTTATGACGTCGTTTTGTAGCTTAGTTATTAAAATTAAAAAAAAATAATTGCAACCCTAAATTTTTCGCTTATGCCTCGCCTAATTTCTCTGTCTTGCCCGCCCAGTCTCGTATAATTCTCTGGAGGAATTTTTTTTTCTCCTTGGACATAGGCTAGGCGCTAGGCGGCCTAGGCGTGGCGGCAGGGGAGGGCCTAGCGCCTAGGCGGGGATTAATCGGACCTAGGCGGGGATTTTTAGAACAGTGATATATATATATATATATATATATATATATATATATATATATGTTGACCTCCTATTTCTAATGGTTTGTTTGTCGCCCGTGTAGAGGAGCAAATGGTGAACTGTTACAGTTTCAAGTGAGCTAACAGGCTCAATGCTTATCTAGTAAATTTTTCAAACTAAATCATCTATCGCGATGCTTCCAGAGACCAAACGTTGTGTGTCTATTAAGGGTATTGCCTATCTATCCAGATTCAGTCCTTCCCCTTCAGTACACCATAATATTTTAGTTATCAGTGATGCTTCAGTGAGAAACTAAATGACACCATCTTGTTTATAGCTACTGACAACATGAATATTGATGGTATTGTCAATTAGGTTGTAGAAAGCCTATCGTAGCTAACCTTGGTTATATTTTCATCCTAACAACAGGACAAACCAAAGCTAACTACAAAAGGTCACCACAGGCTTAATTAGTTAATTTATGTCCCCATTTAAACAAGTCGATTCCTTTAATTCAAAAACTGTGTGAGCAGATTGAAACCATAATTTTGACATTAAAAAATACCATAATATGGTCTTATTCAGTAGATCTATTGTAACAAATTTAATTCAATGGATTAGAATTTAACAAATGATATAGAATGCTCGCGCTGGTGAAAAAAGGAAAGGCTAATACAACATGCAAGGCCTAGCATTTGTAATTAGCTAGTGCAAAATCCCAAGTCCTAACCAATTGAGGATAACCAATGCCAACAGATTTGAATCTCAATCAAGCTGTCATACACAGTTTAGGATCACTGTCATCTAGTGGGTTTTAAGTACAAAAGAGTAAACCCCTTTCAATTAATCAAGAATAAGAAGTATAGGAGAGAGAGACAGCTTTACTGAAAGCTGTAGTTGATTGCTAACCTTGTTCAACACCCATAAGAACTATTATTAGGCTCTATTTAGAACCTCCACTAACCGGCACCAAAACTACCTATTATCAATTAAGGTTAGAACCGATCCTATAATTCAGTTTTTAAATCAGGCTACGATCAGATTTCCCCAAATTCTTTTGACAGATGAAAATGTTATCAATCAATGACATGGAATATGCCCAGTTTCAATATTTTTCACAACACAAAATTTTCCATCATGAAATAGGCCCAAGTCCATGAACTAGAGCTGGCGCAGAGGAATCCTATCCATGAACGCAGACTAAATTATTGAACATAATATTATTTAGTGCAGGAGAAAGTCTATAATCAAAACAGAAATATTTACCTGATATGATATCCAGACTTCCTTTAGACCATGGCTTGCAGCAATGATTGTAAGCTCTGAACACCTCTCTGATGACACACGCTTCTGGAAAAATAGAAAATGAAACATTAAAAGCAAAGGTAATAAATAAGTACTCCTACAGTGCTGCATCATATGAAATGTAATCTTGAAAAAAGACGAGAGCTATCAAATTTCCTTCACTTCTACAAAAAAAAAAAAAAAAAAATTATACTAAAAAGAAGTAACATCAACTGCTGAGATATCATTACAAAGTCTCCAGGCATGCATTTAATATATGGCTTTTCTGTTTTATGATTTGCTTAATAGTGGAACTGCTTAGCTCTAAACTGCCATCATCTATTTGTTTACTCAAGAAAACATTTGACTGGGGTCAACCTCATCAACTCCAACACACACATAATCTCCAGCCCTACTAATAGTATCAACATGTTGACATATATACAATATATATGTGTATTTAAACTAAATGAGACTTTTTGCATGCTGTGTTTTTTATCTGCCTACTTTTGTATACATCGCATGTACTGGGTCAAAGCCACCATTTTTGGCACCTTTTGAATATATGATCACTTATCAAAAATAAATAAGAAAATAATAGTGCTTAAGATGTAATTGTCATATCTTGGTGTGGACTTAAATATCAAAAAATATCCCTGAACGAGATAACTTGTTTTAGCTCATAGCAAACTACCGATCAACTATTTCAATGGTATATTTGATTGTTGATGAGCAGCAACTGGAAGCTAGTTCCTAAAACAAGTTGCTATGAACTATCACTATGGCCAAATACTGAATTAAAAATGCCCTTTTCACATTGGATAAATAGCTGCTGGTATTAAATACTTAAATCTATTATATGTTGGTAGCCTGACCCATCTCATGAACGGTAATGTGATTTACAGCGTATATTGAAACCACAGCATATATATTAACCTTAGGCTTGTTTCTTTTACCCAAGAATGCTTTACATGGTAAAAGAAATGATGCAGTGTGTAAAAAACTAAAGAGAAGCTTGAGCTCTAAGAAGAGAGAAACCCTTTTTCTGGCTCAATTTATTTTTACATGTTAAAAGCAATCATGTCTGTAATAAGTAATGAAAATAAACTTTAAAAAAATTGATATCTGTATTCTAGCACAATTTTGTTTCAAATCTCTCAATGGAGATTTTCTCAGGTCAGTACTATTAATGTGTCTTTAAGTTATTTTGGTTAGCTTTATTTTATAATTTAAATGTCCTTATATTTAGAGTTTAAGCATATAGTGATAAATTTAGTTTCAATAGATATTATTGTATAGTGAGTCATAATTATTTTGTTATTATTAATGTGTTGTATAGTCTCGTATGTATGGATAAATATGTTTTATAGCAGAATCCTATTATAAGTTAATTACTTTCAAATCAAAAGTATCAGTTCAGTAAGATTTAGGAGTCTTATAGACATAGTTGTCAAGTCGTTAAATCAAGTCAAGTCGGTAGTCAGGAGCTTAATCGACTAGTCAACCAGGCGCCCAACTTGTCGCTCATAAGTCGACAAGTCATTTCCAATGTATATTTTATACATGTAAAATTTTATTCATAAATTTTACTTCAACATTAAATATAAAACAATTGCTCACAAATATATTATTATTTCACAAGAAATACTTTTAAATATCAGTAAAAAAAATATATATTAACATTTCACATTTATATCTCATTTATAAATAATACACATTTATAAAAAGCTAAGTATCTAGCTGAAAACTAATGAATATGGCTAATACTGAAAATATGGGGATCCCGGGGTTAAAATATAACTTAGAGGTGATTATGAAAGAAAAGCAGGGACTTAAATGAAAAGTCTGCAACTTAAAGAAATAAATCTAAAGTTTAAGAAAACTATAGGATACTAAACTGAATTTGGCCAAGAAATTTTAAATATCAAATTCCTTTTTTATTTTCTTACGCAAACAGAATAGCAGCAAGGGCAAGATGGGTATGGAATATGGACGAGACTCAAGAGAGAGGCAGCACGGATACAAACTACAGCGGCGACAATACAAGATGGCACCGGCAATAGCGATGGAAGCTTCCGACAACGGAGATCTCTTCTTTTCCTTCTTTTTTTCCAAATCGTACTCCTTTTTCGGTTGTTACTTAGTCGGTCGATTAGCCACCAAATTGTCGATTTTGGACGACCAGACAACAACCAATTTTTCAAATCGCGCGACTTAGATACGGAACCCAAGTTGAGCCAAGCACCGACGGCCAACTGGTCGTCGATTAAGCGATAACTTGATAACCCTGCTTATAGATGAAATTAAGGATTGTAATCCTCCTCAATGGAGGACTCAAAATGGTATACCAAATTCTCCAAGAAAATTTGCTCTATTGTGAAATGTGTGCAACACTTCCAGTTGGACCATTTTAATGTTTGACCTTTCCAATGTTTTCTTCATTTTCTCCTCTTCTTAATACTTTATTTTTCTAAGTTTTTTAACCTTGTCATTGTACCTCAAACTCAAAAGTCTAAAATCCCAATAAACCTTGGCAGCCATAGAAATCCTCAAATGGCCATTGCTACAATTCCCTCAAATAGTCCACAATACTCAGAATTGCCCCTCATTTTGGTTTTCCCATGTGAAATGAATCCATAAAACTAGTGTTTTTCTTATAGTTTTAAGAATGATTTCCATCTATCTTGCCACTAAGAAGAAGATTGGGGGATGTCAAGCAAAATTCTCTCCTTGGTTTTTATAAAGGTGAAGTGCCACTGAAAAATGGTAAGTGAGAAGACTTCTCCCTAATTCATTGCTGCCCAACTTTGCTCAATCAGGTTTTGATATCTAAACTTGTGCAAGGGTGTCTTAACAATTGTTCAACATCAAGCTAGTTCAAGCTGACAAAATACATGTCACATATTCACAAATTTAATTCCAAGTTCATTAAAGGTTTCTGTCTAAACTGCTTTTGCAATATAATGTTGAGCATTGTATTAATAAATACAGGATTTATCTTATTGATAGATTACTTGTTTCTGGAAAGAGAAAATTTAAGCATAGCAGATCATCTTTTCAAGCAGGAATAATTATTTGCTGAGTGTGAACAATGAGGATGCTAACACAGTACAAGGTGGCCAGTGACTGCTGTAATCTGTTGGGATGTTGCCTAACATTGTGCTACCACCTAACATACAAATAGACCAGGAAGGTGGTGGAGGAATGAATGTGTTTGTGTGTTTGTGTGTTTGTGTGTTTGTGTGTTTGTGTGTTTGTGTGTTTGTGTGAGTGAGAGAGTGAGAGAGTGAGAGAGTGAGAGAGTGAGAGAGTGTGTGTGTGTGTGTGTGTGTGTGTGTGTGTGAGAGAGAGAGAGAGAGAGAGAGAGAGAGAGGAGATGAATAATAGTTCTTATAGTGGTTAATACTTGCATTCCAAATTTCACACAGATCCAACAGGGTAATGATATCTTAAGTTCTGCTGTTAGCAACACATGCAACAATAAATATTTGCCCGTGTGTCTCTGTCCAAATATAAGATATTGCAACTACAAAACTTTAAACACTACAGTACACAAACACACACAGAGTTAAATCTTTGAAACCTAACTCCCTTCGCATCAAGTGACCAAAAACAAGTACAGGCTCAAGCAGAATGGTTGGGAAGATAAACCTTGTCCTTTTTTCGTTACTCATTCTAGTTCTTGGAAGTTTATCTGCAAAAGATATACCTTCTTTCAGTTTTTTGTTCAGCTTCGAGTAAAATGGTATGCATATTCAATCTTTGAGAGGATATCAGGGTTGAGGAAGCTCCCCTCATTTAATTTCCTAGTCTCTTTACCTCTGGTCTGAGAACAACTCTCCCATTTCTAACTTCTATACAGGGAAGGTGGTGAGTCTTCTTCATGGAAATTTCACTTCCGCAATTTGAAAGACACGGAGGCGGAGGAATATCCACAGCCTCTATTTATCAGTCCTTAGATAGATGTGTATAGCCTCTTGATCCCTTAGGTTCTTCTCTTTTCAGTCATTTTTGACTAGGCTTTCTGCCAGTTTGTCACTTTTCTCTGGCTTCTCTTATTTGGAAGGCAAAGGTTTCCGGAAAAATCATTAACAATAAAGACATGCATTAACCACATAGGTCTTACAAATATTTATCTCCCTATTTAAGTACTACATGTATGCAGGAGAGTGAGATTTCAAAAGTTTTTTCGCTGTCCAATGGCTTGGCTCTGGTGTTTTTTGTTTGGGATGTTGGAAGAATTTTGGAAGATCTTTTTCTTTATAATTACGGGGAATTTAGTGGAGTGAAGGGTAGGAGGATTCTTTAGAAATGAGCTTGTTTCAACATTTCTTTTGGGTGTCTGGACTGACAGAAATAGTACCATTTTCTGTCGTCAGGTAACAAGTGTTGGTCTTCTTTCGAACAGAATCTATTGTTTGTGAGGGGTCCGGACTGACAGAAGTGCTACAATTTCTGTGGTTGGACAATGCATGTTAGTCTGCTTTGGAACAGAATCTTTTTCATTGCATCTCTATAGGCTTGCCCAATTGGAGCATTAGAGGAATTTCGTTGTCAATTAACATAGGAATTGGCAGGCGGTGGTTCACTAATGCGTGAATGAGTTTTGCACTGGTATTATTTTCTTTCTTTTTATTTCTTTGGGGAGGACTTCCTTGTCCTCCACTTCCACTGTAATCTCTTTCTCATTCTTTATAATTTTCTTTTACTGAAAAGAAATAACATAAATTTATATATATGAGACATGCCTTTTGTATGAAATGAAGAGTTCAAGTTAATAAATTGAAACAATGAAGACCACACACATAATGAATAAAATCAAATGTATATTAAAAATTCTTCTTTCCCTTTCTTCTCAATCGATATTGAGCTGTATATTTGTAATCTGAATAAACTCTCTATCCAACCTAAAATTCCACACTTTGAGAAAGTGGTGAGAATGGTGTAAGAAGTTATTGAATGTTTCGATCGTCTTTTTTGGTAATGTTACTAATACAAATTTAAACTTTTTTCCAATACAAGGGTAAAATGGTATTATTAACAGTTAAAAACCAATGTGCAAAATGTTTTGGGACATCCTGTCAAGGAAAGGAGGGCAAAAAAATGGGAAGAAGGGAGTATAAAATATTCACAAATATTTTTACGATACTCTATTGCTAAAGCCTATGCTCCTGAGAATAAATTGGGGCAACTGTACCATATTATGATGAGTCGGTGACTGAAGTTGTGATCTCTATGAACCTTAAGTGACTTAAATAAGCATCAGTTTTCTGAGATCAGTAGTTTATCTGGATATGACTATACAGAATTAAAAGAATGTACCTCTACAGGCTCCTTTTGTTCTGAGTCGCTTGTTTTAGGAGCATTTGATGTTTTTATTGGCCCAGGACAAACAACCGTTACATTGATTCCTTTCTGACAAAGCTGCAATGAGCAAGATTACCATACAGACTAAGAAAAAGACTTGAGAATTGAGATCATAATCAACAAATTAACAGATGCAGAGTCCTCACGAACATTTAGTATAAGAGATTTTGCCTCCCTCATAGCATTGTTTGGAGTCAAGGTAATGTCAGCCATACTTCCCCCCAACCCTCCACCCCTTAAAAAAATATAAATAAATAAATAAAAAAGAACCCCCTGAAAAAGGTCATCGTGCAATTGAAAACTGAAAGTTTCATCCTCTTGAACTGAACTTAGTCACCATTTATTTTTAGATATGATGCAAATATTTTATTTGCATAAGAAGCAAAAATCATGTTTATATTACAGCTTTTAGACTTCTACCTTTATTCAAAACAGCCAACAATGGTTTCTAGCAAGGCTTTCAACTTTTACATCATAAAACTATAAACATTAAGATGCATCCAGGCTCTAACTAAAATATAATCTCCAACCAAATAATTAACCATTAGGTGTTTCTGAACAGCCTTTCCTCAAAAATCATCAACTGTGAGGGACGAAATCACAAATAAAGTTTCTTAGAAAAGGTGGACTTCATGGCAGAAAATTGCCAAAAGAAATATCCTTGGTTCAAATAACTCATACAAAAATAAAAAAATAAATGCCCAACAGAGAACTATATATATTTTCAAAAACCTCTAATAATTACCGATAACAATCCATAATGGTTAGGTGTCTATATTCAGATTTTTGGATGCTTTTTACTCCCAAAACTGAAGATGCTAACATTCTTTATCACAGTAAATTTTTGCAAATAATGGCGGTCAATAAAGTAAAATTCATAAACTTGTGGAAAATGTCATCGTGACATTAGAAATGAAAACAAACATGCTATTACTTGTGTTTGTGCAAGCTAACTCATCTAACATTTAAACAACCAACATGGTATGTGGACCACATTCAATATGAACTTTAGTTATTCAAAATAACCTTTCTTTTTCTAGTAAGTGATTCAAAATAAAGTTGCTTTCATATTGCGTAAATTTACAGTTTCAATAGTATCCAAATTTTATTTTTGAATACTATACGGAATATAAGAATCAAAGAAGGCATTTATAGGATTTCCTGGTGATGACTTAAACAACTTTGGTCTCCTTTTCAAAGAAGCATCAGTTCAAGTTGTATTTAGGGATATCAAAGGCACAGTCTAAGATCTGAATCAAACCTTTAGTATTTTCCCGATGCAATTAAGTCCACTAAGAATGTACAATTTTCACACGTCACGACAGAATTATTGGTATACCTCAGATCGCAAGGTATGAAAGTACCCATTTAAAGCATATTTTGTAGCAGAGTATACAGCTTGACCTGATGCGGGAGACTTTCCGGCAGCACTACTCATCTGCATATAAGATGAAATTAACAATAAGATTCTAATAGGGGGGAGGGAGGGGAAGATGGAAAATATAAAGTGCCAAAGTGGACAACGTATCGTATCCCATTTAGAAAACCCATCACTCAGCAGGACTTGATTAATAAATAATCGAAAGGAAAATTCCGTCTTTATATATAACAGAGACCCAACCACCACATGGGGTTAGAAACATAATCCTGTGCAGTGATGAACTTGGTTCTGCATGTCCGGCAGCATAAATTGGCAAAGCAAGCCCACCCTGAACTGGTGCATTGCCCTCTGTTATTTCTGAAGGAGAAAATGGCTTGAAGACCAATTTTAAGCCTTGTTGATAATTAATGAAAAGCTTCATTTCCACATACCACGACAAAATGTCCCCTCCCACGCCTCAGCATGGACGGCAGCAGCAGCCGTGTAAGAGATATCGGTCCTAAAATGTTTACGTCAAATGCAGCCTACTTGCAAAACAGAGTATTAACATCAATAGTGTCACTTAAGCAACTTTCAAGATAAAAAGAGATAAAAAGTTACACCTAGATCACTATCTTAAGCATAGTTGTCAAAATTTTACGATACGCGATACGTATCTTACGATACGGAGACAATTTGATACGTATCGCAGGGTGAATCTAAAATAATACCGTATCTTACGATACAATTACAATTCAATTACGATTCTTACGATATGATACAATGCACAATACTTTTTAAAAGTAACCAACTTGAAAAAGTTTTCATGTAGATCTAAAAGACTAAAAACAAAACTTTTAATCCTTTTAACATTTCAATTGAAAAAGTTTTTTAGCACAAGCATATTATATATCATTTTATGTGTCTTTAATCACTTTTTAGAGTATCATATCTAATTAAAAATGTCATTCTATTTTTTTCATGTCACTTTCTATACGAAGATATATAAATCTCCACTTGTTGATTTGAATTATTCTCTTTTGTTTTATAAATTAAAGGTAAATCTGAATTTTCATTTTTTCTTGTTACTCTATAAAGATTACTGAAATAATATGTAATAAAAATCAATTAAGAGTATTTTGGCTATTGTTTAACTTTAAAATTAATTTTTAGTCTATAATAATATTTACTTGACTACTTTTATATATATTTAAGCTTGTATTTTATATGTTTAAATATATATTACTACATTTTTTATTCTGTTTCCATATCTTACAATACGATTCACAATACGATACACGATACAGGGGTTTTCGATACATGATACAATTCACGATTTGACAACAACTATGATCTTAAGTATCTAATAGCCATTCGATTGGACTTCTCTACAGGCAATAAATGGCCCTAAGACAAAGGCAGTGTGAGATTATCTCAAAATTCATATACAAAATACTGTAATAATTACCCAGACTCAAACTTTTAGGGAAACTTTGATCCACTCAGATTAGGTAATTCAATCGATCACTTTAATTTTAAACCAAGCTGTACTTTTGTAATAAAAATCTCTAGGTATTCTCTAAAGGTCTAACAACAACATTACTGATTCAGTATTTGGTGCTGAGTGGAAGGTGTTGAGTTAGAGCCCTAACTTAGAACTTGAAAAGTTAAAATAATGATTTATAAGACTTTATCTCAGGATGTTTGAGCTATGTCTATACCATCTAATGAGACCCGCAGTTTAACTCTTGGCATCTTTGGAGTATGTTGTATTTTCCTTTTAACGAGTCTCGGGTCTGTCCTTCACTGAGGAGTATCTACAAGTTTCAAGGGCACTCGATACTGGAAGAAATAGACAGATTTTGTGGAAATGGACTATCTTTGCTATTATTTGGGCATTTGGATGGAAACTGAACGCTCGAATTTTAAGGATCAAACTCTGTCCTTCAATTCTTTGAGGGATGAGACCGTGTTCTCACTTCAAAATGCTTCTGCAATGAAAGCTTTTACAGGCACTTGTATTTCGATATTTACCAAAACTGAAAGGTTGTTCTACACAAGTAGTTTTCTATTTTTTGTTTTTTCTTAATTTCCTTTCATAGTTGGAGTACAATCTTCCTTTTCACTGGTAAATTTTTTTATTTAAGAAAAGCTTAAAGCGCTGTTATCTGTTTTTTGTCTTCCATTATATTTTTATCAGTAAACATAGAACATATGAAACATAACACAACAACAACAACAAAAACAACAAAAAATCTGAATTTGGATAGGAGGAAAGAAATACATAAACATGTTTAAGTTATTGAACGTTTTGGACAAGAAGAATAAGGAAAGAAAGGGAAAAAAAAACATGTCATCCTTATAAAGGAACAGTTGAATAAACTATAGACAAACTATCAGAATATTTTAATAGGATCCAAGATCAATCCTTTAGTTAATGGATGATTAATTAGAGCCAATGTACCCAACCATAACTATTGGCTAAATTTCATGTCAAAACCTCTAGAACATGGCTATTCAGTACAAACAATGAACTTCACACATGTGATACCTTGAGAGTTTCTTCAGTTACATCCAGTGCTGTTGATTTCTGTTGCAAAAGAAAATTTGGTCATTATTTGCTCAATAAGATAACAGAACATATCTCAGACTTGAAAAATGGATTCACACAAGGAGAATTGGATAATCAGAGTATCACCAGGGACATGTCAGATCCTATATTGCTAAGGCGAATTACCAACTCTGGAAAAGTTAAGTTTCAGCTCATGGTATTCAATTAACAATTTTCTAAACAATTAATTACGTAGAACCAGCATAACTTTATGCATTTGCATTTTTTTTATCTTAAATATAAGCTTTGGTATCTAGTCAAATCAGAACTCAAGATGTTTCTAGATAGCTCAAAAGTCATTTTGTTGGTAAATCACTATAACCAAGGACATGGCACATCCTATAAAGGTAATATTGCAATTGCAAATATTGAAAATAACTTTCAGCTCAAAGTAACTAATTCCCATATCCAATTAATCACTATATTTGCGCATTTATTTTGTGGTCAGGTTACGTCAATTGCTTCTTATCCCAAATCTGAAAACAGAGATCTGAACATGTTTTTTAATCTGTTAAACAGAAAACATTTGAAAACACTGCCCAACAACATACCCAATATTTTTGGCATATTCGTAATCATCGGAACCTCATATTTCGACCAGTGTTCAAGATAGCTGTTATTCATAACTTCTTGTTTGGAATTGGAGGTAATGTTTACTTTGGGAAGGGCTTTAAAGAGGAATCAACACTTTATATTTTCTTTAATGTCCCCTCTCCTTTTTTTCTTTGTGATGATTGGGAAGGGGTTGGGAACTGGGAAGGGGTTGGGAACTGGGAAGGGAGGGTAATTGTGCCAATAGAATATCATAATTCACTAATGAATGACAGTTTTAGATATCTACCAAACCTTTCGATTTGGATTGTTGGAGTTCTCAAAGCTCAATAGGAGAGGTAATTACGCCGCTAACAATTTAGCTTACTGGCAGAGAACCTTCTACCTTCTACATCTTTTGGGCCTATTTCATGTCAGTCACACAGTTCCACTGTTAAGGAAGGTGATAACGATGTAATCTCTGCCGGTATTACTTTATAATGAAATTAGTTTGGTAAGAAACACTAGTCTATGTAAATTTAGAATGTCACCCAAAAACGCGCACGCGCGCGCAATAAGCCCATAAAATGACAGGCGTCAACTTTTTAGTTTTTATTGATGTTGTTCACTTGAACCAAATCAGCAATATCAAGTTTCACTTTATTTCAAGTTTCTGTGAACTTGAAATTAGAGAACTTGCTATCTTCAAGACTTTATTGCATGAGGTGCCTGTACATTCCTCTAATTCAGTCTTGAGTGCCTAGGTTTAATTAATTGATCTACATTATTTTCTTTAGGAAAGATCCCTCTCTTTAGCTTTCTTGCCAACAGAAAAGAATGACAAGATGTTACACCAATAATTCAAGTATCTGATTTGGTCATCAGTATAAAACACAATCACATAAAGGAATACCAACTTCCTTCTCTAACTGCAGCGCCATTTGATGTTTTTATAGATACTTGTACATATCTGAATCAGTTCATTTGTGATTTAGCCATGATAGTTATGTCTGACTTACAGGGCGTTCATAGGCTGCATTATGAATCATAT
Organism: Hedera helix; assembly: GCA_947179155.2. Taxonomy (NCBI): domain Eukaryota; kingdom Viridiplantae; phylum Streptophyta; class Magnoliopsida; order Apiales; family Araliaceae; genus Hedera; species Hedera helix. The sequence goes on from OX359279.1 coordinate 10,214,444, forward strand.
AATCAACACCGGCATGGTTAAAAAAGGACTCAGCTTTCTCTACAGCTTCTCTGAGAACATCTTCTCCAGATGTTAAATCCAAAGGTAAAATCATCACCTCCTGAGGTGCATATTTTCCTGTGTGAGATAGCCACAATATCAATATAAAGGAACTAACTGATCAAATATGCAATAAACCAAAAGGCCCAACAATGCTTCTCATGGAAGGGCAAACCAGCAAGCTGTTTCTTGACTCGCTCCAATTCAGCTTCATTTCGAGCAGAAATGATAAGCTTGGCACCAAGACTTGCAAGTTGTTTAGAAAGAACCTCCCCTTCAAACCCAACATAGAAAACAAAAGATAAATATAAAGAAGCATTTTATAAAAATTGTGAAACAACAATTGAGGGTTCCCAAATGAAAATCACAAGATTTGTGCTATTCAAAGTGTAAATTACATAGAGAATACATATGCAACGAATAAAGAATATGATCCCATGATGGATATTTATTTCACTAGAACTCACAACGAAATAATTTTATCTTCAAGACGAGATCATATGAAACAAGTCAAAACTTGTAATTCGGGCCAGCATACAACAGACTACATAAGAGAAGACCTCTGCTATTTGGGATATCTTTAAGCCGAACAATCAAAACTAAAGATAACATGGTTTCAAACCATCAGTTTAAAGTTAAATGCATGAATTTCAACCAGAAGCCTTCAGTATTTATGTTCTTGATTCATAAGAACTATGAAGGTGATATTGATAAATAAAAGAATAAACATGAACCCTAGGTCGCCTAATTGTCCACCAAGTACAAGGAACTAAGATTCTAGAAAAGGCTATTAACAGTTTAGAACAGAGTCCATATGCTGTTTCAGTTCAAACAAATCAGACTACTTTGATTTCAATTGACATTTTTGGTTCAAACAATCAGACTACTTTGATTCCATTAGCATCATAATAAGATTCTTATAAATAAATAAATCACAATTCACACGTCTCTGCCATTTCCATTATTTAATAGAACCAAGATAACCTTTTGAAACCTTGTGAGACATCAGTAGGGAGATATCTAATGCACAGGATGCAGGATCTTGCTCCAACTCGAATCTAATGGAAATTTTTCACACTATAATATAAGAACAGGATTGTAGTATGGTATGAGATTGAGGATACTAAGGCATCAGCCTAAGATTATTGAAAAACATAAATAGGAGTTTCTTACAGTTTTTCTTGATAATTTTGTAACTTTTTGGCAAGGTGAAAAAAGCTACAAAATAGAAGAAAGACAATGGGTAAGTAGAATAACTGAAATTAAAGGAAATTTAGCAATCACTCCTTCACGCAAACAAAACTGCAACTCTGCAAGTGATATTAGACCAGCGTGCTGCTACAATAGCTTGATCATTTATTTGCCAGTAGGCAGGGACATTACTTGTCTTCTCATAATCATCTGACCAACCTAATTCACTAAACTCCGTGCAACTGAACCGAAGAGATTTTTTGTTTGGCATTCATCTGAACAGGGGTCTAAAACTATCTTAGCATGCCCACGCAATCAAAGCCCTGAGGAGGCCAAAGTAGAATCTTGTTTTATGTTTTTGGGTTCGGAAGCTGGTAAATTTTAAAGTATCAATCAATATTAAAAATTCTACTCCTGGCTAACTATCTAAGTTAATTAAACTATTAGATATGTTAGTTCACAATATTTATGATTTGATGATGTAACTGTGCCTAATTGTTATATCTTTAATTTGTGAAGCCCTTACCAATATTATTGGTTAATTTTTTATGTCAGAGCTATATCGAGTTGTACTTGCAGTTGTTAGTAGAAGCAACTGAACTTAGAATTGAAAATTTGTAGGATAACTCAAGTAACTCTACTTGGTGAGATAGGCTAGAAATTTTCATGTATAGGCTCTTTCAATTGTAAGTTCTTCTAAAGACTTGAAGGATCATAGAAGGAATTCCTAAGTGACCTCAAAAGAGATCTCAGAATGGGAAGGAAGTCAAATTCATTAAGACATCAGCAGTTTACGAATTTAGAGCTTAGACCAAGCAGTCAAGACATTGCATAGAGAATCCTCGTTGAGCTTAAGTTCTCATAGAGTTTAAATCTACGAAGTATGAGCTGATAGTTAGAAGAAATGAAGTCTACAATCGTATGAAGAAAATGTTAAGGTTATATTTTTGTTTCGGGTTTACTATTAAAAATAACAAGTTGTTAGTTTAGATTTGGTGGCATGATAATCAAATTCAATGAGATGATGGCTAACTTGAAGACATTGTGTCATTTACTACTATGCCATCAAAAAATAGCTCTTTTTGTGGAACCAAAAGTTTTGCAGATGGAACTCATTTTGTGGGACAGAGGGAGTACTACACAGCAGCTATTTTGAGACAAACCCACCATGAATACAGAATTGTATAAAAAAACACACAAAAATACCTATTCCGCGGCTGGCTCCAGTAATCCAAAAAACCTATGCAATTGAAATCAGATTTATAAGAATCACAAGGAAAAACAGAAAACACACACACACACACACACATATATATAAGTGCTCATAAATTTTGCATACCTTATCCTGGATTTCTTCACGCTTTACTCTTTTGGATAATAAAGTGAAATCCCCTAAGAACAAAATCAAAACCAAATAAAATCCCAGTGAGCTGAGAGTGTGATTACAAAAGTGTATTCGTATATATAAATATATATACATATATATGTATAAATAAATAAATATAGAATGGGGTTGATTTGAATACCATCAGCAGTTACAAATTTGAAGAAGATTATTAGGGAGAAAGCTAGAATTGACAAGGCCAAGATGAATGTTAGCATTTTGCAGTTTCAATTGACACAGCTCTCGTACTACTTCGGGTATAATAATGTGGAATTATGCGTCGTCGTTATCTACGAGAAAAGTTCTATGTATGCTCTTTGTTTGCTTCCCAAACCCCAATCTTTATTTTATTATTATTATTATTATTATTATTATACTAAATTATTGGCCCAAAATTGTGTTTTTTAGGGCCAATATATTACCATGATAATGTACCATGTCCCTAAGTAGTGGTGCACAAATGGCCTGCGGCCCGGCCTTGATTCGGCCTGGGCCTGGCCTGGTCAAGACCCGGTCCGGCCTGGCCTGGCCTTGAACAGGCCACATTTTTTTGGCTTAGATCTGGCCTGACCTGGCCTGCCAGAAAGCCCGACCTGGCCTGGCCTGAGGTCCGGCCTGGCATGAGGCCCGACCTGATTCACCTAAAGTCCGGCTCGACCTGTCAATTTTTTTTGATTCATGCATGTATGTTTATATACGAATAAATAAATTCATAAAAACACATTGGCTAATGTAATATATAAGAATTTTTCTTACCAAATTAGCAATCTACACTTTTTGCAGAACTTTCATTGCATCTTCATTTTAATAAATACTTAGGTTAAAAAACTAGAAAATCATTTGTAAACTAATAATAATAATAAAAAAGATAGCGTTCATAAAAAATAAACTTTTTTATTAATAATAGTATAAAATAGTACAATATCTTTAAAATTGTACATTATTTTAATTCATTATTGTAATTTATATGTTGTAACTTGTAAGTTATAATACATTACTTTTAATTAATACATCAATTAAGTTTAAAATTTTAGTTGGTGTTTTTATAATATTTGAAATTATTAAAAAAAAATTGAATGGATCGGATAGGACCGGCCTGACCCAAGGTCTGGCCTGCAGGCCTCGGCAGGCCCCATTTTCAAGAGCCAAGCCCGGCCTGGCCTGGCCTGCAGGCCAAAAGTCAAAGGCATGGTCAACGGTCAAGGCCTGGCAGGCCCAGGTCAAGCCGGCCTGTTGTGCATGACTATCCCTAAGTACCAGATACTATAAAAAAATTATTTGTGAAACTTGTGAAGGAGAACAAAGTGAAAATAAATTAATATTAGTGTTTTTAAGTAAATGAAGAAGAGTCCAAAGAAGTTATAAAAAAATAAAAAAATAATTATTCAATTTGTTGAGATGTGTATTTACTAGCAAAAATGGGTTGTTTATGATAAGGCTTACCCTTACAATTCATTAGGCTTGGCGTCCACTAGAGGACTTCTAAGTCCGATAGGTTTTGATTCATTGTCTTATCACTTTAGATACTAACTAGTTATTATATCCAATATTAGTTAATATGAGAGTTATCTTATCTAGTACAAATTAGCATGACAGTTACCTTATCCAATATAGTTTCTATTACATGATTCTCATTAGCAATCATGATTCTGTTAAACATAGCGAATATTATAAATACATGGTGAATAATAAAGACACATACAATATACAATATTTTAGTCTACTAAATACTTGTCACCTCCATTGTTTAACACATCTTGAGACCTGTACTTATTCTCACACCGGAAGTATTTTCGACGGTCCAAGCCGTCAAATATATGGTTGATCGTGCGGACGAATTCAAGTGTTAAATATAATCTTTTTGTGAGGAAGGGTAAACAAACAACCATGAATGCAATGGTTGAAGAATTTGAAGGTTTCTTTACTAAAGAAAATTGTCTTTTAATTTGATAAAGTGTCAAACATTTAAGAAGATACTAAATATGATTGGAGATTATAGTAAGAGGTTGAAACCGTAACGATCCTAAGCTTAGTCATTTTATTTTTGAAATAAGAATTGATAGCGTACATGAAACTTTAGAAAGGTCTAAGAAGGTGTGAAAGAAAATGAATTGCACAGACGATAAATTAACGGATGAAAAAACAAGGCATTTCACTAACTTCAAGTTAATAATTCAAGTGAAATTGTTTTTAAATTCCATTGACGCATCCTCTTTCATCAAGGATGGACAAAAAAATAAAAATTAGGTTGCTTGCTTTCATTATGGAGATACTAGGAGAGGATAATTATGTTCGAATGGCAACTAATATAGCTTCGACTTATGTGTTTGACAGAGAAACAATACAAGAGAATAGAAAAATAAAAACTTATTTTAATCTCATTGTGTGGCACAATGCATTAACATTATTACCATAAATATCTAAAGCCACACCAATTTTTTTTGCCTTTTTTTTGTTGTCCTAAGTTGCGCATTTAATCATTACAAAAAAAGAGGTTTATTGTCACCCCTAGTTGTGGCACAGTTTGATAAACTGTAACAATAATGCATTCAATTATACTCCATTCGTCCCTTAATATATGTCATTTTAGATGTTATCTATTTTCACTAATTATTTGTCATTTGATATAATCTAGGAGAATTAGCCACAATCTTACCAAAGTTACCCCTAATTACTTCACCTAATTTTTTGATATCTTTATTCACAATTATTAGATGCTTTAACTCTTTCTCTCTCCTTATCACAACAAAACTCACTCATATTTTCTCTCATTACAGTTCCCTAATTTTTGTTATATCCATTTTTTCTTTTCGCCTTTTTTCTTCCCCCTTGTCTTTCTCTTATTTATCGTGTATATACTCTCAATTTCAACTTATTTTAGGTCTCTTCCTCTCTTCAAATTAATTATAGAGTTAAGAAATTTTATTTTTTCGAAGATTTTTTGCCTCCATATATATGAATTCTTCAATGGAGATATTCTCACATAGAGTTTGTTTAGTCACAAACACCATGGATTGCAAGGAAAATCCTCGATATGATAAAGGAATGGTTTTTTCTTCTTTCGATTTAAAAGATAAATCCATTGGTGAGACTGTATTGTTCTGAATTCTTATAAGACATGTAAATATAATTTTATGTGATTAATAAAGGTTAACTTATAATATAAACTATGTGTTATGGGATTGAATGTGTGTGATTTTTTTATTTGTACAAGTATAAAAATTATACATGAAATAAAATTAGAGAATCACTATTCATCTATACGGTATAACGTAGTATACCTAAGTATTTATACAGTATGATGTATTATACCTAAGTATTTATACGTGGTATCTATTCAGTAAAACGTATTATACCTAAGTATTTATAGGTGGTGTCCATACAGTATAACGTATTATACCTATGTACTTATACGAAGTATAACTAGTAAATCACTAAGGCAACGAACTAGTAACTTAGCAAATTAAGAAGAGCAAACCAAGTTGGGCTAACTAGAAGGAGAGAATCCAGCCATGTTAGGGGTTTAAAGGGTCATTTGACCGAGCTTCCTTGCTAAGCTTGGTTGATATTTATTTTGCCAAGCTTCCTTGCTAAGCTTGGTTGATATTTGTTTATTAAGCTTCCCTGTTAAGCTTGGTTGGGAGATATTTGTGCAGCAAAGCTTGGTGACTAAGTCTTGGTAGCTTATAAATAAGAACAAGCCTCTTCATTATTTCCTTACCAATTCACAAGGTAGCTATAGAAAAGAAACTAAAGAGTGAGACTAATTGTTAGTAGAGAGAAGGAAAGGAAAGCTAAGTAAGAGCAAAGTTCGAAAAGCTAGCACTTCGAAAGGTAACTTGAAATCGTTTATATATATATATTACGTATTTCATTTCGTTCATCAATTCTTATATTAGAACTTATGAATTTATGTATGTTTAGGCCTATGATTATGTATGTTGGTGTTAGTATATCATAAGTCATGAAAAACTAGCTCAGTAACCAAAGAGGTAACTAGTTGAAGAAATCGAAATCATGAACTAATAAAATTAAACCCTAATTTTGACTAGTTTTTGTGAGAGGTGTGCAACTTCGTATGTTCGGAATTTGGTCATGGAGTAAAAAGAAATGTTGTAGAAATAGAAGCTACAAAAACACAGAAAAAATAATCACTCAAAAATATCTTCTAGATTGTCCATAGTGCATGTTTGAAGCAGATTGGGTCAAGCTGCCCAAAATCTAAAAAAGCAATTTTTGACCTAACTTGTATGAGAGGTGTACAGCTTCATGTGTGTAGAATTTGGGCATGGCGGAAAAAGTAAAGTTGTAGGGATGAAAGTTAACTATGCGTAGCAAAAATAACGATGTTAAAATTCCCTGTAGATTATTTTATATGAATTAATTAGCAAGGCTAGTTAAAGTCAAAAGTAAGCTATTCGCGAGCTATTTCGAGCGATTGTCCGGGACTTTTTGAGCACGCAAATTTTGGGATTCGTGCCACTTATAGGGGTAGTTATGATGTGTCAGTAAACCAATTCCGAATTGATATGAATTAATTATGAATAAAATAAGTTTTAAAATCGGTTATCGTAAAAGTTAAAGAATCAAAGTTAGGGGAATGATAAAAGACTAGTTAAAGTGAACCAAAGTAAGGAATCATATTGTGACTAATAAGTATGTCGACCTCATTACTTATGTAGGTTGTACGAGGTTCGAAAAATAAGTGTAAATCGCAAAAGACAAATTAGGCAAGTTCTCTAAACCCTGCAAGTTCTTTTCTGCACTTTGTGCAAAAATGTGTTTTAATCATTTGAATTTTATTTAATTATTTCCTTGAATTATGAAATTCATGATTATTTGTAAAATTTTATTGAGAGGATTTAATGCTATTTGATTCGGCTTAACTCAATTATTGAGTTATTCCTTTTGGAATAATTATTCGTTAAAATATTAAATTGTTATAATTATTTATTTAAGATAAGTTTATTGTGTCAAACCAAATTATTTTTGGGTGATATCTGTATGTTAGTAACTGAGTTGAACAACTCTTACTCATGGGTGAATTTATGATGTGTCAGTAAACCAATCTAAACACTATTGATTGTAGTAGCGTAGCAGATGTTATGCATAACATATTATATTTTCATGCTAATCCCCTATAAATATCAACGATAAGTTCTTAGTTTATTTGACTGTTAGATAAAACTGGAGGGTTCTAAGTCTTTATGACTGACAAACATTATTAGTTCAACCACTCAGCTTACTATATAGACAATTGTTAAAAAAAATTATTGAGCTTTTATTCTTTGAATTATAATAGTTGTGAATTCTTTTATATTCATAATTTTAAGACTTGTTGAGCAATCTGTTGCGCATTCTTGCAAATATTTTTCATTTACAATTAAGGAAGAAATACCAGAAGGGTCTAGTAGTAAGGGGAAAGGAAAGAAAAGTAATTAGGTCAAGAGGCTATACTAATTGTCTTCTTTAAATGTATTATTACTTAGGTTGTAATGACTTTTGTAAATGATATTAAAGAATAGACAACTGTAATATTATTAAATCAATGGTATTAAAATAATGTTATGGTTTTGTATTGTGTATTAATTTACATTTTAAGTTAGTAGATGTTAAGGTTGTTAACATTATTGGCAGTATCTAGAAAGTTCTGTCGAGGAAAGGGGTTATTTGATTGCTCATCGTTTTAACGGAAGGCCCCCTTTTTCCTTGGAATGATCTGATTTCCAATATTGTGGGTTTAGAATGATGAGATATCTATACTCAGAAGGATTTAGTGTTGGATAGTGCCCCGGATCCGTTGTAGCGAGTACATGGATTTGGGGGTGTCACAGAGATTCCTAAAGTTGCGTGAGACTTCTATTTGAATTTTTCGACAGATACTGGCATCAATTTGAACAAGATCCCAGATGATGAAGGTGAACTTTCTGTGGAGCAAGAAAAGCGAAAGGTTTTCTTACAGATTTATAGGGTTTTTTACCCTAATTTTTTTAACTCACTACGTGTTATTTGTTATGGTTTATTTGCTCTAAATTTTGGAAACGATGTTGTGCCCTTTTATTATTTTAGATCAATTGTAATGGATTACTGATTTGTGGGGTATCGAATGGTGATGGATCTTATTTCTGATAAATTGTAATGCATTTTTGAGTTTTGGATATTGAATGGTGATGTGTTTATTTTTGATCAATTGTAATGAATTTTTGATTTTTTGGTAAAAAGTTTATTTCTAATTTTCAAACTAAGATTTTACCTCCAGTGTTATTCCGATAAAGTTCCACACTTTAGGTTGTTACTTACATTCTGCCATAGGACATTAAAGGGTACGAGTTTAACACTATGATCCCCAAGAACTATAATGCCTCTTGAAAGATTAATTGTGATAACATTTCAAGCTTATTAAGTTAATACAACTATAATACATAATACAAAGATGATATTGAAATACTACTATAGTGTGATAAGCTACAAAATTAGAGCCTATGTAGAGTTCTTAACATCCAACGTCATAGGGTACTAATATTAATTAACCGAATGTAATGTAGAGTAATAAACATCCAAGTGGGATCATAACATGAGCTGATAATTGCAAGCGCTAAATTATCCACCAAGACCCAGAAAAAATAGAATTGCCCAAGTCCCTGAAATTCAAAAGAAATTTTATAGAATGAAAGACATTGAAGCATGTACTAGCTCAAGTGGGCAAGAGGATGGGGCAGGTAGTTGCCAAGAAGGTAGCTGGAATAGCCTGTTTTGGCAGTCCCAATGGAGCAGGTAGGAAGGGGCTTGCTAGGCCAAGTAGGGGGCTGTGTAGGGGATATTTTAGGGGCCATAATTGATGGGGTTTTCAGTTGATGGATGGGGGGAGAATGTCTTTTAAGTAGCTTACCCTCTTAGCCTAGCAAAGCCTTTCCAACATTTCATTTTAAGCTTAAACATAGAGAGAAAAGAGGAAAACCCAACAAGCAATGAAGAAGTAGAAAAGTGCTAACCGCTAGTGTTGGCAAACAAGAGCAAGGATTTAAGCATCTAGCCAAGAAAAGACCAAAGGTTCAAAAGTCCCTTTTACCCCAACCTTTAAACTAGTTTATGTTTTAATATTAGTTAGCTTATGTTGTTCTGTAACATGAATTTCATTTTGTTGTGGGAGTTATAATTTGTTGGTTGAGGTGGATCATTATGGATCCAAAAAAGATATAAGGAAGGATTATGATGGTGATTTATGGCTATAATGTTTATGTTTAGCATGAAAGGTTTGTAAACACATGCCAAGTACATGTTTAATAAAAGTCCTAAAAGAATAATTTTCTAAAACTTTGATATTCTAATTAGTTAAACCTAATGGAAGATCAATGAGTAGTGTATGCATAATATTTTGTATCATATTAGTTTCATGTATATAACTTAGAGACATGATTGGGAAGAATATATAAGCATAATTTTTGTAAATATTTTCAAGCAAAACATGTTTATGTAAGAAGAATCAAAAGTGGATTCTATGTTTAGTTGAAGTGTTTTCAAAAGCCTAAAAGATGGAGGTGGTGTGTTAGTAAGTTCTAAGACTAACCTAAGATGAATGAAATGAAAAAGAAATGAGCCATAAACCAATTTTATGATGATCTTCATAAAACTTTGAATGATTAAGCATATGATAAATGACTAATGTTTTTGGAAAATATTAAGGCTTATGGTTTTGTTTATGAACCTAGAAAGCCATGTTGTGAAATTAAGTGCAAGTGATGTAATAATGGATGAGTAGTAATCATAAGGTTCACGGTACGCTTGCGTAAGGTGAAAACTGTCCAGATCATTTTTTAGCAAAGTTGTATTTTGGAACACACACAACACTGCAATCCGTCACTTATATTGAAGCGAGAACCTTGGTACAATTGTTTGTGTAAGGAAATCTGCGTTGAATGGACACCAAAGACATCTAAACCCGTTGTCTATATGTAGACAAGAGTTTCGGTACAATCGATGATTGATGTATGGTAGAAGACACCACACCCAACTATGGATTATTGAAAGATAAGTCAAATTGAATCTTAAAAATACTAAGAAACGCTTAGAAATTCTCAAAGAACCAAAAGATGAGGACTAATTTTCTCAAGAAAATATATTAAATAATGAATAATAATTAATGTTTACAATAGCTAAAAATCCTTATTTATAGTACTTTTATGTGTTCCTAATCCTTAAAACAATAGAAAATAACAGTACATAAGAATCCTAATAAAAAAGGTAACAAAATCTTAAGAAAAATTGGAAAATATTAAAGCACATCTTGGTTGGTTTGTATCTCAGCGCCGGGGCGCTAGTTTGTAGTGTAATTCCAACGTCGAGGCGCTAGCCTCTCTGCTACTCAGCGGCGGGGCACTGGCTGTAGTTCATTTCAAGCGTTGGGGCGCTGTCCTTTTTCTTGCTTCGACGTCTTTTGCTACAACGGCCATAACTTTTAATCCGAAAGAGTTACGGAACGTGCCACCTATCAAATCAAAGCTCTCAACGATATCTACAATAATATCCAAGTTCCTAACCAAGAAAATGTGTTTTGATAGGCTTGTTTCTTGTTTAAAGTTTCTATTTAGAATTTTTTTGAAGTATTTTTCGACCCAACTACTTTAAATCACTTGATGAACCTTTAGAACTTGAATTAGCCTTGAATTGAGCTCCATTTTAAGCACCCTTGAATAAACTTTATCCAAATAGCTTGAAATTCATCCATTAAGGTGTTCTTCAAACTTTTTATCCCAGATCTTGATAACGATTTGAATTGAATCATTCACTTTTAATATAGCCCTAGTTAGGATTGTATCAAGTGTTGTGTTAGATTAAAACATGTTTTGTAAAGAGGATTAAAATGAATTTTATAATAGGATTGAAAGATGTTTTCAAAACTTATAATGTGGAGGTATGCTAATGAATGACCAAAAGGGTTAAGAGATTAAAAATCTGAGTTTGGAAGAACTTTGAAGTTCTGGTAGGATGGCGCGAGGTGCGCCAGACTCGATTATTAAACTCTGTCTACCTGGCGTGGGGCGCACCAGTTTCTTATGTTTTGTGGCTCGGGGTGTGCCACCCTGACTGTTTTGAAAAATAATTTTTATTTTGAAAATGATTTCCTTGTGGGTCCCAAGTATGATATTTTTGGTAAAGTCTTAGAGCATTAAGACTAAGTAAATGTGAAACATTTATGTAAAGTCCACGAGTGTTTATCCAATAACTCAATCTTATTAAATATATAGGGCGATGAAATAAAGTTAGGATCTTAAAATAAGATTAAGCAATGAGTCAAGTTTTGACTAATATTGTATTGACGATCTTACATAATCATGTAGGTCGTGCAAGGAATGCAGAAGTTAACGTAATGGTAAAAGATGGTTCATGCAAGTTTTTTAAAACTTGTTGCTATATGTGAATTTATGATATGTTTAATTGTTGCTATGTGTGAATTTGTTTTGATGTGCACTCTATGCAATTGTATGATTTTAACTGTTAATATTTAGTTGACGATTTTAGATTAAGTGTTCTATATGAAATTGATAAAATGATAAATATGAGGCATGTATTAACTGTAATGCATGAGAATTATGAAGAATGTTTTAAATGCGATACATGAGAAGTATGAAGGATATATACAATGAGTGATAGGTAGGTTTTATACTTAACAATTAGATATGTCTAACATTGAATTATTGATTATTTCTTAAGTCTTTTAGTTACTTTTCATGTGTTTTGTGTTATGTTGAAGGATGATGCATTTGGTTGGAAATTGGATTAAGGAAGGCAATGAACTGGAGAGCACAAGAAATCAAAATAGGAGGCCTAGCGCGGTCGCGCTAGGATCATGAAGAGGAGCAGTGCAAGGCGCGCCGTGGCAGAGAATTGGACTTGGAACTCTAGAAGGATGGCGCGGGGCGCACCAAGTATGAACTGAAAAGTATGAGATTTTAGTTGCCAGCAGCGTTTTATTGTGCATAATTCATATGCCATAATTTGCGTGCCAGCAATGCCGGTGGAATGGCGCGGGGCATGCCAATATACTAGCCTAGACTTCTAAACTTTAGAAGAACGGCGTGGGGCGCGCCACTTCAATAAAGAACATGACGTGGGGCACGCCATAAAGCCCGTATTAAATTCTTTGGAAGAACAACACGAGGTGCGCCATTATAAGAAGACAACACGGTGCCGCCGCGCAGTTGATAATTTTTGAAAAAAAAAATATACGTCCGATCAGATTCTACCCATTTGTTTCCTTTTCAACTTCAAACTCTCTCTACCTTTCAAAGCTCTAACACCATTCCAAATCCGAACAATCCACCCCCTTTAACCCTCACTCCAAATCCGAGTGAGATTCTTCCTTTCAACCACGCTCAATTACTTGACTCACAACCCATCGGCGGATAGACTCACTGTGAATACTATCACTAGTTGGATTTTGGCTTGCATACACGGGCATTGGGTCGCTTCCGATTGGGTTGCATCCCGTAAGCACCCCCAAACTCTTTTGGTTTCAGTATGGATTAATTTTGCAGTATTGGGTTCCAGTAGTTTTATTTGCATAGTTTTGCATATTTTGTTGGTTAATTACCGTGGGGTCTTACCATCAAGTTTAGGGGATATTGGTTATGATGTTGGTTGGGTTTAGTATTGCTAGTTGAGTATGCTCTTCATTGGGTTTGGATTGCACTGAGATTGGGTTATGTTCTACATATTCTTTTTTGGACACTACTTGACATTGCATACCAATTGTTTGCCAAATTGCCTCAACCAGAGTTTGTTTCTTTATATTGACTAGTGTTTGCCTTGGGTTTTGACAATCATGTCTGGCAAACGTCCACGAGGTTTTACTTTTTGTTTTGCACCGAGCTTCGACTTCATACGGTTTGTCACACCCAGGACGCTTCGGATAAGTTTCACAATGTGCTGGCTGGAAAGACGTTTGTGTTGGAACGAGGGCTTCAACCAGACAACGAACTTGACGGTGATATGGGCTTGATGATTGCATGACGGAATTGGGTACATCTGACTGAACAATCGGGTCCAACTGTGGTATCTATAGTGAAGGAATTCTATGCTAACGCTGTGAATCAGATAAACTATATGGTCTAAGTGCGCGAAACATTGGTGTCTTTTAGCAGCTCCTCGATCAACTCATACTACAATTTTCCTGACCACGAGGGTGATAATAAGTATAGTGAGTGTGATATCAGTTTGACCAATGTGATTCTCAATTTGTGCAAGCCAGATACTGAGTGGACATTACGACAAGAGACTTCAGAGGAAGTAAGCTTTCCCCACACTGCTCTTAGTTGCTATGGGCAGGCTGGGTATAGTTTCATCTGTGCCAATTTGATGCCAACTAGGCATTAAAAAGATGTGAACAAGGATAGGGCGATTTTGTTAAATGTGATCGTGCACACTTACAATATTAATGTGGGGAAGATTATTCAGGACTCCATTTTGAAGTTTTTGAAGGGTAAAACATCTAGCGGTTTACCTCATGGTTCGTTTATTACGAGTTTGTATCGGCGAGTCGGAGTTCAGTGGGGTGCAGATGAGATACTTCAACGGCCCATGGCAATGATTGATCATAATACCATTTTGAAGTACAAAGTCTGGGACAGTGGTGTTTCCCATCCTCGGGGTGAAGGCTTTATTATTCAACCTGATTCGTAGCTTGATGCACCTGAGCTTGAACCAGTGGACGAGCCTAACGTGCCCGCCACGTCTGCTGCCATTCTAGATGCTGTACGGGGACTTCATCAGAAGGTTGATCACCAAAACTGTCGAATTAACAAACAAAACAAAAAGATTGATGTGGCGGCAACACGGATGGATGTTGTGATGATGATGATGTCTCACATATACTCGGGTGCTAGTTTCAATTCCAGCTCTTAACTTCCAGTTCTTCCTGCCGTTCCAGATTACCATCAAGACTCTCTGGACGAGAAAAGTGACGACAATGCTTGATTCAGGGGAGTCCTCTGTTTTAATCTATCTCTTTTTACTCATTGAAGACAATGTCGTACATAAGTTTGGGGGTATATGGGTTTTTTTTTTGTGTTGCATTGTCGTATTGACATTAGTAGAACATGTTATTTGCATTTCATTTGTAGTAATTCATATCATGCATAATAGGACATGTTTATTTGCAGTTTATTTTTTTTATATCACATGAAAAAAAAAAAAAAAGGACAACATCTTCATTTTAGCATTTTCATTTTAAGAATCATGCATTGTATTTTGTCTCAGTCAAGCTATTGTTTCGATTTGAGTGGTCAGAATAGCCTATGATGATAAATTGGGGAGTCTGTTATAGCTTTAGTAAGACGAATGATGATTATAAGTCTAACTCTTGATTATAGTTAGTTTTTTTTGTGGAATTTGGAAATCCTGAACACTTTTACGCACAAAATTCATGTGTTGAATTAGTTGAAGTTGGGATAGGTTGATAAAATAAGGTACCATTAAAAGATAAAGGAAGTCTATTGATTACTTAAACACAGTCAATGAATGAGAAAAAAATATATGAGTTTACTGCTTTGATGTCCATTGGAAAACAAATTGAAGATGAAAAGAAAAACAATATATGAAGATGAAGCGGATTAGTTAAATGAAGAATAATGTATGAGTACGGTGGATATGATGTAAGACCCCGAATTATATGAAATACAAAATTGAATTTTTCTTCATATATATATTTTTTGAAACAGTAAGTGGTTAAATTAACAAAATTGAAAGTTAAGGATGTTATGTGCAAATTTTATTTTGTCGGACAATATTCGCTTTGTCGGGGAATATTCGTTTGGTCGGGGAATATTCGTGCCGTACGACGGCGCCGAAATAATAAATTATTGGTGGACCCCACAACGGAATATTTGTCGGATATAGAAAACGACATAAGTAACCTTTTTAAATAAAAATAGTCAACGGAACTGTTAAAATACCGGTGATAAAAGAATAGTAGCATACGGTAGTTTATGGTATTTTCTGTAGCACACGGTACTCTACAGTAACACACGGTATTGCATAGTGTCTCATATTATTGGTCTGATAATTGACACCGTAACTGTTACGCATCATTTCATCGATAATTGTCACTGCATAATATTTTATATTATCAATTCAATAATTGTTGTTACACAGTATTTTGCATTATTGATTTAATAATTGTCATTACACTGTATTTTATATCATTGAGTCAATAATTGTTGTTGCACTGTTTTTAAAATTATTGAACCTAATAATTGTCACAGTAACATATGCACAGTAATTCACATTATTGAATCAATAATTGTCATTACACAGTAACGTATGCTTTATTTTACATTATTGTTATCTCTATTATGATGTTATTTAAACAGTTGTATTTCATTAATTTATTGACTTGATATCTAAGAGCTAACTATACTGTATTTATAACAAGTAGTCATAATAATTGAATTGATAAAGTTATTTGTTTATAATATAAAGTTAGGTGATTATTAGGTGATATGAAATGAATGGTGTAGATTAAAGTGTGAATTATTGTTGAATAATTGAATTGATTTGTTTATAATATAAAGTTAGGTGATTATTAGGTGATATGAAATGAATGGTGTAGATTAAAGTGTGAATTATTGTTGAATAATTAAATTGATTTGTTTATAATATAAAGTTAGGTGATTATTAGGTGATATGAAATGAATGGTGTAGATTAAAGATAATATAATATTTGAAATGGATGGTGTAGATTAAAAGATGATCTTTAAATGAATGGTTTAGATTAAATGAATGATAAGATTTTTGGCTATAAATAGAAGCCTTAACTTAAGGATTTTTCATAAACTTCCTTACTTGTTCTTTCTTTCTCTCTCTAAATACTTCTTGTGAAAGTTCTCTCTAAGTGTGCTTAAGTCATCTTGAGTATTTGTGAATATCTATAAGTATACGTGTACTGTTCAAGTTAATCAACCTCATTTAAATCAATATCCAGTCACGTGTTGAGGTAAGGGATACCATCTTTTTCATCTTCCATTATTCAAACATACTATGGTAAGGGATTATCATTATTTGATTCTCGATAATAATATTGTTTCTTCCTTACTCATAAGACGTGCCTTTTATTTCCATGTATTAAATTGTGGGAATAACCTTACGGAGCGGATTGCCGCATGTTGGTGAATAACCTTTCGTATTCATTCATTATTAATCTCTGAGAATAACCTTACGGAGCGGATTGCCGCCTGTTTGGTGAATAACTCTTTGTACTCAAATTCTATTAAATTGTGGGAATAACCTTACGGAGCGGATTGCCGCCTGTTGGTGAATAACCCTTTGTATTAATTTCCTTCACCTTTTGTTAATCAAACCTGCTACGGTAAGGGATATTATTTTCTTTCATACTCCTAAATCGAAATTTATTATGGAACTATTGCTTCTATAATTCCTGAAAATATTATATGTTCCATAATAGTTGAACTTCATTATTTCAACTGAACCTTCCTATTTACGTGAACCTTTCTATTGAATTGTAACCGTTATTCTGAACTGTGGATCTTGAATATCATTTTTAAATTTCACTCCACATCATGTTGACAATTTGGACATTATTTGAATCTGTACAAAGTAAACTTCCGATACTTATTGTTATCCTATTTCTTCTGTTCATCATTTATATCATTCTAATCATCCAAAAATCAAGCTGTTGTGAATATCTGTGGCCGGGGGCACAGATGTGATATATTTGTTGAACAGATGATAGGTTAAAGGCGATATAATAGGTTAAAGGCGATACATCTGTTCGGTGTCTTTTATGGCACGTGATGAATGTTCTCTTTGGCCCGTAGTGCAAAGATGAACTGTTGTTTGGTATGATTATGACCAAAGGCTGAATCTGGTATAATCATGACCGTTGGTGCTATATTGAATATCTTTGGCCCGTAGTACAAAGATGAACTGTTGATGTGCATGATTATGATCAGGAACTGTGAATTTGTATTATCTTGACTAATGATATTTCAGATGATAAAAGTTGATGATGTTTTTCCTAAAAAGAGAACCGAGTGGACATTATAGTCTGCATTATTCTTCTAATAGATTACTCATTCCGCTGCTATTATTGATCTGAACGTTGTTTAAGAATTTAACTGCAGTTTTTGATATAAACCTTGTAGTCTATTGTATTCTATCAAGAACTCAACTGTTGAAGACTAATGATAATTTATTCGTCATTATCTTAGTCATGATATTTCTTACTGGGCTATTTGAGCTCACCCTTTCTTTTGTTCCATTGTTTTTCAACAGGAGATGAAAACATAACAGGGTCTAGCCGGGGAATGGAGTGAGGGTCCGAGGAATAGTTATCATAGTCTTCACGTTTTGTAAAATAGTGTGGCAATAATAGTGAAGACTTAGTTGTGTATTATTATACACTGTATTGTTGTACGTTGTGCTTTGTTGTAATAATTTTGTTGTAGTCTTTTGACGACTCAAGTTTGGGCTGTGTGGGCCCAGATTTGGGGGCGTCACAGTTGGCATCAGAGCTTAGGGATATGGTCTTTAATGGAGATCTGGGGTAGAACTAGGAGGGGAGAGACGAATAGAATCAGTCACTAGTGTGTCCTACCTAAAATAGATTTTATTATCTAATGAGTCGATTTGAATGTAGGAACATGAAGTGATGAGTCAGTTTATTTGAACTAACATTTATTTTGTGACCACAGTTTAGTATGGCATCTGGAAATCAAGAGGTTAACTATGGAATGCCTGAAGCAAATGTAGCCGAGAATCAAGAGGCTCCAAACAATCCTCCTGCCAACTCAGGAAATAATGTTCCTGATAACATGATGAACGATGGATTCTTTAGGAATTTCATGCAGTTCATACAGAATCAAGGAAGAGGAAATCCAGTCAATAATAACGGTAGAAACGCTGGCAATTTGAGGATGATCACTGTTAAGCAATTTAAAGAATTAGGACCACCTGAATTCCACGGGAAGCCTGACCCACTCAAAGCGGAGGCATGGCTAAAGCAGACGACAAAAATACTTGATGTCTTACAATGCGCTGATGATCAGAAGGTGCCATTTGCCACTTTTATGTTACGAGGTGAGGCGGACCATTGGTGGGAAGCGGTAAAACGTATCCAACCTTCAGTACTCGAAATGTCTTGGACAGAATTCGAAGAACTGTTTAACGAGAAGTATTTCCCAGAAAGCATCCGCCATATGAAAGAGGTGGAATTCATTAAGCTGGAGCAGGGAAACATGACAGTCTCCCAATATGAAGCCAAGTTTGCCGAGTTATCTCGCTTTGCCACCCATCTTGTGGATGACGAAGCACGAATGAGTCGGATGTTCCTAAGAGGTTTGAGATTCAAAATTCGTCAACAACTTAGCTCTCATAAATTTAGTTTGTATTCAGATGTTGTAGATAGGGCTCAAAGGGTGGAGCAAACAGATGAAACATTGCAGCCAAGAGTTAATGATCAGCATAGAGAAAGGAGTGACAACAACCACAGGAACGAGAACCATCGAGGAGGTAACCAACACTTCGGTGGTAATTCCATACCAAATAACAGAAGAGGAGAATCTAGTGGGAACAATTTCAAAAGAAATAGATTCCATAATAATTATGGAAGGGCACCAGCACCAGTACCAACACCAGCACCGACCCCAGTTTCAAGGGGAGAAGATCGACCACCAGTGAGATGCTATAGGTGTGGTCAGGAAGGTCACATCAGCCCAAACTGTACACTGCAGTCCAAAAAGTGCTACAGTTGTGGGAAAGAGGGTCATCTTGCGCGGTTTTGTCCTGCCACAAAATCAAGTCCAGCTGCAATGATGATACCAAAAGCTAGCGCGGATAAGGGAAAATCTGTAGTTCAAGGGAGAGCTTTTGTTGTGACATCCCAAATGGCGCGAAACTCGAACGAGGTGATAACCGGTAAGCTATTCATAAATTCTCGTGAAGTCTACGCTTTGTTAGATACTGGCTCTACCCATTCTTTTATCTCACCTGCATGTGCTCAGCGTTTAAACTTAACTCCTGAAAATTTGGACTTTGACTTATCAGTTGAAACCCCATTAGGAGAAATGACCATTACATCTACTGTCTATAAATCTTGCCTAGTTCAAATCAACAACCTCACATTACCTGTTGACCTTATTTCTTTGGAGATGCATGAATTTGATGTGATTTTAGGAATTGATTGGTTGACTACCCATCATGCTAAAATTGATTGTTTTCATAAGATTATTAGTTTTCATATTCCTAATCAACCTGTCATGCAAATTCAAGCAACTAAACCATTGAAATCTATAACTGTTATTTCTAGCCATAAAGCCATTCGTTTATTGAAAAACGGATGTCAAGCCTTTTTAGCTCATGTCACTGATTTGAACAAAAATACGTCAAACTTAAATGATATTCCCATTGTTAATGAGTTTCCTGACGTTTTTCCTGAAGAACTTCCTGGCTTACCCCCAAACCGTGAAATTGATTTTTATATTGATCTTGAACCCGGTACCAAGCCCATTTCCAAAGCTCCTTACCGAATGGCTCCCATTGAACTTCAAGAGTTAAAAGTCCAACTACAGGAATTGTTGGATACCGGTTTCATTCGTCCGAGTGCATCACCTTGGGGTGCTCCTGTTCTATTTGTGAAGAAGAAAGACGGGAGTATGAGATTGTGCATTGACTACCGAGAATTGAACCATGTCACCATCAAGAACAGGTACCCGTTACCTCGGATTGATGACATGTTTGATCAATTGCAAGGCGCTCGACATTTCTCAAAGATTGATCTCCGTTCTGGATATCATCAGTTAAAGGTTAAAGCTGAGGACATTCCAAAGACTGCTTTCAGAACTCGTTATGGGCATTATGAGTTCTTAGTCATGCCTTTTGGACTAACTAATGCTCCTGCAGCTTTCATGGACATGATGAACCGGATATTCAAGGAACATTTGGATCATTTTGTGGTTGTCTTTATTGATGACATCCTCATATACTCCAAGAGTCGCGAGGATCATGAACAACACCTGAGATTGATACTACAAAAGCTCCGTGAAAATAAATTATATGCCAAGTTGAAGAAATGTGAGTTCTGGCTTGAGGAGGTCGCGTTTCTTGGGCATGTGATTTCTAGTCAAGGAATATCAGTCGATCCTGCGAAGATTGAAACGGTACTAAATTGGGAACAACCCAAAACAGTAACCGAAGTCCGAAGTTTTCTGGGTCTAGCTGGTTATTATCGGAGATTCGTAGAAGGATTTTCTCGAATCGCCACTCCATTAACGCAGCTTACTCGGAAAAGCCCAAAATTCATATGGAGCGAGGAATGCGAGAAAAGTTTCCAAGAACTCAAGAAGAGACTGGTTTCAGCTCCTGTTCTGACCATACCATCAGGATCAGGAGAATTTGTTATCTACAGCGATGCTTCTGGCAAAGGTCTAGGCTGTGTCCTTATGCAACATGGAAAGGTTATAGCCTACGCCTCTCGACAACTCAAAGATTATGAGAAAAATTATCCTACTCATGATCTAGAGTTGGCAGCAGTCGTTTTCGCGTTGAAGATCTGGAGACACTACTTGTACGGAGAAAAAGTGGATATCTATACGGATCATAAAAGTCTCAAGTATTTCTTCACCCAGAAGGAACTCAACATGCGACAACGACGTTGGCTTGAGCTGTTAAAGGATTATGACCACACAATCCAGTATCACCCGGGAAAGGCGAACGTTGTAGCTGACGCTTTGAGCAGAAAATCTTATGCAAGTACAAGTGCACTGCTGACAACACAAAAGTGTATTTTGTACGACTTGCAAAAGATGGAGATAGAGCTAAAGACACCAGGGACCCACTCGAAGATTGCTCACGTGCGAGTAGAACCAACTTTAATCGATAAAATTAAAGCTGCTCAAGCTACCGATCCGGAACTGATAAACATGATAAAGAAAGTACAAGAAGGTGCCATTCCCGAAGCAAGAATCGACGAGAAAGGAATACTTCGAGTCAACTCTCGACTCTGTGTTCCTAACGATCCTGAATTAAAGCATAAAATCATGATGGAGGCACACAACACGCCGTTTGCAATCCACCCAGGAGGTACCAAGATGTATCGAGATCTTCGACATACATTTTGGTGGAACAATATGAAAAGAGAGATTGCGGAGTTTATCTCAAGGTGCCTAACTTGTCAACGTGTCAAGGCAGAGCATCAAGTTCCTAAAGGTCCATTACAATCACTTGAAGTTCCCGAATGGAAGTGGGAACACATCAATATGGACTTCGTGACGGGTCTTCCAAAAGTTTCTCAAGGCTTAGATGCAATTTGGGTGATCGTAGATAGATTGACCAAATCTGCTCATTTCTTGCCTATACGAGAAAACTTTTCACTTGAATGTCTTGCCGGTATGTACATAAATGAGATCGTGAGATTGCATGGCATGCCAGTTTCCATAGTTTCTGATCGAGATCCTAGATTCACTTCACGCTTTTGGATCAGTTTACAAAAAGCTATGGGCACTGAACTACGTTTTAGTTCTGCATACCATCCTCAAACGGACGGACAATCGGAAAGGACGATCCAGACCCTCGAAGATCTTTTGAGACTTTGTGTATTAGACTTCAAAGGAAGTTGGGATAAGTACTTGTCATTGGTGGAATTTTCTTACAACAACAGTTACCAAGCAAGCATAGGCATGGCTCCATTCGAGGCTTTGTATGGAAGGAAGTGTCGCTCTCCAATATGTTGGAATGAGGTAGGAGAAGCAAAATTGTTGGGACCCGAGTTGGTACGCTTGACGACCGAAAAGATCCAAATGATCCGACAACGAATACAGACCGCACAAGAACGACAAAAGAGTTATGCTGATCTTCATCGGAGAGACGAAAGTTTCAACGTCGGAGATCATGTATTCTTACGTGTTTCTCCATGGAAAGGGGTTACGAGATTCGGAAAGAGAGGAAAGCTCAACCCTCGATTTATTGGCCCATTTGAAATCCTCGATCGAATAGGAACCGTAGCCTACAGACTAGCCCTACCACCAAGTATGTCTCGCATCCATAACGTTTTTCACATATCTATGTTACGTAAATATGTGAAGGACCCAAACCACGTCATTGAGTTAGAACCAGACGTTATAGCAGAGGATTTAACATACGAGGAGGTACCTGTTAAGATCCTGGATAAGAAGGAGCAGATCCTACGCTCAAAGGTTATACCTCAAGTTAAGGTTTTATGGAGGAACCAAGATACTGAGGAAATGACCTGGGAGCTAGAATCTGAGATGAAATCTAAGTATCCTTACCTCTTCGATATGTCAGGTACGTCAATTTCGGGGACGAAATTTCATAAGGAGGGGAGGTTGTAAGACCCCGAATTTTATGAAATACAAAATTGAATTTTTCTTCATATATATATTTTTTGAAACAGTAAGTGGTTAAATTAACAAAATTGAAAGTTAAGGATGTTATGTGCAAATTTTATTTTGTCGGACAATATTCGCTTTGTTGGGGAATATTCGTTTGGTCGGGGAATATTCGTGCCGTACGACGGCGCCGAAATAATAAATTATTGGTGGACCCCACAACGGAATATTTGTCGGATATAGAAAACGACATAAGTAACCTTTTTAAATAAAAATAGTCAACGGAACTGTTAAAATACCGGTGATAAAAGAATAGTAGCATACTGTAGTTTATGGTATTTTCTGTAGCATACGGTACTTTACAGTAACACACGGTATTGCATAGTGTCTCATATTATTGGTCTGATAATTGACACCGTAACTGTTACGCATCATTTCATCGATAATTGTCACTGCATAATATTTTATATTATCAATTCAATAATTGTTGTTACACAGTATTTTGCATTATTGATTTAATAATTGTCATTACACTGTATTTTATATCATTGAGTCAATAATTGTTGTTGCACTGTTTTTAAAATTATTGAACCTAATAATTGTCACAGTAACATATGCACAGTAATTCACATTATTGAATCAATAATTGTCATTACACAGTAACGTATGCTTTATTTTACATTATTGTTATCTCTATTATGATGTTATTTAAACAGTTGTATTTCATTAATTTATTGACTTGATATCTAAGAGCTAACTATACTGTATTTATAACAAGTAGTCATAATAATTGAATTGATAAAGTTATTTGTTTATAATATAAAGTTAGGTGATTATTAGGTGATATGAAATGAATGGTGTAGATTAAAGTGTGAATTATTGTTGAATAATTGAATTGATTTGTTTATAATATAAAGTTAGGTGATTATTAGGTGATATGAAATGAATGGTGTAGATTAAAGTGTGAATTATTGTTGAATAATTAAATTGATTTGTTTATAATATAAAGTTAGGTGATTATTAGGTGATATGAAATGAATGGTGTAGATTAAAGATAATATAATATTTGAAATGGATGGTGTAGATTAAAAGATGATCTTTAAATGAATGGTTTAGATTAAATGAATGATAAGATTTTTGGCTATAAATAGAAGCCTTAACTTAAGGATTTTTCATAAACTTCCTTACTTGTTCTTTCTTTCTCTCTCTAAATACTTCTTGTGAAAGTTCTCTCTAAGTGTGCTTAAGTCATCTTGAGTATTTGTGAAGATCTATAAGTATACGTGTACTGTTCAAGTTAATCAACCTCATTTAAATCAATATCCAGTCACGTGTTGAGGTAAGGGATACCATCTTTTTCATCTTCCATTATTCAAACATACTATGGTAAGGGATTATCATTATTTGATTCTCGATAATAATATTGTTTCTTCCTTACTCATAAGACGTGCCTTTTATTTCCATGTATTAAATTGTGGGAATAACCTTACGGAGCGGATTGCCGCATGTTGGTGAATAACCTTTCGTATTCATTCATTATTAATCTCTGAGAATAACCTTACGGAGCGGATTGCCGCCTGTTTGGTGAATAACTCTTTGTACTCAAATTCTATTAAATTGTGGGAATAACCTTACGGAGCGGATTGCCGCCTGTTGGTGAATAACCCTTTGTATTAATTTCCTTCACCTTTTGTTAATCAAACCTGCTACGGTAAGGGATATTATTTTCTTTCATACTCCTAAATCGAAATTTATTATGGAACTATTGCTTCTATAATTCCTGAAAATATTATATGTTCCATAATAGTTGAACTTCATTATTTCAACTGAACCTTCCTATTTACGTGAACCTTTCTATTGAATTGTAACCGTTATTCTGAACTGTGGATCTTGAATATCATTTTTAAATTTCACTCCACATCATGTTGACAATTTGGACATTATTTGAATCTGTACAAAGTAAACTTCCGATACTTATTGTTATCCTATTTCTTCTGTTCATCATTTATATCATTCTAATCATCCAAAAATCAAGCTGTTGTGAATATCTGTGGCCGGGGGCACATATGTGATATATTTGTTGAACAGATGATAGGTTAAAGGCGATATAATAGGTTAAAGGCGATACATCTGTTCGGTGTCTTTTATGGCACGTGGTGAATGTTCTCTTTGGCCCGTAGTGCAAAGATGAACTGTTGTTTGGTATGATTATGACCAAAGGCTGAATCTGGTATAATCATGACCGTTGGTGCTATATTGAATATCTTTGGCCCGTAGTACAAAGATGAACTGTTGATGTGCATGATTATGATCAGGAACTGTGAATTTGTATTATCTTGACTAATGATATTTCAGATGATAAAAGTTGATGATGTTTTTCCTAAAAAGAGAACCGAGTGGACATTATAGTCTGCATTATTCTTCTAATAGATTACTCATTCCGCTGCTATTATTGATCTGAACGTTGTTTAAGAATTTAACTGCAGTTTTTGATATAAACCTTGTAGTCTATTGTATTCTATCAAGAACTCAACTGTTGAAGACTAATGATAATTTATTCGTCATTATCTTAGTCATGATATTTCTTACTGGGCTATTTGAGCTCACCCTTTCTTTTGTTCCATTGTTTTTCAACAGGAGATGAAAACATAACAGGGTCTAGCCGGGGAATGGAGTGAGGGTCCGAGGAATAGTTATCATAGTCTTCACGTTTTGTAAAATAGTGTGGCAATAATAGTGAAGACTTAGTTGTGTATTATTATACACTGTATTGTTGTACGTTGTGCTTTGTTGTAATAATTTTGTTGTAGTCTTTTGACGACTCAAGTTTGGGCTGTGTGGGCCCAGATTTGGGGGCGTCACAGTTGGCATCAGAGCTTAGGGATATGGTCTTTAATGGAGATCTGGGGTAGAACTAGGAGGGGAGAGACGAATAGAATCAGTCACTAGTGTGTCCTACCTAAAATAGATTTTATTATCTAATGAGTCGATTTGAATGTAGGAACATGAAGTGATGAGTCAGTTTATTTGAACTAACATTTATTTTGTGACCACAGTTTAGTATGGCATCTGGAAATCAAGAGGTTAACTATGGAATGCCTGAAGCAAATGTAGCCGAGAATCAAGAGGCTCCAAACAATCCTCCTGCCAACTCAGGAAATAATGTTCCTGATAACATGATGAACGATTGATTCTTTAGGAATTTCATGCAGTTCATACAGAATCAAGGAAGAGGAAATCCAGTCAATAATAACGGTAGAAACGCTGGCAATTTGAGGATGATCACTGTTAAGCAATTTAAAGAATTAGGACCACCTGAATTCCACGGGAAGCCTGACCCACTCAAAGCGGAGGCATGGCTAAAGCAGACGACAAAAATACTTGATGTCTTACAATGCGCTGATGATCAGAAGGTGCCATTTGCCACTTTTATGTTACGAGGTGAGGCGGACCATTGGTGGGAAGCGGTAAAACGTATCCAACCTTCAGCACTTGAAATGTCTTGGACAGAATTCGAAGAACTGTTTAACGAGAAGTATTTCCCAGAAAGCATCCGCCATATGAAAGAGGTGGAATTCATTAAGCTGGAGCAGGGAAAC
Source organism: Hedera helix (assembly GCA_947179155.2). Lineage (NCBI taxonomy): Eukaryota > Viridiplantae > Streptophyta > Magnoliopsida > Apiales > Araliaceae > Hedera > Hedera helix. Next base: position 10,241,014 of record OX359279.1, read on the forward strand.
ATGACAGTCTCCCAATATGAAGCCAAGTTTGCCGAGTTATCTCGCTTTGCCACCCATCTTGTGGATGACGAAGCACGAATGAGTCGGATGTTCCTAAGAGGTTTGAGATTCAAAATTCGTCAACAACTTAGCTCTCATAAATTTAGTTTGTATTCAGATGTTGTAGATAGGGCTCAAAGGGTGGAGCAAACAGATGAAACATTGCAGCCAAGAGTTAATGATCAGCATAGAGAAAGGAGTGACAACAACCACAGGAACGAGAACCATCGAGGAGGTAACCAACACTTCGGTGGTAATTCCATACCAAATAACAGAAGAGGAGAATCTAGTGGGAACAATTTCAAAAGAAATAGATTCCATAATAATTATGGAAGGGCACCAGCACCAGTACCAACACCAGCACCGACCCCAGTTTCAAGGGGAGAAGATCGACCACCAGTGAGATGCTATAGGTGTGGTCAGGAAGGTCACATCAGCCCAAACTGTACACTGCAGTCCAAAAAGTGCTACAGTTGTGGGAAAGAGGGTCATCTTGCGCGGTTTTGTCCTGCCACAAAATCAAGTCCAGCTGCAATGATGATACCAAAAGCTAGCGCGGATAAGGGAAAATCTGTAGTTCAAGGGAGAGCTTTTGTTGTGACATCCCAAATGGCGCGAAACTCGAACGAGGTGATAACCGGTAAGCTATTCATAAATTCTCGTGAAGTCTACGCTTTGTTAGATACTGGCTCTACCCATTCTTTTATCTCACCTGCATGTGCTCAGCGTTTAAACTTAACTCCTGAAAATTTGGACTTTGACTTATCAGTTGAAACCCCATTAGGAGAAATGACCATTACATCTACTGTCTATAAATCTTGCCTAGTTCAAATCAACAACCTCACATTACCTGTTGACCTTATTTCTTTGGAGATGCATGAATTTGATGTGATTTTAGGAATTGATTGGTTGACTACCCATCATGCTAAAATTGATTGTTTTCATAAGATTATTAGTTTTCATATTCCTAATCAACCTGTCATGCAAATTCAAGCAACTAAACCATTGAAATCTATAACTGTTATTTCTAGCCATAAAGCCATTCGTTTATTGAAAAACGGATGTCAAGCCTTTTTAGCTCATGTCACTGATTTGAACAAAAATACGTCAAACTTAAATGATATTCCCATTGTTAATGAGTTTCCTGACGTTTTTCCTGAAGAACTTCCTGGCTTACCCCCAAACCGTGAAATTGATTTTTATATTGATCTTGAACCCGGTACCAAGCCCATTTCCAAAGCTCCTTACCGAATGGCTCCCATTGAACTTCAAGAGTTAAAAGTCCAACTACAGGAATTGTTGGATACCGGTTTCATTCGTCCGAGTGCATCACCTTGGGGTGCTCCTGTTCTATTTGTGAAGAAGAAAGACGGGAGTATGAGATTGTGCATTGACTACCGAGAATTGAACCATGTCACCATCAAGAACAGGTACCCGTTACCTCGGATTGATGACATGTTTGATCAATTGCAAGGCGCTCGACATTTCTCAAAGATTGATCTCCGTTCTGGATATCATCAGTTAAAGGTTAAAGCTGAGGACATTCCAAAGACTGCTTTCAGAACTCGTTATGGGCATTATGAGTTCTTAGTCATGCCTTTTGGACTAACTAATGCTCCTGCAGCTTTCATGGACATGATGAACCGGATATTCAAGGAACATTTGGATCATTTTGTGGTTGTCTTTATTGATGACATCCTCATATACTCCAAGAGTCGCGAGGATCATGAACAACACCTGAGATTGATACTACAAAAGCTCCGTGAAAATAAATTATATGCCAAGTTGAAGAAATGTGAGTTCTGGCTTGAGGAGGTCGCGTTTCTTGGGCATGTGATTTCTAGTCAAGGAATATCAGTCGATCCTGCGAAGATTGAAACGGTACTAAATTGGGAACAACCCAAAACAGTAACCGAAGTCCGAAGTTTTCTGGGTCTAGCTGGTTATTATCGGAGATTCGTAGAAGGATTTTCTCGAATCGCCACTCCATTAACGCAGCTTACTCGGAAAAGCCCAAAATTCATATGGAGCGAGGAATGCGAGAAAAGTTTCCAAGAACTCAAGAAGAGACTGGTTTCAGCTCCTGTTCTGACCATACCATCAGGATCAGGAGAATTTGTTATCTACAGCGATGCTTCTGGCAAAGGTCTAGGCTGTGTCCTTATGCAACATGGAAAGGTTATAGCCTACGCCTCTCGACAACTCAAAGATTATGAGAAAAATTATCCTACTCATGATCTAGAGTTGGCAGCAGTCGTTTTCGCGTTGAAGATCTGGAGACACTACTTGTACGGAGAAAAAGTGGATATCTATACGGATCATAAAAGTCTCAAGTATTTCTTCACCCAGAAGGAACTCAACATGCGACAACGACGTTGGCTTGAGCTGTTAAAGGATTATGACCACACAATCCAGTATCACCCGGGAAAGGCGAACGTTGTAGCTGACGCTTTGAGCAGAAAATCTTATGCAAGTACAAGTGCACTGCTGACAACACAAAAGTGTATTTTGTACGACTTGCAAAAGATGGAGATAGAGCTAAAGACACCAGGGACCCACTCGAAGATTGCTCACGTGCGAGTAGAACCAACTTTAATCGATAAAATTAAAGCTGCTCAAGCTACCGATCCGGAACTGATAAACATGATAAAGAAAGTACAAGAAGGTGCCATTCCCGAAGCAAGAATCGACGAGAAAGGAATACTTCGAGTCAACTCTCGACTCTGTGTTCCTAACGATCCTGAATTAAAGCATAAAATCATGATGGAGGCACACAACACGCCGTTTGCAATCCACCCAGGAGGTACCAAGATGTATCGAGATCTTCGACATACATTTTGGTGGAACAATATGAAAAGAGAGATTGCGGAGTTTATCTCAAGGTGCCTAACTTGTCAACGTGTCAAGGCAGAGCATCAAGTTCCTAAAGGTCCATTACAATCACTTGAAGTTCCCGAATGGAAGTGGGAACACATCAATATGGACTTCGTGACGGGTCTTCCAAAAGTTTCTCAAGGCTTAGATGCAATTTGGGTGATCGTAGATAGATTGACCAAATCTGCTCATTTCTTGCCTATACGAGAAAACTTTTCACTTGAACGTCTTGCCGGTATGTACATAAATGAGATCGTGAGATTGCATGGCATGCCAGTTTCCATAGTTTCTGATCGAGATCCTAGATTCACTTCACGCTTTTGGATCAGTTTACAAAAAGCTATGGGCACTGAACTACGTTTTAGTTCTGCATACCATCCTCAAACGGACGGACAATCGGAAAGGACGATCCAGACCCTCGAAGATCTTTTGAGACTTTGTGTATTAGACTTCAAAGGAAGTTGGGATAAGTATTTGTCATTGGTGGAATTTTCTTACAACAACAGTTACCAAGCAAGCATAGGCATGGCTCCATTCGAGGCTTTGTATGGAAGGAAGTGTCGCTCTCCAATATGTTGGAATGAGGTAGGAGAAGCAAAATTGTTGGGACCCGAGTTGGTACGCTTGACGACCGAAAAGATCCAAATGATCCGACAACGAATACAGACCGCACAAGAACGACAAAAGAGTTATGCTGATCTTCATCGGAGAGACGAAAGTTTCAACGTCGGAGATCATGTATTCTTACGTGTTTCTCCATGGAAAGGGGTTACGAGATTCGGAAAGAGAGGAAAGCTCAACCCTCGATTTATTGGCCCATTTGAAATCCTCGATCGAATAGGAACCGTAGCCTACAGACTAGCCCTACCACCAAGTATGTCTCGCATCCATAACGTTTTTCACATATCTATGTTACGTAAATATGTGAAGGACCCAAACCACGTCATTGAGTTAGAACCAGACGTTATAGCAGAGGATTTAACATACGAGGAGGTACCTGTTAAGATCCTGGATAAGAAGGAGCAGATCCTACGCTCAAAGGTTATACCTCAAGTTAAGGTTTTATGGAGGAACCAAGATACTGAGGAAATGACCTGGGAGCTAGAATCTGAGATGAAATCTAAGTATCCTTACCTCTTCGATATGTCAGGTACGTCAATTTCGGGGACGAAATTTCATAAGGAGGGGAGATTGTAAGACCCCGAATTTTATGAAATACAAAATTGAATTTTTCTTCATATATATATTTTTTGAAACAGTAAGTGGTTAAATTAACAAAATTGAAAGTTAAGGATGTTATGTGCAAATTTTATTTTGTCGGACAATATTCGCTTTGTTGGGGAATATTCGTTTGGTCGGGGAATATTCGTGCCGTACGACGGCGCCGAAATAATAAATTATTGGTGGACCCCACAACGGAATATTTGTCGGATATAGAAAACGACATAAGTAACCTTTTTAAATAAAAATAGTCAACGGAACTGTTAAAATACCGGTGATAAAAGAATAGTAGCATACGGTAGTTTATGGTATTTTCTGTAGCACACGGTACTCTACAGTAACACACGGTATTGCATAGTGTCTCATATTATTGGTCTGATAATTGACACCGTAACTGTTACGCATCATTTCATCGATAATTGTCACTGCATAATATTTTATATTATCAATTCAATAATTGTTGTTACACAATATTTTGCATTATTGATTTAATAATTGTCATTACACTGTATTTTATATCATTGAGTCAATAATTGTTGTTGCACTGTTTTTAAAATTATTGAACCTAATAATTGTCACAGTAACATATGCACAGTAATTCACATTATTGAATCAATAATTGTCATTACACAGTAACGTATGCTTTATTTTACATTATTGTTATCTCTATTATGATGTTATTTAAACAGTTGTATTTCATTAATTTATTGACTTGATATCTAAGAGCTAACTATACTGTATTTATAACAAGTAGTCATAATAATTGAATTGATAAAGTTATTTGTTTATAATATAAAGTTAGGTGATTATTAGGTGATATGAAATGAATGGTGTAGATTAAAGTGTGAATTATTGTTGAATAATTGAATTGATTTGTTTATAATATAAAGTTAGGTGATTATTAGGTGATATGAAATGAATGGTGTAGATTAAAGTGTGAATTATTGTTGAATAATTAAATTGATTTGTTTATAATATAAAGTTAGGTGATTATTAGGTGATATGAAATGAATGGTGTAGATTAAAGATAATATAATATTTGAAATGGATGGTGTAGATTAAAAGATGATCTTTAAATGAATGGTTTAGATTAAATGAATGATAAGATTTTTGGCTATAAATAGAAGCCTTAACTTAAGGATTTTTCATAAACTTCCTTACTTGTTCTTTCTTTCTCTCTCTAAATACTTCTTGTGAAAGTTCTCTCTAAGTGTGCTTAAGTCATCTTGAGTATTTGTGAAGATCTATAAGTATACGTGTACTGTTCAAGTTAATCAACCTCATTTAAATCAATATCCAGTCACGTGTTGAGGTAAGGGATACCATCTTTTTCATCTTCCATTATTCAAACATACTATGGTAAGGGATTATCATTATTTGATTCTCGATAATAATATTGTTTCTTCCTTACTCATAAGACGTGCCTTTTATTTCCATGTATTAAATTGTGGGAATAACCTTACGGAGCGGATTGCCGCATGTTGGTGAATAACCTTTCGTATTCATTCATTATTAATCTCTGAGAATAACCTTACGGAGCGAATTGCCGCCTGTTTGGTGAATAACTCTTTGTACTCAAATTCTATTAAATTGTGGGAATAACCTTACGGAGCGGATTGCCGCCTGTTGGTGAATAACCCTTTGTATTAATTTCCTTCACCTTTTGTTAATCAAACCTGCTACGGTAAGGGATATTATTTTCTTTCATACTCCTAAATCGAAATTTATTATGGAACTATTGCTTCTATAATTCCTGAAAATATTATATGTTCCATAATAGTTGAACTTCATTATTTCAACTGAACCTTCCTATTTACGTGAACCTTTCTATTGAATTGTAACCGTTATTCTGAACTGTGGATCTTGAATATCATTTTTAAATTTCACTCCACATCATGTTGACAATTTGGACATTATTTGAATCTGTACAAAGTAAACTTCCGATACTTATTGTTATCCTATTTCTTCTGTTCATCATTTATATCATTCTAATCATCCAAAAATCAAGCTGTTGTGAATATCTGTGGCCGGGGGCACAGATGTGATATATTTGTTGAACAGATGATAGGTTAAAGGCGATATAATAGGTTAAAGGCGATACATCTGTTCGGTGTCTTTTATGGCACGTGGTGAATGTTCTCTTTGGCCCGTAGTGCAAAGATGAACTGTTGTTTGGTATGATTATGACCAAAGGCTGAATCTGGTATAATCATGACCGTTGGTGCTATATTGAATATCTTTGGCCCGTAGTACAAAGATGAACTGTTGATGTGCATGATTATGATCAGGAACTGTGAATTTGTATTATCTTGACTAATGATATTTCAGATGATAAAAGTTGATGATGTTTTTCCTAAAAAGAGAACCGAGTGGACATTATAGTCTGCATTATTCTTCTAATAGATTACTCATTCCGCTGCTATTATTGATCTGAACGTTGTTTAAGAATTTAACTGCAGTTTTTGATATAAACCTTGTAGTCTATTGTATTCTATCAAGAACTCAACTGTTGAAGACTAATGATAATTTATTCGTCATTATCTTAGTCATGATATTTCTTACTGGGCTATTTGAGCTCACCCTTTCTTTTGTTCCATTGTTTTTCAACAGGAGATGAAAACATAACAGGGTCTAGCCGGGGAATGGAGTGAGGGTCCGAGGAATAGTTATCATAGTCTTCACGTTTTGTAAAATAGTGTGGCAATAATAGTGAAGACTTAGTTGTGTATTATTATACACTGTATTGTTGTACGTTGTGCTTTGTTGTAATAATTTTGTTGTAGTCTTTTGACGACTCAAGTTTGGGCTGTGTGGGCCCAGATTTGGGGGCGTCACATATGAGCAGTCTTGGTTAGTTGTCTTTGTGGCCTCTGTTACTTGAACGAGTAAGCCTTAGGAGTATCTTTACACTTAGTGCCTTAAAGCCAACTGGTTTTAGAGTCATTGATGGAAAGTTCGCTAAATGTGTAACTTTGGAAAGCCTAAGAAAGATAAACATAGCACATACCAAGCAAAAGAAAAAGAAAAAAACAGAAAAAAAACAGAGAAAAAAAAGATGAGCTTAATGATATTAATGCATTAAGGTGATTATATAGATGAGTATTACATTCATTAGTGGTATTGAAATTCGATTAATTTATCTGGCTTTCAAACTGGTTTAATGCAGCGGAATCACACACACACACACGTAAGGGGTCAAAAGTTTTGTGATGCTAATTATAATTTGAGATATAGATGATAAATAATTTTAAAATTTTATTTTAGTTATTGCTGATGAATCTCTGAGGCTGTAATTTTGAATCATTATGTTGGGACATAGCTTGATTGAGTTATTTTTAGTTAACTATGTGTTAGAGTAGTTTTTATTTTTCAATTTTTTGTTATTTGTGTTTGTTTGCTTGAGGACAAGCAATTGTTCAAGTTTGGGGGTATTTGATGAGTAGGTTTTATACTTACGAATTAGATGTGTCTAACCTTGAATTATTGATTATTTCTTAAGTCTTTTAGTTACTTTTCATGTGTTTTGTGTTATGTTGAAGGATGATGCATTTGGTTGGAAATTGGATTAAGGAAGGCAAAGAACTGGAGAGCACAAGAAATTAAAATAGGAGGCCTAGCACGGCCGCGCCAGGATCATGAAGAGGAGCAGCGCGAGGCGCGCCGTGGTAGAGAATTAGACTTGGAACTCTGGAAGGATGGCGTGGGGCGCACTAAGTATGAACTGAAAAGTGGCGCAGCCGCGCCAATGCGGGATTTCAGTTGCCAGCTGCATTTTATTGTGCATAATTAGTATGACAAAAGGATTTGTAATAGGTTGAGGATTGATGTAAGCTAGCTAGGTTTATTTTAGTCTATAAATACTATTCTTAGAAGGAATTATTATCTCTCTCGATTCCTTTTGGTATTCAATAGAATTCAGACTTGGAGCAAACTTGAAGGCATGTCAGGCTAAGTACTTTTATTCAGTTCTAAGGGATGTTGAACTTTATTTATAGTTTGTGATTTAATTGAGTTATCAATATTTACTCCTTCGTTTATGAAATTTATTCTTGATGATCTATTAAAATTGATTAATGATAATTAGTTTGATTAATTTGATAAGGGCCCATTGAATTGATTCGATTATTATCATATGCTAGATTGTTGTATAGTATTAAGCAAACAATATTCTATCTGATCATAAGTAGTGATTAGTAATACATGATTGTGGTCGAGCTTTTGAGTATTGCTATGATTATCAAGAAGACAAGTTAAATAATCTGTGATTGTACGATTGTTGCTTGGAATAACCTAATCCCCTAATTCTTAATGCTCCTGTTATATTAAATCTAGACTGATAGTTCTAGGTTGTATGATAGTTAAGGTCTAGTGGGGGCGATCGTCACATTAGACTTAAAACCTAAGGGAGATTTCGGGTAACACAGATTGCTGTTACCTAGGGTTATTAATTTCATTAAAGGAACAATATTGGTTAACTTAATTATGTCATTGTTGTGAAAAGGTGATACTAAACTGAAGAACTGAAGTTTGTAATTCATTGGATAATCTAATTAATATTTCCTCCTTTACTAGTTAAAACTATAATTTCAAAACTTCCCTTTTGCTTATTACTTGCTATTTATTGTTAGAAGCAATCGAATAATCATAAATATCACACTTCTAGTGGGTTCGACCCTTACTTACAGTTATACCAATTTTACGTTAATAAAGTGAAAGTAAAGATTAATTTTGGAGTGTTAACGATAGCTTCCAATGAGACATGTGAACGATGTAGGAAATATTTAATGTGTTATGTGCTAACTATTAAACTTGCTAAGCACGTTGTTGCTCACCCTTACTTTAAAATTAACATTTTCAGCAAAGACCAAGCAATACAAAGTTCCAGTAAAGACAAAGGATGAGACATAGCAAATGTTATAGAAGCGTTTAGAGTTTAATTTTTGATAATAAAAATCTACTTATAGAAATGACTAAACATTGTTGTTGTAACCCACGATAGTAGTTATATTTTCTATTGGTAAAAGTTAAAAAACTTGTAATGTTAGTATATCTTGTAACTAAGCTAGACGAGTGTTATTATTGACAAACTCGAATAAATGAGAGAAGATGTGTATAGTCGAAAAGACTTAGAGTTGATTAATGAGTTGTATGTACTCATATTTATTGTAATAAATTAAGTCATGATATATATGATATGAGTTGTAGAAGATTTATGTAAAGATTGTGATTAATAATTTAATAAGTTAGAAAATATTTTTCTTAAGTGTTGGACACTTATTAAACCCTTAAACAACTTATTACATTTGTTTAATTAAATCATAATTAAATTCAATTTATTTTATTAACTCAATCTCTATTTAATTACTATTTAATCTTGATTAAATAGAAATTAATTAATTAACTCTAGTTATTATTTAAAATAAATAATAACTAATTGTACTTACTTATTATTTAATTATAATTAAATAATAAATAATTATTGACTTAATTTTAACCTTCTTTAATTTAATATTAATCAACCAATAATTAACTAAGTAATTAACCTTACTTATTATTTAATTTAAGGAAATTAAATAATAGTTTATTAATCTTAATCATCTTTAATTATTATTTAATGTCAATTAAATAATAATTAATTATTTAATTAATTTTAATTATTATTTAAGGTTAAATAATAATCAATTCATTCTTATTTATTATTTAAATTAAATAATAAATTATTAAATCTAATAACTTAATTTCCATTAATCGTTATTTAATGCTAATTAAATAATAATTAATTACTTAATTATATTATTAAATAATAAATAATTAATTTTATAAATTTTATCTCTCTTTAATTATTATTTAATAGGAATTAAATAATAATTGCTAATTTATCACCTTCATTTATTATTAACATTTAAAATAATAAATAAATAATAAATTTATTTAACTTAACCATGATTTAGCTAACTAGATTAATATTTAAAATATTTAAATATTAAACTTAATGAAAAATATCCTCCCCAATATTACTTTTGTATTATTATTATTTTTGTTATAATTTTAAATTAATTTTCAAATATTTAAATTAATTAAAATTTACCCGAATGACATTTTCGTAAATAAGTTGAAAACTGAACCGAGGGCAGAATGGTAATTTTGCCAAGAAAAACACGGAGGGGCAGAATCGTAATTTCGCCGAAATTTTCCTACCGCGCATGGCGCGGGTTACCGAGTTTACGGCCCAAAACGACGCCGTTTTTGGAAAGCAGAATACGGCTTCCGCGCGTATCGCGCGGAGTAAATTTCGACGGACACCAAACGACGTCGTTTGGCTCCGCGTTTTCGGTGAACAGTGGCTGCGCGCATTGCGCGGAAACCCTTAAATTTTTTCTTCTTCGCAGAATGTGAACAGTGTTCCGGCACACACATTTTAAATAAAAATATACCATCAAGTAAGCTTTAACTCTTCAATAAAAATCCAAAAAAATTACCAATCACCTTATATTAATTTATAACATGAAAAATTAATTTTTCATGATTTAATATCATTATTTTTTTATAAAAAATTTTACATCACATAAACTACCACAAATCATAACTTTTTGTGTATAACCCCATTTTGAGTGATTCAAACTTTGTTTTTCTCATGATTTAATGTTCTATAATATTAGAACATCAAACCTAAGGTTTATAAAAATATTTTTGGTCATGAATTTCAAGACTTGTTTATACACTACTAAACACATATTTTAGCATATAAAATATACCAAAATACAAACCAAACATATTAAACTCAAGCATGACATAAATATTACAACTACACATTAATAACTATATTAACATGTTTATACTAACATGATGATTTATTTAATTTAAAAACAAACTACATTTAAAATAACCATTACCTTGTTTTAATGGCTATCTTCCTTTTTCTTTCAAAGTAGGTTGTGAATGGCATGAACAAAACTAACTTCTCCTTCTTCCTCCTTAGTCTCTCAAATATTATGCTCTCACTAAAGCTTTTTCTCTCAACTCTCTCTTTTGGTCTTGGAGCAAAAATGAAGTGTAAATGCCTTAATAAAACAAGTATACTTGTAAAATTCTTAGATACAAAATTATATCTATAATTCATGATGCTCCTACTTGGATACTTGCACAAGAAAGTTAGCCCATACTTAGTTGGTGAAAAGAGGGATGGTGCCCATGTACCAAAAAATAAAACAAGCAACCTTAATTTAATTAAATAAAAGAAAATAAAAACAACACTCATTTTCTCTCTCCTCTCTCAACACACACGGCTGATAGCTCTTCTTCATGTCCCAAAATTGAGTCACTTTCCACTTTTAAACAATTAATAGTTTAAATGAAGTATTTTCCAAGTGGGCCAATCATTGAGCTTTAATTTAAAATACCAATTGGGCTTCTATTAAATTATTTGGGCAACTAAATTGTCAAATTTTATTATTCTCCACTTGGGCTACTAATTGACCCATGTTGGGCTAATTTAATAATTTACACATTAATTATTCAATCCATGATTAAATAAATAATTAGATTGAATAAATAATTAAATATTCTAACCCATAAGTATTAAATTACTAAATGGACTAATAAATATTATTATTAATATTTCACATTATTTACATTAATTAATAATCATATTAATTAATTTATTATATTTAATTCACTCATTATATTCAATTTAATTGAATATTTAATTAATAGGAAACTTATCAATTATTTTGATATTAAAACTTTAGGGTTTGTTCACTAATTTAATAACATATTAGTGACCCCCTTTAATTAATTTTTGTAATTAATTACATAATTATTTAATCACATAATTAATTAATCACATAAAAAGATTTAAATAATCTCGTAAAACTAACTCGTTGGAAATTAAATTAATAATTTAATTAATAAAGACGTGGAAATTCTAGGACATTACATGAAATGTATGACTTGTATATGAAAATATAATATTAGGCTATGTTATGCATGTAAACTAAATCAAAGTTGATAGCATGTTTTAGAAGGTGCATATAAATGTTATATGAACATACAAAGTTAGTAAATAAGCTTGTAATAGTATATATGGTGTATCGAGTTTAATAACTCAAGTATGAGTTTAAGGGTAGAATTTTTTTAAGTTGACAAAATTCTACAAAAGGGTGATTTTTGGTCATTTTGTGTAATTAATGGTAAAAAGAAGTCGAATAACTAAGTTTTATGTAAATACACATGTTCATGTCGATTTGGCGGTCAATTGAGGTTTATGGCGATAAAGGTGAATTTTAAAAGTTTAAAAACGTTCGCAGGCACCTAAAATGGAGTTTTTGGAAAAACAAGGTCGTGTGGAAATGATTTTAGGCATTAAGAATATTTAAAGAGGAAATCGCTAATTATGTAATCAGATATTTGAATCTTTATCTATACTTATTTTGCAACGAATATTATGTTTATTTTTTTTTATAGGACAATAAAATAATAGTTGACTCAATTAATTCGGCAACTAACAGATTTGTTATTGGTTGCGCAATTGTATGATTTAAGGTAACACCATTTGTTAGAGATATGAGTTAGAAAGGATGTTTAAAAATCTAATTTTCTAACAAACTCACTAGATATGGGAAAGCATAAAATCAGTCTTTCAAAAACTAATTTCCTATAATTTTAATACAAATCTTTTTACTTTGAAACCTTAATTAATTATTTTCATAACTAATTACTTTTAAAATTATTTTTATGATTAATGCAATGCAAAATCTAAAGTTTTGATTAAGATATATTTAAAGCAAAGATCTTTCATTAATTTTCTGAGGACAAACACCCTATCTTTAAGGAAAAATTATTATATGGTCCTGGTGCATGGTTACTTGGTGCCCTAAGACCATTAAATAACTTCTCATCTTTAAGCCATTGGGTCTTCAATCTTTCCTTTATATTTTCTTCAAAGCTCAATAATAAATTGAGGACTATTCATTGTTTTTACTTGATCAAGTAAACCTGAAAATATACAAATAATTATTTGACTCAAAATTTTACAAAATCCTCATCATCAAAACTAAATAAATAAAACATGACCAAGTTAACAAGATTGGTTTGGCAATAAAATAATTGTATGAGATTGACCAAAATCATCATTTTTAACTTATTGAACATCATTACCACATATCTTATTACCAACTTGCAACAATGCACTTGATTCGTCCGTTTCCTAGTTGACTTCAACTATTATTTTGAATTGCGTAGGCCTTCCTTGCTTGCATACATATTTTCAGAAAATAGTAGTCGAAAAACTATTTTGTAGAAACAGATTTCTATTTTCCAAAAATGTAATTGGTTATTGAAAAACAAAGTTTTTGTTTTTAAAAATTTGAAAGTAGAAAAACTTATTGCTATTTAACTTGTAGGTATTAAATAAAGGTTTCACCTCAAACACTATTTCATTGGAGTATCTGAGTTTCATAAACTCGTAATAGATAATAGAATATATTATATCATAAACTTATTTTACGCAACATAAAGAGTTGTGGCTAGGGTTAATAACCAGTTCAAAAAGCCAAATCAGGAATACATTGATCAAGCTAGATACCACCCAACTTAAGAAACCCTGATTGATCCCTAGCCACTGTTCATAACTCTATATAGAGCTTCAAACATATAACTAAGAGCCTAAACCATTATACCAACATATAGTAATTAAAAGATTAATTTCAACCGTAAGCCATCTTCTTAAATAAACATTTTCAACTTTGACTCTAGATAACTCTATAATTACATTTTATAATATAATGACATAAATCAAAGGATCATTAAGTATATTGGTGGACAAGTTTAAGACATCAGTATATATATATATAAGTACTTTATACTCGACTGAGATGTCATTTATGCTCATATTTTTTAATTTGTTGGGGGCGGCAAATGAACTTGCACTTATTTAACTTGTCCATGTTACTCTTTTTGTAGAGGAGTTTTGTAGTCCAGACAAAAATAAGGAGTTGATTTTGGAATAGTCACTGCATCATACGGAACATTATTCACATACACTATAAAAAAAATGGCCTATCTGCGATCGCCTATTAGCGATCACTATCGGTCGCTTATAGGTATTTGCGACCAATTGCGGTTGGTACTAGTGGTCACGGATTATCTGGTCGCTAGATGGACGCTGACGATCCACATCAGCGACCGCCGCCGTCGTTAGTCTGAGTTAACTTTCAAAGTAACGTGTCACCACGTGTTGCGGTCGCTGATGGTAACAGCGACAATAGTTCGTCACTGATAATACGACCGCTGAAACTTATTAGCGATCGAATGTGGTCACTGATAATAAAATATATATATATATATATTTTGCCTATTTTGTGGATTTTCTAAAAAAAAATTAAACCTACTTTATATCCCAACACACAGTAGTTCATATATATAAAGTAACTCCATCACAAGTGTTAATATCAACTTCATTCAATATATCTAAAAATATATAATACAATCCATCCTAATTAAAATATAAATAAACCAAAGTAAAATCTATATACAAATGTCATCACAATATAATCATCCATGCATACAGTTGTTAAAAAAAAGAACACGATCAAGATAATACAAAAATGTCTTTTCACACTGTTAGAGTTGATGCCCTAGAGGCTAATTATTTGATGTAATTGCTTAACATTTTTGATATTATATTTGATTGAATAAATAGATTATTTTATTATGATTTCATTTACTGCGTTATATAAATGTTAGCATAATAAAAGTCCTTAGAATAGTGATATGAATTATATAGCTTCAAGTATATGACTTGAACATGAGATTATATAATTACAATTAGTATCATTGCTCTTAAATGTCCCTAGTCGAGTATCATTGTTAATGGGACAACAATGATACATTGAGACTAGTATGTGGATTGACTGATGGCCAAATCTCATTGGTCATAAATATATGAAATATTTGAGTCAATGCATAGATACATGTTAGAAAACAATGTACTGGACTGACCCACTATGAGAATTCTACGTGGAGCATGATGCAAAGTGTCATAAGAAATTCTCATAGTGACAATGATGTAATGATCCTTCGACCTGAGATTACTATATTATTACACGAGAATTTATGTACTTTAATATCATCAAATGTCACCTTTAATAGGGTGGACAATAAAAGTGATTATTGGGTACATCATGAATCGTGTGAGGAATATGAGTGATCTAGATGGAATTTAACCCTCCTATATATTAGGGGTGATATCCATAGGCCTCTTGATTGAGCAGGACTATGAAATGCATGACCATGCTCAAATAGTGATTTGTTTCATATAGTCTACTCATTGATCAAGAAAACTCATATTAAATTATGAAGAGTGTGACGCTTTCCATGCCTCGAGTTTAGTCTAGGATGTCAAGGTTAAAAGGATTAAATTGCATTGAAACATTGGTCACGAAAAGGTTGTATCGAATCACCGATCTTATTATTATTTGGGTAACAGTGATGCATTACTAGATGCCGCTCACTATTTATAATTTTATAATATGATTTTAAAATTATTGTCAACATAATAATAACCTATAGGGTCACACACTTAGAACGTATTTAAAAAGGAATTAATTTAAATTGTAAGTATTTAAATATGTCAATATGATTGATAGTATTTAAAATTACGAATTTAAATTAATAAGATAATTTATATATATGTATATTAATTAAGTTAGACTTAATTAAGATATAATATATATAAATTCAGATTTTATTTTTCTAATTAAATTAGGTTTTGGTTAATTCCTATTAACTACTATATATATGATATATCAGTAGTCTTAATCACGTAAGGAACAAAAACTAAAAACCCTAGCCGCTTTTAGAAAGAGGCTAGAGAGAAAAATAATTCGGAAATCCAGATCTTTGTGGCTAGTACTGCAGTTCCTTTTGCTGCAGATCGTGGGATGATTCGCGGAGCGTTCGTGTGGATACCGTAGAGACGCAGTCGCTAGATTGCGTTGAAGATTCGAAGCCGTTCCAGAACTCCATCGTCTCCTGTCCGTCTCGGATAATCGGTAAAATAATCTAAACCTCTGATTAATCTGTTTTCGCATGGATCCTGTTTTAGGGTTTCAAATTTTTTTTTTAAATTTCGCTGCTTTCATTGTGTCGAAACCCTAACACACGCATCATCATCCAAACGTTTTTGTAACAAAATATCAGAACATGTAAATATATAGTATATATATAAATGATTAATTTGATTGTACTAAGCAATAAGATTACCCTGTCGTCTTCTTGCAAATGTGGTGCTGTCGCCACTACATTTGCTAACTCATCAGGATTTAGAGACTGTAGATGCATGCCCAATGTATGAAGAAGATCACGATCTAGAAATATCACTCTCACGTTGTCAGTAGTAGTACGCGGCGTCGACTAGCATGATGACTAAGTCGACTGGCTAACATAGCTACCTGTGTCACTGATAGTCGATCGACATCTTTGTCATTGGCCTTTGACATAGTTCTTTTTCACAACCAACGCCCTCTGCCATAATTCGTGATCTATCAGCAGTCGCGGGGTGGTAGTAGGATAACACTCGTCTAGTAATGTGCTATAAGTCTTTTGTCATCAGGTTAAATATTAAATAGGCTATAAATAAATAATTACGCTAAAGAACGATTGGCGTTAAAAATTATAAACAACATATCTAAGTTATAAAAACTTACAGCTATTTGGACAACCTCAGGCAGATCATTGCGAGTGGCTACGTACACATTTAGCAAATGGATAAGCTGACCCTGTGATGTAGCCTCCTACAAATATAACTCGAATTCTATACATATGTATATATACTAATCACATGCTCTTATATTAATACCATGGCTATAAACAAAAAAAAATACTTTGCAAAAAACGTACCTTAGCAGCAACATGTTGTAATTGTGATATACTGTCGCCTCTGTAGATGCCTTTTGTCTTGTCACCTTCAGATGCACCTGAGGCTCTATTTATAGCAGCAGTCATGCGTCTCTTAACCCAGCTTTTAGTTTTCCACTACTCACACATGTCAGGCCATATGGGCTGCACGCACCACCAGGGACTGTGCTCTTGCATGTACTGCTCAGCCCATATCTTTATCAATGATGCCGTTTTGATTTACTTTTAACTCGTCATCGTATGACTTATACATATATTATAAACATTAACATATAAATATATGAGATTACAGGTTAAGATATAAAGTTAAAAATGAATTTTACATGTATACCTTACAAAGTCGTCAATCTCCTAGAAATTGAGAAGAATGTAAGTATGTGCAGGATGTAATTCTCGCTCAGAAAGGAATACGCGCTTTCATTTTTCATAAGCGCGACTCGGTAGACCAAATACAGAAAGAAGACCACTTAGTTCAACATTGCCCCCATCATCATGTCTTGGGACTCGATTGACTCTTGTCAAGACTTCATTGGAAAAATAGTCTGAGACAAACATTGATATTTCATCAAAACTGTATGCCTCATATATCGACCCCTCGACGAAGCTATATTTTTCACCTTCGTCTTAAGATTTTCCATCACCCTCTCAAAAGGATACATCTATCTATATTGAACTGGACCACCAACACGAGATTCATAGGGTAGATGGATTTGTAAATGCTACATGGAGTTAAAAACTAGGTGATAATATTTTTTCAAGTTTACACATTATCTCAATGATGTTCTTCTCAAGTATAGACATGTCCTTTTTATTTAACGTTTTTGAACATATGTCTCTAAAGAAACGACTAAGATCAGTCAAAGCATCCCATATTGGTTTATCAAGCAGGTCCCAAAATGATATAGGCATGAGTCTCTCCATGAACACATAACAATCATGAGTCTTCATCCATTGTAATTTCCCACTTGCAACACACCTTGCAATGTTTGACGTATATCCATATAGTATTCTAGAGACTCAATCCATGTGCATACATCTTCAACCTGCTTTTTGGACAATGTGTACCTTGCATACAGTTTGACCATAACATTAGGAGATTAATAAAGTTCTAATCTAGGACGCTTATAAATATCTTTCATGTCCAACTGTGCCTTATCATTATCTTTTGTCTTGCTTGTAACACTCATCACGGTGTTAAATATATCGTCGAACACATTCTTCTTAATATGCATTACATCTAGATTATGGTGAATAAAATTTGTAAACCAATGAGGTAGTTCCAAAAGATGCTTCTCCAAACCCAATTATGATATTCGCTAAACCCATTGATTATGTCTGAGACAACAATTTTACCAAATAGGATGACCGACAATCTCATCACACGGTCATGCATCTCCGTCCCAAACAGTCGCGATGCAGGCATATCATTCCGTACTTTCGTTTTCCTGAAGTTTTCTCTATTTCTTCGAAACGGGTGATCTACCGGCAAAAAACGATAATGACAGTCAAACCAGCAAGGATTTCGACCATTTGATAGATTGAACGACTTTGTATGCTCCATACAATATGGACAATCCATCTTCCCATGAGTACTCTATCCAGATAACATACCATAAGCATGACGGTCACTTATAGTCCACATAACGGCTGCCCTAAGTTTGAAATTTGTTTTCGTGTAAACATCCCAAGTTTGTACTCCATCCTCCCACAATACCTTCAACTCGTATATAAGAGGTCTCAAGTAAACATCTATATTCTTTCCAAGACTCTTCGGACCAGGAATCATGAGTGAAAGAAACAAGTATGTCTGTTTCATACGCATCCAAGGAGACAAGTTGTACGGAGTAACAATCGTAGGCCAATAAGAGTACGTAATAGTTGAATGGCCTAAAAGGTTGAAACTATTAGTGGACAATCCAAGCCTCACATTTTTGGGTTATAATGCAAACCTATGATGTACTAAGTTAAAATCTTTCTAAACCTTCCTATTTGCGGGATGGTTAAGTTCCCCATCTTTAGTTGGAGATCTCACATCCCAAGTCTTACGTTTAACTGTTCTTGAAGACGTGTACAATCTTTTTAGCCGACTTGTAATCAGAAAATACCTTAAAATCTTAAAAGGTATATTTGTCTTTTTTGTAGTCACACCCTCTTTATTAGGCCTGAACTGATCATAACTACATAACGTGCACTTTGTTTTCAGTTCATTTTCCTTATAAAACAACATGTAGTTGTTCGAACATTCACCGATCTTTTAGTATCTAAGACATAACTTCTTCATCATTTTCTTACAAAAGTAGTAGTTATCAGGTAATTTTTTACTTTCAGGCAACATACTCTTAATGGCCTTCAAGAGCAACTCACAACACTCGTGGCACATATTGTGATTAGCCTTGATGTTAAGTAATGTAGCCATTAAGAATATTTAAAAAGGAAATCGCTAATTATGTAATCAAATATTTAAATCTTTATCTAAACTAATTTTGCAATGAATATTATGTTTAATTTTTTTGATAGGACAATAAAATAATATTTGACCCAATCAATTTGACAACTAACAGATTTGTTATTGGTTGTGCAATTATATGATTTAAGGTAACATGATTTGTTAGAGATATGAGTTAGAAAGGTCGTTTAAAAATCTAATTTTCTAACAAACTCACTAGATATGGGAAAGCATAAAATCAATCTTTCAAAAGCTAATTTCGCATAATTTTAATACAAATATTTTTACTTTGAAATCTTAATTAATTATTTTTACGATTAATGCAATGCAAAATCTAGAGTCTTTATTATGATATATTTAAAGTAAAGATCTTTCATTAATTTCCTAAGGACAAACACCCTATCTTCAAGCCATTGGGTCTTCAATCTTTCCTTCATAATTTCCTTCAAAGCTCCATAATAAATCGAGGACTATTCATTGCTTTATTTGACCAAATGAACCTAAAAATATAAAAATAATTATATAGCTCAAAATTTTAAAAGTCATCATTAATTAAAAGTAAGAATGTAAAATATGACCAATCTAACAAGGTTGGTTTGGCAATAAAATATTTGTATGAGATTGACCAACATCATCATTTTCAACCCATTGACCATCATTACCACATATCTTACTACCAACTTGCAACAATGCACTTGATTCGTTCGTTTCCAAGTTGACTTCAACTATTATTTTGAATTGCTTAGGCATTGCTTGCTTGCAGATATGTTTTCAAAAAATAGTATTTGAAAAACTATTTTGTAAAAACAATTTTCTATTTTCAAGAGATGCATTTGGTTATTGAAATACAATTTATTTTTTTTAAATTTGAAAATAGAAAAGCTAATTGCTAATTATGTTTCCAAAATCTGGATTCACGAATAATAATAGTATTTAATTATATAAGTTTCATAAACTCATTACAAGAAAGGTATTAAATAAAGGTTTCACATCAAACACTATTTTATTTAAGGGTGTTCATTTCAACCGGTACAATTACTGGTACTCTGGGTATACCAGAAAGGTCCGAACCTGCCGGTTCGGGACTAAAATAACCTGTTCGGTATACCGGTCCAACCGGTTCCGGTATCGATTTGGAGTTTTTAGGTTCGGTATTTACCGAACCGTATAATAATAATAATAATAATAATAATAATAATAATAATTTTCAGAATATATTCGATAAAAATTGGTATCGAACCGGCTCATTGGTTCGGTATACCAGTCCAACCGGTACCGGTATCAGTATAGAGTTTTGGATAGTTTCGGTACCAGTCCGATTTTTACTGATCAGATTCAGTTTTAGTGTGTCACATGTCCCAATGCAAAATTCCACCTCAATCAATATTAAATTTAGTAGCAGTAACCATAACAAAATCTATATTTTCTAGTTAAGATTGTTGGAAAAATAAGAATAAAACACATGATTTGACTATAAAACAAAGAAGGACAGAAATATAACTTATCGATTTAAAGAAAATTATGTTGAACAGAGGTATGCAGTGCACTGTCCTTATGTAAAAATTTCACCCATCGGAGAACTTTTCTCGGTACTAAGGTCACTGACGAAATTCAACGGCTTATCACCCAACTAATCAGCACTCGAAATAGTTGAATGACCCAGGAACAATTTCAATTATTCCTTTACCCAATCACAAAATTCACTGTACATATACATACATACATCTATATATATATATATATATATATATATATATATATATATATATATATATATAGGGGGACTGATCTGTAGCATTTATTTCTTATAAATTCTTATAGGGCATACATCATCTATACCCTTTTAAGATTGAAAATTAACGTCTGCTACTATTAGTAACAGATGCTAAGCAGAATAAGACTTTGATTTTATTAACTAGGGTTTATGGCTTATTAATCAGAGTTTAGGGTTTATAAATCAGGGTTTATAGTTTATGAACTCATTTTTTAATTGAATTTAGGGTTTATTAACCTCTGGTTAATAAACTCTAAACCCAAGTTAAGTTAATAAACCCTAAATCCGAGTTAAGTTAATAAACCATAAACCCTGGTTAATAGACTCTTAACCCTAATTAATAAACACTAAATCTTGATTTATAAACCCTAAACTCTAGTTATTAAACCCTAAACCCTAGTTAATGAAGTCAAAAACCTTTATTCTAATTAGCGTTCGCTACTATTATTAGCGTGTTTTTTTTACAGTCCGTTACTAATAGTTGTGGACGTCTTTAATCCTGACCGTTATTTTTGTTTTAAAGGGTATAGATAGTATATATCCTATAAGGATCTATAGCAAATACATGATATAGATCATTCTCATATATATATATATATATATATATATATATATATATATATATATATATATATAATGGGACTGCTAGGACAAATGGTTGGAATGTATATAGTTTGTGTCAACTTTTGAAGACGTGCATGAGAAAGAGTGGAGAGTGGGAAGTTTTTGTGAATTACTTTTTATCAGAATTGTTGATTACTAAAAGACAAGGTTTTAAGACCCGGACTGATCATCGAACTAGAAAAGGGTACTGGGTGGATGAGTCATTAGTTCAACCAGTGGTTGAACCGTTATTGACTCAGTGACGTTATAAATACATAAAAAATATATTATTAATAATTAATAATTTTTTAAAACATCTAATTTTTTGTAAGCTAAAATTTAGTAAAATTATGTTGCAATATTATTAAAAATATCTAATTTTAAAAATAAAAATATTTTTATACAAAAAATAATTTAAAACCGCTTTACTGGGTCAATTCTAGAATTTTAACCGGTCAACCGGGTCACGTCAAAACCAATTTTCTAGACCAATTCGGTTCGGAGTGCCGACCGATTCTGATTTTTATCGGTCGAACCGCCAGTTCAGTCCAAGTTTTAAAACCATGCTGAAAGGAATGGGCAAACAACTTATTTATACTAAGCACGGTAAAGTTCCCAATGATAAACTTTCAACCTTAACAAATTGTAACGTTAAGGACTTTCCAACAATAAAAACTTTAACCTTAAAATTTTATCCCAAATAATAGGTCAAATAAATTTGCAACGGAAGTAACACAACCACTCTATTTGTAAACTTTTGACTCAATCTCAGAACATATATAATTTGTTAATTAGTTTATAATAAATTAAAGAAATTGATATTTTCACAAGTGAGTCACATTTAATCTTGTGTAATTATCAAATTAGTTTGTGAAAATATTAATTCCCAAAATTACTTAACAATATGTTGACATAGTCAACAACAAAACACCATAAGAAATATTATTTTGACTTTGAAATACTTAATATTTTATATAAAAATACTACAGGTGCTATATGAGATGCAGGGGCGGAGCTTGGAGGGGCTTGGTGGACCTTAGCCTGACCCCAATTCCTAAGCCAATTCTTGTTTGCTCCTGAACATGAGGACCCCAACCCTGCTATAAGTGGGGGAATGGTGGGTGGCAGTCTACCTGCTGCACGACCACCATGTCAATATATCCCTTATCTCAGGTGTCTAACAAACGATATTCCTGCGTTGGTGGAAGAAAGATGAGCAGAGGTACCTTCAGTAAATTGTTATGCCAATTCCTAAATGAGAATATTACATGAGAATGATGGAAGTGTGTCAGCCCAGCCCAAGTGTAATTCCCGACTCCGCTCTTGATGAGATGTGTTTTCTAATGGAGGAGAGCGACATCTATGAGTTTTTTGAGTGAGTTTTTCCTGTCTAATTTGCTATAATTTTTAATTGCTCAATCCTAGGAGTTGCCCTTTTTACTTTTACAAAAATGAGTAAAAACTTCCGGTAAAAGTCGGTACGATTCAATTCAATATTTTGTTCGGAGTAACTCCCCCTTGGAATTCAATACACCACAACTTTTGCCACTAAAGTACCACCCGGTATATACCATTTTTTAACGCACCTATAAAGACAATATTGAATGGGTTAATATGATTTTTAGTAAAATCTGATCTTTAACTTCATATTTACAGTCAGTCAGTAAGACCTTTGGAGATGTACGTCACGTACACTAATCTACTCAAATCCGCCGGCGAACTAGTAATTTTAAACCATAAGTGGAAACTTACAACTACCACTAAAGCAAAGGTGGTAAATTGCATTTTAGCCAAAAATGTATAATGATAAATGTCACTATTTATCACTAATGTGAAAATTTGACTGATTTATAGGATAAATAGAATTAAATTCGTCGAAATCACCCAATGATCTTCTCAATTTATTGTTGATAGTGTATAGTTAATATTGAGCTTTTGCAACCTTTAGGTATAGGTTCAGTTCTCAACAAAAATATACTATAAGTTTTACTTTCCCTTTTACGTATGACATGTATATTTCTGAGATTTATTTTCCTCCTTACGCGAGATTAGTGGTTTTCGAAATTATGAATGATATACTTGATATTTGTTATAAAACTCTATATATCTATAATTTGTCACCATAGCGAGAACTAAAAAAATAAAATATGTCTTCTCAATTTATCAACTTACCTCTCAAAGATATCTATCTATCTATCTATCTATCTATCTATCTATCTATATATAATGGGCACGACTTTTACTTTTTCTCCCTATTAGGTTTATTCTTTCTCCCTTTAATTGTATTTTTCATTGGGGATTTGTACTTTGCTTCAAAGTGATTGAAATTTATTCTTTAATCTAGTGAACTTACATGTGATATCACCCAAATAAATAAATAAATACATAAATAAATAAGGCAGTACCATTTAAATTTCTCAAATAATACACCACTTACATGAGATCAAATTACATGAATTACAACAATACTGTATATAAGATTAGTATTCTCAAAAGAAAAGAAAATGATTTATATTTCTTGTGCCAAGATTATATACCATAAGAACTGTGTAAAGTTGAGTTTTGTGAAATGTGTTTCTTCCTTTAGGTCATAGGTTCGATAAGTGTGTTTCCTCTTTCATGTGAGATCTGATTGGTTATAATAGTGAACATGTCAACTCTGCATTTTAAGAGAAAATAAAAAAGTTTTGATTAAGTTAACAAAAAAATAAATCGATTTTACCAAGGTAAATGACATTACATATATGTTAATACAATCAGAACTCCCTAATTCTCCATAAAAAAAAAAGACTGAGTTTTTATACTTCTATTGAATAGTGTAAAATTACAAGTTTATAGACAGGCGTACAATCAACTGAAAGACGTTAACTATGCATTTTGAGATAAAAGCAAGCAATTTTGATTGTGTTATCAATAATTAAATTGATTTTACTATGATAAATAGTATCACGTACATGTTAACATAATCAAAACTCCCTAAATTTTCTTTTTCTCTAAAAAAACACAGAGTCGTTGAATTTCTATTAAATGGGGTAAAATCGCAAGTTAACATACGGTCGTACAAAATTAATTCTTGTGCCACATTTCAGATTATACAAAAGCATAACACTTTCATGCATCTGGGATTTCCTTAATCTCTTTCAATCTCCATATATCATCTTCCCAAACAATCTCTTCATTATTAGCCAAAACCAAATGGATTTCATCAACATTTAGCCATGAATATTGCCTATAGAGGCGTCTAATCTGCTCCTCATTCAAAGTCCATGGACTAATATGTGACTCTTCAATATAACACCAATTTTTGTAACTCTTCAAATACTTCATCAGCTCATCAGGCAACACACCAACAGACGAACAATCTGAAATGGCACTGGGAAAAACAGAAGTTTCTCGATTCTCCGGCGGCATATTTTCATCATCATTCGCACCCTTTTTTCTCTCTAATTCATATTTCTGTGGGGAACCCATGATTTTTTTTTTTCAAAAGAAAAGACAGATGAACAATTTTTGAGATTTTTTTCTGAAATATTAACCTCTGTATGTAGACATTTTTCTTTACATATATATATAAAGCAAGTGATGGTGATTTATTAATTTTATTTGTCAATTACTAAACTTTATTTTTAAATAAGATTCTTTCAATCCCACGCTTGAATTATATGGTAATTAATCAATTGTTGGTGTGAATATATAATTGCCATGCAAATTTAGAAAATATATATATTTTTCCTTTTTAGAAGTTTATTTCCTTTTAAGTTTTCAATTTCTAGGAATAATTTCACAAGTTTCCGAGAACAATTTGAATGTTGTTTAAGATTTTAAAGGATTGGGGCGTCAGTTATTGATTCTACTATATTTATTTTCCTTTCTTGATGCGTACTAATAGCATTTTCTTTCATAATAAATACACTCCATAATTTCTAGCTATATATATTATGTTCGATTAAGAAAAATATTTTATGAGAAACGTTTCCTTTTTTCTATGACTAACATTTGGTATGATATTAATGAAAACGTGGTTACTGTGATCCGGAATCCATTTGGAGAAGCGTTTTAAATGTATTAATACTTTTCTATAATTAAATAGACAATATGGTTTTTCCTCTTCTTTTTTTTGCCTTTTTTTTTAATTTAATATAAAAAACAAAAATTAGTATTATAATTTTATAAGAAAACAAAACTTAGTGATTTATACTATAATTAAATAAATAATTTAGTTCGTCCTCCCTTTTTTTTTGTTCGACCTTTGACATTTCCTATATTAAGTCAACTTTTCTTTTTTATTAAATCAAATCAGAAATTAAAATTAGTATTGTGGTTTTATAAGAAAATTAGTAGTATAGTTATATAAGAAAACAATCAAAATAAGATTATCTTACATAATATTAATTTGTTACTTTTATCAAAATCTATCTATCTATCTATCTATCTATCTATCTATCTATCTATATGTACTATAATTAAATAAACAATTTGGTTCGACCTCCTTTTTTTCGTTGACCTCTAACGTTCCTACATTAAGTCAACTTTTAGTTTGAATTTATCAATTCAAATCATAAATTAGAATTAGAATACTAGTTTTATAAGAAAACAAGAATTAATAAAATAGTTTTATATAAAAATAATCATAATATATCATCTTACCTAATATTAATTTGTTACTTTTATTAAAAAAAAATTAGAATTAGTATCATAGTTTTATCATATAATTTTATCAGAAAATAATCAAAGTAAGATCATCTTATTTAATATTAAATAATTTCTTTTATTCAAATATATATACAATAATACAAGTTTAAGTAAAATTATATGACCAATTAGATAATATATTTTGAGACGAAAAAAATTATCATAAAAATCATTTACCAAACTTAAATTTGTTACTATTATTAAAATATAAGAATAATTATAATTTCAAGTATAAGTAAGATTTGATAATTATTTAAATAATAAAATCGTTATTATCATTAAAATAAAAAAATAATAATATACTAGTCGACCATTTGATTCAATTGTTAAATAAAAATAAAAATTAATTACTTTGTCTGTAACGTCCCCCAATCCCTATACTTTTTATAGCAGATTTAGTGTTGTTGGTTTGTAGAAACTAAACATACATACAATCATATTGTATCAAACAGCGAAAGTAAGATATAAATTATATTTAAATTTTTTTGCAATCCCAAGATCACCTTTATACAATATTATTAATTGAGAAATGATAAAAGATATACCTTATGAAGATGAATCAACTCTTTGATATAGTCTTCAAGTCCCAATTCTTTACTCCTTCACGCTTCTTCAAATTCACGGATCAAACGTCAACTACCCAGTGTGTGTAGCGCTCTAAAGGTGATCCACCAAGAGATTATTGATTGAAGAAGTAAATTTTAGTTTCTCCAAATCTTGAGTGGCTAGCCCTAATTCTCTCTCTCCTAAACTCCTTTAGGTTGTAGAAAATTATTACATAATATTCTAAATACTTGTCAACGCCGGGGAAAATCCGAGTCTTCTCCCAAAGGTGTCCCTTTTATTTATGGTGTTATTATTTGTTTTGCTAGAGGGGTATTTTTAGTAAAAGTTGGCATAAATGTCAACGGGATTTTTTGAAATGTTGATTTTAATAATAGGTCGATTGATCAGAGCCGCCAGTTAGTAAAGATTTAAATTGATGTACCAACTCATCCGATTTGTTTTAGACTTTTTGCAATCGAGATGACCCATATGTGACTCCGATTAATTGGTCTGCAATCGAGATTCATAGAGTTCATGGGTTTGCTTAAAAGAGGGGAAGGTGTTAGGCACCCCTCAACTTCCATGAAAACACGGTTACTGCTTTCTTAACGCTTTCCTTAAAATGTCTTTGAAATTGAGAGAGAGTGTATGTGTGTGTGTGTGTGTGTGTGTGTGTGTGTGTGTGTGGTTTAGAAAATCTAGGATATTGCTACTTAGCTTTGAAACCGTGAGAAGTGCATTATGTTGAAGGTAACTACGAACCTCTTTGAGTCTATGCATGAAGGATTTAATTTTAAAAAGAAGATTCATTTTAACTTTTGTTTGATAAAATTCCTTTAGTTTGACACTCATTTGATTTGAAAGGATTTTAAAATGCATTTGAATGCCAATTTTTCAGAAATCGTTTGATTTGAAAAGATTTGTCTTAATAAAAACCCTTTTGAATGGTATTTTGAAAATCGTTGTTTTTTATTAAAACAATTCAATATCATTTTTTGTTTTGATTAAAACTCTCTCGGGTGATGTTTTGGAAAATAATATTCTTAAACCCTTTATCAAATAGAAATCAAGGCCCTTTATTACTTCTAATTTTAACGTATGGGATCTAATACCCTAAATTGATTCAATTTTATAAGATTTCTATCATCTTTTGTTTGAAAAATCGCTTTGTGTACCAAGAGAAAAAATTAACCAATCACAACTATGTTTGGAGCTACCCACGGGCATATAAGCCATCAAAATAGCCCAAAACACCAAATAAAGTTTCCACTATTACGGGGCCTTAAATTCTACCCTCGGGATTCCCGCATCATTTTAAGACCCAAATATTACATGTTACAAGGAAATGCACTTATCAACATTACATCTAAAAATTATCCATTATCAAAATTCCGCCAATATTTAACTTCATTCATAGGCTCACATAATAGAAATGTCATTAAATGATAAAAAATAATTGAAAATAATATTATAAAACTTCGATAAAATTAATATGAAGTCGAAATGCAATTAGATCCACGCAGTTTTGCGGATAAGGACTTAATCGACTATATATCCCAATTTCGCTTTCAGTTTCGTTCCATTGCAATGAGTCTTGTCCGACCAAACTTTAGGATTAGATACACCGCTAGATACAAAATCTAGGATGAGGAGCGCAGGAGCGCAGTTAACCTCGTAGTTCAACTCTCGGTTAAAATATCCAATAAAATGAGAGTTGAATAAGTTAAATATTACGAAAATAATCAAGCAGATGTCATCGGGAGGCAAGGAGAAAATTTCATTCGTGCGAGATCCTCTCAAGCCAACCCTAATTCAACAACTTAATAGATCTAACAACTATTGACCAGATCTTAGTTAAAAATCGAATTATTAGTATAATAATGTATTGAAAATAGTAGATCTATGATAGATCTATACTTAAACCAAGTAAAAATTAAATCTTTAATAGCTTAAAGCATTGAAAATAATAGATCTATGGTAGATTTATGGATAAACACATAAATACCATAGTTTTTACATAATATTACATAAAATAAAATAGATCTAGCTTAGATCTACACAAGAGCTACATAAAAATCAATTCTTTTTGCATTTCAAGGATGGCAACAAGTAAAATATATGAGATCTACATTAGATCTAAGCAACAACACACAAATATTGAATTTTTTCACCTTGGGGTGATGGAGAGAGCCTCTTAGAGCTTGGATCTAGTAGAAATCACTCTAATTTATGTGTGGGATTGACAAAATATAATAGATCTAGCATAAATCTATTATTTCTCTCTCGGAGTTACACTTTCTCTCACTAAAACAACACCCTCTCTCTTTACAATTCGAATTTTGTTTCTCTAAAAATGGCTCTCTTTTGAAAATGAGCTAACATTGCCGATTTATAGGCTTCGGGACCTGCTACAGGTACACTTGTTGCATGCCTGTACACCTGCGACAGGATAAGGTGGTTCCCATGTTTCTCGATTTTTGTGTCGGGACGTCGAGTTTTCATCTTTTTAGCTGGAATGTTCGTAACTTGCAATCCAGGAAGAGTTAGGAGACGTGCTATACCTTTCTGGAAAGCTCTTTTCGAGAGCGACGTAACGACATGAGACTTGACCAACTTTGAATCTCATGCTTGCCCTTGACTACCTTATCGTAGAGACCATTAGTCGAATTCACAAATGTATGAGCCAATCCCAACACATCCTCCTGAAGATGTCGGTCAGTAACTTGTCTTGCTTTGCATAATCCGATGTTTAGAAATTATCGTAATAGCTTCGATCGTGGCTCGTCGTGAGAGTTTGGAAAATACGTAATGAGGTCTGCGATCCTTGCTCGGATGTCTTGGCATCGTTGTGAAATGATGATTTTGCCCTCCTGCCATGGTTAGAAGACAAGTGAAATTGTTTGGTTGTCTACAATACTAACAAATGTAACCCCATCTATAATAAAACCTCTCTTATTTATAAACTTACTCATCTCTCCTACACTCTTTAGGACTTGGAGTTTTAATTTAATTCTTAAACTATTTAGGAACTAAATTATCTATAATAATAATATGAAGAATATTAATACTTCTTATTAATTTATAATTAGTATTTCTCCAAACACTTTATTATAAATATTAAGCTACGTACTTAATTCATTCCACCGTAGTATAAATTAAATAAACTTTATTTATTATTATTAAGCCAATTACTTCTAAAATAATATTTCTTTTTTATAGTGTGACCATTTAGGTTCAATATTATGTCGATAGTAGAATAAATTAATTAGAATTATTCTAATATTATTTATAATGAATTAACATCCTTTAATTCAAATATAAATAAATATATTTATTCTACATCATGAGTGACACATCTTAGCATATCATGACTACCCGAAATAATATGAAAATAACGTTTAATCACAAATAACCTATTCGGTAAATAGTTACCATATAATTTAATCATTATGCCTTATAATGTCCCAATCAAAAATAAAATATGGAATTTCTGCCAATTTTTTTTCTATTTAATCATATCCATTTTAATTCTCAAACGCACAACTCTAGTTAATGTAAATTAGAAACTACTTTTTAATTTTCATTCAACACTGGCCAGAGATTTTTGAGTTGTCACTTATCTAATCTCATAAGACATTTTCTTCCTTTACTGAAAGTGGTTGATCCTTTATTGATCATTCACCTACCTCAGTGTACACTTTATTATACCCGAACATACCTTTTGATATACCCTAAGAGTCATAAGGAATATGACAAAATATAACTCAGAATACACAAGGTACTATGATGATCTCAAGTTCAATGATCACATGTACTACTATCACTTTAGGAACTCCTATTGACAGACAAGTAAAACTCCATTAGGTGTTTATTTAAATGAGTCACGTTCAGTGAACTTATTCTGCAATAAGCACCTACATACTTGTTTTAGTGTGTTCATACAAATGATTATAAGATCAATCATACTCTTTAAAAGAGCAAGCATAGTATATACTAATCTGTCCGGATCCACTAACCCCACATTAGTGATACTATAATTATGAACATTTTAGTTTTATGCTATCTAGATTTTAGATCTCAATAGCATGAACTTTTCATGATTTTAAAAGCATTGGTCTAAAACTACGGGTTTATCCAATTAATTAATTCTACTAATTAAACATGGATAAATAAACGCCTTTGAATAAATTAAACTTTTTTATTAATAAATGAATAAGATTACAAAGTAAATGTTATCACATCAAATGTGTTTGGGTTGAGAGCATATTACTTTCAATCTCCCACTTGCAATAAAGTTAATCACTTTGGTATCTAATACCTATCTTCTCTAAGTGGCGATCAAATTGTTGCTGAGATAATGCTTTAGTAAATGAATCTGCAATGTTATTTTGAGAGTGTGTTCGCTTTATGGTGATATCTCCTATGAGACCTAGGTTTTCATCCAAACAGTCTCCTTTGCAGTTTCACTTATAGCTATATAATCTGTCTCTGTCCCTGTCCCTGAATTAACAACTATTTCCAGCTTGGAACTCTTCCAACTCATTGCACCATCGATTAAGATAAACATATAACTTGAAACAGATTTACTATCATCTTGGTCAGTTTAAAAATTCGAGTTTTTATAGCCTTCTAATTTCAAATCAGGCCCACTATACACTAGAAACACATCCTTAGTTATTCTTAAGTATTTTAAGATGTTTTTCACTGCTTTTTAGTATTTTTCTCCATAATTGGACTGATATCTGCTTGTCACACTCAGTGAATAAGCAACATAAGGTCTAATACATATATACCATTTATAATATATATATCTTATTATCGAAGCATAAGATATCTTACTCATGCGATCTTTCTCTTCTGGTGTCTTTGAGAATAATTTCTTAAAGAGATTCACTCCATGACTCATCATTATGTGACCTCTCTTGGATTTTTTTTTATGCTAAGCCTCTTTAGCATCAAATCAATATACGTTCAATGAGTCAAGCCGAGCATCCTTTTCAATCAACCTCTATAGATCTTTATCCTCAAAATGTAGGATGCTTCTCCCAAATCTTTCATGGAGAAGTGTTTAGACAATCATATATTTATTGATTGTAACATTGGTATATTATTCCCAATAAGTAATATATCATCAACATATAGTACTAGAAATGTCACAGCGCTCCCACTAACCTTCTTGTACACACATAGTTCATCCTCATTTTTGATAAAATAAAACTCTTTGATTGTCTCATCAAACGACTGTTCCATATTCGAGAAGCTTGCTTAAATCCATAAATAGATCACTGTAGCTTACATATTTGATTTGGTCCATCTTTGAAAACAAATCACTCTAGCTATATCATATACACATCGTCTATTCGTTTTCCACTGAGGAAGGCTGTCTTTACGTTCATTTGCCAGATCTCGTAATCATAGTAATCTGCAATTACAAGCAACATCTGCATGGACTTAAGCATTGTTACTGGTGAAAAGGTTTCATCATAGTTAACTCATTGCCTTCGTATGAAACCTTTTGCAATTAATTTGGCCTTATAGGTCTCCACCTTTCCATCTGCTCCAGTTTTTCTCCTAAAGACCCATTTACACCTTATAGGCTTTATACCTTTCGGCGGATTAACCAAAGTCCACACTTGATTATCATACATGGAGTCCATTTCAGATTTTATGGCTATCAGTCATTTTTTTGAGTTTCTACTACTTATAACCTCATCGTATGTTACTAGATCATTATCCTCTATGATGCGTACCTCATCATCATCATTTATGATGAATCCATAATACCTTTCAGGTATCATAGTCACTCTTCCAGATTTATGAATCAGTTGTGGTACAGTAGATTTCTCTACTTGGGCAGGTTCCTCCATTTGACCTGTAGTGTTTTGTGGTTCTTGAACTTCTTCAAGATCTATTTACTCCCACTTACCCCTTTAAGGATAAAAATTTTACCCAAGAAGGTAACATTTTTCGCAACAAACATCTTTTGATAAGTAGGATTATAGAAATAATATCCTAAACTTTATTTAGGATATCCCACAAATTTGCACTTATCAGTTCTCCTTTCAAGCTTATCATTTTCAAACATTTTGACATAAGTTGGACAACCCCAAGTCTTAACATGCTTAAGACTAGGCTTCTTCCCTGTCCATAATTCATAAGGAGTCTTAGGGACGAATTTTAAAGCTATCTTATTTAGAAGATATGTTGTCGTTTCTAGGACATAACCCCAGAAGGATACTAGAAGACCGATAAAACTCATCATGGATCGTATCATGTCCAACAAGGTATGATTTCTCCTTTCAGATACATCATTCAGTTGTGGCGTACCAGGAGGCGTCCATTTCAAGAGAATATCATTATCTTTAAGATGATCTAAAAACTTATTACTCAAGTATTCTCCTCCTTGATCTGATCGAAGAACTTTAATACTCTTACCCGTTTATTTCTCTACTTCACTTCTGAATTCTTTGAACTTTTTTCAAACAACTCGGATTTGTATTTCATCAATTATAAATATCTAAATTTAGAATGATCATCAGTGAAATTAATGAAGTACAAATACCCTCCTCTTGTATTTGTTATTATAGGTCCACACATATCTGTGTGTACTAACTCTAACAATCATGTAACTCTCTCTCCATGTCCACAAAATAAAAATTTAGTCATCTTACCCATGACACAAGATTCAGAAATTGGATATGATTCATAATCAAGTGTCTCTAAAACTTAACCTTAATGTAACTTCTTTAGTCTTGTTTTATTACTATGATTGAGTCTACAGTGTCACATGAATGTGTAATTCACATCATTGCCTTTTCTTTTATTAGTTTTTTCAATTTGAAAAATATTTTTTATGTAAGTCAAGAATGTAAAGTCCATCAAGTAATCTATCAGTTCCTAACAAAACTTTATCATTATAAATAGAACAATAATTGTTATTTATTATAATATCAAAACCTTCATTGTCTAACAATAGAACAGAAATAATATTTCTAATTAGAACTGAAACATAGTAACAACTTATTAACTTAATATACTTGTCTGTAGACAATGTTGAACTATAAGTTCCTACGGCGAATGCAACAATCTTTGTCCTATTTCCCACACTCATGACTACTTCTCATTTGTTTAGCTTTCTACTTCTACTTAGTTCCTACATAGTATTGCATATGTGAGAACCACAACCGATATCAAATACCCAAGTAGAACTTTAACTTACAAAAAAATTTATTTCAATCATGAATATACTTTTTTTCTGTAGCTAAAGCTTCACCAAGCTCATTCTACTTAGCCATTGTAAGATACTTTTTGCAGTTTCTCTTCCAGTATCCTTACTTATTATAATGAAAGCAAACTCCTTTGCTCCCATGATCACTTTTCTTCTGGTCATTGGTCTCAACCTTTCATTTTGTCTTCTCCTTTTGTCTTCTTTTAAAAAGAACATTTAGCCCTTCTCTTCTTCTTGGAAGACTCATTTACAAGTAAGACTTTGTCTTTCTTGGCTGGAAAGTGACTTTCCGCAGTTTTCAACATGTTAAGCTATTCAGGCAGGATAACATCAAGCTTATTCATGTGGAAGTTCATAACAAATTATGAAAATGAGTCAATGAGTGACTGCAAGATCAAATCTTGGCTCAACTTCTCATCTATGACAAAATCAAGTTGTCCCAATTGATCAATCAAATTGATCATTTTCATTACATGAGTCTGTACTGCAGTGTCATCGGTCATTTTAGATCGGAATAGCTTATTAGATATCTCATATCTAGCGACCTATTTTGCTCATCATACACATCTTGAATGTGAAGCAAAATAATAGACGTGGTGTGATGTCGCAAGTACCCAAAAATAAAATCTTACTTTTGAAAAATAAATATGTAGTAGTGTAAGTAAGAGTCGATCCCACAGAGAATGATTAATTTAATCTTATGTTTTTGTAAACTAAAATTGGGGGGGTTTTGAATTAAAGAAATAATTTAAATAAAAATAACTAAAATAAATATGTAAGTAATTTAATGAAATAAATGAGAAGAAAAAGCCTTGGTTTAAGTCAATATCCACCATCAAGAATTTACAACTAATCACTGATGCAAGAGTAAATCAATTCATATTTTAAATATTCAACGTGGAATAATTACTCTTATTCGAATAATTTTCCTATCTCTCCTTAATTTTAGTTAAGCAGAAACAAGCGATCTAAATAACCCTTACTACTAAATAATCTCAGATAAGCGCTAAAGATTTAACCTAGTAGCAGCATAAAGAAATAGAGAGATCGTTGAACTAAACAACACAATCCAAGCGTCTGCATTTAATCTAGATGAATATTTTTCCTAAGATAAAATAATATTTTGATAAGCAAAATAATTATTAATCTTAATTGCTTCGCAAATTAAAGTGACCAAACAATTACGGATTTGATATTTAATTTAACAGTAGATTTCAACGAATAATAAACTAGTATGCATCCTAGTAATTAAACGAATTAATCATAAAATTAAACACAGAAAAATATTAA
Source organism: Hedera helix (assembly GCA_947179155.2). NCBI lineage: Eukaryota > Viridiplantae > Streptophyta > Magnoliopsida > Apiales > Araliaceae > Hedera > Hedera helix. Next base: position 10,276,642 of record OX359279.1, read on the forward strand.
ATACTCAAAATATAAATTGAACAATTAAAATAAATTAGATCTCACAGTATATAAATCTTGATGGCTTCAATCACTTAAACCAAGAAAAAGAATTTAGCTACTCATAATTGTAGAGAACACTAAATAATAGAAGAGAGAATTTTTATTCTAATGAGAGTTGTATCTTACAATGTGTGTCAAGCCCTCTATTTATAGGCTCCATAAACCTCCTAACTTGTCCAAACCCTAATAGGATTTACAATTAAAAATAAAAATAAAATAAAATAATTATTATTCTAACCCTAATTGAAATTAAAATCCAATTTGGAATCAAAAAGTAGCAAAAAATCGCAAATAATCTGATTTTGGACAATTTCCGCGCAGCCAAACAAAGTCTTCGCTACAGTACTGGACAACTCACGCGCGCCCGCGCATTGCGCGGTAATTAGCCTGAAACGACGTCGTCCGGTTCCTTTTCTTGCCACTGTTCCGCACAAGGCGCGCATTGCGCTATAACTATAATGAAACGGCGTCGTTTTATCTCTCGGCCAATCCATCCGCGCGCATTGCGCGAGCCCAATTTTTTCTGAATTTACCAAAATGCCACCGCGCTGCTTAATTACCAAAAGGCCATCAAAGCTTTGCAGAATTTACAAAAATGCCCCCAAAGCTTATTTTCCTACAAAATCAAATATAAAATAAATAAAAATAATATAAAAATATTAAAAATCCTAAAAACACATAATAATAAATAAAACACCTAAAACATTAAAAATAAATAAAAACACATAAATAGAAAGAAATATAAAAATACTATAAAATTACCTAAATTAACACAAATTAACTAAAATCCTATAAAACCTATTAAAACCAAAATAAGCTAAATAATTAAAAATTTAAGCACACAATAAATATAAAAACTAAGTATTAGGGAATAAAAATAGCATATAATTTAACCCTATCAAATACCCCCACACTTAGTTTTTTGCTCGTCCTCGGGCAAAACAAAAACAAAAACAAAAACTAATAACCAAACAACTTACTTGAGTAACAGATTAATATAAATTTCAACTTCAGCCTCAGAGATTTTTTTAAATGATAACTCAAAGAAAATTTCAAAATCATGCAAAATCTAGAACTTTAACATATTTATAAATTCTACTTTACTCAAGACCTTTTGTATGTGTGTGAATCCAAATGTATCAAACTAGTCAAAACTCAGATAAGTTTCGGTCATTAATTACCTTATAAAAGATATATAATAAAACTCAATATATTTATTTTTCACATTACTTTCAGCTAATATAGACAAATATAAATCAGGAGATCAAAAGGTTTTAAACAATTAGGCATACTAGGATTATTAATATCAATTTTTTCAAATATTTTTCAATTTTTTTTAATGGGTGCATTTTATGCTCCATTCCATTTTTTTTCTTTCTACATTTTTTTTTCACGGTGAGTGCATTTTATGCTCCATCTCACCAACGAGTGCGTTTTACGCTCCATCTCGTTTTTTCATGTGTTTATGAGTGAGTGCGTTTTACGCTCCATCTCAACCCATCACAATATTTTTCTTCCTTCAATAATAATCCTAGAAAATTTCCTAAATCATCTCCTCCAAATTATATTTTGCCTTATATTTCACTACGAATAATGGTCAAAAATAGATATAGAGTTCAAAAATATTTTTCATAAGCATTTAACCATATAAACTTTTTCTTCATTAAAACTAGTTCAAACACATGGATATAAGTGCATAAAAATTTAAAGGATCTCAAACAAAGTAATAATCAACAAGAAGTCAAAAAATCAAACTAAGCAAAAATTTATCCTTTTTTCAAGAGTTATTAAATAAAAATAAAATTTTTTATCATTGGCTAAAAATTTAAAATTTAATTAATTTATTGCTCAAGTGACTCATCCTAAAAATAAAAAATAAAAATCTACCCCATTTTCGTAGGAAACACGGTTACACTTAGCATGTGCAACAAGCCTTTAAACCCCAAGGTTACCCCAAGTGGATGAGTTTTGTCTCGTGAGGGTTTGCAGTGAATTTACCCACAAAATTCAAAATTTAAAATTTTTTAAAATTTCCTAAAATTTTTAAAATATGACCTAAAAATAACAAAAATCCCAAATCCCTTCCCCCACACTTAAAATTTACATTGTCCCCAATGTAAACTAAGATGCAAAGAAACAGGCACAAATAACTATAAAAAGAAAAAGAAAAAGAAATGCAAATCTGTTTTCTTGGGTTGCCTCCCAAGTAGCGCCTTTGTTTATCGTCATTGGCTTGACAGCATGCTTAAACACTACGTTATTCCTTCCTCTTGAATTTTGACCATTTCATCCATCTTTACTTCATTTATCATAGTCTTGTTAAAACTCCCTTGCAGTGGATATGAAGGTTCTACTCCCTCTTCAATGAACATATATTCGAGGCGATTAGGGAGAGGCTTCAAATCTGGAATGTAATCCTGCAAAACAAAAGGTAAAGATTTCTTGTTAGGAACTGGTAAGTCAAAATATGGATCATTACCTGTGTTCGGAGAATCATTCACAACCGTAACAGTTTTCTTTAAATCAGCACTCAAGACTAACTCCTCTTTCTCTTTCCCAAAACTCTGACTGCATGTCGTTCTCAATTCACCATGTCCATCATTTTTAGAAACTTTTGCTGCTAAAGAATCAATCACATCAATAGAGTAAACAGGATTATGACATTTCATGGCATCAAAAATATTAAACTTAATAATTTCGCCATCAAACTCCATTGTTAGTGTACCACTGTGAACATCGATCTTAGTCTTGGAAGTCTTTAAGAAAGGTCTTCCTAACAAAATAGGAGCATTTTGATCACCGTTTTCCATATCAAGCACATAAAAATCAGCAGGAAAAATTAAATTATCTACTTGCACAAGAACATCCTCTAATATACCCTTAGGATAAGTGTTAGACCTATCAGCCAACTGAATCACAGTACCAGTTCTATTTAAAGGTTCAAGTTGCAAAGAAGCATATATAGAATATGGCATAACATTAATAGATGCTCCTAAGTCTAACATGGCCTTTTCAAATCTCATGTTACCTATCTTGCAAGGGATAGTAAACATTCCTGGATCTTGGCATTTTGTAGGTAGTTTTCTTTGAATTACGGCAGATACATTCCTTCCTACTTGTACCTTTTCATATTTTTTAAGTGCTTGCTTCCTCTTATGTGTACACAATTCTTTCAGAAATCTAGCAAAGCGAGGTACTTGTTTAATAGCATCTAACAAATGAATTTTTACCTCGCAATTATGAAAAGTTTTATATAAATCTGAAATTTTCTCGTACGTCCTTTTTTCTGTTAAAGCAAGAGGAAAAGGGGGTACCGGTTTATACTCAGAGAGAGGTGAAAATTTATGCTTCGGAGTACCATTTTTTCCTAGAACACTGTCATCCTCTTGACTGTTGTCTGCTTCTTTATTGGTCACTTCAACTTTGCTTGGCTCTTTTGGTGCAGACTCTGTCTTTGCTGAAGTTTCGATCTCTTTACCGCTTCTCAACGTGATTGCACTAACATTTGCTTTTGGATTCGCCATTGTTTGCGAGAGTACTTTTTCAGAATTTTGTGCCTCCAATCGACTAATTGCAGTTGTCATTTGTCCCATCTGTGTTTCCAAATTCTGCAAATTCGCCTTCGTTTCATGTTGAAATTGCAAAGTGTTAGTGCTAAGTTGTGTAATTATATCCTCCAAAGACATATGAGAATCAGATGTTTGGCCCTGTTGTTTGGTAGGATATGGCTGCTTGTTTTGTTGGTAACTTGAGAAATTTTGAGTCGCAGACGGATTCCCTTATGGATTTCCATAGCCGAAATTCGGATGATCTCTCCAACCTGAGTTGTACGTGTTCGCGTAAGGATCATATCTCCTTTGTGGTTGACCAAGGAAACCACCTATTGCATGCACTTGTTCATAGGACTCCTCTTGAAGAGTAGGGCACATAGCCGTTGGATGTCCTACGACCGCACAAATTCCACAAGCTTTGACTTGTTGTGTATTACCTACAGCCATTTGACGAACAAGAGAAGTTAGACTAGCCATTTGTTCTTTAAGTGAAGAAATTTCTACCTCATTGACATTGTGGGATGTAAAATTAAGCCTTGTGCCGAATTGTTGGGAATTAACCGCCATGTTTGCAATCAAGTTCCTTGTAGCTTCGGGCGTTTTGTCCACCAAAGCACCTCCACTAGCTGTGAGGATCCGAATTTCCAGGATTTTTTTAATAATATCAAATAAGAATTAATTGATAAAAAAATATCAAGGTTGTTTAAGTTAATTATTATTTTAAGTAATTTAAAGTGTTTGAAGGGATTTAATTAGTAAATTAAATTTGTACAGAGATGGTGATGAATTATGTGAATTTAAAATAATTGAAAAGTAAATAAATTGTGTAAATACAATTTACGAAGAATAAAAGAAATTTCAGGTAAATGTACAATAAATTGTACAATTTAATTATTGTGGAAGTACATAAATTATGATTTTAATGGAGGTTATGTGATAATGTAAATGCATGAATTAAATATGTATGTATATATATATGTGTGTGTTATGTTTAATTAATAATGATAAATGTTATTAATTATGAAAAACTAAGGGATTAATAATTAAATTAATCCAAAAATTACGAAAAGTTAATGAGGAAGTTAGTAAAAATTGTAATTATTGATTTTAAATTTATTAGGATTTATAGTGGAAATTTAGAAATTAATTGAGAAGGAAAGGTAATTATATAAATTATATAATAATAATTATATAATTTATATAAGGAAATTAAAATAAGGTATGAAGAAAATAATAATTATATAAATTATATAAGAATAATTATGTAATTTATATAAGGTGATTAAATGGAATAAAGTTGGAGGAAATTAAGAAATTATTTAAAAGGAGAATGTAATTATATAAATTATATAATATTAAATTATATAATTTATATATAAAGAAATTAATATGAATATTAAAGAAATTGAATAATAAATAAGAAAAAGGAATGTTTTATGAAGAATAATATTTCGGAAACGTGAACATGTTAATGTAACATGTTGTTCAAGTAAAGAAGTGAAAAATTATGAAAAATAATTTTTATATGCTATGTGAATTATTTAATGATTTTTGGAGGTATAAATTACCTCATATAAGTACATGCATGGCGTTATGCGTGTGCAAAAATTTGTCAAGAAAGGTACCCAAAATGGGTCTAAATATTATTTATAAATAATGTTATGATTTTTAGTGAATTAAAATAAATATTTTATATTTATTATATAGAATATTATTATACGAAGTAATTATGTAATGTATTAAATTAAATAAATGGCATGCAATTTTGGAATATTCGAGAGAAGGGAAAAGAATTGGCTTGCGTGGCTTATCCGAATTGCATGGGCAGTGGAATTGTTTTGTTTCTAAATTTTAGTTAAGTGTTTGGTTATAAAAGAGAGGGAGAAATAAAGAAAAAGAAAAAGAAAAGAAAGAATAAGGCAACAAAAACACATCCCTCTCTACCATCTCACCATCCGAACGCCACCACCTCCAACCACTCGGAAACTCCATAGCCACCATCAAGAAAGGAAAGTTTTGAGACTATCAAAGGAAGAAGTAAAGCTTTAAGGAAGGTTGATCGAGTAAAGGGTAAGAATTACCAATTTAATAAGTTGAGCTATTAATTGGACGTCAGGCAAGTTCTTCAGTCCCTTTTTATGTTAAATGTTGGAATGTTATGATATGTAATTTTTGTTTTAACTGCATATAAATTATGTGTTACGTGATACGTGATTAATATGATCACAATGTGTATTTTGTGCAACAATATGAATATATAGGAGATATATTGCTATAGTAGAAGCATAAACACATGATGTATGACACACACCAAGTATGATAAGGTATGTGTTATGTGAAGTATAACTGTTGAACTTGCTGAGCCGTTGTGCTCATTACTTGCTTAATAAATATTTTTGCAGGTAAAGATATAAATTTCAAAAATATCAAATGATATAGAGATGGATAATCACAGAAGTTAGTGATTGTTATTGTTCTATTTTGCTAATGTTATATTAACCTTTCGAATGTACACACATGTGGGATTCGGATAAGATGAACAGAGTTGAAATGTGAACTATAATTGTTCAAGATAGTGGTTGCGCTAGAAATTATTATATGTTTAATCTATGAATTGATACAAGGAATATTTGTATGGATATGAATGGTGTTAAAGTTTTGAATTTTGAGCTTTATGATGCGTGTAAAAGAAAGAATAAGTTAAGGTTGCGATCCAGGGACTAGGATCCAGATGTAAAGAATTTTAAATATACAAATATTTTAATACAATGATTGAGAAAAAGAAAAATTTATATCGAAAATTTGGTAATTGATGATATTGAAATTAAATAATAGACCAATTTAGGTGATGAAAGATTTATTAACGGACCAAAATTTGGACGTAATGAAAATAATGTTTGTTAAATACAAGATTTAAGGAAATAAAGTGGGTCAAATTTCGGGGTCGTTACACTAGCAGCATCAATCATGCTTCTATCAGTAGACATGAGTCCTTCATAGAAGTATTGGATGAGGAGTTGCTCGCTGATTTGATGGTGGGGGCAGCTTGCACGTAGTTTCTTGAAACGTTCCCAATACTCGTACAAGGATTCTCCATGATTCTGTCTCACACCACAAATGTCTTTTCTGATATTGGCTGCCCTTGAAGCTGGAAAATATTTCTCAAATAATAGTCTTTTCATCTCTTCCCATGTGGTGATACTGCCGGAGGGTAGGTAGTAGAGCCAATCCTTAGCCAAATCTTTCAAAGAAAATGAAAAAGCTCTTAGATTGATTTGCTCTTCAGTCACTCCAGAAGGTTTCAAACTTGTGCACACCATATGAAATTCCTTTAAATGTTTGTGAGGATCTTCACTTGCAAGGCCATGGAAATTGGGCAATAGATGGATTAGACCAGATTTTAATTCAAAGGAGGTGTTAGCATCTAAATTTGGAAAAATTATGCTTAAAGGTTGTTGATTCAAATCAAGGGCCGCAAGCTCTTTCGAAGTTCGATTCCTAGCCATGATTTCCATCTTTAACCTGCACAACTCAAATAAAATATGAAAACAGAGAAAAGAAAAAAATAAAAAAAATAAAAAATAAAATTATATTTACTAAATTAAATAAATATTTACAAAAGCACAAAATTAAATTAAAATCAGTCCCCGGCAACGGCGCAAAAATTTGGTGTGATGTCGCAAGCACCCAAAAATAAAATTTTTGCTTTTGAAAAATAAATATGTAGTAGTGTAAGTAAGAGTCGATCCCACAGAGAATGATTAATTTAATCTTATGTTTTCGTAAACTAAAATGGGGGGGGGGGGGTTTTGAATTAAAGAAATAATTTAAATAAAAATAACTAAAATAAATATGCAAGTAATTTAATGAAATAAATGAGAAGAAAAAGCCTTGGTTTAAGTCAATATCCACCATCAAGAATTTACAACTAATCACTGATGCAAGAGTAAATCAATTCATATTTTAAATATTCAACGTGGAATAATTACTCCCATTCGAATAATTTTCCTATCTCTCCTTAATTTTAGTTAAGCAGAAACAAGCGATCTAAATAACCCTTACTACTAAATAATCTCAGACAAGCGCTAAAGATTTAACCTAGTAGCAGCATAAAGAAATAGAGAGATCGTTGAACTAAACAACACAATCCAAGCGTCTGCATTTAATCTAGATGAATATTTTTCCTAAGATAAAATAATATTTTGATAAGCAAAATAATTATTAATCTTAATTGCTTCGCAAATTAAAGTGACCAAACAATTACGGATTTGATATTTAATTTAGCAGTAGATTTCAACGAATAATAAACTAGTATGCATCCTAGTAATTAAACGAATTAATCATAAAATTAAACACAGAAAAATATTAAATACTCAAAATATAAATTGAACAATTAAAATAAATTAGATCTCACAGTATATAAATCTTGATGGCTTCAATCACTTAAACCAAGAAAAAGAATTTAGCTACTCATAATTGTAGAGAACACTAAATAATAGAAGAGAGAATTTTTATTCTAATGAGAGTTGTATCTTACAATGTGTGTCAAGCCCTCTATTTATAGGCTCCATAAACCTCCTAACTTGTCCAAACCCTAATAGGATTTACAATTAAAAATAAAATAATTATTATTCTAACCCTAATTGGAATTAAAATCTAATTTGGAATCAAAAAGTAGCAAAAATTCGCAAATAATCTGATTTTGGACAATTTCCGCGCAGCCAAACAAAGTCTTCGCTACAGTACTGGACAACTGTTCCTTTTCTTGTCACTGTTCCGCACAAGGCGCGGTAATTAGCCCGAAACGACGTCGTCCGGTTCCTTTTCTTGTCACTGTTCCGCACAAGGCGCGCATTGCGCGGTAACTATAATGAAACGGCGTCGTTTTATCTCTCGGCTAATCCATCCGCGCGCATTGCGCGAGCCCAATTTTTTCGGAATTTACCAAAATGCCACCGCGCTGCTTAATTACCAAAAGGCCATCAAAGGTTTGCAGAATTTACAAAAATGCCCCCAAAGCTTATTTTCCTACAAAATCAAATATAAAATAAATAAAAATAATATAAAAATACTAAAAATCCTAAAAACACATAATAATAAATAAAACACCTAAAACATTTAAAATAAATAAAAACACATAAATAAAAAGAAATATAAAAATACTATAAAATTACCTAAATTAACACAAATTAACTAAAATCCTATAAAACCTATTAAAACCAAAATAAGTTAAATAATTAAACATTTAAGCACACAATAAATATAAAAACTAAGTATTAGGAAATAAAAATAGCATATAATTTAACCCTATCAAGACGCATCCATTTTCTCGTGTTGACATTGTAACTCGTTACACATGGAGGCCAATATGATGCACTAAGCCACCTGTACATCATCTTTCCACTTCTTAAAAGTAGCAATCTTTTCCTCAAAGGCGTCTGCAACCATTTCAATGACTAGCAAATTAAGGACATATGCTAGCTTTTCAGCAATGAGAACTATTCTCAAATTCCTTAGCCAATCCATGTAATTCAATTTGGTTAACTTATTATTGTTCAATATGCTCCGCAGTGATAGTGAATTAGACATAGTAAAATTCTGTAAAGCATGCATTCATTTTATTAATCACCAAATTAATTAGGTCTTTATTTAAAATGGTGTCTCTAACTATTTTCATCCAACTATACAACTCTCCATATACAGTTCGACAGATCTAGTTAAAGATCAGCTAGTGAGATCAAGAATCCTATTGAGATCAAGAATCCTATTGACATAAATATAATATTGTGTGTGTACAACAAACTATAACCTTATTCAATATGTAGACAACTTTTATCAATTACATCCAATATAACTCCTTATTATTTTGCCTCTTAGATTATAATGGTCATGTGTGTGCACAACCATACCCAAATTATCTAATTTAAGTTTGACCTAGAATTTTCATATAAGTGAAGAGGAAAATACAATTCTTGTATGTACACAACAAAACACGTATTGCTTAAGTCCTTATAAATATTCAGTGTAATAAAGTATTATCTCTCATACTTAATATAAGTCTTGTATGTGCACGACAAACTCATAGTAAATACCCAATACTCTATCGCTTTATCATACTAGAAGGCTACGTCCGACATTCTTAATGTCCTTGAACATTACAACTTAATATTTTTTTCTTGAGGATTTTGTTATTAATGGTCTTATCTTGTTATGCGCGCATGTATATATATATATATATATATATATATATATATAGCATGAACATATAGAATACTATATTTTAATTGGGATGATTATGGACTTTATACTAGTTTGGTTCACTTGAGCCACCAAGTAAACCAAAAGTCAAACCTATGGTAAGAACAAAACATGAATATAACTATTACATTCAAACTCACGCTCCTTTACAAATGGGTCTTCATCGCTCTTTCTTTTCAACTCCAATTTATCAAGTAATTTTATATAATCCTATTACAATCTATTTTCATAAAAAAATAGAAATCTTGATTAGCAATCAAGGGAAAATACATAGGAATGAGGTAGAATTTACACACACAAAATTAGATAAGCGAGGTACACATACCTCATATATAAAAACTCATTCATTCAAGTATCCATACAAAAATAAATCCAATCTCATTAGTCTATAGTCCATAATCAACCATTTTATTATCTTACTTATCACCACATATATTAATAAACTATTTATCTCATGAATTAAAACCATTATATATATATATATATATATATATATATATATATATATATATATATATATATATATCATATAATGGGTAATTCGAGTTTGCATAAAATCCAATTCCAAGTCCAAATAAGCTTTTTATTTTTAATTTTAAATCAAAATATTAATTTTTAATTTAAAATTGCACAAACCTACCAGCTCACGGATGCTCAGGCACTGTGGCGCCAGACCTAGGCGCTGGAGCTTTAGAAGCCCGACATTGTGGCTCCAGTCCCAGGCTTGGCCGAGGCGCTGCTACGACGCTCTAGGCAAGCGTTGCAGTGCTGTACCAGATCGTGATTTTATTCCAAAAAATTAATTTTATACAAATAATTATTCCCAAAATTTGTATCAAATACACATATCAATATATGTATGGGATCAAACAATTAATAATACGTGTAAGGATGGCTTTAATGCCACTGTTGGTTTGTAGAAATTAGACATACATACAATCATATTGTATCAAACAGCGGAACTAAGACATAAATCATATTTAAAAAAAAAATTATCCAAGGAATCACCTTTATGAAATATTATTAATTGAGAAAAGATAAAAGATATACCTTATGAATATGAATCAACTCCTTGGTCTTATCTTCAAGTCTCAATCCTTTGCTCCTTCATTATTCTTCAAATCCACGGATCAAACGCCAGCTACTCAGTGTGTATAGCGCTTTAAATGTGATCCACCAAGAGATTATTAACTGAAGAAGTAAATTTAGATTTATCCAAACCTTGGGTGGCTAGTCCTAATTCTCTCTCTCTCTATATATATATATATATATATATATATATATATCTCTCTCTCTCTCTCTCTCTCTCTCTCTCTCTCTCTCCTAAACTCCTGTAAGTTGTAGAGAATTATTACGTAGTATTTTAAATACTAACCAATGTAACCTTATCTATAATAAAATCCCTCTTATTTATAAACCTACTCATCTCTCCTACACTCTTTAGGACTTGGGGTTTTAATTTAATTCTTAAACCATTTAGGAATTAAATTATTTATAATAATAATAATAATAAGAAGAAGAAGAAGAAGAAGAAGAAGAATACTTCTTACTAATTTATAATTAGTATTTCTCTAAATACTTTATTATAAATATTAAGCTACTTAATTTATTCTACCATGGTATAAATTTATTATTATTAAGCAAATTACTTCTAAAGTAATATTTTTCTTTTATGATGTGACCATTGAGGTTCAATATTATGACGGTAGTAGAATAAATAAATTAGAATCATTCTAAAATAGTAAAATTATTTATAATGAATTAAAATCCTTTAATTCAAATATATATATTCTACATCATGAGTGACACCTCCCAGCATATCATGACTATTCGGATAATATGAAAATAACGTTTAATCACAAAAAAAACATATTCGGTAAATAGTTACCGTACAATTCAATCCTTTTGTCATATAATGTCCTGATCAAATATAAAACATGAAATTTCTGTCAAGTTTTATTTTATTTGATCATAGGTATTTTAATTCTCAAATACACAACTCTAGTTAATGTAAATTAGAAACTCCTTTCTAATTTCCATTCAACATTGGCCAGAGATTTCTGGGTTGTTACCTATCGAATCTCATATGACATTTTCTCCCTTTATTGAAAGTCGTAGATCATTTGTTGATCATTAACCTACCTCCATGTACAGTTCATTATACCCGAACATACCCTTTAATATACTCTAAGAGTCTTCATAAATATGACAAAGTATAACTCAGAATACACAAGGTATTATGATTATCTCAAGTCCAATGATCAAATGTACTACTATCATTTTTGAAACTCCTATTGACAGACAAGTAAAACTTTATTAGGTGTTCCTTTAACTTAGTCACGTTCAGTGGACTTATTTTGCAATAAACACCAATATACTTGCTTTAGTGTGTCCACACAAATGATTATGAGATCAATCATCCTCTTCAAAAGAGCAAGCATAATATGTATTAATCTATCTAAATCCACTAACCCCAAGTTAGTGATCCTATGATTAAGAATATTTTAGTTTTGAGCTATCTAGATATTAGATCTCATTAGCATGAACTCTTCATAATTCCAAAAGTATTGCTCCAAAATTACAGGTTTATCCAATTAATTAATTTTACTGACTAAACATGGATAAATAAATGTCTTTATATAAATTAAACTCTTTTATTAATAATTTATTTAGTTAAGAAAGTAAATGTTATCACATTAAATATGATTGGTTTGAGGGTATACTACTTTCAGATGGGTCATGATACATCATCATCCCAACATCTACCAACAATTTATTAGTTTAACTAGTATTATTACATATACATCATAACTTCCATCCCCATATCGTAACCTTACATTACATCCTTATATTAAACATCAAATATTACATATAAACAATAACTTTGTTACTCTTCTGTTGTCAGTAATTCTTTGTATGTTAATCCTGAACTCAAACTTGTCTTAGTCTATCTTTCTTACTTACCTTGTTCTTCCCTTTTATCCTTTAACTCTGGATCTTTTCAATCCTTCTACCTTATTTGGAAATATAAATAGAATGCAAGGGTGAGCATCAAATATGCTTAACAAGTTTAAAAGATTTTAGAATATACACATGAGTGTAAATTTCATCTACTGAATTAACTTCACAGATAACTGTAAGAACAAAAGAATCATAATGAATTTTAGAAATAATAATAGCAGTCACACAAAATCTCCAGCTTTGAATTTTAAAGTTTATAAAAATTCATTACCTCGTTATTCATAAACACTTTGATATTTCTGAAGGAATAACTAAGTGGTCATAGGGACTATGAACTTTAATTTTCAAAAATATGTAGTTTAACAGTCACACATACTGCAAACCTTTCCATATGGTATTATTAGGTGGCCAGGCTAATAGCGTCCCTATGTTATAACTTTATAATTTTCACATCGTATTTTAACAAGGCGTTTGTGATTCCATCATCTTCATCATGAAATTTGATAGTCACATAAGACTACAAACTCTTTTTCACGCTGTGTTTCTACAATGTATGTTAGTTATCCAACCATAATATTAACGTTTGACAATCACACAGACTGCAAACTCTTACACACTAAAGCATAAAAAATTTCTTGTAATATAGGATTGTTCATCATCAGTCTTAACATCAGAATCCGCACTAAAATAATTTGGTGCGGATAATACTTTTATCATAATCAACAATCTCAAATTAGAGTAGCCGAAATAAATGACATACTCTTTACTTCCAATTCATGTACATCAATAACTTTGGAGTTCAACAAAATTCAACGGGAACAATACTTTCAAGAACAATAACTACTTCAATTTAAGAACTTTCACAAATTATTAAACTTGTACAGATAAAATACATGCGCATAGAGCATAAAACTTGCACATAGGAACTGCAATAATATGAACTTGCACACAGTGCAGAATACTTGCACATAAACTTAGGAACTTGTACAAATTGAAAAAACTTAAATAAGTTAGGGAACTTGTAATAATAAAAATTTGCAACAACAAGGAACTTGTCTAACTTAGCTATCCATCACCCATCGTCATCTCCATCCAAAACTTCTCTTCACTTGACGTATAATATTTATGAAGGTCTCACATCAATTTTTTTTTATTTCTTCATTAATCTTTCTCGTCGATAATTACCCAAAACCTATTTCGGTATTTTTCGGATATCATAACTATAAACCAATTATCGTTTTATACCACTTTTATACATTAACTTATAAAAATTATACTTTTACCCTGAACCCAACTTTATAAGTATTATTTAACTTATTTATCCAGAAAAATTATATTTTATAATTTTTGACTTCCTTAAACTCACATTTTCATACCCGTCTAAAATTTTATTTTCACCTTAAACTCACTTAAACATCTCAATAAACTTTTTTCTCTTAGATTGGTAGTCCAATACCCTTGCCATATTTTCTAGAATTTTTCAAGATTTTTTTAAATATTTTAAATATTTTTTTATGGCCATTTCTGTCCAAAATTGCTAACATTTTTAAAAATCGAAATTAATTTCAGAAATTCTAAAATTTGCGCATAATCTCAATATTATCTTATAGAACCTCCAATAATAATTTCATTCTCAAATTCTTCACAAAACATAACTTATTCCCATTTAAGTGTTTCAAATTCCAAAACTTTTTTATTTTTCATTAATGTTTTTCAACTTTTTTCCCTCAATTTTGGACGTGAGCTAGTGTACATCAACATACATGTCTTGTAAAATTTTCAAATTGTTTTGAGCTCTTTAACATGCCAAAACACCCTTCGAAAATTTTAGGACAGAATATTTTTAGTCTTGACCAGCTTGCTTCGAAAAATCACCATAAATAATCTATAATGAATTTGAGTTTGAATCTTTTTCCTGTATCCAGAGGACTTAAAGGGCTATCTTTTACCATAAAATTTTAAGTCTTAACTCTTAATACATAGAGAGCTATGCCTTTTACAAAAATAAGGCAGAAACTAGGGCTTTTTACTATTTTTGTTCTTAAGTTCTTCTTTCTCTTTTCTTGTTTTCTTTATTTTTCTTACTTGATTCTTGTTCGTACAACTTTGAACCATTGATTGTAAGCTTAAACTTGACCTCTTACCATAAATTTCATAAAACTTTACATCTACACATAAATATCAAAGAAATAGCAAATGTTTTATATATACCTTAGCTAGTATTAGGGGTGAACAAGGAATTGAATTGCCCCTGAAACCGCACCAAAAATCGCACAAACCGTATCAACAGTTCAGGCATATATGACGATTTTAGGTGAGTTGAAAAATCATAAATGCAGTTTGAGTTTGGTTTTTGGGGAAAACTACATGTAATAAACTGCACCGCACCATACTTTGTTGCATCTTAGCTCAAAAATGAACTCACAAATTCTGCATATACTTCTCTCCATTATATTTTACAACACTTAATATCCATTTTTGACTTTATAACCAATTAGAATGGTACATTGTTCTTTTCTTTAAAGAGATTGTATGCTCTATTGTGACGCCCCCAAATCTAGGCCCACACAGCCCAAACTTGAGTCGTCAAAAGACTACAACAAAATTATTACAACAAAGCACAACGTACAACAATACCGTGTATAATAATACACAACTAAGTCTTCACTATTATTGCCACACTATTTTACAACACGTGAAGACTATAATATATATCCCTCGGACTCCCACTCCATTCCCCGGCTAGACCCAGCTACGTTCTCATATCCTGTTGAAAAATAATGGAACAAAAGGGTGAGCTCAAATAGCCCAGTAAGAAATATCATGACTAAGATAATGACGAATAAATTATCATTAGCCTTCAACAGGTGAGTTCTTGATAGAATACAACAGAATACAAGGTGTATATCAAAAACTGCAGTTAAATTCTTGAAAATGTTCAGATCAATAATAGCGGCGGAATGAGCAATCTATTAGAAGAATAATGTAGACTATAATGTCCACGCGCTTCTCTTTTTCGTAAAAACATCATCAACTTTTATCATCTGAAATACCATTAGTCAAGATAATACAAATTCACAGTTCCTGGTCATAATCATGCAAATCAACAGTTCATCTATGCATTACGGGCCAAAGAGAACATTCAATATAGCACCAGCGGTCATGATTATACCAGATTCAGCCTTTGGTAATAATCATACCAATCAACAGTTCATCTTTGCACTACGGGCCAAAGATATTCAATAAAGCACCAACGGTCATGATTATACCAGATTCAGCCTTTGGTCATAATCATACCAACCAACAGTTCATCTTTGCACTACGGGCCAAAGAGAACATTCACCACGTGCCATAAAAGACACCGAACAGAAGTATCGCCTTTAACCTAGTATATCGCCTTTAACCTATCATCTGTTCAACAATTATATCACATCTGTGCCCCCGGCCACAGATATTCACAACAGATTGATTCTTGATGATTAATACAAATAACAGTGATACAAATGATGAACAGAAGAACAGGATAAACAATAAGTATCAGAAGTTTACTTTGTGCAGATTCAAATAATGTCCAAATTGCCAACATGATGTGGAGTGAAATTTAAAAATTATATTCAAGATCCACAGTTCAGAATAACGGTTACAGTTCAATAGAAAGGTTCACGTAAATAGGAAGGTTCAGTTGAAATAATGAAGTTCAACTATTATGGAACATATAATATTTTCAGGAATTATAGAAGCAATAGTTCCATAATAAGTTTCGATTTAGGAGTATGAAAGAAAATAATATCCCTTACCGTAGCAGGTTCAAGAGTGTAAAAAAAATGACATTTCTTACCGTAGTAAGTTTAAGAGTGAAAAAAAATGACATTTCTTACCGTAGTAAGTTTAAGAGTGAAAAAAAATGACATTTCTTACCTTATCTGGTGACTGGATATTGATAAAAATGAGATTGATCAACCTATATATTTATAATAAAATTAGTAATTACCACATATAAATTTCAAAGTGTATGATAACTCGTATAATATGAACTATCAAAATTATATATATTTAATATAATTTTTGTAGTATAATATAACTACTTTAAAATAGTTTTTAAAATAATATTTCAAAATAAATCTTCCAAAGAAAGCTTTTAAAAATGAATCTTCTCAAAGAAGAGTCTTCTAAAGGAAGATTTGTGAATACCGCGAAAAATAGGAATTTATGAAATTACTACTCTTTAATAAAAGACTTACTTGAAAATTTTCTGCACTCCTTTTGGCTTTCAAACACTCAAAATAAGCTTACTATTCTCACAGAAAACTCATAAAATTCTTATAGAAAAATTTTATGTTTTAGGTGTGATTTTTCTATTTAGCTGAACAAGCTATTTATAAGAGAAAAGAGGTTACTATGCGTGGTAGGTGAACAACACGCCAGTCAAAGAAATCAGCAGCCGCTGGCTGCTTCACCAAACTTTTCTTCAGCACATTTTCAATTTGCAATTCATTTCTCATGTGGGCCCCACATGGGTCCCACATGTTTCTTACTATTCACTTACTATTCACGTCACTATTCACGTCACTATTCACGTTACTATTTCAAATAGTAAAATTAATTATTTTATTTTTTATTTATTTATTTATTCTTCCTGTGAGTCCAACATATAAAATAATGTTACTACAATAATGTAAGAAATACGTTACATATTTTTATTAATTTAATAATATAAATTATAGTGTATTTGCTACTGTGACAATTATTAGGTTCAATAATTTTAAAAACAGTGCAGCAACAATTATTGACTCAATGATATAAAATACAGTGTAATGACAATTATTAAATTAATAATGCAAAATACTGTGTAGCAACAATAATTGAATTGATAATATAAAATATTATGCAGTGACAGTTATCGATGAAATGATGCGTAACAGTTACGGTGTCAATAATATGAGACACTGTGCAATACCGTGTGCTACTGTAGAGTACCGTGTGCTACAGAAAATACCATAAATTATCGTATGCTACTATTCTTTTATCACCGGTATTTTAACAGTTAACACCGTTGACTATTTTTATTTAAAAAGGTTACTTCTGTCGTTTTCTATATCCGACAAATATTCCGTTGTGGGGTCCACAAATAATTTGTTATTTCGGCGCCGTTGTACGGCCCGAATATTCCCCGACAAAGCGAATATTGTCCGACAAAATAAAATTTGCACATAACATCCTTAACTTTCAATTTCGTCAATTTAACCACTTACTGTTTCATGAAAAAAAATATATATATATATATGAAGAAAAATTAAATTTTATATTTCATAAAATTCGGGGTCTTACAACCTCCCCTCCTTATGAAATTTCGTCCCCGAAATTGACGTACCTGGCATTTCGAAGAGGTAAGGATACATAACTGTGGTCACAAAATAATTGTTAGTTCAAATAAACTGACTCATCACTTCATGTCCCTATATTCAAATCAACTCATTAGATAATAAAATCTAATTTAGGTGGGACACACTAGTGACTGATTATATTCGTCTCTCCCCTCCTAGTTCTAACCCCAGATCTCCATTAAAGACCATATCCCTAAGCTCTGATGCCAACTGTGACGCCCCCAAATCTAGGCCCACACAGCCCAAACTTGAGTCGTCAAAAGACTACAACAAAATTATTACAACAAAGCACAACGTACAACAATACCGTGTATAATAATACACAACTAAGTCTTCACTATTATTGCCACACTATTTTACAACACGTGAAGACTATAATATATATCCCTCGGACTCCCACTCCATTCCCCGGCTAGACCCAGCTACGTTCTCATATCCTGTTGAAAAATAATGGAACAAAAGGGTGAGCTCAAATAGCCCAGTAAGAAATATCATGACTAAGATAATGACGAATAAATTATCATTAGCCTTCAACAGGTGAGTTCTTGATAGAATACAACAGAATACAAGGTGTATATCAAAAACTGCAGTTAAATTCTTGAAAATGTTCAGATCAATAATAGCGGCGGAATGAGCAATCTATTAGAAGAATAATGTAGACTATAATGTCCACGCGCTTCTCTTTTTCGTAAAAACATCATCAACTTTTATCATCTGAAATACCATTAGTCAAGATAATACAAATTCACAGTTCCTGGTCATAATCATGCAAATCAACAGTTCATCTATGCATTACGGGCCAAAGAGAACATTCAATATAGCACCAGCGGTCATGATTATACCAGATTCAGCCTTTGGTAATAATCATACCAATCAACAGTTCATCTTTGCACTACGGGCCAAAGATATTCAATAAAGCACCAACGGTCATGATTATACCAGATTCAGCCTTTGGTCATAATCATACCAACCAACAGTTCATCTTTGCACTACGGGCCAAAGAGAACATTCACCACGTGCCATAAAAGACACCGAACAGAAGTATCGCCTTTAACCTAGTATATCGCCTTTAACCTATCATCTGTTCAACAATTATATCACATCTGTGCCCCCGGCCACAGATATTCACAACAGATTGATTCTTGATGATTAATACAAATAACAGTGATACAAATGATGAACAGAAGAACAGGATAAACAATAAGTATCAGAAGTTTACTTTGTGCAGATTCAAATAATGTCCAAATTGCCAACATGATGTGGAGTGAAATTTAAAAATTATATTCAAGATCCACAGTTCAGAATAACGGTTACAGTTCAATAGAAAGGTTCACGTAAATAGGAAGGTTCAGTTGAAATAATGAAGTTCAACTATTATGGAACATATAATATTTTCAGGAATTATAGAAGCAATAGTTCCATAATAAGTTTCGATTTAGGAGTATGAAAGAAAATAATATCCCTTACCGTAGCAGGTTCAAGAGTGTAAAAAAAATGACATTTCTTACCGTAGTAAGTTTAAGAGTGAAAAAAAATGACATTTCTTACCGTAGTAAGTTTAAGAGTGAAAAAAAATGACATTTCTTACCTTATCTGGTGACTGGATATTGATAAAAATGAGATTGATCAACCTATATATTTATAATAAAATTAGTAATTACCACATATAAATTTCAAAGTGTATGATAACTCGTATAATATGAACTATCAAAATTATATATATTTAATATAATTTTTGTAGTATAATATAACTACTTTAAAATAGTTTTTAAAATAATATTTCAAAATAAATCTTCCAAAGAAAGCTTTTAAAAATGAATCTTCTCAAAGAAGAGTCTTCTAAAGGAAGATTTGTGAATACCGCGAAAAATAGGAATTTATGAAATTACTACTCTTTAATAAAAGACTTACTTGAAAATTTTCTGCACTCCTTTTGGCTTTCAAACACTCAAAATAAGCTTACTATTCTCACAGAAAACTCATAAAATTCTTATAGAAAAATTTTATGTTTTAGGTGTGATTTTTCTATTTAGCTGAACAAGCTATTTATAAGAGAAAAGAGGTTACTATGCGTGGTAGGTGAACAACACGCCAGTCAAAGAAATCAACAGCCGCTGGCTGCTTCACCAAACTTTTCTTCAGCACATTTTCAATTTGCAATTCATTTCTCATGTGGGCCCCACATGGGTCCCACATGTTTCTTACTATTCACTTACTATTCACGTCACTATTCACGTCACTATTCACGTCACTATTTCAAATAGTAAAATTAATTATTTTATTTTTTATTTATTTATTTATTCTTCCTGTGAGTCCAACATATAAAATAATGTTACTACAATAATGTAAGAAATACGTTACATATTTTTATTAATTTAATAATATAAATTATAGTGTATTTGCTACTGTGACAATTATTAGGTTCAATAATTTTAAAAACAGTGCAGCAACAATTATTGACTCAATGATATAAAATACAGTGTAATGACAATTATTAAATTAATAATGCAAAATACTGTGTAGCAACAATAATTGAATTGATAATATAAAATATTATGCAGTGACAGTTATCGATGAAATGATGCGTAACAGTTACGGTATCAATAATATGAGACACTGTGCAATACCGTGTGCTACTGTAGAGTACCGTGTGCTACAGAAAATACCATAAATTACCGTATGCTACTATTCTTTTATCACCGGTATTTTAACAGTTAACACCGTTGACTATTTTTATTTAAAAAGGTTACTTCTGTCGTTTTCTATATCCGACAAATATTCCGTTGTGGGGTCCACAAATAATTTGTTATTTTGGCGCCGTTGTACGGCCCGAATATTCCCCGACAAAGCGAATATTGTCCGACAAAGTAAATTTGCACATAACATCCTTAACTTTCAATTTCGTCAATTTAACCACTTACTGTTTCATGAAAAAATATATATATATATATATGAAGAAAAATTAAATTTTATATTTCATAAAATTCGGGGTCTTACATCTATAGTACATTGAATACATACAATAAGGTTTTACTTTATCATCTTTGAATATGACTAGTAGTAGAGTTAGTCGCTCATTATTATTATTAAAGTGAAGTGGTATCTTAGTTTAAATATTAATCTTAATTTAATGTTAGTTGTTCAGCTATTATTTTTCAAAGTAAATACTTGACGCTAGTTTATGATTTAAATAGGAATAATATCTTATGCAGATCACAGATGTTAATATGAAATTTTCCAAAATTGATTTAAGTAAGTAATTTAATGGCTTTTGATTAGACAAAATATTATAAGTAAGGTAGTGTATATTATCAAAGTGGTATTTAATATTGTGTGATGCTAAATTATTAATGTAAATTGTATAAAATTTAATTATTTTAATTAGTTTTGGAACCGAAACCACACCAAATGAAATCACACCGCATGGTTCAAAATCGCACCACGCCAATCACAAATAGTTTCATGTGCGGTTCTAGATTTGTCAAACCGCACCTAAGCAGTTTTATGTGCGGTTTGGGCTTTAAACCGCACCAAACCGCACAATGCTCACCCCTAGCTAGTATAGCTTCCTTTCTTCTCCTTCTTCTTTCCTCTTTCTCTCTCTCTCTCTCTCTCTCTCTTTCTCTCTCTATCTCTTCCATCCTCAGTTGTGCATGGTGGGGTGGAGTATGGTTTACCTTGCTTTGCCTTTTAGCTTGTTATTTATAAGCAAATTTGGATAACTTTTGGTTTAAAATAGCTCGGTCAAGATTTGACTTTCTTAGCTTCTTGGATAAGTTTTATTTGATACATCTTGGAAACTCTTAGACCCTAGTTGAAGCTCCTTTTGGCCAACCATATGCTGGCCTTTTTTTTCCCCTTCCTTTGACTTTTAACTTTTTTACTTTGAAAAGTCAAGTTTTCTACCCCCATCAAGTTTACAGTTTATTCCTACCAAATTTGATGTCCTGATCATCATGGTGAAATCCGTTTTCTCAAATTCGCCTTCAAACTCAAAGTTTGACTTTTTATCTTAAAAGTCAATTGTATACTTTGACCAAAAAGTCAACCCCGACACCCGAAGGTGTTTATAATCTTTTTCTATTAAATTCGACGTTCCGAACTCAATGACGAGGTCCTTATCTCAAAATTTCATTCTGAGCTCAAATTTGAGTTTTGAGTTAGTATAACTCTTCTTCTCACCTTATTATAATTGTAATTCAAATTATTTTCAAATTTCTTATTGAAAGACAAATTTCAATTTAAATCACTTACCTTACTTTTATAATCCTCATTTCATTATTTAAAAAGTCTAGGATGTAACGCCCCCAAAATTCGAACTATTTTCAATTCCGATCTTGTGCGTTAATACAACCTCATTCTAACTCGACATCCCTAATTAATACTATAATTGATAAAAATTAGTTATTTTTAAAACTTTTTACAACAATTTTTAATATCAATATAGATATTACAACTCAGTTATTTAAAACTTTATAACTTACCGTATTCTAAAATTGTAATTTTTACAATTCATTTTATATTTTAAAATCATATACATATTATGATTCATTTCAATACGTCAATTATGAATATATAGAACTCAACCCTTTGATATTAATTAATTCTTCTATATACCTCACTGTAATCTAACAAGCTTATATAACAAATTGATTTCCCAAAACAACAAGCTTAGCTCTCAATATAACAAGCCACACCCATATTATTTATTATCTTTCATATAGTAATATTAGTTTACTTTTACAAAGTAAATGTAAAGTTGTAATTCAATCTCAAAACAAATATCTTTTATTCGATAACTCAAAGCTTATTACATCTACTTTTAACTACATCACAACCAGTCATGACGACTTTGTACAAATTCAACTAAGGAAAAAATAATGATAAACATTTTTTGTTGAACACACCTCAATTCTTTATCGCCATGATCATCAGATAATTTAATCTTTAATCTGCAAATAAAATATTTGCAAGAATGAGCACGACAGCTCAGTAAGTCTAACAGTTAACACATTTCACGATTCACATTTCATACATGGATAACATTTTATTCATGCATCATTTTATACGTATGCATCATAAATATTATGCAGTGCGTCTACATATACATTAAAAGTTTCATGTGTTGCATCAAACATTTCATGTCGCATATGTTTACAAAATCCTAAGTTCCACACAAAATAGTTAGTTTGATTCATTAACTGAATACTAACATTTATATCACATAGTTGCATATCGTGCTCACTTATTTCATGCTCACAGGCAAGTCACATAACACCGAAAATATTTCACAGGTTTAAACAAATAGTTCACATATATCCAATAATTTACGCTTTGGTTCATTAAGACTGAAAAAACTTGCATCAACTTGCGTTTATCGTTATACGTTCATTGAATTAGGGGTGTCCATCGGAATCGGTTTTTTCAGTTTTTTACCGAACCGGTCCAAACCGGTACTGGTTTTTTTCGATTCGGTTTTTTCGGTTTTTTTGTAATAATCAGTACCGGTAACAGTTTTAGGTTTTTGTAAATTCGGTACATTTCGGTATATCAAAAAAATCGAAATAAATAGTTATTATTATTTATAAATTATTATTTAAAAATAGGTAATTTTTAATTATTATTTATAAATTTTAATTATATATAATATATGCGGTTTTATCGAAAAACCGAACCGATTTTGTATCGAACCGATTTTGTACCGAACCGGTACCGAATTGATAATTCGGTACCGGTATCAGTTCTTGGTTTAGCGGTATTTTCGGTTCGACACCGGTTCGATTTTTTCGGTTCCGGTTCGGTTAAAAACCGATGAACACCCCTACATTGAATGCCCATGGTTTAACTTCTATTCGTCAGTTAATATAGTTCATACACTTTCATTCGCTGTATAACCTATACATATAAAGTTAGGTTATAATATGCTCACCAATTCCATTCGAAACTTAATTAAATTCTAGATTAAATTATTAATCTTTACTTCATCCTATGGTTGATGTATTGTAGGTTACTTAATACCTTTAAACACACAATACGTTCATTACTTTCATTAGAAAACTTAATTTCCTTTTTATACTAGTTTCGTACTTCCGACATTTACAATGTCCATGAACCAAAATTGGAACCTCACATCATCGCTTCACATCTTCTTAATCTTAATGTCTTAAGATTTCATCATTTATGTCACACTTCGGTCTCTTATAGATTTCATTTTCAAAACATAATTTTTTTCTGAAATTCGGGGGCAGCACACCTCGCGCCTGAAATAAGCTTGGAGCAGCTCGCCCCATGCTGCTACGGCATAATTTTTTTCAGATTCTGGTTCCAACAGGCTACTTAAAACTTGAATAACTCTTACCCTATCAGTCCGAATGACCTAAAACTTGATCGCCCATCTAGACCATACCATAAGACACAAATTTCATGAAAGTTTGGTTTTTAGAAACATCCTTATGATATAAAATGGAAAGCTCGAAAATTTGCGTTTAGCATGATTTTCAATTTGAACTAGTTTTCAAGAAAATCTTTTAAAACCATTTTGAATTCATTTCTAAGCGTCCAAACAATTTGATTTAACCAATAACTCATATATGTTCATGTCGTCCGTGTCGCCTTCCGTTCCGCCTCCGACGTCCGCCGCACGTAGCATCTAAGGTATGTGTGTGTGTATATATATATATATATATATATATATATATATATATATATATATATATATATATATATATATATATATATATATATATTCTGAAATTATGTGGAAATTAATTGTGGCAGTATGTGGACTATATATAATTTTTTGTGTATGTTAATTTGTGGCAGTATGTGGCATTTCTTATTATTTTCTGTATTTCCGACGGAATTTGGTATTTCTGTTAAAATTGTTCAAATGCAATATTTGTGGGCCCTACATATATTTATGTATTTTCCTAATTTGTCAACATTAAAATAAGCTTAGTATTTACTTAATTTTGTAATAATAACATAAAATGAAATGAACTAACATAAAAATATAATTAAATTAATTAAATTAAATTAAGTTAAATTAAATATACTTAAAATAAATTAAATTCATAAAACTAAATAAAATAAATTAATTTAAAATAAAATTAAGTAAAATTAAATGAAGAGAAATATAATTCAGAAAAAATAAATTAAATTACGTAAAATAAAATAAACTCAAATAAAATATAATTAAATAAATTTATTATAATAAAATTAGTGTAATATAAGTAAATTAAATTAAGTTAAATTATAAAAAAATTAATGTAACATAATTAAATTAAATTAAGTTAAATTTAATATAATTAAAATAAAATAAAGTCAAATAAAATAAAATAATTACATTTAAATTAAATTAAACTAAGTTAAATTAAATATAATTAAAATAAACTAAAATAAAATATAATTAAATTAATTTAATATAATAAAATTGTATCATGTATAATTAATTTACATTAAATTAAGTTAAATTTAATATAATTAAAATAAAATAAAATAAAATAAAATAAATTAAGTTAAATAAAATATAATAAAATAAATTAAGTTAATATAATGTAACAAAATTAAATTAAGTTAAATTAAATAAAATTATGTGAAATTAAATATAATTCAGAAAAAATAAATTAAATTAAGTAAAATGAAATAAACTAGATAAAATAAATTAATTTAAATAAGACTAAGTTAAATTAAATAAAATGAAAATAAAGTAAATTAAGTAAAACAAAATAAAATAACATTAATTTAACGTTCCTCGCTTGACATTCACACGTAATGGGTGAATATGGAATACTCTCAATTTAATCAAATCAGTTGTACATGCAGTTTCGTTACGATTTTAGAAATTCAATTGCACTATACCCAAAAAATTCGTTTAATAAATTCAATCACTTGTGCATATAATTTGGTTAGGAGCTTAGAAACCCGTTTGACATTCACTCACTAGGAGTGAATGCCAAATAGTCCCCCGTCTGGGACTGTTGCTAGATGTTATGTCTCTCACTTAGGTTTGTGCCAACAATTTGAGTACGTTTTATTTGTTTTGGGGACTTTTCGTTGACATCTCTACATGTTCTCTGAGTACATACTTAGCCTATGTTGACGTGGTCTATTTCGTGTACTTAGAGACCATGGGGAGGTGCTGTCGAAATTTCTTTGAAACAGAAAAAACGTGTTCACGATGTTGGCACAAGTGAGGAGACGCATCTAGGAACGGGATAGAAACCTGACCCGTATATTTAGAAGGTGAAGTCATGCAGGAATCATGAATGCACACACATACACTAAGCACCCTCGTTAATTTGATACATCGTATTGTTCAGTTAAATATGTCAGACGACCGGAGCTGGATGTACCGTAGAATTTCGGTTAATGGTAGAGGATTACTGCCTGAGTGCCGTGATGGGGTGTCCAAATATTTAAATTTTGTCAATGAACACGCTGATAATTCTAACGGAAATATGAGATGTCCGTGTTTCAAATGTAAAAACCTGATTTGGAAGAAAGCCGATAACATTAAGTACAATTTGTATTCGCGTGGGTTTGTAAATGGGTATTCTCTATGGATTCATCACGGAGAGTCAACTGAGTTCAGCGAAATAAGTGACAGTATAGGCCAACCAATTCACTGCGATCGATACGATGATAGTTATGATGCCGTGGAGATGTTGGTTGATGCGTATGGCCCTAACAATATTGATTGGGGTGCAAATGAGCAGTCGTCAATAACTGGTCATGAAGAACCAAAGGACACAGTAGCAGCCTTTTACAATATACTATCCGAATCTGTTGTGTAAGACCCCGAATTTATGAAATACAAAATTTAATTTTTCTTCATATATATTTTTCCTGAAACAGTAAATGGTTAAATTGACAAAATTGAAAGTTAAGGATGTTATGTGCAAATTTTATTTTATCGGACAATATTCTTTTTGTCGGGGAATATTCGTTTTGTCGGGGGATATTCGGGCCGTACGACGGCGCCGAAATAACAAATTATTTGTGGACCCCACAACGGAATATTTGTCGGATATAGAAAACGACAGAAGTAACCTTTTTAAATAAAAATAGTCAACGGTGTTAACTGTTAAAATACCGGTGATAAAAGAATAGTAGCATACGGTAATTTATGGTATTTTCTGTAGCACACGGTACTCTACAGTAGCACACGGTATTGCACAGTGTCTCATATTATTGGTCTGCTAATTGACACCGTAATTGTTACGCATCATTTCATCAATAATTGTCACTGCATAATATTTTATATTATCAATTCAATTATTGTTGCTACACAGTATTTTGCATTATTGATTCAATAATTGTCATTACACTGTATTTCATATCATCGAGTCAATAATTGTTGGTACACTGTAGTTTAAAATTATTGAATCTAATAATTGTCACAGTAGCAAATACACTATAATTTATATTATTAAATTAATAAAAATATGTAACGTGTTTCTTACATTATTGTGGTAACATTATTTTATATGTTGGACTCACATGAAGAATAAATAAATAAATAAATAAATAAATAAAAAATAAAATAATTAATTTTACTATTTGAAATAGTAACGTGAATAGTGACGTGAATAGTGACGTGAATAGTGACGTGAATAGTACGTGAATAGTAAGAAACATGTGGGACCCATTGTGGGACCCACATGAAATGTGAGAAATGTGAGAATTTGCTGAAGAGTTGGTGGAGGCTGCGCAGCAGCCTCTGCTGAATTTTTTTCTGTTCACCTACCACGCATAGTAACTTATTTTCTCCTATAAATAGCTTGCTCAGCTGAATAGAAAAATCACACCTAAAACATAAAATTTTTCTATAAGAATTTTATGAGTTTTCTCTGAGAATAGTAAGGTTATTTTGAGAGTTTGAAAGCCAAAAGGAGTGCAGGAATTTTTCAAGTAAGTGTTTTATTAAAGAGTAGTAATTTCATAAATTCCTATTTTTCACGGTATTCACAAATCTTCCTTTAGAAGACTCTTCTTTGAGAAGATTCATTTTTAAAAGCTTTCTTTGGAAGATTTATTTTGGAATATTATTTTAAAAACTATTTTAAAGTTGTTATATTATACTACAAAAATTATGTTAAATATATATAATTTTGATAGTTCATAATATACGAGTTATCATATACTTTGAAATTTATATGTGGTAATTACTAATTATATTAAAAATATATAGGTTGATCAATCTCATTTAAATCAATATCCAGTCACGTGTTAAGGTAAGGGGTATCACTCTTTTCATCATCATAAATGGATATTATTTTCTTTCTTACTTGAAGGGATTATCATTCTTTGATTCTCGAAAATAATATCGTTTCTTTCTTGTGCCATTTATTTCCATGTATTAAATTGTGGGAATAACCTTACGGCGCGGTTTACCGCCTGTTGGTGAATAACCTTTTGTATTCATTCCTTATTAATCTTTGAGAATAACCTTACGGTGCGGATTATCGCCTGTTTGGTGAATAACTCTTCGTGTTCAAATTCTATTAAATTGTGGGAATAACCTTACGGTGCGGATTACGCCTGTTTGGTGAATAACTCTTCGTGTTCAAATTCTATTAAATTGTGGGAATAACCTTACGGTGCGGATTACGCCTGTTTGGTGAATAACTATTCGTATTCAAATTGATGGGAATAACCTTACGGTGCGGATTATCGCCTGTTGGTGAATAACCCTTGTTATTTGTCTCGTGTGGAAATAATTTGTCTACACGAATTATCACATGACACTTTTATTCCATATTCGTAAGTGATATCATTTTCCTTTATACTCATAAGGGATACCATCTTTTTCATCTTCCATTATTCAAACTTACTATGGTAAGGGATATTAATTCCCTTCACCTTTTGTTAATCAAACCTGCTACGGTAAGAGATATTATTTTCTTTCATACACCTAAATCGAAACTTATTATGGAACTATTGCTTCTATAATTCCTGAAAATATTATATGTTCCATAATAGTTGAACTTCATTATTTCAACCGAACCTTCCTATTTTCTGAACATTTCTATTGAACTGTAATCGTTATTCTGAACTATGGATCTTGAATATCATTTTTAAATTTCACTCCACATCATGTTGGCAATTTGGACATTATTTGAATCTGCACAAAGTAAACTTCCGATACTTATTGTTTATCCTGTTCTTCTGTTCATCATTTGTATCACTGTTATTTGTATTAATCATCAAGAATCAAGCTGTTGTGAATATCTGTGGCCGGGGGCACAGATGTGATATAATTGTTGAACAGATGATAGGTTAAAGGCGATATACTAGGTTAAAGGCGATACATCTGTTCGGTGTCTTTTATGACACGTGGTGAATGTTCTCTTTGACCCGTAGTGCAAAGATGAACTGTTGGTTGGTATGATTATGACCAAAGGCTGAATCTGGTATAATCATGACCGTTGGTGCTTTATTGAATATCTTTGGCCCGTAGTGCAAAGATGAACTGTTGATTGGTATGATTATTACCAAAGGCTGAATCTGGTATAATCATGACCGTTGGTGTTATATTAAATGTCTTTGGCCCGTAATGCAAATATGAACTGTTGATCTGCATGATTATGATCAGGAACTGTGAATTTTTATTATCATGACTAATGGTATTTCAGATGATAAAAGTTGATGATATTTTTACAAAAAAGATAAGCGAGTGGACATTATAGTCTGCATTATTCTTCTAATAGATTGCTCATTCCGCTGCTATTATTGATCTGAACGTTATTTAAGAATTTAACTGCAGTTTTTGATATAAACCTTGTAGTCTATTGTATTCTATCAAGAACTCAACTGTTGAAGGCTAATGATAAATTATTCGTCATTATCTTAGTCATGATATTTCTTACTGGGCTATTTGAGCTCACCCTTTCTTTTGTTCCATTGTTTTTCAACAGGAGATGAAAACGTAACGGGGTCTAGCCGGGGGATGGAGTGAGAGTCCGAGGAATAGCTATCATAGTCTTCACGTGTTGTAAAATAGTGTGACAATAATAGTGAAGACTTAGTTGTGTATTATTATTATACACTGTATTGTTGTACGTTGTGCTTTGTTGTAATAATTTTGTTGTAGTCTTTTGACGACTCAAGTTTGGGCTGTGTGGGCTCAGATTTGGGGGCGTCACAGTTGGCATCAGAGCTTAGGGATATGGTCTTTAATGGAGATCTGGGGTAGAACTAGGAGGGGAGAGGCGAATATAATTAGTCACTAGCGTGTCCCACCTAAATTAGATTTTATTATCTAATGAGTTGATTTGAATATAGGGACATGAAGTGATGAGTCAGTTTATTTGAACTAACATCTATTTTGTGACCACAGATAAGTATGGCATCTGGAAATCAGGAGGTTAACCACGGAGTACCTGAAGTGAATGTAGAGGCCACAAACAATTCTTCTACAAACTCAGAGTTGAATAATTTGCCTAAAGCAAAAATTATTTGTATCCGATCTAAAGAAGAAGAAGGTGAAAGTTCTACCGTCGTTCTTCCAAATTCGTTCTTTAAAGGATATCCGGAACTTGCAGAAATTGTTGCCTTTAATTTGCTCGACAGTTGGAAACATATCATCACCTGGTTATGCTCGATAACAAAGGATCAGAATATATGGACGTTTCATATAAGTCTTTGGGATTTATGGTGTTCGAGCTATGATTTTCAAGATTATTTAAAAATGATGTATCTATACTTTTGGGCGTTACAATTTAGAGGAATTCAGGTTAAGTTAGTCACTATCGTGGAAACTGTAGTCTATCGAAAATACTATTTTAATGGAAATCATTGGTACGCTACTACTGATGAAGTTGAAGAATCTGAGAAACAGTTCGTTAGAGAACTATTTCGTGGTATCCCCATGGTTGAAATACGTGAAGATCCGGATGAAGTATATGGGACTCGATTTGATGATGACAGCCTTGATGATCAAGAAATCGAATGAGGTGATGACCGGTAAGCTATTCATCAATTCTCGAGAAGTCTATGCCATGTTAGATATTGACTCTATCCACTCTTTTATCTCACCTATATGTACTCAACGTTTAAATTTGCCTATTGAAAACTTAAATCTTGTCTTATCAGTTGAAATCTCATTGGGAGAAATACCTATTACATTTACTATCTATAAATCTTGCCTAGTTTAAATCAACAACCTCACATTACCTGTTGACCTTATTTCTTTGGAGATGCATGAATTTGATGTGATTTTAGGAATTGATTGGTTGACTACCCATCATGCTAAAATTGATTGTTTTCATAAGATTATTAGTTTTCATATTCCTAATCAACCTGTCATGCAAATTCAAGCAACTAAACCATTGAAATCTATAACTATTATTTCTAGCCATAAAGTCATTCGTTTATTGAAAAACGGATGTCAAGCCTTTTTAGCCCATGTCATTGATTTGAACAAAAACACGTCAAACTTGAATGATATTCCTATTGTTAATGAGTTCCTGACGTTTTTCCTGAGGAACTTCCTGGCTTATCCCCAAACCGAGAAATTGAATTCTGTATCGATCTTGAACCCGACACTAAACCCATTTTCAAAGTCTCATACCAAATGACTCCCATAGAACACCAAGAGTTGAAGGTTTGATTATTAGATATCGGTATCATTCGAGCGAGGAATGCGAGAAGAGTTTTCAAAAACTCAAGAGGAGACTTATTTCAGCTCCTGTTCTGACCATACCATCAGGATCAGGAGAATTTGT
The DNA here is from genome assembly GCA_947179155.2 of Hedera helix. Lineage (NCBI taxonomy): Eukaryota > Viridiplantae > Streptophyta > Magnoliopsida > Apiales > Araliaceae > Hedera > Hedera helix. Next base: position 10,308,565 of record OX359279.1, read on the forward strand.
CATTTACAGCGATACTTCAGGCAAAGGTCTAGGCTGTGTCCTTATGCAACATGGAAATGTTATAGCCTATGCCTCTCGACAACTCAAAGATTATGAAAAAAATTATCCTACTTATGATCTAGAGTTGGCAGCAGTCGTTTTCGCGTTGAAGATCTGGAGACACTACTTGTACGGAGAAAAAGTGGATATCTATACGGATCATAAAGGCCTCGAGTATTTCTTCACCCAGAAGGAACTCAACATGCGACAACGACGTTGGCTTGAGCTGTTGAAGGATTACGACCACACAATCCAGTATCACCCGAGAAAGGCGAACGTTGTAGCTGACGCTTTGAGCAGAAAATCTTATGCGAGTACAAGTGCACTGCTGACAACACAAAAGCGTATTTTATACGACTTGCAAAAGATGGAGATAGAGCTAAAGACACCAGGGACCCACTCGAAGATTGCTCACGTGCGAGTAGAACCGGCTTTAATCGATAAAATTAAAGCTGCGCAAGCTACCGATCCGGAACTGATGAACATGATGAAGAAAGTACAAGAAGGTGCCATTCCCGAAGCAAGAATCGACGAGACAGGAATACTTCGAGTTAACTCTCGAATCTGTGTTCCTAACGATCCTGAATTGAAACAGAAAATCATGATGGAGGCACACAACACGCCATTTACAATCCACCCAGGAGGTACCAAGATGTATCGAGATCTTCGACATACATTTTGGTGGAACAATATGAAAAGGGAGATTGCAGAGTTTATCTCAAGGTGCCTAACTTGTCAACATGTCAAGGCAGAGCATCAAGTACCTAAGGGTCCATTGCAACCACTTGAGGTTCCCGAATGGAAGTGGGAACACATCAATATGGATTTCGTGACGGGTCTTCCCAAAGTTTCTCAAGGCTTAGATGCAATTTGGGTGATCGTAGATAGATTGACCAAATCTGCTCATTTCTTGCCTATACGAGAAAATTTTTCACTTGAACATCTTGCTGGTATGTACATAAATGAGATTGTGAGACTGCATGACATGCCAGTTTCCATAGTTTCTGATCGAGATCCTAGATTCACTTCACGCTTTTGGATCAGTCTACAAAAAGCTATGGGCACTGAACTACGTTTTAGTTCTGCATACCATCCTCAAACGGACGGACAATCGGAAAGGACGATCCAGACCCTCGAAGATCTTTTGAGACTTTGCGTACTAGATTTCAAAGGAAGTTGGGATAAGTACTTGCCATTGGTGGAATTTTCCTACAACAACAGTTACCAAGCAAGTATAGGTATGGCTCCATTCGAGGCTTTATATGGACGCAAGTGTCGCTCTCCAGTATGTTGGAATGAGGTAGGAGAAGCAAAACTGTTGGGACCCGAGTTGGTACGCTTAACGACCGAAAAGATCCAAATGATCCGACAACGAATACAGACAGCACAAGAACGACAAAAGAGTTATGCCGATCTTCATCGGAGAGATGAGAGATTCAACGTCGGAGATCATGTATTCTTACGTGTTTCTCCATGGAAAGGGGTTACGAGATTCGGAAAGAGAGGAAAACTCAACCCTCGATTTATTGGCCCATTTGAAATCCTCGATCGGGTGGGAACTGTAGCTTACAGACTAGCCTTACCACCAAGTATGTCTCGCATCCATAACGTTTTTCACATATCTATGTTACGTAAATATGTGAAGGACCCAATCCACGTCATTGAGTTAGAACCAGACGTTATAGCAGAAGATTTAACGTATGAGGAAGTACCTGTTAAGATCCTAGATAAGAAGGAGCAGATCTTACGCTCAAAGGTTATACCTCAAGTTAAGGTTTTATGGAGGAACCAAGATATTGAGGAAATGACCTGGGAGCTAGAATCTGAAATGAAGTCTAGGTATCCATACCTCTTCGAAATGCCAGGTACGTCAATTTCGGGGACGAAATTTCATAAGGAGGGGAGGTTGTAAGACCCCGAATTTATGAAATACAAAATTTAATTTTTCTTCATATATATTTTTCCTGAAACAGTAAATGGTTAAATTGACAAAATTGAAAGTTAAGGATGTTATGTGCAAATTTTATTTTATCGGACAATATTCTTTTTGTCGGGGAATATTCGTTTTGTCGGGGAATATTCGGGCCGTACGACGGCGCCGAAATAACAAATTATTTGTGGACCCCACAACGGAATATTTGTCGGATATAGAAAACGACAGAAGTAACCTTTTTAAATAAAAATAGTCAACGGTGTTAACTGTTAAAATACCGGTGATAAAAGAATAGTAGCATACGGTAATTTATGGTATTTTCTGTAGCACACGGTACTCTACAGTAGCACACGGTATTGCACAGTGTCTCATATTATTGGTCTGATAATTGACACCGTAATTGTTACGCATCATTTCATCAATAATTGTCACTGCATAATATTTTATATTATCAATTCAATTATTGTTGCTACACAGTATTTTGCATTATTGATTCAATAATTGTCATTACACTGTATTTCATATCATCGAGTCAATAATTGTTGGTACACTGTAGTTTAAAATTATTGAATCTAATAATTGTCACAGTAGCAAATACACTATAATTTATATTATTAAATTAATAAAAATATGTAACGTGTTTCTTACATTATTGTGGTAACATTATTTTATATGTTGGACTCACATGAAGAATAAATAAATAAATAAATAAATAAATAAAAAATAAAATAATTAATTTTACTATTTGAAATAGTAACGTGAATAGTGACGTGAATAGTGACGTGAATAGTGACGTGAATAGTACGTGAATAGTAAGAAACATGTGGGACCCATTGTGGGGCCCACATGAAATGTGAGAAATGTGAGAATTTGCTGAAGAGTTGGTGGAGGCTGCGCAGCAGCCTCTGCTGAATTTTTTTCTGTTCACCTACCACGCATAGTAACTTATTTTCTCCTATAAATAGCTTGCTCAGCTGAATAGAAAAATCACACCTAAAACATAAAATTTTTCTATAAGAATTTTATGAGTTTTCTCTGAGAATAGTAAGGTTATTTTGAGAGTTTGAAAGCCAAAAGGAGTGCAGGAATTTTTCAAGTAAGTGTTTTATTAAAGAGTAGTAATTTCATAAATTCCTATTTTTCACGGTATTCACAAATCTTCCTTTAGAAGACTCTTCTTTGAGAAGATTCATTTTTAAAAGCTTTCTTTGGAAGATTTATTTTGGAATATTATTTTAAAAACTATTTTAAAGTTGTTATATTATACTACAAAAATTATGTTAAATATATATAATTTTGATAGTTCATAATATACGAGTTATCATATACTTTGAAATTTATATGTGGTAATTACTAATTATATTAAAAATATATAGGTTGATCAATCTCATTTAAATCAATATCCAGTCACGTGTTAAGGTAAGGGGTATCACTCTTTTCATCATCATAAATGGATATTATTTTCTTTCTTACTTGAAGGGATTATCATTCTTTGATTCTCGAAAATAATATCGTTTCTTTCTTGTGCCATTTATTTCCATGTATTAAATTGTGGGAATAACCTTACGGCGCGGTTTACCGCCTGTTGGTGAATAACCTTTTGTATTCATTCCTTATTAATCTTTGAGAATAACCTTACGGTGCGGATTATCGCCTGTTTGGTGAATAACTCTTCGTGTTCAAATTCTATTAAATTGTGGGAATAACCTTACGGTGCGGATTACGCCTGTTTGGTGAATAACTCTTCGTGTTCAAATTCTATTAAATTGTGGGAATAACCTTACGGTGCGGATTACGCCTGTTTGGTGAATAACTATTCGTATTCAAATTGATGGGAATAACCTTACGGTGCGGATTATCGCCTGTTGGTGAATAACCCTTGTTATTTGTCTCGTGTGGAAATAATTTGTCTACACGAATTATCACATGACACTTTTATTCCATATTCGTAAGTGATATCATTTTCCTTTATACTCATAAGGGATACCATCTTTTTCATCTTCCATTATTCAAACTTACTATGGTAAGGGATATTAATTCCCTTCACCTTTTGTTAATCAAACCTGCTACGGTAAGAGATATTATTTTCTTTCATACACCTAAATCGAAACTTATTATGGAACTATTGCTTCTATAATTCCTGAAAATATTATATGTTCCATAATAGTTGAACTTCATTATTTCAACCGAACCTTCCTATTTTCTGAACATTTCTATTGAACTGTAATCGTTATTCTGAACTATGGATCTTGAATATCATTTTTAAATTTCACTCCACATCATGTTGGCAATTTGGACATTATTTGAATCTGCACAAAGTAAACTTCCGATACTTATTGTTTATCCTGTTCTTCTGTTCATCATTTGTATCACTGTTATTTGTATTAATCATCAAGAATCAAGCTGTTGTGAATATCTGTGGCCGGGGGCACAGATGTGATATAATTGTTGAACAGATGATAGGTTAAAGGCGATATACTAGGTTAAAGGCGATACATCTGTTCGGTGTCTTTTATGACACGTGGTGAATGTTCTCTTTGACCCGTAGTGCAAAGATGAACTGTTGGTTGGTATGATTATGACCAAAGGCTGAATCTGGTATAATCATGACCGTTGGTGCTTTATTGAATATCTTTGGCCCGTAGTGCAAAGATGAACTGTTGATTGGTATGATTATTACCAAAGGCTGAATCTGGTATAATCATGACCGTTGGTGTTATATTAAATGTCTTTGGCCCGTAATGCAAATATGAACTGTTGATCTGCATGATTATGATCAGGAACTGTGAATTTTTATTATCATGACTAATGGTATTTCAGATGATAAAAGTTGATGATATTTTTACAAAAAAGATAAGCGAGTGGACATTATAGTCTGCATTATTCTTCTAATAGATTGCTCATTCCGCTGCTATTATTGATCTGAACGTTATTTAAGAATTTAACTGCAGTTTTTGATATAAACCTTGTAGTCTATTGTATTCTATCAAGAACTCAACTGTTGAAGGCTAATGATAAATTATTCGTCATTATCTTAGTCATGATATTTCTTACTGGGCTATTTGAGCTCACCCTTTCTTTTGTTCCATTGTTTTTCAACAGGAGATGAAAACGTAACGGGGTCTAGCCGGGGGATGGAGTGAGAGTCCGAGGAATAGCTATCATAGTCTTCACGTGTTGTAAAATAGTGTGACAATAATAGTGAAGACTTAGTTGTGTATTATTATTATACACTGTATTGTTGTACGTTGTGCTTTGTTGTAATAATTTTGTTGTAGTCTTTTGACGACTCAAGTTTGGGCTGTGTGGGCTCAGATTTGGGGGCGTCACATGTTGTCCCATTGTACGATGGAAATGATAAGCACACCAGGCTATCTGCACTGACGAAGCTCTTACACTTCAAGAATGAGCATGACTGTAGTGAGAGAGGTTTCAATGAGTTGCTTAGGCTTATCAGCGAGTTCTTACCAAAGGGTCACACTTTGCCCTCAAGTTATTATGAAGTTAAAAAGATGGTAAAGGGTTTAAATTTGGGGTATACAAAGATCGATGCTTCTGAGCAGGATTGCATGTTATATTATGGGACTGACATAGATAAACTGCAGTGTGACATTTGCAACATGCCTCGTTACAAGACAACTAAACGTGGGGGGAAAACTAAGTGTGTGCCTAAAAAACTCTTAAGGTACTTTCCGCTTGCCTCGAGACTTCAGCGTCTATTCATGTCAACCCACACTGCAGTGCATATGACTTGGCATAAAACAAGGGACGTCGTGCCTGGTCAGTTGTCTCACCCCGCAGATAGAGATGAGTGGAAGAAGTTTGATGCAAATTTTTCTCAATTTGCTGAGGAAAGTAGGAATGTCAGGCTTGGCATGACTACGGATGGGTTTTGTCCATTTAATAATTTTAGTCAACCATTCTCTGTGTGGCCAGTGATCATGGTAGCTTACAATCTTCCACCGTCAATGTGCATGAAGGATCCGTATCTGTTCTTGACTTTACTCATACCGGGGAATAAGAGTCTTGCAAAGGACATAAACGTGTATCTTAGGTCGTTAGTCGATGAACTTAAGATGTTGTGGGAGACGGGGGTGTAGACTTATGACAAATCAATAAAGCAAAATTTTCTGATGAAGGCAGCTTTGTTGTGGACTATCACTGATTTTTCGGCACTTGGGATGATCAGTGGGTGGTCAACTCACAGAAAGTTGTCATGTCCAGTTTGTGTGGGGGATGTGCAAGGCACACATCTAACACATGGCCAAAAAATTAGTTTCTTTGGTACTGCTCATAGATTCTTGCCTGCTGATCACAGTTACAGAAAGATGTCGACACAGTTTAATAGAAAAACAGAGAAAAAGGGGGTTGTCGGTCGATTGTCAGGCAGCGAGGTTTTCCGTTGGCTGAACGATCTTAACTTTCCACCACCAGGGAAGGAGCACAGTAAATATAGGGCCCAAGGTTACGGTAAGGCTTATAACTGGACGCATTCGCCCATGTTCTTCGAGTTGCCGTACTGGGAGTCGCTTTCAGTCCGTCACTGTATAGATGTAATGTATACATAAAAGAATGTGTTTGAGAACTTGTTTTACATCATGCTAGATGCGAGTGGTAAAACAAAAGACAACGACAATGCACGGAAAGATCTACAGGCACTTAACATATGGCTTGATTTGTGGCTTCGACATAACAACTCAAAACCTAAAGCTTCATTCTGTTTAACCAAGCAACAAGTGGAAGACATCTGCAAATGGATAAGTGCATTGAAGCTCCCAGATGGATATGCTTCTGATATATGTCGTTGTAGTAAGGTTGAACAGTTGAAAATTACTGGGTTTAAAAGTCATGATTGTCATGTATTCACGCAGAAGTTGATGCCAATTGCATTTCGCGAGATGTTACCCAGAAAAATTGTAGACGCCTTAACCGAACTTTTAAATTTCTTTCGAGATCTATGTTCAACGGTTATAAGGTATACTGACGTGGAGAAAATGGAGAAAAATATAGTCCTGATAATGTGCAAATTAGAAATGATATTTCCTCCGGAGTTTTTTGACTCGATGGAGCATTTGCCTATTCATCTGCCATATGAATTTAAGCATGGAGGACCTGTGTAATATCGATGGATGTATCCGTTTGAGAGGTATTATTGTCTACATTTCTTTTTTGATGATATTCATAACTCATATTCGTAATGTTTGTGAACTTAATTAATGTATTTTAGGTACATGCATCGTTTAAAGCAGAAAGTAAAGAATAAAGCTCGTGTGGAGGGTTCTATTGCTGAATGGTACACGGAGGAAGAGCTTGTCAACTTCAGCTCATTGTATTTTGAAGATGTTGTCAAAACGAAACACAATCGTTTAAGTCGAAATGAGGTCGTCGGAGTCCAACCATTTGTTGATGAGTTAGCTGTATTTTCTTATCCGGCTAAACCATTTGGCCATGAGACGATGACGTACTTAAGCAAAAAAAGATTTGAAAATTGTGTCTACATATGTGCTTCTAAATATGCCCGAAGTATCGTCATACATAACGTAAGTAAATACTATTTATAAAATTTTAATTTTTAATAGCCTAGTCTAAAATTAAATCGTGTTATAACTGTTTCAATGCATTTGAAGACGTAGCATGTGCTTTAAACTCGAGCTTAAATGCAGTACAGTTGGAATCATTCACGACTACAAATTTTCAACAGTGGTTTAAGAGAAGGGTTGCAGAAGACAACAATTATGTGCGTTTTAAAGATGTCATCGAAGGACCTTACAAATTGATTAGTTCATTTCCCGGCTGTATCGTCAATGGGTATAGATTTAATGTCGATGACATAAACGAACCAACTTCAGTCAATTCTGGTATTGTCGTGTTGGGCAGTTGTTACCAAGATTCGGAGTCCAATTATTATGGACGTTTAGAGAAAGTAATTACGCTCAATTATCCCGGGGGTAAAAAGGTAGTTACATTTAAATGTCGCTGGTTTGATACTGAGAAGGGTGTTAAAGTTGATCGTAACAGAATCGTCACAGTAAATATAAAGTCAAAGTTACATTCTGTTGACGTATACGTATTAGCCAGTCAAGGGACTCAAGTTTATTATGCATCTAATGTAGTAAATTGTAAAAGTCACTGGTATACAGTTGTCACAACAAAGACTCGTCCATTTGATGATAGTAATATGTCTGGGACAGATGAGCCATTGCAGGATGATATTAGTAAATCTAGTCAGGTAGTCCTACATAACGACGATTTGTTGGTAGATGTCATTGACGTACCCGATAATGATGATGTCGAGGAAGACCTAGTTGACGATGAAGTCGAGGAAGACGTACCCGATAATGATGAAGTCGAGGAAGACATGGTTAACGACGAAACTGATAATGAAGAAGTCGTGTCAGAATCTGAGAATAACTATGAAAATGATTCTGATGGGTTTGACGACGTATTACATTTAAACTTAAGAAGTGTATTTTATTTAATTAAATTAATTAACTGCATATTAATTGCATTTTATTTTTGTATTTCAATAGTACATTTATGGCTAGGCATAGTTGTAGCGGTCGGTGCGGTGGTGGTCGTGCAGGATCATCTGACGGAACTCAGGGCGGGTCATCATCGTCAGGTAGTAGATTTTCTTAAATATTAATTTGTTTTGCTTACTATTTGTAGGTTATGTTTTGGGAATTGATTTATTAACTTTAATTATTCAATTTTACTTACAGATACTGCTCGACGACGTCCTCGAGGGACGAACCTCAGGTTATTTGGTCGCCCGCCAGCTGTTGCGCATATTGTCCGCGTAGATGTCGACTCTGCGCAATAAGTGTAAAATAGCGTTATGTTAAATTGAATTAATTTATTTTGTAAAACAATAAACATAACTTTGCGTTCTTTGTTTTGTTTTGTAGTATTATGGATCCTGTGGCTAAAGCCACTTTAAACGCCATATGTCTGACACACCTCCCCATTGGCAGCATACGATTTACGCAGTACGCGCAGCATGATGCCTCCTTCATGGATACCGTGTTACATGAATTTCACGTAAGTTATTTTAAATAATTTAAACTGTATACGTACATACTACTTATACATTCAATTTAGTTTTTCTGATAAGTTAGTTCGTTTTCTTAGATTTATTTTAGATATGAGGAGGGCATCTCTCAGGCGACAGGCGACGGTTGTAAGACCCCGAATTTTATGAAATATAAAAATTAATTTTTCTTCATATATATTTTTTCCTGAAACAGTAAGTGGTTAAATTAACGAAATTGAAAGTTAAGGATGTTATGTGTAAATTTTATTTTGTCGGACAATATTCGTTTTGTCGGGGAATATTCGTTTTGTCGGGGAATATTCGGGCCGTACGACGGCGCCGAAATAACTAATTATTGGTGGACCCCACAACGGAATATTTGTCGGATATAGAAAACGATAGAAGTAACCTTTTTAAATAAAAATAGTCAACGGTGTTAACTGTTAAAATACCGGTGATAAAAGAATAGTAGCATACGGTAATTTATGGTATTTTCTGTAGCACACGGTACTCTACAGTAGCACGCGGTATTGCACAGTGTCTCATACTATTGTTCTGATAATTGACACCGTAACTGTTACGCATCATTTCATCAATAATTGTCACTGCATAATATTTTATGTTATCAATTCAATAATTATTGTTACACAGTATTTTGCATTATTGATTTAATAATTATCATTACACTGTATTTTATATCATTGAGTCAATAATTGTTGTTGCACTGTTTTTAAAATTATTGAACCTAATAATTGTCACAGTTGCAAATATACTGTAATTTATATTATTAAATTAATAATAATCTGTAACGTGTTTATTACATTATTGTTGTAGCATTATTTCATTTTATATGTTGGACCCACAGGAAAAATAAAAAAAAAAATTTATTTTTCAAAAGTTACTATTCACTCCCGGAATTTACTATTCATTCCCGGAAAAATTACTATTCACTGACGGAAGTCACTGTTCATCTCGGGGGAAGTTACTGTTCATCTACCGACAAAAATTACTGTTCATTACTGTTCACTTTTTGAAAATTTTAAAGTTACTGTGCAAGTATTGAAAATTTTTAAAAACGTTTGCGCAGCCTCTGCTGAATTTTTTTTTTTTTAGTTCACCTACCACGCATAGTAACCTCTTTTCTTCTATAAATAGCTTGCTCAGCTTAATAGAAAAATCACACCTAAAACATAAAAGTTTTCTATAAGAATTTTATGAGTTTTCTTTGATAATAGTAAGGCTATTTTGAGTGTTTGAAAGCCAAAAGGAGTGCAGGAATTTTTCAAGTAAGTCTTTTATTAAAGAGTAGTAATTTTATAAATTCTTATTTTTCACGGTATTCACAAATCTTCCTTTAGAAGACTCTTCTTTGAGAAGATTTATTTTTAAAAGCTTTCTTTGGAAGATTTATTTTGGAATATTATTTTTAAAACTATTTTAAAGTTGGTATTTTATACTACAAAAATTATGTTAAATATATATAATTTTGATAGTTCATAATATATGAGTTATCATACACCTTGAAGTTTACATGTTGTAATTACTAATTTTATTATAAATATATAGGTTGATCAATCTCATTTAAATCAATATCCAGTCACGTGTTAAGGTAAGAAATGTCATTTGTTTTTACACTCTTGAATTTGCTACGGTAAGGGATATTATTTTCTTTCATACTCCTGAACCGAAACTTATTATGGAACTATTGCTTCTATAATTCCTGAAAATATTATATGTTCCATAATAGTTGAACTTCATTATTTCAACTGAACCTTCCTATTTTCTGAATCTTTCTATTGAACTGTAACCGTTATTCTGAACTGAGAATCTTGAATAACATTTTTAAATTTCACTCCACATCATGTTGACAATTTGGACATTATTTGAATCTGCACAAAGTAAACTTCCGATACTTATTGTTTATCCTGTTTCTTCTGTTCATCAATTGTATCACTATTATTTGTACTAATCATCAAGAATCAAGCTGTTGTGAATATCTGTGGCCGGGGGCACAGATGTGATATATTTGTTGAACAGATGATAGGTTAAAGGCGATATATTAGGTTAAAGGCGATACATCTGTTCGGTGTCTTTTATGGCACGTAGTGAAAGTTCTCTTTGGCCCGTAGTGCATAGATGAACTGTTGTTTGGTATGATTATGACCAAAGGCTGAATCTGGTATAATCATGACCGTTGTTGTTATATTGAAAGTTCTCTTTGGCCCGTAGTGCATAGATGAACTGTTGTTTGGTATGATTATGACCAAAGGCTGAATCTGGTATAATCATGACCGCTGGTGCTATATTGAATGTTCTCTTTGGCCCGTAATGCATAGATGAACTGTTGATTTGCATGATTATGACCAGGAACTGTGAATTTGTATTATCTTGACTAATGGTATTTCAGATGATAAAAGTTGATGATGTTTTTACGAAAAAGAGAAGCGCGTGGACATTATAGTCTACATTATTCTTCTAATAGATTGCTCATTCCGCCGCTATTATTGATCTGAACATTGTTCAAGAATTTAACTGCAGTTTTTGATATACACCTTGTATTCTGTTGTATTCTATCAAGAACTCACATGTTGAAGGCTAATGATAATTTATTCGTCATTATCTTAGTCATGATATTTCTTACTGGGCTATTTGAGCTCACCCTTTTGTTCCATTATTTTTCAACAGGATATGAGAACGTAGCTGGGTCTAGCCGGGGAATGGAGTGGGAGTCCGAGGGATATCTATTATAGTCTTCACGTGTTGTAAAATAGTGTGGCAATAATAGTGAAGACTTAGTTGTGTATTATTATACACGGTATTGTTGTACGTTGTGCTTTGTTGTAATAATTTTGTTGTAGTCTTTTGACGACTCAAGTTTGGGCTGTGTGGGCCTAGATTTGGGGGCGTCACAGTTGGCATCAGAGCTTAGGGATATGGTCTTTAATGGAGATCTGGGGTTAAAACTAGGAGGGGAGATACGGATAGAATCAATCACTAGTGTGTCCCACCTAAATTAGATTTTGTTATCTAACGAATCGATTTGAATGTAGGAACAGGAAGTGATGAGTCAGTTTGTTTGAACTAACAATTATTTTGTGACCACAGTTTAGTATGGCATCTGGAAATCAGGAGGATAACTTTGAAATGCCCGGTACGTCAATTTCGGGAACGAAATTTCATAAGGAGGAGAGGTTGTAAGACCCCGAATTTTATGAAATATAAAAATTAATTTTTCTTCATATATATTTTTTCCTGAAACAGTAAGTGGTTAAATTAACGAAATTGAAAGTTAAGGATGTTATGTGTAAATTTTATTTTGTCGGACAATATTCGTTTTGTCGGGGAATATTCGTTTTGTCGGGGAATATTCGGGCCGTACGACGGCGCCGAAATAACTAATTATTGGTGGACCCCACAACGGAATATTTGTCGGATATAGAAAACGATAGAAGTAACCTTTTTAAATAAAAATAGTCAACGGTGTTAACTGTTAAAATACCGGTGATAAAAGAATAGTAGCATACGGTAATTTATGGTATTTTCTGTAGCACACGGTACTCTACAGTAGCACGCGGTATTGCACAGTGTCTCATACTATTGTTCTGATAATTGACACCGTAACTGTTACGCATCATTTCATCAATAATTGTCACTGCATAATATTTTATGTTATCAATTCAATAATTGTTGTTACACAGTATTTTGCATTATTGATTTAATAATTGTCATTACACTGTGTTTTATATCATTGAGTCAATAATTGTTGCTGCACTGTTTTTAAAATTATTGAACCTAATAATTGTCACAGTTGCAAATATACTGTAATTTATATTATTAAATTAATAATAATCTGTAACGTGTTTATTACATTATTGTTGTAGCATTATTTCATTTTATATGTTGGACCCACAGGAAAAATAAAAAAAAAATTTTATTTTTCAAAAGTTACTATTCACTCCCGGAATTTACTATTCATTCCCGGAAAAATTACTATTCACTGACGGAAGTCACTGTTCATCTCGGGGGAAGTTACTGTTCATCTACCGACAAAAATTACTGTTCATTACTGTTCACTTTTTGAAAATTTTAAAGTTACTGTGCAAAGTTACTGTGCAAGTATTGAAAATTTTTAAAAACGTTTGCGCAGCCTCTGCTGAATTTTTTTTTTTTTTAGTTCACCTACCACGCATAGTAACCTCTTTTCTCCTATAAATAGCTTGCTCAGCTTAATAGAAAAATCACACCTAAAACATAAAAGTTTTCTATAAGAATTTTATGAGTTTTCTTTGATAATAGTAAGGCTATTTTGAGTGTTTGAAAGCCAAAAGGAGTGCAGGAATTTTTCAAGTAAGTCTTTTATTAAAGAGTAGTAATTTTATAAATTCCTATTTTTCACGGTATTCACAAATCTTCCTTTAGAAGACTCTTCTTTGAGAAGATTTATTTTTAAAAGCTTTATTTGGAAGATTTATTTTGGAATATTATTTTTAAAACTATTTTAAAGTTGGTATTTTATACTACAAAAATTATGTTAAATATATATAATTTTGATAGTTCATAATATATGAGTTATCATACACCTTGAAGTTTACATGTTGTAATTACTAATTTTATTATAAATATATAGGTTGATCAATCTCATTTAAATCAATATCCAGTCACGTGTTAAGGTAAGAAATGTCATTTGTTTTTACACTCTTGAATTTGCTACGGTAAGGGATATTATTTTCTTTCATACTCCTGAACCGAAACTTATTATGGAACTATTGCTTCTATAATTCCTGAAAATATTATATGTTCCATAATAGTTGAACTTCATTATTTCAACTGAACCTTCCTATTTTCTGAATCTTTCTATTGAACTGTAACCGTTATTCTGAACTGAGAATCTTGAATAACATTTTTAAATTTCACTCCACATCATGTTGACAATTTGGACATTATTTGAATCTGCACAAAGTAAACTTCCGATACTTATTGTTTATCCTGTTTCTTCTGTTCATCAATTGTATCACTATTATTTGTACTAAAAATCAAGAATCAAGCTGTTGTGAATATCTGTGGCCGGGGGCACAGATGTGATATATTTGTTGAACAGATGATAGGTTAAAGGCGATATATTAGGTTAAAGGCGATACATCTGTTCGGTGTCTTTTATGGCACGTAGTGAAAGTTCTCTTTGGCCCGTAGTGCATAGATGAACTGTTGTTTGGTATGATTATGACCAAAGGCTGAATCTGGTATAATCATGACCGTTGTTGTTATATTGAAAGTTCTCTTTGGCCCGTAGTGCATAGATGAACTGTTGTTTGGTATGATTATGACCAAAGGCTGAATCTGGTATAATCATGACCGCTGGTGCTATATTGAATGTTCTCTTTGGCCCGTAATGCATAGATGAACTGTTGATTTGCATGATTATGACCAGGAACTGTGAATTTGTATTATCTTGACTAATGGTATTTCAGATGATAAAAGTTGATGATGTTTTTACGAAAAAGAGAAGCGCGTGGACATTATAGTCTACATTATTCTTCTAATAGATTGCTCATTCCGCCGCTATTATTGATCTGAACATTGTTCAAGAATTTAACTGCAGTTTTTGATATACACCTTGTATTCTGTTGTATTCTATCAAGAACTCACATGTTGAAGGCTAATGATAATTTATTCGTCATTATCTTAGTCATGATATTTCTTACTGGGCTATTTGAGCTCACCCTTTTGTTCCATTATTTTTCAACAGGATATGAGAACGTAGCTGGGTCTAGCCGGGGAATGGAGTGGGAGTCCGAGGGATATCTATTATAGTCTTCACGTGTTGTAAAATAGTGTGGCAATAATAGTGAAGACTTAGTTGTGTATTATTATACACGGTATTGTTGTACGTTGTGCTTTGTTGTAATAATTTTGTTGTAGTCTTTTGACGACTCAAGTTTGGGCTGTGTGGGCCTAGATTTGGGGGCGTCACAACGGTGTTATTATTGCACATGTCGCGAAGAACTACACCGACTAGTTGTACGAGATGAGACATAGGGCTGCCCAGACAGTTGTAGACTAGCCCGGGACTACTATTCGAGACCATCAGCCCCCTATTATCTCAGATGCAGCATGGGAGGTCATGTGTACTCATTGGGATGCTGACGACTTCAAAAAAAATCAGAACAAATGAAGAAAAATAGTAGCCAGCTCTGAGTAGTACATACTACGGGTTCGCGGTCATTTAAAGAAGTAAAATCGGTATGTATATATTTAATTTACTTTAATATTCTAATAAAAATATATACTAAATAAATGATAAATTAAAATTTTATTTGTTAGGTCATGGGCGGTGAGTTGGGACGACCTCCTACCATGATCGAGTTCTGGGATAGAGCCTACACGCCAAAGAAATGTAGTATGTCACAGGCAGCTGCAGCTATACGGGTAAGAGTTTTTATAAAGTTATGTATTAATTAGAATCATGCACTTAATTAAATGAGTCAATAAACTATCATATACACAATAAATTTGCAGGACCGATTTCAGAGCCTTCGGGACAAACGTGTAGCTGAGTTGTAGGCTGCTAGGGGAGATTCTACCATCCCTTCGTCCGACGTTAGCTTATCTAGGGATGAGGAGATGGCTCTTTGGATCGCGCCTCAAGATCCCCCTAGTAGCACTACGAGCAGATATCGAGTGTTAGGGTTGCCGAGGGTGCCAGCATATACATTGGCCGGAGGTATTTATTGTAGTATGTTGCTCATTAATTCAAAATTTATATTGATATTTCATTTTTTTTGTGTTATATTTAATGTTGCAGGTTCTAGCCAGCGTTCGAGAGGACGTGTTGGACAATCTCATACGGGCGCTAGCTTGGACGACGCGTTGTTCCAGCGGGTTATAGCGGCTTCGGATGGTGACTACCCTGTTGTTGGAGGCTTTTGGCCCGATGTTGACTCTGTAGCAACCCGAAATATTTTAATATAAAAAATGAAATTATTGACAGTAATTATAAATTTATGGGTGATTAATTAAATCAGTGTATGATGACTTAGGTATATAATTATATGTTGATATAAGTAAAGGAATTAAAGGAAGGTTCAGTTAATGGGTTGATTAAATTAATGGATTAACCTATGTTGTTTAATATCAAAGTTGATATGATAAATGAGCTATTAGATGATTTAAAACTTGTTAAATAACGAGTTAAATTGGAGGAATAAATTAATTAATGTGGTTATTAATTAATGAGAATGTGTAACCAAGATGGTTCGTATGGAATTCTCGTGAATTGGAATAGACCAATGGGAGGAGAGTAAAACTTACCATAAATGGAAAGTTAGAAAGTTTCTATAAGTGAAGAGTTAGGAGAATTTGAAAATTGACCAAGCTACTCTTGGCAAGCTGATTAATAACTTTGGTGTTATAAAAGGGAGGAAATGTTCAAAATGTCATTGACTAAGAAAGGGCAAAATGGTCAAATAGTCAAAGATCGACTAAAGTTAGTCAACAACCCGAACTTGAGTTCGGGATGAAATTTGGAAACGCGGACTGCACCGTTGAGTCCGGAACGTCGAACTTAGCTAGAAGAGACGATAAACACAATTTGGTGTCGAGGTTGACTTTTGGTCAAAGTCAACCATTTGACTTATAAAGGTAAAAAGTCAGCATTTGAGTTTGAAGAAGAATTTTGAGAAACGGACATCACCATTGCGACGAGAACGTCGAATTTAGTAAGCATGGACTGTAAACACGATATGTGTTCCGGTTGACTTTTTGGTCAAAGTTACCGTTTGACTTTTTAGGAAAAAAATGTCAAACTTAAAGTTCGGAAGTGAATTTAAAGAAACGGATGTTACCATGACGTCAGGAACGTTGAAATTAGTAGGAATTGACTGTAATATTAAAATTTTGATTTTTCGGGTCAAACAGTCAATGAGCGGATCAGATAATTAAAAGTGGAATCCAAAAAATTATAAATCTCCAGATTTTTGGAGTGGCGCCAGCTGGTTCTCAGATTTTTAGTGGGTGAATATTTAATTAAGCCACTTACTCATTATCCTAATGTAATCTAGGCAACCAAACATTTTTTTTACACATTATCTCCATCTTGGTTATTTAATTAGCTAAACCACTTTATTGCAAGCCTTATCAGCATTTGAGAGAATGAGAGAGTACTCACGGGTTGCTAAAGAAGTGAGAGAGAGAGTGTGCTCACGGGAAGAAGAGAAAGAGAAGGGAGAAGAATAGGAAATCAAGAAGAAGTAATGAAGCTTCAAAGGTATAAATCACTAAACCCTTGAATTAATCTTTAATTTCTTGGGTATATAATGGGTGTTACTGAAATTAATGATTTTAGATCATGATTAACCTTGTGGGTAATGGTCTAACCAAGAATTTTCATGAATTTATTAGATGATTCACGGATTAAATTAAATGAAAGAAAGTTGAAGAACTCATTTCGCAGAAAGTTGTGAGTTGTGTTGCTATTATTGTGAGATTTTTATAAAATCGAGTTTTTGGAGTTAGAGAGTGGGTGATATATCATATTAAAGCTATGGTCGTAAGCTACAAGTAGAAATTTTTAGATTACGGAAATTCTTTGTGGTTTGGGCGTAGTGACTGAAAGAAGCAGGCTGGGTCGGGCGAATTTTAGTCTGCCCAGCGAACTGCAGCGAATTTTAACCTTGTAAAAATTGTAGAAAATCATGTCTTTGGAATTTAAAGTTGGTGTAAACTACAAAGTTGTAGATATGGAAGTTATCTAGAAGTACCAAAAATATTTAACCATTTTATGGAGTATATCATTTTTGAACGAATTAATGTTGGGTGACTGTCTTGGAGATTTCATTCTCTAGACAGGTTGTGAAAATCGTTAAATCTGTGTTGTTTGGTATATTGGATGAAGTAAAGATATAAACGAGATTTAAAGTAGACTTCATAAGGTTTCATTTGATATAAAGTTGATCAAAAACGGATATGTAACGAAAAAGTTATGATTTTTTTTGTGAACTAGTGTCTGACTGCCAGTTTGTTCTCGGGACAATTTTTTTAACCTAGCTATTCTTTGAGGTGTACAGCCTAGTGTGTACCGAATTAGATTCTCAAACCTAAACAAAAGTTGTAGATCTCGAAGTTATGAAGATATGTCAAGAATGAATGACATTAAAATTCTTTATATATTATTTTATATGAATTTTACCGTAAAACAGGTCGGGACAAAAAGTAAGATGTCACTCACTATTTTGAGTGGGTTGTTTTGGAACTTTTTGAGTTTGAGTAATTTGGGGTTTATGACGCATATGGATGTAGCTAGAATATGTTATGGATATATCATTGTCCAAAGTTG
This sequence comes from Hedera helix, assembly GCA_947179155.2. Classification (NCBI taxonomy): domain Eukaryota; kingdom Viridiplantae; phylum Streptophyta; class Magnoliopsida; order Apiales; family Araliaceae; genus Hedera; species Hedera helix. The sequence continues at coordinate 10,326,901 of OX359279.1, forward strand.
AGCCAATTCCGAATGGGGACGAAGAAGTTTTGAATTAACTAAGCTTTAAATAAAATTCGTGGCATTGACATTGCGAATTAGCAACAACGTAATGAAATCAATTTGGAAACAGATTAAAGATTAGTTAACTAATCTAAAACAAGATGGAATTTTAAAAACTTAAGATCTTAAAGATATAAAGTTGGTTAATGATTAATGATTAAATAATTTAACTTAGAAATGAATGAATATTTGAATGGAAATGTGTAAATACATTATGTGTAATAGCTTTGTGATAACTTGAATTACGCTATATAGGTATTACATGGAGCGATAAAATCATGAGTTAGTATAAGCGACCAAATTTGGAGGTTTGATAAGCATAAAGGGAATAACGCAAGCAAGGCAAGTTTTTCAGGATTTGTTGCTATGTGTAATGTTATGCTACCATTTCATATTTAAACTGTGGATATGAAGATATATCTATGTTATTTGTGTTCTGTGAAATCATTGTAATATGATTATATGTGAAGAATGTGCAAAGCATGAATTACAATTACATGTGAAGTATGTATCAAATACGAAACATGATTTTAAATGCGATATATAAAAATTGTGAGGCATGTATGAAATGTGACGTATGTGCTATGTGATAACTGTTAAACTTGCTGAGCCGTCGTGCTCATCCTTGCTTTAAATTAATATTTTCAGCGAAATAACTGAAGAAATTCCGGAAGACACTAGATTATGGAAGATGGATATTGCAAGGTTGTTAAAATGATATTCAATGTAATTATTTTGACATTTGAACTTGTTGTTGTTCAGTTAGTAAAGCTTTTAGCTATGATAAACAATCTGTAAATGTTACGAGATCTGAACGAACGAGTAAATAGGAATTTATTGCACAAATTATGAAGTTAAATTATGAGCTAGAATTACTCATATTGTTGCAAAGAAAATGAATTAAGTTGTAATAAATTTTGGTAAAATGAATAAAGGATATTCATTATGAAAATAAATTGTATACTTTACATTTTATCAATGTAAACTTATACAAATGAAATATTTTAAGTAAATTAGCATATGTCAAGATTACGGTATGCTGAAATAATGAATTCAAGAGGTTGATTTTGGAATGTAGGATGCTATATTAGATATATGACATGTTGAATTGGAAATTCAGGATGCTGAAATAGGAAAACAGCTTGCTGTTTTGGTTTTCCAGCTTGCTGTTTTGGTTTTCAGCTTGCTGAATCATGTATTTAGCTTACCAGATTATAAAGAATAACTTATAGAAGTAAAGATTAAATATTAAATCATAATATATATGATTTTGTGAGTTAAGAAAATATGTAAAGATTAAAATTCTAAAACGAATTGATGTGGCAAGTTAATAAGTTGGGTAGTAAGCAAGGTTGCTAACCTTTGAGATAGATTTGTTGTAATCCTATAAAGGTTAATTCACTTGATTTATGTAAGGATATTTTGTAATAAATTTAATTACTTAATGTCTTTAAGTTGTATTTATAGAGTTAAATGTTAGCATTCGAGGTTTATAGTAAAGACTAAGGAACAAGAAATGCTTAATGACTTAGTAGAATTGAAGTTATAATTTGGTAATAATTTTGCCATTGGGATTGATAATGGATATCAAGCTTGATTTGAATCCCTTAGATGTAAAGTTTTGGGAAAGATATGTTGTGGTAATATTCTTTATTGGAGACCATGTTCTTGAAATAAAAGATGAACCTATGATAGACGAGTGCTAATATTATTGGACTCGATCGGATAGTAAAAGCCAAGGTATTATTATAATGGCTTATTGTTGGAGTGTGAGTTTTTGTGTACTCACAATTACTGTGGTAAACTGATCATGATATATATGATCTTGAGGTCAAGGAAACTAATGTAAATATTTCGATTCAGGGGAATTAAACAAGATTTTAATAGTTTTCAAATAAACTAGTTTTATCAATTAATATATTGAGTTTTAGCAGCATTAAATTATTAAATGTTGTAGTTATTCAGTGAAGGTCGTGCGTAACGACCGGGGGTCGCCCATGGTCAGTAAGGGAATTCTCGGGGCGTTACAGACTCAGCGCCCGACTGCACAGGTATTTTGTTCAATTTAAGTTGTATATTCTGCAATAATTATTTAACTATGAATTTTTATCTCAAGTACGGACTAATGACTGATATTTGTAATTGTATTAACAGGATGATAATTTCGAGCATGCTGGCGATGCCGATCACGAGCGGGGGGGGGGTGACAACGATGATTTTCATACACCACAGCAGAACCCTCGATCTCTGGGCGATGATTCTTTGTAAATTATAATTTAGTTGTAATTAATTTAACTTAATTGATTGTAATTTATCGTTATTTGGTTTAGTTTTGTAAAGTACGATAATTTATTTTATAATGTGTCGTCGTTTATATTTATATCAAGTGTGTGAACATAAAGAATGGATTGTTGCTGTGTTGTTGGGATAAAGCAGGTTTGCAGGTACAAAAAATGTGGTTTTAAAACCTGGCATTGAAAAAGCAAAAAGAACCTTTAAAAAAAATCTTGTATTTCCAATGGAATTTGGTATTTACGACAGAATTTCCGTCAGAATTATTGCATTAAATTATTAATTTTCTAATTACCGGAAGGACTATTACCGACGGAATAAATTTATTACGACGGAATTTCCGTCGAAATTAAGTACTTATATTCGACGGATTGACTGATTTTCTGACGGAATTTCCGTCGAAGATATAATTCAAATGCCGACGAAATTATTTATTTTCGACGGAATTTATTCTGTCGGGTATATGATAATTACGACGAAAATTCCGACGAGAGAAATACGTCGGGGATTTATTTATTTTCGACCGAATTTTCGACAAAATTAATTCCGATGCGGTTATTTTCGTCCGAATCGTCGACCGAACTTTCCGTCGGGAATATTCTAATTCCGACAAAATAGGTTTATTTCTGATGGAAATTTCCGTCGGAATTAGGCCTTTTTCTTGTAGTGTACATTTTTCTTATTGTTCATGAATAACAACAATATTATAATTGCTAGATAATCATTTATTTATAATTTTACAACATCTCTTTCTATTCCAGAATCGCAATCTTTATACAATCCTAGTATGTCTTAATATCATACATGATACGACATTCTATTACAATCAATTTGAGTATTTAACACTTACATAACATACCAACTAAGTCTTATACTACACCATCAATTACTTGTCCAATTCGGACTGATATCCACAACAGACATTTAGATCTTCAGTGAAAGTAATATGTTTTCCTGTTCCTTGATCTTTATCGAAAATTTTGAATAACTTGCACTATCTGAAAATGTTGGTTTAAGCAAGAGTGAGCATGACGGCTCAGCAAGTTTAACAGTTACACATAACACATTACATGTTTCATATAATATACATGCTTTGTATTTTATTCTTACATCAAACTTTTCATATTAATAATACTTCATACATCTTATGCATCACATACAATAATCAACTAGCACTTAGCAAATTATGCTTCATTCTTGTACATAGTTTTCATGTAGTCATACCACATGTTGCTCATCTACCACAAACATCATCAATATATCTTCATATTATCAATTTAAATCACATTATAGCATATTAATGCACATAGGAGCAAGTTCTGAAAAACTTGTCTGGTTTGCTTTTACCATTTACACTTATTTGCGTCTTTCGTTCAACCTATAATTTATATATAAAATCAACATAATCATTAGTTACAATGACTATTAATTAATCTTAACTTTAGACCTTAACTTCAAATTATTAATTAACTCTTTAGTTGTCCGACAAATGAATATTTACGTTCCGGACAAAAACCCTAGCCCAACAAACCTAGTTGGACATGTTAGTAAACTTAACCAACTCACACCTTCACTATACGTTCTTCGTACGACTTACTTTTTATAAGTTGTCTAAAATTTAGTCACAAATTGACTATTTACATCGGTTTAATTTAATTAAACATTATTCTTTTACATAACTTAATGATTCGGACATTTAATAATGTACCAAATATTTCAAAATATTATCTACATTTGATAATATACAACTATATTCAAATACTACTAACCATTTAATAATATTCTAATCTCTTACTAATATTATTAATTATTTAATAATATTTTAATCATTTATTAATATTATTAACCATTTAATAATATTTTAATCTCTTACTAATATTATTAATCATTTAATAATATTTTAATCATTTATTAATATTATTAACCATTTAATAATATTTTAATCATTTCTTAATATTATTAACCATTTAATAATATTTTAATCATTTACAAATATTATTCACAATTTGATAATATTTTAATCATTTACAAATATTATTCACCATTTGATAATATTTTAATCTCTTATTAATATTATTAACCATTTCATAATATTTTAATCACTTCTTAATATTATTAATCATTTAATAATATTTTAATCACTTATTAATATCATTAATTATTTAATAACATTTTCATCATGTACTAATGTTATTAACCATTTAATAACTTTTTAATCATATACTAATGTTATTGATCATTTAATAATATTTTAGTAATGTTCAAATAATACCAATAGTTAACTTTTTAATAATGTTAACATTGGTCTTTATTTTATACATTTAACTACCAATTAGCCACTAATAGACTTTATATAAATTGGTTTAATATTCAAACACATTCATTTTACAAGTTTATCTTATATTTTAAGTCCCTAACGCTGTTTCGCTTAGACTTTTCGTTAACCGACAAGTTAAACCGGAGTTCCAAATTGATAAAATATTAAAATATCAAAATTTTGACTTTTTAGCACTATATCAGCGCTGGCGGAGCTGGTCTTAGGCTTATTCTAGAGCCGGCGGCGCTCAAAGCAGAATGTCCGAGCGATGGCGGCGCTCGTTTTGACTACCCGGACCTCTTTTACTAAAACTGTCATAACTTATTCATTTCAAAATATTTTGGGGTGATTCTTAAGTCCGTTCTCATCAGAATTTCCCCCTCTACAACTTCTCTTTATATCACAAATCCAAATTCCGAACAGAACTAGACTAAAAACTACTCACAAGGACAAAGTGAAAACTAAAATCACAAATCCTTGGTTTTAATTGTTCAAACTTGAATAACATAAACTCTACACATCCAAATGACACCAACTTAGTGTTGTTGTCTTCCTAACTTTTTGTGTTACAACATTTCATGGTTCAATCACATTTTTGAAAATGTTTTGACAAGAAACTTAAGATCGAACCATTTAGAATTTTACCGGTAAATCGTTATATGGACTTTCCTTCTAATTCTTTGCGTACCACCCATACAAATACATGTATTAACTATATCAAACTATGAATATACCTATATATCATAGTTTTAAACTTCTAGAGCAACAAAATAACTTTTGATCGGTTAAAAATATATTTTGACCATAGAAAAACATATATAGACCATAAAAATGAACTAAAGAAGGTTTAGAACACTTTTGAACCTTTTATACATAGATGCTCTTTTTCCTCTTGGTATGAACTTAGCTTGTGACTCCTCATTGACTATCCTCTAGCAATATCCTTGGTGATTCTCAATCTCACAAAGGTTTGCTTACTTTTTCTCTAGAGCTTCTCTCTTTTCTCTCTTGTTGCTCTAGCAAAATGTCTAACAAACATAACACATAGGTGAAACACTCTATATATAACACTTCCTTAATCACCATCAACTCTTACTAATCAACTAACATTGATCAAATTAGGACTAATCAAGGCTTATTATAGCATGGAATGACTACTTGATAGACACTTTGATTGACCATATGAATGACTAGGGTGGTTGGGAAGTAGTTGAACCATTTTGCACTCAAAATTCATCCAACAAGCAAGTTTTATATCCATGTGGGCCCCAAAATTAGGGATTGCTCTATAATTATACCAATTTGGCTTTATTTTTATGTCTTATATATTCATATATACATATTCACCAACATCTATATACACCTATACATACATACATATATATATATATATATATATATATCTATATATATATATATATTGACCAATTTTTGACTTCATTTAGGCTCCACTTTGGACTTAGGAATTAAATATATTGGGTTCATTCATTTAATTTGATTGAGCTCAATTTATTTATTATATTGGGCTAACATTAACTACCCTATGTTATATTTAATTAAAGCAAGCATTGGGTTAGTTTAATTAATTATATGGACTAATGTTTAATTAATTACATGGACTACTAGGTTAATTTATTAGACCTAGTTTAATATCTCATTTGGACTTATAATATAATCCAATTAGACTTGCTTTAAATTATTCTACAACTAGGGTTATTCAATTAACTCTACATTAGTTAATTCTCTACACTCAACCAAATTTCCTAATACTTTGACTATCAATTGACTTTTTAAATGTTTGGGCTACATAGTTTATTTTTCATTGGACTCTCTTATTTAAATTGTTTGGGCTACCCAACACAACTCACACATCTTACATAACTTGGGCTAGGTAATTTATTTAATTGGACTTATCTTAATTACCTATTGGACTATAACATTTGGGCTTATTATTTAATTACCCACCTTCATGCAAGTATTCCCATATTGGGTTAACATCTATAATCCTTTTGAGCTAGTCCACTAGTAGTAATTAAATTACTTGGACTCTTCATGAGGCTAAATCCATAAATTTATTTGGACCTCTATATAAATTACCAACAAGACTTTCAACAATTAACACATTGGACTTGTTTTAAATTCACTTTTGAATCCTATATATCCACTTAATAATTAAGTTAATTACTTAATTAATTACTTCTCATTATTGTCATTCAAGACAATCATTCTAGTTTTACAATAACTTTAAATCATAACTAATATAATTAACTTAATTAATTATATTTCATGAATTTTCTTTTTACTTCATATTTAAACTAATTAATTTATTAGCTTAATTAAGTATTAATTTACTCACATTCTTATTTGGCTAACAAGCACGCTTTAGGTATATATATCCACCTTCACTTCTCAATTGAATTTATTCACTTAATAAATTCTCTACATGCATCATTAAAATATTCTCACATTTAGTTTCTAACAAATAACTTATGTTAAATAAAATGTTTACCCATGTTCTACACATCTCACTTCTCCAACTTTAGGTTTTAAACCATAACCTTTAATTAATTCATTTAAAATCTTATCTACAAATCTTGTAAATATCTGGGATATTACAAATCCACTAATAAAATTAATGAATTAATTCCCTCATTATTTAATTTATTTCCGTTTGGCATAATATAATATATTAAGTCATTACATAAATATATTACATTTATATGTAATATACTAAAATAATGAGTTTAGTTAACTCAATCATTTTTATTAAAATAAAAATATATACACTAATTCACTATTCTAATTACGCGAATTAATCGCCTCATTTATGAGATTTAATTCATAATAAATCCATTGTCGTTCAAGGCTTTAATATTCAAATTATATTATTTTATAATATAATTTCAACTTAATTCCAATTAATTAATATTAATTAATTAATTTTCTTAGCTCCCATATTTCATTTTCTTGATTATTTCAAATTAAATAATTTAATAGTTTAATTAACTATTAAATTCTCATTTTTCCAATATATGTAATATTTCACACACACACACACACACACACACACACACACACACACACACACACACACACACACATATATATATATATATAATCCTTCCCATAATTCACATATTTCAAAATATAGATATATCATATATATTTTTATTCATTCGACCTGCTTTGTCTCATAATAAGAATTTTATTTATTAAATTCTTATTTTAATATTATTTAAAATACATTCAAAAATTCGGGTTGTCACCTAGGATATTATATTCTCCCCTCCTTATAAGGATTCCGTCACCGAAATCATTTAATACATATCTAATTAAATAGATATGTTTAATTCTCCTTATTTTATCTTTCATCTACTACGTAACTTCTTCTTCAGCATAATGTCTCATATTACATTCACAGAAGGTATTACTTTATTCTATAATACTTGCTATTTCTTGTAAATTATCTGAACATGAATCTTCTCATAACTTGAATCTTCATCCATCCGTATCAATTGGTAATCCATTATATACTTGTAATTAGATTTATACAGTCCTGATACCAAAACATAAAATACATTTCGTATATGCTCTGTCGCTGGAGATAAGGTCACTTCATATGTCACCTTCTTTACTCTTCTCAAAATTATCTTGGACTTAATTTTCTGTTACTTCCGAATCATATTTTTCCTTCTAGGGAAACACTTTCAACCTCCGACTTTCTATCTTGCTTAAGTTATTCTGCATATATATACCTATATTTTTATTTCTACATTTTTCGTCGATCTTAAGCCGCTATGAGTCTTCCTCGTATGATTTTGATGACATCTACAGTTTGCTACACCAATTCTGGTCCGAATAGTTGTCGCCCTCAAACTTTGTCCCAGCGTAGTGGAGTTCTGCAATTTCTGCCATTTAATATTATGTAAGAAGGCATTCCATTGCTAGCTTGATAGATGTTACTGTACACAAACTTTGTCAATGATAGATGATTATTCTAGTTACCCTTGAATTTCATAACATAAGCTTTACGCATATCCTCCAAAGTTTGAATTGTTCCATTGCTCCGTCCATCCGTTTGAGGATGATACACAGTGCTCTTTCTTCCTAAGCTCATAATGGCTCTATCTCTTACTTGAACAATCACAAAATCTTTCTTTATCTTCTTTATCCATGTTTGAGTCTCAATTAGCTCAACGGTTCCCTTAAATTTGGGAAATCCAATTTTCTTAAAATTCTTAAGTTCTTTCAAGAACTACTCTACAATTATATTACTCTACGGTCGCCTTGTTCTTCGATCCTTTTACTCTACGAACGTCTTAAAATTGTGTTACTCTACTGTTGTCTTACACTATTTCAATCATTTTCATTCTATAATGATTGTTTTACTGTACGATCCTTTCATTCTATGATCATCTTATTCAACGATCATCTAATCATTTCACTAAGATTGTCTCACTCTACGATCTTCTAGCACCATACAATTTTCATGCTGCTGCATAAACACGTACCAAAAACTTCATCATTTTTCTCTAGCTATGATTTTCTTCTTAGCGTTCTATAAAATATAACACGGTATTATTATTATTGAGTTATATATCCCAACCATAATACCACATCTCAATACCTTTCTTAAATACATCTTGCAATAATATGCATTATAACTAGCACATCGCACTTTAACATCATTTATTTTCTACAGAACATCTACTTTAATATTATCATCTCTTCCTATTTATATTTCCTAAATCAGGTACCTCCTAATTCTTCTTCCTTATATTTCTTTTCCATCACACTAAGATCCTTCTCTGGATCTTCTTTTATTTTTTAATATTTTTTCCCGAATTTTCGTTCGCATTTGCATGGGTTCAACCATAGGATCCTTCTCACAACCACTTAAATATCTTTAACTCCCTCTTCACTTAAATATGAATTTTCTCAATCCATCATTTATCACTTAAAACTCTATATGAGTTTATTTCTTAATATCTTCATCAATTTCTATAAGGTTATATCCTAAGGTATTCTCACCAAAGGTTTATAAACTCCAGTTGTGATGCCAACTTGTAACGCCCCCAAATCCATGTACTTTCTACAGGAAATCTGGTGCTTCACGATACACATCATCCATACATCTACCAATAATTTATTGGTATATCTAGTATTATTACATATATTATATCATAACTTTCATCCCCAAATCGTAACCTTATATACATCTTTACATTAAACATTAAATATTACATATAAATAATAACTTTGCTACTCTTCTGTCGTTAGCAATTCTTTCTCTTTTAATCCTGAATTCAAACTTGTCTCAATCTTTCTTTCCCACTTGCCTTGGTCTTCCCTTTTGTCCTTTAACTCTGGATCTTTCCAATCATTCTACCTTATCTGAAAATATAAATAGAACGCAAGGGTAAGCATCAAATATGCTCAGCAAGTTTAAATGATTTTAAAACATACGCACGAGTGTAAATTTTATCTACTGAATTAACTTCACATATAACTGTAAGAACAGATAAACCATAACGAATTTTAGAAACAACAATAGTAAGTTTACATAATCTCCAGCTCTGGATTTCAGAGTTTATAAAAATTCATTACCTCGTTATTAACAAACACTTTGATTTTTCTAAAGGAATAATTGAGTGGTCATAGAGACCATGAACTTTAATTTTCAAAAATATTTAGTTTAATAGTCACACAAACTACAAACCTTTTTGTAATAACCAAGAATTTCTCTAGTATAATGTAATGAGAATTATGTAAGAAACTCATTTATGAAATTAAATTTTTTATTCAAGTATGATATTGTGCAATGAAGGTAGATAAATATATATGAATTTTGTAATTATTAAAATGATAGCTAAACATGGCTAATTAATTAAATTAGTTTGAAATAAATAAAGGAACAAAAAGGAAAGCCAAGAAGAGAATTAAATTGAATGTTTGAAAATTTTGCCAAACAAGAATTTAATAAGTGAACTAGACAATGAAATAAATAAGTTAAGGCCCAAGCAAGGAAATGAATGAGGAAGTTAAACAATGTAATTAATAAAGAGACTAACAAGCCCAAATTATTCGAATACTTGCAAACCTTGTAGGAGGAATTAAAATGGCCCAAACTAGTAACCAATCAAACTATATTTCAAGCCCAATGAGAGCCCAAAAGCAAGCCCAAGTCCAAGAGCTGGGAGGAATATGTAAGCAATGACATAATTGGAAGCTATAGTATATATATATAGGGTGGCCGAAATATGTATAGGTCATGTGGGGGAGGGTTCTAGGCCATGTGAAAGGAGGGGCTACAAAAGTTCCCTAAGTCCTTCGCCTAAACCCATCATATCTAGCAAAAAAGTAATCTTAGTCTAATTAGCCTAAAACCTAGTTTAACTTAATTAAGTGGATATTAAAATTAATCTTGTGGAGCCTAGTTGGAATAAATTAAAGAAGTGGGGTGAAACCAAGAGAGAGCTAAGAAGGAGGGACCAACTTTTAATTATTTCAAAGTTCTTCTAGAAGTACCCCCACTTTAGTTCAATTTCATGCTTTTACTACATTTCATTTCCATCAAGTAAAGAGGGTTAGAGATAGATTAGAGAGAGAGAGAGAGAGAGAGAGAGCTAGGTTCGGTGGAAGAAGAAGAAGAAGGAGGGATCGGTTACTAAGAAGGAAGAAGAAGTGAGCAATCAAGGAGCAAGCCTACAACAAGCATCAAGAAGGTCTAAAAGTTTACTGTCCTTAAAACTCTAGTTTAAATTTTTGTCTATACATGCTTGGTTGTGGGAGATTGGTTGTGATGGTGGATCCGAAGGTATAAGGGTGGTTATGTTGGAGATTATGTGTTTAGCTGCATGAAAATTTAAGATGAAATGAAAATGGTTACATGAAACACTAAGAAAACCCTAATTTAAGCTAATTTTCAAATACTTATAACTCTCTGTGATTTAATTATTTTTACGATCCTTAAGTTGTGTGTGATAGATCTGTGAGATTTCTAACCAACCAATGTGGAACGAATAAAAAATCTGTTAATGACGATTTATAGTGATTTTTCTACCAAAACAATCAAAACTACCAAAAAATTGGAACCCTAAACTGCCATAAAATTTTGACCACTATTTTGGTTAGTTAACGTGTGATAAAAATAAAACGCTTTTGCTTCAAGTCTGAAAATGAGCTCGATCCGACTACGGATGAGAAAGTTATGGCCAATTAAAAATTTAGGCTTTAAAAATTAAAACTAGAAAATTTGGAGTTGTGAAACTTAGAACTTGACGAAATTTTTACTGTAAATAGTCTCACGTATATGGAAGTTTCTATGTAAATTTAATGATTTTTGGATTAAATTTCGAATTTTTAAAAATGTTACAATTTTGAACATAAATGGCCTTTTTAAAAATAGTAAATAATGCAAAAAAAAATTAAGGGAAAAATATTTTACATGTAAAATAAAATTAACTAAGCATGTCCAGAAGGAAGAAAAATAATAATGTATTTAAGGAATTTTAATAAATAAATTTGTTTAAGAAAAATAATTAAAGATAAACTGAAAAATTATGTAATATAATTTTACCGACTAATATGGGATAAAAATTGTTGAATAAGACTAAGTAAGGGTAATATGGGTCAATTTCATGATTATATTATAATAATGAGGTAACATAGTGATTAAATTAAATTAAGGGGAAAGAATTAATTACCGGCATAAGTTACGGCTATTTACCGGCATTATGCAGTAATAGTTAATAATTAAGTTATTTAAATAAATCTTCACGGATCTTGTAGGAAATCTTTTGGAGGACAGTAATAGCGTACTTAAGAACGTTTAACCAACTTCAGTCAAGTTCTAAACTTACGAAAATCCTCAATATTTGTGCAAGTTCTCTAGTTGTGCTAGTTATTTAACTATTCAAATTTAATTATGTGAAACTTTTCGCACTTCGGTTCATTATTCTATTATGAACTGTTTAAAAGTGTGGGTCGATGTCATTTATTTCGACTAGACATTTTGTTATGAAATGATAAGTCTTGAATTGATAATTTTCTTGATATTGATTAAAGCTTAATCCAATCCAAATTGTCTTTGTGCGAACTCTGATTATAAGGCTGAGTTGAACAACCCTAATAAAGGGGTATTTTATGTTGGTTAATTGACTTCGCGTGCGTAAGAATTAAATATTATGCATAACATAAGGTACAATAGGTTGATCCCCTAGAGTGTTTGCAGATGGTGTTTACAGTCTTTGTTATTGTTAAATACTCTGAAGGTTCACAGTTGAATGACTGTTATACCTTATTAAGAGATCACTATCATTTATGACCATTCAATGAGAAAGTTAAAGACTTTCCATTAAATGAAATTGTTTATTTCTGAGTTATTCAAATGGCATCACGATTATTGTACAATTATTGAAGATTCCGTAAAGATTATTCTTTATTCAAAATTTATTGTTTATCGAATGTTTCAAACTTGCTAGGAAAATAGTTACTCACTCTTGCTTTGTTATAAATATTTTCAGCTAAGCTAGAGATATCTGAAGGGTCTAAGAAAGACAAAGGCAAAGGAAGAGCAAAGGAGTAGAATTATTAATGTATTAAATTAATAGTATTAATGATGTAATCTTTTGTGATACTTACATTTTGTATATGTAAAGGTTAGAAACCTAGGAGATTAGTAAGACTTGTATGTTAAGATATTGTATTTATTTCTTTGTAATTAAGTCACGTAGACAGATAGATGTGATGGTTATGTAGTATCGTGAGCACCATATCCGATGCTTAAGGACACAAAATTTAGGGGCGTCATGTTTGCGTATTTTTAACTTAGGAATTTTCACGCAAGTATACGTGATAGAATAGCAACACAGTGGCAAGCAAGGTATCGTTCCCACAGAGAATTAAATAATAATAATAATTATCAAGTACTAATTTTATATCAAATTAATTTTATTTAAACAATTACAATAAATTATAAAATGAAAACTAACTAAATTAATTTAAAGACAAGAATTAATATCATATTTTAAAGACTTAATATTACGATTTTATCCAATGCTTCATTTAAATCTCTTCACTCTCTTTTTAATTAATTGATTATATTAAATTATTAACCGATAATTCTTTATAATATTTATATGCACCCCTCGATGATAACATAAACAATTCTCTTTAAATTCGACATAATGGCAACAGAATTAAAGAGAGCACTCTAATTAACTAACTCACTATATCTCTATATGAATTACAATTAAAAAGGATTTGAAGTACATATTCTCTTAATATTACATATGGTATATAGGTATATCTCTTTCTTATACACGAATCATGAATTTCATCAATGCAGAAACCACAAACATATATTATCATATTCAGATCTAAATTTATAATCTATCTATCAAATTTATAGAAATTATCCTAATAATTATCCACAAATAATTAATTAATACATGAACGCACGTAAATATTTAACACAAAAATATTTAAATCCAAATCTATACTTTATTCGTCAACTTCATATAGATTAACACATTAATTACTGCAATTAATTTCCACTAGAAAGCGCAAAATATAATAAACAATTCATATATAATCAATCTTAATCAAAAAGGAAGATAATTAATATAAACTACACATTTGGTTCCATTGCAATCTTAATTAAGAATTAGCTCATAACTACAGAAGAAAACACAATCATAATATTAGAAATCATCATCCCAAGAATTACAATAATTAAAAGAAAAGATTTAGAGAGAAAAGATCTTATTCTTGAAGCGCGGTCTCTAATTCTTCCTTAAATCTTGAATCCTTGTGTGAATCCTCATTTAGATATAATAGAAACGTTGATTCTCTATTCTAATTTACTCATAACTATGTTAATCTATGTTAATTTCCTCTAAAATATGTGTTTTGATATGTATTTAAATGTTACAAGTCCAATCCCTAGTATATATGAAAATATAAATCCAATTGGACATTAAAAACATGTAAAATCGCGAACCCAACTTGGTCTAATCGTCGACCGGCATTGTCGCGTCACTTTTTTTAAGGATTAGGGCGCGAAAGATGTTTCGTCTCTACCATAATGGCGTTGTCGCGCCGGTTTATAGGCTATTTTGGGCGTTGCCGTGCTAGTTTATCAGCTTCAGCATCTGTTGGAAAAATTGTCATAACTTTCTCATCTGAATTTCGATTGAGATGATTTAAGATGTTCTAAAAAATTGAGAAGTAGATATACAACTTTCATGTTTTAGGATTTGAGAAATTCTAGTTGTATCAATGTCAAAATTAGGCCTAAAGTTATTGCTATATAATTAACAAGCTGAAAATCTAAGCATAATAACTCTAAACTTTGTTCCACTAAGCCTTTATTCCAATTCCTATCAAATAACATCAAAACACATAAAAGTAACATAAAACACTTAAAATTAATATAAAATACTTAAGAACTCACAAATTATTAAACTAAAAGATAATCAAAACATGGGTATAAAACCTACTTATCACGTCACGTTTTTCATAGGGAATTATTAGGTGATCAGGCTAATAACATTCCCATGTTATGACTTCATCATTTTCACACCATATTTTAACAATGCATTGATGATTCCATCATCTTCATCGTGAAGTCACATAAGACTGTAAACTCTTCTTCTTCTTCTTCTTAACGCCATGTTTCTACAACATATGTCGGTTATCCGACCAAAATATTAACATTTAACAATCACAAAGACTGTAAACTCTTACACGCCGAAACATAAAAATCCCCCTATAATATAGTGTTGTTCATCCTTAGTCTTAACATCAGAATCCGCACCAAAACAATTTGGATTAAATAATACTTTTAACATAATCAACAATCTCAAATTAGAGTATCCGAAACAAATTAGATACTCTTTACTTCCAATAAATTCATGTAAATCAATAACTTTGGAGTTCAACAAAATTCAATGTGAACATTACTTTCGAGAACAATAACTTGTTCAATTTAAGAACTTTCATAAATTATGAAACTTGCACAGATAAAATACTTGCACATAAAGAGCAAAACTTGCACATAAGAATTTGCAATAATAAGAACTTGCACATAGTGTGGAATACTTGCACATAAATTTAGGAACTTGCACAAGTTGAAAAACTTGCATAAGTTAGGAAACTTGTAATAATAAAAACTTGCAACAATAAGAGAACTAGCATGACTTAGCTATTTGTCACCTATCGTCATCTACCTCCAATACTTTACTTCACTAGACGTATAACATTTGTGAAGGTCTCACATCAATTTTTATTCATTAATTTCTTCATTAATATTTCTCGTCAATAATTATTCAAAATTCAGTTTTTTTTAGTATCATAACTATAAACCAATTATCGTTTTATACTACCTTTATACATTAACTTATAAAATTATATTTTTACTCTTAACCCAACTTTATAAGTATTATTTAACTTATTTATCTGAAAAAATTATATTTTACAATTTTCGGCTTCTTTAAACTTAGCTTTTCATACCCGTCTAAAATTTTCTATTCACCTTAAGCTCACTTAAACATAGCAATAAATTTTTCCATTTTAACCTGGTAATCCAGTACCCTTACCAGATTTTTTGAAATTGTTTTAGATTTTTCAAATATTTTTAATATTTTTTTTATAGTCATTTTTGTCCAAAATTGCTAAAATCTTTAAAAATTGAAATTCATTCCAAAAATTCTAAAATTTTGAAAAAACCTAAATATTATGTTAGAGAACCTCTAGTAAAAAATCCATCCTTAATTTCTTCACAAAACTCTACTTATTCCCATTTTAGTATTTCAAATTTCAAAATTATTTTATTTTTCATTAATTTTCTTCAACTCTATTTTTGCTCAATTTTTGAAATGAACTAGTTTTACGTAAAGATACATGTTTTGTAAATTTTTCACATTTTTCTGAGCTCTTTAACATGCCAAAACACCCTTCAAAACATTTAGGGCAGAATATTTTTAGTCTTGATCAGCTTTTGTTAAAAAATCACCATAAATAATCTATAATGAATTTGAATGTGAATTTCTTTCCTGTGTCTAGAGGACTTAAAAGGGATATCTTTTACCCCAAAATTTTAAGTCTTAACTCTTAATACACTAAGATCTATATCTTTTACAAAAATAGGGCAAAAATTAAGACTTTTTCCTGTTTTTGTTCTTAAGTTCTTTGTTCTCTTTTCTTGTTTTCTTAATTTCTCTTACTTGATTCTTGTTCATACAACTTTAAACCATTAATTATAAACTTAAACATGACATCTTACCATAAACTTCATAAAACTTTACATCTACACATAAATATCAAAGAAATAGCAAAAGCTTTAGTATACCTTAGTTAGTATAGCTTCCTTTCTTCTTGAACTTTCTTATTCTTCTTCTTTCCTTGGCTTGCCATGAATTTCTCTCTCTCTCTCTCTCTCTCCCCCCAATCATGCATGGCGGGGGTGGAGTAAGATTTGCCTTGCTTTACCTTTTAGCTTGTTATTTATAGGCAAATTTGGATAAATTTTGGTTTAAAATATTTTGGTCAAGATTTGACTTGCATGGCCTATTGAATAAGCTTTATTTAATAAGCCTTGGAAACTCCTAGACCCTCCTTGAAGCTCCTTTTGGCAGACCATATGTTGGGCTTCTTCTTTTTTTCCTTTCTATGACTTTTTGACCTTGAAAAGTTAACTTTTCTACCCCTATCAAGTTTACAATTTATTCCAACTAAAGTTGACGTCCTAATTATTATGGTGAAAATTGTTTCCTCAAATTAACATTCAAACTCAAATTTTGACTTTCCATCCTAAAAGTCAACTATTAACTTTGACCCAAAAATTATCCTCGACAACTTAAGGTGTTTACAATCTTTTCCTACTAAATTTGATATTCTGGACTCAACAGCGAGATCCGTATTTCAAAATTTCATTTTGAACTCAAATTTAAGTTCTGAGTTAGTATAACTCTTCTTCTCACTTTATAATTATAATTCTAATTCTCTTCAAATTTCTCATTGAAAAACAAATTTCAATTTACATCACTTACTTTACTTTTATAATTCACATTTTATTATTTGAAAAGTCTGGAATATTACATTATCCAATAAGAATTTGTAATAAAAAAAATCAAAACATCAATAATATTATAATTTTACAACAAGATCCTTTGTTTAGTTCAACCGAGTGAAAAATAAAAACTAGTAATATAATTTATAAAAAAACAATCATAAGAGCATCTTACCTAATATTAATTTGTTATCATTATTAAATAAGATTTTATTACAATTTAGATAATATAGTTTGAAAAGAAAATAATTTTTCATATTGACCGTCTTACCTAACTAAAATTTGGTGCTCTTAATTAGATATTACTATAATTATATTCAAGCATTAGTAAAACCTTATTATAAGTTAAATAATATAATTTTAAAAAAATGCATTTTTTTTATTAGAACCATTTTACATAATAAATCTAATAACATATTTATAAAAAAATTACTAAAATACAGTATCATATCATTATAATAAGACCCCGTAGCTAGTATAATTTCACAAGGAAACAATCAAAGTAAGATTATCTTATCTAATAGTAATTTGTTAATTAAATTGGAAACTAGAAGTAATAACATAGTTTTACAAGAAAGCAAGAATTATAAATATAATTTTATAAAAAAATAATCAAAATAAGATCATCTTATCTAATAATAATTTATTACTTTTCACAAAGATCATCTTACCCAATTTAAATTTGTTACTATTATTAAATATAAACAGAATTATATTTTAAGTATAAGTATGATTTTATTATAACTTAGATCATATTATTTTATAAAGAAATTATTTTTTATAATGATCATCTGACCTAATATTAAATTGTTATTACTAAAATATAAGTATAAATATAATATTTTAACAAATCATATGATTTGTTATGTAACCAAGTTCAGTGAAGTTGGCCAAATGGTGGACAACACATTATATTAGACATCATGGGTGGCAATCAAGCATTGGATATCGTGGGCAGCAACTTTGCCTATATATATGCCACTAGTTCCATTGTAAATAGTACTTTGACTTTTCATCAGATTAAAGTTTACATCTTTCTTGCCTGCTTCTAATATCAGTTTTGCTTTACAATTTCATATTACGTTATCAGCATGAAGGCTCTGCCGCTAAAAGCACGAAGTTTTATCTTCAAGGTAATAAGTACTTACAATTTATATTCTATTATTAATTGCAGGCTAAAGCCATTAATTTATTTAAAGCTTTATGTATTTATTTTATACTCTTGAAGAGATAAATATTATATATCTCCTTAAGATATATACAAGTATATATACCCCCTGAAAAGGTTATATATATTTGTTTTATTTATTTTGTAATAAATTTTACTTCAAATTCGTCATTTAAATATTATTTTGCTTATATATATAATACCTCCTGAAGAGGTCATTATAAAATATCTCCAGAAAAGATACAGAATAAATCCTTTAATAATAAAATCTCCTGCAGAGATAATCCTCCTGAAGAAGATATATTATTTCCTTTGTCATAATCTCTAATTTATTTATTATTCTGTTGTTTAAATTTATTTTTGATATTTAGAAAATGTCGAACCTGACCAAAATTGAATTATATTTGGAAGAACATCTCGCTGCAAATGGTCTTTCTCAAACTATAGTAGCAGGAAATCATTCATCCCTGCAGGACAATGCTAAAGCCTTGATATTTATCCGTTGCCACATGAATGAGACTTTGAGAAAGGAATATCAGAGCCGTTGGCCTTGTGGGATTTTTTAAATGACAGCTTTGGACACCAAAAAACTGTGATTCTTCCAAAAGCTCGATATGAATGGATACACTGATTTTAAAACTGTTACTGAATATAATTCAGCACTATTTAGGATTACTTCCCAATTAAAATTATGCGGAGAAACGATGGTTGATAATGATTTGCTAGAAAAAATATTCTCCACTTTTCATGCCTCTAATGCTAATGTTGTTTTACAACAGCAATATAATAACAAATTTCAAGGTGATCATGGTCGTGGTAGCGGCCGTGGCCGAGGTAGAAGCTACTATAGTTTTGAACGATATCCCCATAAGATGAAGGAAAATGAGGTTCAGCTAGATAAAGGGAAGACTACACAAAACAGAGCTACCGATGATAATTGCTATTATTGATGTGAAATGAAAGGACATTGGTCACGTATTTGCCGTACGGCCAAACATTTAGTTGATTTGTATCAAGTCTCACTCAAAAGATAAGAGAAATTATTTTATGCTCTAGGAGCATAGCGAATAATTTGTCCCCCTCTCACATGCATGTGAGGGCCTCTATGATAGGGTCTATAAGGAATACACATGCATGTAAAAAGGGAAGCAAACTATTCATCATACTCCAGAAAATGGAATAATTTTTCCAGAGAGAAAAGAAAGAAGACTGAGATTAATTTCACTGAGTCAACTAATTTTCCCTTCTTGAATGATGAAGAACTTTTGGATATTTCAAATCTTGATGTCTCAGATTTCTTTCCAGAGAATTTTAACACTTAATTAGTAATGGAAATTTCAATGCCAGTTAAGGTACTTTATGACTTATGCTTACCTACGCATTTTGTTCACGTTATAAACAAGTTTGATATGTAATATATTAAGGTATTTTATGACTTGCGCTTATCTACGCTTTTTGTTCATGTTTTATGACTTATGCTTATTTACGTTTTTTGTTCATGTTATAAACAAGTTTGATATGTAATATAAATCTTCCTTTTCTTATTAAATTTTAGATGATGGATGATGATAGTTGTCTTGTTGATAGTGGAACAACGCATACTATCTATCTTTCGAGATAAAAAAATATTTCTTACATTTAACATTGGTTAAATCTAATGTTAATATAATATCTGGCACAACAAATATGATTGAAGGCTCTGGAAAAGCTAATATTATGTTAACAAATGGAACAAAACTTCATATTGATGATGCTTTATATTCTAGTAAATTCAGAAGAAATTTATTCAGTTTTAAGGATATTCGCAGAAATGGATATCATATTCAAACTATAAATAATGGCAATGTAGAATATCTCTACATTACTTCTCATGCCTTGAACCAAAAGTTTATTTTAGAGAAATTTCCTGCTTTATCATTAGGAATTTATCATACAAGTATCAGAACAACCGAAGCATCTAATGTGATACACCAGAAGTGTTCAAATCCAAAAGTATTTTCACTTTGGCATAACATACTTGGTCATCCGGGATCAAATATGATGCGTTGGATCATTGAAAATTCAAATGGTCATTCCTTAAAAAATCAAAAAATTCTTTTATCAAATTAGGAGAACTATTTAAAGCTCGTTTTGCAGATTGTCATTTTGATGAATCAGTTTTCCCACCATTAGGGGAAGATAAGTCGCAGTTAAAATCCACATCTGAAATAACTTGCAATGCATCATCTTTATCTCATTTTGATCTGCGCACAAATCAATGTGAACTAGAAGTTCAAAGGATTATTCACTTGCAAGAAACTGCAAATCAATTGCCTGATGCATTCACTGATACTAAAAGGGTCTTAAAATCACATGTACCTGCTGCAAATGCTCCAGTCTATAGTATCATTCCAACAAGACAATCTATGACATAGCAGCAAATGAGTCACAATCATGATCGAAGCATGGTAGACCTATAGGTGCAAAAGATGAAGCACCCAGAAAGAGAAAGGTACAAGAACATGAGCATAGAGAAGATAATACTCCTGAATAGGTTATACACAACACAAATATAATTGAAAACCCCAAATTTCCTGAGCAAATATCCCCTGAAGTGGATCCGATATCAGAAAATAATGAGATCTCAATCAATTTTGCTTATACAGAAAAATTATGGGATAGAGATGCAACTGCCATCAATGACATATTTGTATATGCAATCGCATCTGATTTAGGGAACCTGAACCTCAAAATATTGAAGAATGTCGACATAGAAGTGATTGGCCAAAATGGAAAGAAGCAATTCAGGTAGAGCTAAATTCACTATCAAAATGTGAAGTTTTTGGACCTGCAGTCCAAACACCAGAAAATATTAAACCAGTTGGATACAAATGGGTGTTTTTGAGAAAATGAAATGAGAATAATGAAATAGTGAGATATAAGGCTCGCCTTGTAGCACAAGGTTTCTCACAAATACCAAGTATTGATTATGTAGAGACATTCACCTGTAATGGATGGAACCACATTTAGATTTTTAATCAGCTTAGTAGCCTCAGAAAGGCTAGATATACGTCTAATGGATGTAGTTACAGCATACTTATACGGGTCACTCGATAAAGACATCTATATGAAAGTCCCAGAAGGATTTAAGATGCCTGAACAATATAACTCTAAACCCAAAAGTATGTATTATATCAAACTACATAGGTCATTATATTGATTAAAACAATCTGGACATACGTGGTACCATCGTCTTAGCAAATATTTGTTGAAAGAAGGATATATAAATAATTCGATATGTCCATGCGTGTTTATTAAAAAACAAAATTCAAGATTTGCTATAGTTGTAGTATATGTTGACGATCTAAACTTGATTGGGACTCCAGAAGAGCTCACTAAAACTACTGACTATTTAAAGCAAGAATTTGAAATGGGACCTCAGGAAAACCAAATCTTGTATTGGTCTGCATATCGCGCATTTGCCGCGTGGAATTCTTGTCAATCAATCAACATGTATAGAGAATATTTTTAAACAATTTTATATGGATAAAACTAATCCATTGAGTTCTCCAATGGTGATCCGATCACTTGATATCAATAAAGATCCATTTCGTCCTCGAGAGGATCATGAAGAACTTCTTAATCCTAAGGTATCATATCTTAGTGCAATTGGGCCACTTATATATCTTTTCAATTATACTAAACTAGATATATCACTAAAGCATTACCTATCACAACAGTCAGACGATTAGTACACAAGATTGGAATGCACAGATTAAAATTTGATTGTACAAATGAGGGGAAGCATTGACATAAAAAGGAAGTATTTATAGACTGTACTCTTTTCCTTCGCTAAAGTTTTTATCCCATTGGATTTTTCCTTAGCAAAGGTTTTTAACGAGACAGTTCAAATACTAGTCAAACATATGGTTGTCCAAGGGGAAGTGTTGGTCAACCAAGTTCAGTGAAGTTGGCCAAATGGTGGACAACACATAATATTAGAGATCATGGGTGACAATCATTCATGGGATATCATGGGCAGCAACTTTGCCTATATATATGTCATAGTTACATTGTAAATAGTACTTTGACTTTTCATCATAATAAAGATTACATCTTTCTTGTCTGCTTCTAATATCAGTATTGCTTTACAATTTCATATTATGATTCAAATATTTAACAAAATATAAAAACTCATTACTCTATCCAATACTATACATATATACATATATATATACACAGACACATACACATATATATATATATATAATAGCGCATTTACAGCATACGGATGTTGGGAGCACACTGCCGCTAAAGTCTCTAACAGCAGTAAAAAAAATAATTTAACACTGTCATTAGAGGCTCTAGCGACAAGTCAAAAAAAAAAAAAAATGGTCTGCTGCTAGAGTCTAACAACAGACAAATTAATAAATAAATTATCTCCTATTTTAATTATTAAAATAATATATAAAATAATACTACCGATATACGTTTATTATGAATACGATCATTATATATATATTTCAATAAAAATTGAACAATGTCATAACTTTAATATAGACATGCACAGTAGGTCGGATTGGTCCGGCCTGGCCTGAGTCTGGTAGGCTTTGGTCGTTGACCAGGCCAGGCTAGGCTTTAACTTTTGGGTCTATAGGCCGGGTCAGGCCGGGCTTCTCGATCAAATTTTGGCCTTTTGAGGCCTGTAGGCCAGGTCGGGTCAGGCTTTGAGTCAGGTCAGGTCAGTCCTTAGGCCGGGCCAAGCCAATCCAGTCCTTGAGCCGGGCCGCGCCAGGTCAGAGCTAAAAATGTAATCAACTAATTTTTAATGCGAAATATAAATATTAAATAAACTAACTACTATATTAATTAAATGTATTGACAAAAAATTAAAAATGAGTAATTAATCAATAATAAATAATGAGTTGGTTACAAATATTTTGCTTTAAAATATTTTAAAATTGTCTTCAAAATTCAAATATTCAAAAAATGTATTTTTCTATCTTCAAAAAATATCTCTTCGTTATATCTTCAAAAAACATATCTTCAATCTTAAAAATATATATATATCTTCAATATTCATGGATGTGCAATTTCGTCAATTTCTACTCCAACTTCGAGATCTTCTAAGCTACCTTGATTGTCTATTACATCTTGTACTCTTCTTTGTGCGGCAAGATAATCTCTATAACAAATGCATATCTCCAACGATTCTAGGCTAAGTCTACTTCTCTTTTCATCCAATACCCTGCCAAATAAAGAAAAATATTGATGAATTTATTTATCTAACTTTTTAAAAAAATTAATCTTGAAAATTTGAGTAGTATATTTTTAGATAATTTATAATTATATTGAATCAATTTTAAATTTAAATATATTTTTAAATTAATTTTAGAATACCTAAATTAATTAATTCTATTTTGAAACTGAAAAAGTTTTACAACATTAACCGGATTTGTCAACCAATTATGATTAGTACAATGAACAGAAAAATCAAACAAAAATTTTCAAAGTTTATTATCTCCCTACAATGAACAATTTCTTCCCTTCATCCGGCTTTTTGCTGCTTATATATATCAAGTTATAGTCTATAGTTAAAACGAATTAGCTAGGCTGGGCAGGCTGGGCCGGGCAGGTCCTCTGCGTAGGCTGGGCCGGGCTTTTTCGTAGGCCGAGCTAGACCAGTCTTTTTCGTAAGTTGGGTCAAGGCAGGCTTTTTCGTAGGCCGGGCTTTTACTTCAAAATAGCAGCTTGTTCAAAAACTGTAGGCCGGACTGGCCCCGGTCCGGGTTTTGACCAGACCGGGCTCAGACCAGGCCAGACCGACCTATGGGCCGTAAACTTTTTGTGCATCCCTATTTTAATATAAGAGCCGTACTTTTTAGAGTGTATATATATGTCAGTCTTTTCTATATGACAATATATAATAAAGTATAAAAACAAGTTTTGGACCAGGTCAACTAGGTAATTTTGGTCTTTCAACATGAGAGGACATATTCCAATACTTACTACTTTCAATCTAGTTACTGAGTCAGCCTAGTTTTGGTCACAGGATTTTGCTCAATAGGTAACATAGTTTTAGAAGAAAATAATCTCCTTATGTAGATCATCTTATCTAGTTAATATAGGGCAAAAAATTATATAAGAAAGACATGTAAAATTAATATTTTAAATTATTTAATAACAGCACGTGACATAAAAATTTAGTATGAAATCAAGGGATTAGAAATAAATTAACAAATTGTGTAATTAATATTTATTATTGTAAAACTAAGTAAATATCAATTTTCAAATTCCTTGATTTCCTCCTAGGTTAGACGTGTGCATATTATTACTGAATGGTATAAAATACTAATTTTACGGGTCATCTTTATATAATTTATTTTATTAATATAATCAAAACAGCAATAACAAAAAATAGAAGTAGCTTTAGTGGTCAACATTCTAAGTCATACTTCTTCCGGGGTAAATTGAGAATCCAACTTTTTCTTTCCAAAATTGTTGATAACTCTCAAAATAAAAATCAAATCTCTCTCTATAAGTATATTTACATGTTGACAATTAATTAGGTTAAAATCAAATTTCTTCAATGGTTTGGATTTAGGACCTTGAAAGCCAGACTGTCACTTTTGGGAGGATGTAAAATAAAGCTGCTCCTTCTGTATTTGGAAGTATACTAATCAAGCTCATAATGCCACCATAAATTTATATGCTCCCTCCTTTTTATAATACAATATCAATATTAATTTTTTTTAAATCAAAATAAAATATTTTTAAATGCAAAATTAATATAATTAATTTAATTTAATAATATAGTTATGAAAATTATAGAATATCTAATTAATACTACTAATTAGATAATTTATTATTTTCAAATGTTAAATAAATCATATTAATTTTGAATTAAAAAAAATTCAATTTATTTTAAAAAGTCAAACTTAATTCAATATTTTGAAACAAAGAGAGTTTATATACTCCCTCAAATCTGGACTGGGAAATAGTACCATGAGAAGATTTTTATAAGGTAATTTCTTACTTCTCCCTCCAGAACCCTACTTTACACTAATTTCTTACTCGTGGTATATACCATTTGACTCGATCTCCAAACTCCCATGTGATATTTGGTTAGTTTATGCCATATGAGAACTCTGCACCAGAAAAATATGCCCTTGAAAACTATAGAGAAAAGATGGCCAGGCATTGTGGCAAATTAAACTTTCCAAATAGGATGCCCGGAAAATGAGAATCCAGTCACACATGTTTGATCATTTTCTAAGTCCGTAACAATTCGACATTCTAACAAAATAAATTGAAATTGTTGTCAAATTTTCTCCAAAAGCTATGTTACACGTAAAGTAAAATTCAAAAAGCCATCACATGTGGAATAACATTCTGAATCGAATGAAGTTCAAAAACTAGCACTTCAGATGCCTCGTTATTAGTAGAACCGCATCTTCCCTCCCGGGAAAAGGTCAGATGGTTCTTCGTCCCTATTTGATGGGGCAACAGCAGTCTTAGAACCTGACCGGTTTAGTTCCTGCCATCATGAAGAAAAGATAATTATAGTTAGTACATGAATTTCAAGACTCCACTCTTATCCCATTTATGTTGTGTTTGGATTGAAGGAATGAAATGGAGAACGAAATAAAATAATTTTAAGATAGTTTAAGTGTATGTTTGGTTGTTGGTGGTGGATGTTGTCATATAATAGCAAAATTATCACATATATCCATTCTATTGTAATGGATTTTATTCCACCTTTTTCACATAGAATAAAAAATCAAAGGGATGGAATGAATTTTCATTCCATTGAAATGACTTATCCTCCAAAATGATCATCAAATACACTATTTTTAGTTCACTTATTCTTCTATTACATTCCCTCAATCCAAACGTAGCATTAGGGTTTTGACTTGGAAGGAATATCACTCTCTTAATATCAAAGCATCTAAATGATATTTTTATCTTAACAAGTGGAGTGATATTTAGGATAAGGCAGCTAGTCTAAAGAAGTACAAATGTTTATAATTTTTAAAATTTTCATTTGAGCTTCAACGAATATCCGAATAGAAAAAAATAATAAAAAATAAAATAGGTCATTTAAAAAGCACACTCCAGTGGAAATTAATAAAATAGACAATTAAAAGTAGCAATAAATATCTCCAATCTCCAAATCCAAATACTAAATCATAAAATATACAAAATATTAGGGCTTGTTTGGAAAGTCAATTCTTTTATAATATTCGGGTAGATAAATTTGGTTTCTGTAGCAGAACTTAAAAAGCAGTCTGCACTTGCATGCAATTTTCTATTCCAATGTCCACAAAAAGGGAGGGAAACAGGATTTGAAAAGCTTATAATCCCCCTCAGACAGCCTCTTCAAAGAGAAATATATCTCAGATGAATGGTTGTTCAAGCAAATCTTCAAAGATTGGAGGATTTCGTCCACCAGAAAGCTCTTTACCTTCTTCCTCTGTTTCTCAAGACTCTTCTACTTCTTCCTAAACATATGTTCTATTACCCTATCCTAAGCAAGTGTAAATGTGTCATGAAGTGCGACCATGGTTGCTTTAACATTCAAACAAGTCATCAAGTCAAATTAAGTTATGGTGAATGGATTCACAAATTAAAAATTATGAAGTGTAACCACCTAATAAGAATATGTGATGAGAAACCCAATTAACTAGGGTTCTGGATGAAACCCGAGTGCATAATGGAATGGTTTAGAGAAGATAAGAGAGATGGAAGAGAAAGAAAACCCACCTCTGATTAGTTTCGTGGAGAAGACAGTAGAGAGGAGGAAGAAAGAGACTGAGAGAAACTGTTGTGAGGAGTGCAGAAGATGATTCTCAGGAAGATGATTCAGGAGAGTCAGTCTCTTCTGAAGAAGTTTACTTCTTCCCAGAACCCGCTGGAACTTTAATCAGTTACCTCTAGGGTTGTTCTCAAAAAAGATATCTCTAGGGTTACACCGAGTAAGTGCAAATATTTTACACATGCATTGCCATGGGATTACATCTCAATTAAATAGTACAATGCTTCCATGTAATTATTCTTGTATCCTAGGCAATAGCAACTCATTCAATATATGTTATCTACACACACACATTTTATATAATACATACAGATATACTACACAATTATCAATGTTACACAGGATCAAGGCATGAAATATGCATTTTTCACAAACTTCAATAAATAGAAAACTAACCATCATCGTCTTCGCACAGTCGTACTTGGCCCACGTGGGACCGAACCAATGGGCTGCTGAGTTTGGGAGGCAGGTTGGGCACCTGCCTGTTCCTCGGGCATGTTCATGGCTTGAGTGACAGCATTCATGACAATAAGTCCAAGAGGGATCAAATACATCCACTGAAACAAAGACAAAAGGAACAGAACAGTAAAGTTTCCTTTAGTTCATGTTTCAATAAAAACTAACACAAAAAAAGAAAAAGAAGGGGAACATAGTATGGAAGGGGCAAGTCTTTGACAACTCACGTATTTAGCCCAGAAAGATCTTTCTAGTGGTTTCACCCCTTCATCCTCTCCACCAATCTCTATACCACCAATATCTTCAGAGAATGCAGGGGTTCTGTATCATAAATGACATAAAGTTACTAAAAATGCAACATACAAGATTAATATGCAAATGGTAATTCAGAATACAGTGTAGTCATTCTATAAATTGCATGTGCAAGGCCATTGCATTTGAACAACAAAAATAAATTGCATATTAAACAGACAATCATCTAAATTATCATGTGGATATAAGAATACATTGTATAAATGCTTTTCCAGCACGTATTAAAATCAATTGCACACAAACACAGGAAAAAAAAAATTAATAACATGAGGAAGTGTACAGGATCAACTGACTATATTTATCTTCTGCAATTCCTAGATCTTAAAATAAATTTTAAAACCACAAAATGATACCAATTGGCAAAGGATTAGCGACAGGTAATCTTTAGATATTATAATTGGCAATAACACAGCCTATAAGCTAAAGAAGTAACAAAGCCATTGCTGTATGAGTTTATATTTTTTCACTAAAAATTAAAAGAGCACTTCACCTTGGTGCCTGCTCACTGTTCTTTAAAACTGTGTGTGAGGTAAAGGCCCACTTTGCAGGCTGCAATAGGAACAAGAAAACACATTAAATGATGAACTTATATCATTGAAAACCAAATTATGTAATTATGTACATTATCTTCATGTCTACAATTAACCTTCTCCTTCTATTTTTTTTTTCCTTTTTGTATCCACATCACGAAAAGGGCCCAGCTAGATGGGCAGAATTTAAGACTGGACACTAGTTTTTTTCAGCATCAGCGAGAGTTCCTTTACAAGGTGCAGAGAGACTTTTAGAACTAGAGGAACTGACTATGTCAATCTATAGAACATGATATTCTCATGGCAAAAATTGCAGATCCTTTTTTCTCATCAGTACAAAATGAGAATCCTTAACAAAAAATTTGGTCAATTTCAATGTCCATGATGTATCTTGAGGTTCTTTTAAGGGGATTTCCTCATTCTACTACCTTTTGGGATCCGATTGTTGAGCATTTGTCCAAGAGGTTAGAGAGTACCGAATACTCTTATTAACCAAGCGAACAGCGTATTGGTACTCATGTTCCCAAACATGGTACTCTTACTGATGCTCTAAATTTAACATACCGATAAATGCATAAGTATCAATATTCTATAACTTATTATTGGACGCTCAAACATTACATTTGTACTAAATCATTTAACTTGTTTATTCAACTAAAAATCTTCTACAAAACATAGTTTATTGCATTTAGATATAATAACTTATAATGGGAAGGTCAATCAGAAGCAAGAGGCGTTTGATTTTAATGGGAATATGGCAAGGAAAGAAGAGATTAGGCTGATTTCCTAGGCATCACAGAAGGTAATTAGGCCTATGTATGGTCCTTCCTGTATACTATGTCCAAACGATCAGAACAAAAATTGATCTATGCTTTTTTGCTAGAGTTTTCTAAGAGCTGGAAGAATGGATTAACCAAACCTGGCTATGAAATTTAGAAGGCCTAGAAGAAATATGAGGAAAATATAAGAAACAAAAAGTTTGATTAAGGGGTGGTTTGATAAAATTAAATGAAAATGTTTGAATAATTAAACATTAATGAATGACATAGTTGTCAAGGCATTAAGATGAGTCAAGTCGGTGGCCAACCGCTTAGGCGACTAGTCGACCAACTAGTCCATAAAGAAATGAATTATTTATAATGTGCATTTTATAGATGACTTTATTTTACGCACATATTTATATTATAATTTAAAATTGAATAAAATATAAAGAAAACTATTCACAAATACATTACTATGTAATAATGTAAACAATCAACACTATTAAATACCATTTATCAACCAAATATTAAAGCATTTGATCACCAAAAGGTCTTAAAGGAATGGATTTATATGTATGTTAACTCAATAAATTAAACACAACAAATGAATCTTGTATTAGTAAAGTTCCAAAAGCATATAACCATTCATTTTAGTGGGCATATCCCAGCAAATAACAGAAATAATAAACAGGTCAGCACCAACAAATAAAAAAAGAAACAAATCATATTTAATTAATTAAAGAAAAGTTAATTAAAATAAAAAACAGGTCAGCTCCAACAAAAATAGTTATTGTTGAATTAAAGAAAAGTTAATTAAAATAAAAAATAATCCAAATATAAACAGGATTTTCAATATATTCAGCTACATGAATTGTGATTATGAAATTTTATTTCTTTTCTAAAAAGGTATCCTTGAAAAGAGTTTATTGCAGTAGAATTTTAATAAAAGGTATAGTGATTTTAATAATGGAAAGTTAAATAAAATAAAAGCCAAGAATCCGAGTTTTGAAGAGACACCTCGCATAGTATTCTCTCACCGCCTCTTTCTCTCTCCTCGCTCTCTCACATCTCTCTTCACCTCTATCAAAAGAAAGTTCAAACCAGCAAAAATTGGAGCTGAAGACTGTTAATGGATGGTACAAATTCGTTTGCAGAGTAGCAGGCTTGAGAAGAAGAGGCGAATTGAAGCAGCAACAGTTAAGGTTTTCACTTCACATGGCCGGTAAGCCTTTTGGTGTTGTTCTCTGTCCGATCCAACTACAAGGCGTACACCTTTGCCATTAGGCATCCTAGGTGTTGCCTAGGCGATCCAAGGCAATGACTATGTGGTCAAGGCGCTTGCCTTTGTAACATTCACCAAATCATTCTCTTGCCTTACTCCTTCGCCGCGACGACGCCTTGACAACCATGTTGAATGAGCAGAATAAAGTAGAGGCTCTATCCCAAAACAAAACCAAAATATTGAATGAACAAACCTATTTGATAATTCATCCATCTAAAGCAACTAGATGAGCGTTTTTCCACATTAACCCTTTGAACTTTTTCAACATATTTTTAATAAAACATGTAGTTTTACCATGAAATTATTACATGAACTTTTGAACATTAATTAACAAGATATTTTTAATTATGCTAAGTACATTAATTTCAATAAAATAAACAAACATATAAAGTAAAACAATTTCAAACACTATAATAAAAATATTTAAATTAAATTAATTTCAAATATATAAATAATTATTGAAACAACATTCATAGCAAATGTATAATAATATAATTATCCAAATACTAAAACTTATAAAACTTAAACTATGCGAGTATTTTAGAAATAATAGATACCTTGAATAGTTGAATGCATATAGAATATTGTTTAAGTATACCATTCTACGTTTGCACCCGAGGATATTTTGGTTAAAATTGTCATTAAGTAAATTGTCATTAAGTAAACATCTGACCAAGGAAGCTAGCAGGAGGAACTTTTTTTAAAAGGAATATTGCTCCACTTCAATCTATTTAATAACAAGTTTTTAAGGTACACGAGTCTGCTCGTATATCCCAATTAAGTGGTCAGTAATTGTTATCAAACCACCACTAAGCCTCACACATGCACTTGTCAAGCCTTGAGCCGAAATCATACTAACACTATATCAACTCTCAAAACACACACAGTTATTCAAGCAAAAACTGAATAAATCAATGCATACAACCACTCTCCAGGCCAAGTGAACTTGATGTCCAAGATTTACTAGCCTAGTAAATAGTTCTCTGAATTTGATTCAAGTGCTATTTAGGCTTTTCCTAATAAGAACCATCAAACTGGATGGAAAAGTAAATACACAACTGCATAAACGCGCATCCATTTATAGCAGCTAGTCCATGTCGATTCCTTAAATCCTCTCCCTCCCTCTCTCCCTCTCTATCTCTCCCTCCCGGGACCGACTAATAGATATATGGTAAGGTTGGTGCGCACATGCAAAGCATGTGCCATTCCACTACCTACATGCCTACACTAAAGTTCAGGCCAATTTTTCTTCTCTTTTCTTTTTTGACATATTCCAGGACTGACAAGGATAATTTACAGAACTGTGACCCATTTGAGGGCATTCTTTAATCTTTCTTCTGCGGTAGACCAGGTATTAACTGTATTAGAATATCAATTTCTGATATGTTACAAGAGAATAGGATGAACAAGAGATCAACTCTACAAAAATGTTGAATTTCAGAACCTTGGCAGGAGACTAGAATCAGAACATAATTTCTCATGCTTCTACAAATCCATCCCATAATAAACATTGTAAAAGGATTTCTTATCCATACTTACAACTTTCAATGACCGAGGATACTGACATGCCGCAGGAGAACCGTAATTAACAGCCAAAATATTAACACCATCCTGTCATAAGTATAAGATCAAGTTAATCATAATTACCAGCCAAGTTATTAACACCTTCCTGTCATGAGCAGAAGATGAAATTATCTCGTGACGTATACTTGTTGCTCATTATAAAAATCTCGTCATAAATACTTGTTAAAGAAATATTGAATAGTAAACAATATACATGACAAACTATGGAATCGTCGATTCACAGAAATAATGAGGAAAAATAAAAGAAAATAAAGATGACAGAAATATAATGATAGCAGATCAGCACAAGGAACAACTTAGTACTAGCATAACCAACAGACAAAAGTGTAGTTACAACAACCGTGCCTGAGGTTCCCTTTTAGGCTGCCATCTGAGGAAAAATCAAAGCAATAGCCTCTCAGGACAACTTCACCACCAGCATTTTTTAGGCATTGCTTTACTAACACATTAAATCTAACTCAACCTAAGGGAATGGAATATAAAGATACAGCATCAGCATTACAAAAATTTAGTGCTAAAATCATCAATTAATAGATATAGTGCGATTTATAGATACCATCTCCGAGGTTGCCTAAATTACATGGGTTGCCCCAAAAAAAAATTAAAGCTACCCACCTTCCCGCCTTGGCAAGCAAAGAAAATCTTCTCATATAGATATTTTCAGCATCTGCTTTTGTGTTTGATATGGTGGCACTAGCATGCTTATAAAGACAAGTTCACTTTTGAAGCTTAAACAGGGACTATGATCCTCACAACCCAGGAAAAGAAGTACAATGAAAGAGATAACTTCTAGGTCTAAAGGAAAGTACTTACAGTAATTTATAGTTCTTATAGTAAGTTGACAGATTCGTTTATATTTTATTTAGTCTAGGTATCAATGGTACTTGGCATTTGTGCATATTTTGAAATTGGGATAAATTATGGTCAAATGGGTATAGTTATGATATTCCAGTCTTATATGGAGTCGTCCATACTCCACAGTCTAGAATAAGTATATTCAAGAGTCCGGGTTTCTTACATTGAAACCTGGGTTTGACTGGCACATAGTTAAAGTAGGAAAGTAATGATTACTCTCATGTCAACAATAAACCTTGGATAGCAAGAGACTGATTTGGATAGAATCATATCACACATTATAGAAATTCAAAATAGAAACCCATTTACTTAAATTGGGACAAAGGGAGAATTAGAATAAGTCTAATAGCATATAAGCACATGTAAAAACCTCCATTTCTGTTTGTGTTTGCCTAACCCTGCTGGTGGGTTTGACTTATGCAACTACTACTCGTCCTGCAACATCTTCAATACTGTACTACTGAACCTAGTTAACAGATCTATATAGCCCTAAATACAGTACTTCATCGAGGCCCAAAACTGGCTTTACTAGTATTCTACTAAACCAAGACCAAATCCTACACTCTGTTCTTGGATGCTGCTCACCATCCCAGAACAGCCCTCTATTTAAAGATAAAATAAGAAATTTTGTCAGAAGGATATAGAGAATACAATCAGAAGAAGGGAAAGAGGTCACAAGCATTACGCTTGTTCCAGATTCCAGGGTTACCAAGGGAACCCTATCCGCCCTGCAATTTACAAACCAAGAACTATCGTTCTGTGTTCCGAATAGTGGTACGGGAACATAATTACCTTTTGTATTTCACCATTAGGTAGCGTCCCCATACCCGATTTCGTTCTGCTAATGAATCAATCCGCATCCTAGTAATGGAAAAATTCGGACACTTCCACAGCATTTATCCTTCCTCCCTCCAAAAGCACAACAGCCCTCTTTGAGACCTAAAACCTTAACATATTAATTCCTAATCAATTCTCAATCCTATACCCTCTATCTTTAGCCCTTAAGAGTAACACACAAACCCTAATTTTGCTTGCTGTCCAGAAATTTCTGTGCATCCTAACATATTAATTCCTAATCAACCCCCAACCTTATACTCTATCTTTGGCCCTTGCAAGTAACACAAAAACCCTAAGTTTGCTTGCTGTCCAGAAATTCCTGTAAATCCTAACCATATTCAACCCTAGATTAATACCCAAATCCTACAACTCTTTCCCAGTATAATAAACCCTAACTATAGTATTCTAAGATATACAGAAAGAAAGGTCATACCTGTATGCCGCGAACAAGTTATGAGGTTTTCAAAAATGGTAATACAAAAAATATGGATTACTATGACTACAGCCCTTGGAACTTTTTACATTTATCAAAAGATAAAATGGTTCCTAATATTTTGGAACAGAAATATTTGGAACACAATGACCACTTCATTTTGTAACTTCAAGGTTCATAACTCTCTTCCGTATGCATACTACTTTAGGGTCTTGGTTTAATGTACAACCTTCATAACTAAAGTTTAGCTACGTGTGCCTCTTGC
This sequence comes from Hedera helix, assembly GCA_947179155.2. NCBI lineage: Eukaryota > Viridiplantae > Streptophyta > Magnoliopsida > Apiales > Araliaceae > Hedera > Hedera helix. Next base: position 10,361,901 of record OX359279.1, read on the forward strand.
TAGCATTTAGCCCCTCAAGAAAATATTTGAATTAAAAACACAGAAAGATGGATCAAAATGGAAATAGAATTTTCATTTATAGAACAAAAGATGAGCCCAAATGACAAAAATGGAAGCCTGCGAATATACCCTGATAATTTCAATTGCTCAGCCCACAGTTTTATTAGCTCTAGGGACCACTCAATAATTTTAATACAGCTCAAGCTATTGAAAATTATTCAATAGCCACCATCTAATGGCTCTAGAGGATGACAGCATATGTCTCATAGGACTCTATCTCATTGGTTCACCACAATCCAAAACTGGAATTGGATCAAAATGAGAACAGCCTAATAATAATGATAATCTTAGTGTATTCAGTTATGCATAGATTTAGCAAGTAAAACCATATAATACAAAGTCCATGAAGGACTGGCTTGCAATTATATAACTTTACCTGAAATAGGACATGGAAACAACTACCAGGCCTAATAAATTCTTTTCAAAAGCTATATGTCATTGTCATATCTATTGATTATTAATAAAGGTTCTAAAGCTTTTCATTATTAGTGGTAAAATGCTTCTAAATCTTCATGGAATATATAAAAATACATGGGTAGTGACAGATTCTTCAATATATTTAGGGCTAGGAGGGAGAAATGGACTATTAGTATAGAACTATAATTGGTAACTTGTTCGGCTAAAAGGTTACTGTTAATGTGGAAGGATATTAGTAAACATGATGGGGGTATCAGCTATGTGGTGGAGGAGGCGGGACAACTAGTGAGGTATTCTACCAAAGAGTTGTACGAGGTTCTAATGACCAAATTTCTTATTTTATTCAATAGGGAGGAATTATTTAAATGCATAGAAGTAGTTTCTTTTCTTTTTTTGCTAAATATAGTTTCTTACTTATAACCCATTTGTTCTACTTTTTAAATTTCAGAATCATTTAAACCAATGAAGGACTACATAAACCAGGTAGCACTTCCATTTTACAGCTTCAACATAACTCGAGAAGGTACAAAAGGTACATGAACTAATAACTTTACTAGTTTGGGATAAAATGCGTAATTTAGTGTAGTTATCTCACAAGATTAGTTAAGGTACTATTAATACCCATTTTGCACTACGCCAGTATTAGGCACAATATCCCCAACGGAACAAGGATCCTTCCTCAAAAAATTATTAACTGAAATAAATATATTTACATTAGTAAATATAAACATATAGAGCATCTACTGTACCATGTGTATTACAAAAAGCTCGTCCAAGCCATTCCGTGGAAGACATCTCTGGAGGTAGATAAAAGAAGCAATCAGTACAGTAAAAAACAGAAACTTTCATTTAATCAGTGATAAGTGCTGAGTGATCAACTTATTATTTGTCAATTAACACAAAGAGCGGAATTCTTACACATTGATTTCGAAAACATCGCTTCAAAGTAAGTTTTATTTTTTTATTTTAATTTTTTTGATAAAAAAAAGTTTTATTAGATGGAAGAACAAGGTGTCCTGCAATGAAATACAAGTAGGAGAAATAAAACGCTTAGAGCTGATCAAAGGTGATGTAAGTCGATGATGGAAAAAAGAATAAAATGGATTAAAAGAAAATTCAATACAGTATATGAATTATAATGATATGATTCTCGAAGTTCTTCCCAAATTTTCATTTTAGCAGTGGTAGACCCAAGAAATTCCAATTCCAGGGGTGAATTTTCTTTGAAATGGGTTGTATTTAGAAATAAAAATAAAAAAAGAAAAAAGAACTTGTCTACCTTTATGGATAGAGAAATTCTAAATAAATAAATAATGACTGATAAAAAAATTCCTATAATGTTTTTAAATTTAATACATAACATGTTGATCTTTAATATTTTTTATTTGAAAAAGAAAAAGACAATATATGCAACAAACTGTTAATTTCTTGAGACATGTTATAATTGAAATTCGAAAATATTACTAATTTGCTATATTAGAATAAGGAATGCACGCTTTTATTGCAGTATTATCAGTAGTATTATAGTATAACATAACACAATATTCTTAAGTTTATCATTATAATTATATTACCATATCATCACTATTTATATTATAAAGCGGGAGGAATGGGTTGACAGTTTTCTTGCTGTAGATTTATCACAGGTTATAGTTAAATTATAAAGTGAAAAAAAGTTTAATTAATCTCTAACACATTACTCTCTCCACTACTTTCACATTCTACTATCAGTTACTCATTTACCCACTTATCTCTCTACATCTTTCTTTCTCCTCAGTATCTCAAGTTTCTCTTGTTACTTATTTTTAATCTATTATTTTTAATTATTAATATTAAAAATAATTATAACACACATGAGTGTGTGCCCAGGAAACTAGTTAAATTAAACAATTCATAAATTTTAAAATAAAGTCCAACATGAAACATAAATAAATATTTAAAATTCATAAAGATTACAAATATGATTCTTCTTGTGAAATGGAGATAGTAATATTTATGAGTGCATTGTCTAAAATTAAATTCATTTAATTTTAAATTTTAATATTTTAGAAATCAAATTTAAGAAGTCAAAATGAAAAACAATTCATAACATGGAAAAATATTAAGGCAAAAAGGGAGGTGAGGATACCGCATTGGGTGAGCTATCGCACAAAAATGACATCATTTGGTGTACTTGTGTATATAAAAAATACGGGTTAAATATATATTTGCCTATCAAACTAAACTCATTTTTATATTTGCATCACTCAACCGAATTTTTTTTCAGTTCAACTCATTGTACTAATAAATTATTACAAAACATTACAAAATCCATCCAAATCGTTTGACTTTTAACAAAATTAGAGCTAAATATACTACCACATACGAGAGAGAAAGTTTACATGTCACATATTTCTCCATGTGACCTACTAAGGTGTAAAAATTATTTAAACAAATTTTTTTTGATAAAAACGTAAAAATATATTTAAAATAATTTAGAAACATTAAATATAAAATATGCAATAAAATAAAAATATTTTAAAAAGAAATTATTTAACTATATTTATGCTTTCTTTAACTTATTATATATATACACACAAACATATATATGTATGTATTAAAAAAAGAAAACCAGCAATATTGAAAGAAAATATTTTGCTTAATTAAAATTAATTTAATTTTTGATGAAAAAGAAAATAAACAATATCCTTCTAATATATGTATATATGTGTGGTTTATGTGAACAATATGTTTTATTTAAGTTGGTTTATTGTATTATTTGTTTAGTTTGTTTAATCAATTTATTTAAATTGTTTGATATGTTAATTAGTTTAATTTATATTTTTTTTAGCTTTTTGTAATGAAATTGGGTTTAATTTAATTTAATTATTCAACTCATCTTCTCTCTCCCTGTCAGCATACCACGTCGTTGCCACATAGATTTGCGTTTGAAATTTTAGTAAAGTAGACAATTTTTTATTTTTTGTAAAAAGATTGCAATTCAATTAGTTGACTAGGAAAAAAAATTAGTTTAGTGATACAAATGTAAATTGAGATTCAGTTTAGCAAGGGAAAAGTGATTTAATCCTAAAAAATACACTCCCTCCTATGTTGTGTACAAAAGAATGTGCTGTAATTTTTCAAAACATTATTATTTTGGGGGGCAAGTACAATTCACGTAGAAACGTGAAGTGTCTCTCATCTCCCATGCCCTCAAATATTAATTATTATGATCTTATATTTTTTAAAATATGCAAATAGGTACCTAATATATAAGAAAAAAATTGGTGAAATCCCCAGGGAGTGGCAGTGCCCACTACATCCAATGAAGGGTCTCCCCTACCACCAAAGCTTGTTAGTATTTACAAGCAACGCCTTCAGTTTGAAACTTTTAAGTTTATCCCTTGACCTTTCATTATTTCAAAAGTCCGCCCTAGTTTTTTATTTTCTTTTCTTTTCAGTTAAGTCCCTATAGTAATAAAAACAGTCGGTTGCCAAAAAATTAAACTCTCTTGTTTGCAGGTACCATGATTCCTACTGCAAAACTTTCTTCTTAGTTGGAGTCATTGTCCAAATCTTTACAAAAGGAAAATTTCGTAAGAGAATTGGTGCATTAGAAGCAAAAATTGATTGGATTTATCAATTAAGTCTTTAAAGGAATCGATTGATGCTTTAGTTCAACAACAAAAGATAACCAGTGAAAGGATGCTTAATCTTTATTTTTCGCAGCAAAAAAACAAACTACGAGAAGGTGAATCTTCAACTTTTCAACTTCAACTTTTCAAATTTAAGGTTCAAAGCATATGCAGATTTTTTCCCCTCCTAATCCTAAAATAGAGCAGCCTCAACAGCTGTTATTTGGAAGACCCAATTAGACAAGGGTGTGTAGCTTGAAGTTCCCAACCTTAATGGAGACAATCATGCAAACTTATTTCTTGATTAGTTTGGAGAGTTTCTTTAAATGGCGCAACATGAATCAAGAATATTTGTTATGAGATGAAATTGATATCAACTAAAGAACCAGCATCACTGAAGCAAAAAAAAATTGCATGCTCATTTCTTTTCTTCTCAAACAGCTTCTTAATGAAGATGGTATTCTTGGCCCAATTCCTAACTCGGGCACGAGTTATTTTCGGTGGAGAAGAATTGATGTTGGACAAGCCTGCCTATCTTGATTAAAAAAATACAAGAGGCTTAAGAAGTCTATACCAAGTAGTAGATTATTCTAGAATTAATTATGGTGGATTATAATTAGGATTTTATTTCCTTATTTTGTTTGGTTTCGTTAGTCTCCAAGAATTAGATTTTACTATTTTTCTGTATAAACTCATGTACTACTTCATTATAAACTAAATTGAGATTAATTATTGTACTTTTTTTTTGCCTCACGTGATTAGCTCCTCGCATACACGTACCATCGTAATTCTTCTAACTGGGGTGACGACATGAACGAGCACTTCTTCTTCAACCTAGTCCTTTGATTATTATAATTTTAAATTTTATTGTGCTATTTTCTTCTTTTTCTCTCCAATTCTACTCAATTTCTTTCCCACCTTAAAGCCCTAATTCTAAGCCTAACTCGTTCACATAAAAAGGGAAATACAGAATTACTGAAATTTTGAAAACGTACAAAGTGGATTAAAAGTAAGAAAGCATTATAAATAAAATTATTATCAAAATAATAATTATGTCCAATAATTATTATCAAACTTGGGCACAATGCAACTTATCCCGATTCGGTTGTTGCTTTTTTTGATTTTTGGTCAGAGTTTAGCCTTGGCTACATATGACTTTGATTAGCTGATTTAGTGTTTCGGATGTTGTCTCGCATTTTTTTATCTTTTACATGTACATGGGTGGCACTCCCTTACTGCCTTTTTGAATAAACTTTTACTACCATAGTTGTCATGGCATCGCCTAGACGACGACTAGGCAGCCTAGCACTAGAGAAGGACAAGGTGACGCCTTGAACACCGAGCTGCCAAGGCTCACGCCTTAGTAGTTAGTCCACGTTAATTAATTAAGTCATTTTTTACCCATAACTCATCATCATAACCTATAGACTTGTTATGTGTTGTAATTTTATTACTTATTAGACTTGTAATGTGTGATGGGTGCTGAATTGGTTGATTTTTTATTTTTTAGTGTTTGTAGACTTGTTCTACTAGTTTTTAATGTTAAGTGTTTTATTTTTGAATTTTGATTGTGAAGTATCCATATAATTGTGCTTTTAAGTATATTCCATAGTGTTAGGTATTATGTTTTGAGTTTTAATGTATATAAAATTTTATTATTCAATATACTTCTTAAATAAAATAAATAATGTATAAATTATACATTGTTAATAATTTGTCGTCATACGAACACCATGGCGGACGTCTTATGGCCTAGGCGTCTTGACGGTCAACTATTGTCATGTCTCGTCGTGGCGCCGTGACAAATATGTTTACTACTCAGAAAAAGAATAACAAAATCATTTTCCAAGAAGTCCTGACAAGTAAAGGCACAAGGCTCAAACTACTGGTAGACATTAAAAATTATTCTATATACACCTAAAGCACTTTCAAATTACATTGGACTATTCCAAAACGCGCTTAAATTAGGGTGATACACTTCAAAGAGAGAGAGTACCATCTTCTAAAATCATAATCCAATAAAATCTTGTAAAAGCTCACCTTAACTAGTTAATTAAATCATAAAAAAAACAAAAAAAACTATGCATGACTTGGTTCATATGCTATACTAAAATTTTAAAGTAATTAACAGTACGATTTATCATCAATTATTAATAGAAAAAAAAGTTCCATAATTTAACTTGTTTTCATTATAAACATACATTTCTAATCACCGAATACGTAGAAGTATATAAAGATAAAGAATACATATGATCAATATGACCTGTAACTAGTATGGCACAGAACACATCCAGTAGGTTTCTAAAACATGTTCCCAACATGCACCCAAAATAGTGGTAAAACAAATGTGATCAAAGTTTTGAAGAAAATGTTTGATTACACGAGCATTGATTGCAAACTTACTGCTTTCACTGAAGAGATAATGTAGTCCCTCCCAGGAGAGCTCATCACATTTGACGGCATTCTTATCCGATAGAAGTCATCATCTTCTAGTAGTTTCTGCAAGATTATCTCAATAATTTATAATAATGCATAGTGCTTATTGTTTAAATGGAAATGAAATCCAAAAGCAAAGGGGAAATACAAGGGGGGTTGGAGGTACTAGAAGAATAACAGTTCAGTGATAATGAATTACTTTGAAGTTTTCTTTGTCTGCTCCAGTTAAATCGTTTCTAGAGAACCGAAGTTTTGTGAGCGTCTGTACCGAGGAGTAATATATTGTGTCAACCCCACAAGAAAACAAAACCATTTTGTTAACAGTTACAAAAAAAGCACAAACAATTAACAAGTCATAGAGCATGTAGATACAAGAAATTTATGGAAAACCTTTATCATCAATATATCCTAATATTGCAAAATGATGCAGTGTTTGAGAAAACAGAACTTTAAGCAAAAGTAGTACCTCCGTACTAATATATTGCAACATCCACGGTTTAAGAATATAGAACTAGAATCAACAATAATACTAATCACTCCATACCAATGTAGTTGTCCGCGTACAACTTTAAAACATTCAAGAAAGTACTTTGATGGGAGAAAAATATCATGTAGAGTTCCAAAAATATTTTTTTTTTCAATATAAAAGTATATTTGCAATGGTAGCATAAGTTAAAACTAAGGTAACAGGTTTTGGAATATGCAGAATAGGAAATGCTGATACCTAATTTGGGATTGTGGGGGTATTGTTCTTTAACCACTAACTGGAACTAAGATCTACAATCTTTTATGTAGTTCAAGAATGGTATTTTAAAGTTCTTCCCTTTCCCATTTTCCCTTTCCCCAAACTCCATATATTCTCAATTTAGATACCAAATGCACATATATTATATATCTATATCTATATTATTAAGGGAGGGAAAAAGTTTTGACAGCTTCTCTTTAAGCAGTGTCACTATTTAACTTATCATAAACTGATTAAAATTTCCTTAATTTTTTAGTGTGTTCCATGAACACTAGTGCGTATATATACGTAGTACACTGTTGTTTTTTAGCCATTCACAAATCCATAATTCATTGAAGTGTAAGCATACAAATGAAAAGAAAAATCTCTTTCTACTGACAAATTTTTTACAATACAATCATAATCTCCAATTACAAAGATTTAAACTTTAGCTATCAAAATTAACCCTGAATTTTCTACACACAAGAGAGGGAGAGAGGGAGAACCTGTCCCCCGTGAGACCAAGTTTTCAGGCGAGCAGAGAAAGTGCCGGCGGGGGAGAAATCAGAGTCTCCGAAAGCTTGTTCAAGGGAGAACTGGATCTTCGAGTCCAAATCCGGATCCACCGACCTCTTCCGGGTCGCCGGAGCTGCGGGCGTAGAAGGAGGAGGAATTGAAGATCGGGTAAGGTCGAGATCAGAGCCCCCTTCCGGACCAAATTCCTCGTCGTCTACAAGAAGCTCATCGGATTGGAAAGCAAGGGATTTTGGAATCAAAAGAGAGACAGAAAATAGTAGGGCTAACAACAAGAAGGATTTGGTAGTTCCCATTTTTGAGAACTGAAGCGCTAGTGTTGTTCTTTTGTATGGTCGGACTGACCAAAGCACGAGGAGATTGTAAATTTATGGCAGCACTTCGCACAATAGGGGTGAGATACTCCGTAATGAAGTTTTGCTGTATGGCGACATTTATAGAGTTTTTTTATTTTTTTGTAGATTTATGAGACATATTTGTGTTATAGACTAAAAATTATTGTAACAGACTCTGTAAAAATATCAATTTTCTATATATATATTTATATATATATATAATCTAAAGCACAAATTTAGTTTAATTTTATAAATTTTTAATTTAATTTATTTATTTATAACATAAGTATAATTTATATTTATATTAATTAAATACAATCTAAATTTAAAAATATTCCTAACTCTGATAAAAAAAAAAGAAGAATATGCTTTTCTTTTCTATTTAAATTAGTATTAATATTTTATAAATTTATAATAATTAAATATGTACTATCCAAATTTGTGAAGTATTCCAAAGAAACTCCACTAATCTCTAATAGAAAAAATAACTTTTAAAATAATTTATATTTTTGGTTTATCATAATTGTTTAGAATATTACTATATATTACCTAAATTTATTAAAACTTTAAATTATATAAAATCACACAATTAATTGTATTAATAATATATGTTAATTTTTTTAAATATAATAATTGCAAAATTAGTTTAAAAATTATAATAAATTCATTAATAACTAATTGTTATAACTAAATTAAAAGTTATTAGAGTTGATATTCTACGCTTATGTTACCTATGGAATGAACAAATAGAATTGATAAATAAATGGAATACATAAGATAATGAAATAGTGAGTTAAATGATTCATTAAATTCTTAGTTAAAATGAGTCTTTACATACCCTCTTACAAAAATAAAATTCATAAATTTGGTAAAAATGATAATCATTCATTCTATTCCAATTGAACAACTAAATACCATTTTTTTTCATTAAGTAAGAATGAGTCATTTCATTTCCATCTTATTCCTACAATCCAAACGTAGTTAAAATGAAAACTTATTAAAACTTAAGTATCTTAGTTCTATTCAAATTACAATTTAAAGTAAATTGGTAAATATAAACACTAATATGAAATTTCATTATTAACTTAAATAAAACTAAAATAAAAAAATATAATCATAACTAAATAAATCTACACTCCATTAAAATATTTAGCTTAATAATTGGTTGAAGAAACCTACAATATACAATTGAACAATTTATTATTTAAATAAATATTTAATATTTTAATAACTATAATTATCTTCTTAGAATCCAAATTAAAAATAGTTGCCTTACATTAAATAGATTAATTAATAATTTACATAATAAATCATTATTAACGTTGCTCATACTTCGCACGGGTTAGTGAACTTTTATTGAGTAAATATATTATTTTAAAGATGTTATAGATATTTATGAATATTCAATTGAATCCAACTGAATGACTATTTATTTTAAATTGAATTGAATCTCTAATCTTTAGTTGTATGGACTCGGATTCATCATGTACGCATGTAGACCCCCTTGGGGCACTAGGCGTGGAACCCACGTACAAGATGGACTTCCTAACGGGCTACCACGTGGCCACTCGCGGACCCCACCACTTAGAGCTCTTGGGTCAGATTTTTGGCCTTTCGTAGTCGAGCGCATGGCCCAAGCTACAAGGCCCGCGTAGTCGAGTTGCAAGGTCAGCATGGTCGAGCCATGAAGCTCACATGTCTTCAAACTTTTGCATATAGGGTCCATGCATAGTACCCGAATTGTAATACCCCAGATATTTACAATGTAAATAAGATCATAAATGATTAAATGAAGGTTGATGTTTAAAACCTAGAGTCGGAGAAGTGAAATGTATAGAAAATGAGTAAATATTTTTTTCCTTACCTAATTTATTTATTAGGGATTAAATGTGAGAAATATGGGTTATAAAATTTAAAAACTATATATGATTAGTATGTATACTTTGAAGTATAATAAATGTAAGATAATAAAATACCTTTAAAAATTGATAAGATTGTTTGACGAAATAGTTTATGTGAGAGTATTATAATGATGCATGTGGTGAATTTATTAAGAAAATAAATTCAATTAAGAAGTGAATGTGGTTATATAGATACATATATATCTAAAGTGTGTTTTTTAGCCAAATAAGAATATGAGTAAATTAATACTCAATAAAACTAATAAATTAATTAGTTTTAATATAGAGCAAGAAGAAATGTCATGACATATAATTAATTAGGTTAATTATATTAGTTATGATAGTAAATAAAAAAGGTATGATAATTGTCTAGGTAAGAAGTTAATTAATTAAGTAATTAACTTAATTATCAAGTTGTACTATAGAGTCCAATAATGGATTAAAACAAACCCAATATTTTAATTATTTTAAGACTCGTTAATAATTATAAAGAGGTCCAAATAAATTTATGGATTTAGCCTCATGAATAGTCCAATTAATTTAATTATATATTAATGGACTAGCCCAAAAGAATTATGTGAGGAGCCCAACTTGTTATAATATTTGCAAGAAATGTGTTTATTAATAATGTAGTCCAATGGATTAAATTATACAAGCCCAAGATTTAATTAATAGCAAGAATTGTAGACAAATTAAATTGGGTCAACCTTATTATTTAAGGGATCTAATGAATTAAATGTGTGGGTTACTTACAAGAATTGTAAGATGGCCCAATCAATTAATGGAGCAAGCCCAGATAAGTGAGTCCAGTGATTTAAATAACTAGCCCAATACTTATTATTATTAAGTCTTGTAAGTTGGTATGAACTAGCCCATGCATTATAAGATAAGGAGTCCAATTGATTTAATTATTAGAAGATTAAGGAAATTAACTAGTAGCCATTTGGATTTAATAAATTGAGTCCAAACAAATTAATGTGAAAGTGCAAGGGAGTTAATTTAACAATTTAAAGTGGAGCCCAAATACTTTATGTATTGGTGATTGTAGAGAATAAACCATTGTTGGATTAGTTTGGTAATCCTAAGTGGTAAGAAAGTTAAAACTTTAACAATGTATTGGTTAGCTGCTAAAAAAATATGTAGATGCATAATTATATGTATACATGATGGATGAGACTTAACTAAGGGGAAGTTAGTGGATTTACTCTAGGTAAATTGTTATAAGGGAATTAACCCTACATGGGTTAATTAGTGGAAGATTATTATAGATACAATTATGTATGTATATAATTTACCGAGATAAAATTGATAGGTAACCATGGGTTGCATGTTTGTAAAGAATTAACCATACTTTGGTTAATTGTTAGAAGAAATTGTAAGTATTGTATATATATGTCTATATAACTAATAAAAATAAAGAAAAAATGGGAAAATATGTGGAGTGTTGACAAAAAATGGGCCCCCACTTGGGGATTGAGTGAAGTTGCACGTGGCTTGTATTCCATTTAAATTGGCCATTCACTTTGTCAATTTCCTTAATTCATGCTAGGATGTGAATTAAATAAAAAGTTGTTGGTGAATATGTATATATATACATGTTATAAGTATATGGATTGGTAGATAGTTAACCAATATTAGTTAAATGAATTAACCATGAGTAATAAGAAAGCTTGTCTATCATCAAGTCAATCAAGATGGTCAATTTCCTAAATTTATGGATTTATGGTTATAGAGAACTAACCATTGTTGGGTTAGTGGTTAACCCTAAGTGATAATAAAAATAAAACATTAACCAATGCTAGAGTTAAGTGTTAGTAAATATATAAATATATTGAATATATATGTATACTTAATTGTAGAGAGTTAACTACATGAAAGTTAGTAAATAGACCCTAGGTGGTATTGAATGTGTGAATTAACCCTCTTTGGGTTAATTGATGAAGAATGTGTAGACATATATAATATGTATACATATTTGGTGAGAGTTAGCCAAATATTGGTTAATTGGTGGAGGATGAGAAGCTTTAACTAAGGTTGAATTTAGTGGATCAACCAAAGTCACTTGATGTGTTAATAAGTTAACCACATTGTGGTTAATTGTTGGGAGAAGTATAGATATGTAAATATATAAATAAGATGACTTTTAACTAAGGTTGGTATTTGAGTGACCAACGTTAAGTGTAGTACTTTAACTCTAGGTCTTGAGGAGAGAAGAGAGTTAACTCTACATGAGTTAAGTGGTGGAGTGAAGTATAATATTTATATTGATTTTCTTTTACTCTATATCAATGTTGCTTGTAAGCAATTTAATTTGATCATTCATGATTTCTATTAAGTTAGTCAATCACCTAGTCCATCAAGTTGTCAATCATTGGCATAGTAAGCATGGATTAAGATCTTAATTCACTAATGTTGGGAGATGTAGGGAGTTAATGTAAGACTCCTAGACTTCTATAAATAGAATAATGCAAGAGACTTGGAGGAGTTTAGCTCATTTGCTAGATACCTCATGTGACACCCCCAAATCTGGGCCCACACAACCCAAACTTGAGTTGTCAAAGACTACAACAAAATTATTACAAGGTAGTACAACGTTTAACAATACAGTGTATAATAACACACAACTAAGTTTTCACTATTATTGTCACACTATTTTACAACACGTGAAGACTACGATAGCTATCCCTCGGACTCTCACTCCATCCTCCGGCTAGACCCAGCTACGTTCTCATATCCTGTTGAAAAACAATGGAACAAAAAGAAAGGGTGAGCTCAAATAGCTCAGCAAAGTATATCATGACTAAGATAATGACGAATAAATTATCATTAGCCTTCAACAGTTGAGTTCTTGATAGAATACAATAGACTACAAGGTTTATATCAAAAACTGCAGTTAAATTCTTGAACAACGTTCAGATCAATAATAACAGCGGAATGAGCAATCTATTAAAAGAATAATACAGACTATAATGTTCACTCACTCCTCTTTTTCAGAAAAATGTCATCAACTTTTATCATCTAAAATACCATTAGTCATGATAATACAAATTCACAGTTCCTGGTCATAATCATGCAAATCAACAGTTCATCTTTGTACTACGGGCCAAAGATATTCAATATAACACCAATGGTCATGATTATACCAGTATTCAGCCTTTGGTCATAATCATATCAAACAACAGTTCATCTTTGCACTACAGGCCGAAGAGAACTTTCACCACGTGTCATAAAAGACACCGAACAGATGTATCGCCTTTAACCTATTATATCGCCTTTAACCTATCATCTGTTCAACAATTATATCGCATCTGTGCCCCCGACCACATATATTCACAACAACTTGATTCTTGATGATTAATACAAATAACAGTGATACAAATGATGAACAGAAGAAACAGGATAAACAATAAGTATCGGAAGTTTACTTTGTGTAGATTTAAATAATGTCCAAATTGTCAACATGATGTGGAGTGAAATTCAAAAATGATATTCAAGATCCACAATTCAAAATAACGATTACAGTTCAATAGAAATGTTTAGAAAAATAGAAAAGTTCAATTGAAATAATATTAGATGAAACACAAACTATTAAGGAACATATAATCATTTCAGGAAACTTTACCAAATAGTACTTACCATAGTAAGTTAAAAGTATAAAAGAAATAATATCCCTTACTATAGTAAGTTTGAATAATGAAAGATGAAAAAGATGGTATCACTTATGAGTATAAAGAAAAATTATATCACTTACGAATATGAAAGAAAATGATATTACAAATGAATATGGAATAAAAGTGTCATGTGATAATTCGTGTAGACAAATTATTTTCATAAGAGACAAATAAGAAATAAATACAAAGGGTTATTCACCAACATGCGGTAATCTGCGTAGTAAGGTTATTCCCACAATTTAATAAAATTTGAATACGAAGAGTTATTCACCAAATAGGCGGTAATCCGCGTAGTAAGGTTATTCTCAGAGATTAATAAGGAATGAATACGAAAGGTTATTCATCAACAGGCGGTAATCCGCGCCGTAAGATTATTCCCACAATTTAATACATGAAAATAAATGACACATCTTATGAGTAAGAAAGAAACGATATTATTTTTAAGAATCAAAGAATGATAATCCCTTACAGTAGTAAGTTTAAGAGTATGAAAGAAAATGACATCCCTTACAAGTAAGAAAATAATACCATTTATGATAATGAAAAGAATGATACCCCTTACTTTATCACGTGACTGGATATTGATAAAAATGAGGTTGATCAACCTATATATTTATAATATAATTAGTAATTACCACATATAAATTTCAAAGTGTATGATAACTCGTATAATATGAACTATCAAAATTATATATATTTAACATAATTTTTGTAGTATAATATAACAAATTTAAAATAGTTTTTAAAATAATATTCCAAAATAAATTTTCCAAAGAAAGCTTTTAAAAATGAATCTTCTCAAAGAAGAGTCTTCCAAAGGAAGATTTGTGAATACCGTGAAAAATAGAAATTTATGAAATTGCTACTTTTAAAATAAAACACTTACTTGAGAAATTCTTGCACTCCTTCTGGTTTAGTAACACTCAAAATAACCTTACAATTCTCAGAGAAAACTCATAAAATACTTATAGAAAAACTTTATATTTTAGGTGTAATTTTTCTATTCAGCTGAACAAGTTATTTATAGGAGAAAATATTTACTATGCACATGGTAGGTGAGCACGGTAGTGCTGAAAAATTTTCAGCAGCCGCACCTCACCAACCCAGCAAATACTCACATTTTCCATACTTCATGTGGGCCCCACAGTGGGTCCACATACTATTCACATAAAATAATAATTAATTATTATTATTATTATTTTTTTTTTCTTCCTGTAGATCCAACATATAAAATAAAATAATGCTACAACAATAATTCAATAATAATGTAAGAAACACGTTATAAATCAATAATAATTTAATAATATAAATTACTGTATATTTGCTACTGTGACAATTATTTGGTTCAATAATTTTAAAATATAATGCATCAATAATTATTAACTCCATGATATGAAATACAGTGTTATGACAATTATAGAATCAATAATGTAAAATACTGTGTAACAACAATTATTGATGAATATTGTGCAATGATCACGTTATCAGATCAATAATATAAGACACTGTGCAATACCATGTGCAATACAGTGTGCTATAGTAAAATACCATAAATTACCGTATGCTACTATTCTTTTATCACCGGTATTTTAACAGTTTAAAAGTGATAACACCGTTGACTATTTTTATTTAAAAAAGGTTACTTCTGTCGTTTTCTATATCCGACAAATATTTCGTTGTGGGGTCCACCAATAATTAGTTATTTTGGCGTCGTCGTACGACCCGAATATTCTCCGACAAAACGAATATTCCCCGACAAACGAATATTGTCCGACAAAATAAAATTTGCACATAACATCCTTAACTTTTAATTTTGTCAATTTAACCACTTATTGTTTTATAAAAATATATATATGAAGAAAAATTAAATTTTGTATTTCATAAAATTCGGGATCTTACAGCCCAAATTATAGAGAGATAAGTATTTTAAAGAGAAGTAAGAGCTCATTTGAGAGAGTTAAAGAGAACCACCAAGATTGTTAGTCATTTCGGGTGGAAGAAGAAGATAGATGAGAAGTCCTAGCCATTCCTAGCAAAGCTCTAGCAAGAAGAAGATCACTTAGAAGGTTAAAAGTTTTTGTAACCTTAATCTTTTTATTTTATGTTGTTAAAGGTTTGAACTAGTGGAAATATATATGATGTATGTTATGTATTATACTGTTGTAAAGTCATAAAACATAAAAGTCTAGCAAAATAATGCTTGTAGCATCATGTATGAATCAATCGAATCAATGATTTATGAAACTAGTTTTCATTTTATCATTGTGAGCGATTTTAAGCCTACTTTCGTTTGAAGGATTTGTGATCTAAAGAGAAGTTATAAAGGGGAAATTTTTGATGAGAATAGATCAAGAATTCAAAAATGTTTTGAAATGAGAAAGTTATGACTGTTGGAGAGACTGAGGGTCGAGTAGTCCACAAATTAGATTTTTTGGGTTTGGGCCCACCGTCGCAGCGGTGATACACACTGCCCAGAATCTATTTTGGTTGTCCAGGTCGGCTTGGTCTGGGTCGGATTTTCTTTGAAAATTTTAGTCAAATTAAATGTAAAATGAATATGTTTGCATAGTAAACCAATATCTAAGATTCATTATAGTCTAATTGCTAGATTAATGTATTAAATGAAGGTCGTATCAAGTAATCAAAGTATTGTTTTAAGTTGGGGAAGTTTACCCGGCATGTCTAAGCTAGGATTTGATTAAGGTTTTGTCCAGAACGCAAGGATTCGTTTGTCGGACATAGTAATCGTTAAGAGGCTAAACTTAAAGTCTTTAGTTAAGACTAATTAATAGTCATATATAAATTGTAAGTTGAACGAAAGACGCAAAATAAGCGTAAATGGTAGAAGCGAACCGGACAAGTTTTTCAGAACTTGCTCCTATGTACATTAATATGCTACAATGTGATATTAAATTATTGATATAAAGATATATTAATATTATTTACGTTATGTAAAGCCAATAAAGTATGAATATATGTGAAATATATGAAAAGCATGAAGTACGACTACATGTGAAGTATGTATAAAATATTAAGCATGATTTGATAGAGGGTAGTTGTGTATTATATGTGATGCATAAGAAGTATGAAACATTCATAAAATGAAAAGCATGATGTAGGTATAAAATGCAGAGTATGTATAAGTATATGTGAAATATATAATGTGTTATGTGTAACTGTTAGACTTGCTAAACCGTCGTGTTCACTCTTACTATAAAACCAACACTTTCAGATAAGTGGAAGATATTCGAAATTTTTGATAAAGATCAAGGAACATGAATGCATATTACTTTCACCGAAAGTCTAAAAGACTATTATAGTTATGAGTCCGAATTGGACAGGTAAAATGATTATGTAATTAAAAAAATGGTTAGTGTGTATCATGAGTGTTTAAACACTCAAATTGATTGTAATAGAATGATCTCATATCATTTATGATATTGAGGCATACTAGGAATTTGTAAAGATTACGATTCTGAAATAGAAAGAGATGTAAAGTTTTAAATAACTAATTATTTATCAATTATAATATTGTTGTAAGTTATGAACGATAAGAAAAAGATTGTACAGTGGCGAACCAGATCCGAGGTTCAAGGGACTCGAATTTGGGGTCGTTACACGAACAGTCCCATGCACCTATCGGTGAGTCAGGGTGCACATTTCTCCCCAAGTGTGAAAGCCCATAATAGATGGGGGTTTTATGTAACATTTAAGCTGCAGTTGCTCGAGTTCTTCTACAATTAAGCAACTCCTTACGCTAGTGGAAGCTGTCGTTATCACTCCAAAATTATTCCTTACTTTCACTCTATCAACATAAAATTGGTATAATGGCAAGTAAGAGTCGAACCCACGGGAAGTGTTTTATTTATGATTTATCCGATTGCTTCTAACAGTAAATAACAAGTAATAATAAAAAGGGGAGTTTTGAAACTGTGATTCTAATAGGAAACAAGAAATATTAATTAAAATTATCCAATGATTTGCAAACTTCATTTCTTCAGTTCAGTATCATCTTTTCATAAATATGATATAATTAAGTTAATCAATATCTTTCCTTCAATGGAATTAATAACCCTAGGTAACCACGGTCCGCGTTATCCGAAATTCCCCTTAGGTTTTAAATATAATGTGACAATCGCCCCCATTAGACCCTAATTATCATACAACCTAAAACTATCAGTCTAGATTTAATATGACAATAGCATTAAGAATTAGGGAATTAGGTTATTCCAAGCAATAATCGTACAATCGCAGATTATTTAACCTGTCTTCTTGGTATCATAGCAATATTCAAAAGCTTGACCAAAATCAAATATCACTATTTGCTACTTATGATCAGATATAACATCGTTTGCTTAATATTATACCTTAATCTAGCATATGATAATAATCAAATCAATTCAATGGGCCCTTATCAAATTAATCAAACCAATTATCATTAAGCAATTCTAATAGATCATCAAGAATAAACTCCACAGATGAAGGAAGAAATACTAATAACTCAATTAATTCATAAATAATAAATAAGATTCAACATCCCTTAGAACTGAAAATAAAGAACTTAGCCTGACATAGTCAAAAACGCCAATTAATCTTCAATGAAAATCTTTCTCTTCAAGTTGTGTTAAAACCATCCTAATCTTATCTATTTATATATCTAATAACTCTCCTAAAAGCTCCTAACTCGCAGCAACATTATAATCCTTCTTTAGCTCAACTTCTGGAAACGCACGGATCTTTTATTTTAAATCTACCGACCACGGCCCCAGCAGCGGATTACACTGTAAAATCTGGCCCCGGCCACGGTTACTGTTCACAATTTACAAAATTGCCGTTAAGCTCTGTTTTTACCATTTTTACCATCCAAAGCTATTTTCTTCAATATAAACATAAAAACAAGTAAAATGCAAATAAAAATACTCAATGATAGCAATTTATTAAGCCCAAGAACATTCGATTCGTAAGTATAAACTACACTCATCAAATACCCCCAAACTTAAGACTTTGTTTGTCCTCAAGCAAAAACACCAACAAGAAGAACAACTACATTAATTATACTAACTACATGAATGCATATGCATGTCCAACTAATGTCTTGAGCAATAAATCAACATAATTCATGAAAATCCAGCCTCAAAGATCCTTAAGTAATAATTCAGCAAAATTTCAAATTCATGCATAATCAAAAATCCAACATATTACCAATTTCTCTCACTATCAACCCTTGTGTATGTGTGGATTCAATATATCAACTCAATCAAAATTCTGATACAACTCATGAACCAATATGACAAATAAAAGATAACACCTCAGAATTTTAATCCCCTCTATACTTGTCTTCACATTTTTTCCATTTTTTTCTTCAATTTGTTTCACTTTACGAGTGCGTTTTACGCTCCATCTCGTGTAATATTAACTTAGCGTATGCAATGTCCATTTTCCTTAGGCTTTTCAAAATTACCCATTTAGCGAACTTTCCACCAGTGACTCCCAAACCAGTTGGCTTTAGGGCAGTGTAGAGACACTCCTAAGGGCTTACTTATTCGAGCAATAGAGGCCATAAAAATAGACTAGCTAAGGTTCTGCTCATATCTGTCTACTTTCCTTTATTTATTTTTGTTTTTTTTCCACAGTTAAGACAGACATCGAAGCAATTATGTATTTCACCCTTTATATCGTACGATCCAACATAGTATAGGGGTCACCACTATCTTTAATTAGCATCTAATCCATTAAATTGAACCAAAACTCAACTGACTTAATATATTGAATGTGCAATGAAAAATTAAGGTCTCGAGTTCAATAAAACTAACAAATAGTTAGAATTTTCAACTTAGCAGTCCTTATCCATTTTACTTAAAATCATTACAAAATTCATTAGATTTTTATCATCGGCCATCATTAAATGTCATGCATCAATTACCGCTCAAGTTATGCAATGAAATATGATCCTACATGCATGCAACAAGCTAATTAACACTAAATATAAAAAGAAAAATATTTTTGTGAATTTTCAATTTTTTTTTTTGTTGAAGATATGCTAAAACAACTAAACAATGTCCTAAAATATGCAAAAGCAACATAATATTCCTAAAACTACTATATATATGCAGACTAGACTAGTAAGATATGCTAAAACAACTAAACAATGTCCTAAAATATGCAAAAGTAACATAATATTCCTAAAACTACTATATATATGCAGACTAGACTAGTTTCCACCCCTAAACTCAAAGCAGACAATGTCCTCATTGTTAAAGAAATAAAGAACTAAAGAAATAAGAACAAGATGAGTCCCTTGATAGGTCAATAATCGTGCTCGACCTCCTCGTCATGGTCATCAGGAGGTGGGTACACCGGCAATGACTGTGGCTTAGGGAAAAGAACAGGATCGGCCGTCGGATTCATCCTCGCGAACATCTCAATCAAAGCCATTTTAAAATTAGTCTGAGAATCAAACATATAAGCTTGTTGTGCAGCGAGTCGTGCATTCTGTCTTTCTAAGCGGCCCATCCGATTATCGACCCACAACTGTAAATTTCGGAGCTGAGAGCTGAATTTGGCCTTGCGTTGAACGCCAGAAGTAGATGGTTCACCAGTTTCAGCAGCAAGGTCGTTGTGGATAATAAAACCTAACCCACAAGGATGCGATTCACCGCCGTCCCATACTTTATAGCGCGCAATCAAGCCATGATCCAACAAAATTAACGGCTACTGCACGGACTCATCGGTCCCCCATTTAACTCCTGCTCGCCTACATAAACCACAAATGAGCGAGAGATGTGGCAAACCAGCCTGAGTAGGACCGCGCAGATTCTTCTTAATTGACGCCTCAATCACATCGCCCACATTAATCTGTTTGCCCGTCACAATAGCATACAACAGTACTGCCCGTTCTTTCGTTACATCACTGACGTGCGTAGACGGCATAAACTTGGCACAGATAAAGGCATACCATATTTTGCCATAACGGCTTAAACAATTAAAGGGGAATATCCTACAACCCTGAGTGCCTCTAGTTGTCCAAACTGTCCCAGGCTTGCACAATTTGCGTACGATCGTGTCGTAATTCGGATTCTCGAGAACAAGCTTCGCATATTGGCAAAAGACGGGCGGCCTTAAGTTATAAAACTCATTAATCGCGGCGCCACTAAAAGAGACCAACTTGCCCCGAATCATAACGGTACAACGCGATGTATCCTCAGCATTCACATAAAATTCCTTTACAATTGATATCACTGCAGGATCCAGTTGATCGATGAACGAGTCCCAACCACGCTCCATTATCATACGAGTCATATCGCCATCAACGAGCTCCTTGAGACGAAGATTGCGCTCAGGAGTTAGAGCTTTACCCATTAAATAAAGATCAAATTTGTCCGCCGCCTCGGCACTAACAAACTTTTTCTTATCAAAAGCACGGGAGGGCAGTGCGGAACTTTCACCCCGTTGTCGTTTTGGTGGCATATTGAACACAATTGCAAGCCCCCAACTCTCAATATCCTACCAAGAATATGGAGCACAGCCTAACAATCCATCTACCGGAAAACGGACAAGTGGTGTCTTTGAGGCAATAAAACAAACACTTGGTGGGCACTCTTTTTCTCCCCCAAACGCAAAGCATACCCGCGAGGTCTAACGATGGAACCACTGCAAGCTCTCCGTCACACACTACACGAACACCCAACTCCCCCAAACTCCTCTAGTTGGCCAACACAAACGAACTGGGTATCCAAAATATAAGGCGAACAGGAAGCAAAACCAAACAAAAATCCAACTGAAGGTAGTACCTGAAGGGGTAGGGTTCAAACGCAATGGCAGAGTTGAACCCCTCGTGGCAGAAGAAACAAACGCCCCGCTGTGGCAGATTCGAACCCTCGTCGTGGAATAGGAGAAATCCTCTCGGTCCGAGTAGATGGAGGTGGCTAGGGGAATGAATGGCGTGAAGGAATATGGTTGGAAGGAGGAAGGAATCCAGATGGGAGATGGATTTGGATTAGAGGAAGAGAGAGGGTCTCGGCCGGAAGGGTTTAGGTAGGGAGGTAGTCGTGAATGGGGGGGGGGTGTAATGTTTCTGGGTCTCGGCTGGGTGGATTATGTTGGGAGAGTTTGTAACTGGGGGTGTGGCTCGGCTGGGAAGTGTAATATGTTGGACCCAATCGCGACCGGACCGTGGGTTTTTAAAAAAAAAACTGAGCTGTCGTTCACGGCCGGGGCCATGGTATTTGGGCAAGAAAGCTGGTCGGGGCCAAGTTTGGCTGCGACCTCACGGCTGGGGCCGTGTTTTTGTAAGCATAAATTCGGCCGGGGCCGTGTATGGCTGCAAGCTTCTGGCAGGGGCCGTGTAGTCGTAGGCTTAAAGCTGGCCGGGGGCTGCGAGGATCCGGCTGGGGGCGTTCATTCTTAGGCAAAATTCTGGCTGGGGCCAAGAATGGCTGCGAGTTTCCGGCCGGGCCCGTGAATTGCTAGGCAAAATTCTGGCCGGGGCCATGCACTATGTTGCTGAAAAGTTGTTTTTTTTCTTCTTTTTATATTGTTGTTGTTAGTCTGTGCAATGTATTTCAGCAGTACCTAGAAAAAAAAAATTCCCAAGGATTAGAATGGCTAACATGGCGTAATATATCCTAAGCTAAATAAAATCAACAACTTTGAAATCCTAAATTAACTCAAGTTTAACTAAAAAGACGTAAAAATTGAAAGACGCATGAAATGACTAATTTAAAGTCAGGATGCCTCCCGAAAAGCGCGTTTTTTTAATGTCGTTCGCTCGACATGTTGCTACTCATGTGTGATAAACGGGGTCCAACAATTTCACGAGGTCGACGTCCTCTACTTGATATCCTTCATAGAACAGTTTAAGCCGATGATCGTTCACTTTAAATATTCTTCCCGTGCGTGGGTCGTTAATCTCAATCGTACCATGAGAGGAAATGTGAACAATCACAAAGGGCCCTTCCCACCGAGAACGCAGCTTTCCTGGAAACAATTTCAAGCGGGAATTGTACAAAAGGACTTTCTGACCAAGTACAAACGTTTTTCTCAAAATCTGCTTATCGTGAAACGCTTTTGTCTTTTCCATGTACAATTTGGAGCTTTCATAAGCCTCATTGCGTAGTTCTTCTAACTCTTGTAATTGCAATTTTCTATGCTCGCCAGCTTCAGTCATGCTCCAGTTGCATTGTTTAATGGCCCAAAAAGCCTTATGTTTTAGCTCGGCTGGTAGATGACATGGCTTTTCGAAGACGATCCGATACGGTGACATTCCGATAGGAGTTTTGTATGCAGTGCGATAGGCCCATAATGCGTCTTCTAGTTTCAAACTCCAATCTTTTCTGTTAGGCTGAACGACTTTCTCCAAAACGGACTTGACCTCACGGTTTGAGACCTCTGTTTGGCCATTGCTTTGCGGATGGTAAGTCGTTGAAACTTTGTGCATGACATTGTATTTCTTAAAAAGTGTTGTTAATGTTTTATTGCAAAATTGTGTTCCTTTATCGCTAATGATAGCCCTTGGAGTTCCAAACCTGACAAATATGTTAGATTTGACAAAATCTGCAACAACTTTAGAATCGTCAGTCTTGGTGGCTTTAGCCTCCACCCATTTGGAAACATAGTCAACAGCCAGAAGAATGTAAACATTACCATATGAGACAGGAAATGGCCCCATAAAATCAATGCCCCAAACATCGAAAATTTCAACAACCAAAATAGGGGTTTGTGGCATTTGATTTCTACTGGATATGTTTTCGGTTTTTTGACAATTAGCATATGATTTACAAAATAGATAGGAGTCTTTAAAAATACTAGGCCAAAAGAAACCACATTCTAAAATTTTACGAGTTGTACGTTTTGGTCCAAAATGACCCCCACACGCGTAAGAATGACAGAAAGTTAAAATGGATGAAAACGCAGAGTTAGGGATACATCGTCTAACTACCTGGTCAGCACAAAATTTCCACAAGTATGGATCATCCCATACGTACCGTTTTACATCACTCTTAAGCTTCTCTTTCTGCATTTTAGAGAACTCACTAGGAATATAAGTGCTGACTAAATAATTAACAATGTTTGCGTACCAGGGTTCTACCTTATCAACGGAGAATAAATGCTCATCTGGAAAGGAGTCTTGCAGTGGAAGTGCTTCTTCATCTTTAAGCAACCTGCTTAAGTGATCTGCCACTAAATTATCTGCTCCTTTCTTGTCCTTTATTTGCAAGTCAAATTCTTGGAGCAACAGGATCCATCGTATGATCCTTGGTTTGGAATCCTTCTTTGTAAGCAGATACCTGAGAGCAGTATGGTCAGAATAAACTATGACTTTAGTACCGAGAAGATAAGATCTAAATTTGTCTAAAGCAAAAACAACATATAATAATTTTTTTTCTGTTGTGGAATAGTTAATCTGAGCAGCATTCAATGTCCGAAAAGCATAATAGAAGGCATGTGCAGCTTTGTCAACTCGTTGGCCCAAAATAACCCCTACTGCATAGTTGCTGGCATCACACATGATTTCGAAGGGTAAAGTCCAATTTGGTGGCTGTATCACCAGTGTGGAGGTCAATAACGTCTTTAATTTATCAAACGCCCCTTTGCACTCATCGTCAAACTGGAATTCTACCTCTTTTTGCAGCAACTTACACAACGGCATTGCTATTTTGGAGAAGTCCTTGATAAATCTTCGATAGAAACCTGCATGACCAAGAAAAGAACGAATCTCTTGTACGCTTGCGGGGTAAGGTAAAGCAGCAACACTTTCTATCTTAGCTTTATCCACTTCTATTCCCTTAGCTGAAACTACATGACCTAGGACGATACCCTGTTCTACCATAAAATGACATTTTTCCCAATTAAGAACAAGATTAGTCTCTAAGCATTTATCCAACACACGAGTTAAATTACCTAAGCATGCATCTAACGAATCACCATAAATTGTGAAATCATCCATAAATACTTCAATGCAATGTTCAAGAAGATCGGAAAATATACTCATCATGCATCGCTGAAATGTACTGGGTGCATTACAAAGTCTGAAGGACATCCTACGGTATGCAAATGTACTAAATGGGCATGTGAAAGTGGTCTTTTCTTTATCTTCAGGTGTAATCACAATTTGGTTATAACCCGAAAAACCATCTAGGAAGCAATAATAAGTGTGGCCTGCTAATCTTTCTAACATTTGGTCAATAAAAGGGAGAGGGAAATGATCTTTTCTAGTTACGGCATTCAACTTCCTATAATCAATACACACTCTCCATCCTGTTTGCAGACGAGTAGGCACTAACTCATTATTATTATTTTTGACGACAGTTATGCCAGCTTTCTTAGGAACTACCTGAATTGGACTGACCCATGGACTATCTGAAATAAGGTAGATAATACCTGCATCGAGTAATTTCAGAACCTCTTTTTTCACAACCTCCATCATGGGTGGATTCAGTCTGCGTTGTGCATCTCGCTTTGGGGTGGCTCCCTCTTCCAAAAGAATGCGATGCATACACACAGCTGGGCTAATACCTTTGATATCTGTAATTGTCCAACCAAAGACTTGTACGTGGTCCCTTCAGACTCTAAGCAACTTTTCCTCTTGGACTTTGGTTAGATTATTTGCAATTATCACTGACAGTGTTTCCTCTTGCCCTAGATATGCATATTTCAAATGGTTTGGTAGGGGCTTTAATTCCAACCTCGGAGCCTGCACAACAGAAGGTAACAACTTTTCATGAGTCACCGGTAGTTGAATGGATGAAACGGCATATTTATCTGAAATTTTCTGTAAAGATTGTAATGCAGCTATAGTATCATTTAAGTCCGGATTTTGTTCAATCTCGGCTTCTGCTTCCAGCTCCAAACTATTCGTGATAGCATCCTCCAAGGTTTTCATGTGTATGTGGTTGAAAGTTTTCTACACTAAGGAATCAAGGACATTAATAGAAAAAACGGAATTGACATCACTAGGGTACCTCATGGCCTCGTAAATGTTGAATTGAATCTTCTCGCCGACAAATTCCATGGTCAAGGTCCCATTGTGCACATCAATCATCGTTCTTGCTGTTTTCAAGAATGGCCTCCCTAATAAGATATGAGCAGGATTTGGAGATGTATCGTCCTCCATATCCACAATATAAAAATCTGCGGGAAATATTAGTTCATTCACCTGTACCAATACATCCTCAATTACCCCTTCAGGGTACGTGTTAGTTCGATCAGCTAATTGGATAATGACACCAGTGTTTTTCAAAGGACCTAGATGCAAAGAAGCATAAATAGATAGTGGCATAACATTAATTGATGCTCCTAGATCTAGCATAGCTCTTTCAAACCTGGTATTACCTATTTTGCAGGGAATGGTAAACATACCCGGATCTTTACATTTTGGGGGCATTTTTCTTTGCAGAATCGCAGATACATTCTCTCAAACTGTTACCTTTTTCATTGTCTTGTAATTTCCTTTTATTAGTGCATAATTCCTTCAAAAATTTTGCATACCTTGGAACTTGCTTGATTGCGTCTAATAAAGGAATGTTCACCTCTACCTTTCTAAAGGTTTCCAGAATCTCTTTCTCTTGTTCGTCCTTCTTTGAAGTTCTAAGATTCCTAGGAGGAAAAGGTAAAGGGTTAGACTTAAGCTGAATAGGAGATTTAGGTAGTACCTTTGAAATTTCTGCCTCCTCCTTCGCCTTATCCTCATCAAATTCAACCATAGACCTTAGTGTGTAACAACCCCGAACTTCGGCCCACTTTATCACCATAAATTCTGTATTTATTAAACATTATCTTCATAACGGCCAAATTTCGGTTCGTTAATAAATCATTTACTCATCTTCTTTAATCCCTTGATTGATTTTATAAATCATTACTTACCAAATTTTCGGTATAAATTTTTCTTTTTCTTTTTCTCAATTCAATCATCGTATTAAAAATATTTGAATATTTAAAATCCTTACATTTCGATCCTAGTCCCATGGATCGCAACCTTTACTTTTTCTTTCTATTATAATGCTCAACATTTAATTTTAATGTTGATTATATCCATCCAATATTTCTTGTATCATGATTCATAATTAAATCATTTAATAATCTTTATCGTAATATCTATCTTGAACTATCACAGTTCATAATTTAACTTCACACATTCTGTCTGGAGTTGACATATACATACATATGAAACATCATTATAAACTTAACAAATATATCCACATTGACTGGAAAATATAACAATACATTTTCCCACCTTCTATGCAATTCACCTCAAATTTAATCCAATATTCTTGAAATTTATTTCATTGCCTGCAAAAATATTTATTAAGCAAGTAATGAGCACAACGGCTCAGCAAGTTCAACAGTTTATGCTTCACATAACACATACCTTATCATGCTTGGTGTGTGTCATACATCACGTGTAGTGCTTCTATTCAGGCATTATATCTCATATATATTTATATCGTTGCACAAAGCACACCTTGTTGTCATGTTAATCACGTATCACATAGCACATAATTTGTGTGCATTTAAAATAAATATTTCATATCATAATATTCAACATTTAACATTTAAGGGACTGAAGAACTTGCCTGACGTCCAATTAATAGCTCAAAATCTTAACTCGATCAACCTATGATCATAAAATAATGAAATAATAATTATTTATCTCTTTCTGATATTAATCTAATTAATTAATATCATCTCTAAAGTAATTAATCCTACCCGATAATTTATTTTAGGGTATCGGGTTAATTATATTAACCTCGTTCCTTAAAAATATTAATTTAATTTAATATCTAATGCCTTCCATACGGACAACCCAGCTCATCGGATAAAATTTAACATTTTTGGTTGTCCGAAAAATATATTTATTAATTTTCTAACCTTTAAACTCATTAGATTAATATTTAAAATATTTAAATATTAATCCCCAATATTTAATATTTTTACAAAAATATTAAATTTAATGCCCAAATATCATTTCTATATTTTTAGTATTCTTCTATAATTTTCTAGGATTTTAAAACAATTTTTAAACATTTATTTCATTTAAAACATGTTCTGGGGGCATTTTGGTAATTTCCGCGCCCTTAGGGACATAACCGGAATTTCCCGGAAAGTCCAGGGGTGTTTTCGTCATTTCCGCAACTCTAGGGGCATATCCGGAATTTCCCGGAAAGATTTAGGGCATTACCGTAATTTTACGCGCGTCTAGGACACGTTCGGCATTTACCGAAAAGACTGAGGGCATAACTGTCATTTCCGGCCAAAACCTCGGCCGCTTCTGCCTCACCGAACGACGTCGTTTGGGCTGCGAAGAATTGGCTGCCGCGCATTGCGCGGCCTTCCCCTTCAGCGCTCCAAAACGACGCCGTTTTGTCCTGGCGCGCGGAAAAAAAACAGCTGCCGCGCCATGCGCGGACAGCCCTGTAACTTTTTTTTTTTTTTTTTTTTTTTTTTTCCCTTCTTCTCTCCGAACAGTACATCAACCCAATCAATTAAACAATATTTTCATCTCTTTTCTACAATATAATTCATCTAAAAATTATATAATCCATAACTATACATCCAAATATTATTTAAAATAATTACTCTAATTATTTACTAATTATTTACAAAATTATACAATTAAATCAAATAAAATTTATTTATTTTTTTATACCTTTTCAAGCTTTAAAATCCTTCTTGGAGGCTTGCTCCTCACATGGATGACACCCATATTTCTTCTTCCTTCTTGGTGGTGGTGTTTCGGATGGCTTGGTGGTGGTGATAATGGTGAGGGTAGCGGTGGGAGAGAAAAGAGAGAGATTATGTGTGTGTTTGTTTTTCTTTGTTGCCTCCTTTAACTTTTATTTCCTTTCCCTTTTATAATACCAAAATACTTAATCAATTTTAACACCACCAAACAATTCCACCGCCTTCTATGCCCAGCCGATTTTTTTTTTTCTTCTCGAATGATCCAAATTCATGCATAATTAATTATTTAATACATTATGTAATCGTTTCGTGTAATAAATATTTTATATATAATATATAAAATATTTATTTTAATTCACTAAAAATCATAATATGATTTTTAAATAACATTAATACCTCTTTTGGGTGCTTTACATGACAAATTTTGTACACGCATAGTGACATGCATGTACTTATTTTAGATAATTTACACCTCCAAAAATCATAAAATAATTCATAGAGCATATAAAAATTATCTTTCACAATTTTTCACTTCGTTACTTGCACAACATGTTACATTAACATGTTCACATTTCCGAAATATTATTCTTCATAAACGTCATAAAAATTCCATTATGCATAAACATAATTTTTTAATGAATTAAAACATTCATTTTTCCTCAATTAATTTCATTTCTTTAATATTCACATTACTTTCCTTATATAATTTATATAATTTATTATTATATAATTTATATAATTAAATTATCCCTTTTTTATAATTTCCATTTCACATACAAAATATAATTTATAAAATTTCTTCCATCCTTATTCAATTTAATTACCTTATATAAATTATACAATTATTCTTATATAATTTATATAATTATTATTTTCTTCATACCTTATTTAATTTCCTTATATAAATTATATAATTTATTATTATATAATTTATATAATTACATTTCCTTCTCAATAAATTTCTAAACTTCCTCCAAAATTCTTAATTAAATTTACAATCAACAATTATAATTTCACTAACTTCCTCATTAACTTTTCATAATTTTTCGGATTAATTTAATTATTAATCCCTTTATTTTCATAATTAATGAAATTGATAATTATCACCATTAACCATGTACACATATATATACATATATCTTTATACATAGCTACATCATAAATCTCACATAACATTATTAAATCATGATTTCAGCACTTCCATTTAATTGTACAATTTATTGTACTTTTATCTGAAATTTCTCTTATTCTTAATAAATTGTTTTTAAACAATTTATTTACTTTTCAATTATTTTAATTCCTCATAATTTATCATAATCTCTGCACAGATTTAATTTACTAATTAAATCTCATCACAAACCTTAAATATCATAAACAACTTGATAATTTTATCAATTAAATTCTCATTTAATCTTATTAATAATTCCGAAAATTCGGATCCTCACATAGTGTGTCCATTTGTTTTCCACTCCTTAATGTAATGGCACTTGCATTTTCTCTCAGATTGATCATCGTTTGAGAGGGCAACTTCCCCGAGCCTTGAGAATCCAATCGTCCAACTGTGGTTGCTAATTGGCTCATTTGATTTTCCAAGCTATGAATGGAAGTCCTTGTCTCTTGCTGGAACTGGTTCATGAAAGCCTTTGTATCTTGTTGGAACTGTTGGGTCTGGTTCATGAGAGCCTTGAACATATCCTCCAAAGATGCGTCAGATTTTGTTGGTGCTGTTTGTCGATGTGGGTACTGCTGTTGAGCTTGTTGAAAACCTTGTTGTCGATTTGGAAAAGCATTCGGCATTGGTGGCCTGTTTCCTCCGTAGCTCAGATTAGGATGATCCCTCCATCCTGGATTGTAAGTATTAGAGTAAGGATCATATCTTCTCTGAGGTTGTCCTTGAAAATTTCCCGCTGCATTGGCTTGCTCAATGGTGCCATGCTCTTGCAGTGTAGGACAAATATCTGTCGAATGATCAGACGACAAACAGATTCCACAAGTTCTTGTAACTTGCCCGTTCCCCACAGAAATTTGATGAACCATAGCAGCTAACTCCGAGAGTTGTTGTTCAATGTTGCTCGAACCAACCTCATTAACTTTTTTCGGTGCATGGTCCATCCGAGTTCCGTATTGCTGTGAGTTAGACGCCATGTTAGCAATTAAGTTCCGTGCGGCGTCCGGAGTCTTATCAACCAATGTTCCTCCACTTGCAGCATCGATCATACTCCTATCCATTGGTAGCAATCCATTGTAGAAATACTGAATTTGGTGTTGATCGTCAATTTGATGTGGACAACACGAACACAGCTTCTTGAACCTTTCCCAATAGTCATGAAGAGTTTCGCCACTAAATTGTCTGATGGCGCATATCTCCTTCCGTATGTTGGCAACCCGTGAAGGAGGAAAATACTTCTCCACGAATAGCCTCTTCATATCATCCCATGATTAGATCGAACCGGAGGGAAGATAGTACAACCAATCTTTTGCCAAATCTGCTAAGGAGAATGGAAAAGCCCTAAGCTTTATGTGTTCTTCCGACACTCCATGTGGCTTCATGGTGGAACAAACCACGTGGAATTCCTTCAAATGCTTATATGGATCTTCACCTGTAAGACCACGAAAAGTAGGCAAAAGATGAATTAAGCCAGATTTCAATTCAAAAGCAGCATCAAAAGCAGGATATTCTATGCATAATGGTTGTTGGCTTAAATTAGGAG
This sequence comes from Hedera helix, assembly GCA_947179155.2. Classification (NCBI taxonomy): domain Eukaryota; kingdom Viridiplantae; phylum Streptophyta; class Magnoliopsida; order Apiales; family Araliaceae; genus Hedera; species Hedera helix. Next base: position 10,392,983 of record OX359279.1, read on the forward strand.
TAGCCAACTCACTCATAGTTCTATTATTTGGTGCATCCATTTCTTCTTCTGAATCGCTGGAAGAAGTCAGTAATGCAAGCGCTACGTTTAAGCCTGGTGATGTAGTAAAACCGTCTTCGAACTCCGAAGTTGTGTTTCGTGCTAGACGAGTCTCCTTCCTTATTCTTTTTGCAGTTTTCTCTATCTCTGGATCAAATTTTAAATCAGGAGAGTGAGAGGATCGAGTCATAAACTGAAAGAAAACAAGGAAAATTTATAAAAATAATCACTTCCCCGGCAACGGCGCCAAAATTTGGAAGCTGTCGTTATCACTCCAAAATTATTCCTTACTTTCACTCTATCAACATAAATTGGTATAATGGCAAGCAAGAGTCGAACCCACGGGAAGTGTTTTATTTATGATTTATCCGATTGCTTCTAACAGTAAATAACAAGTAATAATAAAAAGGGGAGTTTTGAAACTATGATTCTAATAGGAAACAAGAAATATTAATTAGAATTATCCAATGATTTGCAAACTTCAGTTCTTCAGTTCAGTGTCATCTTTTCATAAATATGATATAATTAAGTCAATCAATATCTTTCCTTCAATGGAATTAATAACCCTAGGTAACCACGGTCCGCGTTACCCGAAATTCCCCTTAGGTTTTAAATATAATGTGACAATCGCCCCCACTAGACCCTAATTATCATACAACCTAGAACTATCAGTCTAGATTTAATATGACAATAGCATTAAGAATTAGGGAATTAGGTTATTCCAAGCAATAATCGTACAATCGCAGATTATTTAACATGTCTTCTTGATATTATAGCAATATTCAAAAGCTTGAGCACAATCAAATATCACTATTTGCTACTTATGATCAGATATAACATCGTTTGCTTAATATTATACCTTAATCTAGCATATGATAATAATCAAATCAATTCAATGGGCCCTTATAAAAGGTTCTCAGGAGCACTTCACCCACTGACTCTTTAACTTACCAACCATTTTGAAAGCATGCCTAAAAAATTAAGACACTGGGCATCTTCCTTCGTGTAAGCCTCCCCAAGTACATCACCATCATCACTACCAGTAAGAGGGAGTTAGTATATGATGGCCACATCCTCTAATATGGGGACAAACTCACCCTAGGAGGAGATGAATGTAGAAGTGGCGGAGCACTATCGAGAGATCAAAATGTTCAAGGTATCAACGTCTTTGAGAACCCTTAAATCCCGAGAAACTAAGATTTAATAACTTGCAGTGTCAGAAAATTATTAGATCTTAGGAAGATACTCAACTAAATTAAATGCAACCGCTTGTATTTGTGTTATTTAACTTCATCGATCTCTCTATTTCTTAAGGTTGCTACTAGATTAAATCTTCAACACTTATCTAAGGTTGTTTAGTAGTTAGGGTTAATTAGATTGCTTGTTTCTAATTAACTACAACTAAAGAGAGGTTGGAAAATAGTTCAACCGGTGAATATTCAAAATGTGAATTAATTTATTCTAGCATCAATGATCAATTGCAAATTTTTTATGGTAGATGTTGACTTAAACTAAGGCTTGTTCTTCTAATTTACTTTGATATTTAAATTGAATTGTTTCTTAGTTGCTATTAAAATAATACAGATAACTCTAAAGTAGACAGATTATAAAACAGACAGTTAAATTTTACCTGTTTGGATTAGTTATTTTTTTAGAAATTATTTTTGTTATATTAAAAAAAACCATCGTAGTTCACGTAACATAATACTAAGTTAGACACTCTTCGTGGGAATGATCCTTACTTGCACTACTAATATATATATATATATATATATATATATATAAGAGTATATGTTTTGTTTTTGGTTGCCTGCGATAACACACCAGCCCCTCCGCGTTTTAAATCCATTAACTAATTGAAAAAAATACAAAAAAAAATCCTAAAAAACCCTTCTCACAATGATTCCATCCAGGGATCAATGTCACGAAAAGATAAGCCCTGAAAATCCTAAAAGAACCTCTAGAAATTAAGATAAAAATAAAGATAATTCCGTGAAAAGTCTTTCCTTCTCAGGAACCCCAACCAGTGCATACCTTTAGCTCCTAAAGATAAAATCGAAAGCTGCCTCTTAAAAGAAGACTCAAGAAAATAGCTAACAAAGTCCTCAAAAGTCGAAAAAATAAATTTCAAAAGCAAGACTTGCCAAAAACAAACCTTACCAAGGGTCAGAAACGTATAGATGAGACAACTTTTGAAACCTCAAAAACATAATAGTAGAATAAAACTAATTATTTTAATGTCCTAGCTCCCTAAAACTCGGTTGTGAATCTTGACCACCGAGTTTCCTAAAACTCGGTAGTGAGTTTTGACCACCTAACTCTTTGGAGATCAGTTTTGAACCTTGACTATTTAGCTCTTTAGAGCTTGGCTATGAACCTTGACCTCTAAACTCCCTAGAGCTCAATTATGAACCTTAACCACCTAGCTATTTAGATCTCAGTCATGAACTTTAACCTCCTAACTCCCTAGAGTTCAGTAATGAACCTCGACCACCTAGCTCCTTAGAGCTCAATTGTGAACCTTAATTACCAAGCTCCTTAAAGCTCAATATTGAACCTTGACCACCTTACTCCCATAAGCCCAATTGTGAACTGTTTAATAATTTTGGTCATTATAGCATCACATGACCCTCACTCATCACTATTTGCTTAGTTTACACTCGAACTATGTTGGGCCTGATTCTTGGCCTATCGAGATATGTAGGAAGCCCTGTTAGGGGTTCGGTATAAGCATTCACGTGTTCACATATATTATATGATACATTGGGCATCTACGTCTTTGTCACGCTCATTCCATTACCTTGCTTAAGCATGACAAAGAGAAGCAGTTGTAGACACTCAAATTTTGCGCCTATATTTAATAATTATTGATTATTATAACAAGAGGGTGAAATTATAAAATCATGATAAATTGGGGGTATTAAAAGATAACTCACAAAGACAAAAGGATTTACTTGTAAGGTACTTAATAGCCTCGGGGTATGAAAATATAAAAAGGATACCCAAAACACCACTTTTGACGTAGTAAGATACTTGTAGCATTTTTTTCTCCCTCTTAACATATCCAAATATGGTCAAATGGGATACCATTGCCGATATCTCGAAATAGGATTTCTGAATTGGGGTGGCACATCACCTAATTTTTCCTAGATTGAAAGTTATAGCTATTTGAAGGTAAGAGGGGCAAAACTGAAAATTTTAATTTGTGCACACGGGAGAACAAGAGCCAAGTCGTGGCCATATCGTGGCTCAACCTCTGAACCTCCGCTCAGCGTTATATATTTCTTTTTTCTTCATTCCTTGGAAAAGAATAGAGAGCTAAGCAATTTTAGGAAGAAAACTCCAAAAACATTTAAAAGAGAGAGAGAAAAAAGAGAAAACACAACCAAATATTCACTCATTCACCTCTTTTTCAATATTTAATGAATTAAAAGGAGTGAGAAATTCAAGTCTTGAAATTCAATTTTCCATCCTCGAGCTAGCAAAGGTCTAATTATAACTTTCCTAAATTCAATTGAATCATATAAAGTTGTTAATTACTATCTCTACATCATCTCTACTTCTCAATTAGTATGTGAACTAGGTATTATCTTGAATTGTGTGAAAATCTATTGAATTGCTTGTGTAAAATTTTTGAATTATAAACTGATGAAATCTTAGGTGAATCTAAGGTTTGTGGGTGTATACCCAAAAAAATTAGACCTACCCCATAATTGATCTAGAAATTAGATTCATGTAAGTGATTGAATTTTAAATTAATTCCTTGTTTGTGAGCCTAGGAAGAGGCCCAAGATTTCTAAATTCATATATAGAAGAATTCAGGCCCTCTTCAAATTATGGACTTTGAAATCGAATTGTGTCATTTGAATTGATGTGAATTTGTTAAAATTGTAGCCTAAGAGAAAATCTAAGGCCTTCAAATCCATATTTGGAGGAATACATTTTTTTCTCCTATGATGGATATTGAGTTTAAAATCGTAATTGGCTATTGGTGCGTGTAAATCATCTACGAGCCTTAAAACCTTTTGGCGACTTTTATCTCTCAATATAGAGTTTAAGACCCAAAATAGTAAAAATGAGTATAATTTGGTGATGGGTCTAATGTGATGGTTGTCATACCCTAAATTAGACCCTAGCTCATTTACTTGCCAAATGTAATCAAAAATGTTTTCTAAAACTTAAGCAATTCAAATGGTAAAAATCAAATAATTGAAAAAGGACTCTTGGTAAAACATAAAACACACATGAAAAATCACTTTTAAGACCACTTTTGAAAACACACTTGAAAAATTACTTTTAAAAATACATTTGAAAAACCACTTTAAAAACGCCATTTGAAAAAATCATTTTTGAAAACAAACTTGAAAGATCACTTTTGAGATTACTTTTGAAAACACATTTGAAAAGTCACTTTTGAAAACATGCTTCAAAAAATCCCTTTTGAAAACATACTTTGAAACCATATTTTTGAAAATACACTTTAAAACCACTTTAAAAAATATACTTTTAAAACTCATGAACCTTTACGGACAGAAACACACATGAGTTTAGAAATCAAACTCACGTCTTTTAAAAAACACTTACGAACCTTTGTGGACATCAATACACATAAGTTCAGAAATCAAACTTATGTCTTTCAAAATACACTCGCGAACCTTTGTGGACATAAACAAACACGAGTTTAGAAACTAAAATCCCAAATCTTTTAAATACTCACATACTGAAAGTAGTATACCCTCAAGTCAATCACATGTTGACATGATTGTAGCATATACTTTGTAATCTTTTTTATTTATTAATAAAAGTTTTATTTAAAGACATTTATTTATTCATAATTAATTAGTTGAATTGATTAAATGGATAAACCTATAGTTTTGGGGCAATGTTTTAGAATCATAATGTTGATTATGCTAATGAGATATAAATTCAAGATAGCTCAAAACTAAAATGTTCCTAATTGTAGAATTACTAAAATGGGGATTAGTGAATCCGATTAGATTAGTACATACTATGTTTGCTCTTTAAAAGAAGATGATTGATCTCATAATCATTTGCGTGGAGACACTAAAACAAGTATGTAGTTGCTTATTAGATAATAAATTCACTAAATGTGACTCACTAAAGAAATACCGAATGGAGTTTTATTTGTCTGTGAATAAGAGTTACTTAAGTGATTGGACTTGAGATCATCATAGTACCTTGTGTATTCTAAGTTATACTTTGTCATATTCCTTAAGGTTTGTTGGTACATCAAACAGTATGCTCGGGTATAATAAAGTGTACAAAGAGGTAGGTGAATGATCAACAAATGATCTACCATTTCTAGTAAAGGGAGAGAATGTTCTATGTGATTTGATAAATGATAATTCAGTAGTCCTTAGCTAAGGCATGATAAAAATTAGAAAGGAGTTTCTAATTTATATTAATTAGAGCTATGCATTTGAAAATCGAAATATATATGATCAAATTAAATAAGACTTGACAATAATTTCATGTCTTATATTTGATCGGAACATTGTATGATAGAAGAATTAAATTGTACCGTAACTATTTACGGAATAGTTTCTTAGAGAACTATTTACGGAATAGGTTCTTAGAGATCAAATGTTGAAATTCATATTATCTGGATAGTCATGATATGCTGAGAGATATCCATCATGATGTAGAATAAATAAGTATTTATTTATATATAAATTAAAGAAGTTTAATTTATTATAAATAATATTAGAATTGTTCTAATTTATTTATTCTACTGCCGATTTAATATTGAATCGAAAGGGTCACACCATAAAAGAGAAATATGTATTTTAGAAGTAGATAACATAATGATAATAATAAATTAAGTATATTTAACTTATACTATGGTGATAGAATAAATTAAATAGCTTAATATTTATAATTAAGTATTTTAAAAATACTAATTATAAATTAATAAGAGCAGACTTATTATTATTATTATTATTATTATTATTATTATTATTATTATTATTATTATTATTATTATTATTATTATTATTTAATTCCTAAATGGTTTTAAAATTAATTAATAAATAGTATAATTGTTATTAATAATTAAGTTCCTAAATGGTTTAGAAATTATAATTATTATAAAAAATTAATTTAATTCCTAATTAGATTAGGAGTTAAATTAAAACCCTACTCCTAAAGAGTTTAGAAGGGTTGAACAAGTCTATAAATAAGAAGGTTCGTATTATAGATTGAGGTTACATACATAATTGCAAGTATTAGAGAATACTTCATAATTCTCTACATCTAAAGAGTTATATATAGAGAGAGAATTAGGGTTAACCACCCAAGATTTGGAGAAACTTAAATCTACATCTTGAATTAATATTCTCTTAGTGGATCACTTCTAGAGGTTGCACGAGTGGGTAACTGACGTTGATCCGTGGATTACATTCAAAAAACGCGAAGGATTTAGGAGTTGAACTCGTAGTTGATAAAAGTTATTTGTCTACAAAAGTATAATTTTTTATAATTCCTCAATTAATAAGTATCGCATAAGAAAAATCCTAAAATTTGATTTGTAATTTTTTTTTAAAATATAACTTATGCATGCTTCCGCTGTTGTACATCAATTAGATTGTATGTATATATTTTTTTGCAAACCAACACACACGAGTTTAGAAACTAAACTCACCAAAAATCATAAATAAAAAACCAAAAGTCCTTTCCTAGCCAAATTAAACTCCACTAGAATTAAAATTGACCCACCTACAATGCATGACACAAAAACACATACGCACTATAAAATGACACAAAACATCTAGACACAGAACATATAGAACAAAAACCAAGACAACTCTTTCAAAACTTGAGAAAAAATTAGGAAGGCGGTAACCTTGATTCACGGAAGTCAGAGGGTGCCTAACACCTTATTATCGCTTCTGAACTCTTCGAATCCAGGTTGCGGACCAATACAATGGAGTCACATTATTGGCCATCTATCTTTAACATTTTAAAAACTTGGATGAGTAGGTACATCCAATTAAACTTATACTGTGACGACCTCGAATTCGGGTCCCTCGAACCTCGAATCCGATTCAACACTAATACTACTTTTTTCTTATTGTTCATGAATTACAACAATATTATAATTGATAAATAATCATTTATTTACAATTTTACAACATCTTTTTCTATTCGAGAATCGCAATCTTTATACATTCCTAGTATGTCTCAATATCATACATGATACGACATTCTATTACAATCAATTTGAGTATTTGACACTCATATTACATACTAACCAAATCTTATACTGCACAATCATTTTACCTGTCTAATTCGGACTGATATCTACAATAGACATTTGGACTTTCAGTGAATGTAATATGCATTCCTATTTCTTGATCTTTATCGAAAATTTCGAATAACTTGCACTATCTGAAAATATTGGTTTTAAGCAAGAGTGAGCACGACGGCTCAGCAAGTTTAACAGTTACACATAACACATTACATGCTTCACATATTATACATGCTTTGCATTTTATTCTTACATCATGCATTTCATACTTTTTATTTTATGAATGCATCATACTTCTTATGCGTCACATGCAATAAACAACTAGCATCTAGCAATCATGCTTCATATCTGTACATATTTCACATGTAACCATATCTCATGTTGTTCACGTATCACAAATATCATCAATATATCTTCATATTAATAATTTAATAACACATTGTAACATAGCAATGTGCATAGGAGCAAGTTCTGAATAACTTGTCTGGTTCGCTTCTACCGTTTACGCTTTTTTGCGTCTTTCGTTCAACCTACAATTTATATATAAAATCGACATAATCATTAGTTACAATGACTATTAATTAGTCTTAACTTAATACATTAACTTCAAATTATTAACTCTTTAGTTGTCCGACAAATGAACTCTTAGTTCCGGACAAAAACCCTAGTCCAAACCTAGTTGGACATGTCGGGTACACTTAACTAACTTACGCATTCATTACACGTTCTTCGTATGACTTATTTTAATAAGTTGTCTAAAATTTAGTCACAAATGGACTATTTACTTTGGTTTAATTCAATTAAACTTTCTTCTTTTACATAACTTAATGATTTGGACATTTAATAATGTACCAAATACCTCAAAATATTATCTACATTTGATAATATACAACTACATTCAAATATTATTAACCATTTAATAGTATTTTAATCACTTATTAATATTATTAACCATTTAATAATATTTTAACCTCTTACTAATATTATTAATTATTTAATAATATTTTAATCATTTATTAATATTATTAACCATTTAACCTCTTATTAATATTATTAATCATTTAATAATATTTTAATCTCTTACTAATATTATTAATCATTTAATAATAATTTAATTACTATTTAATATTATTAACCATTTAATAATATTTTAATCTATTACTAATATTATTAACCATTTAATAATATTTTAATCTCTTACTAATATTATTAATCATTTAATAATATTTCAATCACTTATTAATATTATTAATTATTTAATAATATTTTAATCACTTATTAATATTATTAATTATTTAATAATATTTTAATCACTAATTAATATTATTAATCATTTAATAATATTTTAATCACTTATTAATATTATTAACTATTTAATAATATTTTAATCACTTATTAATATTATTAATCATTTAATAATATTTATTCTCTTTTTAATATTATTAACCATTTAATAATATTTTAATCGCTTATTAATATTAGTAACCATTTAATAATATTTTAATCACTTATGAATATTATTAACCATTTAATAATATTTATTCTCTTTTTAATATTATTAATTATTTAATAATATTTAAAGCACTTATTAATATTGTTAACCATTTAATAATATTTTAATCATTTACTAATGTTATTCATCATTTAATAACTTTTCAATCATATACTAATATTATTGATCATTTAATAATATTTTAATAATCTTCAATCAATACCAATAGTTAATTTTTTAATTGTGTTAACCTTAATCTTTAACTTAAACATTTAGCTATCATTTAGTCACTAAAAAACTTTATTATAATAGCTTATCTTTATTTCAATAGTGAAATTATCTTTTGTTAAGTTTTACAATGCCCGACAAGCGAAATTTTCAGTTTCAAACAAGTTTGGACTAAAAAATTATTTTTTTAACAAGCATTGGGCGTAAAGACGCTGGCCCAAAGCTGTTTTGGGGCGTAGATACGCCCATTGGCAGAACCAACAATAGGCTAGGCGTACACTTGGGCGTCTAAATGCTGGGTACTTTGGCTGCCAGCACCTCCCTTGTAGTTTGAATATAACTTTATCATACGGAAATATTTTGAGATGATTCTTAAGTCTAAATTCATTAAACTTTCATGATCTACAACTTCTCTTTAGATCACAAATCTAAATTCAAAACGGAAGTATCCGTAAAATCGCTCACAAGGACAAAATAAAAAACTAGTTTCATAAATTCTTGGTTCGATTGGTTCAAACTTGAATAAAATGAAATCTACACATCCAAATGACATCAACTTAGTGTTGATGTCTTCCTAACTTCTTGTTTTACAATATTTCATGGTTCAATCATATTTTTGAAAACGTTTTGACAAGAAATTAAAGATCGAACCATCTAGGGTTTTACCGGTAACTCAATATAAAATTTCCTTCCATTTATTTGCATACCACCCAAACAAATTCATGAAATAAATATACCAAACCATTAATCTACCTATATATCATAGTTTTAGACTTTTAGAGCATCAAAATAATTTTTAATCGTTTAAAAATACTTTTTCACCGATTAAAACATATATAGATTATAAAAATGCACTAAAGAATGGTTAGAACACTTTTTAACCTCTTGGACATGGATGCTCTTCTTCTCTTGGCCATGAACTTCACTAGGGACTCCACCTTGATTATTCTCTAGCAATCTTCCTTGGTAAAATCTCAACTCACAAGTGTTTGCTTGCTTTTCTCTCAAAGAGCTTTTTTTTTTTTTTAAGAATTCCTAGACAAATGGCTAACCAACACAAACCATTGGTGCAATACTCTATATATAGCACTCCCTTAATCATCATCAACATCAACTAATCAACTATGATTGGTCAAATTAGAGGTTATTTTGAGATTACTATTTGATGGATTGATTGGTTGATTGACATGGTGAATGACTAGGGTGAGTAAACCACTAACACCAAGTGTGTGATTTAAGAAACATGGATCAACAAACCACCCCCATGTGGGCCCCCTTAAATCTCAGCAAAATGGGATTAAATCCCTCATTTTTGTTTTATTTTTCTAGCTTATATATATATATATATATATATATATATATAATCATTGACTAACATTTTGACTTTCTATTGGGCTCCATTTTGGACTTAGGAATTAAATAAGTTGGGCTCATTCATTTAATTTGTTTTGGCTCAATTTAATTGTTACATTAGGCTAACATTAAATATCATATGTTACATTTAATTAAAACAAACATTGAGCTAGTTTAATTATTACATGGGTCAAGGTTTAATTAATTACATAGACTACTAGGTTAATTTATTTAACTTAGGTTAATTTATTTGGACTTATAATATAATCCAATTAGACTTGCTTTAAATTATTCTACCACCTTGGGTTTCTCAATTAACTCATCCATAGTTAATTCTCATCATCATATTTACTTACCTAGCAATTAACCAACGTTTGGTTAATGCTCTCTCTTGTCTACCAACTAGGGTTATTCAATTAACCCTACATTAGTTAATTCTCTACACTCAACCAAATTTTCCAACACTTTAACCATCAATTGACTTTTTAAATGTTTGGGCTACATAGTTTACCTTGCATTGGGCTCTCTTATTTAATTACTTGGGCTACCCAACACAACTCACACATATTCCATAACTTGGGCTAGGTAATTTATTTAATTAGACTACCACCACACTATATACAATACTTGACAACATAATTTAATTGGACTTGTAGTAATTACTTCTTGGACTATAGCATTTGGGCTTATTATTTAATTATCCATATTCATGCAAGTATTCCCATATTGGGCTAACATCTATAATCCTTTTGGGCTAGTCCACTAGTAGTAATTAAATTACTTGGACTTTTCATGAGGCTAGATCCTTAAATTTATTTGGACTTCTATATAATTACCAACAAGACTTACATCAATTAAAATATTGGGATTGTTTCAAATTCATTAATGAAATATATACAACAACTTAATAATTAAGTTAATTACTTCACATTATTGCCATCCAAGACAATCATTCTAAATTTTCCACAACTTTAACTTATACTAATATAATTAACCTAATTAATTATATTTCATGACTTCATATTTAAACTAATTAATTTATTAGTTTAATTGAATATTAACTATTAACTTACTCATCCTTTTATTTGGCTAACAAGCACGCTTTAGGTATATATATATATATATATATATATATATATATATATATATATATATCCACCCTCACTTCTCAAATGAATTTATTTTCTTAATAAATTCTCTACATGTATCATTAAAATATTCTCACATTTAATTTCTAACAAATAAATTATGTTAAAAAAAATGTTTACCCATTTTCTACACATCTCTCACATCGACAACTCTAGGTTTTAAACCATAACATTTAATTAGTTATTTCAAATCTTATTTACAATTCTTGTAAATATCTGGGATATTACATTCACCTTTTCTTATAAGAATTTCGACCCCGAAATTTCATCATACTCATTTCTACCATTTTTTTTTCATCTCTGAAAATTTCTCTTCACTCATCAAATTCCATGACCACCCTTTTCTAGGAAGTTCATACTTATAACTTACAATTTCAGAATAATGGAATATCTTGCAGAAGAATAAATTGAAAATCAATATCTTGCAAAAGAATAAATTGAAAATCAAAATATTCATTAAAACATTCATACTATGTTGAGGGGTCATAATGACCGTGAACATACGAAAGGAATTATCAGTCATTCAACTGAATTCTAAATAAATAATATGTATCCCTCTAAATACTTATAAACAGAATGTTTATCAATCACAAAGACTGAAAATATTCCATAGGTGTACGCTAGGTGATCAGCTTATTGTACTATACGTCGTGCAGAACGTCTTAGTCATTAGGCGCTAGTCGGAGCTATATGCCGACGAAAATACATCTACTTTAGCCGACATAATATATTTATTTTTGCACTTGTTCACCTTAGACTTACTACAAAATTTTGCACTAGAATAATTTAGATTGGAAATACAACTTGAACCATTTCTGACCAAAAACGTCTAGTCAAAATAAATGACATAGACTCACATAATTGAACTGTTCGTATATTACGAACTAAAAATTATTTTAGATTAGTTAAAATCACTTAAATTCATTTTTAGGACTTCATGATACCGCACCGTTGCAACAATGCATTGAGGATTCAGTCTTTTTCATCTCCGCACCATGGCTTTAATGGCGCGTGATGATTTTATAAATACATTTTGATATTTTCAAATCAATTTGTCTAGCCGAAATAATTAGCATAAACTCTTCTTTAAACATTTCAAAATACTGAAAATCATTTTATGACTTTGTCATACTACATCATACCATAATGGGCTTAAAAATACATCCAACACTAGGTTACTCTGCATTGATGACTCCATCGTTTATCATCTCTGGTCTAAATGCATTAATGATTACTAAAACATATTTTGACATTTTCAAAAGCACAAAAATGTGAATTTAGCATGATTTTAAGAATTTCAAAGTCTAGCATAACTAAAAGATTTGGAATATCCTAAAACCTCAAACACCTCAAATTTTTTCCTCCGTATTCTATTCCAGCTTAATAACTACATCTAGTATAACTTTAATCTTGCTACTTCACTCTATTCATACTCATTGTTCATCAAACTTACCACACTTTAGGAGTTCAGGAACTTGCCACAATCATATGGGTTGAGGAATTTATCATAGTCAGACCAAAATCGCCCATTCACTGAGGGGTTCCACCATACGATTATGAGTCACAAACTTACCATAAGAATGAGTTTTAAGAACACACACTTACCTTAACATCCTCTACCTATCCGTTATACACATGAGAAAAGAATCACCTTCTCAACATACATATAACGAATAACGCGACACCAGGTTTAAATCGATTATCACTATAGGAAGCTAATTGGTTGTCAAACTAAACACAATCTCCTGCCCAGACAAGAAATTGGTCAACTCAGCCACTAATCAATATAGGAAGTTAAGCGGTCGTTAAACCAAGAGCAATTCCCTTGCCCATACAAATAACTGTTCAACTCAACCACTATATTAATATAGGAAGCTAAGCGGTTTTAAAACCAAGCACAAATTCCCAGCCCATACAATGAATCGTACAACTCAACCACTAATACGAGTCATCAATTTAAAAACCCACAAACCTCTAATTTTTCTTAATTGAATACGAATTCTCTCAATTCATATTTTAGCACATCTGACTCATGACGAGTTCATCTCTCTAAATCATTTCATGACCTTATTAGCATTTTCTTTATGCTTCTCAAAATCTTATTATAAGATATTTTCTATCATTTCTTCAAATTAGGTACAACGTGACCCTTTTTCATTTATCTTATATCTTCTCAAATTCACCTTTGGATAATCTTCTATATATGAATTTTTCAAATTCATTTTTATTACTTAAACTATTCTTGAGTTTATTCCTTTATTAGTTTACTTATCTGCTACTACGGTTATAGCCTAGGGTACTCTTACCTAAGGTTTTTAACCTATCAGCTCTGATACCAACTTGTGACGACCCCGAATTCGAGGAACCCGGATTCGAGGTCGTCACATATACCAACTAGCAACTTTGTTATATTGGCCCATATTTAAAATCGATCTTTTAAAACTCGTTGGCAAAAGAGTCTTTTTCTAAATATATCACCTAATCACACCAAATTAAAAGAAAATGATAGTGTGTTTGGAAAGACCCTTGCATTCAAATGCATAACCTAAAGAGAACATAAAATGGCCACGAATGTGTAAAAATTTAGATTAAATGACTTGCAATTTATATACAGTTTAATTAATTATGAGGGATCAATGACTAATTACAAAGCACTTAGTAATTCTATGAATTTTTCCTTGATAGTAAATTAACATATAAATTATGTATCAAAGTTTTTTACGTAATAACACCTAGTCGAGAAGACAATTCGTAAGTCATGGTAACAAATGGGTCATATGAATTTCTTTGGGCCAATTTATTTTAGGCATCCAACTTGAGTACGATGGTGATGGTGAATATGGGTTATTTATTTCAAATTTACGATAGCATTGTTTGTTTAATTTTGGCGTTATTTTTACTAATATACATGCCCTTGAGAGGCAAGGACATACTTTTTTTTATTACTTATTTCTTTATTTAATTTAATAATAAATTATCATATTTAATAGATAAAATTAATTAACAATTTATAATTACACAATATTATATTATTGTACAGTTTAAAAATATAGAGAATTATTGTATATACTTTTATCGTAAAACCTCTATCAATATCATATATAATACGCTCTATGTTCCAAAATATAAGATTATTACTAATTTAAAAAAAATTAATTTGAGACATTTTAAATTTTAAATTGATATAATACTACACTATACAACAATAAAATATTACAATTAGTTTTATATACTTTACATACCAAAATTAAATATATTATTATCAGTTTTAAGTTTAAAAATGTTCAAATAAATTTTAAAAAGTCAATAATAATCTTATTTTTAAGCCATAATGAGTATATAAACTTAACTAACAATTTCATAATTACAAAATCTTGCATATTATGCACTTTAAAAATTTAAAGAATTAATATATAAATCTACACACAAAAAAAAAAAAGCTTTTGTTAAAGGAGATAATAAGAGTTTTAAATATGATTAGTATGCTTTTGTTTTTAGATAAAGTTTGTAGTATTTATTTTCATCAATAACTCAAAAAAGATATCCATTTATTGAGTCAACTCATGAGCAACCAAAAAAAAAACAGTTAAATCTGTCAATATTTTTGTTTCTTTTGCTTATTATCTATAATATAAAACAGAGTGACTCAAATCTCAAGACTTCAATATTCAACGGCCTCAAATTAATTTAGGTTTCAACATCCAACAACCATTATAATTTTTAGTTTAAAAAGTTGACTAAATTTTAATCATAATACATATGTTAGATTGATTTTATAATATTAATTAACTAAAGATCTTCTAAATGAAATAGAATTGGTAACTGAAGTTTAATCGTAATATATTTTGTAATATGTATAATATATTTATCAATAATAATTTTATTTACTCATAATATATTTGTTTTAATATTTTCAATGTATAATTATTTAGAGTTTAAAGTTGAGTAAAAATCTAGAAGTAAAATTCTAAACATTTTTGAAGTTAGCTTTTTTTATGACGAGGTCTAAATGATTCTTATAAAGAATAAAATTGTTTTAAAGTAATAAGTTAATATTTGCTCATAATAATTTTTTATATTCTTAATATATAGTTATTTAAAGTCCAAAGTTGAGTGAGAACCTAAAACGTAAAATCCTAGACATAATTTGTACGACTAATTAACTAAATAACTCTTATTTAAAAAAAATAGAATTGTCATAAAATAATAAGTTGCTCTCTATTTGTTTGTGAGTTTTTTAGAATAGGATTCCTAAGAATTTTTAACTCAAGAAACAATAGGAAAGGAAATGATAAGAAAATAACTTTTCCTTAGTTTTGTTTGTGTTTAGTGAGGAAAACATAACAATTTTGCTAGCCTATGTTTGTGAGTTCCTAAGGAAAACAAATGAAATTTATTTTGTGATATATTATTACTATTATACACTTATGTTTTGAGTATAATATGCTTAATGCTTTCGTTTTACAAGTAAGGGTAATTATGTAATTAAAACAAATTTTTTTAAACCCATTTTATTTCCTTAGCTTTCTTACCATTTTGGTTAGAAATATATTTAAGAAAAATTGGACTCAGATACTTGAAAAATTCACAAACATAGTTTTTTTTTAAAGAAAATTACAATTTTCCTTAGTTTTAAAATTTACAAATAGGGTGTTAAGTTTTTCAGGATCATAAATAGAGTTTGGTTTTATTTAAATTATAGGGAGAAACAAACCATAAGAGGAAGACCAAAAAAGTAAGTTGTTAGTTCATATTTATAATTAAGCCCATTTTTGATTTGATGATAATTATTGTATTGCTGGTTCTGATAAGTTTAATGTATATTTGTAATAAAAAAAAAAAACAAATAATTTTGTAAAGTCTTTCAGAGATAATAATTGTAAAAAAACTTGAGGATCAAATAATGTTAGGTTGATCCATTTAATAGAAATAGAACTTGTAATAGATTAAGATGTCCAAGTTCACTGATTAAAGACATCAGACTAGAGTTCGGATGAGTTCGGACAACGAATCAGACGAAGATAAAGAGACCGGATCAGAGATCAGATGAGTTCAGATAACAGATCAAATAAAGATAAAAAGATCGGATCAGAGATCAAATGAATTCGGACAAAAGATCAGATGAGGTCAGACAACAGATCAGATAAAGATAAAGAGATCAGATCAGAGATCAGAGGAGTTCGGATAAGAGATCAGATGAGTTCAAACAAAAGATCATATATGAGTTTGTATAAGAGATCAAATAAAAAGATTGGATAACAATGTTTCTATTATATGTTTGTGAGTTGTTAAGAAAAGCAAAGAAATTTTATTTTATGATATATTATTACTATTGCACCCTTATGTCTCGAATATAGCATGCTTAACGTTTATGCTTTACAAGTAAGGATAATTGTGTAATTAAAATAAATTCGTTAAACCCATTTTGTTTCCTTAGCTTTCGTACCATTGTGGTTAGAAATACTTTACCTTCCGTACCTTTTTTGACTTAAAAAAACTCAATCTTAGCTTTCCTTTCCTTAGTTTTAAAAACTCACAAATAAGGTGTTAAGTTCTTCAGGATCATAAATAGAGTTTGATTATAGTTAAATTATAGGGAGAAACAAATTATAAGTGGAAGACCAAAAAAAATTAAATTTTGTCTTATTATATATTCATATAGATATAAATATAGATTATTTTGTCTTGTGTTTTAAGTTGGGTTTTGTTATTTTGTTTGCTTTATTTTCTTATTGTCTTGTGCGATTTATTTTCTTGTTTTAATTGGTCCAATATTGCCATGAGAGTCTTTAGGAATAAAGGACAATTTCCCCCCCCATAATTTGGTCAATAATTTAGATTTATATTTGTTTTATTATGTGTTTTATATTATTATTCGATAAAAAAAAATTCTTATCACTTATAAATTAACATTACTTTATCTAAATAAGAGTTTTATTTTTTGTTTTTCTATGTTGTAACATAATTGTCTCATTTTTTTTGACATTATTTTAAAATCATAAATCATCTTATTATTACTTTATTTTTTAAATTAAACATCTAATAAATTTAAGAATAAATACAAAATAAGAATATATTTTTAAAATCTATAAAATTTATAAATCCGACTATTTTTTTTCTAAATTGTCAATATTTTCTTTGATATCTCTATAAATAAAGTCGATGCCATTATTGGTGTAGTTGGGTCATAATTTTTTTTCCCTTCCTTTTATCTTTGCAAATTAAGTAATATTATTATTTTATTTTCTTAATTTAAGTTTTTTGCGTTACTAATTTGTTCTCTAAATTAGACAATTTTTTTGTTTAATTCGCACGTGACCGTATGTGAACGATATCTAGTAATATTTTTGAGTTAACAACAATTTATCCCTTAAAATTTTATCCGTGTTATAATTAAGCCTTTTATTTATCAATTCTCTCAATTCGAACCCTCAAATATTATTAAATAAGCACGATGGACAACTTGATAATTTAGTAAATTTCTTACTCAAAAATGATGATGCGACACAACTCTTTCTAATAAAATTTAAAATTTGTTCAAAATATTGAATTTGAGTATGTATCCATCTTATCAATGGGGGCCCATTTAAGAAGATTAGTACTTCACAGACAATTATAAAATGAGCGAAAACTTTTGAGTTGTATCGATCTCATTAATCAGGTCCAGTTAGGAAGATTAGTACTTAACAGGCTCAGGTATAAACCAAGTAAAAACTTCAAGAATTAAAGTGCTCTTAGCCCAATATTTCTCCAAACTTTGCCGAAGGCCCAAAAGGAGATCTTCCTCTTCCTAGCCTAAAACCTAACGATCTCTTGTTTTCCCCTAAAAATCCTCTCCATTAGCAAAACCCAAACCCTAGAGGAGAGAGAAAGAGGAGTAAGATATGGATGCACTTAGAAAACAGCTGGATGTTTTGATGGGAGCGAACAGAAATGGCGATGTGAGAGAAGTGAATCGAAAGTATTACGATCGTGATGTTTGTCGTCTGTTCTTAGTCGGTCTTTGCCCTCACGAACTCTTCCAACTTACTGTAAGTACAATTTGTTCTATTTTGTGAACTCAAAAACCTAGAATTAATATCCTTTGGTAATCCTGTGTTTTTATCTTTTTGGATTTGTTAGTACGAATAGATTAGGGAAGGAAGATGTTATGGGAATTCGTTTTTACCTTATAACACAATTCATATGTAAATAGTTCTAGGGAATTGTTTGGAAATTGGAAAATTCTACAGACAATTAAGCAAAACAAAGCATAATGAAAAAGATACAATTTTTTTTAAGTTGTCTGGTCGCTGCTGTAAGTGCAAGTCAAGAAAACAACTTAGTTGCCATCGCCAAGTCGTGCGACCTGAACAGTTAGTCGTTGCTTATTTGGTTCAAATCGACGACTTTTCCGAATTGTTATCTAGTTGGATGACTTGGGAACCAACCATATTTTAATTTACCCAACTCAATATTCTATTTGCCTTAATATGTATTTATATAACATGTATAGCATTTGCCTTAGCCCTTAATAAGCTTTTATATATATACAACGAGTTTGTTTATTTTATTTAACATTATTATATGTAATTAATTTATAGTATACTAAGTATAGTATATGAATTTATAGTATAGTATTTTCAATATATTAATTTATTTAATAGTTTTGATTGTGAAGTTGTAAATTTTTTTTTATGTTAATTGTAATTTAAATTATATATATATATATATATATATATATATATATATATATATATATATGTAATGAGTATTGCAAATAATTTGTCGATTTATTGACAACTAGTTAAGCAGTCCGCTATCGACTCGCTTTGACTTAACGACTTGACAGCTATTCGTTATACTCCCTTGCGTTCCACAAAAGCGTTATAATGTATGTATATATGTAGATGTATACATATAATGTATGTATATCTGTGAAATATATATATATATATATATATATATATATATATATATATATATATATATATATATATATATATATATATATATGGAAGTAAGGACATGCAGGGAAATGAAAGTTAAGGGGAAAAAAGAAACAAAAAGAAATGTAAAGAAGCACTTGAGTTTCGTCATGAGCTCATTATGTTGATTTTAGCATCGTTGTTAAATTTTTGTAAGTACATGTAATCGGACTTGGACTTGAGCTCCTTTAGATGGTTTTTATTTTTTCACTTTTCGTTTTCTTTCCTCACTTTCTTCGAGCTCCTAGCATAACCTTCAAAGAGTTTACTTTCCTTGTCTCCATTGAGAATAGGAACTGCAATCTACACCATATTGGAAAATATACTAGAGATGCGCCAAATTTATTGAACCTCCTTTTCTAGATGCTAGGAAGAAGGTTGTCAATATATTTTTGCGTCCTTAAAAGGGGAAAATATGTATGCATCTTCTTGTTAAATATTGGTTTGACAAATGAAATTTTATACTTCCTCTAATCCAAAATATAAGATTTATATTGACTTTTTAAAGTCAATTTAAGACATCTTCAAATTTAAAATTAACATGATTCATTTAAGATTTGAAACGATAAATCTCATAATTAACAGTACTTTTTAGATAGTTTGATGGAGGAATATATTATGTTCTATTGTGTTTAATTTGTAGTTTCAGATTTTAATTGTTAGGGTTTTCAATCTTAATTTAAGCTTGTTGTTTTCCTCCAATTAGGGACTTTAAATTAGTATATCAATTAGGAAGATTTTAGGAGTAATTTTAGGGATTTAATTATGCATTTAGTTTTAGTTCTTACTCTCCTTTTCAGTTGTAGTACACCCTTGTTATAAAGGGCATCCAATATGCATAGTAAGATAGCTTCTAGTTAGCAAAAATATCCTTTGGGCTTTATCTCTCTTTTCTGGCGGATTCCATATAATTTTTCCTTGTGAATTCAAGGTCACCTAGTGGATTCTAGGGTTGTTTAGTGGATTCTAGGTTAGTCAACTAGATTGAGTATATATTGTTTCATCACTTCTGTCTTGTGTCAGTATATAATAATCATAAGCGTAGTGACAAGAATTAATTAGATCCATATCAATTTTGAGTTTGAAAATATTTTAAATCGACTTTAAAAGGTCAGCATTGATAATTTGCTAGTTCTCTTCAAAATAACTACCTGACGTGCTTCTTATTTCGTGATGCTCTCAGAAAATGGATATGGGACCTTGCCCAAAGGTGCACTCGCTGCAGTTGAGGAAAGAGTATCCTTTGTCTTGTAGTGATGCTATTCATGTAGTTTGTTATTACTTCCTATAACAAATTTGTTCAAAAATGTATCGTGTAGACTTAGAAGGTGAGCAAACTTCCATTGTCTTTTGAAGATTCAGTTCATGGTGACAATGGTTTCCTCCCATATCGTTGTTACTAATTTGGATTTCTGTTTGATAAATTACAACTATTTAGATTTATGTTTTTTGAATGTCCTATAAAGTTACCACACTTGTTTTCTCAACTATATGAATATAATTATACCAGACAACAATTCAAATTCAGGTTAGTAGACTATGATTACTCCGTAGACGTCTCAATAACATCTAGTGAAGCTTTGACTAGCGATTAGATTTACCGATGTGAAAGACGTTTCCTGCCTTTCATCTCTATGATTCATGTCATGCAAGTGATGCAACAAATTAAAAGATAATACTGGATGAATAACTTTGAACGGTTATTTTTTCTTTCAGATTTTAGTCGGCTTATATGTTTTTATGATACCTAATCAAATATGTGAATAATTTTTTTTTCAATGTCCCCAACCTCTAATTATTTCAGCATCATTTTTTCCAACTTAGTTCTAAATTTAGATATGCTTTTCCATTTAAAAAGTTAGACTGTGCTATTTTTTCCGTCTTTCCTTAACTCTGTTCCAGATATGAAGAGTCCAAAGTTAAAGGTCAAGACAATTATGATAGGGAGTTGGAAGATGTTATTGACAGGCTTATTGTTGAGTGTGATAGAAAAATTGCTAGAGCTCTTAAACGTCTTACTGATGAGGATGCTAAAGCGGCTATTGCAATATCTGTTTCTGAAGTTACCATGGTAATTTCAAATCTCTAGGGCCAGATTCATGTAGCCATTATTTTTACTATAATGCCCGATCCACCCTCTATGTAATTGTGTCGGTATACGTTGGCTTTTGATAATCTGTTGATTCATATAAATTGCAGACACCTGAGATTCTTGAGTTGTCAAAGGAGATAAAGGAGAAGCTAAAAGAAGTTGATCAACATGGTAAGTTACAAGTAGAATAGCTCTTTGTGTTCATATTATATTTTCCTGAGTTTTGAGAAAAAATGATTGTGTATAGTGAATTTTTTTTTCTCTTATGTGCCTGCACTATTTTAAGTTGCATCCTCTGTAAGTGGTGTAGGATTCATCATAAAGATTTTATATACAAACGTTCGGATAAGCTTGTAGACCACCAGCCTGTTGTTTGTCAACAATTAGTTTATTTTGCCTTTGAGAAGTCACACTATTTATGTGCTTGCTTCCCTTTCTTACTTTGCTTTTTATTAGGGATGTACTTTGAGGCTTATGAACTTTTCAAAGTTTTGCAGATCTAGAAGGCAAAACGGATATGAAGATCCGAGCTTTGGAAGTGTTGGATGAACTCAGAACTAAGAGAGCAGACAAACAGGTGACACTGAAATGTTGTAGCATTAAATGATTATTTGGTTTTGTTTACTAGAACAGTGGCTTGCAATTTTTCAATGTTTGAGTAGTGATATGTTTACAATGGCAGTCTATGCTTCTTTTGGACGCCTTCAACAAAGATCGAGCTTCTTTACCTCAGCCCCTTCCAAACCCTCCACCATTGGCTCCCTTGCCTGTAGTTGTTCCCGATGCTCGCACACAGGAGATGATAAATGAGAAGCTAAAGAAAGCCGAAGATCTTGGTATGTTTTTCTGTCATAGTAGATTTGCATTTGCTAATTCCAAATAATACTTTTTTTGGTCGAATCTAATCACCAGGTTGCTATCTGTGGTAATAATAAACTTATCATTTTTCGAAAAAACCTATTAGCCTTCCCACGACATTGTCTTCGTTTTTTGCTTTCTGTGTGAATGACATTTAATTGGTTTGCTTAATTACTTGCACAATTAATGATTATGTCTTGTACATAATATATTCTGTTTCCATATTATTCCTCTTGCATTTAGTCAAAAGATGAAATTTCGTGTAAACAAAAATTATAAAATGACGTGACAAGGAAGTCTGTGTTATAGCTTTGTAATATCGTGTTGTTCTGCTAGTGTTCAGTAGTGGTGATCTTATTAAATCTGTGTGTGGTGTTCTAGTAGGGACACTTTTTTGTGAATAGTAGTCTGTGCTCAACATGGAATTAGAGATCCAAGTTCTTCTATTCTGTTAGGTTGAGCACAAGCTGAATGATGCCTTTGAAGCTTGATTAAACTAAGAGTGTCTGGGATCGCTTATAAGCAATTAAACCTGCTTTTTATCAGTTTTAAAAAGCAAAAAGTGTTTGGTAACTTAATTTTAAAACTACTTATAATCATTTTTTATAAAAATAATCAAAAGCTTCAAATTGGAGATTATGATATTTGCCAAATCTAATAATCGGGTTTGACCAACTATATTACTAATCTATCCCTATTTATTTTAGTCATTCATCCATTACCCATCTTTACTTATCAAAACATACATTTTTAGTAATTTAAACTTGAAATAAGCGATTAACATTTTTTTTCTACCTAACACTGTTCACTTTTTACTAATATAAATTTTTTTTTTTACCAAACACAAACTACTTTTTTAAAACTGATTATAAGCATAAGTAGTAATTAGAATTAGTAATCACATTTTTTAAGCAAATCCCAAACATACTCCAAGAGGATCACTGCTGCTTTTCTTTGTTTTTTTGTCGCAGCTTGTCCCTGCAAACAAGTTTGATAAATTACTCATAACGGTGAGAGTGGCTTTTACTGTGCTTTTGGGTACAGTCTGTTAGAGAAAGTGCATCGTAAAAACTTTGTAAGAAAGCTATGAAGGGAGTAGTGTTTGTTGGGTATCTGGCTGTATATTTCCCTTGTATGCTATACAGCTAGTAATACTGTGAATTTATATGTCTAACAGTACTGTTAGCTCAGAGTTTATACTACCTGCATGATGCCTGCAACTATGTCCCCTCATTCTCACCGTAACATCAACCTGGTTACATAATTTGGTAATTATTATATTTTGATAAGTGATAGAATACTTCTTGTTCCCCTGGGTTTAGTGTATCCTCTCCTATTAATTAATAAAATTCATATTTTAATAAAAAAGACACTGTCTCCATTCTGTTAAGCTGTTTTCCCCATTAAATAGGCCATATAATAGAAGGCCGCAGGTGAGTTGACATTGAAAATCTATTTCAATCACAAAAAATTGGTAAAATGAAGACACCAATAGTGATAATCCTAGTGGTAAGACTTCTCCCTTTACCGTGTATGGTTACATCTTCGAGTCTATCATATTTATTATATTCGAGTCTATCATATTCTCTATATTCAAGTCTATCATATTCACTATATTCGAATCTATCATATTCACTATATTCGAGTCTCATATTCACTATATTCGAGCCTATCATATTCACTATATTCGAATCTCATTCACAACACAGATAAGTTTCCCTTAGGTTACCTTCTAGTCCTCCTCTTGGCCCTCCCTCGTGTTCTTGATGCAGTATGGAAGAAACTCAAGAAATTTATCATTAATTTTGTATTGTTATTTAGGAATAAATATTGAATTATTAATATAATTATTTAGTAGGATATTCTAGAGATTTAATTATAATAGTAGATTTTAGTTAGGAGAGTTTTATCATAGTAGTATGATGCGGAAAGCAAAAAGAAAATACAAAATTTATTATTAATTTTATATTTTGTTATTTAGGAATAAATATTGGATTAATATTGTGTTATTAATGTAATTATTTGGTAGGATATTCTAGGAGAGTTTTATTTTAATTATGAGAGTTTTATTATAGTAGTAGATTTTAATTAGGAGATTGTTCTTTTTAAATTAAAGTTTTTACTTAGTCCCCAAGTATTGTGTTTTCTATTTAAGCATTATAATACCTCATTGTTTTTTAGATTATGAATTGATTTGGGATTAAAGTTGTGTCTATATTTGTGTTTCTTTACCGATTCTCTACGGAGATAGGTACTCTTGTTCCTTCTTCCTACCCCGTCCTACATTATAGTAGATTTTAGTTAGGTGGTTGTTTCCTTTCTAAGTTAAGATTTTTACTTGGGTTTTCTATTTAAGCATTGTGATACTTCATTATTTTTTCGATTATGAAATATGAATTGATTGAGATTAAAGCTTTTGCTTTACCTATTATTTGTGGGGATATGTATTTTATTCATTTTTTCCATCTTGTCATACGTCATAATGGTATCAGAGCCAAATTCCCGATATCTTATGATTTCAACCAATTCCTTTCTATCCTAATTTTTTAGCCTCCCTCAATTGTCGAAGTTCGCTAGTGAATCAATACCAATATCCGAGGTGACAACGTAGCTTCAAACTTATTCCAAATTGAAAATAATTTTTTTTTTGCTACAAGGGTAAATTTAATGCCAAATTACAGCTCGGTACCCCTTGGTTACTGAAATTCTCAGCTCAGCTCCCAAAATTTCTAAAACCTTCAATTTAATCGCAAAAGCTTCTGAAACTTTCAATTCAACCCTAAAGTTTTTCGAAATTTCATTTAAGCCATTGAACTTTTAGAATTTTCATCTTTGTCTCTATTTGTTACTTATTTTTCGGTTAGCTGAAAAAAGAGAGTACATATATACAATGTCTTCTAAGTTTGATGATCCAAATATTCTTTGGGCTAAAGATGAAACAACTTGAGTATCAAACCTTTGTCACATACGAGCAACTTAAAAGGTCTTGTGTTCCATATAGTATTGAGTATTGAAAATGATGCGATGAGCTTGCACTGTCTGAAACAAGTCTTGCAAGTTTAAAGGCACATTACGAGTACATAACTACATGCTATCGTTCATATTTTGTTCAAGCGCAAGGAAATGTTTATCATAATCGTGTTTGTGCAACTAAAGCGACATGTACACAAGAGTAGACCCGCAAAGCAAATTTTTACAAGACAATTGATGAATGTCTCACAACGCTTAATTGTATCAATAACCAATATAAATTTAGTGAGTATAAAGAAGAGCAATTACTCTTACATATTGATGCTTATGAGAAACATGGAGCAGAAGGTAAGTGCGTTGAACATGGTGCCGATTTAGAGATGATTTGCATAAAGGGAATTGAAGTTAAGTTTGACCCCAAATGCGAAAACATCAATGAAGATAAATGTGAGGTCAATCATGTTGATTTTTTTTTCCCGATTGATACGTTGAGTCCCAAGGTACATCAAATTTCTATGTTATGTTGATGTTGTTTACAAAAATTTTGCTCATGACATTGAACGTTCAGATGCACATGTTTTGTTGGAAATCATCCCTAGACTATAGTTTATTATTCTTCGATATTTCAAAACTCAACTTGAGGGCGAGTTTTTTTCAAAGGCGAGGAGAATCATGCGGTACGGAATAAACTCAAGAAATTTATCATTATTGGATTATTAATGTAATTATTTAGTAAGATATTTCTAGAAGATTTAATTATAGTATTAGTTTTTAATTAGGAGAGTTTTATTATAGTAGTAGATTTTTATTTAGGAGATTGTTTTCTTTTTAAATTAAGATTTTTACTTAGTCCCCAAGTATTGAGTTTTCTATTTAAGTATTATGATACCTCATTATTTTTTAGATTATGAAATATGAATTGATTGAGAGTAAAGGTTTGTGCTTGTATGTGTTTCTTTATCGATTTTCTGTGGGATTTGTATTTTATTCCTTCTTTCCATCTTGTCCTACATCCCATCAGTTCTCCTCTAGGCCCCTAAGATTGAAATGTAATAGCATAGGTTCATCATCCCCCCCCCCCCCCCCCCCCCCCCCCAAATGTAAGGATTGAATTATTGATTATTCAGGAATGCACTTTATTAAATACCAGGATTTCTTTTTGGTTGTAGAATCAGGACAGTGTTTTGAGGTGATCCAGGTTGAGGTAAAACAAAAGATTTAGTAAAGACAGGACAGTTATTGCACAGGTCTACCCTGCACTAGGTGAATGATAAGTTGATATGAATGAGATGTACCTTAATACTAAAGTAGTGTTTTTCTTTGTGTCTGGATAAAACAATATATTTTATTAGATGAAAAGAGAGCATATAAGCATAGGGTGGACAAGAGTCCACCCATCCTATAACATGGGAAGTAAAAAGAAAACATTTCAAATGAGGGTGCTCCCCAATCTCTGCAAAGGTCAAACATAGAAATAGAAATATAAAAGGCACCAATGACAGAGGCCATAGAGAAGTAAGGAAAAATATCCTATCTTGAAACAAAGCTAAAAGATAAATATTATATCTGTGAGCAGAACACTTGTCTAGATTGCAAAAAGGCAGAGAAGTAATATTTCACTTTTTCCTATCCCTATCCCAATGAGACGAAACTGAAACTCTTATTTTCTGTTGAGTAATTGTTCGAACACACTTCCAAACCATCTTTGCGTGACTGCATCCTTTTTCTTACCAAAATCTTATAACTGTATAAGCAGCAAATTCACCACCTAGGTGGAGACTTGCCCACTCCTCTAACCAGTTATTGCTGATATACCTTGTTCTACTTCTTCCTTAACCTTTGCATGGAGAACAAAGAGATAAGTGGATCTGATGCTAAATATGTTTGAGGTCAGAAAGGTTTAGGGCAAAGAGCAAGAAAAAGAAGTCTCTCTCAGTATGATGTGATTTCAGGAGTACTTTCAAGAAAAATAAACTCTTTTTTATTCCATTCAATTTATGTATTTAAGAACTAGTATGAAGAACGGAACTGGGAGCAAGTGAAAGCATCACTAACTGACCATTTAATGTTGTCTTAGGAATTGACTTAAAGTCATTGGGAGAGGAGAGATAGTCTTTCATTAGGGATGGATTACGAGTTACTAAATGTGAACAAGCAGAGAAGGTTTATTTTATGTAATAGGGATCTTAAACCCCAAGGGATGGGAAAAGTGGCAGAGGCCTTGGGGAATAACCTCAAGGTACAGGTTCCAATCTAGTATTGTGGCCAAATGACCTATATTAAAAATAGGAATCTTAAGGAGATTGACAAGCCATGCACAGACTTGGGATTTACTTGTGTGTTTAAGGGATTATATAAATTCAAGTGAGTCCACCTTGGTGCATTTGGCGCCCAAGGGCTATATTTAAAATCCTATATAAAAGTACATTGATGCAGTGGTATGATTAACTTTTAAAGGCTGAATAGTTAAGCGCCAACTCTTGTCTATGTTATGTTATTGTTGTCTATGTTATGTTATTGTTTCTCTCATGTCTTATTCTTCTCATGTTCTCTTCTCCCTCTGTCATTTTGTAAGAAATCTGGGTTAAATCTTGAATCTAAATCAAATAAAAATCCTCACTCCATTGTCTAGTAGTATTTTCTTGGTCATCTTAGCCCATCATAGCCCCACCCAAAAGAGATGATGACTGTAGGTACTATTGGTAGTAGTTTGAGACCTTATATACAATATCAATTAACCCACATGTTCCGATGTGGGATTGGAGTGCTACACTTTCTGCTCCTAGTATTGCAAAATCACTTCATCTAGCTTCACACGGTGATAGTTTTTTTTTCTTTTTTGTATCGTATTTGCTCATGTCATCTTATGTGAAGAACATGGTTAGCTTCAGGGTTGCTTGAAATAAGAGATGTTGAATTTTAACATTGTGATTATGTGAATTCTATGTTGTCTTTTAGTGCTCAATGTTATTCCTTCTTTGCCTTGCTTGCGCATTTTTTTGGAATGGATCATGCACGTTTTGATGTTTCCGACTTTTTTCAGGGGAACAAGGTATGGTCGATGAGGCTCAGAAAGCATTGGAAGAAGCTGAAGCACTCAAGAAGGTTTTCAACTTGATTCAATTTTTTTTCTTTTTTGATATGATGCTAAGGGTCTTTTTGCTCTATATGACAATATCAAAGGGTCTTTTTGCTCTATATGACACTATCTTAAAATTTATATATATTTTGACCCAGTTACCTGTTCTTCGGCAAGAACCTGTTCTGGATTCCTCCAAGTACACTGCCGCTGATGTGCGTATTGTAAGTGATCTTTCTCCTTTGATATTAAGTGCTCCTCCATCTGGAGAATGTGGAAATTTTATTGCCTGACATTTTTGTTTAACTATCTTTTACTTTTGGGATGATAAATTAAAATCTTCTTGTAATCCTTGTTATGAATTTGATAAACCTTGTTATGAATTTGATAAACCATGCCAGAACTAAATGGAAATCTCTGCCAAAATATTGCCAAAGTGGTCTTGATAAGTTTAGCATTCAAAACATGTATTGGTGAAATTAAAAAATTCAAGCTAGTCATTATGATATTCTTGTTGATTAACAGCTGCATATCAAGGTATCTGGAAATATGGTTAATACTTAGTCAGGTCCCATAGGAGCTATTTGCACTTAAAAATTTCAGGATTTGCACTTGTAATACTATGTATCAATTTTGACCATTTTAATGTGGTATTGGCAGACTGATCAGAAGTTGCGTGTCTGTGACATTTGTGGAGCATTTTTGAGCGTTTATGACAGGTATCCTCCCTCCCAAAACAAATATCCTGCTAATTGAAATGGTGTTATTTAGTTTCTTTTGAAGACAACAAAGAACTAGTTTTAGGGTTTTCAAGTAATTCAGCCTTTGACCTGGCAATTATACCTCCTTGTCACCAGCAGGCTTTTGGGCCGAGTTTTACGAGGATAAACTTGTGCAGCTAAAGAATGTGCGTTTTTTTTCTGTTTTATGTTTGTCAATCATGCTATCATTAAGTAGAAAATTTTGGGGCAACTGTATTTTATTTTGGTTAATTCCTGGTCTTTTTGGAAGTTTTTTACGAGTTAGCTACATCTCCTTGTGATTTCTAGCGATCGTCGTTTGGCAGACCATTTTGGAGGAAAACTTCATCTGGGCTATATGCAAATTCGCGAAAAGCTAGCTGATCTTAAGGTATGTCAAATCATCCTATAATCTTATTGCAGTTGAATTCTTTATTCCAAGTTGTGGGTTTAGGACCATTGTATTACTTGTACAAAGAAACTGAATGGCTAAAAACTGTATGGAAGGATTTCTAATCTGTGTTTTTCGCCTTTTATTGGGCACCTTCTATGGATTTTGGTTTGTATATATCTTTTTGAGTTTAGAATTAAATGTTTCTAGAAAATATGTCATACGGAGTACAGTAGAACACTAATAAAGTAATGGTGTTGCAGTAAGTGGGTTTTAGTAGCATAGTTGTTTTACATATTCTTCTTTTGTATACTTAAATTGGGCCTCTGAATATGTTATTCAGGTGCTGGTATAATGTTTCACTTTCTTCTATAGAGGTTCTCAGTGTATGTATCATCTGTGAGTTTTCTATCCTCGGAGAAGAGTGTGTTTTATGTACTTTAATCATCTCTACTATGCGGATTTGCCTTAATGCAGTATCACGAGAAAAGAGGACAGTGGATTAGCTGTTGTTTCTATATGTTGATTGACTATCGGAACGAACTTCATTTTAGTTTTCTATACTAAATCGACCTGTGGTGCACTGGTGCTATATACCCCCCAAATCATAGTCAAGAAAAAAGGAACCACCTAAAAAGTAAGGAAAAACAACAGCAGTAGCCAGCTTGAGGAGATGAATGAACAAATTTGATCAAATCTGAACCAGGGCTACAAAACTGAGTAGCCTAAACTTGGTCTTAGTTTAGTTTGATATGCTCATTGGTGGGGACCGGGTATGGTTAGAACAAAGGTAGAAGAGTTGGAGGATATTGAGAGAGAAAACAAAGATAATTAAGCAAGAATGCTTCTCAATAAAATTATATTAATCAATGAATGAATACCATGTAGGGATTACAACGCATTTATAAGACAAACTAAAAACCGTAAACTTAATGATCAAGTAAATTCCTAATTAATCTAACTAGATAAGGAAATAAAATCTCTTATAATTATCTACTAAAATTAACAAATAAATTAAATAAAACTTTTCTAGAATAATCTCCTTGTTGGACTATTTATCAGAATTACTATTCCACCAAAAATAATATTGATCCAACCAAGTGGGATGGATCCTCTGGGCTTGTCCACCATCACACATGCTGTTGTTAGGACAATGATACTGTTGCTAGGACAATATGAGCCTAGTTAAGCTTAAATATAGATAGAGAACACTAGTACATCCAGGTAGAACAAGACTTGTTGGCCAAGCAAACTTTGCGACCATGTAGTCTTTGCACCCAAGTTTGACCAAGGACCTGGACTTATTCTATGATTTGCAGAAAAAACTAAAACGTCATCTAAAAGCCCATACGACAAAGCCTTGTTCGGTAGCCCACTTCTATTCCAAAAGTTAAAATTGCCAACCTACCCTTGATGTCTAAAACACAATAAAGTAAATTAAATATCAAACTAGCAGTATATAAGCCTATAGTGAACACAGCAAATGATTAACATTGAAATTAGCATCAGCCCAAGAACCACAAATTTCCCCATTCGAACATGCTAACTTTTAGCCCTCCTATGGATTGTATCACAAACTGCTGTGCAGCTTGTACGGATTGGATAGGACTTGTCTGGTAAAACTGAGGCTTTAAAGTGATTGTGTACAGAAGCTTTTCAGTCCGCATGCACAAAAGCTTTCTTTCAACTTGTGACAAGCAGGTCTGAATATGAAAATGGTTTTATTTTCTATTTTTCTGAAATCAATAATTGTGTAGGAGTTGTAACCATGGCCTCCAATCTGTTCAAGTCATGCCTTGTTTATTTACACTGTATTTGATAAATGGTCCTCAAAGAAGCACCGATTATGGATGCAGGTGCGATAAGCTATGGATAAGAGGATATGACAATTTCCTAATATAAAATTAGGAAGTTAAATATTATATATCACTTATTGAATTTGAATTATTATTTAATAGCATTACCACAAATCCTGTGCTGACTAACAATAGCAATAACATAGAAATAGAATCAACACCAACTACAACAAGCATCATCTTTTTATTTGAAAAACCCTAGTTGCGAAAAGAGAGATAAGAGATAAGTGAGCGCGAGATCATCAAATCAACAAAATATAGATATCCATTTTTATTAATTTATTGCAATTATAAAATGCTCCGGGTCTGCTATATCTTTATTTTTTATCCTTTGGTTTAATTTTCCCTTTTACTCACATGGACCTATAAATATGTGTATATTATTGAATCTACCTTCCTATTCAAATAAAAGTTTCAGAAGCTTGTGAAGCTCTTACAGAGAGTTTACATCACTTAATTTGTTAGTGATGATTTATACTACCCATGGGTTCATCAATAGGTCAAATGTTCATTTTCTAGTGCCTATATGTTTAAAGATTTTTTTGACCTACAACCACTACCCCTCGGGTTTGCACTGGGTATTACACCTGTCTTGATGAGAACTGAAATTAGGGTTTAGAATTGAAACGGAATTGGGGAAAATAGGGAAAGAAAACACCTAATGAATATATTACAGTTTTAGACTCTGCTAAACCAACTATAACTCTAATATGATAATTACTAAAGTTACAAATCAATAGACATTAGATAAAATTACATTCTACAAAATTTTCCTTGTTTGAATCTTTGGACTTTTTGGCTTGGGGGCTTCTAAAGCCTTTTATATTGATCCAACCATGTTTAGGGGCTTTTCCTGTATCTTGTCCAGTTGTCCCTGAATTGCATTTTCAGTGTTTTGAACCCATAAAATATACTTATCAAAGACACGGGAGCTTTCCTCTAATAAAATTTTGTTTCATAATATAATAGAATAAGAACATAAAGGGTGCTTTCTTAGTTAGTAATGATATTACACCTGTGCTTGGTTAAATTGCTTTATTGGAAACTGAAGGTCTGGTTTGAAGTTTGGTCTTTCACAAGGTTACTTCCACTTAAAAATTGAATCTTAGTGTTTGTATGCATGTTAATATTCTTAGCTAAGGAGTTGAATAATGTCAAAGAGAGCTTCAGTTGTATTTTTTTTGATAATTAATTTGTCAGGATGAGAGAGACAATAAGAGGAAGGCCTCTGAAGAACTGATAAGGTAAAAATTTCTTTCCTAATTTTCCTCTATTCCCTTCGTACTTGAGGGAGATTTATTATAAGTTTATTCAAGGGTTTTCTGGCCTGTCATTCGACTGCATTTTATTGTCCAGATCAAAAGAGCGTAGCAGGGACCATGATAGGGAAGGTAGTAGGGATCGAGATCGAGGAGGAAGCCGTGAACGGGCAAGGGATCATGATCGTAGGAGTAGAGATCGTGACAGGTATAATGATCGTGATCGTGGTTATGATCGAGATCGTGAAAGAGAGAGAGACCAGTCCCGCAGCTTTGATTCAAGGAGTCGTCGGAGGTCACGTTCACGGTCAAGGGAGCGTGCTAGGGACTATGATCGCCATAGGTTTTCCCTTTTATACTAATATCATTTGCTTAATGCACGAAACTTCCTGCGTATGAAGCATTACAAATCATTTATATGTGCATGGGCTGTTTGTGTTTGTTGGAATACAAAGCATAATATGCAATTCTATGCTTGTGAGTTGCAAGTTTCTTCTTTCGCCGGTGGACTATTGATATGTGAAAATAGAATTAATGCAATCCTTTTGTGTTCCCTGGTCCTGTAGACGGGGAAAATGGAGTTAAATGGATTAGATGCCAACATTTGGCATAATTTGCACAAGATGGCTGCCCTCCATGCTCAGACCAAATTCTGGCAGTTAAACTGACAATTACCTAAATGTATCCTCATTCAGATTAGAAGAAAAGCAGGGAGGAATTTATATGGTGTAGAAATACCATTCTTATAAACTTCAGGATGGTATGCTGCAATATTAATCAACTAGACAATCATTGTGTAAATGCTGAGTATCCTCTCCTGCGAAAAACCATAAGCTGTCCTTTCACCTTCGGAACACTTGATAGTTATCTTCATCTAAATTGTATTTCTTTCTCAAATAACGATATATCTGATTGGAATGGATTTGTGAGGCATAACTAAGGACCGGAGTCTTTAAAAAGGCTCATGATGTCAGGAGGTACAAAGATGTGCAACAAATTTATTCCTGTGGATAATTTGATATTTTGAATAGTTTCACTTATACATGTTTCTCATCTTTTATTGTTGGTTTGCTTGTTACGTTCTTCCATATTTATTCCTCCTTCATATGTTCTTGTTCTAAATTTGATTTGCAATTTGCCACTTGCAGCAGGAGATATGATCGATACTAGCTGACGTTTGCAGTTGAATGGATGGATCTGGAAATTTGTCTGCTGGTATTTATTAATGTGTAGGGCTTATGTTTGGAGAGAGATTGTGGCTGCTTTTAGTTTAAGTTCACTAGTGGATATTTAGATAATTCTCCTGTATTGGTAGAGAAAAATAGCTTCTTAGTATAATGCTTGTCCTTGTCTAGCTAACAACCACCAAAGAGTTCATGTTCCAAACGTGAAATTGACAATAGCGCACTGTGTTTGTGAGTTTGGTGAGTAAAGAAAAGAAAAGAATGTAAAATTTATGGGAGAATGGAGGGAGAGAAAAAATTACTCTTTTATTTTATTTTTATTTTTTTGTGTTTGTGAGTTTTTGAAGATTTTTTCTTTTTTAAAATAGTATATTTTTATTTTACCCAAATTAATTATATTTTAGAACCATTGTACGGATATATATTAGTATTTCAATGTCAATTAAGTTTTTAATAAATTTCTTTTCAAATATTTTGAAAGAATTTTGTTTAAAATTTTCTTTTGTTCCCCCTTTATTTGAATTCTTATAAAAACTCTCAATCAGTCGTATTAACAATTTCATGAGATTAAATTACAAATTTGACCCTCATATTTGTCATGTTTTTGTAAGATTGTTCTTAAACTTATATTTTTGCATGGTTATTTGTCATAGATACATTAGTTGTGTAAAATTGTTTCTCTAACATTGCTCAACAATAAAAAAAAAAATAATTTGTTTGTTAAATTTGACAAAAAAAAAAAAATGCTAATGTGTTATTCTCATGCCTAAAGTAGATTATAGTGCTAACAAATGTAAATCGAATTATGAACTCCATCTGCAACATTAATTTGAATTCTAATGACTATTTGCAACTTCAATTTCACAAAATACGATTTAATTGAGATGGATTTTAACCATAATTTGAACCTTTGGTTTGATTGAGATTAATGTTAACCCTAATTTGAAACCTCTTAGCTCTCTTCTGCCCCATTTTGATCGTAAATGTGGATAATATTATTCTCAAATAGGTCTGAGTAGTATAATGACTATAAAGACATTCACTTGGGGCGAATTACTAATGTGAATGTATAATTATGTATTATTGTAATTGCTATAGATTGAAAAATTTAGTACTAAAAATAGAGAATTGATATTTTTATAAGTAAAAGCGATAATTTCATAAGAATCATCTCACATAAATAATAAATAGATCACACACTTATTTATATAAGAGAAAGTTTATGAAAATATAAAATTTTATTTATGGAAATAATAATTTTCCTAAAAAAAGGTGGAAGAAACTAACCACCTTCACTTTTTTATTGACAAAAAAGGTGGAAGAAACAATTTTGCAAAGTTAATGTATTAATGTATCTACTAGTATCCCCCTCACGCGATGCCTGTGTATATACTTTATCGTTGAATTTTATGGTTATGAGATTTAATAATATTTGAATAAAGAATTTTGACGTTGATAAAAATAAATTATGTTAATTTATGATTGGATTTTATGATCATTATAATTTGAAATTTAATAATATCTCTATTAATAAAGCGTGAGATTTTAGCAATAATTTTTTTTTTTTTTGGTAATTTTGAATCACGGCCTTTAATTAAAAGAAAATAATAATTAGTTATTGTGTCTTTTAATGAAAGTTGTATTTTATTTCATCTTATTTTTTAGCTTTCTTTTCTCTTTTTTACTCTATCATCTCATAAATTCTCTTTCATAATTCATTCCTATCACCTTTTAAACTCTTTATTCAAAGTCGAGAGGAATGAATTATGTGAAAAAATTTAAGAGATGATTGAGAGTAAAATTGGGAAAAGTAGGTTAAAAAGTAAGACAAAATAAAATATAACTTTCGTTAAAAGACGGTAATTAATTATTATTATTATTATTTTTTAATCATAAGTTGTGACGCAAAATCACCAAAACACGATTAGTAAAATTTCATGCTTTATTAATACAGACTAGTATTCGGGCCACAAACGTTGCGTGTGACAGTTGTCAGTTTAGAATATTACTAAAATCAAATGAATTTATATAAAACTTGAACTTAAGATTTTATTTTTTTTGGTTGCTAATTTAGAGTATTATAAAAGAAAAGAGAAATACAAATCCGAGGATACCCCACGAGGCTATAGCAGCCCCATCAAATGGACAAACCCAGATGATGTCAAAACTAAAGGAGCAAACAGAGAACATACCTACCAATGCTACACAATACCAATAGCCTCCAAGGCTATACAATCACTAAAGGGCTAAGTGACAATATTTAACTATGACTTTTTGAAACTGAGAATTAGTATGAAGTTTGCACTTAACCAAATACAGAGCATTTTGCATAATAGTTCTGATAGAGGTAGATTTATTAGCATGGGACCTTACATTCCGTTCCGGCCAAACAATATATGTAACAGGAGCAAGCCCAAGTCACAACAATTTAAATTTAGTTGTCTAACTTGGAGCAGGAGCTAATGAAGTTAGTAATTGTATCCCAATTTCGATACATACCCCTCCAAGACGAAGCACCGAGAGCAAAATTTGGAAAGAGAATGGACACTTAAAGAAAAGATGGTTAAAGGTTTTAGTAGCAGCATGACAAAAATTACAAGTGGGATCAAGGATAAGTACATAATTGATAAGTTTATCCTTAGTTCGAATACTCTTGTGTAAAGCAAGCCAAAGCATGAACGAATACTTAGGTGGGAGATTATTGTACCAGACCATTCTGCTCCAATTTACACTTGGGGCCCTTTGTCGGATTGAGTTCCAGATGGCAGTAACTGTAAAACTCTGACTTTTATGAAATTCAAATTTAATTTTTTTTTATATATTTTCTTCTGAAACGGTAAGTGAATAAATTGATAAAAGTTCAAATTAAAAAAATATTTTGCGTAAATTTTATCTTGTCGGAGAATATTCGTTTTGTCGGGGAATATTCGTTCTGTTGGGGAATATTCAATTTATACGATGGCGCCAAAATAACCAAATATTGGTGGACCCCCACAACGAAATATTGTCGGATATAGAAAACGACAACAGTAACATTTTTAAATAAAAATGGTCAACGATACTATCATTTTTAACTGTTAAAATAATTGGTGGTAAAGGCTTATTAGAACACAGTATTGCATAGTAACATACGGTATTGCACAGTATAACACGGTATGACATAGTGTTTCATATTATTGAACTGATAAAGTGGCTATTATACAATATTGACTTTATTGAACCAATAATTGTTACATACAAAATAATTCATATTATTAAACTGATAATTGTCACAGTAGCATATGCACAGTTATTCACATTATTGAATCAATAATTGTCATTATACAATAACGTGCTCTTTCTTTTATTTATTTTCTGCATTATTGTTATCTCTATTATGATGTTGATTAAACTGTTGTATTCTATTATTAGTTGGTATTTCTGCTGGTATTATGCGTTTCTAATTCAGAAAGCCAACTACACTACATTTATAATAATTAGTTATAATAATGAATAATTATGAATAATTGGTGAATTATTGTTAAAATAATTTATAAAGTTATTTGTTTTATATACTTTATATAAAGTTAATTGATTTATATATAAAGTTAATTGATTTATATAAAGTAATTATTTTATATATAAAGTTAATTGATTTATGTAAAGTTAATTATTTTATATATAAAGTTAATTATTATATATATAAAGTTAATTGATTTATGTAAAGTTAATTGTTTTATATATAAAGTTAATTGATAAAATTAATTAATTTATATAAAGTTAGTTGTTTTATATATAAAGTTGGTTGCTTTATATATAAAGTTAATTATTTTATTAAATGAATAATATAGATTAAAGAAAATCTGAAATGAATGGTATAGATTAAAGATAATGTAATAATTATAGAATTTGAAATGAATGGTGTAGATTAAAGATGATATTTAAATGAATGATTTAGATTAAAGAAATCTTAAAAGATAAAATAAGTGGTATGGATTAAATATTATCTTGAAATATACGATTTGGATTAAATTAGAAAATCTTGGATTATGATAAGATTTTTGGCTATAAATAGAGGCTTAAACTTAATAATTTTTCATAAACTTTCTTGCTTATTATTTCTTTCACTCTTTAAATATTATTTTATTTAAGTTCTTTTTGAGTGTGCTAAAGTCATCTTGAGTATTTGTGAAGATCTGTAAGTGTACGAGTACTGTTCAAGTAAGTCTTTTTATAAAAGTTATATAAGCAACCACACATATTACACGGTGTTTATAAATCTTCTTTTAGAAGATTCATTCTGAAAAACTTCATTTGGAACATTTATTTTGAAATATTATTTTCTTTTAAAAACTATATTGAAGTTATTCTACTTTATTCTATCAAATCACTTTTGATGATTTCATATGAACTGGTATAAACTATTAAATTATATGTGATAGTTACTAATTAAATTATAAATATATAGGTTGTTCAACTTCATTTAAATCAATATTCAGTCACGTGTTAAGGTAATGGATATCATCTCTTTTCATCTTCTATTATTCAAAGCTACTATTGTAAGGGGTATCATTCTTTCATACTTTTAAACTTACTACGGTAAGGAGTATCATTATTTTCATACTCGTAAAATGATATCATTTTTTATCTTACTTGTAAGGGGTATCATTCTTTTCATACTCATAAAATGATATCATTTTCTTTCTTACTTATTCTTTTCATACTCGTAAAAGGATATCATTTTCTTTCTTACTTGTAAGGGGTATCATTCTTTTCATACTCATAAAATGATATCATTTTCTTTATTATTTGTAAGAGGTATCATTCTTTTCATACTCGTAAAAGGATATCATTTTCTAACTTACTATGGTAAGGGATTTCATTTCTTTCATACTCTTACACTTAATATGGTAAGTACTATTTGGTAAATTTTTTTGAAATGATTATATGTTCTTTCATAGTTTGCACTTCATCTAATATCATTTCCATTGAACCTTCCTATTTTTCTGAATCTGTCTATTGAACTTTAACCGTTATTCTGAACTGTGGATCTTGAATATCATTCTTGAATTTGAGTCCACATCATGTTGACAATTTGGACATTATTTGACTCAAGACAAAGTATCATGTTATTCTATCCATCATTTATATTTATGTTATTATTCTAATTATCAAGATTCAAGTTGTTGTGAATATCTGTGGCCTTGGACACAGATGATAGGATAAAAGCGATGATAAGTTAAATGTGATATAATAGTGGCGTGTCTTTTAGGGCACATGGTGAATGTTCTCTTTGACTTGGGGTAAAGAAGAACTGTTGTTTGGTATAATTATGATCAAATGTTGAATACTGGTATGATTACGACTATTGGTGTTATATTTGAATATCTTTGGCCCGTAGTGCAAATATGAACTATTGACTTGCATGATTATGATCAGGAATTGTAAATTTAAATTATCATGAGCAGTGGTGTTTAAGATAATAAAAGTTAAATATATTTTTCTTAAAATGATAAGCTAATGGACATCATAGTCTGCATGATTCTCCTAATGGATTGCTCATTTCGCTGCTATTATTGATTTAAAACTTGTTGATTATTATATTATATCAAGAACTCAACTGTTGAAGGCTAATGATAATTTACTCATTGTAATCTTAGTCATGATATTTCTTTACTGGGATATTTGAGCTCACCCTTTCTTTTTTGTTCCATTGTTCTTCAGGAAATAAGGGAATAACTGGGTCTAGTCGGAAAATGGAGTGAAGGTCCGAGAGATAGTTGTAGTAGTCTTCACATGTTGTATATAGTGTGGCAATAATAGTGAAGACTTAGTTGTGTATTATTGAGTTCTATTTTTTTGTTCTATGTACTGTTTGTATTAGTTACCATGTATTTTTGGCGTCTCAAATTTGGCTATGTAGTCCCAGATTTGGGAGCGTCACATTTGGTATCTGAGCTTAAGGATATGATCTTTAATGGAGATCTGGGGTAGAAGTAGGATGAGAGAGACGAATAGATTACGTCATTAACGTGTCCTACATAAATTAAATTTTGTTATCTAATGAGTTAGCTTGAATGTGGGGATAGGTAGTGACATGTCATTTTATTTAACTAACCTTTATCTTATGACCACAGTTTAGAACGACTTCTGAAAAATCAGGAAATGAACTATTCACTGCCCGAGGCAAATGTAGCTGAAAATCAGAAAGCTACAAATAATCCTTCTGCAGCTTCAGAAAATAACGCTAGTGATCATGCAAATCAGGATGGTTTCTTTAGAAACTTCATGCAATTTATCCAAAATCAGGCGATGGGAGGTCCTACCAGTGGAAATGTTGATAATTTAAGGATTATCACTGTTAAGCAATTTAATGAGTTGGGACCACCTGAATTTTTCAAGAAGTCTGACCCACTCAAGGCAGAAGCGTGAATGAAGCAAATGACAAAAATATTTGATGTCCTGCGATGTGCAGATGATCAGAAGGTTCCATTTGCCACCTTTATGTTACGAGGTGAGGCAGACCATTGGTGGAAAACGGTAAAACGTATCCATCCTTCAGCACTCGAGATGTCTTGGATATAATTTCAAGAGGTGTTTAATGAAAATTACTTTTCAGAAAGCATCCACCATATAAAGGAGGTGGAGTTCATTAAGCTAGAGCTGGGAAACATGACAGTCTCACAATATGAAGCTAAGTTTGCCGAGTTATCTCGTTTTATGACCCATTTAGTGGATGACGAAGCGTGAATAAGTCGTATGTTCTTGTGAGGTTTGAGAACCAAAATTAGTCAACACCTTAGCTCTCATAAATTTTGTTTGTATTCAGATGTTGTAGACAAGGCTCAAAAGGTGGAACAGGAAAATGAAATAGTACAACCAAGAGTCAATGACCAGCAAAGAGATAGGAACAACAACCATATGAACGAGAACCATATGGGAGGTAATCAGCACTTCGGTAGTAATTCCGCCTCAAATAACAGAAGAAGGGAATCTAGTGGGAACAACTTCAAGAGGAAGAGATCCCGCAACGATTATGGAAGGGCACATGCACCAACACTGGCATAGTTTCATGGGGAGGAGATCGACCACCAGTCAGATGCTACAGGTATGGTCAAGAGGGTCACATCAGCCCAAATTGTACTCAGTAGGCCAAGTTGTGGGAGGGACGATCATGTTGCTAGATTTTGTCCTGTTACAAAATTAAGTCCAGTTGCAATGATGGTACCTAAAGCTAGTGCGGATAAGGGAAAATCTGTATTTCAAGGTAGAGCTTTTGTTGTGGCATCCTAAATGGCACGAAACTCGAATGAGGTGATAACCGGTAAGCTATTCATAAATTCTCGTGAACTCTATGACCTGTTAGATACTGGTTCTACCTATTCTTTTTATCTCACATTCGTGTGCTCAACGATTAAACTTAACTCCTAAAAATTTGGACTTTGACTTATTAGTTGAAACCTCATTATAAACAATAGCCATTACATCTACTGTATATAAATCTTGCTTAGTTCAAGTCAATAGCCTTATATTACCCATTGACCTTATTTCTTTAAAAATGCATGAATTTGATATGATTTTAAGAATTGATTGGTTGACTAATCATCATGCTAAAATTAATTGCTCTCAAAATATCATTAGTTTTTATATTCCTAATCAACTTGTCATGCAAATTCAAACAATCAAACCATTGAAATCTATAATTGTCATTTCTAGCCATAACGTCACTCGTTTACTGAAAAACGGATGTCAAACCTTTTTAGCTCATGTCACTGATTTGAACAAAAGCATGTCAAACTTGAATGATATTCCTATTGTTAATGAGTTTTCTGATATTTTTT
Organism: Hedera helix; assembly: GCA_947179155.2. Taxonomy (NCBI): domain Eukaryota; kingdom Viridiplantae; phylum Streptophyta; class Magnoliopsida; order Apiales; family Araliaceae; genus Hedera; species Hedera helix. The sequence continues at coordinate 10,434,726 of OX359279.1, forward strand.
TCTATGAACTTCATGGCTTACCCGCAAACCGAGAAATTGAATTCTATATTGATCTTGAACCCGGTACTAAGTCTATTTCCAAAGCCCTATACCGAATAGCTCCTATTGAACTTCAAGAGTTAAAGGTCCAACTACAGGAATTGTTAGATATTGGTTTCACTCGTCCGAGTACATCGCCTTGGGGTGCTCCTATTTTTTTTTTGTCAAGAAGAAGGATGGGAGTATTAGATTGTGCATTGACTACCGAGAGTTGAATCGTGCCACCATAAAAAACAGGTACCCATTATCTAGAATTGATGACATATTTGATCAATTACAAGGTGCTCAACATTTCTCAAAAATTGATCTTCGCTCTGGATATCATTAGTTAAAAGTTAAAGCTGATGACATTCCAAAGACTGCTTTTAGAACTAGCTACGGGCATTATGAGTTCTTAGTCATGCTTTTTGGACTAACCAATGCTCCTGCAATTTTCATGGACATGATGAACCGGATATTCAAGGAATATTTAGATTATTTTGTGGTTGTCTTTATTAATGACATTCTCATATACTCCAAGAGTCGTGAGGATCATGAATAGTACTTGAGATTAATATTCCAAAAGCTACATAAGAATAAGTTGTATGTCAAGCTGAAGAAGTGTGAGTTTTGGCTTGAGGAAGTCACGTTCCTTGGGCATGTGATTTTCAATTGGGGAATATCAGTTAACCCTGTAAAGATTGAAGCAGTATTAAATTGGGAGCAACCTCGGTCAGTAACTGAAATTCGAAGTTTTTTGGGCTTAGCTGGTTATTATCGGAGATTCGTAGAAGGATTTTCTCGAATCGCCACTCCATTAACTCAGCTAACTCGAAAAAGCACAAAATTCGTATGGAATGAGGAATGCGAGAAAAGTTTTCAAGAACTTAAGAAGAGACATATTGCAGCTCATGTTCTGACTATACCATCAGGATTGGGAGAATTTGTTATCTACAGCGATGCTTCAGGCAAAGTTCTAGGCTGTGTACTTATGCAACATGAAAAAGTTATAGCCTATGCCTCTCGACAATTTAAAGATTATGAGAAAAATTATCCTACTCATGATTTAGAGTTGGCAGCGATCGTTTTTGCATTGAAGATTTGGAGACACTACTTGTATGGGAAGAAAGTGAAAATCTTTACGGATCACAAAAGCCTCAAGTTTTCCTTACCCATAAGGAACTCAACACGAGGCAACGACGTTGGCTTGAGTTGTTAAAGGATTACGACCACACCATCAAGTATCACCCAGGAAAAGTAAACGTTATAGTTGACGCATTAAGCAGAAGATCTTATGCGAGTACAAGTGCAATGTTGACTATGCAAAAATATATTTTGTACGACTTACAAAAGATGAAGATAGAGTTAAAGATACCAGGGACCAACATGAAGATTGCGCACGTACAAGTAGAACGGGCTTTAATCGATAAAATTAAAGCTGCTCAAGCTACTGATCCGAAAATGATGAACATGATAAAGAAAGTACAAGAAGGTGCTATTCCGAAAGCAAGAATCGACGAGAAAGGAATACTTAGAGTCAAATCTCGACTCTGTGTTCCTAACGACCCTGAATTAAAGCATAAAGTCATGATGAAGGCACACAACACATCGTTTGCAATCCACCCGGGAAGTACCAAAATTTATCGTGACCTTCGACATATATTTTGGTGAAAAAATAAGAAGAGGGAGATTGCAGAGTTTATCTCAAGGTGCTTAACTTGTCAACTTGTCAAGGCAAAGCATTAGGTGCTTAAGGGTCTATTGCAATCACTCGAAGTTTCAGAATGGAAGTGGGAACACATCACTATGGACTTCGTGACGGGTCTTCCCAAAGTTTCCTAAGGCTTTGATGCGATTTGGGTTATCGTAGATAGATTGACCAAGTTCGCTAATTTCTTGCCTATAAAAGAAAACCTTTCACTCGAGCGTCTTGCCGGCATGTATGTAAATGATATTGTATGGCATGTCAGTTTTCATAATTTTTGATCGAGTTTCTAGATTCACTTCACACTTTTGGATCAGTCTACAAAAAGCTATGAGCATCGAGATACGATTTAGTTCTGTATACCATCCTCAAATGGACGGATAATCTGAAAGGACGATCTAGACTCTCAAAGATCTTTTGAGACTTTGCGTACTAGACTTCAAGGGAAGTTGGGACAAGTATTTATCATTGGTTGAATTCTCTTACAACAACAGTTACCAAGCAAACATATACATGGCTCTATTTGAGGCCTTGTATGGACGAAAGTGTCGCTCTTCAATATGTTGGAATGAGGTAAAAGAAGCAAAACTGTTGGGACCTGAGTTGGTATGCTTAACAACAGAAAAGATCAAACAGTTCGACAATGAATACAAACTGCACAAGAATAACAAAAGAGTTATGCTGATTTTCATCGAAGGAATGAAAGTTTCAATATCGGAGACCATGTATTCTTACGTGTTTCTCCATGAAAAGGAGTTATGAGATTCGAAAAGAGAGGAAAACTCAACCTTCAATTTATTGGCCTATTTGAAATTCTAGACCGAGTAGGATCCGTGACTAGCCTTACCACCAAACATGTCTCACATTCATAACGTTTTTCACATATTCATGCTACGTAAACATGTGAAGGATTCGAATCACATCATTGAGTTAGAGCCATACGTCATAGCAGATGATTTAACGTACGAGGAGGTACCTGTTAAGATCTTAGATAAGAAAGAGCAGATCCTATGCTCAAAGGTTATACCTCGAGTCAAAGTTTTATGGAGGAACCAAGATACTGAGGAAATGACCTGGAGCTAGAATCTGAAATGAAATATAAGTATCCTTACCTATTTGAAATACCAGGTACCTTAATTTCAGGGACGAAATTTCATAAGTAGAGGATGTTGTAAGACCCCGGCTTTTATGAAATACAAATTTAATTTTTCTTTAGATATTTTCTTCTGAAATGGTAAGTGAATAAATTAACAAAAGTTAAAATTAAAAAAATATTTTGTGTAAATTTTATCTTGTCGGAGAATATTCGTTTTGTCAGGGAATATTCGTTCTGTCGAGAAATATTCAATTCATATGACGGTGCCGAAATAACCAAATATTGGTGGACCCCCACAACGAAATATTATCGGATATAAAAAATGATAACAATAACCTTTTTAAATAAAATAGTCAACGATACTATCATTTTTAACTATTAAAATAACTAGTGGTAAATGAATAGTAGAACACGATATTGCACAGTAACATACGGTATTGCACTGTATCACACGGTATGACACAATATTTCATATTATTGAATTGATAAAGTGACTATTGTACAATATTGACTTTATTGAACTAATAATTGTCACATGCACAATAATTCATATTATTGAACTGATAATTGTCACAGTAGCATATGCACAGTAATTCACATTACTGAATCAATAATTGTTATTACACAGCAATGTGCTCTTTCTTTTACTTATTTTATATATTATTGTTATCTCTATTATGATGTTGATTAAACTGTTGTATTTCATTATTAGTTGGTATTTCTGCTGGTATTATGAGTCTCTAATTCAGAAAGCCAGCTACACTGCATTTATAACAATTGGTTATAATAATGAATAATTGGTGAACTATTATTAAAATAATTTATAAAGTTATTTATTTTGTATACTTTATATAAATTTAATTGTTTTATATATAAAGTTAATTGATTTATATTTAAAGTTAATTATTTTATATATAAAGTTAATTTTTTTTATATATAAAGTTAATTGATTTATACGAAGTTAGTTGTTTTATATATTAAGTTAGTTACTTTATATATAAAGTTAATTGTTTTATTAAATGGATGATATAGATTAAAGGAAATCTAAAATGAATGGTATAGATTTAAGATAATGTAATAATTATAGAATTTGAAATGAACAGTGTATATTAAAGATGATATTAAAACGAATGGTTTATATTAAAGAAATCTTAAAAGATGAAATGAGTGGTATGGATTAAACATTATCTTGAAATATACGGTTTGGATTAAATTAGGAAATCTTGGATTATGATAAGATTTTTGGCTATAAATAGAGGTATTACCTTAAAGATTTTTCATAAACTTTCTTGCTTATTCTTTCTTTTTGTAATATATCCTGGATATTTCACAAGATTTTTAAATGAGATCTTGATGTTGATATAAAGGTTGGTGTTTAAAACATAGATTTAGTGAAATAAATGGTGTAGAAAGGAGTAAACATTTGACCCTAATGTTGTGTTAAGATTTAAATGTAAGTGATTGGAGGTTTTTAAATTTTAAAATCTAGAATTTGATTATGTGTATACTTGGAGGTATATTGATAATAATGTAATATAATACCTTTAAAGTTCGATGAATTTATTGGACTAAAAGAGATTATGAAAGAAGTTTTTACTTTGAGGTATGAGAAAATTTATTTGGGAAATAAATTTCAATTATTGAGATATTTATAAGTTTAAGTTAAGGTGTATATGTATAGATACATATATACTTGGAAGTGCGCTAATTATATTTTAGCCGAGCGTAGTAAATGATTAACTGAATTAATCATCGAGAATAATGTAAAGCTTAATATATTAATTAAGTAAGCTTATAAGAGTTAAACCTTGGATGGTAAATTAAGAAAGTCCAAATTTGTAAATTGGAAAGAGATAAGTTGGGTATTGTGGTGGTAATAAGTTTAAACCCAACCTAATGGCCAAGTGATTGGAAATTTAATAGTAGACCAAAATGGATTAAGGTTAAGGCAAGTCAGATTAATATATAAGGCAAACCACATGGATTTAGTAAATAAGCCTACACATTTAATAATTGTAAGACTTATATGTATGACCAGGTCATTTATGAGACATGTCTCAAATTAAGAATGAATTCTGCGTAGTTGTGATTACGTGGAATAGCGGTGTGAAGAGAATGAGGTAAAGTATACTTTATAACACGAGTATGTGTGAAGGAAAGTTAACAAATCGAAATGCCAAGAAATGACCAAAGTGGTTAATTAGTCAAAGTATGACTAAAATAATTGAAAGAAAGTCAAGTTAAAATCCCAATTTGGAGTTCGGAAGAGAATTTGGAGACGCGGACTGCACCGTTAAGTTCAGAACGTCGAATTTGACAAGGAGAGATAGTAAACACAATTTGGTGTTGGGGGTTGACTTTTGGTCAAAGTCAACCATTTGACTTGTAAAGTTAAAAAGTCAAAGTTTGAGTTTGGAGAAGAATTTCGAGAAACGAACTTCACTGTTGCGACAGGAACATCGAATTTAGTAAGTATAGACTGTAAACACGATATGTGTTCTGATTGACTTTTTTGTCAAAGTTGACCGTTTGACTTTTTAGGGAAAAAATGTCAAACTTGAAGTTCGAAAGTGAATTTGAAGAAACAGATGTTAACATGACGTCGGGAACGTCCAAATTAGTAGGAATTGATTGTAATATTGAAAATTTGATTTTTCGAGTTAAACAGTCAACGAGCGAGTCAAATAATTAAAAGTGGGACCCAAAAGAAATAAATTAACCTTTAGATTTTGGAGTGGGCCAGTTGTACTCAGATTTTTAATTGAAATGGATTAATTTGGACCAATCACCTCTAATCTTATCCTATTGCAATCTAGCATCAACCAATCAAAACCATTCTCTTATCTCTTATCTTGTGACTTGGATATTTAATTGGAATTAAATCCATTTCATGAGAGTAACTAAGAACTCAGCATTTGGAGAAGAGAGAGAGAAGTACTCACGACTGTGAGAAGAGAAAGAGGAGAAGAATGAAGAAATGGAAGAAATAAGGAAGCTATGAGGTATATTATACTAAACCCTTGATTTATCTTTGATTTTTCTTGGATAAATGTTAGTTTTTAGTGAAATTAATGGTAATAGATCATGTTTAAATTATGTTTAATGGTCTAACCATGAGTTATCATGAATCAATCAAATGATTCACGGATTAAATAAAAAAAGAAGAAGATGAAACTTATTTCGCAGAAAGTGTGATGTGTTGCTGTTGGTTTGATGATTTTTATAAAATCGAATATTTGGAGTTAGAGAGTGGATAATATGTCAAATTAAAGCTATAGAAGTAAGCTTTTCGTAAAAATTTTTAGATCACAAAATTCTTTGTGGTTGGTGTGTAATGACTGTTTTAAGCAGATTGGGTCGGATGAAAATAGCCTGCCCAGCGACTGCAGCGATTTTGTACATTGGAAAAATTGTATAAAATTATGTGTTTCGAATTAGATGTTGGTATAAACTATAATGTTCTAGATATGGAAGTTATCTAGAAGTACCCAAAAGATTTTACCATTTTATGGAGTTTAGCATTTTTGAAAAGAATTGTTTTGTGAGACTGTCCTAAGAATAAAACTGTCTAGACAGGTTGGGTAAATGGTTAGATCTGTATTGTTTGGTGCATGGGATGAAGTCAAGGTCTAAATAAGAATTAAAGTAGACTTCATAAGCTCTAATTTGACGTAAAGATGATTAAAAACGAACATGTAATGAAGAAGTTATGATTAAATTAAAAATAGTGTTTTGTGAAAGAAAAATTTGTTAAGAACCAGACAGGGTAAACCTGTCTGTTTGGGTGTCCATTTAGTACATATTCTTGTCGGTAATTTTTTTTTAATAAACAGACAGGGTAGGCCTCTCTACTTGCTGTCTGGATAAATAAATAATTAATTATTAATTAATTAATATTAAATAATAATTAAAGACAGATAAAATTTATAAATTAATTATTTATTATCTAAATAATAAATAAAGATAATTAAGTGATTAATTATTATTTAATTAATATTAAATAATAATTAAAGGAGGATTAAATTAAAGAATTAAGTAATTATTATTTAATTTAGATTAAATAATAAGTAAGGGTAATTGATTAATTAATTATTATTTAATTAACATTAAATAATAATTAAAGGAGGATTAAATTAAAGGATTAATTAATTATTATTTAATTTGTGTTAAATAATAAGTAAGGGTAATTAATTAATTAATTATTATTTAATTAACATCAAATAATAATTAAAGGAGGATTAAATTAAGGATTAATTAATTATTATTTAATTTACGTTAAATAATAAGTAAGGGTAATTAATTAATTAATTATTATTTAATTAACATTAAATAATAATTAAAGGAGGATTAAATTAAAGGATTAATTAATTATTATTTAATTTAAATTAAATAATAAGTAAGGGTAATTGATTAATTAATTATTATTTAATTAACATTAAATAATAATAAAAGGATGATTAAATTAAAGGATTAATTAATTATTATTTAATTAAGATTAAATAATATGTAAGGGTAATTGATTGATTAATTATTATTTAATTAACATTAAATAATAATTAAAAGAGGATTAAATTAAAGAATTAATTAATTATTATTTAATTAAGATTAAATAATAAGAAAGAGTAATTGATTAATTAATTATTATTCAATTAACATGAAATAATAATTAAATGAGAATTAAATATTAAATAAGGATATTTTCTGTTCTGAATTTGAGTGATTTAGAACAACTGAAACATATCTCAACTATTAAGGAGAATCTGAAATGAGACATGTCCCATGCTCAGTCTTTTGAATTAATATTTAATTAACATTAAATAATCATTAAATGGAATTAAAATTAATAAACTAGTTAATTATTACACCATTAACGTGTAATGATAAATAAGAAGGATTAATAGCATATAAAAAATTATTCAAAAGGTGTTATGTGATAGTCATAGGTGATTAAGGCTATGTAATTAATGAACTTACATGTTTAAAGTGATCGATTATACGTTGTGCTAATTGATAGACCGACTTTATCAATGTTAGGTCTTTCAAAGTCAGTTAATTAAAACTAATTACTTGTAGCTGAGTAGAGAGGTAAGTTCTCTAACCCTACTCAAATTTATATTGAGCAAGTTTCTCTTAACTCAAACTTGAGTTGATATGTTTCAAGCATGCTAGTGGTTTAATTCTTTATATAATTATTCCATCTCTTTAAATTATTGATTCACACATAGTGCATGTTGCATATGTTCATCAGGTATGAAAGGCTGATCGCCTTCATTACCATAAGGTTCAGTTAAATTTGTTCATGGTCATTATTGATACTCAACATTACTTGATTCAGTCATTCAATTATTGAAATTATGATTCGTACTCGTTCACAAATAATTATTATATTGTTAAAAATCCGAAAGCTTATTATTTCTTTCAATCATGATATATCTTTATTGTATTTAAACTTGCTGAGCAAAGTCGTTACTCACCCTTGCTATATCATGATGACAAATTTCAAATTAATCCGAATGTTCGAGGAAAGATAGAGACAGAAGCAAAGGACAAGATTATAGTGTTATGCTTGATAACTAATTAGTTATTTGATGTAAGTTAACTGTGTAAACCCTTTTGTGAATATAAAGGTATATATGTAAGTTAAGGTTAGAAACCTTGGAAAATGTTGTAGAATACTCTTAAATAAATAATTTATATTTATATATTCTGCATTAGTTATAGAACATGTATGAAGATGATGTATCGTGACGTACCAAGTCTAAGGTTCAAGGTACCCGGATTTGGGGGTGTTACACTTTCACTCTCTAAATATTATTTGGTGCAAGTTCTCTTTGAGTGTGTTAAAACCATCTTGAGTATTTATGAAGATCTGTAAGCATACGAGTACTGTTCAAGTAAATATTTTTATAAAAGTTATCTAAGCAACCACACACATCACACTATGTTTATAAATCTTCCTTCAAAAGACTCTTCCTTTAGAAGATTCATTCTGAAAAGCTTTTTTTGGAAGATTTATTTTAAAGTATTATTTTCTTTCAAAAACTATATTGAAGTTATTCTACTTTATTCTATCAAATCACTTTTGATGATTTCATACGAATTGGTATACACCATAAAATTATATGTGGTAGTTATTAATTAAATTATAAATATATAGGTTTATCATCTTCATTTAAATCAATATTCAGTCACGTGTTAAGGTAAGGGATATCATCTCCTTTCATCTTCTATTATTCAAAGCTACTACGGTAAGGGGTATCATCCTTTCATACTCTTAAACTTAGTACGGTAAGGGATATCATTCTTTTCATATTCGTAAAAAGATATCATTTTCTTTCTTACTTGGAAAGGGTATCATTCTTCTCATACTCATAAAAAAATATCATTTTCTTTCTTACTGGTAAAGGGGTATTATTCTTGTCATACTCGTAAAAAGATATTATTTTCTTTCTTACTTGTAAGGGGTATCATTCTTTTCATACTCATAAAAGATATCATTTTCTTTCTTACTTATAAGATGTATCGTTTTTTTCATACTCGTAAAATGATATCATTTTCTAAATTACTATGATAAGGGATATCATTTGTTTCATACTTTTAAACTTATTATGGTAAGCACTATTTGGTAAAATTTTCTGAAATGATTATATGTTCTTTCATAGTTTGCGCTTCATTTAATATCATTTTAATTGAACCTTCTTATTTTTCTGAATCTTTCTATTGAACTTTAACCGTTATTCTGAATTGTGGATCTTGAATATCATTCTTGAATTTGAGTCCACATCATGTTGATAATTTGGACATTATTTGACTCAGGGCAAATTATCATGTTATTCTATTCATCATTTATATTTATGTTATTATTCTAACCATCAAGAATCAAGTTGTTGTAAATATCTATGGCCTGGGGCATATATGATAGGATAAAGGCGATGATATGTTAAATGCGATATAATGGTGGTGTGTCTTTTAGGACACGTGGTGAATGTTCTCTTTGGCTTGGAGCAAAGAAGAACTGTTGTTTGGTATGATTATAACCAAATGCTGAATATTGGTATGATAATCATTGGTGTCATATTTGAATATCTTCGGCCTGTAGTGCAAAGATGAATTGTTGACTTCCATGATTATGATCAGGAACTGTGAATTTATATTATCATGATCGGTGGTGTTTAAGATGATAAAAGTTGATGATATTTTTCTTAAAAAAATAAGCTAGTGAACATCATAGTATATATGATTCTCCTAATGGATTGCTCATTCCGCTATTATTATTGATCTAATCAAGAACTTAACTGTTGGAGGCTAATGATAATTTACTCATTGTTATTTTAATCAAGATATTTCTTTACTGTGCTATTTGAGCTCACCATTTCTTTTTTGTTCCATTGTTTTTTAGGAAATGAGAGAATAACTAGGTCTAGCCGAAAAATGGAGTGAAGGTCTGAGAGATAGCTGTAATAGTTTTTACATGTTGTATATAGTATGACAATAATAGCGATGACTTAGTTGTATATTATTAAGTTCTGTATTTTTGTTCTATGTACTGTTTGTATTAGTTACTGTATATTTTTGGCGTCTCAAATTGGACTATATAGGCCCAGATTTGGAGGCGTCACAGTAACCTTGACATCATTCAACTTGCAATTCTCCCAAAGAATCTGGTCCTGAGCTGTAGGGTCAGAGTGTGTAGAAAGATCAAATGTATGCCGAAAATGAAACAAGTGTCTACATGTGGGCAGGGTCCAAGTATCATTGCATATAATGCTCTTAACCTTAGTAGAATCTCCCAGACCAGAGTTCCTAATTAAGGGATGATGAATATTTTACACAATAAATTTTTTGTTCTTCTAGGGATTAAACCATAAACTTATGTCTTCATTATTACCAATCTTATAATTTATATGTTGCAAGGCAAGATTTCTTAAATTATGTACCTTTCTCCAAGTCCACGAGCAATCCATTGGGGGGTAGAAATGCACCAGAAAGGTATATCCTTCAGCAAGAACTTTCAAACCCAAGCAGCCCACAGAGAAGGAGCATTGAGATTAATTATTTTCAGCAGATGTAGAAGTAGAAGGGACTTGTTCCATTCATGAAAGTGTTTGATCCCTAGTCCCCCTTCATCAAATGGAAGCGTGATGGTCCAACCAACCTTAACCCTAAATTTCTGTAACGAAGAGTCTTTCCGTAAGAACCTTGTCATTATACTCTGCATATCTTTTAGAACAGCTGTCGAAAGAATGAAATAAGCTGACCAATATGCCTGAATCGCAAAGATTACAGTCTTTATAAGTTGTAACTTATCAGCGTAAGACAAAAAGTTATTAGTCCAGGTGCATAATCGGTTCTTGATTCTCCTAGAAGAGGTTGATAGTCAGAAAAGGTTATTAATTCTCTCCAGGTTAAGATTTTCACAATATAACTTTAAAAAGTTAAAATAAGATTCTTTTTATAGAATGAAAAAAATATGTGAGAAAATTAAAAACCAAAAACACCAACATAAATTCAATACCATTATAGAGAAATAATAAATCTCATTACTGAAAATAAAAATAGAGATTAAAAATGAATAAAAGCTTAAAGGATGCACGCTTGATGACAAAGTAATACTCTTTTATGGTTTGTGAAATAGGTAAAGCTGCTTATTGCATCAATTCTTTCGGGGAAAATTCGAGAAAAGCTAGGAACAGAGATGATAGAATCTTAAACCTCACTCCGACTCTTCTTCACGCCTTGGGTTCCAACGAGAAGAAGAAGCCCTAGTTTGAATAGAACCTGTGAAGACGTCCGTAGTGCTAGGTGATTTACATACATATCCTCTGTCACTATAATAAATTTCATAAATTTCTACGACTTAATCAGGGTTTGCCAGGAAAAATTTCCCACATTTCCTTGTGAAGTTTTATACTGGGTTTTTGTTTCTTAATCTCGGTAAACGATCACACACAAATATATATATAGGGGGAAGATATGATCGTGATATTCATTATGATTTGAGGACAAAATGCATGTGATTTAGCACATATCATTTTGGGTAAATTTGTATACGCGAAACCGGTTTAGTTTTAATCAGTTTATTTTTTTTTATTTTCGCATTGTAGTATGTATGTATATATAAATAAAATAAAATAAAATAAAAAATATGTATGTATGTATGTAATTCTATAGTTGGCGATGTAGAACAAGATTTAAAGATTAATATTTTCTAGAAATTAAGGAAGAATAAAGGAAAAGTGAACTTGGTTGATGCTTCACACACACTACCCAAGGGTTTCTCAACTGCATAAGAGAGGATTTGACTGTAATCAAAATATTGTGATAATAATCTTCCAATAATTCTGTGGTCTAATAACTTGTGGGGATATATCAATATTTATAAAGACTCAAACCTTTCATATTACTTTGGAAACAACAAATTAACTAAAAGATTAAAATACCCTTACTAACTATTAAAATTCTAAATCCCTACTAATAAATAAATAATTACATCAATTTTCTCCAAACTAAACATTACAAAACTTTCATAAAATACATAGAAATTTCTTCTTGGCTTTTGACTTGTCGTCTCCATTAGTCGATGTCTATCTGCATCATTACCTACAAAACACGTTGTTGCTTCTCTCTTCCTGGCCTTTAAATTCAAGCATAGACAAAAGCGAATAAGCCTAGAATAATTGGTAAATACTTACAATGATTTTCATTGTACATATTTGTGTGTAAACATTGTTCTATTGTAGTTTGTGGAACATATTCTCGTTTTCTGTGGCATGCTTGACGATAATCATTATTGATTATGTCTGACTATTTTCTTATATATGAAAATTATGAAGAGATAATTCCCTCATGTACTTGGTTGTTTGTTCCACATTAATCTTCTAAAATGATCAGATCGTGTGATTTCATTTTCATGCTCACATGCGTGTATATTGTTCTATTGTAGTTTCTAGATCATATTATCATTTTCTGTGGCGAGCTAGACAGTAATCATTGTTGATTATGCATCTAGTGTTCATTATTTGCGAATGCCTCTTTGATCTCTTCCTTTGCTTTTTTGAGTTCTCCATATAAAAACCCATTGATGACTTTCGGTCTCCATCAACAAGGCGAAACACCTTTACCAATGGAGCAAACACTTTCAAGTATAGTGTTATTCCATTCCAAAAACTCAAACTCAAGACGGTAGCATAAGTCGTTTTTCCCTTAGTACTTTTCGACCATTTGCATTGATCCCATTTAGTACTAGTAAACATATACCTCGACTTCTCTTTCTTTTCCATCAAACTTTGCAAAGTCAAGAAAGAAGTTGCAAATCTAGTAGCGCCTGGCCTGACTATGTCTCTATTTTTTGTATGATTCTTCATTAATGCCAATGTCTTATGATGTGCATAAATAAATATAGTAAAGGCCTTTGCTTTCTCAATCACTCCCTTAAACTTTGGTAGCTTACCAATTCCTTCAAGCATGAGGTTCAAAGTGTGAGTGGCACAAGAAGTCCAAAACATATGTGGCCTCTTTATCATTAATAAGTCCGCCGTGGCCATGTTGTTGGAAGCATTATCGGTAACAACTTGCACTACATTTTGTGTCCCAACTTGTTCAATGCAATCATCAACATATTTGAAAATATATTCTTCGGTGTGTGCTTCCTTAGAATCTTCTTTAGAAGAAAGAAAAGTTGTGCCCTCTTTGCAATTCACACACAAATTCATGATACTTCTTCTTTTTCTATCGGTCCAATCATCATCGGTCATGATAGAACAACTACTGAAAGACCATTCTTCTTCTTGAGTGACTTCTTAGTCCTCTTTACCTCCTCTTTCAATAATGGCTCCCTTAGTTGGTATTGACTTGGAGGTTGGTAACCCGCGCCATATTGACTAACCGCTTCACAAAATCTCTTGAAGCTATCACAATCGATAACATTAAAAGGAATACCGGCTTCATACACCCATCGAGCCAAGTATTGATGCACACTATGCGTTCTTTCCTTCCAAAGTGCATCATTAATATTTTTTTGTCGTAGCTTCTTCTTTGTACTCATTGAAGAATCGGGATTTACGGTCGATGCAAATTGATCCATAGCCCCAATAAAGTGTGGTCTTTTTCTTGACCCTGTCACTTCAATTTCTTCTACTCCCTCGTCATCAATTATATTAACCTATTTTCTAATTTCTTCATTATCTTTCTTTTTCTCCTACTTCTTCTTTTTTGTTTCTTCTATTGCGGCTTTACACTTTGCTTTATCTTCATCAGTAGCCTTTAAGCATGGTCTAGTATTTCCTATAATATGCGCAATGTGTTGTTTAATTCTATAAATCCCTCCGCTACACAATGTCCACACAACTTGCATTTCACCTTATCCATATTTTTAGGATTAATCAATATCCCATACTCCCATCCAATGTCATTTGATGCACGTTTCAATTGTGATTCAATTTCAGGTACATTCGTGGAATTAGATGCTTCTGAAGAAGGAGTTTGTGCCATTGAAAGTTTGAAACAAACTACAAATTTCACTATAGAAGGCATAAGCAAACATAGGGAAAAAAATTACAGCAGCAACATGTAGAAAAGAAATAGAACAGAAATTGAAATCAAAACAGGACACTGCAGCATGCAGAAGTGCAGAACGGAAATGAAATAACAAAATAGAGGCAATGTTCTAACTATAGCAGTACAGCAGCAGTAGTGCAGTATACACTATACAGCAGCAGCTAAGTCTCATTTTTTTTATGATTGGAAACTGAATGTACAAAACTTAATTCCTATATAAAAGTATTAATTCATGTATAAATGTATAAAAACTGAATACATTGAGCATACAATGTACATACAGTCTCATTTTATTTTATGATTGCCTTCTTAATTCATGCATATAACTTTGATTGGCTTAGCAGGTATCCACACATAACTTAAAATAAAACTGCAAGTAAATTGAATTCTATACAAAAACAAATTAGATTGGCTTAGCAGGTATCAATTAGTAAATAAAAGGGAGACCAAGGGTTGCCTAGTTAAGGATCCAACTGAACCTGGATACAGATATTCCTTGTATATAAATTTTGAATCACATTCGGATGGGAGGGGGTTTGTACAGGGGAAAACCCCATTTTGTAGCTACAAAACTGATTTTAATTGGAAAAAAAATAACAAGAACTTGATAGATTTAGTATCAAATATTAGACACAATCACACAACCACCAATATTACTCTGTGTCTCTGTCACTCATTCTCAGCCCAGGCAAATTCAAGAGTCTCACCTTCAAATCGTTATGGCACTGATGGTAGTGGAGTAGCCGAGCAGAAAGCAGAGGAAGAGGGCCGAAGCTGGAAGAAAGGAAGAGAGTCAGAGTGGAGGTCCTGTGGGTCGCAGTGGAGGCTGGAAGAGAGGAAGAGAGTCGGAGGGCCCAACCACCCGAGGCTGGAAGAGAGCCAAGGCTGGAAGTCGGAAGAGTCGGAACGCCCGAAAGAGAAATTAGGGCTGCTGCTGCTTGGTGTTTATTATTATTATTTTTTAACAACTCAGTTGCAAAACAACGTCGTTTTGCAACTGAGTTGTTAAAATTAAAAAAAAACCCAAGCAGCCGCCTAGCCCGCCCAATCGCTTAACATCTGCCTAGCCCGCCTAATACTCTGGAGCGCCTCTTTGGCCGTCGAAGCCCTAGGCGAGGCGCCGAGGGGGAGGGCCTAGCGCCTAGGGTGCCCGCCTAGGGCGCCTTTTAGAACATTGAGAAAGCTACAAGTTTTGACTTGTAAACCTGCTCATTAAGAGACTGAGTAGTGTTTTTATTGCACGTAATTTTAGGAATTCTACCGACTACCTCCATTAGAAATTCCTTTTAATCTCTCTCAACCTTTCAAGAAGGAACCGCAAGAACACTTGGTTTACCCTAGTTGTTGTGAGATTACAGCAGTACTTGCTATATGTGATTTTTCATATTTGAATCATCATTTGGGAATGTATTGCTGTTTGATGCTGTGTTTATTTCCAATTGGGTATATGCTAATTATCGGTTAGATTTGATTTTTCTGAATAAATGGTAATCTTTATTATTATTCATTATCATATGATGATTTCTTCATCAATCTATTTCAGTGTATGCATATATTTGTCTCTTTTTCATTGAGTACAAGTCGTCCCTTTACATTTTAGCTAAATTTATTCAGAAAGGATATTATGTTTTCATTGTTAAAGGTTTGACCAAGTTTGTTTTGCTTCTAGTTGGTTAGACTTTAATATTCAGCACAGAATACATACATGATAGACCATGCTCGTATCCGCCTTAATGGGTGGCAGCAAGTTGTGGTTGCATTCGGCTCTGCAGTGGGTGCATTAATAGACCCACGAAGAGCAGATCTGATTGCTGCTTTGGGGGAGACAACTGGGAAGCCTGCTTTTGTAAGGGTTCTTGAAAGGATGAAGAGAAGTCCTGAAGGCAGGGTAATGCATTTCTTAATTACATATTTGTTGTTGACATATATTTTTAGTGCATTTACAATCATATTCTGATGGTATTTATTGCGACTTTTGGGATTCTTGAATTCTTGTCTTTTGTTAAGAGTCCAATATTTAAACCACAAAAAGTGAAATTACTGTTAATCCTAGAAAGAAATTCCAAAAATCATTTATTTGTAAAAGGTTAAGCCACTTCGAAGTAAGTTTTTATATTTTAGCACATCCAAAACTGGTTAAATACACTAGTGATTATTGAACTTCGCTCGCACTTTCAAATGCATTATTGATTTTCCCCCTTTCTTTAAACTAGCTTAACTTCTGTTACGCTTTCGATATGTTAACTTTGGATAATAATTATTTCCAAAAGTTTACTGCCATCATTTTAGTTGAAAATTTTGACTTGCCATTTGGTCCATTTTAGTGTAAGACTACCAAAAGAGTGAAGGACACAGTGAAGTATATTTGGTACTTCTAGTGAAGGACATTTAGTACTTTTACATTGTAATGGTTGGTCAAAAATTTTCTACTCAAATGTTGGCCATTAACCTTTGTGCAGAAATAGTCAAAGTTAACGGATTGAAAGTATAATGGGAGTTTATTTATTTAAAAGAAAAAGCAATTGTCTAATCATTAAATTGAAAGTACGGGCAAAGTTCAGCGATTATTAGTGTATTTAACCCTCCTCATTAAACTCTTTTAACTAACTAAACTTTTGTCGTGCTGTCATTCTGTTACTTTACTACTTTCGGCCAAATTTATTCAACATTTCAGTTGACAATCTGGGTTGATCACTCCAGTGTAAAATTACCAAAATGTAATGTTAACTTTATTGCTTTTACAATGTAATGTTTAGTCAATTTACAAGCTCAGATGTCAACCATTAATGTAACACCCCCTTCCCGAACTGGAAAGAGAGATTACGCACAGAACATAACAGAACTAATAAATTGGAATCAAAAGCTTAAATATGAAACCGAATAGTATAAATAGATAATTGCCAACTGGCTCAAACACGGTCTGAGTATTACCACAATACTAGAAACTAAAATATTAAGCCCTAAACAAAATATCTAAACTATTTACATAAAAGGAAGTTCTCTTCACACATGCCCTTACTCCCCCTGATTATCTGCCGGAAGAAAAATACAGCATGAGCCAAATGCCCAATACGAATATAGAGTGCAAGAAATTAAGAACTAAAATGAATAACAAAACCAACTGAATTGAACTAATCTGAATAACATAATAGGCTGAATCAAATGGCTGGGGTGATTTCATACCGAGCTCAGAACAAAACAGAACAGAAATATACATCGGACTGCGCAATCCAGATGTATACAAAATCGGAAGGTGTGTTTGGCACAAACAACACCAAACCGCAGAACAAAACAGAAAACTAGGGTTGACCCATACGCCTCCCATAACAAAACACCAATTGACCAACTCCCATTGGAGCACACAAAATGGAGACGCCGTTGACTAATCACACTGCCACGGAAGTGTCATGACTCGGTGCCAAGAGGACATGCCTGTGGTACCCCCACAGGTGGTTATAGCTCAGGTATACCCTACGGTATATTCTAACAAATATATTATGTCAAAACTCTAACGTTACAAAAATAATAATTTATTATCCCAAAATGCTAATTACTAACAAAGATATACCAAAAATATATATACTAATAAACTAAATAACATACAAAAATTAAAGTTACAAATAACAAATAATAATAATAAAGCAAAACTAACAAACTAAATAATTAAAGCTACAAAATAATACTACTAATGCAAAACTAAACAATTAAGGCTACAAATAATAATAATGCAAAACTAACAAATTAACTAAATAATTAAAGCTACAACATAAAAATAATAATGAAGAAAATAAATACACAAGAAAAGAAAAAGAAACATACCCGAAATTACGAAGAGATCTACTGTCTCCAAAGAAAACCAAAAGAAATTTGGGCTTATATCAATACCCAAAATCCAAAGAAGGAAATAAAATATTTAACTAGGGAGGTTCTTACTTAAAAGACCCTCACACAAAAAAGTCCTTTCTCACAATGGGAGGTCTTTTTTGTTAGTGTATTAAAAGGAGAGGGGTAAAGTCATATTTATAGGCTAAGGAAGGGAATGAACTTTTGAGAAGGGGCGATGTGGGACTATTGAAAGAAAGAAAGAAAAAGAAAGGCGGGTATTACATTACTTCCCCCTTAAAAAGGATTCCGTCCCCGGAATCAAAAGAATAGGACGAACCTAACTATTAAAAAGATGTGAATACTCCGTTCGAATAGAACCTGAATTATATTCTCAAGTAACTTCCTGTTTCAAATGTTTCTTCCACAAAATCATAACAAATGGAAACGTCTTTCTCCTAATAATTCGCTCTTAATGATCTAAAATTGCTTCAGATTGCTCTTCACAAGAAAGTTCCTTCTAAATCTTATCGAACGGACTAAGTTAACTTTTAACTCAAATCTCACATCAAAATTGTGCATACCCATTGTCAAACCCCTACGAATTTCATCTCCAAATCTAATAGAACATCCTCGATACCAGTTAAAACTAACAACAGAAATCCTCATCGGAGTAGCAATAAGCATATCAGAACCTAAGAATTAAGATGACATACCAAGATGCCGAACAAAAGAATGCGTACCAATTGAATGAGTAAAAGCGTTATCAAACAAAATAGACACTCACGACTGCCAATTAAAGAAGCGTTAAAAACAGTACCTGGCGCACCTGCCGCCTGATTATTTGCCAAAGCAAACACCCGTCCACCATTGCGCTGACCGACATTGCCACCATTATTGCCTTCACCATTACCACGTGGTCCGGTACAATCCTTGGCAAAGTGACCTATCTGCCCACATAAGAAGCATGCACCGGTAACTCTATAACATGGTCTCCCAGGATGATTAGCCCCACAAGTAGCACAAGGAGTTATCGGAATAAAATTAAGGTTACCCCCACTTACTGGCCCTGGGTAACGACCCTGATTCTGTCTTTGCTGTCCACCTCGGTTCCTATTCCACTGACTACCCTGAGTCTTCCCTTGCTGACCTAAAACTTGACCATGTTGGTCATCTCTATCCCTCTTCCGACTTCCTTCCGGTTTAGAAGCCTGAAAGTCTTGTTGTTCCATTTCGATATTTTTGGCCGCATTAGCCACTGCTGACACATCCTCAAACTTGGTGTTAATGAGATGTTGACGATATTTATAGTGAATTTTCCATTTAAATTTCTCTGCCTGTTCTGCTGCAGTCCCTGCTGAAGTTCCCGCAAAACCTGCCAACCTGGTGAACCTAGTCATGAAGTCTGTGATGGACTCGTCATCCTTCTGCTGAATAGACAAAAAGTCCCTACCATATGCCTCCTTATTAGCAACTGAGAAATACTGTTGATAAAAGACATCACAAAATTCTGTCCATGTAAGTGTCTCGACAAATCTGTCACCCTTTGTTGTTTTTATAGCTTTCCACCATCTCTGTGCATCTCCATCTAATTTGTAAGTAGCCAACATCACTCTCTGGTTATCCGAGCACCCCAACACATCAAAAATCTTCTCTAAATGGGCAATCCAATTCGCTGCTTCAATTGGAGTTGGAGCTGAACTGAATGAATGCGGTTTCTGCTTTTGAAACTTTTCTAACCATTCATATGTTGGCACCACAAACTGATCAATACCATTTGTATTTCCTAACTCTTCATTTGCTTGTGGACCACCATTACCGGGATTTCCTTGATTAGGATTTTCTGGCGCTTGCTGTTGCATCTGTATCGCTTGAACGACTTGTGCCACTAACTGCGGTAAAGCCTGATTAACTGCTTGATTTACCAAGGATGATATATCCAAATTATTAGGTTGCACATCAGGTTGCGCATCGGGTTGGGCCTCGCCTCTTCCTCTTCCCCTACCATTACCTCGTCTCCCAGTACCTCTAATGGATCTACGAGCCATCTAAGAACAACGGATGGAAGAAAAATAGATTCGAAGCAAATTCGAATGCAAACTAACATTATAACTTAATAGAATATCAAACATAATAAAAACCTAAACCAGAAATCTACCCATAACTCACAGGTCGAACCTAAGTAGGTTTTCTACAAGAAAGAACCCTAGCTCTGATACCAACTCTGTAACACCCCCTTCCCGAACTGGAAAGAGAGATTACGCACAGAACATAACAGAACTAATAAATTGGAATCAAAAGCTTGAATATGAAACCGAATAGTCTTAATAGATAATTGCCAACTGGCTCAAACACGGTCTGAGTATTACCACAATACTAGAAACTAAAATATTAAGCCCTAAACAAAATATCTAAACTATTTACATAAAAGGAAGCTCTCTACACACATGCCCTTGCTCCCCCTGATTACCTGCCGGAAGAAAAACACAGCATGAGCCAAATGCCCAGTACGAATATAGAGTGCAAGAAAATAAGAACTAAAATGAATAACAAAACCAACTGAATTGAACTAATCTGAATAACATAATAGGCTGAATCAAATGGCTGGGGTGATTTCATACCGAGATCAGAACAAAACAGAACAAAAATATACATCGGACTGCGCAATCCAGATGTATACAAAATCGGAAGGTGTGTTTGGCACAAACAACACCAAACCGCAGAACAAAACAGAAAACTAGGGTCGACCCATACGCCTCCCACAACAAAACACCAATTGGCCAACTCCCATTGGAGCACACAAAATGGAGACGCCGTGGACTAATCACACTACCACGGAAGTGTCATGCCTCGGTGCCAAGAGGACATGCCTGTGGTACCCCCACAGGTGGTTATAGCTCAGGTATACCCTACGGTATATTCTAACCAAAATATTATGTCACAATATATGCGACACAATACAAACAAAAGGGGTTCTAATACGCACATGCTAAACTGAAACGAATCGACACAAAGCCCTCAAAATATATTAGCATATACGTTTCTACAAAATCAAAATAAATACTAGACATGCTCTCTAAGTCCAAACAGTACAAGTATGAATTTTCGAATATCTAGAACCAAACAATTATATCATAAGCATTTGACTATGAATAATATATCGAAATAATATCTGAATTCTAATTGAGAGACAAAACAAACAAATTAAAATTAAAGAAGTATCGCTGAAAGAGCACGAAATCCGTACCTGGAATAAGCGATGTAATACCCACAATTATAATTGCAATTTGTTAGACTTGCCCAATTCAATCTATTCACAAAAATAACACATTTTTATTATCCCCAAATGCTAATTACTAACAAAGATATGCCAAAAATATATATACTAATAAACTAAATAACATACAAAAAATAAAGTTACAAATAACAAATAATAATAATAAAGCAAAACTAACAAACTAAATAATTAAAGCTACAAAATAATACTACTAATGCAAAACTAAACAATTAAGGCTACAAATAATAATAATGCAAAACTAACAAATTAACTAAATAATTAAAGCTACAACATAAAAATAATAATGCAGAAAATAAATACACAAGAAAAGAAAAAGAAACATACCCGAAATTACGAAGAGATCTACTGTCTCCAAAGAAAATCAAAAGAAATTTGGGCTTATATCAATACCCAAAATCCAAAGAAGGAAATAAAATATTTAACTAGGGAGGTTCTTACTTAAAAGACCCTCACACAAAAAAATCCTTTCTCACAATGGGAGGTCTTTTTTGTTAGTGTATTAAAAGGAGAGGGGTAAAGTCATATTTAGAGGCTAAGGAAGGGAATGAACTTTTGAGAAGGGGCGATGTGGGACTATTGAAAGAAAGAAAGAAAAAGAAAGGCGGGTATTACAATTAACTTTTGGAGTGAAATAGTAAAAGTTAGTTTAGTTATTTAAAAAATAGTTTAATGACCAAATAGAAGGTGCTGGCAAGGTCTATTGTCCGTAAGTTTATTAACCCGGCAGAAGCCAACTTCTTCTCCAAGAAAACCCTAAATGCATTAGGGTTTAAGCCAGTCAATCCAATACAAACAACCACAACAGCCTATTTGGAGTTTCGAAGTCCCTTTCCATCATCGCGCTGGATTGTTTTTCACACCCTCATTTTTCCCGACTAAATCTGGATTACAGCAACCATATTTTTGATTTCAAGGTCTGCCATTTTCTCTCATGTTAAAAATAAAAGGAAAAGAAATCCCCCCCCCTCCCCCCCCCCCCCAACCCCGCCCTAAAGTCTTATGTAAGCCCCTCTTCATCAGATCATATATGCAATTACTCATTTGAGTGGGACCTAATATTTCAAATTTTAACTTCAGGGCCATATTAGGACATAAATTATTCCCTCTCCGCTAAACTACTTTCTTAAATTGTATGACTCATGTGTAGTAGCTAGTTAGCTCATGATGCATTTAGCATTTTGGCTTATGTTAGTAATTCTATAATACCTAAGCATGTAAGGTGTGATTTCTTAACTTGGATATTATGAATGAAGAATGGCTTAGACAGTTCTCTCTCTCTCTCTCTCTCGCTATATTTCTGTCTCTATCAATCTTTTTCCCGAAGTACTATCTATTTTGTGCCTTATTCTTACTATATTTTTACTGTTTAATTCTGAAACTATCAACTAACTTCTATTGTGTTTGTTTAGTATACGTAAATGGTGTGATAGCCTAAGATGCCCAAATTTCTATGTTTGAAAGATATTCTATATGATTTGTTAGATAAAAGAAAAGTTCTTCTATAGGATGCCATTGATTTGCAGAAGTTTGTATAACCCACCCATAACTACGGTTCTAACAGCAAAGTAAAAATATAAGCTCCCCTGCTTATTATATGTAGTGCAGATTGTAGAGGAGGGCTTTTAGTTTCTGGCTTTTGTCCATTAACTATGTAATTGTTTTGCTTAGTTCTTTCCTTGTATCTCTTGTTAGTGTTTAATTTCCTAAATTCTAATGATTTTATATTTGACTAAATCAAGGAAATGAATTTACTATTAACATATTTTTAAGAGATCTGATATTCCTACATGTAAAGATGATATTTCTACATGAGCACACTACGCTATCATCATACAACACTTTGCTCTAGCAATAACATCTCCTCAAGGACAACCTTGTTCCTTTTGTTTGCCAAGTAGAATGATCACACTTTGTCTTTCTTAGGCAGTGCTACTGGACTGTCCCCGTGTCAGCTCTATAAATGTAGCGCATGCATGGGATCTACGGTCTACCACCAAACATGTTTGGTGCTGCATATGCAAGCTTCATGGCATCCCGTAACTTCTCCGCAGATGACAGACCACCTGTACGGTTCATGGAAACGGATGAGTTGGTTTATGTGGCTATGCGTGCTCGTGAGGTGCATGACTTTTGGCACACCCTGCTTAACCTCCCCACCAACTTATTCGGTGAATCAGCTCTAAAGGTGATAGAATTCGAGCAAATGCTACTTCCCATGTGCCTGATGTCTGTCGTAGGGGGAAAGGCAAGATTCACCAAAATGCAGAGGTCGCTGTTCTACCAGCATTATTTTCCGTGGGCAGTCTGGGCTGGTATGGGAAACACAGATCTCATGTGTATATACTATGAGCGGCACTTCCAGAATGATTTGGAGGATGTTCAGCGCAGATGGGGGATAATTCCTGCTCCACCTGCTCCCACATCTAATGCAGCATGAGTTCACTGATCCATGACCAGTAATCTTTTACTGCAGTTTTATGTGGATGCTTGAGTTTACTTTGGGTTTTAGGTGTAAATTAGTCAAAGTATGAAACATATTTCATAGATGTTTTGTTTTAGTACTTGGAATGTTAATAATGTGACAGAGAACTGAAATTTTGACTTACCCAGGAAAGAGGGAGGCACCTTGCGTATACTGCAGAACATTCCTTCTTGCTTAGCTCCCGTATCTTTGACAATTCAGAAAACAAAATGTATACTTAGAGAATTCTAAAATTAGAGATTTATTTTTATTGTTAGATTATGAAGCCATAAGAAGTTTTTAATGTCATTTTTTGTATTCTAGGTTGAATGTTATAATGTCACTGTTATTATTCTTTTAGCAAATGCTTGGAATATATTTTGAAAAATAAATACTTATTATAAGTCATTGTCTTATAAATGTATTTTTAATTTTGAGAGGAGGAAGAAATAAACAATTTATATTGAATATGATTTAGAAAAATATTACTTTTTTATTAGTTACTGCTTTGGTGTTGACCGAAGCCAATACCCATCACAGAAAAGTAACCAAAAACTCGTACTCAAATGTTTTATTGGATTTAAAAATGTGCATTAATGTTATGGACTTCACACAAGAAGACCGTATCCAAACTCACAAGCTGCAGGCGCTCCAACACCTCAACTTGTGGTTTTAGGAGGTAGTTTATGGGTAACAAGGCCTGTTCACTGGGTGAGTACAGTCTAGGGACCAGGGACCATTGCTCATATTCTGCCAATTTATAGCATTCTCTATACTCAACCCCCCCTAAAAATATATATCCTATACTTACCCTGCTCCGACACACCCACACACACATATATATTATTTGTTTTTGAGAACTTGTACTATTATAATTTCAATTTTAGAGACAAGGGAGAGTCGGAAAAAGATACCAGAAGAGAATATTTGGGAAAAACTTATTTTTTAATTTGAGTTAATTGATATTTTAGTCATTGTGCTACGGGTCAATTTTATAATATTTCGTTCAAAATATTAAGGAGAAAGTTTACGTGGCTAACATTTGACATATGGATGTGATATTTTAATGAGGCGTGTAGTACATCTACAAACCTAGCCAACGCTTTGTGCATCCTAGGCTTTAAACCTTAGAGCTAGCAAAGATGTTGGCGGTAGACATTCCTAAAAGACATGAAATCGATTTGACCCATCAAAGGACCAAAACCTAAATCAGAAAGAAATCTTTCCCTCATAAATTTTATCCTTTCTCCTCCATTTTGATGAAACTGTTGGAGTATTCCTCGTTGGTTTAGGTTCATTTCCTATCGTGTTGAATAATT